>JAGTTD010000010.1:9583176-10912162 GCA_018398585.1 Simmondsia chinensis | reverse complement strand
GGGACGAATTCAAAAAATTTCCATAATTTATTAGACTAATGCAGCAGAACAGTTTAAAATTCAAAATTTTAAACCTACAGGTAATTTAAAATTCCTAATTTGGAATCTACAGACCTCTACTCTAATATCAGGTTGGGGGCCTTCGGACACGACCTCCCTTTGGACAAGTTGGTGCAAAACAAAACGATGTCGTATCATAGCCTAGGAGTAAAACGTGTTAATTGCCTACTATGTGCCACATGTTGCCTCCCAACTAGCCCATGTGCAAAGGTGCGGATTGCTCCTGTATAGCACCCAAGAGCGTGCCATATGGCATGCACTGATTGGTCCGTGCCCCAAGGCGAGGATAGTTGGTATAGGACCACTAGCCCGCAAAATGTGTCAAGTGCTGGTTGGTCCGCTTTAGTGCACAAGGAAATTCACCTTTTTTTTTGGTCTCCCACATACAAAAATTCATCTTACAAATTTTCATTTTTTTTCAAAAATATTTTATTTTATAATTTTTAACTTTTATTCATCTCTTGAATAATATTTAGACAAATTAAATTTATTGGCCTCATGAATTCTTTAATATTTTTCCAACGATATTTAAAACAAAGGCTTGCGTAGGGACCTCTGAGAAAAATTTAAATCTAGCTCAAAATGGGTTAAATTATAACAATTTCATGATAAAATTTAATGACCATTTAAAGAGACTTAATTCTACTAAATAAATCCCACTATACTCTAGACTTATATTATTTGTTCGATGATTCCCAAATAGACTATATTGATAACAATAACCCCTTTTATTAGATATCCATGACGAAAAATATTTAGAATACTACCATTATTTTTCTTACAACTTTTCTATTAGTTACCAACTCGCCCTTTTCCGAATAATTATTTTATGCTTGAACAAATTCACATTACAACTTCCAAATATGAAGCACTTGGAACACTTTGGCCAAAGTTTCCGAATTAATTCAAACACTTGTGAATCAACTAATGGGACGTCTACATCTTTTATGAGACTATGAATTCCATATTCAATATTTTATCCCTATCACACTTCAGCCGTTACCTAATGCACATGGGACTTCGGCCATTTATTAAGACATTACTTATAGTACACCAAGATAACTAACATTCCGTGCACTGGTCCAGAATACTCTCAGGATTTGGAGTCGTAATTGAAATAGTACATCATGAATAACTCATTTTCGATAGTACTTTAGAAATGAGTAAATTACATGGTCCAACTTAGCGTCTAAGTCTTATTTAACACACCAATATAATACTTTTGTATCACCATTCACAAGACCAAGACAGGTCATCTAAAATGCCACGTTATAGTTTTAGCAGAGAAGTAGTCCAAACTTATTACTGACTATGAGTTTTTCAAATAACATTTCATTTCATTTGCTCCAAGTCTGTTTATGGGTTAGTCTTATAATCCACTTAGAACAAACATGTAAAAGTATTATGAGGACTACATCCATCTCATGGATGTCACTTAAAAGAAAATCAAATGCAACATATATGCTTACTTACACAAATTTAACGATGAAACAATTGGAACTTCAATTTGATTCTTTAATAAAGTAATATTTACTGGATTAATTTGGATTTTCAGGATACTATTCATATCAGTAGCCACTATGGAAAACAAGCTATTTCTTAATCACACTCATGAGACAACATTTGTGCGCATGACCGTAACTCGCTCAATTGATAGAACTGTACAAATACGAGTATTCTGTGTGTGTGATGGGTCTAGACTTGGCTACAGGGGACCTAATACAATGTATGTATGCTATTATGGTGTCTTCAAGTTGAAATTCATTTCCACTAAGTGTGGGTTTAAACCTGAAAGGTACCTGCATGTATTAACGGTGTTGGGGTCTAGACACCTAAACCCAATTCAAATCGACCGCTTAAGCCAATATCAATGACAGATATAAGTCACAGGGTACACCAATATCACCAAATATCAACGACAAAAATAAATATGTGGAAATTAAATCAACACCAGATATAACGTGGAAAACCCTCCAGAGTAGAGGGAAAAACCACGGGGCAAACTGACAGCAAAATCCACTATAGAAATAGCAATTACAATGTTTATGGTTCCAAGATTTTTGCCCTAACTTGAAACCTACAAGCAAATTGAGCGATACAAGGATTACCTCCCCAAGCCCGAGAACAATTGATTCTTCCGATCAATTAACTCCAATCAATGCCTAAAAACTCACTGCAAATTGCTCCAAGATCGAACCCGATCTTCACCGATTTTCGCTGTCTCTCGTTACTGTTTCTGTGTGCAGCCGCCGCACACCATGTCCTCCCTTTTTTTCTTTTTTTTTTTTCTTTTTTTCCTTTTTGGTGCTGCGCCTCACTTAAGCCCTCATATATATATATATATATATATATATATATATATATATATATATATATATTATATTATTTAATATAACCCTAATACTTATTTAAACGGGCCATAAAAATATGGGCTGGTCTATGGTACATATTATGTACCCCACAAATCTCCCCCTCCAGCCTACCACGAGGAGGAGAAAACTCCACATCAAGCTATTTGGAGTCCATACCGGCCATCCTAGTGCACAACTCCACTTTGCCACTAGGAACCACCTTGGTCAACGTATCAGCCATGTTCTTATCTGTGTGAATCTTCTTCTACATCATTAGCTTTTCTTCAATAATAGAACGCAACCTATGATATCTTACATCAATATGCTTCGTGCGGGCACGATACATGGAATTCTTACTCAAGTCCATCGCACTCTGACTGTCACAGAATACCACATACTCTTTCTACTTCAGACCCAACTCTCGAAGAAACCTCTTCATCAATAACATTTCCTTCCCTGCTTCAACAACAGCAATATACTCGGCTTCAGTAGTGGAGAGAGCAACACACTTCTGCAACCTGGATTGCCAAGACACAGCTCCCCCTACAAAAGGGAACAAATACCTTGAAGTAGATTTCCTACTATCAAGACATCTGCCATATCAAAATCTGTATACCCTTCAAGAATCGGTCCCGAGCCACCAAAACTCAAACACTGTTTTGAAGTACCTCGTAAATATCTAAAGATCCACTTCACTGCTTCCCAATGAGCTTTCCCTGGATTTGATAGAAACCTGCTTACAACACCCACAGCATGAGTAATATCTGGCCTGGTGCAAACCATAGCATACATCAAAGACCCAATAGCAAAGGAGTAAGGAATAGATAACATCTCTTCTTTCTCTTTCTCGGTCACAGGACAAGATCGTTTACTCAATTTAAAGTGTGAGGCAAGAGGTGTGCTAACTGGTTTAGCACTCTTCATGTTGAATCTTTCAAGCACCTGTTCAATATACTTTTCTTGTGACAACCACAACTTTCTAGCCTCTCTATCACGGATAATCTCCATACCTAAAATCTGCTTCGCTGGACCTAAGTCTTTCATTTCAAAAGACTTTGACAACTCCTCTTTAAGCCTTCGAATCATATCTGCGTCTTGACCAACAATTAGGATATCATCAACATAAAGCAGTAAAATAATGAAATTACCTCCAGTGAATTTTCTAATATACACGCAATGATCTGCAGCTGTTCTATTGTACCCTTGACCCACCATGAAGGAGTCAAACTTTTGTACCACTATCTAGGAGCCTGTTTCAAACCATACAAGCTTTTCTTCAATCTGCAGACTAGGTGCTCTTCACCCTCATCTTCATATCCTTCAGGCTGCTTCATGTAGATCTCCCCTTGCAAGTCACCATGGAGAACTGCAGTCTTCACATCTAATTGTTCAAGCTCAAGATTCATACTAGCTGCCATACCTAGTACCACTCGAATGGAACTCATCTTCACAACAGGAGCGAAGATCTCATCAAAGTCAATCCCTTTCTTTTGATTGAAGCCTTTCACCACCAAACGAGCTTTATGTTTCACAACTTGATCGCCATTCTTTTTCAGCTTGAACACCCACTTATTCTGAAGTGCTTTTCTGCCTTTAGGAAGATCAACCAGCTAATAGGTTCCATTCTTCTCTAAAGAATTCATCGCCTCATCCATGGCTTTGACCCAGTTATCCTTGTCTTCATGAGTCTGCACTTCTTGGTAGCTCTCTAGCTCCCCCTCATCAGTAAGACAAATATAATCAGAACTCTAATACCTCGTAGATGGTTGACGATCTCTATCAGATCTTCTCAACTGAGGCTCAGCAGTCACTGGTTCGGGGGCTGGCTCCCCATGCTCAACACCATCTGTACCTAAAGCATCATCAACTGCAACTAGATCAGTGTCATTCTCGAGTTCTGTCCCATCATAAACCTGCTCTTCATTTGTGGCACTTGATGAAGATGAAATCGGTGTGGTATCAGCAATACCACTGGGAGCACATGTAGTCTTCTCTAACTTGTCAAAATCAGCCATATTCTCATGTTCATGAAACATGACATCTCTGCTTCTCACGGTCCTTTTCTTCACGGGGTCCCATAATCTGTAACCGAACCCCTCATCGCCATATCCTATAAATATGTACGAAGTGGCTTTGCTATCAAACTTGGATCTCTGTTCCTTTGGCACATGAATGAAGGCTTTGCATCCAAACACCTTCAAATGAGAATAAGAAACATCTTTCCCAGTCCACACTCTCTCTGGAATGTCAAAATTCAAAGGAACAGATGGACCTCTGTTGATAATGTTCACAGCTTCACCCCAAAATGCCTTAGGTAGCTTCGACATTCTAAGTAAACATCTGGTTTTCTCCACAATGATTCTATTCATTCTTTATGCGACACCATTGTGCTGAGGAGTACCTGGTTCTGTTCTTTCATGGCAAATCCCATGCTTCTTACAGTGCCTTCTGAAATCTCGGTTGACGTACTCTCTCCCATTGTCAGTTCGGAGACACTTCAGAAACATCCCTGTCTGTCTCTCAATCATGGCGTGAAACTGCTGAAAGACTTCAAATACCTGGCTTTTGGATCTCAACAAAAATACCCAAGTTTTTCGTGAAGCATCATAAATAAAGTAACAAAATATCGATTTCCTCCTAGAGACTCCACCTCTATAGGACCACATACATCAGAATGTATTAATTCAAGCTTGTTTTATTTTCGTTTCAACTTTTTACCAAAACTGACTCTATGTTGCTTACCTAACAAACAGTCATCCCAAGGATTCAGTGACTTACCTTCAAGTGAAGGGATGTGGGACCTTTTAGCCAATATCTGCAATCCTTTCTCACTGGCATGAGCTAGTCGTTTGTGCCACAAATTCGGCAGAGTATCATCCTCGATTGCGTTCAATTCACCACCACACACTGTCACACGTGTCTTGTATAATGAACAACAAAGCTGTCCTCTGGCTACTATTAGTGGCCCCTTGGTAAGCTTCCATTTTCCATCACCCAGATGATGTGTGTAACCTTCTTTGTCTAGAACATTCACAGAAATCAGATTAAGGTGCAATTTAGGAATATGTCGCACATTTTTCAGAGTAACAGTGCAACCAGTACTAGTCTGTACACGGATGTCCCCAATCCCAACGATCTTAGCAACACTACTGTTGCCCATTTTCACAGTACCAAAGTCACCTGCTTTGTATGTAGAAAAAAATTCCCTCTTGGGTACCCAATGATAAGAAGCACCAGAATCCACAATCCACTTAACATCAGGATCACTTATATGATTGCACTCTCCCTGAGCAAAAAGCAATGTTTCCTGGTGGTCACTATCATCATTTGTCACTGCAGCTACAATCTTTTTATTATTTGCCTTATTCTGACTTGTTTCACCTTTATGTTCTTTCTTCAAAAGAAAACAATTTCTTTTCGGGTGTCCAGTTTTATGACAATGCCACCACTCTGGTCTATCTCCCCTGGACTTAGATCTGCCTCCTGACTTACAACGCCCCTTAGGCCCTCGGTTCTCGGTAACAAGTGCTTGTGCAAAATCAACACCCATCTCTTTTCTTCTCATCTCCTCATTGAACAAGCAATCTTTTATGGCACCTAAAGCCAACTTTCCATCAGGAGTTGAGTTACTAACAGTTACCACCAAGGTCTCCCAACTGTCAGGTAGAGAACTCAAAAGAAACAAAGCCTGCAACTCATCATCTAGAGTAATTTTCATAACAGTCAACTGGTTAATAACATCTTGAAATTCATTCAAGTGTTCGGCCATTGATCGTCCCTCTTTTAATTTCAAGTTAACTAACTTCTTAATTAGAAAAGCTTTATTTCATGGGGTCTTTCTCTGATACCGACTCTCTAAACTTTTCCATAATGACTCGGCATTAGTCTCTTGTGATATATGGTGAAAAACACTGAAATCTACCTACTGTCTAATTGTCCCAACCGTTTTTCTATTCAATTTCTCCCATTCTTTATCTGACATTTTTTTCGACCTACCACTGTTACCCTCAATTGGGTCATGTAAATCTTTACAATAAAGTAGGTCCTCCATTATTGGCTTCCAAATTGAATAATTTTCTCTGGTCAAGTTTATCATACCACTATTACCGTCCATTATTATTTACCTAATAATGAACCCTAGCTCTGATACCACTTTGTTGGGGTCTAGACACCTCAACCCACTTCAAATCGACCACTCAAGCCAATATCAATGATAGATATAAATCACAGGGCACATCAATATCACCAAATATCAACGATGAAAATAAATATGCGGAAATTAAATCAACACCAGATATAACGTGGAAAACCCTCCAGAGTAGAGGGAAAAACCACTGGGCAAACCGACAGCAATATCCACTATAGAAATAGCAATTACAATGTTTATGGTTTCAAGATGTTTGCCCTAACTTGAAACCTACAAGCAAATTAAGCGATACAAGGATTACCTCCCCAGGCCTGAGAGCAATTGATTCTCCCGATCAATTAACTCCAATCAATGCCTAAAAACTCGCTCCAAATTGCTCCAAGATCGAACCCGATCTTCACCGATTTTCGTTGCCGCTCTCTATCTCTCGTTACTGTTTCTGTGTGCCGCCGCCGCACACCACGTCCTCCTTTTTTTCTTTTTTTCCTTTTTGGTGCTGCGCCTCACTTAAGCCCTCATATATATCTTTTATATATATATATATAGTATTATTTAATATAACCCTAATACTTATTTATAATTTTTAAATCGGGGGGGGGGGGGGGGGGGGGGGGGGGGGGGGGGGGGGGGGGGGAAGGGTGCTGGCAGAAAATTATGTATTTTATTGATTTAAAAATTATTTATTCTTTATGTTATTTTCAAGTGAAATGAATATTTTACAAAAGCGTTTGTTTTTCTTTAATTGAAAATACTTCATTCTCAAATTTTAAATGACATTAAAATAAATCAATACTATAATAACGTCAATGATACAATGCTTCGAAAGTTTTAGCCGTTGGTGAGAATCTAAGCAGCCACGAACCTGACCAATGTTGGAAATTGAGAATTAAGTATGGATTGTTTATCTATATAATGCATATAAGCATGGTTGAAAAATATGGACAATCTGAAATATTTTATTCTCTTAATTCTCTTAATTCTTGTCAAAAAATAGTGAGCTTGGTAGTTGTCGTTCGGAGATCTTTTATTACTGGTCCAATGGGTTGTTAAATCCTAGAAAAAAGAGTGCATTCAAGCTTAATAGCAATGCTCGTGTAGGAGGGGTGTTTCCTTTCTACGGATAGTGTTTTTGCGTGCCTCAACCTAAGATATGTTTTTCTAAACTCTTTATCTATTTCTTATGTTTTCATGTACCTAGCCTTGTTGGTATTAGAATTGTTGGTTCTTAATCTAATGGTGTCCAAATGATGCTATATTGTGTTTTATGGTTTTATAACTGTTGATGTTTTGATAATAGTTCTCAAATGGTATAGTTATTATAACATTTTTCATATTATTAGTGTATTATTTGATGAATATTATAAAATATTTTCAACAGTTAGCTTAATTGTTTCTACCAAGTCAGTAATCTACATCACCATTAATTCTGATTTTTGGAACAATCTCTACCGCATTGAAAGAATCCAACAATAGGAATTAAAATTCAAACTGACTTCTTCTCCCCTTGTCTTTACACATAGAATAAGCCCCTAGTCATCACTATTTTATCCATTTGAACATTGTGTATATATTCCAGTTTAATCAAATTTAAGTTGAACTAAATTATAGATCCATAAAGTTTTGAACATTAGAATGAGGTAATGGCAGAAAAACAACTGAAATCTGTTGGAATTTGGGAATTGTGTGCTTCAATTTTGTTGTTCTTCTTCAAAAATTTTTAACCAATATAGAAAATTTGTAAAATTTTGTTAACGCAAGAACAAAATTAAGACTTGAGCACCTACAAGTAAGAACAAGAAAGGAATGGAAATTGGATGATTTATATTGAAATAAGAATAAGTTATTTATAATACAAGCTATGAAAACTGAGAAAAAAGGAATTCTAAGCAAAATAATAAAATACAATCAGGACCCATTAATGAAGGCATTGATGGCCAGTGAGAAACGGAAGAGGAAGAGCTACCTATTTTATAATAATATATTAAATACTAAAAATACATACAACAAAAAATATTTGTCTCAACTCTCCCCCTCAAGATGAAAAAAAAAAACACACTCCCCCTCAAGTTGAGGCATGTAAATTAGTAACGCTCAACTTCTAAAGAAGTGGCGAGAATGAAGGGTATTCAAGTACCTTTGTGAAAATATCTGCAATTGTTCCGTCAATTGAACATAGGAAGTGGCTGTTTTTCTTGCCATCAAGCTTTCTCAAACAAAATGACAGTCTATCTTAAAATGCTTCATGCATTCATGAAAGACAGGGCTAGGTACAATGTGAAGAGCTGCTTGATTATCACAAAATAACATCGAAGGTTGGTTGAAGGGAACAACGAGATCAAGTAATAAATGGCGAAGCCAAACCAATTCACTAGTCACAGGAGCCATTGCTCTACATTCTCTTCAGCTTATGAATGAGAAACTATTGACTGCTTCTTTTAGTGGTAGGACAACCTATCCAATCTGGATCAGAATAAGCTTGTAACTGAAGAAAGCATTCTAACGGAAGAAAAATACCTTCTTGGCGTACAATTAAGATAAAGCAAAATCCATATAATAGACTTGAGATGTGGTTCCCGATCATCATACATAAATTAACTAAGAACTCAAACAACATAACAAATATCTAGTTGATAATGGTGAGATATAACTATCTACCTACCAAACGTCGATAGCACCTAGGGTCCAAAACGGGTTCTCCTACTTGATATGCTAGGTGATGATTTTGAATATAGGTGTAGAGACAAGTGTTTCCCCTAGTAAAGCAGCATCACTCAAAATGTCAAGAACACACTTTTTTTTATTTAGTGTAATCCGACAAGTAGACTGAGCCACTTCCACCCCTAGAAAATATTTTATGGGCCCTAAATTCTTAATACCGAATTGATCATTAAGGACCTTCTTTAAACCTATTATACTCTAAAGATTATTTTCCATAATAAGAACACCATCAATGTAGATTAAAATAGTCATATAAATGTTGCCTTGTTAAAAAGGTGAAAAGCAAATAATCAATTTAAAATGTTTAACACAATATTAATCAGAGTTGAAGTGAACTTGTGATTGCAATTTTGTGATGTCTACATAAGTCCATAAAGGGACTTTTTGAGGTGACAAACTCGACCTTCATGTTGTTTTCCAAAACCTTGAGCTACTTTTATATAGTCCTCTTGAAGTAGGTCACCATGAGAAAAGCATTGTTTATGTCAAACTTATGAACAATCCAATTTCTGCTTGCGGTAACTGCAAGAACACATCTAACAATAACAAGTTTATCAACAAGAGCAAACATATCATGATAATCCACTCCTACTTGGGTGTACCCTTTAGCCACCAAACGAGCTTTGTAACTCTATATTGACCTAGACCTTGTACACTCATTTTGAATCAATAGCTCTTTTACTGGGGGACAAGACTTCAAATGTTCACATAAAATTTAGTTCAAGAGCCTCAATTTTTTTCTCATAAGTTCTCTCCAATGCTCAAACTGAACAGCTCGAGTAAAAGACCGTGGCTCATCACAAGATGTGATGGCTCCTAGGAAACCCGAGTGAGCATTAGAAAATCATGCATTAGTCAAAAATTATGAAATAGGACATGCTATTCCTAAGTTAGTAGGAGCAGTAGAATGAGAATGGGTTATAAAATTTGGCACATTGCACACATAGTTACAATACTTTATAGCCATGGAATAACATCGAGCTCCTTTGTCAAACTCCCAATCACTGGTGACCGCGCCCAAACCGAGCTTGGTAACCTATTCTGGCGACAACCAAAATGTTCCGATGACTGCTCACCGGCATAGTGAGCATCCCAACTAGCTTCATGCTGGTGGGACGTTGTAATAATGCCACTGGGTGGCATCGTTTCATATTGAGACCATGTTTTAGAGTTCAAGATACGGAAAAATATTCTCACAAAAAATAAAAATCCCATGATATAATGATTTGCCTTGTTTCAAGGTTATAAACTTTAAATCCCCTTGTACCATGAGGATACCCAACAAACACGCACTGTTCCTCCCTACCCTCAATTTTATCATTTATTTTGGCCTTCATATAGCATAAGCAACCAAAAACCCTAAGGTTCTCATAGCTTAGGACCTTTCCAAACAACATTTCATAAGGACTTTTGTTTCGAAGTAAACGAGAAGGTATTAAGTTAATTAGATATGCAGTGGTTAGTACACACTCCAAAAATGTACTGGAAGGCCAGCCTCAAATTGCAGAGCATGTGCCATCTCTAATAGATGACAATGTTTCCTTTCTACTACCCCATTTTATTGTGGAGTACCCATATAAGAGGTCTAAAACTTCGTCCCATTCTTTGCAAAATACTCAAGTACTGAAATCTTGACCATTGTCGCTTCTGACTTGTTTTACTTGCACCCCAAATTGAGTATGCACCATTTGGAAAAATTCATAAGTAATTGGTGAGATTGAGATTTTTCTCTCATCAAAAACACCAAAATACTCCTACTATAATAATCCAAAATGGCAAGAAAAAAGTGAGCAGTAGTTAAAAATGTTGTATGATAAGGACCCTAAATGTCACAATGAATTAGCTCAAACATGAAACTATTTTACTAACTAAAACAGGAAAGGCCAACTAGGTTTGCTTGACAAGAGTCACAAGCTGCAACAACCTCATTCAAAACATTTAAATGAGGAAGCAAAGATGGTCAGGAGAACGGAACATGACCTGAATGACGGTGCAACCAATTACTATATGATTTTCCAACTAAGTTCAACGAAGGCGCCTAACGTGGAACCTCTAGGTAGTATAACCCATCTCGTTGCCTACCTACTCCAATCAGCTTCCTCAAGTAAAGATCTTGTATCACAAAATACTTAGTGTAAAGAAAATTTTATTTCTAAAAACAAAAATTTCTTGAATAAATTAGAGAAGGTGCAGTGGATTCATAATTTATAATTTAAAATTTTTAATTAAATATAGTGTTTACTCTAATTCATACATGATGATGCATAGCAATAACAGACATAACATGAAACATGAATAAAATATGAATTTTTAAAAGAAAGATTACTAATTTACACACATTTATGTAGATGCAGTGTGGCTTCAAGAAGAAGGACGACACCACCAAAACCTTCTCTGAAATCCTTCAAGTCCTCGGGTGTGTGAGCACTGAAAATAATAAGCTCCCTGAGAAGCTTTTTCTCAAAGAAAAGAAAGAACTAGCTTCTCTGTTTTTTGGTATGTTGAATAATGCTAAATTGATGTGTAGGGATAAATTTACAGATAAAAATATCCTTATTTAGAAAATAAAAATGAAATAAATAAAATCAAGATTTAGATACTATTTGTTTTTCAAAATTAAAAATTTAGACAGAGCAAATCTATCCAAAAATAATTTAAAAATGCGCACAAAATACCAGGTCAAACCTATGTCACCACGGCCACATGGTAGCCTCGGACTGGTCTGCGTCATTAGACGTGAATCGCTACATGGGATGTCTCTGTGTCACTCGTGCTGGTTTGTCCATAGGGGCGAGACATGGATCACCCGTGTGTGCCAGTTAGTGAGCGCACTAATTGACAGGGGCATTTTTTCATTTTCCTTTTTTAATTTTCTTGTAAAAATTCATCTCATAAATTATATGTTTAGCAAATTTTTTTTAATTCATCTCATGATTAAATAATGCATCTTATGAATTCTCTTAATAGCTTCAAATGATGTACATTATAGAGGCTTGAGTAAGGACCACAAGGACAGTTTAATTTTAGCTCCAAATTGGCCAAAACTAATTATCACGTCATGATAGCAATTAATTGCCATTTAGTAAAACTTAATCCACTAAAAAACTTTTACTACACTTTAGAAATAAATATATTTATTCATTAATTCTAAATTAATCGTTTATTCTCAATTAACCCCTTGACTAGATGTATGTGAGAAAAACAGTTCAAACTACTATCATTACTTTTCTCATCGCTGTCACCTTAGTTCCCATCTCGCTCTTCTCGAATAATTCATTAATATAGAAAATAATTTCTATACTAATTTCAAATGTCAAACATATGGAATACTTGGGCCAAAGTTTTTCAAATCTATTCAAAAGCTTGCAAATCAACTAAGAGAATATCTTTATCTCATAAGAGACTATAGATTCCATGTAAAATACCTGTTCCCTCCGCACTTTATGCCATTACCCAATATGCATAAGACTTTAGTCACTTGTAGTGACATAATCCTTTTAGCACATGAAGATAACTAACACTCCATGTATAGGTTCAAACTATTTCCTGGATTTAGAGTTATTGTATTAATAGTATAAAGATTGAGTTACTCATTTCGAATAGTAGATACGAGTAAATCATGTGGTCTAGTTCAGTGTATCAATGTAATTGTAAACACCAATATAACATTTTTGGGTCCCTATCCATATGATCAATATAAGTCATTCAAAGTATCATATTATAGTATTATCGGACAAGTTGTCCAAACTTATCATCGACTACTAAAATACTTTGACGACGTATCACAATTCTAATTTAAGTCTATCGATGTCCCAATCTCATTGACCTCTTAAATCGAACTTTTACATGTCGTCATGGATCACGTCCATTTCATGGAGCGCTTTACAAAAACAATCGCATGTATATTTGACTCGTAAAACATAATAAAAACTAAATAAATAAAATAACTTTATTTAATTAATGTTTACAATAAAATAATTGGATTTTTCTACACATTGGTTCCAACAGTCTCCCATTTGTCCTAAACTCAATTGGCCTTACATTGCATAACGATCCCCTAAGGATATCTCCACTCATTGACTATTGTATCTTCACTACTGACGTCTCACTTTGTCATTCTTTCCCTCACAAGATTTCATCGATTAGGAACTTTCGGCCATAACTTTATGAGTTGTCTAGCACCAAACTTCCTTGGTGAACTAAGCAACATAAGATTGCTTCACACTTCGCCATCTAATGACTCCCAGTCCGAGGGTAAGCATAAATCCTAACGTCAAACATCTAAAATCCTTCTAAAACAAGCAACCCATGAAAAACCCAACATTCTTTCTTAGAATCTCATTAGAGCTTGATACTAAAAACTTAATGTGCTTATCATGGTTCTTTCATTTCAAAATAACTGGATAGGAAAAACTTAACAGCTGATAACTATTCTACATCATTCTTAATCAGTGGAATACCATCTACATACAACAATTAGAAAGTCACTACTTTCTGGTGATGTCACTTGTACATTCATGGTTCGCAAACTACTGAATCAAATCCATAGGATTTGAGAGGAGTCATGGGATCCTCTATTCAATGAACAAGATATTTATTTAAGTCTACAAGTAGAATTTCTTAAGTTGCATACTCTAAACTTTTGATTCTTGGCAACAAACATGTATGGTTGTATCATATAGACACTTTTCTCAAGATGACCATTCAGAGAGTGTCTTCTTGACTTCCATTTGGCATATCTCATCAGAATGAAATACAATGGGTAAGAGCATCTTTATTGACAAAAGCATAGCAGATGGCTATAAAGTCTCATCGAAGACAATTTCTTCTGTTTGCTATATTGGTTTGTTTTTAAGTGTGGCGTGGTCGCTATAAATACAAATGTAAACAAATGTGCAAAAGGGACTCACTGCGACTAGGGAGTAAGCCTAAATTTAGACTGTATGTCTTTGACCCGAACCACTCACTGTTTTTCAAGAAAAGATTGTGATATTTTGGTGCATCTAACTTTGGTTATACCGTGAGTTTTGCATATGCTACAATTAGGAAGACTTTTGAAGATAAATTTTGTAGATTTTTTTTAAATATATTTTTAACAGAAAATTAAAGGGATATAGACCTAACTCAAGTGGCGGTTACAGTGATGGAGTAAGGCCCACAGACACTTTTCCTCATATACTTGAAAGTCAGGAACTGGGATAGAGACAAACCTAAGAGCTCAGCAGTCAACTTAAAAGTCCGAGTCAATCAGGTTTTTAAGCCTGACACCCTTGATTTATAATGACTCAAATGAGTTTAGGTCTGATAAGCATTCAGGTCAACAAAATAGGACCAATGCAATCATGATAATTTCTTAGCCGCCACAACTCCCATTTCGCCGGTTGACAGCCCTGTTGGACAATTGGTGCGTCTGGTTCAATCAGAAACTTCAATGATCTCAGATACGGTTCAGAGTCCTATTGATCTTAATGATATCAGGGAGGATCTTTCTTGGATGAAAGAGAATGATCCTTCTTCAACTTTCGTACGTTGTGCCCTGGGGCCCATCTTTGACCCTTCTCATGACATCCCTAGTCTTGAGAGTGCGTTTCTAGATACCGACGAATCTCCTCTGCTTTGTATAGCTTCTGCAAGTCAATCTTGGGGAGGAAGATGCATTAACAAAGAAGCAGCGCCCTTAGAAGGATGGACGTTTTTAAAAAAGAGGTATGCCGAATCAGCAGACCTATTAATGCTTAGCCATGGAGAGAAATGAGAGAGCCTTCGCATATATGAGGCCATCACACATTCCGAGATTACTTGCAAGAATGATTACCCCATTTTAGCAACTCTCACCTATTGTTGGAACATCTATTGTCAAGCTTCTGTCCACCCTAAGGGATTTCTTGGTATCACTTAAGAGGACATAGCGGCCTTAACAGGTCTTCCTCCGAGAGCAGAAGAGTCGCCTTTTGATTCGTTCATTTCTACAAAGGCTGAAGCCATTGCCTCTTCCTTCTCTATGACGAACTTGCCTAGGGGTTATGAGCCCTTTGTCAAGATGTTTATCACAAGAACACATGACTTTGGGTATGGGTCTAGACAAGAAGAGGCATGTTTTTACTTATTTTGGTTGAACAAGCTTTTCTTTGCTAACTCTTCCAATCAGTCCTTGAATTTCTTATGACCAAGGCTGTCAAACTTGCATTTAGCATAGGTCTATTAGCCCTAGGACCATTGTTTCTGGCCCAAGTGTATGGATGTCCTAGGGACATCGTAGTTAAGAATTGTGCTGTCCACATAGGAGGACCTTTGTGGCTGGTCCGGCTTTGGGCCTAAGCCTACTTTTCTAAGCTCTTCCCCAAAGGCCCCTGTGTCCCCACGGGTGAGGGGGTCATTTACTATGGAGAGCAGTTTCCTCATTCGGAGATCCTTTTACCCTTTATGCTTGATGTGTCTGCTTAGAAAGTGCACTAAGTCGTATCAAGTAATATAGAATGAGTAGAGTACTGTCCCACGAGGATTGTTATTGAATGAGTACCGAAATTAGTATTTTCAGCACTATTTGGAAGACTGAAATTTGAAGTTTTTGATATAAAACAGAAGAAATTTTTATAATTTAATAAGATCCAAGGCATCCAATTTCACCTAGTTACATTAATACGTCTTTCTATTCTCGATATTCAGGTTGATAGAACGTGTTGATGGTAAAAAATTCTAATTTACTAAATCTGCTCTCTCGAGAAACATTTAGCATGCTCTATTATATATTAACTCATCAATCTCTTGCATGAATTTAAATAGGAAAAGAGTTTGAAGATTTATGGTTTTCCACTTAAGACCACACAAATCGCGTTAATCCATCTCTAGCATTCGCTCAATTTGTGGTATTATCACTTTAGCAATCATCATAAATATTTTATCAGACTCATTATGAATCAATATAGGATTTGAATGGTGATCAAACATTCAAACTTCATGAGGAACAATGATAAACACTCAAACAGTGCAATAAACAAACTTTCAATACATTGAATTAGAAGACAGTGTATATTACAACTTAGGTTACATCGTAGCCTTAGAAAGATACAATTAGCTCATGGTATACATAATATAAAGAAAAAAATTAAGATAA
Organism: Simmondsia chinensis; assembly: GCA_018398585.1. Classification (NCBI taxonomy): domain Eukaryota; kingdom Viridiplantae; phylum Streptophyta; class Magnoliopsida; order Caryophyllales; family Simmondsiaceae; genus Simmondsia; species Simmondsia chinensis. The sequence goes on along the minus strand of JAGTTD010000010.1, from coordinate 10,895,772 downwards.
AATCCATGAACTTAAAGAAGAAAAGGATAGAAAAGAACTTAAAAATATGAAATTACAAACCAAACTTCACTTCCGTCTCCTACGATTTTCTTAAGCTTCCTACTACTTTGTTTTGAGTTTTTTCTGGATGAATTTATGCCAAAAGACCTCCCAAAAATCCCTATTTATAGTATTTGAGATGGGAAGTCATGAAATGAAAAAAATCACAAGTTCATTGCCGCCTGTTGTCGCCCATTTTTAGTCCTTTGCATGAAGTTGCTATTTTCTTTCCTTTTTACTCCATTTTACCACCTATAATTCAGCTTTTACATCAATTTGGATGTGTTCATGAAGTGTTTAAGAAGTTCTGCCACTTGATTAGCTCATTTGGCCACCCATTTTTGCAAGTTGTCATAAGTTGTGTAAGTTGCTGTTGTTTCCTTGCTTTAACCGCGTAGATTGATGTGTTCAGCCCATTTTTGCTTTTGTTTGTTGATATTGATGATAAAACCTTGCAAGAATTAGTATAAAATGAGCGGTTTTGCGAGGAAATAGCAAAGGAGCAAAAACATTTGACGTACAATGGTTAGAACCCAAATGATATGAATAATTATATACTAAACTAGACTTATCAAAATACCCCCAAACTTATATCTTGCTCGTCCTCGAGTAAGGCTAAACGTGAAAGCATAGGGTCTCATGCTTTTTAAGAATTTATCACAATTCAAAGCAAAACTACTTTGATTAGAAAAGAATGACTGAGTTTCAAAGTTTAAGGTTCTAAAGGCAAAACAATCTTTCTAAGAAAAACCCATCAATCACCTAGGTTACCGAATTCAATAGTTGGCTAAGCAAATTAAGTTTATCCGTTCTTACTAATCTCAAGACATTCAAACTGAATAGATAACACAAATTGTGCCACTCATAACAAAAATTTTCAGGTATGCTCAAGACTAAAAGTTATTCACAAAATTTTCTCCTTTTTTATATATATTATTCTTGAGGGACTGATCTGCCCTAGTCAATCCTAGTCCATGAGTATATCTTTAGTGAGAATCGAACTCCTAACCCTGGGGCGATGACCACATGGGTAAGTGACGGCACTGCTAAGACACCCTCAATATTACCACATGAGTATATCTTCAGCGAGAATCGAGCTCCTGACCCCTGGTCAATGACTGCATGGGTAAGAGATGCCACCACAGAGACGCCTTCATGATGAGCAGTACATATCTTAAAATGTTTATATGGGATAGTGGTGATAGAGATGCTTCCCTCATTTTCTCTCTCTTTTTTTTTCATATTTTTCTTTAGAATTAAGCATAGCTCTTCAAATTCTATTATGCAAATGATAATCTTAATGCAATCTATTCAAATTTGAGAATCTTCTAATAAAAAAGAAAGGTAAAATAACTATGCTAACAAGTGAACTAAAATACAACGGTTTTATCAGGATAGTGCCTTAGAAGAGATCATATTTTGCAATTAGAACACATAAACAATTGATTCTCAAGTTATTCAAATCTAATTAAAGTAAACAAGCTAAAAAAAGTAGAAAAATTTCTTAAAAAGCATGATGATAAGATCTCAAAAGAATTTTTATGGGTTTAAATTGGTTCAAAATATGCAATAGAAATTTAAAAGACTAATGATTTAAACTACAGAAAATAGAAAATCTTTTTGTTGGCCGACAGTATCTAAATCCCCATACAATGGTTCTGAACTCTGGGAGGCACTAAAGCTGACTCTAAAAAAATAAAATAGGACTAGACAAGAAAATGTTTCAACAAATTTTGTTTAAAAATTTAAAAATATGATAAAATGTCTCTCCCATCCCAAAACATAAGGTTAACATTGTCCTCAATGTTTAAAAAAAAAAAAAACAAGAAATGAGCAGTAGGTGAGAGATACTTCCTAGATTTAAGGATTGCTAATTTGATCGTGGATATTGACATCAGGTTAACCCCATAGTTGTTTCAAAAACCCGTCGAACAAAATATACAGAAACATAAGAAAATAATTAAAGAAAATTAAAAGACAAGAAGTAGGGGAATAAAAACTTGGGTTGCATCCCAAGAAGTGCTTAAGCTATAATCATTAACTTGACTTTTTGGGTGGATCATTTGTCTTCATTGAGATGAATGGGGGACTTCTGTGGCTCAAGCTCGCCATCAATATAAAGTTTCAGCCTTTGACCATTAACTTTGAATGCGCCCTTTTTCGCATATTGAATCTCGACTGTGCCATATGGAAAGACACAAATTGCAACAAAGGGTCCTCACCATCTGGAGCGCAATTTCCCCAGGAAAAGCCGTAATTGGGAGTTAAAAAGTAAAACTTTTTGTCCGTCTACGAATTCCCTGTACAACATGTGCTTGTCATGCCGTCTTTTGGTTCGGTCCTCATAACTTCGTGGATTTTCATAGGCTTCATTTCTGAACTCATCCATTTCATTGATTTGCAGTAATCTCTTCTCTCATGCAACTTCTAAGTTGAATTCAAGGATTTTATGGCCCAACATGCTTTATTTTTTTTATGTTCCAATTTTACTAGTAAATGACACGTCTTGCCATAAACCAGTCGATATGGAGACATTCCAATTGGTGCCCAAAGTGCGTCATCTAACTTTTTCGACCATCTTTTCTAGAAGCACTAACGATTTTTTAAAGAATAGTTTTCAAAGCTCGATTTGAAATTTCTACTTGACCGCTTGTTTGAGGATGGTTTGGGGCACCCACACGGTGTGTAACTCCATACCTACTCAATAACGCTTTAAGTTGACCGTCAAGAAAATTTTTCCCGCCATCACTTATAATTGCTTTAAGAGTTCCAAATTTAGAAAAGATGTGCTTGCTTACGAAGCTAACCACAACTTTTGCATCATTGGTCAAAAAAGTAGCTACTTCAACCCATTTTGATACATAATCTACAGCAACAAAAATAAATCTATTAGAAAATAACAAAGGAAAAGGACACATGAAGTCAATCCCCTAAACCTTAAATAATTAAACAACTAAAATGTTGTTTAGGTGTATTTCATTTCTCCTGGAAATATTTCCCGCTCTTTGACATCGATCACATTTATTAACAAATTTGAAAGCATCTTTAAAAAGTGTGGGCCAATAAAATTCTGATTGTAAAACCTTAGCTACAGTCCTTATTCCACCATAATGACCACCAGTTTCCAAGGAATGGCAAAAATTCCATTTCTTCTTCAGGTACACACTTCCCAATGATTTGGTCTGCATAATGCTTATATAAGAATGGTTCTTCCCAAAAATAGTGCTTTAAAATTCAACGAAGAACTTCTTCTTTTGATGATATGTCTATCCTTGGGTAGTTCATGGCAACCAAATAGTTAACAATGTCAGCGTTCCATGGATAATTAGGACTTTTCCTTATTATCATAAGAATTTCATCGGGGAATTTTTCATTGATAGAGGGACTTTCGTCCTCTTGTTCAAGGCATGATAAATGATCCGCCATAACATCCTTTGTTACTTTCGAATTCTTGAAGCAATAAAGTCCATCTTATCAGTCTCAGTTTCACATCCTGTTTTCCAAAGAGGTATTTAAGAGAAAAATGATCAATGTAAATAATTACCTTAGCGTTTAACAAGTAGGAAAGAAATTTGTCAAATGCAAAAACAACGACTAGTAATTCCTTCTCGGTGGTAGCATAGTTAACCTGGGCGGTCGTTAAAGTCTTACTAGTATAGTAAATTACATAATATTTTTTGTTCATTCTTTGGCGTAGCACGGCCCTTCATGCATAGTCACTAGCATCGCACATAAGTTCAAAGTGCAAGGTCCAATCGGGTGCTGCGATTATTGGTGCTAACACTAGTTTTTCCTTCAAAGTTTCAAAAGTATGCATACAGTCACTGTAAAAGTTAAAAGGGACATCCTTCATTAATAAATTGCAAAGAAGCTTAGTGATTTTAGAGAACTCCTTAATAAACCTTCTATAGAAACCTGTATGACCCAAGAAACTTCGAATGTTCTTAACATTAGTAAGGGGCCATAATCACTCTATCACTTCTGTTTTTGGCCTATCAACCTCAATTCTCTTTTTTGAAATCATACGCCCTAACACAATCCCTTCCTATACCATGAAATGACATTTCTCCTAATTGAAAACAAGATTAGAGTCAGTGCATCTTTGTGAGACCATAGAGAGGTTAGCTAAATAATAATCAAATGAGGCATCAATAACTGAAAAATCATCCATGAATACCTCTATGAAATTTTCCACCATGTTACTAAAGATTGCTATCATACACCATTGAAATGTGGCAGGAGCATAGCATATTCCAAAAGGCATTCTTCTATAGGCAAAGGTACCATATGGACAAGTAAAAGTGATCTTTTCCTAATCTTCTGGTGCTATGGTAATTTGGTGGTATCCTGAATAACCATCAAGGAAATAGTAATATGAATGGCCTATAAGTTTTCTAACATTTGATCAATGAATGGTAAGGGAAAATGGTCTTTTTGGGTAGCGTCATTAAGTTTTTTGTAATCTATACATACCCTCCACCCTATGACGGTCCTAGTAGGGATGAGCTCATTGTTCTCATTTTCTACTATGGTTATCCCCCCTTTCTTTGGAACTACTTGTATTGGACTTACCCATGGACTATCAGATATGGGATGAATGATCTCGGCATCTAATAACTTGACAACTTCTTTCCTTACCACTTCCTTCAAATCAGAGTTTAATCGATGTTGTGGCTGCATGGTAGGCTTGAAGTTATTTTCCATGAGAATCCTATACATGCATAATGAAGGGCTAATTCCCTTGATGTCTGAAAGGATCCATCCAATTGCTAATTTATGCTCCCTTAAAACTCTAAGCAACCTTTCCTATTAGAAATTACTCAAAAAAGCATTAATAATAACAGGATAAGTGTTAAGCATACTTGAGATGAGACGACAATGGCTTGAGTTCAAGATTTGGAGGCTCGTCTTCCCATGTTCTCTACTGAGCTCCAATCGCATGTACAACGTCCATTTTGGTTCATGGTGTGAATCGAAAGGTTCGCAATCCTCCAGGTATTGAGCACATTCCCTTATTAATTCATTTTCAGTGTCTATGGTCCCTGATTTTGTTAGACACGCTTCATGTGTTAACTTAGGGAATGTGTCCCTGAACTTCTTGGCTACCGAATTGTCTATAATAACAACCTCAAAACAAGAATCCATGTCAGTGAAAAATTTCATAGCATTAAAAACGTGGAAGGTTGCTTGTTCATCTTGCACTCTTAAAATAACTTTTCATTGTTGCACATCAATGAGGGTCCTTCCTATACCAAGGAAGGGTCGTCCAAGAATAAGAGGTATCTCTTAATCGTCTTCCATGTCAACTACTATGAAATCGGCTGGGAAGATGAATTTGTCAACCTTCACTTAGACATCTTCAACCACACCTCTTGGATACTTGATCGACTTGTCTGCTAGTTGGTGAGATACTGTAGTGGGCTTCACCTCTCATAAGCCAAGCTTCCTGAACACAGAGAGAGGCATTAAATTAAAGCTTGCATCTAAATCACATAAAATTTCATCAAAGCTAATGGTGCCGATGGTGCAAGATAGAGTGAAACTCCCTTGATCGTTTAGCTTAAGAGGTAACTTCTTTTGGAGTATGGCACTGCATTCTTCAGTTAGTACCACTATTTCGAATTCTCCCAACTTCCTTTTGTTAGATAAGATTTTCTTTATAAATTTTGCATATTTGGGCATTTGTTCCAACATATCAGCAAAAGGGACATTAATATGGAGCGAGACCTTTAGTTTTTAGGGTTGAGGCTCAGCCCTTTTTGATTCATCTTTGTTTTGGATTTTTTTCCCTTCCCCATTTTCAGTTCCTTTGTTCGTGTTTGTGGACAGATCAATTAGGGCTTGTTTGTATTGTGTGGTCTTGGTCACCTGAGTTGGTTCACTCAGAGTTTTGCCACTTCTTAATTCAATTGATTGGACGTGCTCTCGTGGGTTAGTAACTATGTTACTTGGTAAGGAACCTTGAGACCATTCAAAGAGCTAGTTTAAAATTTGTCCAATTTGGGTCCCAAGGTTTCTAATCGAAGGTTCTTGATTTCAGATAAAAGCTTCTTGATTTCGAAGATTTGTTTGTGTTTGTTGCATAAAACTGTTGGTTTCTTGCATAAACTTATTGAACATATCTTCAAGATCAATTTTCTTTTCTGGTTGTGCATGAATGGGCTATTTTTGAATCCCTGGGTTACTCCATGAAAACTTTGGGTGGTTTTCTCCACCCAGGATTGTAAGTGTTGGAGTAAGGATTATGTTGTTATTTTTGAAAATTTGAAACAAAATTAGCTTACTCGTGATTTGAAGAGTTTGTAGCAAAGGGGTTCCCTGTATGACATTCTATGCTCGCATGATTTCTTGCACAAAACTTGCATGTTAGCATAGGAGATTGTATGGCATTGACACCTACGTTACCCAATTGTTTCCGAATCATTGAAATATGAGCGAATAATGTGGTTAATGCATCTACTTCATGAGCACCTGCAGGTTTCCTTTGCATTATTCGATCAACTGTTCTTACATAATTGTCACTAGCCATTACCTTTAGCAATTTGTATGCTTTGTTTGGTGTCTTGTTGTTTGAGGCTCTTCCAGCAACCGCGTCCACCATTGTTTTGGTATTAGGTGCCAAGCCATTGTAAAAAATTTGGACTTGCATCCAAAGTGGTAGACCATGGTGTGAAAACCTTCTTAAAAGCTCTTTCTATCATTCCCATGCGTCATAAAATGATTCCATATCGTATTGAATAAAACAGAATGTCATTCCTCATTTTGGTTGATTTGGCTGGTGGAAAAATTTAGCAAGAACTTTTTGTGCCAAATCATCGCATGTGGTGATGGTGCCTAGTGGCAATAACATTAACCATGCCTTAGCTTTGTCTCTTAGTGAGAACGAGAATAGTCTTAACCGAATGGCATCATCACTGACGCCGTTATGCTTGAATGTATCATATATCTCAAGACAGTTAGTGATATGTAGATTCGGGTCCTCACTAGGTAGACCGCCAAACTGAACAGTCTATTGAATCATTTGTATTATTGTAGGTTTTATTTCAAAATTGTTTGTTTGTATGGGTGGACATCGGATGCTAGAAGTGCATCCACCAATAGTTGGGATAGAATAATCCTTTAAGCTCTTTCATTACCATTATTTTCATTAGCTATTGTTTCAGTTCGTTTGGTTTTCATGATTGGTTGAAGTGCTCTTTCGATTTGAGGATCCATAGGGATTATTCCATTTTTGTTTTGATTTTGCATACAAAGTAAGAAACACAAAACTCAAAAGTTAAAAGAAAGATAACAAAAATAAGAAAGAACCAAAATACTACAATATAATGCAAAGCTCAACTAAACCAAATTTTGAGGGGGTGTTAGTAACACTAATGTTTCGAAAATCTTTAAAAGTATAAAAATAACTCTCAAAATTTTAACAAAGTGAACTTATAAGTACAAGAAAGATAAAATTAAGGAGAAAATATAAGAAAAACAACAAAATAACACAAAATTAACCAAACTTAACAAAAACATAATTTTAGGGGGAAGGGGGTGCTATACGAATCATTATTATTCTCCTCTTGGACTAATTATGAATCATAATAGTCTTTGAATGGTGATCAAGCATTCAAAACTCATGAAAAACTACGATAAACCCTCAAACTGCACAATAAAAAAACTTTGAATACATCGAATTGGAAAAGAGCGTATATTACAACTTAAGCTACATCGTAGCCTTGGAAAGACAGAATTAATTCATGGTATACATAATATAAAGCAAAACTAAGATAAAATCTGTGAACTCAGAGAAGAAGAGACCAGAAGCGAACTTGAAAATATGAAATTACAAACCAAACTTTCCTTCCTTCCTTTCTTCCTTCTCCTACTGTTTTCCTAAGCTTCCTACTACTTTGTTTTGAGTTTTTTCTGGATGAATTTATGCTAAAAGACCTTACAGACATCCTTATTTATAGTATTTGAGATGGGAAGTCATGAAATAAAAAAATATCACAAGTTTATCCTCATTTGCTAAGAAAGCCGCATATTGCCACCCATTTTTAGTCCGTTGCATCAAGTTGCTGTTTTTTCATTTTTTACTCCATTTTTTTGCTGCCCAAAATTCAGCCTTTACATCAAGTTGGATGTTTTCATGAAGTTTTTTAAGAAGTTCTTGCACTTGTTTAGCTCGTTTGGCTGCCCATTTTTGCAAAAACTAACAAGTTGTGTAAGTTGTTGTTGTTCCCTTGCTTTAGCTGTGTAAATTGATGTGTTTAGCCCTTTTTTTTTTTTGGTTAATATTGATGATAAAACCTAGCAAAAATTAGCATAAAATGAGTGTTTTTGCATGAAAATAACTATAGGAGCGAAAAAGGGCAAAAGCGCTAAACATTTGATTTGAAATGGTTAGAAAATGAACATAAATGATATGAATAATGATGTACTAAATTAGACTTATCAACCCTAAGGATTGTCTTTTGGCCAATTCCTTGTGAGACTTATGTCTCCTCAAGGTAGGAAAGGGGCTTAATGGCCTCATTTCAGAGTGATGAATCTTGGCCCTCGTTGGTTTAGGAAGCGGGACCTTGACCATGTTGTCACTATAGTTATCAACTCTCAGACCTGGCTGGCAATCTTATGCTCTTAGGATCTCATATTCTATCGCCAGACTCATCCTAGTGTAGAGAATTATAGGCTTGGATTGTTTTCCAGGCAGTTTTTAGTGGTCTAAGACGTCCCTTTTCCAAATCCAAGGACTAAAACCTTATTTGGCTAAAAAGATCCCCATCCAACTCTCCTAATCTCGAGAGCTTCATGAGTCCAACCAAGAGGTGAAATCCCTCTATGGGCACCCTGTTGTGTTTTGGTACGCCCCATGTGGCACACCTCAATTTTTTAGTTTGGTTCCAAGCCTATTAGACCTCTTTAGCGACTAGAGGAACCAAGCAACATTTTACGCCTTTACTTGAGCTTGCAAGTCCCATCTCATGAAGAGGTCAGCCAGCCATTATCAGGCGGACTCCACATAAGGAATTATCTGGTAAATATCCATCTTTGAAGTATACTTCAATTATGTTTCTTAATTATCTGGTAAATATCCATCTCTGAAGTATACTTCAATTATGTTTCTTAGATGGCTTGAATAAAGACTGATTCTTTTCTTTTGCAGCTGCAGCTGTTCAAGGAACTCCTAAAAGTTCTAGGACCAAGAGTTTCACCAAGATGTTACTAGAGGAGTTCCCTTCAAGAACCTCTCCACCAGCACCTGAAGTTGGTGGCTCTAAGGAAAGAAGAAGAGAGATGTTCCCCCTGCTCTCTCAACCCGAGCCATGTAGGTAGTAGAGGAGGAAGAAAAAGAAGATGATGAAGAAATACTCATCGCATAGTTAGTGAGAAAAAGAAGATCCGGAATCCCCGAACCAGAGGTATTGTCGATTCTTAGTTGGTGTTTCTTTTGTTCATCGTTTTCCAAAACTATTCCTTACTTGGCTTTTGCAGCCATAAGATGAACTAGCATATGTTATTATGGAGATTCTAGACTCCCCATCCCAAGAACCTGCGCTAGAGATCCCTCAAGATACTGAATCATTGAGCTCAAGTGCTAAAAAGGACAAGACACGGCTACCTCAGCTATGGAGCCAATTATAAGTGAACCTCTTGAAGAAGCTTCAATCCCTGCCCTTCTGAACCAAGGTCTCAAGTAGGCTCCATACCTCCATAAAGGAGCACGTTCCATAACCATTGAGGAGATCTTTCAAGGTATGATCTCATCTCCTAGCTTCCAAAACCCCTCTCAGGGATGGCATTCCAATGGCTGAAGTGACAACAAAGGTTCCTTCTACCTCTTTAATTGAATTTTCAGAGGTAAAAATAGCCCCTTCATACTCTGGTTTATTTCTAAAGCCGAGACTTAGTCTGACTCCTTATGATGTTCCCCCTTTCTGGTCACACCACCAAGAGTTATTCCTCCCCCAATCTCTGAAAGGATGTCATTTCCCTTGGAGAATTAGGGGCAATTGGGAGATTGGCCTTTAAGCAATTGGACCAAGCATCTCCAAAGCATCTCCAAGATTCCATAGACTAAGGGAAATTGTTCACCTCCCTGTTCTTGCCATGATTGAGGGAGCCGCTTTCCAAGAAGCCATTTCTTTGGTGAATGCCTTAAAGGAGGATCCTAAGATAGCTCCAGCCATTTCCCGTGAACTTGAGGCTCTAGAGTAGGTTTTTGCGAAAGTGAATTAAGAGGTCCCATCACTTCATCAGAGGAAATAACGCTATCAAGATGCCATTAGTGAGTTATCTCAGGGGACACCTATTGTCTCTTAGGTAGCAACATACCTCTCAAGGCTCAGTAGATGGAGAGCTCAAGCAAGCTACCTGTAGAGGCCCAAAGGAGAAATCAAGTCCTTGATGAAGAGGCACTCTCTTTGGACCAAGAGTTGAATGACGCAACCAGCTAGTTATTAGCTAAAGAAGTACCCTTAGTTGGATTTAGGATTTGACTCTTTTAAATTTGCTTTTGTAAAAAAGCTTGAGGCCATACAAGTTACTTGCTTGTATTATTTTGTGTAAGCCATGTACTCCTCAACAACATTAATGAAATAAGCATTTTTGCCAAATACTTCTCTCAGTTTAGTAGTTCCTCTCTTTATTTTTCGAACTTAAGGATCATGGAGTTGATCCTCAAGATATTGATATTGAAACTGAGCCCATAATTTAGGGAATCTAAATTTAAGGACTTCCTTATTAGAATCTTAGATTGATAGCACATTTTTTTTTAGGAACTTTCATTGATGGCCCTTGGGCGAGTCCTTTCATCAAGGTCCAGTTTTAAGTAAGTAAGCATTTTCTCCAAATTACTTCTGTGAGTCTAAATGGGCCATCCTAGTTTGGGGACCATTTCCCAAAGACACGATCTTTCTGGCCAACGGGTAAAACCACATTCCAAGCTAAATCCCCCAAGTCAAAGGACCTAGGTTTGACCTTCTTGTTGTAAGCTTTTGCCACCCCTTTTGTTTGTTTTTCTAGCTTGTGAATGGCGTCACGCCTAAATTGGTCTAAGTTAGTTAGCTCATCCATTATAGCTCACTCATATTCAAGTTCAGAAAACCTCCCTTGATGAGCCAGCCTAATATACTAAATTATGACTTCCATTGGGAGTACAACATTATGGCCATACGTTAAATGGAAGGGGGTTGTCCTACTTGCCTCATGTTTGGACATTCTGTAAGCCCAAAGGGAATTAAATCGAATTCATGCCACCTCCTAGGATTATCCTCAATCATTTTCTCAATATTAGCTTTTAGAATCTTGTTAGTATTAGCTTGAGCATAATAAGGGATTGAGTTCAAGATTTTTATGTCAAAACTCTTGGTAAACTCCTTAACCTCGACCCATTGAACACCTTAACTTAGTTCACAATAATGGTTTTTGGAATTGCAAACTCACATAGGATGTATTCTTTGATAAAATTAATCACTTCTTATAGATTAATATTCCTATATTGTTTAGCTTCCACCCATTTTGTGAAGTAGTCTATGGTCACAAGAGTGTAAGAGTGTTGCTCGCTAAAAGGAGCAAATTCCCATCCAACCAACCACGGCTTACGTCTTACAGCAGCAACCTGAACCAGAAATGCAATTTGACAACAGAGTGGAAGCATTAGAATCAAAATGTTCTTGAGGAGAACATTACATTTCCTCCTTGTCCGGGTGAATTAGTGGTTGAAGTGGTCTGTCACAACCTAACAAAAATTTTTGAATGAATGTCGATGTTCTCGAGGAGGATATTACTTTTCCTTCTTACCTAGGTGAATCAGCAACTGAAGCGCAATCTTCAGCACCACCTCAGTAGCTTTGACCCTTGGGGGCAAGGGTCATTCCAAGCAAAGAGTATTGATACGAATGCTAATGCTAACCCAATGACTAATGATGTGGATTCTCAACACATGACTGGCACGTGGATTCTCAACGGCAGCAACAAATATTTTTGGGGTATTATTATGCTTAATCATAATTACAGGATCCATGAAATCTTTTATTTTTTCAATTTCCTCTATTTTTATGAAAAATAGTGAGCTTGGTAGCTACATTTTAGGGATCTTTCATTGCTACACTGATAGAGGTCCGAGGGTTGTTGAATCTTGGGAAAAGTGCGCATTCAAGTTTAATAGCAATACTTGCATAAAAGCGGCGTTTCCTTTCTAAGGATAGTGCTTTTGCATGCCTCAACTCAAGATATGTTTTTCTAAACTTTTTATCTAATTGATATGTTTTCAACAATTTGTGGTTGTTTATAATATAATTGTTGGTTCTTGATTTGACGATTTTTGAATGAAATTGTATTATATTTCCATTTGTATGGTTAATCCATATTCAGATGTTGGTTTAATTGACATATGTAAGTATATATTATTAATGTTATATGTATATTTTTTTTATGTTAATAGTGTATATTTTTTAATTATTATAAAAATATTTCCAACAAAATAGCAGGGGCACAAATAGAGGTACGGGAAGGTTTAAAAATATTTTTTATGTTAATTATTAATCACGTAATAAAATGAAAAGGGAAAAATAAGCTCGATTCTCACAAACTGAGAAAGAGACTCAAAATGATTTAAAATCTGAAAAATTAGCGAATTCTAAACCCCACCTTCTTCTCCTTTATATAGAGGGGACACTAGAAAACTCAAGATGGGAAAGAAATCGAAAATAAAGTTTAAACAGGAAAGAAATCAATTCAGAACATCAAAAACATAACGAAAACAAAGCAAATCAGGACATGAATTAAAATCCCCTAAAATCCCATCATCCGTGTCTTTAAGGATCTATCCTGCCTTCGCCAAGCTTCCCAGCAAGCCTTAACGGGAGCATCTTTTCTTTAGCCCTGCCGCCAAGCTCATGCCGCCAACCCATTACTGGTTGCATCAGACTTGGATACTTATCAGCTGTGCCACCGTACCCGTCAACTTGTATCTGCCATGGGACCTGCCAAGCTCAAGCACGGGATGCATCATCCTCTCCGGGTTAGAGAGAATTCGCCCTCGAATTCGCCAAGGGATCTTCTTGGTTGTCCTTGAAAAGTAGAGTTGCCTCACACCATCCGCTAATATCTCTGACCTCTCATCTGCCATGCTCAGACTGGTGTGTGCTTTTATTTTCATTGGCTAATAGCTGGGTTGTAGATGATGCCATCTGCACTGTGAACTTGCCGCAGCCGCCAATCCAGCTCCCGGATCCTCTTTCAGCTCTTCACCCTTGTATCATTGGTGTATTTCATCAGCCGGTATGGTTGCTTCCTCATTCCCGCCACCTTTTTTTGTTAGTATGGCTCTAACCGGTGGTTTCAGGTCCTTATCTCCCTCTGGCCATGGAGTTTCATCCTTCTTAGGCAATGGGACTATCCTTATGCCCTCAAACAAGAAGCTATAAGTGTTCCGTCGTCCATCATGGATGGCGCCTCTATCCAATTGCCATGGACGTCCCAAAACCACATGACAAGCATCCATGGCTACCACGTCACACCACACCTCGTCCCAATACTTTGACCCAATGGAAAAGCGAACTGGGTATCGCTTTGAGATTGTTACGTGGTTTCTATTCTTGAGCCAAGACTACTTATATGGTTCCGGATGATCTTCTATCTTCAACCCAAGCTTTTGTATGGCTTCTTTAGAGATGACATTTTGGAAACTCCCCAAATCAATCAATAGGTGGCATATCCTCAAGGCAATAGGGCATGTCGTCTCTAAGATGCTACGCCTCATCCAACTGTCTCCTTGTCCTTCTCTTAGGGTGAAACACGTACACCTAACCACAAGTAGGTAGCCCTCGTCTCCTGCAATAGCCTCCTCGTCTTGAAGCCCCAACTCATCACCAACTACTTCCCTGATAACCTCACCATCTTCTCCATGGAGTCCCTCAATGTAAAGACCCTTGCCCGGTCTACCACCCTTACGACACTCAGCAGCACAGTGTCCTATCTCGCCACTCTTGAAGCAACGGATTAGGGAGCTACTCACCAAGTCCATCCCAGTGTTGGCGGTAGCTAGCTTTCCTTGTGTTTCCATGTTGGTTGATAGCTGACCCTGGTCACGCCTACCTTCTCGGACGTTCCCAATGGCACCAACTTGACGACGCCTTTGTTACTTCTCGACAGCCATCGCCCTCTTACTTGCTTATGAGACCGAGAAGATGTCAAACATATACAACACCTCCTGTATCGACTCTATTAACCCGCCAATGTACCTGTTTCCAACTGTTCCTCAAATTCTGCCAAGTCATTTCTGGCGACCAAGGACTATAAGTTAGCCGTGTACTCCTCCACAGTTCGGGAACCCTGATGTACACTCTGGAGACGTTGATACATGATCTTAGCGTGATTGTGTGGTAAGAAGGTGCCTCTCATTTGTTTCCTCATCATTTCCAATGTCTCGATCCTCACGTTTTAGTGTCGAAACTGTGCGTTCTTCAACTGCCGCCACCAGGCGGCAGCCCTTCCCTGAAGTCGGGTAGCGATTAGTGGCACCTGGTTCTTCTTCGGAACCCTTTTAAACTCAAATATCTGCCCCACAGCCACCAACTAGCCCCATAAATCCTCAGGGTGTCTTCCACCGTCAAACTTCCATATCTCAACCTGGAGACCAGACACCCACCTTCAATCACCCCGATTTTCAATGTAGCCGGTATTGATGCCATTTCGCCTAGGCCTTGAATCTAGTAGCTCCTCATCTAAGAATGGAATTTGGATGCCTTTATCTGCCTCCTCTCCTATTGTGCCCAGTGTTAATGCGCATTGAGGCCAGGTTCCCGGTGCAAGATCGGGATTTGCGCCCTGTTGAATTAAGAAAATTTCGATACAATGGAATTTCTCATGCAATTCCACTATCCTCCTCCCGGCTTGCTATTGAGGATCACGGTCATAAAAGCCTTCAACGGTGACGTTCCTTTGCAGTCCACAGGCCATCTCAGAAGTCATTATGAGCTTTGATACCATCCGGTGCAGCACGTAACTGGGGGAAATAGTGGTACAGGTAGGTTTAATAGCCTTTCCTTTAATTTTATTAGTCACGTAATAAAATGAAGAGGGGAAAATGAGCTCGATTCTCAATACCCAAGAAAAGAGACCCAAAATATGATTTAAAATCTAAAAAATTAGCTAATTCTAAACTATAAAGGGGACTCTAGAAAACTCAAGAAAGGAAAGAAATCAAAAATAAAGTTTAAACCGGAAAAAAAAACAATCAAAAACGTCAAAAATAGAATGAAAGCAAAGCAAGCCATGATTTGAATTTAAATCCCACGATTCCAATCTAAAATCCTGCCATCTGTGTCTTTAAGGATCTGTACCACCTTCGCCAAGCCACCCAGGCTGCATATGCACGTTCCACCTTCGCGAAGCCACATGCATAGCCTTAACGGGCTCATCTCTTCCTAGGCCTTCCCGCCAAGCTCATGCCGCAAACCCAGTGCTGGTTGCGTCAGACTTGGATACTTATTAGCTGTGCCTCTGTAAGCGCTACTCATACCCACCAACTTGCATCCACCGAGGGACCTGCCAAGCTAAAGCACAGAATGCATCATCCTCTTCATGTTGGAAAGAATTCGCCCTCGAATTCGCCAAGGGATCATCTTGGTTATCCTTGCTAAGTGGAGAGGCCTCACACCATCCGCCAATCTCTCTGATCTCTCATCTACCATGCTCAGACCGATGTGTGCTTTTTTTTTCTTTAGCTAATAGCCGAGTTGTAGATGATGCCGTCTCCACTGTGAACATGCCCCAACCACCAATACAGCTGGTGTATTTCCTCAGCTGGTATGGTTGCTTCCTTGTTCCCCCCAACATTTTTGTTCAGTAGGCTCTAACCGATGGTTTAGGATCCATGTCTCCCTTTGGCCATGGAATTTCATCCTTCTTAGGCAATAAGACTATCCTTATGCCCTCAAGCACGAAGCTATAAGTGTTTCGTCATCCATCATGGACGACGCCTTTATCAAATTGCCATGGCCGTCCCAAAAGCATATGACAAGCATCCATGGCTGCAACTTCATACCACATCTCGTCCCGATATTTTGACCCAATGGAGAAGCGAACTAGGCATCACTTTTAGACGGTTACCTTATTTCTATTCTTGAGCCAACACAACTTATGTGACTTCGGATGATCCTCCATCTTCAACCCAAGCTTTAGTACGGCTTCTTTAGAGATGAAATTCTCGCAACTCCCCGAATCAATCACTAAGCGGCTTATCCTCACGCCAACAGTGCATGTCGTCTGGAAGAGGGTACTCCTCAGCTAACCGTCTCCCTATCCTTCTCTTGGCATGAAACATGTACGCCTAACCACAAGTAGGCCGCCTTGGTCTCCTGCAATGGCCACCTCTTATTGAAGCACCAATGCGTGAATAACTTATTCCTCAATAACCCCGCCATCTTCTACATGGAGTCCCTCGATGTAAAGACCCTTTCCCGGTCTGTCACCCTTACAACACAGCAGCATGATGTCCCATCACTCCACACTCGAAGCAATGGATTAGGGAGCTACTCACCAAGTGTTTCTAGTGTTGGCAGTAGCTGGCTTTCCTTGTGATTCTGAGATGGATGGTAGCTGAACCTGGTCACGCCTACCTTCTTAGACGTTCCCAGTGCCGCCAACATGATGTTAAAGTTTCAAAGATTGCACTTGAACCTCAACCTTGGTTGGGATAGAGAGAGTATGAGATGAGAAGAGAATATAGAGTTTAGATGAGATAAGAAGGGAAAAGAGATGAGAAGTAGAGAGAGATATCAAAGGATATCAAATTCATTCATCAAAGTTGTTATGAGTACAAGCTAGAGCCATCTATTTATACTACTTCCCCTAGGATGGATTAAGACTAAAAATATCTAGAGCTACAATGCATTTGGAACCATGGCCTAACCGACTTACCCGCCACCTAACTAATTAGCCGCCAACCTAGACCGGTCAATGACCACCCAGGCTACATGACACTGGAGTTCACTTATTACATGACTTAACAAGAGACTTATGCAACTAATTACATCAAGACTCATTCTAGTTACAATATCAACAAGCTAATACAACTTCCTACACTAAATGATCATTAAATGGCCGCAAGACAGCCACCAACGCAGCACACAGTAGCTAACAGCAGCAGCATAACAGTAGGATAGCAACACAGCCACCCTCAGCTCATGCCTCGGATTCTTGGATCATAACATTCCCTTCCCCTTGAAAACATTCTTGTCCTCAAGAATAGAAGAGAGTTGAAACAATGGAGGACACTTATTGCTTATGAAAAGATAACGGAAGTGTTGAATTTCTTGCTGAATTTCCTGCAGCTGGTAAATGCAGCAAAATATATTATACGATGCTCGTTTTGGACAAGGCCTTCGTGTGGATGGATTGTACCCCTTCGAGTGGTCTACACTGATCAACCAGACCAGCCAAACCTCAACAACCAACCCATGGCACAACTTGATGCAGTTAATACAGCTCAAAGCACCAACTTGCTGCAGAGAACCCAAAAACATCTCATTACTTCTAAATTTCTGCTTGTAGTAAGTTGCATAACAGAATGTAAATGTCATTAAACCCATAAGACTGCATATGAAGTCCTTAAGCTTCTCGGGAGGCCTTCCAAACTCAAACCAAGAGAACCAAGCATCAAATTCTGCTTGTAAACATTCCCCATTGCAGATGACACAGCCCCATATTTTAATCATGGTGTCCAAACACATTGAGATTCCATCAGAAAACAGCTGCAACTCTTTTATCTTGGATCTTATCCAAAATTTGTATTACTTAAACATCCACTTACTAAACCAACTCAGACCAAGCTCATGAGACACTTGATTGCTTCCCAATTCCACATGTTGAGCTGCAGAACCCATAAATTCAGCAGTGTTTAACCCAAACACCCCAAAGCTGCAATTATTACCAATTTCAGCTCGATCCTTGTTCAGATGGAAGCTCATTGATGCGAACAAGTTATTACACCTTCCAAAAGCCATAATAGCACCGACCAAGCTTAATCTGAACAACTCATTTACTGCTGATAGAGAAGGAACTGTAATTCTCTAAAAAATTTCAGCAGCCACTAATTCTTCTATTGCTTGAATCTTGATTGTAAGCTTGTAAGATCTGAAAGCACCAGCCTTTTCTTCCCAAACTCTTGCATAGATCACACCAACTAAGAGTTCATAAAACAATGTTGAATGCCAAATGCACAATGTCATAACTTGAACACCCAAAACATTCCAATCGAGACTGTCAATGCTGCAGCTCACACCTTCCAGCCTGTTTTCAAGTCTTCCTTGGATCCCTTGCTCATCCAACCACCAAACATACCTCACATGATCAAGCTTTGCTTTATTGTCAACCAACACAAGCATAAGTACCAAATATAACAAGTGGAGACACCAACCGAGCTCTTGAACAGCTGAAAACATCTTCCAACACAGAGTTGTTCTGTCCCCAGCTACCTTGCTGATTTTTACTCTGCTTTTAGCTGAAGTTTTCCCCAATCTTGCATTGATCTTTTCCATCCAAACATTAAGGAAATATTGAAGTTTACGCATATGACTTTTCCATTCAGAACCACTCCAGCACATCACCCCAAACACATTCAGGATATGCTTCTGATAAAAAAAGCTGCAGTTGCTGTTCGTTCCCATTTTCATATGCTATCAACTTTGTCTTTGCTTGGCTTTGCACACCAGCTATGTGGTCATACCTAAGGCCCAACACCTCTTCAAACCATCCATCGTTCATCAAACAACTAGCAAGAATTACCATCCCTTAAAGTAAACGCTTTTGTATGAACCGAAGCAACACCAATTCCAGGACAATGGAAGCTTCATTGTCATAAGAATTATGCAGCTTGCAACATGTGTAATCCCTATCTTTATAGCTGGCTTTAATGTTAACTTCACAATGACCCACAGCCTCTATCATTTTTCCACCAATGCTTACACTGACACCGAGTTCTTCATCATCAAACAGCAGCACCGGATGCCTAGCTTCTCCAAACACTTGTAATTCATTCTTTCCCTGATCAAAGGGACTCCCAACATCAATTTCCTCAGTTAAGGCATCGATTGTACTGATTTGGGTCTGCACAGAATTCTGTTTCAGCACTTTACTGAATTTATACACCACCAACAAATCAATTGCCTGTACAGGCACCATGTTTCTCCTTCGTTGAACCTTAAAACGCACTCTCGCGGCTTGAGTAATTCTTTTTGGTTAGAAATTTAACTCTTTTTGGCTTCATATAAGCTTGAGAATCTTCTCCCGGATCAGGAGGCAACTCATCATAAGAGTACGTATTGGGACACACATTTTTTCCATTCAAAATCACACCTTGTCCTGCATCAGGTAGTGCCACAGCAGCAACAATGGATTTTTCCACAGAATGTTGTAGATCAGCAGTGAAGATGCTTCGATTCTGCACACCAGCTTGCCATGGAGTAACACTTAACAGATTTGACGATGTATCCAGTGGTATTATAACAGTAGCATCGAATTTTTTAGCATAATACTTCAGGTCTGCATAGTTCTCTACATGATTGCTTGCAACAACTTCATAGTGACCCACTTGTAGCATCGAATCATCCTTTGGAGACCACGACTCAGTCACTGACTTGTCATGCTTCAATTTCTGCATAGTAAACATCTTTTTACCCCAAAAATCTTTCAATGCGTCGTTAAGATGATTCCTCTTCACTTTACTCTTTTCATTCTTTAACATTCGTTTGACATGAAAATCGTATTCCCATTCCAGCTGCGTGTCATATTGTGCCTCAAAATCAGCAAGATAATCTAATTCAAGCAAAGAGTCTTCATAAGGATCGCCTTGTTCAAACTCAGGTTCTTCTAACTTGTGTTCATCAATTTCGGCATTATCGGGGACGTGTTCATCTCCAACGGCAACAGATTCCACTCTCTCTTTTCGTTCAACATGGAACTTCCGTTGTCTAACGCTATCCACTAGCGCCGGAAACTCATTTGCAACAAGAACATTAGCACAATCACGACTGATGTTAGGATAAGCTAAACAATGCTGAATCATAAGTCGCTGAATCTTTTCGTCGCATTCCTGTCTCCTTTTCTGGAAATATTCTTGCCTTAATTTCTTCAACTGCTCAATCGACTCAGCCATATTGACAATGAACAACAACTTCAATCTGGAACAACTCAGTTCGCAGGATATGAGTTCGAAAATCGCAGAAGAGGGAGACTTGTTTCGCAACTCTTCCACAACCGATTGCTTAATGAAGTTCTATTCCTTCATTCGTACAAACAATCCCTTGATAACGGTTTGACAAATGTCACTGATTACAAACCACAACTTGCAGAATTCACGAACGAACCCTAACTTCGAACAAACCCTAACAGAGGTGTTTTCTTGAATAATTCAGACTAAGAATCTGAATTAGGTTCGATTTTTGTCTGTAATGGTGATTTAAACACACGATTCACCACAATCTTTAAGGATGAAATCGGGTTTCAACACTTTCGGTGTTCAGTTCGTTGTCAGATTTTCTCCTAATCAAATCTCGACTCAATAATATATAATTCTTAAGAATTCAACGCTGATTCTGATAACTCTCACCACTTCTATGCTTATCAACACAATTACATCACAATGCAGCAACAAAAGCATATTCGGGTCAAGAGTGTAACTTGTAGTTCAAAAAACAATTACCTCAACCCCAATTTCTGAATCTGAAATCACCTCAATTCCGCTTGTTTCTGATCTCTTGATTATGATCAAGTGTAATGTGGATCACATAGCTCACTTTAAACTTCTTCTCCAAATGATCAAATGAATAATTTATCAAGAACAATTAAGCTTAGCCACAACTCAGCAACTAATGCTTGCTTCAGCACTCAAGTTCAGCACCAAATGCTTGATCGATCCTACTGAATTCAATCTGAATCAGCTTTGATGTTGTATGGAATCAACAATTACCGATCAATTGAACTTTCTTCAATGTAATTCAATCAATTTTATCCCAACCGAAAGCAACTCCCCAGGCAATGCGCAGGTCAATAATGAAGTAACCGCCAATCTTCAAATTCAAAATTCAAAATTAAACTCTAATCACAAAAACTGAACTAAATCAGTATCAAATTGTTTTTATTGATTAATTGCAACACAATTAATCGGATTTTGTAATTTTTTTTTTTTTTGATTTAGAGCTTGATTCGAAAGCCAAATCAAGGCCCTAATACCAATTGTTAAAGTTTCAAAGATTGCTCTTGAACCTCAACCTTGGTTGGGATAGAGAGAGTATGAGATGAGAAGAGAATGTAGAGTTTAGATGAGATAAGAAGGGAAAAGAGATGAGAAGTAGAGAGAGATATCAAAGGATATCAAATCCATTCATCAAAGTTATTATAAATACAAGCTAGAGCCATCTATTTATACTACTTTCCCTAGGATGGCTTAAGACTAAAAATATCTAGAGATACAATGTATTTGGAACCATGGCCTAACCAACTTACCCGCCACCTAACTAATTAGCCGCCAACCTAGACCGGCCAATGACCACCTAGGCTACATGACACTAGAGTTCACTTATTACATGACTTAACAAGAGACTTATGAAACTAATTACATCAAGACTCATTCTAGTTACAATATCAACAAGCTAATAAAACTTCCCTACACTAAATGATCATTAAATGGCTGCAAGACAGCCACCAATGCAACACACAGTAGCTAACAGCAGCAACATAACAGCAGGATTGCAACACTGCCACCCTCAGCTCATGCCTCGGATTCTTTGATCATAACACATGACGACGCCTCTATTGCTTTGCAATATCCATTGGCCTCTATCTTGCTTCCAAGATCGTGAAGATGCCGAACATATACAACACCTCCTATATCGACTCTCTTAACCCACCAATGCACCTGTCCGCCAATTGTTCCTTTAATTCCGCCAAGTCATTTCTAGCGATTAAGGAATAGAAGTCAGTCGTGAACTCGTTCACTGTTTGCAAACCCTAGTATAAGCTCTGGATATGCTAATACAAGATCTTGGCGTGATTGTAAGGCAAGAAGTCGCCTCTCATGTGTTTCTTCATCTTCTCTCATGTCTCGATCCTTGCCTTTCCTTGTCGAAGCCATGAGTGCTTCAACTACCGCCACCAAGTGACAGCCCTTCCCCAAAGCCAGGTAGCGATTAGTGGCACCTACTTATTCTTCTGAACCCCTTTGAACTCAAGGATTTTCCCTACAGCTGCCAACTAGTCCTAGGACTCCTCCGGGCATCTTCCTTCAGCAAACTCTGGCATCTCAACTCGAAGACCAAACTCTCACCTCCGACAATCCCGATCATGAATGTAGCCGGTATTGATGCAGTTTTTCCTAGGCCTTGGATCTGGTAGCTTCTCGTTGAGGAAAGGATTTTGGATGCCTTCATCGGCCTCATCACTTATTGCGCTTGGTGTTAGTGTGCATTGGGACTGAGTTCCCAGCGCAAGATCGGATTTGCCCCGAGTAGATTTAAACAACACTCGATTTGCCGGAATTTCTCCTCAAATTCCTCTATCCTCCTCTCCGTTTGCTGTTGATGATCACGGTCATAAACGTCTTTGACGGTGGGGTTCCTTTGTTGTCAACGGGCAGTCTCTGAAGTCGCTCTCAACTCTGATACCAACTGATGCAGCAGGGCTATGGTTAGGTTTAATGACCTTCGCTTTTATTTTATTAATCATGTAATAAAATGAAAAGGGAAAATAAGCTCGATTCTCACAATCTGAGAAAACAGACTCAAAATAAGATTTAAAATCTGAAAAAATTAGCGAATTCTAAAACCTAACTTCCTCTCCTTTATATAGAGGGGACACTAGAAAACTCAAGAAAGGAAAGAAATTAAAAATAAAGTTTAAATTGGAAATAAATCAATCAAGAACGCCAAAATGGAAAGAAACCAAAGCAAATCAGGATTTGAATTTAAATCCCGCGAGTCTCGCCAAAAATCCCGCAATCTGTGTCTACAAGGATCTGTCCCGCCTTCGCCGAGTCTCCCAGGCTGCATATGCATGTCCCGCCTTCGCCAAGCCTCCCACCAAGCCTTATCGGGCACATCTCTTCTTCATCCTTTCCGCCAAGCTCATGTTGCCGACCTATTACCGGTTGCATTTGACTTAGATACTTATCAGCTATGCCTCCATTGCTGTTACTTATACCCGACAACTTGTATCTCCCAAAGGACCCGCCAAGCTTTAGCACTGGCTGCATCAAAAAATATAAAACATGAAATCCTTTATTCTTTCAATCTCCTCTATTTTTGTGAAAAATATTGAGCTTGGTAGTTAGCATTCGGGGATCTTTCATTACTGAACTGATAGAGGTTCGATGGGTTGCTAAATCATGGTAAAGGAGCGCATTCAAGCTTATAGCTGATGCGCTCATTAAGGCTTTGCGGGAAGCTTGGCGAAGGCAGGACACGCGCATGCAGCCTGAGAGGTTTGGCGTTGGCGGGATTCAAGGTGAAACTCAGGATGCGGAGGGATTAAAGGCGTGCCAGCGGGATTTTTGAATTAAGTTTGATTTCATTCTTTGTTTGTTGATTTCTTGCCTTATTAATGTCTCCTCTACATAAAGGAGAGGTAGATATGGTTTAGGTTAGCTAGTTTTCCAAATTTTGGGTTCATATTGTGAACGCTCTGTTCTCGGGTTGGGAGAATCAAGTTTATCTTTTCCTCTTTATTTTTATTAGCAACTAATAAAATTAAAGGGAAGACCGTTGAACCTCCTCGTACCCCCTATTTTCCTACTTTAGTGCTGTATTTGTTGGTATCAAAGCTTAGAATGACTTCTGAGATGGCCCTTGGACGACAAAGGAACGCCGCCATCGAAGATGTTTATGATCATTATAGTTCATGAAATTATTATGAATATATTAGAGTAGAGGCCTGTAGATTTAAATTAGAAATTTTAAATCAACCTTAGGTTTAAAATTAGGGAAATTTTTGAAACTCGTCCCAATAATTGGTATGATAGCCAGCCTCTGATTACATTCATAATACACATGAATAGATATAATAAGATCGACAAAAATAGACTTGTGATTTAAGAAAATAGAGATTTTATGAAGAAGGAAAGATTGTTTAAGGTAACCGTTTAAATTGTTTAAATCCTTAATGAATTAATAGTTAATTCAGATATTTCAATTTATTAATTTGCACTTATGTTGTCTATATGATGAGATTGTATGTTTTTAATTGAGATTTATGAAATCAGATAAATTGATCTAATGAAATTAGGTTCAATTTTATTTTTAAATTAAAAAAATAATTTAAAAATATATATGTGGTGCTGAGTAGGGGCTGACTGGGGGCTGACGTGGTGCTGACTGGGCTCTGACTATGCGTTGATGTTGTGATGATGTCAGTGCTGAGTGGAGCTGACGTCGGCATTTTTAATTTGCCAAAAAATAATAAATAAAAAATTAATTTTTTTGGGGACATATAGACATCTATACTGGTGTACATAATAACTGAAAATTAATCTTTTATTAATTAAATTAATTTTTAGAATGAGATTCTAAAGTCGATTATGAGATAATCTAGGTTGTCAGTCGGTACTATTTTAAAAAAAATTAATTAATTAATTTTATTAGTTAATTTTTGGAATGAGATTCTAATGTAGATTGTGAGATAATCTAAGCTGTAAATGCAAGTTAATTAAAGCCACTAGTTTATAAAAATCAAGTGGGAGTGAGGTTCAATTGCTGAAACCTCATGTTTTCCATTGCCGGTCTAGCAATATAGTAGATCGGTAGACCTGCTCGCTGAGGATGTTCATTTGTAGATTACTGGGTAAGACTTTTATTAGGATAAACCAAAGCACAAAGAAGCTATGCGACCACATTGCCATGGAGTATTACGTGCATCTGTATAGAGGTTTAGGTAATAATTTACACTTGACAATCATGATACATTAGCATCCTTGAAGAGCTCTGTTGTTTAATGTTTGATACTAAGGTAAAGTGGTGAGTTAATGTTTAGTATGAGTTACAAGAAAATATGTAAACAGAGAACAGTTCTCACCCAAACTAATTTCGTGTGACCCCACTGCCGGGGAGTAAGGAGTGCTGTGTTTGGGTCATCAGTGCATGCATGATAGTATAGTTTTGTGGATACCTAACTTCTTGTGTTCAGTAAAATAAAAGAATAGATATCACTGCATTATACATGCCTCATGTTAGATAGTTACACAAATGTTTGCATTTGCAGTGTTTTAAAATGGATGTAAATGGTGAATTTCACTCAATATTAATGCATAATGTACTTACTAGACCAAATTACGTTTCCTAGAAAAACAAGTTGGATTTATGTTATAAATCATTAATTCTTTCAGTTGTAATTGGTCCCTAGATGATTGTATTGTTTGGTTGATGTGGAGTTGTATTTTGTACGTTAGTTGGCTGGTAGTTTGGCGCCAAAGGGGGTCGTGGTCAAGTCCTTAAGTCAAGGGAGGTCAATTGTGCCAGCTTGCTTAGTTTTGGCGCCAATTTTAGTTTAAGTCGGTTAGGTTTTGATTTGTCTTCGTGCATTGTACTAGATCTTCTATAAATAGGTCTAATGCTTGTAATATCTTCATTCAATGAATAATATCCTAATTTCCTTTTGGAAAATCCTCTCTAATTCTCATCTAATTCTCTAATTCTCATCTCCTTTCAATTCTTTTCTCATCTTATCTCTCTCTTCCACAAGGTTAGCTATCAACCTAGGTTTGGTAGTTAACAATTGGTATAAGAGCTGGTTCAAGTTGTCTATTGCTTGAATTGAGCTGGCAAAATCGAAGAAACACAATCAAAGCATGGCTGAAGGAGTTAGGACACGATCGGGTGCTGGTGGAGGCAATGTAGCTTCAGCTGTCTAACCAGAAGTGTCCGATGCTGCTGTGGCTGGTTTGAACACTCCAAAGGAGTATGTCATGTTTGATCAGACGAAGGAATTGATCACTCATTCACAATTACAATCAAAGGAACGCCTGTTCTCGAGGATTCAACAAATGCAGTTAGAAAATCAACAAAGGAATGATGATCGATTGTCAAAATTGGAGGAAAGGATGGAGAATCTACAAGATTAGGTCAAGAAACAAGAAGAATCATCTGTCAATGTGATCCTAAAGCCTGCAAGTCAGCTTATTCCTCCAACTGAAGTGGCTCAACCGCAGGTATATTTAGACAGAAATATTAATCTGGATAGAAATCGTGGAAAATCACATGAGATACAGGATGAAGCAGGTCCTTCAGTTCATATCCGATCAGCGGATGATCGACCTTCAGTAGTTAAGGTTGCTGCAGGTACGCAAGATCGAAATGGAAATCCATGCCAATTCAGATTTTATGGGCAGAGTTCAGGTCTGCATAACAGACCACCTGATTTGAATGTTCATCAAAGAAATTCATCCGATGATCTTGAACAACATAACAGACCTCCTGATTTGTATCAACAACAAAGATCCTTGAGTAATGATTCTACATCTAGTGGCAGAGGTCATGCTCATAGGCAGCCAAGGGTACAAATCGAGCCATTTGAGGGAAAACAGCCTGAATCTTGGTTGAGGGGGTGCGAAAGGTACTTTCATTTCTATAACATCAATGAGGCTGAAAAAGTAGAGCTAGCTGCAGTGCATCTTCATGGAGACCACGAGGTATGGTTTTATAATGTCTTGAGAAGTAATCCTTGTCTTTCTTGGGACCAATTCGTGGAAGAGCGGTGTGAGAGGTATGGTGAAGAGGATTCAAGTGATGTTGTTGATAGCTTTAATAAGGTTTATCAAACATCTACGGTGAAGGAGTACATGATCAGATTTGAGAACTTGCGTACTAACATGATAGCCATTAATCCACATTCTACCGAAGCATATTATGTCTCAAGCTTTATTAGTGGATTGAAGCCAAGAGTTAAGAACTTGGTTAAGGCCATTGAGCCAAAGACTCTTTCCAAAGCCTATAATAAGGCCAAATTGATTGAGGCTACACTTGTATCTTCAAGTGACAAAAGCAAATTCAAGAGTACCAATTACAAGAATTATCAAAGAGATTCATCAAGCAACAAGGCTGTCCGATCTATGGATAAGAGATCTACACGGTTATATTACAGATGCAATCAGCCATATCAGCCCAGACATAGGTGCAATCCAAAGTCCTTGATGTCTGCAAGGGGGTCTCGTGTTGTTGTTGAATCAGATACAGAGGGCTTCGGGTCTGCAGAAGACAGCTCAGGGCTAGATTCACATGATGAGTTGTTTAAGGATGAGGTTGAGATTTCCATGAAGGCTCTTACCAGGGGTGGTGCTCACAACACCATACGCATTGGTGGGAAAGTAGGAAAAGCTTCCATTACCATTCTTGTGGATAGTGGAAGCACACATAACTTTGTCGATCCCAAGTTGGTAAAGAAGGTGAAGCATGAAATCATCAAAACTCATCCCTTGGCCGTAATGGTAGCTGATGGAAACTCAATTACAATTTAAAACAAATGCCAATCATTTCATTAGTCTATGTAATATCACCAATTCACTTTTGATTTTAGAGTTCTCCCTTTGGGAGGGTGTGATATGGTGGTTGGAGTGGATTGGATGAGGACTTTTAATCCGGTGTTGTTTGATTTTGATAAGATGATAGTGTCCTTCGAAGTTCATCGCGGTAAGGTCACATTACATGGGATTTCAGACCATGCACAGCTGAAATTGATCAATGGCAAACGCTTACATGGTAGCTTCAAGAAGAAAGCAATACAATGGTTGGGACAATTATTCATGATTTCACCTGCAAATCTGCAGCAAGTTATGCAGCCTGAAGTTCATGCTTTGCTCGAAGAGTTTGAGGATATTTTTGAGCCACCAAAGAGCCTTCCTCCCCAAAGAAGTGTTGATCATGCCATACCACCTTGAGCTCACTCTGATCCGGTGAAAATCAGGACATATTATTATGCTTATGCCCAAAAATCAGAGATCGAGAAGCAGGTGGATGAGTTGCTGCAAATGAGCTTCATTAGACCAAGCCATAGTCCCTTTGCTTCACCCGTGATTCTTGTTAAGAAGAAGGATGGCACGGCTAGAATGTGCATCGATTATCGTCGATTGAATTCTTTGACAGTAAAGGATAAATTTCCTATCCCTGTTATTTACGACTTGCTCAATGAGTTATATGGAGCGCACTTCTTCTCTAAGCTTGACTTAAGGCAGGGATATCATCAAGTTAGAGTTCTCGAGCCAGAATATTTAGGCCATATCATCTCACACGAAGGAGTCTCTACCGATCCTTCTAAGGTGCAAGCAATGCAAGAGTAGCCAATTCCCATGACCTTGAAACAATTGAGAGGTTTCTTGGGATTGACCGGTTATTATAGGAAGTTCGTAAATGGTTATGGATCCTTTGTAAAGCCCCTAACTGATCTTCCAAAGAAGGATGCATTCAAGTGGAATGACAAGGCACAAGCAGCTTTTGAGGCACTCAAGTCGGCTATGTGTGAGGCTCCAGTTTTGGCCATGCCGAATTTTGTTGAGGACTTCATCTTGGAGACAGATGCAAGTGGCACTGGTTGTGGGGATGTTCTTTCATAACATGGAAGACCAATTGCTTATTTGATTCAAGCTCTTAGTCCTAAACATCAAGCCATGTCCACTTACGAAAAAGAATATTTGGCAATTCTCCATGCAATTGAGAAATGGAGGCATTATTTGGATGGTCATAGGTTCATTATTCGAACAGATCATCAAAGTAAGCACCTCTTGGAGCAAAAAATAGTGACAAGAATTCAAAAGAAGGGGTTGATGAAGTTACTTGGGCTTGACTATGCAATCGAGTACAAAAGATGAAAAGAAAACCCGGCTGCCGATGCATTGTCAAGGAAGTTTGAGGACCACGAGCAGGGTTTTTGTGGAGCATTATCCGTTGTTTTACCTTCTTGGATGGATGAAATTTACAAATCTTATGAAGGGGACAATTTTGCTCAAGAATGCGTGGCTGCAGCTGCGGTTAAAGGGACTGCCAGTGTTGACAGTGAACCTGGTGTGATTGTGCAGAGAGGTATTATAAGTGTGCAGAACAAGATCTATATTGGCTCCTTGACTGATTTGAGGGATCAGGTAGTGAAGGCTTCACATGACTCAGCCTGGGGTGGTCATTCCGGGGTTGAAGGTACTTATCAAAGAGTTAAGGCATATTTTAGTTGGCACAGTTTGAAGAAAGCTGTATCAGATTTTGTTAAGTCTTGTGAGGTGTGTCAACAAACTAAGTTGGGGGATCATCGATACCGAGGACTCATGCAGCCACTTCCCATTCTGGAGGGTGCTTGGATCAACATAAGTATGGATTTTATAGAGGGACTTCCCAAGTCTAATGGTAGGGAGGTAATTTGGGTCGTGGTGGATCGTTTCACCAAATACAGTCATTTTATAGCACTTATTCGACCTGTTACAGCTGCAAGGTTGGCTAAGAGCTTCTTAGACAACATATATAAGCTACATGGATTGCCTTAATCCATTGTTTCTGACCGGGACAAGATCATCACGAGTACTTTTTGGAGGGAGTTGTTCAAACTATTGGGGACGACATTGGCGCTCAGTTCATCTTACCATCCCCAATCCGATGGACAAACAGAGAGAGTCAATCAATGCATTGGACAGTATCTTCGGAGTATGGTTTTCTCATGGCCTCGAGAGTGGAATCAGTGGCTTTCCTTAGCCGAATATTGGTTCAACACCCATGTTCATGCTTCTATTGGTACTTCTCCCTTTCAAGCATTGTATGGGTACGCACCACCTTCTCCAATGTTGTTGCAGCAGCCAAATAAGTCCAGATCAGCAGCAGAGGACTTGATACAGCAGCGGATGCAGATGTTACAGATCCTTAAGGAAAACCTTCATCAAGCTCGTGCTCGGATGAAATTTTATGTTGATGGAAAGAGGGTAGACAAAGCTTACGAAGTTGGAGACATGGTCTACCTAAAATTACAACCCTATAGACAGTCCTCGTTGGCTGTCAGAAAAAAATGTCAAGCTAAGTGCACGTTACTTTGGCCCATACAAAATTTTGGAGAAGATCGGCAAAGTTGCTTATAAACTTGATTTACCACCACAATCGTACATTCACCCGATGTTCCATGTTTCATTATTGAAAAAGCAGGTCAAAAGGGGTGTCAAAAGCTCTCAATCTCCAGCGAAAGTGGGAGCAAATGGAACATTGCAGCTTGGACCAGTAGCTGTCAAGATGGCCGGGTTGATTGCAGCTGGTACTGGAGCTTCTCAGCAGGTTTTAGTGGGTGGTTGAACTTGGATAAGAATGTTGTCACATGGGAGCGTCCTAAATTTTTGATGAGCCAATTTCCGAGCTTTTCTCCTTGAGGACAAGGAGCTTCTCAAGGAGGGGGGAATGTTATAAATCATTAATTGTTTCGGTTGTAATTGGTCCCTAGCTGATTGTATTGTGTTTGGTTGATGTGGAGTTGTATTTTGTATGTTAGTTGGCTGGTAGTTTGGTGCCAAAGGGGGTCGTGTTCAGGTCCTTAAGTCAAGGTAGGTCAATTGTGGCGGCTTGCTTAGTTTTGGCGCCAATTTCAGTTTAAGTCGGTTAGGTTTTGATTTGTCTTGGTGCATTGTACTAAATCTTCTATAAATAGGTCTAATGCTTGTAATATCTTCATTCAATGAATAATATCCTGATTTCCTTTTGGAAAATCCTCTCTAATTCTCATCTAATTCTCTATTTCTCATCCCCTTTCAATTCTTTTCTCATCTTATCTCTCTCTTCCACAAGGTTAGCTATCAATCTAGGTTTGGTAGTTAACAGTTTAGTTATTACTAACAAGGGACCTACTACAAAGAAAGGAAAGCGCAAGGTTGCTAGCGTAGCAACCAAGTCCATAAAGAAGCCAACAAAACAAAAGTGATTCTTTTGTGGGAAGATTGGCCACTGGAAGAGGAACTACACTAAGTACTTAGCTTCTCTTCCTGCAAAGATTGCCATGCTATTTGGTAAAGATATGTTGATATCTCACTTATTTGATGATAGGTCTAATTTTATTATACAATTGTTCATATCTCTTTGGTTCCATTAGTAATCATTTTGAAGAAGAAGCAAGAAGCAAGAAGCCACATTCCCAGTGCCCCAACGGCTCCAGCCTAAGCAGGGTCTGGAGGAAGTGGATGTACGCAGCCTTCCCCTTTCAGGGTGCTACCCTGAAGAGAGGCTGTTTCCTAAAACCTCCAATTTGAGGGGTGCAACATGATGATTTCCCAGGACATCACCCATTTTGGTACTACTCTCACCCAAGCATGCGTAAGTTCAGAGTTACAAATCATTTTACATCTAATTTTGCTCCCCTTTGCTCTTTTCACTCTTCTTGTTATTTCCTTACAAAAACATCATTTTATACAAATTCTTACTAGGTTTTATCATCAACATCAACGATGAGAAGTAAGATACATCAAATAAAAGAAACGAAACGGGCATATAGCATCAAAACCCACAGCTAAGGGTAAAGAATTGAAGAAAAGTTCGAAATTTGCAAACTTTGGTGGCAAAATCAGCAAATAACAAGCAAGGATGAATTAAACACTTAAAAAATTCACACAACTTGCAATCAATGACAATTTTGGGCGGTTAATGGGAAGAAAGAATGAAAAAAAATAATAATAAATAAACAAGTGAAGTAAGTTGCAAGGAGTGGAGGAAATAAGAACGAATAAGGATGAACTTCATGTGTTTTTCTATTTCAAAATATGCTCATGCAAAACACTATAAATAGGGATAAGATTGAAGTGTTTTAGCATCCAATCTTTATCCAACTCCAAAGAAAAAGCACAAATAAATATAGGCTAGAAGGAGGATAGGAAGAGAAACGAAAGAGTTTGGTTTGTGATTTTTTATTTTCGAAGTTCTTTTCTATCTTTTTCATCCTTACAATACGTTTTTTTCTAATTTGATGTATAGAAAGTTTGTTTATTGCATTGTTGAAGTATTTATTGTTGTTCTTCATGAGTTTTGAATGCTTGATCTCCATTCAAATCCTATAATGATTCATAATGAGTCCGAGAGGAGATTTATAATGGTTGATAAAATAGTAAACACCACAAATTGAGTGAACGTTAGAGATCGATTAACGCGATTTGTGTGGTCTTAAGTAAAAACCATGAATCCTCAAAACTCTTTTCTTATTTAAATTCGTGCAAAAGATTGATGAGTTAATATGAGAAAGAGCATGCTAAGTATTGGTTGAGAGGGAATATTTAGTAAATTAGGATTTTCAACCATCAACATGTAATAACAACTCGAATACCAAGAATAGAAATGTGTATTGATGCAATTAGGTGAAATCAAATGTCTTGAATATTATTAAATCAATAAACATTTATAGTTCTTTTTTTATTGGTTACGTATTGAAATTTCAAATTTTGGTCTTTCAAATAGTAGTAAAATTAGTAATTTCGGTACTCATTCAATAAACAATCCTCGTGGGAACAATACTCTACTCACTTCTTCATTACTTGATATGATTTAGTACACTTGCTAAGCAAACACAATGTATCAAGTTTTTCGCTCCATTGCGGGGGATTATTTTTATTTGAGTGATATTGATACCACTTAGTTTTCATAATCATTTGTGGCTATTTTGTAAAAACTTATAAATTTTGTAAATTTTGAAGTAAGAATCTGTTTTCTTCCATTTGATTCATTCATTTTGTTTGATTTGTAAAGTTATTTTAATTTGAAAAATTCGTAGAGCACCCCCCTCTAAAATTTTATTTTTCTTAACTTTTGTGTTAGATTGGTGTATTTTTAAGTTTTCTTATTAGCTTTATCTTTCTTTTAACTTTTTAATTCACCAAGATTAATTTTTGAAAGTTAAGTTTGTTATTTTTATGTTTTTTGAAACATTACTATTACTACACCCCCCCCCCCCCCCCCCCCCCCCCCCCCCCCAAAAAAAAAATTGTTTTTTGTTAATTTTTGTGTTATATTTGCATACTTTTGAAGCTTTCTAATTATTGTTATCTTTTGTTTAACTTTTAAATTTGTTTTTTATTATTTTCTATTCAAAATCAGTAAGAAAACAAAATAATCCTTTTGGATCCCGAAATTGAAAGAATACTCCAACAAATCAAGAAAAAACAAACAAACGGAAACAATAGCTAATGAAAATAGGTATAATGAAAGAACTTTTAAAGATTATGTTGTCCCAACTGTTGGTGGATATATCCCTAGCATCTGACGTCCACCTATCCAAACCAACAGTTTTGAAATTAACCCTTCAGTCATACAAAGGATCCAACATACAGTTCAGTATGGTAGTCTACCTAGTGAGGACCCGAACCTACATATCACTCTAGAGATATGTGACACATTTAAGCATAATGGCATCAGTGATGATGCCATTCGCTTAACACTATCCCTATTCTCACTAAGAAACAAGGCCAAAGCGTGGTTAATGTCATTATTGCCAGGTACTATCAACACATGAGAGGATATGGCATAAAAGTTTCTTGCTATATATTTTCTACCAGTAAAATCTGCCAATTTGAGGAATGAAATTACCTCTTTCACACAACATGACATGGAGGCATCGTATAAAGCGTGGGAACGTTATAAAGAGCTTCTAATAAAGTGTCCAAACCATGGTTTATTAGTTTGGATGAAAGTCCATTCTTTTTACAATAGTTTGGCACCTAATACCAAAATAGCGATAGGCGTAGTCGCTGGTGGAGCCTTGAACAATATGATACCAGAAGAAGCATATGAGTTGCTAGAGGTAATGGCTAGCAACAACTACGTAAAAACAATTGATCGAACAACGCAAAAGAAACCTGTAGGTATTCAAGAAGTAGATGCATCCACAACGTTGTCTACTCAACTTTCTATGATTGAGAAACAACTGGGTAACATATGTGTTAATGCTAGTCATTCTCCTATGCTAACATGTGAGTTTGTGCAGAAATCTCGCAAACATAGAATGTCAAATGGGGAACTCTTTTGCCTCATCAAATAATAAGCAAGCCAATTTTGTTTCAAAGTTCAAAAATCACAACACAATCCCTACTCCATCACTTACAATTCTGGATGGAGGAATCATCCAAATTTTTCATTGAGTAACCTAGGGATTCAAAAACAACCCATTCACCCGGCACCGGAAAAGAAAATTGATCTTGAAGAGATGTTCAGCAAGTTTATGCAAGAAACCACAAGTTTCATGCAAGAAACATGAACAGATCTTCGAAATCAAGAAGCTCCTATTCAAAATCACCTATTCGAAACCTAGAGTGACCCAAATCGGACAAATTTCAAACCAACTCTCTGAAAGGTCTCCAGGTTCCTTGCCTAGTAACATAGTTACTAACCCACAAGAGCACATTAA
Organism: Simmondsia chinensis; assembly: GCA_018398585.1. NCBI lineage: Eukaryota > Viridiplantae > Streptophyta > Magnoliopsida > Caryophyllales > Simmondsiaceae > Simmondsia > Simmondsia chinensis. The sequence goes on along the minus strand of JAGTTD010000010.1, from coordinate 10,861,362 downwards.
GCAATTGAATTGAGAAGTGGAAAAACTCTGGATGAACCAACTCAGGTAACCAAAACCATAAAAAACAAACAACCCATAATCGACCTGTCCACAAGCACAAACCAAGAAGCCGAAAATGAGAAAGGGACAAAAATCCAAGACGAAGTTGAACCTAAAAGGGTTGAACCTCAATCCTACAAACAGAAGGTCCCATTTCCTCAGCATTTGAAAAAGTCAAAAGTGGACGAACAATTTGTAAAATTTTTAGAAAATTTCATATTAATGTTCCTTTTGCCGACAAGATGTCCAGGTACGATAAATTTATGAAGGAAATATTGCCCAACAAAAAAAAGTTGGGAGAACTAGAAAAAGTAGCACTAACTGAAGAGTGTAGTGCCATACTTCAAAAGAAGTTAACTCCCAAGCTAAAAAATCCTGGGGGTTTCAGTACACCTTACACCATTGGCATCATTAGCAATGATAAAGTTGTGTGTGGTTTAGGTGCAAGTGTTAACATAATGCCACTCTCTATGTTCAGGAAGCTTAGCTTAGGAGAGTTGAAGCCCACTATAAAATCTCTCCAACTTGGAGACAGATTGATCAAGTATCCATGAGGTGTGGTGGAAGATGTCTTATTGAAGGTTGAAAAAATCATCTTCGCTGTAGATTTTATAGTACTCGATATGGAAGAGGATCAGGAGATACCTTTGACTTTTGACAGACCCTTCCTTGCTATGGGAAGGATCTTGATCAATATGCAACAAGGGAAACTTATTTGAGAGTCCAAGATGAATAGGCAATCTTCAATGTTTTTAATGCTATGAAATTCCCCACTAACATGGATTCTTGATTTGAGGTTGATAGTATAGACAACTTGGCGGCCGAGACATTCGGGGACACATTCCCTGAGTTACCACTTGAATCGTGTCTAACAAAGTCTGGGACTGTAGACACTAAGAATGAATCGATAAGGGAATGTGCCCAATACCTGGAAGATTACGAACCTTTTAATTCCCATCATGCAGCAAAAGTAGAGGATATACAAGTGATTGGAACATAGCAAAGAATAAGGGAAGATGGGCCTCCAAATCTTGAGCTCAAGCTAATGTCATCCCACCTCAAGTATGCTTATCGTGGAAATTCTAACACTTATCCTATTATTATTAAAGTTTCTCTGGGTAATGTGGAAAAGGAAAGGTTGTTTAGAGTTTTAAGGGAGCATAAATCGGCCATTGGATGGACCCTTTCAGACATCAAGGGAATTAGCCCGCCCTTATGCATGCATAAGATTCTCATGGAAGATAGCATCAGGCCTCCCCTGCAACCACAACATCAATTAAACACTGCCATCAACGAAGTTGTAAGGAAAGAAGTTGTCAAGTTATTAGATGCCGAGATTATTTATTCCATATCTGATAGTCCATGGGTAAGTTCAGTACAAGTAGTTCCAAAGCAAGGGGGGACAATGTTAAGTTCTAGATTGAATCTTGAACTTAACCTAAGAACAATAGAATTTGGGATGAGAAAGAAGTGAAGGAGATGAGAAAATAGAAGAGTTAAGATGAGAGAAAGAAATTTTAAATCACAAGGATTAGTATGTATTTCATTGGATAAAAAACTAATTACAAGTATCGGCACTTATTTATAGAGCTAGAGAAGCACAACTACACCAGCTGAGCTTTCCCGCCAGAACACACCTGCAGCAGCAACTAACTAACCGAAATTCCCGCCTGAACCATTACTTAAACCCGCCAACATTAAATTGAATTACAACGATTGAAAAACATAACAATCCCCTCCCCTTACAATTTTCTTATCCTCAAGAATTAAAAGAAGGAAATTGACTTAACAAAAAACGTTTATCTGCCCATGTGGTGAAAGCTTGGTCCAAATTGCACCAATTAACTTGAATTTACTGCTTGGTCTTGCCATCGGAGTTGGTTTGAGTGGTTCCGACCACTGCTGCTGGTTGTAAAATCAGAGAACCACTCTGTCCTGCCTCTGGAGGTGTTGCAGAAGCCTTGTGATCGCGTTTAACCTGCTTCTTTAGAAGGGAAACATGAACAACAGGATGAATAAGTGAGTCGGAAGGCAGCTCAAGCTTGTATGCCACTTGACCAATTCTTTCCAAGACCTTATATGGCCCAAAGAACCGTGCATAAAGCTTGACATTCTTTCTTACTGCTGCTGTGGACTGTTGATGAGGCTGTAGTTTCAAGTATACCATGTCCCCCACATCAAATTTTCTGTCAACTCTCTTCCTATTAGCTTACCATTTCATTCAGGCTGTGATTGAGTGAGATTCTGCTCTAGTTGCTGTAACGCATTCTTCCTCTGTTGTAAGAGGTCAGTCACTACCCCCATTTGTGTCTCTACTCCTTGCAAACTAAAGGGAGAGGGTGGATCATACCCAAATAAGGCTCTAAAGGGAGTTGTGCCTATTGAAGAGTGGAAGTGAGTATTGTACCAGAATTCGGCAAAAGAAAGCCATCTTCCCCACACCTTGGCATGACTAAATATCATGCTCCTGAGGTATTGTTCTATGCATTGGTTAACTCTCTCCGTTTGACCATCAGTTTGAGGGTGATAAGATGAACTGAGAGCTAAGGTTGTTCCTAAGAGCTTAAACAACTCCTTCCAGAACCGGCTCGTGAAGAGTTTGTCTCTATCAGAAATTATGGATTGGGGCAACCCATGTAGCTTGTAGATGTTGTCTAAGAACACACGAGCAAGCTTTTCTACAGTTACAGGCCTTGCTAAAGCAATGAAGTGTCCAGATTTGGTGAAACGATCAACGACTACCCAAATTACCTCCTTCCCTTCAGATTTAGGCAACCCTCCAATGAAATCCATGCTTATGTGTTGCCATACACCATCAGGAACCGGCAAGGGCTGAAGCAACCCTTGGTATCTATGGTCACCAAGTTTGGTTTGTTGGCAAACCTCACAACTTTGCACAAAGCTAGTTACTTCCTTCTTCAAACCGGGCTAGAAGAATTGGAATTTCAGCCTCTTATATGTCCCTTCCATGTCGGAGTGTCCTCCCCATGAAGAATCATGAGCAGCACTGATGATGTGGTGCCTAAGATCAGTCGATTTGCCCACATACAGCTTCCCCTGAATTCTGATCAGTCCTCGGGTTACAGAAATGTCTGTTCCAGCAGCCAGATTGCCCTCTTTGCCACAACTTGCTGCAACTAAACAGTTCTGTGCAAACACATCATTCTCATAGGACTGATGTAGTTCTTCCATCCAAGCAGGAGAGATCATGGTAATAGCCCCAAGGGAACCCTGCTCATGCCCCTCAAACTTGCGTGACAGTGCATCCGCTGCCTGGTTTTCTCTGCCTTTTTTGTATTCGATATCATAATTCAGCCCCAACATCTTCATTAGCCCTTTCCTTTGGATCCTGGTGACAATCTTTTGCTCTAATAAATGTTTGAGGCTTTGATGATCAGTCCTAATGATGAAATGATGCCCATCAAGGTAATGCCTCCACTTCTCCACAGCAAGCAATATTGCAAGGTACCCTTTCTCATATGTGGAAAGAGCTTGGTGTTTTGCACTCAAGGCTTGGCTAAGATATGCTATAGGTCTCCCAGCTTGAGACAATACTGCCCCAATGCCACCCCCACTTGCATCTATCTCTAGGATGAAGCTAGAAGAGAAATCCGGCATAGCTAAAACAAGAGCTCTGCACATTGCAATTTTGAGAGAATCGAAAGCCTTTTGAGCTTCTTCTGACCATTTGAAGGAGTTCTTCTTTAGTAAATCTGTTAGAGGCTTGGCTAAGGCTCCATAGTTAGCTAAAAACTTGCGGTAATAGCCAGTTAACCCCAAAAATCCCCTCAATTATTTCAATGTGACCGGAACAGCCCATTCTCTCATGGCTTGTATCTTCGAAGGATCGATTGCAACTCCATCACAAGAGATCACATGGCCCAAATATTCCAGATGTGTTTGAGCAAATGAAAACTTGGCCAACCTGGCATACAATTTATGCTTGCGCATGACCACAAATACCTCCCTTAGATGCTTCAAATGCTCTTCAAACGATGCACTATAAATGAGGATGTCATCGAAGAAAACCAATACAAATTTCCTAAGAAATTGCTTGTAAACATCATTCATTAGAGCCTGAAATGTAGCTGGTGCGTTGGTTTTAGCCAAAAGGCATAACCACGAACTCAAAATGCAGATGATGCATCCGGAAAGCCGTCTTATACACATCATGCTCACCCACCCTGAACTGATGATAACCTTGCCGCAGATCTAGCTTGTAAAAACTCGGGCTCCATGTAATTCATCCAACAAGTCATCAGTAACTGGTATGGGGAACTCGTCCTTCATAGTCAAAGAGTTAAGTTGCCTGTAATCAATACACATACGAGCTGAACCATCCTTCTTCTTGACAAGAATGACCGGAGAAGCAAAAGGGCTATGGCTGGCTCGAATGAAGTTTGTCTTGAGTAACTCTTCTACCTGCCTTTCAATTTTTGTCTTTTGAGCATGGGGATATCTATAAGGCCTTATCTTCACTGGTGCAGCACCCTCTTTAAGAGGTATTTCGTGATCCAGACTTCTTTTGGGAGGCAATGATCTAGGCACTTCAAAGACATCACTGAATTCAGTAACCAGAATTTGCACTGCTGGTTCTGTTATGCTGATAATCTCGGCTGAAGATATGGTGAATAATTGTCCTTCCCACTGGTAAGCACAGCCTTGAAGTCCTTTCTTCATCTTGCTTCCTTTAATTACTTGCAGTTGAGCCTACTCGGCAATCCCTTGTAGTGTAACTTTCGAACCTTGCACTTCAAATGAGACTGTGAGATTGGCGTAATCAAACAGCACTGGACTGAAAGTCCTCATCCAATCCACCCCAAGCACCATTTCACACCCTCCCAAAGGCAAGATTCTGAAGTCGTACTGGAACTTCCGGTCCTGCATCAGCCGGATATCCCTCTACATTTGTACTGAGTCATGACAGTTTTGCCATTAGCCACTGTCACAGCGAGTGGATGAGTTTGTATCACCTCGTGGCCCACCTTCTTGACAACTTTAGGATCAATGAAACTATGAGTGCTTTCACTATCAAAGAGAATGATAATGGACCTTTTCCTAGCCTTCCCTTTGATCCGGATTGTGCTATGAGCCCCATTACCGGTTAATGCCTTCACTGAAATTTCCACTGCTGCTTCATCTAACTCCTCTTCAATTTCCTGCTCAGAATCAGTAGTATCCTCATCATTTTCTTCTTCATCAGAGATTTCCCCAAGCTTAGTACCCTCAACAGACATGAGGTACTTGGGATTACACTTGTGGCCAAATTGATAAGGTTGATTGCAACGATAACACAATCTCTGTTGCTGCTTGCCTTCATTTCTGAATGTCTTGGGTTTCCCTTGTTGCAGCTGTGAGCTATGACCACGAGTCCTGGTTACATCACTGGATGCCAATCCAGTTGCCTCATAGAGCTTGGCTTTAGCAAAAGCCATGGACAAATCAATCGGATCCAAAAGCCTTAGCCATATTCTTTAGCTTGGGCTTTAAACCACTAATGAATGCAGCTACATAATAAGATTCAGACGCATCAATTTCATTCACAATGCTAGCTCTTAGATTCTCGAATCTAGTCATGTAATCCTTCACAGAAGTCTCTTGCTTAACCTTATTGAATTTATCCACGATATCACTATCATCTTCTTCACTATAACGAGCACATAAGGGTCTAGCAAATGCACTCCAAGGAATGGAAGGTCTAGTTCTCAATAAGCTATAGAACCATACCTCATGGTCCCCAAGCAAATGAACAGCAGCGATTTGCACTTTCTCAGACTCATCAATGTGATAAAAAAGGAAGTAACGTTCACACCTTCTTAGCCACGACTGAGGTTGTTTCCCTTCAAATGCCTCGATATGCATCGAGGCTGTCTATGGCTATGATTCCTAGAGTTGGAGGACTCCTCGTTGCTCCCTGAATGCTGCTGTAACGACTGATCAGGTGGTCTGTCCAGATCGGTTACTCGTGGTCCAGTTTCTTCCTTCCAATTGGAAGATTGAGGTAGCACCGGCTCATTGTTTCCTTGCTTCTCACCAGAATTCAACACCTCGTGGTCGCGATCTGAACTCTTTTCCTTAACACCAGTATTTCCACCAGTATTTTGGCTATTCTGTCCATCCTCATTGATGGACCTTATTGGCTGAGTTGCTTTCACGAAACTAGCAGGTAATAACGGATCAGGATTTGTCCTTCTGATATGCTCTTGATTCTCAGTGAGCCTCAATTCGAGCTGCTGCATTTGTTGTTCGAATCGTTGGATAATCTTCTCCTCCAGATTCTGAGAATTTTGTGCGACCTGATCTGTGATCTTAGCTTCAACCTGCTGAATTCACTGATCAACCTTTTCCTCAATCTGTTGAGGCATCACTCCAGTGACTACTTGCATGAATCGAGCAAGCATTGATTCAAATTTACTGTCCAATTGATCTCTTGTCACCCATTCTTGCCCAGTTGCATCGCTACTGTCATCACCAACAGCAATGGTTGGTCTATTGGCTGCCCGTGCTGCTGCAGATCTGGTGAGGACCCCTCCGATCAAGGGACTATCGTTTGTCTCCATTAATTTGAAAATCGAACAAAGCTCTGATGCCAATTGTTAAGTTCTAGATTGAATCTTGAACTTAACCTAAGAACAATAGAATTTGGGATGAGAACGAAGTGAAGGAGATGAGAAAATAGAAGAGTTAAGATGAGAGAAAGAAGTTTTAAATCACGAGGATTAGTATGTATTTCATTGGATAAAAAACTAATTACAAGTATCGGGACATATTTATAGAGCTAGAGAAGCACAACTACACCAGCCGAGCTTTCTCGCCAGAACACACCTGCAGCAGCAACTAACTAACCGAAATTCCCTCCTAAACCATTACTTAAACCCGCCAACATTAAATTGAATTACAATGATTGAAAAACATAAAAGACAAACATATTGGAAAATGAGAATAATGAGCTCATCCCTACTAGGACCATCATAGGGTGGAGGGTAAGTATAGATTACGGAAAACTTAATGATGCTACCCAAAAGAGCATTTTCTCTCACCATTAATTTATCAAATGTTAGAAAAATTTACGAACCATGCATATTATTTTTTCCTTGATGGTTATTTAAGATACAACCAAATTGCCATAGCACTTGAAGATCAAGAAAAGACCAGTTTTACTTGTCCGAATGGTACCTTTGCCAATAGGAGAATGCCTTTTGGATTATGAAATGCTCCTGCCACATTTCAGCAGTGTATGATAGCAATCTTTAGTGACATGGTGGAAAATTCGTAGAGGCATTTATGGATGATTTTTCAGTCTTTGGTGCCTCATTTGATGATTGTTTAGCTAACCTCTCCATCGTCTTGCAAAGATGCACTGACAATAATCTTGTTTTGCATTGGGAGAAATATAATTTCATGGTGCAAGAAGGAGTTGTGTTAGGGCATATGATTTCAAAGAAGGGATTGAGGTTGACTGAGCAAAAACTAAAGTGATAGAGCGATTACTACCCCCTACTTTTGTTAAGGGCATTCGAAGTTTCTTAGGCTATGTAGGTTTCTATAGAAGGTTTATTTAGGACTTCTCTAACATCACTAAGCCTCTCTACAGTTTATTGATGAAGGATGTCTCTTTTAACTTCAATAGTGACTATGTGCATGCTTTTGAAACTTTGAAGGAAAAACTAGTGTCAACACAAATAATCATAGCTCCCGATTCGACCCTGCACTTTGATCTTATGTGCTATGCTTGTGACTATGTAGTAGGGGCCGTGATAGGGCGAAGAAGGAATAAAAGTTTGTATACAATTTACTATGCTAGTAAGACTTTAATGGACACACAGGTTAACTATGCTACCACCGAGAAGGAATTACTTGCTGTTGTTTTTATATTCGTCAAATTCCATTCCTACTTGCTAAATTCTACGATAATTGTTGACACTAGTCACTCTGCTCTTAAATACCTCTTTGCAAAATAGGACGTAAAACCAAGACCGATAAGATGGATTTTGTTTCTTCAAGAATTCGATTTACATAGCTGAGACAAAAAAGGAAAAGAGAATGTTGTGGCGGATCATTTATCATGCCTTGAATAAGAGGAAAAAAGTCCCTCTATCAATGAAAATTTCCCAAATGAGAGCCTTATGATGACAAGCGAAAATTCTAATTGTCCATAGTACACTGATATCGTTAACTATTTGGTTGCAATGGAACTGCCCAAGGACATGACATATCAACAAAAGAAGTTCTTTGTTGATTTAAAGCATTATTTTTAAGAAGAATTATTCTTATATACGCATTGTGTAGACCAAATCATTATGACGTGTGTACCTGAAGAAGAAAAGGAAGACATTCTGCGTCATTGCCACTGCTTAGAAACTAGCGGTCAATATGGTGGGACAAGGACTGCAACTAAGGTTTAGAATCATATTTTACTGGCCTACACTTTTAAATGATGCTTTCAAATTTTTTAGTAAATGTGATCGATGTCAAAGGATGAAAAATATTTCCAGGAGACATGAAATGCTCTTAAACTACATTTTAGTCATTGAATTATTTGACGTTTTGGGGATTCATTTTCAAGGGCCCTTTTCTTTCGTCATTTTCTAACAGATTTATTTTGGTTCTTGTAGATTATGTATCAAAGTGGGTTGAAGTAGCTGCTTTTTCGACCAATGATGCAAGAATTATGGTGAACTTTGTAAGAAAGAATATCTTTTCTCGATTTGAAACTCCTAGAGCAATTATAAGTGATGGTAAGAAACACTTCTGTGACTATCAACTTAAAGCTTTATTAAGTAAGTACAAAGTCACACACCATGTGAGTGCACCATACCATCCTTAAATAAGCGGTAAAGTGGAAATTTCAAATAGAGAATTGAAAACTATTCTTGAAAAGACCGTTAGTGTTTCTAGCAAAGATTAGTTGAGAAAGTTAGATGACGCACTATGGGCATATAGAACAGCATTCAAAACACCAATTGGAATGTCTCCTTATCTAATGGTTTATGGCAAGGCATGTCATTTACTAGTAGAAGTGGAACATAAAGCATACTGCGCCATAAAAACTTTGAATTTGAATTTAGAAGCTGTAGGAGAGAAGAGGCTACTCCAAATCGATGAAATGGATGAGTTCAGGAATGAAGCCTATGAAAATGCTCAAATTTACAAGGACCGAACCAAAAGATGGCATGACAAGCACATCCTGAATAAGGAATTCATAGTCAACAAAAAAGGTTTACTTTTTAACTCTCGATTACGACTTTTTCAAAAGAAATTGCGCTCTAGATGGGCAGGACCTATTGTTGTAACTCGTGTTTTTGCATATGGCACGGCCGGGATTCAATATAAGAAGGGTACATTCAAAGTTAATGGTCAAAGGTTGAAACCTCATACTGATGGAGAACTTGAGCCATAAAAGTCCTCCATTCATCTCAACGAAATCGAATGATCCACCCCAAAAGTCGAGCTAACGACTATAGCTTAAGTGCTTATTGGGAGGCAGCCCAAGTTTCATCTCCCTAGTTCTTTTCATATAATTTCCTCTGTTTTTTTATTATTTTCTTGTGTTACTTTGCATTTTGTTGAAACAGGGTTTTTAAGAACAAGTTTGGGGGTAAAATTATGTCAACATTCGCCATCAAAAAGCAATCCTCAAACCTAAGAAGTATCTCTTAGTTACTGCTTCGTTCTTTGTATTTCTTTTAACATTAAAGACAATGTTAACTTTTATGTTTGGGGGTGGGAGAGATGTTTTTTCACATTTTGTTTAAGTTTTTAAATAAAATTTTTCGAAAATTTTTCTTGTCTAGTCCGATTTTATCGTTTAGAATCGGCTTTAGTGTCTTCCAAAGTTCAGAGCCTTTATATGGAAATGTATATAATGTCGACCAACAAAAATATTTTCTATAGTTTAAATCATTAGCCACTATAATAATAGTTGCACATTTTTTAACTACATTAAAAAACATAAAATACTTTTGAGATATTATCATCATGCTTTTTATGAAATTTTCTACCCTTCTTAGCTTGTTTACTTTTATTGGGCTTGAATAACTGAATAATCATTTGTTTTTATGTTCTAATTGCAATGCATGATCTATTTAAGGCACCATCTTGATAAAACCATGGTGTTTGAGAATTATGCCTAAGTCTAAATACAAGTAAAATATGAAAAAAAGATAAGAAGAGAAAAAGAAGAAGAAAGAAAGCATCTCTAAAGGCCACTATCCTTTTTAAACGTTTATCTTTTGGATATGTGCTATGGTGTGATGGTTTCATTATTTGGTATCTCAAGCAAGTAGATCTGTAAGGGTGTCTAAACACCTGGTACCCTGGGCCAACTAGAACAGGAGCTGCCGCATTGAAAGCTCGCTACAAGGGAAACTTAGAGAACTACTAAGGAACCAAGAACTTAAAAAAGAGAGAATATTATGAAAAAAAAAGTGAGACAGAATCACTAAGCACCGCTATCCGGTTTAAACATCTATCATTTAGATATGCTATGGTGTGATGGTTTTGTGCCTTGGTACCTCAAGTAAGTAGATCCGTAGGCATGTTCTAACACCTAGTACCTTGGGCCAACTGGAACAAGAGCTGCTGCATTGAAAGTTCGCTACAAGAGGTAGTTAGAAAGATTGCAAGGAATTGAGCACTAAAAAAAAAAAAAATAAATAAATAAATAAAAATTTATAAAATAAAATAAAATAAAAAGAAATAGATAGAGGGAGAAAAATTTTCAGAATAATTGCTTTTAACTTTAGTCCTGGGCATATCTGAGAAATCTTATTACGAGTGGCATAATTTTTGTTATCTATTCGGTTTGAATGTCTTGAGATTAGAAAGAAAGGATAAACTTAAGTTGCTTAGCCAACTTTTGAATTCATTTACCTAGGGGAGATGGGTTTTTTCCTATGAAAGAATGTTTTATCTTTAGAACCTTAAGCTTTTAAACTTGGTCATTCCTTTCTAATAGAAGTGTACGTGCTTTGAATTGCGCTAAAATTCTTAAAAGGTATGATATCCTGCACTTTCATAATTAGCCTTGCTGGAGGAAGAGCAAGATTTAAGTTTGGGGATATTTTGATAAGTCCAATTTAGTATACAATTGTTAATATCTTTTTGGTTCCATTACTAATTATTTTACATCTAATTTTTATCTCTTTCACTCGCTTATGCCCTTTTTCAATCCTATTGTTACTTCCGTGCAAAACACTCATTTTGTGCTAATTTTTGCTAGATTTTAGCATTAACATCAACAAATGGAAACAAGATACATCAAATAAAAGCAAAGAAATGGGCAAATAGCATCAAAACTAACAGCTAAGGGCAAAGAATTGATGAAAAGTTAACAAATTGCAAACTTTGGTGGAAAAATCTGCAAATCACAAGCAAATATGAATTAAGCCCATAAAAAATTCATACAAATTGCAATTGAAGTCAATTTTGGACGGTTAAAAGGAAGAAATAACCGGAAAAAAAAAAAAGCAAGTGAAGCAAGTTGCATGGAGTGGCAGCAATGAGGACGAATGAGGATGAACTTCATGTATTTTTTTGTTTTATAAAATGCTCATGTAAAACACTATAAATAGGGATAAGATTGAAGTGTTTTAGCATCCAGTTTTCATCCAATTAAAAAAAAAAAAAAAAAACACAAATACGTATAGGTCAGAATGAAGAAAGGAAGAGAAAAGAAAGAGTTTGATTTGTGTTTTTTCATTTCCAATGTTCTTTCCGATTCTTTTCCTCTATAAGTTCATGGATTTTGTTTTAGTTTTGCTTTATATTATTAACATGAGCTTATTTTGGTTTTTCAAGACCATGATATAGCCTAAATTGTATTATGCGCTCTTTTCTAATTCCACCTATTCAAAGTTTGTTTATTACCTTGTTGAGATGTTTATTGTTGTTCTTCATGAGTTTTGAAAGATTGATCACCATTCAAAGCCTATAGCAATTCATAATGAGTCCCACGGGAGATTTCTGATGATTGCTAAAATAATAAACAACATAAATTGGGCGAACGTTGGAGATAGGTTAATGCAATTCATGTGGTCTTAAGAGAAAACCATGAATCTCCAAAACTCTTTTCTTATTTAAATTCATGCAAGAGATTGATGAGTTTATATGTAAATGTGCATGCTAAGTATTGTTTGAGAGAAAATATTTAGTAAATTAGGGTTTTCAACCTTTAACATGTAATAACAACTTAAATACTGAGAAAAGAAATGCGTATTGATGCTACTAGGTGAAATCAAATGCCTTGGATCTTATTAAATCAGTTAACTTTTCAGAAAAAATATTAGTAAACATTTTTTTTCTTTTCATTTTGTTGGTCACATATTGAAATTTCAAATTCCAGTCTTTCAAATAGTATTAAATTTTGTAATTTCGGTACTCATTCAATAAACAATCCTCATGGGAACGATACTCTACTGGATTCTTTATTAATTGACATAACTTAGTGCACTTGCTAAGCAAACACAATGTATCAAGTTTTTGGCGCCGTTGCCGGGATTGTTTTTATTTGAGTGATATTGATACCCACTAGTTTTCGCAATAATTTGAAGTTGTTTTGTTAAAACTTGTAAATTTTGTAAAATTTTGAAGCAGGAATTTGTTTTCTTGTATTTTTTTCATTCACTTTGTTTGATTAGTTATTTTTATTTGAGAAATTTGTAGAGCACCCCCCTAAAAACTGGTTTTTCTTTTGTATGAGATTGTTGTGTTTTTATGATTTTTTATTAGTTTATCTTTCTTTGAACTTTTTAATTCACATGCATAAGTTTTTGAAAGTTAAGTTCATTATTTTAAAGTTTTTCAAAACATTTGTATTATTACCCCCTCCCCAAAATTTGGTTTTTGTTAAGTTTTATGTTATATTTGTGTACTTTTGAAGCTTTCTAATTATTGTTATCTTTCGTTTAACTTTTAAGTTTTTTTTTTCTTATTTTGCTTGCAAAATTAACAAGAAAACAAAATAATCCTTTTGGATCCTAAAATTGAAAGAACACTCTAACAAATCAGAAAAACCAAACAAATTGAAATAATGGCTAATCAAAATAGTGATATGAAAGAGCATTAAAAGATTATGTTGTTCCAACTGTTGCTATATGCACCTCTGGCATCCAACATCTGCCTTTCAAAGAGAACAATTTTTGAAATTAAACCTTCCCTCATACAAATGATCCAACAGACTATTCAGTTTGGTGGTCTTCCTAGTGAGGACCCGAACCTACATATCACAAACTTTCTTAGAGATGTGTGACACATTTAAGCATAATGGTGTCAGTGACGATACAATTCGCTTAAGACTATTTCCGTTCTCAGTAAGAGACAAGGTCAAAGCATGGTAAATAGCATTACGCCAGGTACTATCACGACAACGGAGGATTTGGCACAAAGTTTCTTGCTAAATATTTTCCACCAACCAAATCTGCCAAAATGAGGAATGACATTATCTCTTTCACACAATACGACGTGGAATCATTGTATGAAGCATGGGAACGTTCTAAAGAGCTTTTAAGAAAATGTCCAAACCATGGTTTACCAGTTTGGACATAAGTCCAAACTTTTCACAATGGTTTGGCACCTAATACGTAAACAATGATAGACACAACTACTGGAGTAGCATAAATAACAAGACACCGGAAGAAGCATATGAGTTGCAAGAGGTAGTGGTTAGCAACAACTATGTAAGAATAGATGATCGAACAATGCAAAATAAATCTATAGGTATTCACGAAGTAGATGCATCCACAACGTTATCTACTCAACTTTCGATGATTCAAAAACAACTGGGTAACATAAGTTTTAAAGCCATTCATTCACTTATGCTAACATGTCAGTTTTGTGCAAGAAATCATGGGAGCGTAGAATTTCAAACAGGGAACTCTTTTCCCCCATCGAATCATGAGTAAGTCAATTTTGTTTCAAATTTTCAAAAAATCACAACGCAATCCCTACTCCAACACTTACAAACCTGGGTGGAGGAACCACCCAAATGTTTCATGGAGTAACCCAGAGATTCAAAAACAAATCATTCACCCAGCACCGAAAAAGAAAATTGATCTCAAAGAAATGTTCGGCGAGTTTGTGCAAGAAACCTCAAGTTTCATGCAAGAAACACGAAGAAATCTTCCAAATCAAGAAGCTTCTATTCAAAATCAAGAAGCTTCTATCCGAAACCTATAGGCCCAAATAGGACAAATTTCAAACTAAACAAATTTCAAACTAACTCTTTGAGAGGTCTTAAGGTTCCTTTCCTAGAAACACAGTTACTAAAACACTACAGCATGTTAAAGCAATTGAATTGAGATGTGGGAAAACTCTAAATGAACCAACTCAGGTAACCAAAACAACACAACATAAACAACCCATAATCGACCTGTCCATAAACATAAACCAAGAAACTAAAAATAAGGAAGGGACAAAGTTCCAAGAAGAAGTTGAACCTAAATGGGTTGAGCCACAACCCCACAAACCGAAGGTCCTGTTTCCTAAGCACTTGAAAAGACAAAAGCGGACGAACAATTTGTGACATTTTTTGAATTTTTTAAAAAATTACATGTTAATGTCTCTTTTGCTGAATTGTGGAGAAGTTGCATAAGTATGCAAAATTTATGAAGGAAATTTTGTCCAACAAAAGGAAGTTGGGAGAATTAAAAATAGTGGCACTAACTGAAAAGTGTAGTGCCATACTTCAAAAGAAGTTACCTTCCAAGCTAAAAGATCCAAGGAGTTTTACTATACCTTGTACCATTGGCACCATTAGCTTTGATAAAGTTTTGTGTGATTTAGATGCAAGCATTAATTTAATGCCACTTTATGTGTTTAGGATGTTTGGCTTAAGAGATGTGAAGCTCACTACAATATCTCTCCAACTTGTGGGAAGATCGATCAAGTATCTAAGAGGTGTGGTAGAAGATGTCTTATTGAAGGTTGACAAATTCATCTTCCTGGCAAATTTCATAGTAACCAATATGGAAGAGGATCATGAGATACCTCTTATTCTTGGCTGACCCTTCATTGCTATCGGAAGGGCCCTGATCCATGTGCAACAAGGAGAACTTATTTTAAGAGTCCAAGATGAATAGGTAACCGTCAATGTCTTTAATGCTAGAAAATTCCCCACTGATATGGCTTCTTGTTTTGAGGTTGATATAATAGACAGTTTGGTCACCGAGACATTTAGGGACACATTCCGTAAGTTGGCACTTGAAGCGTGCCTAACAAAGTCAGGGACTGTAGACATTGAGAACAAATCGATAAGGGAATGTGCCCAATACCTAGAAGATTGCAAACCGTTCAATTCCTACCATGAAGCAAGAGTAGAGGATATACAAGCGATTAGAACACCGAAGAGAATAGGGGACGATGAGCATCCAAATCTTGAGCTCAAGCCATTGCTATCTCACCTTAAGTATGCTTATCTTGGCTATTCTAACACTTATTCTTTCATTATTAACGTTTCATTGGGTAATGTGGAACAAGAAAGGTTGCTCAGAGTTCAAAGGGAGCATAAATCGACCATCGGAACCCTTTCCGACATCTAGGGAATTAGCCCTTCATTATGCATGCATAAGATTCTCATGGAAGATAGCTTCAAGCCTACTGTGTAACCATAATGTTGATTCAACCCTTCCATAAACGAGGTGGTAAGGAAAGATGTTGTCAAGTTATTAGATGTCGGGATCAATTATTCCATATTTGATAATCCCAGGGTAAGTTCAGTACAAGTAGATCCAATGAAAGGTGGGATAACCATATTGGAAAATGAGAACAATGAGCTTATCCCTACTAGGACCATCACGAGGTGAAGGGGACCATTTTCCCTTACCATTCATTGATCAAATGTTAAAAAACTTACAGGCCATTTGAATTGCTTTTTCTTTGATGGTTATTCGGTTTTACTTGTCCATATGGTACCTTTGCCTATAGGAGAATGCATTTTGGATTATAAAATGCTCCTACCACATTTCAACGATGTATGATGGCAATCTTTAGTGACATGATGGAAAATTTTCACAGAAGTATTTATGGATATTTTTCAATCTTTGGTGCCTCATTTGATGATTGTTTTGTATGCACATATAATAATCTTGTTTCGAATTGGGAGAAATGTAATTTCATGGTGTAAGAAGGGATTGTGTTAGGGCATATGTTTTCAAATAAGAGAATTCAGGTTGACCGAGCAAAAACTGATGTGATAGAGCGATTAACGCCCCCTGCTAATGTTAAGGGCATTCGAAGTTTCTTAGGTTATGTAGGTTTCTATAGAATGTTTATTAAGGAGTTCTCTAAGATCCCTAAGGCTCTCTGTAATTTATTGATGAAGGATGTCCCATTTAACTTTGATAATTATTGTATGCATGCTTTTGAAACTTTGAAGGAAAAACTAGTCTCAGCACCAACAATCATAGCACCCAATTGGACTCTACACTTGGAACTTATATTAGATGCCAGTGGCTATTTAGTAGGGCCCATGCTAGGGCAAAGAGGGAACAAAAATTTTCATGTAATTTACTATGATAGTAAGACTTTAACGTATGCACTGTTTAACTATGCTACCGCTGAGAAGGAATTACTAGCTGTTATTTTTGGCATTTGACAAATTTCATCCCTACTTGGTAAATTCTAAGGTTATTGTTTACACTGATCACTCTACTCCTAAATACCTCTTTGCATAACTTGAAGCAAAACCGAGACTGATAAGATGGATTTTGTTGCTTCAAGAATTCGATTAAAAAATCCCGGATAAAAAATGAATAGAAAATGTTGTGGCGGATCATTTATCACATCTTGAATGAGAGGCAAAAAGTCCCTCTATCAATAAAAAGGTCCCAGATGAGAGTCTTATGATGGTAAGCAGAAATCTTAATTGTCCATGCTATGCTGACTTCGTTAACTATTTGGTTGCACAGGAACTGCCTAAGGACATGACATATCAACAAAAGAAGAAGTTCTTTGCTGATTTAAAGCATTGTGTTTAGGAAGAACCATTCTTATATATTCATTGTGTAGACCAAATCATTAGGAAATGTGCACCTAAAGAAGAAATGGAAGACATTCTGCATCTTTGCCACTCCTTACAAACTGGTGGTCATTACAGTGGAACAAAGACTGCAGCTAAGGTTTTAGAATCATGATTTTATTGGCCGACACCTTTTAAAGTTGCTTTCAAATTTGTTAGTAAATGTGATCAATATCAAAGGACGGGAAATATTTCCAGGAGCCATGAAATGTTCCAAACCTATATTTTTGTTATTGAATTATTTGACGTGTAAGGGATTGATTTCATGGGTCCTTTCCCTTCGTCATTTTCTAAAAGATTTATTTTGGTTGCAATAGATTATGTATCAAAGGGGGTTGAAGCAGCTTGTTATGACCTGGGAATCCGAGGCGTGAACTCATGGAGGCTGAGATGTGTACTGCTGCTGAATGGTTGATATGCTGCTGAAATGTTGCTGCAGATTGATGATCTTAAGGCTGTTAGGGGTGGATTAGTTTAGTAAGCGATGTAATGGCTTGGTAGTCCTTCCCTCTACTACCTTGTGTTGTTTGTTGAGTTGTAATAAGCTGCGTTGTACCTGCATTGTAGTATTTCTGCAGTTGGTGAATGTTTGTTAGGAGGCTAGTCGGTTAGGCTGGTCCTTGGCACCATAATAGATTCAACTGTTAGTTAGCATTAGTTCTAGATAATTTTAGCAAATTCCTAAGTGGTTTAGTCCTTGTGAGGTTAGATTCAATGTATTAGGCTCATACTATGTAAGTAGTATAAATAAGGGACATTAGCATGTAATCCATAATTTTTTGATGAATGAATTGATCTCATTTGATTTCTCTCTCTATTTTCTCATCTCTTTTCCCTTCTTCCTCATCTAAATTCTATATTCTTTCTCATCTCATACTCTCTCTATCCCAACCAAGGTTAAGGTTCAAGACCAAATCTTCTAAACCTTAACAATTGGTATCAGAGCCTTGATTTAGCTTCCGAATCAAGCTCATATCCGTAAAAATTCAAAATCTGATTGATTGCATTGCAATTAATCAATAAAAATAATTGTGATTCAAATTTAGTTCAGATTTTGTGATCAGACTTAAATTCTGAATTTTGAAAGTGTGAATTGGCGGTTAGTGCATTTGGTGACCTGCAGGCCTGGGATTGGGCTTTCGGTTGCGATTATAATTGAGTGAATTACATTGAACAAAGGTTAATTGATCAGTACTTGTTGAGTACATTCAACATCGAAGCTGATTCAGATTTAATGCAGTTGGATCGATCTGACATTAGCTGCTGAGTTTTGGTGCTGAAGCAAAATAACAGTTGCTGAAGTTTTGTGTTGAGCTAAGTCGATCATCACCTGAATCGGCTCAGAAGAAGTTTAAGTGATGCAAATTGATCCACATTACACTTGAACATCATCAAAAGATCAGAAACCAGCTGCATTAAGGTTTAATCAGGTTTTACAATTCAGAAGTGAAAGATTGAGGTATTGCTTTGTGATCTTTAAGTTGCAATTCATTGAGAATTCCTGTTTGCTATTGGATGATGTCGAATTTTTGTTGCTGAGCTTTGAAGTGGTGAGAATTCATTAGAATCTACGGTGATCTTTGAGAATTATGTGTTATTGAGTCGAGATTTTGCTTAGGCGAAAATTTGTCAACAGAGGCGAAAGTCTAACAGTGAATAGGAGGAGCGAAGGTGTTGAAATCCGACCTCGTTCGTTAAGATTGCTTGAGTATTGTGTTGAGTACTTGATTTTGGGCCAGGATCGACCTTAAATCAGAAGTGAAAGTCGAATAACTCGATTAAACGTGGCTGTCAGAAATCGTCGGGTTAGGGTTTGTTTGCTGTTCTGTTCGAAACTTATCAGTTAGGGTTTATACTAATTGACGATTGAGGAACTGATAGCAAGTGCTTGTTTGTGCGAATGAAGGAGTACAATTTCATAAAGTAATCGATTGTTGAGGAGTTGCGAAACAAGTTCCATTCTTCTGCAATTCTCGAACTAGTACTCTGCGAACCTTGTTGATTCCAGATCGAAGTTGTTGTTCATTCTCGATATGGCTGAGTTAAAAGAGCTGTTGGAGAAAGTGATAAAACAAAGACAAGAATGGATGCAAGAACGTGAAGTAAGGATGCAAGAACGTGAAGAACGGAGACAAGAACGTGAGGAATTGAGACAGGTATGGGACGAACTGATGCAGTGAATTATGAATCGGCAATGTTCAGCTAATCCTAACATCAGTCGTGGGTGTGCTGGTGTCTTTGATGCCAAGGAGTTTCTGAAGTTAGCAGATAGCGTTAGAAAACAGTTCAATGTTGAGCAAAAGGTGAAAGTACAATCGGTTGTTGTCAAAGTTGAAGCTGACCACGACAATGCCGAATTTGATGAACACAAGCTAGACGAATCTGAGTCTGAACAAGATGTCTCTTATGAAGACTCTATGCGAGAGTTACAGTCTATTGACGATGTTGAGGAACAATATGACGTGCATCTGTATTGGGAATATGATTCACATGTCCGAGGAATGATTAAGAAAGCAGAGAGTGAGTCGAAGAGAAATCGTCTAAGTGAAGCATTGGGAGATGTTGTGGGTAAAAAGAAGTTGTCTAAGCCAAAATTGAAGCATTTGGTTGTGTCTCAGCCTATGATGATTGATGATCAATAAGAACGAGCTCAAGACGCTGATCTTACCCATGTGTATGCTAGTACACAAGGAGTGGTGACTGCAGAATCTTTAATTACATCTGATAAGCTTGATGCTACTGCTGTTATTTCACTAGATACATCGTCAAATCAGTTAAGTGTTACTCTATGGCGAGTTGGTATGCAGAATTAGAACTTGAGGCCTGCTATCGAGCCGATTTTGGATCAAAATTGTAGCAACTTCGCTGCTGATCTATTACATTCTATTGGTAAATCATCTGCTACTGCTGTGGTACTATCGGATACCGAACAAGGTGTGCTTTTGAGGGGAGTATCGGTGTGTTCAAATACCCATTCATATGAGTTACCTCCTGATCTGAGTGAAGATTTTCAAGTTTATATGAAGCCAAAAAGGTTTGATTCTCTGTTGAAAAGAGCTAATCAAGCTGCGAGAGTGCGTTTCAAAGTCCAACGAAGGAGAAGCAATGTGGTTGAACAAGTAATTGAGTTGTCAAATGTGTATAACTGCTGTAACATGCTGAAACCGATTTCAGATCCGTCCAGAAGCTGTCCAGCAGATGTTTTAACTGATGTGTTGGGTGTTGGAAGCTTCCTTGATCTGGGAAAGAATGAATTACAAGTATTTGGAGGAGCTACACATCCGGTGCTGCTGTTTGGTGTTGAAGAGTGCGATGTCAGTGCAAGCATTGGTGTAGAATTGGTTGAGACTGTGGGTCATGGTTAAGATAACATCAAAGTAAGTATTGAAGACAGGAAGTATACCTTTCACCAGCTATATGATTCATGTGACAATGAAGTTTCCATTGTTCCGGAATTGGTGGTGTTTCAGTTAATACAAAAGCACTTACTTGAAAGGATGATAATTGTTGTTAGTGGTTTGAAGAATTGCGGATGGTTTGAGGAGGTGTTTGGCCTCGAGTATAACATCGCAGCTGGAGTGCAAAGCCAAGTTAAGCCAAAGGCACTTGAAAATCAGGATACACTGCAGCTGGATGGTGATGTTCTGGTGCAGAACCGGGTTATGCTTTGGGTGACCTATTGTGGTTGTTCCGAATGGGAAAATAATATGCACAAGCTTCAATACTTTCTCAGTGTATGGGAGAAGGAGTATAACAAGGGAACAAGATCATTTCTAGCTGAAAATAATTTACATTTCAGCAGCCAAGATCGGGGCAGATTTTCCCTTGCACTGAAATTAATCACAGATGTTCAGTTGTGTCATTGGCGTCCTGATTTGAAGCTCATCTTTCAGTCTGATAATGGAAATTCGATTGTGACCCATGAGTTTTTGATTTGGTGGAGCAAAGGCCCAGATATTCAAGCCCATGTCACAAGAGCTTAGTTGATCACATGTGGGACAACACGAATTCAGATTAGTTATTGTTATGGCTAGGAGGATTACAATTCCTTCTTTGTCAGCAATGAATGAGTTGTCCAAATGGAGAGTGATTGGTGCAATTATGGGTTTGTGAAGTTGTCATCACTTGTTTGCATCAAGAAGTTCCAATATGGACAAAAATCGAGCTAAAATCTGTAAAATTTGTAGCAGCTATGAGTGGTCTGGCTCAAGCACTGCTGAATTCTGGAGTTCTGCAGCAAACCAACATGTGAATTTCAGAAGCAATGAATGATTTAATGGGCATGTCATGAGTTGGGTTAGTAGGTGGTGGTGTGAGCTGAAAAAGTTGAACACCTTTGGGATAGAACACGTTAAACCAGCAAGGAATCAAGTTCCAATAGCTGATAAGCACTTTCGGCATGCCGATCGGCAAGTTCGGAATGAAATAATTCTGTTTTGGAGCTATTTGAATTGCATTAGGGAATGTTTACAAGTAGAATTTAGTGTTGGGTTCTCTTGGTTTGAGTTTGGAAGGCCTCCCGAGGTGTTAAAGGACTTCGAAAACAATATTTTGCGGTTTATGGCATTCAAAATCTGTTTGGCTGCATTCTACACACAGAATTTCAGAGTTACATATGCCATTGGTGATTTTCAGCAGCAAGTTAGAGCACTGAGCCATATTAGCTGCGGCAAGAGGAGTTGGGAATGTGTCGTTGATGTTGGTTTGAATGTAGCAGGCCTCCTGAAGAGCACTCCTCATTCATATGCAAGCATTGTGTCAAACAAGAATCACACTCATGTACCTGCTGAAATTCAGTCAACACATCACTGCAGCCACATGCTCTTGTCCGTAGAATGCAGCGCGAAGTTCATTAATTCAGCTATCAATTCATATGCAACTAGAGTTCTTCATTGTTACAACTCTCTTCTATTCTTGAGGACAAGAATGTTCTTGAGGGGAAGGGAATGTTATGAATGGGGAATCCGTGGCGTGAACTCATGGAGGCTGAGATGTGTACTACTGCTGAATGATTGATATGCTGCTGAAATGTTGCTGCAGATTGATGATCTTAAGGCTGTTAGGGGTGGATTAATTTAGTAAGTGATGTAATGGCTTGGTAGTCCTTCCCTCTACTACCTTGTGGTTTTTGTTGAGTTGTAATAAGCTACGTTGTACCTGCATTGTAGTATTTTTGCAGCTGGTGAATGTTTGCTAGGAGGCTAGTCGGTTAGGCTGGTCCTTGGCACCATAATAGATTCAATTGTTAGTTAGCATTAGTTCTAGATAATTCCAGTAAATTCCTAAGTGGTTTAGTCCTCGTGAGGTTAGATTCAATGTATTAGGCTCATACTATGTAAGTAGTATAAATAAGGGACATTAGCATGTAATCCATAATTTTTGATGAATGAATTGATCTCATTTGATTTCTCTCTCTATTTTCTCATCTATTTTCCCTTCTTCCTCATCTAAGCTCTATATTTTTTCTCATCTCATACTCTCTCTATCCCAACCAAGGTTAAGGTTCAAGACCAAATCTTCGAAACCTTAACAATTGGTATCAGAGCCTTGATTTGGCTTTCGAATCAAGCTCAGATTGATTGATTGATTGCATTGCAATTAATCAATAAAAATAATTGTGATACAAATTTGGTTTAGATTTTGTGATCAGACTTAAATTCTGAATTTTGAAAGTGTGAATTGGCGGTTACTGCATTTGGTGACCTACAGGCCTGGGATTGTGCTTTTGGTTGGGATTATAATTGAGTGAATTACATTGAACAAAGGTTAATTGATCAGTAGTTGTTGAGTACATTCAACATCCAAGCTGATTCATATTTAATGTAGTTGGATCGATCTGACATTAGTTGCTGAGTATTGGTGCTGAAGCAAAATAACAGTTGCTGAAGTTTTGTGCTGAGCTAAGTCGATCATCGCCTAAATGGGCTCAGAAGAAGTTTAAGTGATGCAAATTGATCCACATTACACTTGAACATCAGCAAAAGATCAGAAACCAGCTGTATTGAGGTTTAATCAGGTTCTGCAATTCAGAAGTGAAAGATTGAGGTATTGCTTTGTGATCTTCAAGTTGCAATTCATTGAGAATTCGTGTTTGCTATTGGATGATGTCGAATTTGTGTTGCTGAGCTTAGAAGTGGTGAGAATTCATCAGAATCTACGGTGATCTTTGAGAATTATGTGTTATTGAGTCGAGATTTTGCTTATGCGAAAATTTGTCAGCATAGGTGAAAGTCTGATAGTGAATAGGAGGAGCAAAGGTGTTGAAATCCGACCTCGTTCATTAAGATCGCTTGAGTGTTGTATTGAGTACTTGATTTTGGTCTAGGATCGACCTTAAATCAGAAGTGGAAGTCGAATAACTCGACTAAACGTGGCTGTCAGAAATCGTCGGGTTAGGGTTAGTTCGCTGTTCTGTTCGAAATTTATCAGTTAGGGTTTACACTCATTGACGATCGAGGAACCGATAGCAAGTGCTTGTTTGTGCGAACGAAGGAGTACAATTTCATAAAGTAATCGATTGTTGAGGAGTTGCGAAACAAGTTCCATTCTTCTGTGAATCTCGAACTAGTACTCTGCGAACCTTGTTGATTCCAGATCGAAGTTGTTGTTCATTCTCGATATGGCTGAGTTGAAAGAGCTGTTGGAGAAATTGATAAAACAAAGACAAGAATGGATGCAAGAACGTGAAGAATGGAGACATGAACGTGAGGAATGGAGACGGGAATGGGACGAACTGATGCAGCGAATTATGAATCGGCAATGTTCAGCTAATCCTAACATCAGTCGTGGGTGTGTTGGTGTCTTTGATGCCAAGGAGTTTCCGAAGTTAGCAGATAGCGTTAGACAATGGAATTTCAATGTTGAGCAAAAGGAGAAAGCACAATCGGTTGTTGCCGAAGTTGAAGCTGACCACGACAATGCCGAATTTGATGAACACAAGCTAGACGAATCTAAGTCTGAACAAGATGTCTCTTATGAAGACTCTATGTGAGAGTTACAGTCTATTGACGATGTTGAGGAACAATATGACGTGCATCTGTATTGGGAATATGATTCACATGTCCGAGGAATGATTAAGAAAGCAAAGAGTAAGTCGAATAGAAATCGTCTAAGTGAAGCATTGGGAGATGTTGTGGGTAAAAAGAAGTTGTCCAAGCCAAAATTGAAGCGTTCGGTTGAGTCTCAGCCTATGATGCTTGATGATCAACAAGAACGAACTCAAGACGCTGATCTTACCCATGTATATGCTAGTACACAAGGAGGAGTGACTGCAGAATCTTTAATTACATCTTATAAGCTTGATGCTACTGCTTTTATTTCACTAGATACATCGTCAAATCAGTTAAGTGTTACTCTATGGCGAGTTGGTATGCAGAATCAGAACTTGAGGCCTACTGTCGAGCCTATTTTGGATCAAAATTGTGGCAACTTCGCTGTTGAACGATTACATTCTATTGGTAAATCAGCTGCTACTGCTGTGTTACAATCGGATACCGAACAAGGTGTGCTTTTGAGGGGAGTATCGGTGTGTTCAAATACCCATTCATATGACGAGTTACCTCCTGATCCGAGAGAAGATTTTCAAGTTTATATGAAGCCAAAAAGCTTTAATTCTCAGTTGAAAAGAACTAATCAAGCTGCGAGAGTGCGTTTCAAAGTCCAACGAAGGAGAAGCAATGTGGTTGAACAAGTAATTGAGTTGTTAGATGTGTATAACTACTGTAACATGCTGAAACCGGTTTCAGATCAGTCCTGAAGCTGTCTAGCAGATGTTTTAACTTATGTGTTGGGTGTTGGAAGCTTCCTTGATCTGGGAAAGAATGAATTACAAGTATTTAGAGGAGCTACACATCCGGTGCTGCTGTTTGGTGTTGAAGAGTGCGAGGTAAGTGCAAGAATTGGTGTAGAATTGGTTGAGACTGTGGGTCATGGTAAAGATAACATCAAAGTAAGTATTGAAGACAGGAAGTATACCTTTTACTAGCTATATGATTCATGTGACAATGAAGTGTCCATTGTTCCGGAATTGGTGTTGTTTCGGTTCATAAAAAAGCACTTACTTGAAAGGATGATAATTGTTGTTAGTGGTTTGAAGAATTGTGGATGGTTTGAGGAGGTGTTGGCCTCGAGTATAACGTCACAGCTGGAGTGCAAAGCCAAGTTAAGCCAAAGGCACCTGAAAATTGGGATACACTGCAACTGGATGGTGATGTTTTGGTGCAGAACCAGCTTGTGCTTAGGGTGACCTGTTGTGGTTGTTCTGAATGGGAAAATAATATGCACAAGCTTCAATACTTTCTTAATGTATGGGAGAAGGAGTATAACAAGGGAACAAGATCATTTCTAGCTGAAAGTAATTTACATTTCAGCAGCCAAGATCAGGACAGATTTTCCCTTGCACTGAAATTAATCGCAAATGTCCAGTTGTGTCATTGGTGTCCTGATTTGAAGCTTATCTTTCAGTCTGATAAAGGAAATTCGATGGTGACCCATGAGTATTTGATTTGGTGGAGCAAAGGCCCAGATATTCAAGCCCATGTCACAAGAGCTTAGTTAATCAAGGTGGGACAGCATGAATTCAGATTAGTTGCTGTTATGGCTAGGAGGATTACAATTCCTTCTTTGTCAGCAGTGAATGAGTTGTCCAAATAGAGAGTCATTGGTGCAATTATGGGTTTGGGAGGTTGTCATCACTTGTTTGCATCAAGAAGTTCCAATATGGACAAAAATCGAGCTAAAATCTGTAAAATCTGCAGCAACTATGAGTGGTCTGGCTCAAGCACTGCTGAATTCTGGAGTTCTGCAGCAAACCAACATGTGAATTTGAGAAGCAATGAAAGATTTAATGAGCATGTCATGAGTTGGGTTAGTAGGTGGTGGTGTGAGCTGAAAAAGTTGAATACCTTTGTGACAAAACACGTTAAACCAGTAAGGAATCAAGTTCCAATAGCTGATAAGCACTTTCGGCATGCCGATCAGCAAGTTCGGAATGCAATAATTCTGTTTTGTAGCTGTTCGAACTGCATTAGGGAATGTTTACAAGCAGAATTTAGTGTTGGGTTCTCTTGGTTTGAGTTTGGAAGGCCTCCCGAGGTGTTAAAGGACTTCGAATACAATTTTGTGTGGTTTATGACATTCAAAATCTGTTTGGCTGCATTCTACACACAGAATTTCAGAGTTACATATGCCATTGGTGATTTTCAGCAGAAGTTAGAGCTCT
This sequence comes from Simmondsia chinensis, assembly GCA_018398585.1. NCBI lineage: Eukaryota > Viridiplantae > Streptophyta > Magnoliopsida > Caryophyllales > Simmondsiaceae > Simmondsia > Simmondsia chinensis. Next base: position 10,835,089 of record JAGTTD010000010.1, on the reverse strand, counting down.
GAGCAGTATTAGCTGTAGCGAGAGGAGTTGGGAATGTGTGGTTGATGTTGGTCTGAACGTAGCAGGCCTCTTGAAGAGCACTCCTCATTCATATGCAAGCATCGTGTCAAACAGGAATCACACTCATGTACCTGCTGAAATTCAGTCAACACATCACTGCAGCCAGATGCTCTTATCTGTAGAATGCAGCGCGAAGTTCATTAATTCAGCTATCATTTCATATGCAACTAGAGTTCTTCATTGTTACAACTCTCTTCTATTCTTGAGGACAAGAACGTTCTTAAGGGTAAGGGAATGTTATGACCTGGGAATCCGAGGCGTGAACTCATGGAGGCTGAGATGTGTACTGCAGCTGAATGGTTGATATGCTGCTGAAACGTTGCTGCAAATTGATGATCTTAAGGCTGTTAGGGGTGGATTAGTTTATTAAGTGATGTAATGGCTTGGTAGTCCTTCCCTCTACTACCTTGTGTTGTTTGTTGAGTTGTAATAAGCTGCGTTGTACCTGCATTGTAGTATATCTGCAGCTGGTGATTGTTTGCTAGGAGGCTAGTCGGTTAGGCTGGTCCTTGGCGCCATATTAGATTCAATTGTTAGTTAGCATTAGTTCTAGATAATTCTAGCAAATTCCTAAGTGGTTGAGTCCTTGTGAGGTTAGATTCAATGTACTAGGCTCATACTATGTAAGTAGTATAAATAAGGGACATTAGCATGTAATACATAATTTTTTGATGAACGAATTGATCTCATTTGATTTCTCTCTCTATTTTCTCATCTCTTTTCCCTTTTTCCTCATCTAAACTCTATATTCTTTCTCATCTCATACTCTCTCTATCCCAACCAAGGTTAAGGTTTAAGACCAAATCTTCGAAACCTTAACACAGCTGCTTTTTCGACCAATGATGCAAGAGTTATAGTCAACTTTATAAGAAAGAACATCTTTTCTCGATTTGGATCTCCTAGAGCCTTTACAAGTGATGTGTCATGATTGTGATGTTCTTGGTTCTAAGTAGTTGATTTGCTTTATACATATTTGAATACGGTTTTGGCAGGAAGTGCTTGCACTTGTGTTTGGAGGTGGGAAGTGCTTGTACTTGTGCGTGGCGACAGATTTAGTTAGTGGCCGTTAGGAGTCTTGATGCATTGTATTGGAAGATATTTTTAGCTCACCGACTTAGCTAGGAATTGAGTATAAGTAGTTGGATTGGTCTTGTATTGAGGGACATTGAATGAAATAGATTCCAATCTTCTTCTCTCATCTCAAACGCCCTTTGTATTTCGCAGCTCTTATATTCTACTCAACTCGAATTCTTTCTCTCTCCTAGGTTATGCTTCAAGATTGATCTTGAATCATAACAATTGGTATCAGAGCTTGCGCATTTTCTTAATCATGCTCCATTGTGAATCAATCAAGCTGGCCAGAGGTATAAAACAAGTAACTATGGCTGGAGCTGTAGCTACGGACTCAAACCAAGCTGAGCGAATAGCTCAATTACAATAATAGATACAAGATTTGGTGTTAGCAGTTGGAAATATGAATCAAACTATTAGAAATATGTCTTAAGCACAGTAGCAAATGCAACAACAATTGGTAGGATATCAAGAATAAATCAATCGCCAAGCTATACTTCCTAGTGCTGGAGTACTATCTTCTGGTAGTTACCATGCAAGACCTCCTGATCCATTGTATCCTCGAGCTTCTGAAGAAAGTACAGAAGGTGTGGCTGTGGTTAGGATCACTAGATTTTGACAGCCTAAGGTTGAGATTAACACGTTTTATGGACTGTAACAACAATCTTGGATTAGCAGAGGTGAGAGGTACTTTCTCTTCTATCATGTGATTGATTCTGAGGAGGTGGAGCTTGCAACAGTGCATTTGCAAGTAGATCAGGAAGTGTGGTTCCATAGCTTGATTCTTAGCAAACCTTCCCTCACTTGGCCTGAATTTGTGGATGAATTCTGTGAGAGATATGGAGATGAGGATCCGAGAGATGTGGTGGATAATTTCAACAAAGTGACGCAGACAACTTCAGTGAAGGAGTACATGACACGATTTGAGAATTTGAGAGCTAGAATGATGGTTGTGAATCCTAAAGCTAGTTAAGCATATTATGTCTCTAGTTTCATTCGTGGCCTCAAGCCAAAGATAAAAAATTTGGTTAAGGCAATGAATCCACTAACCTTGTCCAAGGCTTATTCGAAAACCAAGCTGTTTGAATCCACTATCCTTGCAAGTTCTGATATACATAGAAGTAAGAGTGGCCAAGCAACACCACCTCTGCAGCATAGTTCTAGGGTGGCTCCTAAATCCTTAAGTTTAGAGAAGAAGAAAGCTCAAATGTTGTGTTTTACATGCAATCAGAGATATTTCTTTGGACATAAATGCAATCCTAAGCTCCTAAAGCCAGTTTCTGGAGCTAAGGCTGCAGATGGATTAGAAGGACAATAAGTGAAAGTTGGATCTTGTGATCAAATGCAAGAAGTACAAGAGGATTCAGATGATGATGAAATGGAGATCTCAGTAAGAGCCTTGACTAGAAATAGCTCTCATAATACAATTAGAATCAAAGGAGAAGCTAGCCACAAGCCACTTTGGATCTTGATTGACAATGGAAGCACACATGGCTTTGTTGTTCCAAACATTGTCAAGAGTGTGGGCCATGAAATGATCAAGACAAGTCCCCTAGTTGTGATGGTTGTTGATGGGAATTCGATGCTAGCTCAAATCAAATACAAGTAATTCAGTTGGCAGATGCAAGGCCATCAGTTTTTATATGGTTTTAGAGTTTTGAAATTGGGTGGATGTGACATGGTTCTTGGTGTAGATTGGATGAAGACAATTAGTCAATTGGTGTTTGATTTTGCTCAGCTATTAGTTTCCTTTGATTTGAATAGTAGTGCTGTCAAGTTGCAAGGCATTGTGGAGCAAGGGCAGCTACGGATGATGAGTGGCGAAAGGTTGGAAGGGGCAATCAAGAAGAGAGATTATCAATGCATAGGACATTTGTTCTCCATTAATACTGAATCAGTACAAGTTCAGTTGAATCCCTCAATAAGCAAGTTGATTCAAGGTTACAAAGATCTGTTTGAGCACCCAACCTACCTACCACCCAAAAGGCCCTTGGATCATGCTATATTGTTAAAAGCCAATTTAGACCTAGTCAATTTGAGGCCTTATAAGTATCCTCATTCACAAAAAAATGAGATTGAGAGACATGTGGATGAGCTTTTGAAAACTCACTTCATCAGACACAGCCATGGCCCTTTTGCTTCACCTGTGATATTAGTCAAAAAGAAGGATGGGTCTTCGAGGATGTGCATATATTGCAGGCAGCTCAACTCCCTCACAATCAAAGATAAGTTCTCAATTCCTATCATTGATGATCTCCAGGATGAATCACATGGATATCAATACTTCTCTAAGCTGGATTTAAGTCAGGGGTATTATCAGATTCGAGTGTTGGAGCAAGACATACACAAGACTTCTTTCAAAACTCATCATGGGCACAATGAATTTGTGGTTATGCCATTTGGTTTGTCAAATGCTCTAGCCACTTTTGAAGCTTTGATAAATTTTGTCTTCAAATCATTCTTGAGGAAGTTTGTTCTAGTCTTCTTTGATGACATTTTGTGTATAGTCCTACCTTAGATTCTCATGTTAACCATCCCTACCAAGTATTCAAGATCATGTGGAAACACAAGCTGTATGTTAAGCTCTCCAAGTGCTCTTTTGCTTAGTCTCAGGTGGAGTACCTAGGCCATGTAATCACTTGCAATGGAGTAGCCACAGATCCATCTAAGATCCACGCCATGAAGCAATGGCCAACACCTGTGTCAATCAAGCAACTGAGAGGATTCTTGAAATTTGAGGCTGGATATGGTGTGATAGCCAAGCCATTAATTGATCTCCTCAAAAAGGATGCCTTTTGTGGTCCGAAGCAGCTCAGGAAGCATTTGAGAGGTTAAAGCCAGCTATATGCTCAGCTCTTGTACTTGCAATGCCAGATTTTAGTGCGCCTTTTGTATTGGAAACAGATGCTAGTGGTAAAGTTATGGGAGCAGTTTTATCTCAAAGAGGAAGACTTGTGGCCTACCTTAGCCAAGCTCTTAGTCCTAGACATTTGAGCTTGTCCACTTCCAAGAAAGAGTACCTTGCAATTCTTATGACAGTAAAGAAGTGGAGATATTATCTAAAGGGCCACCATTTCATCATCCGAACCAATCACCAAAATCTCAAGTACTTGCTGGATCAGAAAATCACCACAAGAGTGCAGCGCAAAGGCCTCATGAAGATGCTTGGATTGGATTATTCAATTAAGAATCTCAGTGGGTGGGAAACTCATGCTGCTGATGCTCTATCACGCAGACAAGAAGAGGTAAAATTAGCTTTCTGCCTTGCTATTTCAATTATGTTGCCTGCTTGGATGGAGGATGTGTATAAATCATATGAAGGTGACAGCCTTGCTGGAGATTGTATTGCAACATTTATCATCGAGAGCAGGCCTTCTGGTGTAGATTCTAAGGTGAATGTCACTAATGGCATTGTGTGAATGAAGGGAAAGGTGTATATAGGTTCAGTAATAGACTTAAGGAGACAGGTCATCATTGCTTTTCATGATTCTGCCTGGGGAGGACACTCTAGAATTGAGGGAACCTACCAAAGATTAAAGCAGTACTTCCATTGGCCAAGCATGAAGAAGGATGTAGTGGAATGTGTTCAAACTTGTGATGTGTGTCAGCGTACTAAAATTAATCATATGCACTATCTTGCTCCAGCACTTGCCTATTCTTGATAGAGCTTGGAAACATATAAGTATGGATTTTATTAAGGGATCGCCTAAGTCTGAAAGAAAGGAGATTATTTGGGTTGTTATGGATCGATTCACTAAGTTTGGACACTTTATTGCCTTGAATTACCCAATTTCAGCTGAAAAACTTGCTAAGGTATTGTTGGATAACATTTACAAGCTCCATGGGCTGCCTCAATCCATTATTTCAGATCGGGATAGGTTGTTCACCAGTCATTTCTGGCGTGAATTATTCTTGTTGTTGGGATCCTCTCTTGCTCTAAGCTCCTATCATCCTCAGACAAATGGACAGACAGAAAGCGTGAACTAATGTATTGAGGAGTATATGAACAATATGACATTCGGCTATCCCAAGCATTGGTAAAGATGGCTATCTTTGGTAGAGTTTTGCTACAACACGCATGCCCATTCTGCTTTAGGAACAACTTCCTTCACAGCATTTACGGATATGATCCTCCCTGTCCAATGGTGCTATAAGGAGCTACTTCTTCAGTGAAAGAAGTTAACAAATTGTTGTTCCTGAGGAGATAGTTGGTGTAGCAACTCAAGTACAATTTGCAATTGGTCCAATCAAGGATGAAGTTCCTTGATGATAAGAATCGTTTTGATAAGTCTTTTAAGGTTCGAGATTTGGTTTATTTGAAGCTGCAACCTTACAGGCATCAACATGGCAGTGCACAAGAATGTTAAGCTTACCTCACGTTATTTTGGGCCTTACAAGGTGTTAGAAAAACTGGGAAGTGTTGCTTACAAGTTGGAGTTACCCCTTGATTCTCATGTTCGCCCAGTATTTCATGTGCCTCAACTAAAGAAACATGTGGTAGAGGGTAAAATCTATTCAGCTACTCCTCTAGAAGCAACTGTCAATGGCAAAATTGTGTAAAAACCTGCAGCAATTTTGGATTCTTGCTTAATTCAGCAGCAGGGCAAGAAGATTGAGGAAGTGCTAGTATAATGGGCTAATTTAGATCAAGAAGATGCCACTAGGGAGGGCTTGAAGTTCATCAAGAGTTAATTTCCCTCTTTCCATTCTTTAGACAAGAATGTTATTAAGAAGGGAGTATTGTCATGATTGTGAAGTTCTTTGTCTTAAGTAGTTGATTTGCTTTGTACCTATTTGAATAAGGTTTTGGCGGGAAGTGCTTGTACTTGCGTTTGGCGGCAGATTTACTTAGTGGCGATTTGGAGTCTTGATGCATTGTATTGGAAGATATTTCTAGCTCACCGACTTAGCCAAGAATGGAGTATAAGTAATATGATTGTTCTTGTATTCGGGGGCATCGAATGAAATAGATTCCAATCTTCTTCTCTCATCTCAAACTCTCTGTCTATTTCTCATCTCTTATCTTCTTCTCAACTCAACTCTTTCTCTCTCCTAGGTTATGATTCAAAGACTGATCTTGAATTATAACATGATGGCGGGAAACACATTTGTGACCTTCAAGTTAAAGCTTTATTCAGTAAGTACGAAGTCACACACCATGTGAGTGCTCCATACCATCCTCAAACAATGGAAATTTCAAATCAAGAATTGAAAACTATTCTTGAAAAGACTGTTAGTGCGTCTAGGAAAGATTGGTCGAAAAAAATTAGATGATGCACTATGGGCATATAGAATAGCATTCAAAACACCAAATGGAATATCTTCATATCGACTGGTTTATGGCAAGGCATGTCATTTACAGTAGAATTGGAATGTAAAGCATACTGGGCCATAAAACCTTAAATTTCTATTTAGAAGCTGTAGGAGAGAAGAGGTAACTGCAGATCAATGAAATAGATGAGTTTAAGAATGAATCCTATGAAAATGCTCAAATTTACAAGGACCGAACCAAAAGATGGCATAACAAGCACATCCTACACAGGGAATTTGTAGTCGGACAAAAAGTTTTACTTTTTAATTCTCAATTACAACTTTTCCCAGAGAAATTGCGCTCTAGATGGTCAGGACCCTTTATTGTAACTCGTGTCTTTCCATATGGCTCAGCGGAGATTCAAGATGAAAAGAAGGGTACATTCAAAGTTAATGGTCAAAGACTGAAGCCTTATATTGATGGAGAGCTCAAGCCACAAAGGACCTCCATTCATCTCAACGAAGTCGAATGACCCACCTAAAAAGTTGAGCTAACGACTATAACTTAAGTTCTTCTTAGGAGGCAGCCCAAGTTTCATTTCCCTACTTCCTATCTTTTAATTTCCTTTTTTTTAATCATTTTCTTATGTTTTTGTGTATTTTGTTTAAACAGGTTTTTTAGAAACAAGTTTGGGGGTAACATGATGTCAACATTCACCATCAAGAAGGAATCCTAAAATTTGGGAAGCATCTCTCAGCTACTGCTTCATTCTTTGTATTTCTTTTAACATTGAAGACAATGTCAACTTTTAAGTTTAGGGTTGGGAGAGACCTTTTTTTCACATTTTTTTAAATTTTAAACAAAATATTTCAAAACGTTTTCTTGTCTTGTCCAATTTCATCGTTTAGCATCAGCTTTTGTATGGGGATGTAGATAGTGTCAGCCCAAAAAAATATATTCTATAGTTTAGATCATTACCCTCTATAATTTTTATTGCATATTTTTTTAACTACATTAAAAACTCATAAAATAATATTGAGATCTTATCAGCATGCTTTTTCTGAAATTTTCTACCCTTCTTAGGTCATTTACTTTGATTGGACTTGATTAAGACTAAAAATCATTTGATTTTGTGTTTGAATTGCAATGCATGATCTATTTTAAAGCACTATCTTAATAAAACCATGATGTTTGAGTTCATGCATCGTTATTTTAATCTTTTTTTCTGATTAAAAGATGCTTGACTTTGAATAGATTGCATTAAGACTTAATTGCACAAGAGATTTTGAGAGTTATGCCTAAGTATAAATAAAAGCAAAATATGAAAAAAAAAAAAAGAAAAAAAAGAGGAGAAGAGAAAAAGAAGAAGAAAGAAAGCATCTCTAAGCACCGCTATCCTATTTAAACGATTATCTTTTGGATATGTGCTACGGTGTAAGTGTTTCGTGCCTTGGTATCTCAAGGAAGTAGATCCGTAGGGGTGTCTCAGCACCTAGTACCCTGGCCGAACTACAACAGAAGCTGTTGCATTGAAAGCTCGCCACCAGGGATATTTAGAAAGCTAACTAGGAACCAAGCACTTTAAAAAGAGATAATATTATTAAAAAGAGAGAGAGAGAATCAGTAAGCACGGCTATCCTTTTTCAACGTCTATCATTTGAATATGTGCTACGATGTGATGGTTTCATGCCATGGTAGCTCAAGTAAGTAGATCCATAGCGGTGTTTCAACTCCTAGTACCCGGCCAACTGGAACGGGAGCTGCTGCATTGAAAGCTCAATACAAGGGGTACTTAGACAGATAACAAGGAATCGAGCACTAAAAAAAATTTAATAAAAAATAAAAAATTTAATAAAATAAATAAACTAAAATAAAATAAAATAAAAAGATAGAGAGAATTCTGTATACTAAACTGGACAAAATACCCCAAACTTAAATCTTGCTCGCCCTCAAGAGAGGCTAATTATGAAAGCACGGGATCTCATGCTTTTTATGAATTTTAGTGCAATTCAGAGCAAGTACACTTCTATTAGAAAAGAATGACCAAGTTTCAAAGCTTAAGGTTCCAAAGACAAAACATTCTTTCTAAAGAAAAACCTTCAATCACCTAGGTAAATGAATTTAAAAGTTGGCTAAGCAAATTAAGTTTATCCTTTCTTTCTATTCTCAATGCATTCAAACTGAATAGAGAAGAAAAATCATACCACTCGCAACAAGATTTCTTAGGTATGCCCAGGACTAAAGTTAAAAGCATATACTCACATAACGCACTTCAGGTTTGGGGTCCTCGGAAACAGCCTCCTTTCCACTCGGAAGGGGTAAGGCTGCGTACATCCACCCTCCCCACACCCTGCTTTTTGCGGGAGCCATGAGGCACTGGGACTGTTGTTGTTGTTTAGAGAGAGAGAATTTTGTGAGTATTTGCTTTTAACTTTTGTCCTGGGCATACCTAAGAAATCTTGTTGCGAGTGGCATGATTTTTCTCCTCTATTCAGTTTGAATGCATTGAGAATAGAAAGAAAGGATAAACTTGATTTGCTTAGCCAACTTTTAAATTCATTTACCTAGGTGATTGAAGGTTTTTCTTTGGAAAGAATGTTTTGTCTTTAGAACCTTAAGCTTTGAAACTTGGTCATTCTTTTCTAATAGAAGTGTACTTGCTCTGAATTGCACTAAAATTCATAAAAAGCATGAGATCATGTGCTTTCATAATTAGCCTTTTTTGAGGGCGAGCAAGATTTAAGTTTGGGGTATTTTGTCTAGTTTAGTATACAATTGTTCATATCTTTTTGGTTCCATTACTAATCATTTTACATCAAATTTTTTTATCTCTTTTGCTCGCTTTTGCGCTTTTTCACTCCTATTGTTATTTCCTTGCAAAAACACTCATTTTATGCTAATTCTTGCTAGATTTTATCATAAAAATCAATAAATAGAAGCCAGATAAATCAAATAAAAGCAAAGAAATGGGCAAATAGCATCAAAACCAACGTCTAAGAGTAAAGAATTGAAGACAAGTTAGCAAATTGCAAACTTTTGGTAACAAAATCTGCAAATCACAAGCAATGATGAATAAAACACTTAAAAACTTCTTACAACTTGCAATCAAAAACAAATTTGGGCTGTTAAAATGAAGAAAGAACAAAAAAAAATAAAACAAGTGAAGCAAGTTGCAAGCAGTGACGGCAAAGAAAACAAATGAGGATGAGCTTCATGTATTTTTTTTATATCATAATATGCTCATGTTAAACACTATAAATAGGGATAAGATTGAAGTGTTTTAGCATCCAATTTTTCTCCAATTCCAAAGAAACAACACAAATAAGTATAGGTTAGAAGAAAGAAAGGAAGAGAAAAGAAAGAGTTTGGTTAGTGATTTTTCATTTCCAAAGTTCTTTTCTATCCTTTTCCTCTTTAAGTTCATGGATTTTGTTTTATTTTTGCTTTAAATTAGGTTTACCATAAATTAATTTTGTTTTTCCAAGATTACGAGGTTGCCTAAGTTGTAATATGCGCTCTTTTATAATTCAATGTATTTGAAATTTATTTATTGCGTTGTTGAAGTGTTTATTGTTGTCATTCATGAGTTTTGAATACTTGATCACTATTCAAAGCCCATATTGATTTATAATGAGTCCGAAAGGCAATTTATGACAATAGTTAAAATAATAAACACCATAAATTGAGCGAATGCAAGATATAGATTAATGCAATTGGTGTGGTCTTAAGTGAAAACCATGAATCTTCAAAACTCTTTTCTTATTTAAATTAATGCTAGTGATTGAGAAGTTAATATATGCTAAGTAATGCTCAAGAGAGAATATTTAGTAAACTAGGATTTTCGACCATCAACATGTAATAACAACTTGAATACCGAAAATAGAAATGTCTATTATTGAAACTAGGTGAAATCAGTGCCTTGGATCTTATTAAATCAGTAAACTTTTCAAAAAAATCAATGAACACTTTTAATTCTTTTTCAATTTATTGGTTACATATTGAAATTTCAAATTCCGGTTTTTCAAATAATATTAAAATTAGTAATTTTGGTACTCATTCAACAAGCAATCGTCGTGGGAACGATACTCTAATCACTTCTTTATTGCTTAATACGAATTAGTGTACTTGCTAAGCAAACACAATGCATCAGTTGAGTCATGCGCAGTTAAGAGTTCACCAGGTTCCTAGTGTGTGGACTCAGGTTCAACTGACTATGTCTGTAATATGTTACAAGGGCTCAGGCTAACTAGGAGGCAGCATGATGGGGGTTTGTACCTAATGGATGGAGACGGTACAAGCATAGCGTAGATGTCAGCTTCGTATTTAGTTATAGAGTTTTGATTTTAAAAGATTGTTCATTTGTACCAGCATTGCACAAGAATTTGATTGATGTGTCTCGTTTAATGGATAATTGTTATTCAGTTAATTTTTGTTGTGAATCTATTATTATATGAAATAGATTGTTTATTTGCAAAGATACATGTGTCAATGGATTATTTATGTTGTTTCATGATCAAAATTCTAATATTTGTTTAAATGAATCTAACACAACCTTACTTGAAAAATCTCGTAAAAGAAAATACCCTGACAGGGATAATGCCCACCCATGGCACCAATGTTTAGGTCACATCAATTACAACAGGATCCAAAGACAGGTAAAAAGATGAACTCATAGAGCCTTTGAACTTGAAATCACTACCAATCTGTGAATCCAGCATAGAAAGAAAGATGACCAAGTTTGTCTCTAAAAGTAAAGGAAAAAGGGTCGGTGACTTGCATGAGTTGGTTCACACAGATGTATGTAGATCGATGAACATTCAAGCAAGAGGTGGGTATGAGTACTTCATCACATTCATTGATGATTACTCAAGGTATGGATATGTTTACCTAATGAGATATAAGTCAAACTCTTTTGAAAAGTTCAAAGAGTACAAAGCTAAAGTCGAAAAGCAATTAGATAAACAAGTTAAGTCACTTCGATCAGATCGAGGGGATGAATATCTTTCGAGTGAATTTCTTGATTTCTTAACTACAAATGGAATAAGTTCTCAGCTATCTGCTCTGGGTACATCGCAGCAGAATCGTGTTGCATAAAGAAGTACTAGGACATTGTTAGAGATGGTAAGGTTCATGATGAGTCATGCTACTTTACCAATCTCATTTTGGGATTATCCCAAAAGAACAAGGGTGGTCTTTTCTATCGTCCTTCTGATCAAAAGGGCTTTGTAAATGTAAATGCGAAATGTTTAGAGGAGGATTTTAAAACCAAAGCAGAGTAGTGTTAGAGGAATTACAAGAAAATGACGCTAATTCTTAACAGCTAGAAACAACTCGAAATGCAGTGGAAGCATTAGACGCACCTACTGAGAGGGACAAGAATGTTCTAGGTACATGAGAGCCTAGGCATAGTGAGAGGATTATCAGGGCACTGACAGGTTCATGGCAGAAACCTTAATGGTTGACCATGACATTGAATCTGATCCTTTCTGCTAAAATGAGGCAATTAAAGACAAGGATGCAAACCAGTGGGTCTTAGCAATGAAATCAGAGATAAGATCCATGTATTCTATTATGTCTGGGATCTTATAGGGGTGCCTAGGAACATAGGCATTAAGCCCATTGGTTGTAAATGGGTCTACAAGAAGAAAAGATGAGTGGACGGGAAGGTTGAGACCTTTAAGGCAAGGGTAGTTGCTAAGGGTTTTACCTGAAAGGAAGGAATTGATTATAATGAGACCTTCTTACCAGTAGCAATGCTAAAGTCCATAAGGATACTCCTATCCATTATAGCTTATTATGATTATGAGATTTGTCAAAATGAACTCAAAATAGCCTTTTTGAATGGTCGTCTTGAAGAAGACATCTATATGGTGCAACCAGATGGTTTTATTGACAAAAATCAAGAGCATATGGTATACAAACTAAAGAAGTCCATATATGGACTGAAGCAAGCATCACGCTCATGGAATATTAGATTCAATGAACCGATTAAGTCTTACGGTTTTAAGCAATTGGTTGATGAACCATGCGAGTACAAACGACATCAAGAGGAAGTAGTGACTCTCTTAGTATTGTGTGTCAATGATAGACCACTCATTGGGAATAATGTAGGGGTGTTATCATCTATAAAGATTTGATTGTCAAGTCAGTTCCATATGAATGACTTAGAAGAAGCCAGCTATATTCTTGGGATTAAGCTTTTGCAAGATCGTAAGAGTAGGATGTTGGGTCTTTCTCTAGCCACTTGTACTGACAAGATGTTGTCAAGGTATTGGATGGAGGACTCTAAGAAAGGGCTTTGACCTTTTAGGAATTGAGTTCCTCTTTCTTTAGAGCAGTGTCCTAAGACACCTCAAGAGGAGGAGCAGATGAGGAATGCTCCGTATGCTTCGGCTGTGGGAAGCCTCATGTATGCCATGTTGTGCATGAGACCAAATATCTGCTATTCTGTTGGTATGGTAAGCAGTTATCAGTTTAACCTGGGTCCAATGCACTGAGTGGCAATGAAGCATATTCTCAGTAACTGAGAAGAACTAGAGATTATATGCTGATCTTTTAAAGTGATGAGCTGGTTCCAATTGGATATACTGGTTCAAACTTCCAGTCAGATAATGATGCCAGACATTTGATGTCTGGATATGTCTTTACCCTTGTAGGAGGAGCCATAGTGGGAGGAGTGTTGAGCAATCTTGTATTGCTGACTCCACCATAAAGGCTGAACATGTTGTAGCTTCAGAAGCTGCAAAGAAGGCATGTTGGTTCAGATAGAATAATTGACATCATAAAGACTTTGACTCAGTAGACCTTTGGATCATACATAGTAAGGATGGGTATAAAGTGTATAGTAATTTGAATTTAGGACAAGTGGAAGATTATTAGGAATGGTGTCCTGAAAATCCAAATTGCTCCTGTAAATGTTATTTTATTAAAGAATAAACTTGAACTTTTAGTCATTTTCCTTGTTAAATTTGTGTGAGCGAGCATATATGTTGCATATAATTTTCTTTTTGGTAACATCCATGAAATGTGTGTAGTCCTCAGACTACAATTTACATGTTTGTTCTAAGTGATTTATGAGATTAATCCTTAGATAGACTTGGAACAAATAGTATGAATTTGTTGTTAACTTATAATTAAGTAGCTTGCTACTGTAGATGAGCAAAATTATGTTGGCCTTAAAGCTATTATATTGTAATTTTGATGATAACAACCATTTAGTAAGTCATAGTATTTAAGTTGTTCTAATCTTATTTTTAAGTGATCCATAAGAAAGTTAGAAAAAATCAAGTTTAATCATGTTGATACAAAGCTTTCTAAGATGATGAATCAAGAGGAAAACATATCAAAGTTGAAGAAAAGATACATCTGAATTAAAGAGTATGTGATCCGAGTCCAAGAGCCTTACAGTTATTTATTTTCATTATCTAGGACTTAAGATCATGATATATTAATTGAGTCCAAGTCTCAATATTGATATGCGATGCTCTAACAAAAATATTTTTGAAATATTTTGAAAACTGATTTTCAAATTTTATTCGAAAAATGTTCAAGTCAAATTTTGAATCAATCTTAGTTCCCAATGAAAATATTTTTCAAGATTGGTACTTTGAAAAGTATGATCAAATCAAATAAAAATAAAATTTCAATGGGTGATGATTTAACTTGATTTATGCAATAATTATCTTTATGATCAAAGCAAAGTAGGAAATTAAATCAAAACTTTCAACTAATATGGCAATCAATTAATCAACTTAGCTAATATGGAAAAATTATCCCATCAATCAAGCTAATTGATCAAAAACGTGCAAATCCACCTAGGCATGCTGAGTGTCCACACACAGAAGGTATGTGTCGACACACAAATTTATAGTAGTCAGCAGGAGCTGCTGTGTGTTGACACACAGACTCAAAAAGCTCAAAACAGCTACTTTTGACTTGATTTCTTTCCTAATATTTTTTCCAACTTTTTGAACACCACCTTGGCCCTCATTTGCTTATAATAGGGCTTGAATGCTTTGGTTCAAATTATCCAACACCCTCTAAGAATTCTTTAATAAAAGTTCTGTTATATTCTAGCACTTTAACGGTTTGATTTTTAGTTTTGTTTAAAGTTTTTATTTGAGCATCACTTGTTCTCTTATTGTTGATCATTGAGCTTATTTGGCATATCCTTAGCTTTTGGCTAAGCTTGAACAATTGTCAATTCACTCTTGAAAGAGTGAAAAGTCTCATGGCTTTAATTCTTCTGCTGCTGTATTTCTATTACTCATTGTAAAGATTGGATCCTGACTGTACAGTTACAAAAGGATTGGTTGTAAAGGTTAGGTCTTGAGCCTATATATAAAAAGACTAATTATAAAGGTTAGATCCTGAATCAGATTTTAAAAAGGATCATCAAGCTTAGTTAAAAGCTCAAGTGACGAAGAGTAGTCACTTGAGAAGTGGGTTAGCTTCCGGTTTGGAAGTGAACATCTATATAAATCTTTGTGCATTGCTTTTATTCTTGCATTTATCCTTTTTATTTCATATTTATTTTCTAGCTTCTAATTTTATTTTAGGTTCATAAATTTAATTTTTTATTTATTACTAAAGAACCTAATTCACCCCCTAGGTTGCTCCTTGGACCTTCAATTGGTATCAGAGTTGATACTCTAATTTTTTTTAGGTCTAACAACCTTAGAGTGATCCTTATGGCAACCTTTACTCCTCTTTTTGTGGAGGGTCAATCAATAGAGAAGCCTTTACTTTTTGAATGTAAAAACTTTTCTGATTGGAAACTTAGAATGAAACTTTTTATTACTTCTATTTATTTTGACATGTGGCTAATCATGAAAAATGGTGATTTTGTTCCTTCAATGAATAAAGGAGATGCAATTCTTGATGAATTCAAAAATGAGCTCATTCAACATGATAAAGCAAAGTTTGAGAAAAATGCTAAAGCTAACTTTCAATTGTTATGTGGTATTGCTCCCAATGTGTTTAATCATCTCAAAAGTTGCAAGACTGCAAAGGAGATTTGGGACAAATTAGAAGCCACATTTGGAAGAGAGTCCAATGAAGAACCCCCTGAAACAAGTGAAGAGGAGCAAGTGGATTCATGTCTCATGGCCATTGAATCTGATGAAGAAGAAAAAGAACTTGAAGAAGATGAGGTGAATAATTTAACTTACAATAAGCTCATGGATAGTTTTCATGAATTATATAGTGCATCTGAAAAAATTGAGAAACAAATATTCTTCAAAGAAAAATGGGCTGCAAAAAGAGTCAAAACAATGTTTAGTATTTAAGCTTGAAAATGAATCTTTGAAAGAAAAAATAGAGTCATTAAATGATCAAGTTGAAATATTGACAAATGAGAAGCAATTCTTGGAAGAAAGGATCAATTCAAATAAAAGTAAAAGTGAAGAGCCTAAGGAAGATGAATTATTGGTTAAAGAAAATGAATCTTTGAAAGAACAAGTGGAAAAACTCTTAAAACTTTCAAGTAAGCTTCTCAAAGGGGAAGAAACACTTGAAAAAAAATACTCTCCTCTCAAATTTCCACTTATAATAAAGACGGAATCGACTATAATGGAAATGCTTAAAAGCAAAAATTGAATACACTTTTTGTCAAAGCCTCCTCACCACCGATAAACTCTATAAGATGTCATTATCATGGGCATATTGTGCATCAATGCCCATTTAAAAATAATTTAACAAAAATCAAGATGATTTAGGTTCCAAAGGGATCTCAACCTCCAAATTTCAAGACTAATAATGAAGGACCCTAGAAAATTTGGGTACAAAAAATCCGTTATATTGTATAGGTGTGCTTAAAGATTAACAACGAAAATCACAAGTAGTGCTTTGATAGTAGTTTCACAAGTCATATGATCATAGATGAATGCAAGTCCACTTATATCAAACCAAGGAAAGGGAAAATCTCACTTTCAACAAGAAGAATAGAAAATCATCGGTATTGGTAACATTACTTCTAACTCTTCTCCTTGCATATATGATGGTTTACTTGTTGATGATCTTATGCGTAACTTTCTTAACATTAGTCAACTATGTAAGAGAGTTTATCGTGTGCAATCTTGAGTCATTTAAATATGTAGTGGCGCATGCTTAAATGAATGAATTATTACTTGATCAATTAGAATGTAATAATGTCTATATGATTGATCTTGAATATATGAACCTTGTGAAATGTTTTAGTGTCTCAAATGAAAATGATCATTGGATTTGAAATATTTGATTTGAACATGCTAGTATGGAATTAATTTCAAAACCTTTGAAAAACGATCTTACTTGATGACCACCAAAGCTTAATTCAAAAAAGATCATATTCGTGATGCACTTCAATATTGAAAACAAACAAGATCTTCATTTAAACCCAATGATATAGTTTTTGGCACAAGGCATCTTGAACTTTTGCATGTAAACTTATTTGGTCCTACTAGACATTTGAGCCATTTTGAAAAATATGTAATTATTTCTGATTAGCCTCGTTCTGCTTGGTGCTTATTCCTTTCTCATAACAGTGAAGCCTTTGACAATTTCGAAAAGTTTGCAAACAAGTGAAACATGATAAATATTTGAACATTGTTTCAATTAGAAGTGATCATGCAAGGGATTTTGAAAACTATTGTGATTAAATTGAAATCTACCATAATTTTTTGACTCTTGAAATTCCTCAATAAAGCGAAGTTGTTAAAAAAATTATTAAATAAAATTTGGAAATCTTAAACAGATATGAAGAATATTGATTTGTAAAAATAATATCCAAAAATTTTTTTTTGGGCCAAAGTCGTTAACATCGCTTTTTAAGTTCAAAATAAGGCTTTGATGAGGCTAAATTTAAAGAAAACACCTTACAAACTTTACAAAAGAAGAAAACTAAAAAGTGCATATTTAATTTGGGCACAA
Organism: Simmondsia chinensis; assembly: GCA_018398585.1. Lineage (NCBI taxonomy): Eukaryota > Viridiplantae > Streptophyta > Magnoliopsida > Caryophyllales > Simmondsiaceae > Simmondsia > Simmondsia chinensis. The sequence continues at coordinate 10,817,799 of JAGTTD010000010.1, read as the reverse complement.
ATGCTTTATCCATGACTATTGTAAAACTAATCCTTGTAAATTTGATCCAAGAATGGAGAAAGGTATATTCATTAGTTATTTTCTTACTTACGAAGCATATAGAGTCTATAATCAAGGATCGATAGTAGTGGAAAGGTCTATACATGACATATTTATTGAAACAAACAACTTGTCCTCTAGAATTCCTTGTGATGATGATGCTCTAGTGATCAAACTAACAAACATCACACCCTCATCCAAGGAGTAAGAAAATGTTCAACTTGAAGCTCCAATGGATGAACTGAAAGAAATGGTCGATAATGTAGAATCAAAAGAGGATTAGAAATTCTTGAAGGATCATCCAACAAGACAAATCATCGGTGATCCCCCCCCAATGTGGTAAGAAATAAGGAAAGGTTAGTAGCTAAAAGACATAACAAAGAAGAAGGTATAGACAATGAAGAGACTTTTGTATCCATTGTTAGATTAGAAGTTATTAGACTCTTATGTGCCTTTTCATTCAAAAATTTTGAACTTTTTTAAATGGATGTGAAAACTGCACGTTTGACTGGTTTTATTGAAAAAAGAAGTTTATATTAAATAACCACCCGATTTTGAGGATGACAAAATTTTCAACCATGCTCTTAAACTCAAAAAGGCTCTCTATGGATTGTAACAAGCTCCTAAAGCTTGATATGAGAGATTGAGTTCACTTTTTATTGCAAATTGAACTTTTAAGAGGGAAGGCGAACACCACATTTTACTCAAATACTCTAGATAATTGAATTGTGGAACTTGTAAATTTATTGGTCATGCATAAATGCCATGGTTTTAAAAAAATTGCTTCATCCTCCATAAAGCACAAATACATTACTTGTGCAAGTCATTATGCTAAAATATCTTGTTGATGCATGAATTCGATGATTAAGGCATTCCTATTCATCACGCTCTTATTGTGTGTGATAATGTTAGTACAATATGCTTCACCAAATGTCCGGCTCAACATTTTAGAACCAATCATATAGAGGTAGACATCATGTCATTCATGATCATATGCTTAAAGGAGATGTCGTAAAATTTGTGCCCACAAATGATCAACAACTAGATAATTTTACTAGGCCTCTATGTGGAACTAATTGGTCATACTAAAAGAAGAATTGACATGGTGAAATACGTTACCTATGTATGTTAATTTCATATGCATGGTTATACTAAAAATGGCTCTCAAAGATTTAACATAGTAGCGTATAATTCTCCAAGTATTCTTATCCAATCTAATGGATATTAGTGCTTGAAAAACCATTTTTTTTAAGGAAACACCAAGACTGAGTTACCTTCGATCTCTCCAATGTTTGTTGAACTTGAATATTCTCTCACATTCTTGTTCATAATTTCAATCAAAGTTATAAATGTCTTACGGGAATTGCAAAACTTCAAGTTTAAAAATCTTGCTTTGTGAAAAATTATTCATATTCACCTTATTGAAGCGTATGGAAATATTAAAATAAAAAAGGGTGAAACGTTATATCACAAAAAAAGAAGGTGCAATTGTCCTTAACATATCTAGCTATATATAAAAAAAATTACTTTTACATTTTGAACTTCAATGTATAAATCCCCTCCCTTATTGCTTTTTGTTGATGACAAAGGGGGAGAGAAATTGGTATTATTTATGTTGGTTTGAACATTGGAAAAATCCTTCTGTTTCAAAATACGTGCTATATCATGAACAGAGAGAAATATTAAACACATTGTATTGAATTGATTTATTCTCCTTTTGTTGATGACAAATGGGGAGAGAAATTGGTGTTATTTATATCGGTTTGAACATTAGACAAATCTTTTTGTTTCAAAATACGTGTTATATCATAAACAAAGACAAATACCAAACACATTGCATTGAATTGATTTATTCTCCTTTTGTTGATGACAAAGGGGGAGAGAAATTGGTGTTTAGTTGATTCATGTTTATTTAGTCGTGTTATAAAAATGATGCTAGGTGTAAGTTAATTGAACATCCAACCTCTGGAATGCATCTATCATTGCATGAAGTATGTATTTGATTGAGAAATGTTGAAAATGATGATGATGCCAATATATCGAATGTATGGTTCCTAAAATGCATCAACTTTGGGGGAGCAATTGAGTTTGAACCTTAATCATGATATAAATAGCTCCATAAGTTCATGGCCATATGTATGCTTTAGTAAGTGAATACTTTTATGGTGAATTCTATACTTCAACTTTCACATTTCCAAGAGAAAACACAAAATATTTGTCATCATCAAAAAGAGAGAGATTGTTGGTCCTAAAGCCATTTACATTGTAATTTTGATGATAACAACCATTTGGTGAGTCATAGTGTTTAAATTGTTCTAATCTTGTTTCTAAATGACTCATAAGAAAGATAGGAAAATCAAGTTTAATCATGTTGATATGAAGCATTCTAAGATGATGAATCAAGAGAAAAAAAAAAGATCAAAGTTAAAGAGAAGATTTATCCGAATTGAAGAGAATGTGATCCGAGTCCAAGCGCCTTAAAGTTATTTATTTTTATTGTCTAGGACTTATGATCGGAATTATCAATTGAGTCCAAATTTTAATATTCATATGTAATGCTCTAAGAAATGTTTTAAAAATATTTTTAAATTTGATTTAAAATTTTATTTGAAAAAATACTCAATTCAAAATTTAAACCAATCAAAGTTTTGAATGAAAATATTTTTCAAGATTGGTACTTTAAAAAGTATGATCAAATCAAATAAAGATAAATTTTAAATAGGTGATGATTTAGTTCAACTCGAATGACACCAATTTTTGTTACAATCTCAACTTAGTTCAACCTCGTTTGAACTAATTCTTGTTACGTCATATGTTCATTTAGAACTAATCTTTGCTATAGCCTCAGTTTAACTCAACCTTCATAGAGTTAATTCTCGTTGCAACATCTGCTTATTTCAACCCTGTTTGGACTCATTACTATTATAATCTCATTTTAGTTCAACCCTTTTGAACTAACTTTCATAACAACTTCAATTTAATTCTACCCTTGTTGAGCCAATTTCGTCATAATCTCGGTTTAGCTCAATCCTAATTGAACAAACTTTAGCTACAATATCTTGTTAATTAAATCTCAATTTGGTCATTTTTCATTACAATCCTAGGATCGACTTTGGTCATAATCTAAATTCAACTAAACTTTGCTCCAATTCAATCTTTGTTATAATTCATGTTGAACCAATTCTCATTCAATTAAGTTATAATTGAGTATATTCTTCTTACATTTCATTCCTATCCAATCAAATCTAGATTAAATCAACTTTCACCAATTTGGTCGTGTGGCAACTGAAATAATTCATCACATATGTGGTTCTAGCTTTGTCCTATTTGCCCATGAATATTTTTTGCTATAATTTCTTATATCTTTTATAATCGCATCAGAATCTCCCTCTTGTTCTTATTGAAATTAAGGCTCTTTCAACTGTAATTTCATAATACAGCTTTGATAGAAAGTCTTTAGCATTCGTGCCCCACACTGTGAGGCACTTCATTCACTTCCTATTGGTATACAGCTATTATATAGAGTTAAAAGCTATCCACTTTTTATTCTGAGGGCCTTAATTAGGCAATTTTTTTCTCAGTCAGTCACAAATGACTAAATTTCTCTGAACACTCCACTGAAAATGAATAAAACAATAGTTTCCTTTTTCGAATGATACCCTCTACTAAAAACTACAACTTCTTTCTATATATAATCTCAGTTATTCACTTCCGTTAAGTAATGAAAATTACATACAAAGTGTGTATGGAACTTGTTGTGGAAATGTTCTTATCATCTGCATCTTATAAATATCACGCATATGTAAACTTCTCTTATTATAGATCGGCTGACAGAATTATAATGTACCACCTTAAATTATTGCAACCACAATTAAATTAATAATTGTCTTAGAGCCAACACAACCAATTTTCGTGCCAACTCCATCTCAAATCAAACTCCAAAGAATTATTCTTTGCCATAATTCCACTCTAATAAATTCCTATTTGAGCCAACTTTCCCAGTATTTCCAGCCTAACCAACTCTACTCTCCACAATGGTGTTTTTACTTTTCTAGCACCCCTTTCTATAAAGGACTTCCTTGTTTATGATATATGTCAAGAGAGATGATAGGTGTCTTTCTTTAAGGGAGAGTAGGAAGATTCCTCCTTACCTCTTTGGTGTTGACCTTGTTAAAACATCAAGGGGGAGGATAAATAATGTGCGTATATGGGTGTTAGAATAGGTGTTGCTACGTGCCCTACAAATTGTTTGCCTTATCGCTACATGTATTGCCATGTTCTTACACGCATTGTAATCACGCACCGCGTAACTATATGCCCAGTCATCTCATATCCTGCCCTTACTCCTATGAGAATACATGACACGCACCTGCAAATAAACACCTACATATACACGCCAACCGATGTTCACCTACTACACAAGCCGTACTTCTTCATGCTAGCCCTGAAAATGTACATTTACAAACAAAAGTTACAAGCCATGTTTAACATCAGGCGCCCAACTTGAAGCCAACCTATGACACTTGAAGTTACAAGCCATGTTTAAGGTCTGGCACCATCCTTGCAATACGTTAGGAAAGCTTGTTCCCATTCATTGATTACCATACTGAATGGATAAACCCCGCCTCTATAGTATATCTCCTCTATGAGAGACTAAACATACTCTCTGATTGTGCCATTGGAATGCCATTTGCATATCATGGCGCCAACACCTAACAGCAGTAGTGACAAATTATGGATATCGAGAAGACTGAATTGATGAACTAAATGCATTTTTATTGATTCATCTTGCATAGTTTTGATGAGCAAAAGCATAAAATACCCTAAGACTCAAACAACGCATGCTCCCTATAAGAACCATAACACAAATTTTGCAGCCTAACATACACCATACAGGCATACACAAAATCATGGCGACAAACTATGACTAATTCCATTAATCTAGCTAGCAAAGGAAGTAGGCAAGCCTTAAGATGATTCTAGACTGAACTCAACATTTTTAAACGAGTACAATAATCTCCAGGCACACAATCATGCTCTCTGCATTATAACATAAATCATTGGTAACAAACATTGCCCATTTGTAACATTCAGACACAATTTAACAGTAGCACTTTAACCCATTTCCTATTATAAGTTTTGTTTACTCAAAATAAGGTGGCAAGGTGTTTAACACCAATCAAACAAAATATTAACATACGGTGATACCTTTGGCATAGGAAATCAAGTTCTATTAAACAGAACTCCAAATGATGTACTCAGGTGAGTCACAGTGTGCTTGCTCATTGCGGAATTAACTCTTGTACTTTCTAAAACTTTTGTTGGTTGATAGGTTGGACTAGAAGTAGGTTTTGATGAATTAAGGAGAAACAGCAGGTGCAGGAGAATTCATGTGCTTCAAACCAAGATTATTGGCAGTAGAGGAACACGTATTTGTCAATTTAATTCAACACTATTTAAACTAACTCTCGTTACAGGCTCGATTTAATTCAGCCCTCATTAAACCAGTCTTCATTAAAATTTTAACCAATATTTGTTATAATTTCTATTCAACTGAATCCTACTGGGTCAGTTCTTGTCACAATCCTAAACTACTCCAATCCTGATATTCGAACAAACTATATTCATCAACTAGCCACTAGGAAAGTCTGTCTAGGCTTGCTGGCCACTATATCGAGTGACCAAGTTCACAATAATATATCTCGTATAAAGAAACCATACCTCGCTAGATCCTTACGCGCTATTGTCGAGTTAATGATCAAGTGGAACAATTCAAAATTAAGGGTATTCATGGAATAAATTCATCAATCGTATCTTTTGTGATTCTAGAATACACAAAGAACACAACCTAATACCGAGACACAAGTGCCAATCAAAAGGTAAATATAAGCACCACGTTCAAGAGTGGTGAAAGCACTTATCAAAATTATATGATTCGCTTAAAGGACAAGTAAGAGACCTCATAACTCCATTGGAAACCACAAAACATGTCTATTGTCTCTTTCCATCCTAGACTAGTCTAATTACTCCATGAATTTCTCATCTACATGTGCTATTCACCCACAAAGCAATCCCAAGGCATACACTTTATCAAACGAGAATACAAGACACTAGTGTCACCTATAAAAACTAAGCTATCCGCCACGTGCGAACATTCCCGTTATTCACCTACAAAGCACTAACAAGTGTCATTTAACAAAAAGACGAAATCTCACCATACTGGAGGTACTTGGTACGTTGTGTGATATCACCATTTCTCAAAATCATACGTTGCTAGAAGCCAAGCACCCTCGAGAGATATTAAGTCTGCAATAAATTCAAAACAAAACCGTCTCATAAATAGTGAGGACCAAGAGAGTTTGTCTTTGTCCATGATCTCTTTTTTATGGGGGCATGTAAATCTTTTTTAGGACTGGGGAACTTCGCGTCAGTCATTTCCACAGCAGTGTATAAATCTTTTTAGGACTGGGGGACTTCGCCTCAGTCATTTCCATAATTGTATGTAAATATTTTTTAGGACTCAGAGACTTTGCCTCAGTCATTTCCATAACAGTGTATAAGTCTTTTTAGGATTAGGAGACTTTGCCTCAATCATTTCCATAATGGTATGTAAATCATTTTTAGGACTGGGGGACTTTGCCTCAGTCATTTCCATAATGGTGTGTAAATCTTTCTAAGACTGGGAGACTTCACCTTAGTCAATTCCTTATTATGGTGGAAAATCATTTTCATACTGAGGAACTTCGCCGCAGTCATTCCCTTGTTTTGGTGGCAAATAGATTTTATACTGGGGGACTTCGTCTCGATTCACACCTTCGGCTTGTTTATCTTGGTGACGTAAATCAATTGGTTTAGGGTTTAGAGTTTTTCACGGGTATAGGTCTTCACCCCCAGGTCACAAACTAGACGTTACCTGTGCCACAAAGGCTAAACCACTCCAAAATCAAAAAGTTGTACAATCCTCAATGGTAGAAAGTACATTCTTTTTGCACAACACAAAGCAGGTAAAAGCAATTAGAAGTCAAGAACTATCCATCCATAAGAGGCAATCCCTTTTACAGTTAATAAATTTTTTCATCAATCATGCCGCGTCCTACAGTATTGTGGCATACCCAGAACACTTCACTACTTGTCAGAAATCAAATTATAGTTGTCAAACTTCGTTGCTTATCACAACTTGACAAAATATTTCTTGTAAGAGAATCCAAAATGTACTGCATTTTTTATTACAACTAAGCAACCTACTCTTTAACCAGCCCTCTGTTAAGCTATCGACTAAGCAACCAGCACTCTAACCAACTCTCTGCTAAGCTATTTGACGCCACTACTGGTCAACAACTTAGTAAGAGCATTTTTATCCACTTTGCCACCTTCATAATTTCCTACAAGATTAACCAAATGCTATATCTAGTAAATGCAGATTTGTCCTTGTATTTCTTGGTATTCATGTCCATTTAACTGCATAACGAAATCATGTAAGGATTACGACAATCTTCCATCATTATCCCTCCCAATTCTTCTTCTTCTGCTAGACACTAGATGTTTGAAATATAACAGCTAGGAATGGATTTGGGGGTAGGCACAGAAAGAGTTTAATGCAGTTTTAATACACCCTAACTCTATAAACCGAACTTTTCGAAAAATGGGAATTTCGAGTTAGACCTTTACTCCAAGGAAATAAGCATCACATAATTGACTATGTTTTATTAAAATAACATTCCATACCATTTGCTTCAAGTTTATTTGTGGCTTAATCTCATTATCCACTTGGAACAAACACGTAAAATGTAATCTAAGAGCTCTGTCTATCTGATGGGCGATACTTAAAAGAAAATTACATGCAGTGTATATGCTAACTTACATAAATTTAACAAGAAAACAATTGAACTTCAATTTTATTTATTAATTAAAATAATATATCTAGAATAAATTGGGATTTTCGGACTCTGTTCCTAACCAATTTTTATCTAAATGAAAAGATTTCAGGATTTCAGGTATATGGTTATCATTAACCTGTGCAGGCTCCTATGTTAAGTAGACTCACAGCCATTTGATCAAAAAAGTTACTCAACAGTCACAGCCATTCATATACAGGAACTCGCTGCCTCGGGCCCTGGCCCTAAAGTCATAAACAGGCCCCGTTGCCTCATACGTACGCGTGTGCCATTACATATCACCATAAGCCGCTCAAGACAGGTGCTATTCATCACAAAGTACTTATGAGTACTAGCACATGTCGCCATAAGGCCTTCTCAGGTAGGTGTCATCCTTTGAGCCATAAGCCCTTCTTAGGCAGGGGAAATACATTCCAACCATAAGCCCTTCTCAGGCAGGCGAAATACATTCGAGCTGTAAGCCCCTCTTAGGCAGGAGATATCTAGAAACTGTAAACCCTTACTAGGCGGGCAATGTACGCTCTGAGCTGTAAGCCCCTCTGAGGCAGGTGATATCCAAAACCCGTAAGCCCTTACTAGGTGGGTAATGTACACTCTGAGCCGTAAGCCCCTCTTAGGCAGGCGATATCCAAAATACAAGTCCTTCCTAGGAAGGTGAAACACATGCAAGCCACAAGGAAGGTGAAATACATGCAAGCCATAAGGCGGGCGAAATATAGTCAACCCCTTAACCCCTCTCAAGTAGCCATATTATTCAAGGCCATATGCCCTTCTCGAGAGATATATCATTCAAAACCTTTCATATGCTCACAACCCGCTATGAGCCCTCAAATGGCAAGCATTTATACTTACTAGATTCTGTATGCGATCTGATTAGTATATGAGAAATCAAATACATAAGTCGATTAAATATATTATATGACTTCAGAAACTAGAATTCGAATAGGAGTAGACCAAATTCAAGCTAAAATAGGAGGACTACCCTTGAGTAGCATGAGACTCTTTTTGTCAACTAACAAGTACGCGACAATTCCATTAGATGGCCTACCCTGGTGCAATCACCTGCAACAGATGCAAAACTCCTCACCATGGTTCGCCCTGGTGCGATCACTTGCAATGGGTGCAATACTCATCATGATCTACCCGAGAGTTATCTAAGGATGATACTTTGAGCACCATTATCTATTTTTCATCTAATGTGTATGACCTAAAATTTATTACATAGGATATGCAGGTTGAAAAGATGTGCCGATCCCCATGATATACATTCTGTCTACTTACAAGATAGTTACATTAAAGACATACTCATCCCCATTGAACCTTTATGACATATTCATCATCCTTGATTCTAGAATGTTAGGGCACATTGACAATATTAACTTCACTAAGGTATACAACATATTGTTTACTTGGACAAGCAATGCAACAGACTTGGAACCTAAAACCCGTCTAAGTGTGTTATCCCTATCACCTATATACTAACCAGATATATGGATTCAACCACCTCTGGCTTCGACTAGAAGTGCCTGTGCCTTTCAAAATAACTTGGGCTAGATGCATCATACTTACCGCTTTATGGATGTTACTAACAAAATGCACATATACTTAGTGGCTAATTGTGATAATGATATCCTTACATGTTTCTCACATAAAGCCCGAATCGCCATGAACACTCGTTGAAATAAAGAAGAAAAATGCTTAAATACTCTAAGTTTGAAAATGCCTCAGAGGCCCAGATTCCTTTAAATATTCTTACATAGATAAAAACTACTCCATTCAAACAAAACAAAAAAATGTAACGCTCTATAAAGATCCACGCTTGGGTAAACACCCTATTACAGTTCATGATGAGTCAAGCACCCAGTTACGAATTATAATTACTTAAACATTCTCTTATGTGTCAAATACCCTATTACACATTTTATTTAGGTCATGCGCTCCAGTAATTTTGAGTAAAATTCAAAATACACATGAACAACAACTACGAAGGGCCAGAACAGAACATTGAATACCTCCATCGCTTATGAAAATATTGTACAGTTGCAAGCTGAGAGCAAAACAGGTTTATTACTTCGTGACCAAACTTGGAATCACCAAAGTTTGCTCATGAAGTAGGGGGGCTAGTATGTTGGTAACTTATAATTAAGCATCTTGCTACTATAGATGAGCAAGTAAGTTATTGTTCGGGTAACAATTGTTTATAACTATATCTTCAAAATGTACAATTCGCCCACTTGCAGTTTGCCCACTTAAACCAACATAATTCGCCCACTTGCACCACCACAATTCGTCCAATTACACTTGTTCTTATATGTTTATAATATAAGGGGGTAGTTGTTAGGAGAATAATTTATACAAATTGTCAACAAGGTCACCATAAGGATTTAAGGTTATACTTATTTTGGGCTACGCGCTTAATATATACTCGCCCGGTACTTACATGTCCAGTACTTATAGCCTCAATACTGCGAGTATAATAAGCAGATAATTAATATTTAAAAATTAGATAGAAATAAATTAGACTTAAATTAGAAAATTGAGTCCAAAAAAATACCAAATAAGCAAATCATTCCAAGTGTTGCCATGTGTCCTCAAGGGACATGTGACAACACCTGAGCAAAGGATGAGGTTGGGGTCATCGTGATCCCCACGATTACTGCTGCTGGGGGGTATTAAAAAGGGAGGAGGAGGAGATGGATGATGATGATGATGATGATGATGAAGACAAACATGCTGTGATTCTATCCCTCAATTTAGATATTTTGGGTATTCTACCCATCTCAAGCTAAGTATTTTATGCATATTTTTATTTGCTATTAAGTAAGGCTCAAGTTGGCCCATTCATTTAATTAGCCTACAATGGACTGAGCTAGAAAATTATGCCTTTATTTCGCCAGCCTATTAAATCCTCAAAACAACTTTAGACCAATATTATTCTAGCCCTTCTAAGGGTTTTAACCAAGTATTTCAATATATTTATCATATTAATTTGTCGACTCGTCATTACTATGTTTGTTTATTACCCGCCTTTGTTATTAATTAATGATATTGATAGAAACTTGAGCGTTGGAGGGGCCCCCCACGGCTTACCCCATGGGCTATCCCATAGGCCCCTCTAATCATTTGTTTGATCTTACGGGGAATATCAAATTGGGCTGTGGCTAGAGCTTGAGTTTAGCTCATTCTAACTAACCCCACCTCATACAAAACTTTAGAATGATGAATAAGCACACTGACCAAATTTATCACAAAAAGGATTGTTGTTTGAAAAACTTGTAGTCAAAGACAAATTTGAACCACTTGTATGCTAAGACTATAACGTGACAGTTTAGATGATTTGTCTTGGTCATGTGGATGGTGATCCACAAGTGTTAGGTTGGTGTATTTAATAAGATTGAGACACTGAGTTTGGACAATGTGAGTTGCTTGTTTCTAGACTACTATCGAAAATGAGTGATTCATGTTGTACTGTTTGATCAATGACTCTAAATCCTAAGAGTATTTTGGACTTGTGCATGGAATGTTAAGTACATTGGTATACTATAAGTAAGGTCTAGATAAATGATTAAATTCCCACGTATATTGGGTAGTGGCGTGAAGTGCGACAAGGATTAGGTATTCAATACAGAATTTACTGTCTCTTATGAGATACAAATGTCCCCTTAGTTGAGTCGCAAGTGTTTAAATGATTCGAAATCTTTGGCTAAAGTGCTCTAAGTGTTTGACATTTGGAATTTATACTGTGAATATGTTCAATTATAAATGAATTATTCAATAAAGGGTAAGTTAGTAACTAATAGAGAAGCTGTGAGAAGAATAATGGCAATATAATTATTCTTTGTCATGGAAATCTAGTGAAGGTGTTGTAATACAGTCTAATTAGGAATTATCGAATAAATGATTTAAGTTTAGAGCGCAGTGGGGTTTATTTAGTGGAATTAGGTCTCATTAAATGGTAATTAAATTTTATCATGAGATGGTAATTAACTTAATCCATTTGGAGCTAGATTTAAATTGTCCCTGAGATCCCTGTGCAAGCTTCTATTTTTATTGCAATCAAAAAAATATTAAAGAATTCATGAGAGGAATTATTTATTCATGAGATGAGTAATTTAAATTTACCAAACATAATTCATGAGATGAATAAAAATTAAAAATTATAAAATTAAATAATTTTTAAAAATTAAAGTCCATAAGATGAATGTTTACATGTGAGAAACAAAGCAAAATGAAAAGGAAAAACAAAACAAAAATCACGTTTAATAGTGGTGCTCCGCGTATGTCACTGGTAACCAATCAACGCACGATACCTAGAGGATGGATCCGCGCCTTCAGGCGCAGACCATTAGGAATGTACCACATGGCATGCTCCTGAGCAACCTACGTAGGCATGCGTGATACATGGCACGTGGTTTTTAATGAAAAGGCACGTGGTTTGAACTGTTTAAGTGACGCTGCATTTTAACTATTATTTAACTTAAAATGCTCCGCCTTGTTTTATGTTTATGCGTCCCACATTGAAATTTCAGGATTTTTTTCCTGTAGTATTCTACTATAAATATAGATACCTATTTCAAGATTTGGCATCTAATTAATTCCAAAAAAGGTTTCTAAAAGTGTTGACTTTCGGAGACTTAGTTAGAGAGAAAATTTTCCTTTGAAATTTTTCTTTCCTCAGTTTAATACTTTTCAGAGCCCACTCTTCGAACGTTTTGAGGTCATTATGTAGAAGGTAGCTAGTCTCAGTTTTCTCAAATTTTTTGGAGTAATTTATCATCATTATGGTATTGTTTGTTATTGGAGCAATTCCAATAGTCTTCTTTCCTTCTTTTTTAGGTTTTTTGCTATTCTATTTATTTACAGTTTTCTTATTATGCTAGTTATAGTTCAAGTAATTATTATATTAAAGTAGAGGCATGTAGATTTAAATTAGGAATTTAAATTTGTACATTTAAAATCAGGAATTTTAAATTAATCTTAGGTTTAAATTTTAGAATTTTAAACCCTTATGCTGGGTTAACTTTATTAAATTAGGCAAAATTTTTGAAACTCATCCCAACAAAGAACCCTTAATGGCAAGAAGTTAAAGGTGAGGAATTTAATACGTTAATTCAAAATCACACTTGGGATTTAGTTCCGTATGACCCGAGTAAAAACCTTGAAGGAAGTACTTGGAAATATTGGGTAAAATATGAAGCGGATGGTTCTGTTGAGTGGTTTAAGGCTTGTTTGGTAGCTCAATGTTTTCATAAGCATGAGGGTATTGACTACAAGAAAACCATTATTCCTGTTGTCAAACCTCCCACTATTCGCTTTATTGTTTCACTTGCAATCACAAATGCATGGCCTATATGACAACTTGAAGTAAAAAAATGCATTCCTCCATAGATTTTTACAGGAAGAAGTATACATGTGTCAACCCCATGGATTCATTCATCTCAAGTTCCCTAATCATGTTTGCCTCTTGCGTAAAGCTTTATAAGGCCTTAAAGAGGCTCCCCAAGCTTAGTTCTAGCGCTTTAGTTCTTTTCTGTTTAGTCTTGGATTCATTTGTTGCCAGGCTAACCCTTCCTTATTCACACTTCCCATGATCTCATTTGTCTCTTGCTCCATGTTATGATATTATTTTAACTGGGACTAACACCTCTTCTATTGATAGCTTTACCAATACTCTTTCAACTCAATTTGCAAAGAAGGACCTTAGCCCTTTACACTACTTCCTCAGTATTGAGGCCAAGCATAGCCCCACTAGCCTATTCCTATCTCAACACACATATACAATTAAACTACTCACCAAACTTAATATGCACGATGCCAAACCTATTAAAACACCACTGCATACCCGTACCCACCAATCTTTAAGTGAAGGGGATCTCCTTGCAAACCTCACCACAGGAGTGCTATTGTGGAACTTCAATACCGGATTATAACTCGTCCTAATATATGCTATGTTGTTAACCTTGTTTCTAACATGCTCTTAGATCTAGTCATTGGCAGGTTGTGAAGCGGAACCTATATTACCTCAAAAGCACTCTTGACCATGGTTTGTCTATTCTTCCTGGTTCCTATACACCATAGTAGCTTTTGCTAATACAGATTGGGGTGGTGGTCCAGGCACTCGTCGTTCCAGCACAGGTTATGCTCTATTTTTTGTACCCAATCTTATCTCATGTTGTCTTCCCCCCTGCCCATGCTGCTGCTACGTGACCACCACCTCCGGTTCCCCACCCCCCGTACCTCCGCCACCACCAGCACATCCCCCGCCTCCGCCTCCTCCACCTCTTCGCCCGGTCCACCTGGGGGGTTGAACCCTTGTCCTATCCAGCCTTAAAGGGGGGATACCCTCAGTTTCTTCCCCGTCTCCGGACTCCGGTAGGCCTAGCCACCGGTTCCGGATGTGTGATGCATCTGACGGCCGGCCGCTCACCCTTAGCACCATTTGGCCCCCTGTAAGGTTCGTTGTCCCGAGGGCTTTGTGTCGTTTTCTCCCACTGGTCCTCTTCACCGCCATGTCTCAATCTCCACCGCTAAGGTCCTTTTCCTCTGCCGAGTTCCCCCCTAAGATCCGTGGCAGGTGGGTCCCATCACCAGCATCGCCAAGGTCCTTTTTTTTGCCACCGTGTTTGTCCTGTCTTCGCCGCCGAGTTCCTTTCTTTGACGCCAGTTACCATCCCACACCGCCGAGTCCATCCCACACCGCCGAGCTCCATAGCCATCACTTGGCCACCTCCTGCCAGCTTTCATATCTCATCCGGGGTTTTAGTAATTTTTTATTTTTATTTTTTATTCCTAGGTTGTTTTTGTTTATTGTTCTGGTCCAATCAAAACATCCCTGTGTCAGCACCTTTCCTGTTCCAACATCAATTTTGTTCTCAGGACTAGTCTAGTAGGGGCTCGTTGTGTTTTCGTTGATGTGAACCACTTGCTACACCTAGGTCTCTCTGATAATATAATTCCTTAAGAGGCTTTTTGGCTTCACCCGCCATTCCGGATTTTCCTTCCCTTTCCTTGTGTTGTGGGCTCGGTACCCTCCTTGTTTGGTCCCATTTCTGGTACCTTGCTTGCAATGCGGGGGAGGGCGGATTTCCCTCTCCTGGTTTCCACCCTCTTGAGGTTGTTTGTCTCCAATTGGAAGGTGTAGTTGTGTGTGTTCCTGCTTCAGATTCAACTGGTGCCTTGTTAGCCCCTGGTCCTTTCCTGTTTGCGTGATGTTGTCCCGTTTGTCTTTGATGTTTGATTTTTCCTGTTTTGATCTTGATTTTGTACCCATCTCCGTTTACGAGATGGTCGTGTTCTCGCCGCGGTTAGGTCTGGTATATATTATGGCTTTGCCGATAATTATCCCAAAAAAAAAAAACACAATTCTTTTGTCCATAAATATGATACTTAACAATTTTTCCTTTTACTAGTTATGAAGTTAGATGATTGGTTGATGTGAGCCAATTGATAGCTTAAAAGGAAAAATAAAGGAACGAATTTTTTTGCCTATTACATATATCTTAAATATATATGTGTTCAAAATATGGTTGATTGATATATGATATGTTGAGAGGCATGCACAAATTTGTAATAACATGACACATGTACTTCTGTGCCTTATTCGTCTCACATCAATGTGAAACTTGGCATGACTACTGAAATGTGGGGATAGTCTATATATATATATATATATATATATATACACACAAGGAGTGGCTGGAATGAGAACGAAAGTTTTGTGAAAATGTGAGAAAATTAAATATACAACGTTAGATCTTTATAAGACTGATCAATGGTTCTAAGAGGCTCATCATGTCCGAAGTCCAACCACCACCACCATCACCCACCACCGCCGCTGCCACTCCTCTCTGCCACCCATCTCTCTCTCTCTATCCCATCTCAAATCCCTATGGTGACCAACACCACCATCCAACACCACAGCCAGAGCCACCACCCACCGACGCTGCCACTCCTCTCCACCACTGCCACCCATCTCACTCTCTGCATTCCATCTAAATCCCAATATTCACCGACGCCGCCGCCACAACCACCCGCCACCACCACCGCATTGGTGGCTGTGGTGGCAGTGGCGATCAACGTTGGGATTTGAGATGGGATGGAGAGAGAGATGGGTGGTCATGGCAGGCATGACGGAGAGGAGTGGCGACGACGGTGGAGAGTGGCAGTGGTGGTGGTGGTGACCATTGGGATCTGAGATAGGATGGAGGGAGATATGGGTGGCGATGGTGGTGGTTGTGGAGGTGGGTAGCGGTGGTGGTGACCATAGGGATCTCATAAGGGATGGAGAGAGAAAGATGGGTAGTAGTGGCAAGTAGCCATGGCCATGGGCGAAGCCGAGGCAGGCTGGCCCAGCTCCTTTTTTTTAGAGTATATATATATATATAATATACAGTACAATCATAATAGTGCCTTATAAAATTATGAAAACATATAATCATTTTGACCAAAAAATAATTATAATTTATTGATAAATAATATATCATACAAATTTTTTGTAACAAATAGAATACAACACAATCATAATTACAAATATATTTTGTAAAATAAAATATATTATAACTCCCTAAAAATATAACTATAAGGATATAATAGTGCAATAACAAATTACAGTTATATTTTATAAAAGAAAGTATATTATAAAAAATAGAACTATAACAATATAAGTAAATTAATCTAAACTTGCTGCGCTTGGTGCGATACTTGCACTGGTGCTACCGTCATCTTCTTCATTGCTTGATGAACTAGTTCAGTTGATCTTGGTCTCTATCCGCTGCAGTCATCCAGTCCTTCAAGAGCACCGACATTTCTAAGGTGGCCGGTGCTAGCTTCGCTCTCTTTGATCCAAGCAATCGACCACAGTTACTAAAAGTAGACTCCGATGCTACTGTAGACACCGAACATGTTAGTATATCGTGTGCCATGGTGGAAAGCACGGGATATTAGGTTTTATTTGAATACCACCATTGCAAAATATCAGAACATGGATTAGCCTTTGTCGAGTAGAAGTCGAGTATAGGCGAACACATGTATAAATTTAGCTCATCATATGACGTGAGACTTTGTTTGGGCTTTAATCAGTTCAACATATCCCACGCATACGATTTTCCTCAAGAAGAGGACAAAAAAGATGATGTAGAAGAAACGTTTGTATCAGATGATATTCTTTAAGCATACACGAAAAATAAATTACGTAAATTTTCATCAACTTTAGCAACAAAGGATGCCACATCAAAAGTTGGTTTCATTTTTTTGTAAAATATTGGGGCAAAAAATTGTAAACCCATGAGTTTACAACGTGGATAAAAAATGGTGGCAATACGAGATGACATTAGTAATTCAGAATAATATTTAAAAAAATTTTCTAATATGGCCAAAATAGAGCCCTGCAACACAAGGTTGGAGGAGCTATCGATCATCCAAATAGCAATATCTACCAGTCTAAATATTGCTTGTGTAATAGTTGGGTAATAACATCAAGAAAAAAAAAATGTGGTAGCATTTTTAAAAATAACAAAAAATTTACAAATTTTATTAATTACATCCCAATCTATAGGTTCTAAATTTAAAGAACTTAAATCTGAATAATTTTGTAGTATAAATTCAATTAAGACGTCTTTGTATGGTATGATTCTTTCTAACATATCAACTGTGGATGGCCACCTATTATATGTATATAATTTAATTTTTTTATAAGGAGTGCCATGTGTGTCAGAAAGATTTTTAAATTTTCTTTGCCTAATTTTGGATGTCTTAATTGCTTTAGCTACGTCTCTTAAAACCACATAAGAAAAATTTATAAGTTGCATACCATTCATTACTACTAAATGCAATACATGACAGATGCAACGTAAGCGAAAATATTTCCCATCTAACATGAGCTTCATAGACCTAATTAATTGTCTAACAGATACATTGTTGTTAGTAGCATTATCAATAGTAATGTTAAAAATTTTGTGTTTAACGGTATGCGTTCATTATAAACTCGCGATTACCTGAGCACTGTGGGATATTCAAATAGGAAAAAATGAATTATTCATTTTTGCATAGCGTAGGAAGAATCAATCTAATGTGCAGTTATGCACAAGAAAGGCACATCGGATTTTGACTTCCACATGTCAGACGTAACGAGAACATGTTCGTGTTCTCCTTTAAAATATCTTCAGGGTCATTTTTCATATTTAAAAATTCTTTCAATGCGTCCAGCTTCAAAGTGTTCCGAGGGAACCTTAGAGCGGCAGGGTTTAACGCAATTTTACAGCATCGGACAAATCTAGGGTCTTCGTTGATGGTAAACGGCTGATCAGCCGAAATGACGTATCTCATTAATTCACGTTTGTTAGTTTCTTGAGAAAACTTAAAGTTTGCAAGTTCACCAATCGCTTGCTATATGAGAGTTTGTAGGGTTCTATCTGCATTTAATTCGGGGTGGCTTCTTTGTAGGTGTCCTTTTAAAGTCCTAATCCCACTATTAAGTGGATGACCGAAAACTTTGGAGGATCGCATAGAGTATAATATGCTTTACCATGTACATAATCTAGTGTAAAATGGTTCCATATATCGCTAGTATTACGTCTACTACTGCCCGGTGCAGGTTTGAGTTTCATCATTGGTGGGTGTGGGTTCGAGTTTCATCATTGGTGGGTGTGGGTTCAGGTTTAGAACATCCCACACTGCCCAATTTAGGATAATCCTGCTCGTACAGGTGTTCTTGTTCCCAATCACAGGTGTCTATGTAGGGAGGTGACGGACCGGATTCTAAAAAAGTACATTCTTAGGTATTAAGCCTCAGTCCTCTACCCATTCAAGGGACTTTAGGCGGTCGAGAAGAGCTAGAACTAGATCGACCAACTCCAGACGAAGATGATTTATGTGCCATTATATTGTTAATTTAGAATTATAAAATGCAAGTAAGAATGCAAGTAAGGTAAATAAAAATGACAAATAAATAAAATTTTAATACCAATTTTACCGAAGCAAAAACTGAAACTTAAACTTCAATAAGCTTCTACGAGCAGAACACAATTGAAACTTCGAACTTGAGAGATTGAGAGCAAAAAATAGTATGTAAGTAAAGAACAGAGAATTGATTATTGTCGTGTAGTAAATTGAAAAAATATGGTTAGTATGATTACTATTTATAGAAAAAAAAAAGAGTTTTTTTTTTTTTTTTGTTGGTCAGTTATTAATCTGGTATGCAAACCACACTTTATGTTTATATTTTGAAATCACTTGATAGATTACTGGACGAGTTAATGCTATAAACTCAGCTCTATTTATATTGATACAAACCATTTTGTGTAATAGTCATTTGGTGTTTATGTGAATTTTGTTCAAAATATATTCTTACAAAATGCATGGATATGGCTTAGAAAGAGTATTGAATGGACGAAAATGAAAAGTAACAAAAGAAGGGCACGTGCATATTATGTAATTTTCTCCCGGAAATGACATACTATGCATTACATTAAAATGAAATACCTTTGAGAAATAGCGATTTGGTATGACTTTTTCCTAAAGTCATTTCTTCATGAGGTTTTGTTATATATATGCTTTAGATTGTATGAATATTTGAAAGGCATTATGAATGTTTTATGATTAAGTGGTTTATCATACGTTATGAAAGGCGTAGCAGTCTAATTGATGCTTAATCCAGGTAAAATAAGATGATTATATTCACCAATGGGCATGTTATGCCGTGGAATTCCACTGAACGAATGGATGAAAACTGTGCTCTACTACAGAGAAAAAAGCAATTGAGTTGCAAGCAACAACAAAAAAAAAAAAAAAAAAATGATGCTAGCAAGTTAATGTTAGAAAGTTGATGATGCAGATCTGCTTATAAAAAAGGCCAATGAGCCTGTGAATTAGTTATCATCGAGGGGAATGGGACTGAAGCCTATAAATTAATCACCATAGTAGAAACTCATCCTTAGAGGTATGGCGATCCCATGAATGAGGTTCAACGGGTAAAAACGAAACTGATGGGCGGTCGGAGGAGCACAAATAATATTATTTGTGGCAGGGTATTACTGGGTTCCATTCATAAGGTGAAGTGCTCTTTACTGTGATATTTAAGGCAAAGTTTTTAAACTCTAAATGAACATATTATTAGTGGGGTATTGATCACAGATCATCCTTGGAGGGTTTACTTATGTGAGTGTGGTGGTGGGGTCACCACTATGGGAAATGGGCTATTTCCTAATGACACTCATGAAACAGGATTTCGTGCACATGACCGTAACACATCCCACCAATAGAGTTTTACAATTATCAGTATTCTGTGTGGGTGATGTGTCTAGACTTGACGACAAGGACCTAGTTCAAAGCATCTATGCTACTATAGTTTCTTCATGTCAAAGTTCATTTCCACTAAGTGTTGGTTCAAACCCAAAAGATACCTGCATATACTAACAGAATACAATGTTTAGAAGTTTTATAATGTTTAAATCATGTGGGGATTGTTGGAAAATTATGTATTTTATTGATTTAAAAATTACTTATTTTTATTATTTATTTTTTGGAAATGGTTAGTCTTCAACAATCATAGGCATTTAAAATGCTATTCATGACTTGATGATATATGACTAGAAATGAATCTAGAGTTTCTTACCTTTTTTTTTTTTTTTTCCTTAAATATGGCGTTTCTTACCGTTGGGGCCTATCATTTAGTACCATTCTTAATTTGCCTATGTAAATGCATTGTTACCGCAATGTTGACTAAATTATTGCATAAAATTAGGCATATATTGTAACCTACATAAGCGCATAGGCATGAGGGGGCAAAAAAAAAAATAAAACATGAAATCTTTTATTCTTTTAATTTCCTCTATTTTTGTGAAAAACAGTGAGCTTGGTAGTTGCATTTCGGGGATCTTTTATTGCTGCACTGATAGAGGTCCGACGGGTTGTTGGATCATGGGAAAGGAGTGCATTCAAGCTTAAAAGCAATACTCATACAGAAGCGGTGTTTCCTTTTTAAAGATAGCGCTTTTACGTGCCTCAACTCAAGATATGTTTTTCTAAGCTCTTTATCTATTTGATATGTTTTCATCTATTTGTGGTTGTTTATAATATAATTGTTGGTTCTTAATTTGACGATTTCTGAATGAAATTGTATTATATTTCCGTTTGTATGGTTAATCCATATTCAAATATTAGTTTTTAATTGACATATGTAAATATATATTATTAATGTTATATGTATAATTTTTTTGTGTTAATAGTGTATTTTTTATAATTATTACAAAAATATTTCCAACAAAATAGCAGGGGCACAAATAGAAATTTGCTGAGGTCAGTGGCTTTCAAACGCATCCAAGCAATAGGTAATAATTCCTTCTTTTTTATATCAAATAAATGAGTAATAGCATAGCATCCTAGTAATATAGACCAATTTTACTTGGGGCTCTCGCCCCCACTTCTTCCACGGGGTATTTGCCCATGCTTGCAATTAGCTCATACTTTTCACATATCAATACAATTTTATTGAATTCGGCTATTGTGGAAATTTGGTGCTGATTTTATTGTATGGATTCGGATGTTGATTTATTGGGTTGTATCAAGGTCATCTAATGGGAATTGTATATCGACTATGGGTGAATACGTGTGGCTATTATAAGTGAATTGGCCATACCATTACAAAGTGTCCTAAAAAAGAGAATGTCAAGGTTGCATCAAATGTAACAGATAAGATAAAGAAGGTTGGACATCATGAGACTTTAATCCTAATGTTCTTTTTGAAATTTAAGCTTCATTGTAGTCATTTTAGAAATTGTTAAGTTTTATCGATTAATAGACACTTATTACCCTATATTACGTGCTAGCGTGATTTACATTTGGAAAATATTGAACTCGTTACAACATAATTTAATAGAAAAGATGAGTTCCTAAATACCCCGATATTGGATTTGTTTGTTGGGAAGGACCTCATTAAGTTAGAATTTCGGAGTACGTTTCAACATTAAGAACCACATCGAGTGAGTATATGTGCTCCTCACAATGACAATGTTCACTTAGAGTGGTTGTAGGGCATGCATACTCATTACGCATCGATTGAATTCCAAAAGACATTGGCAATGTCGAGTCTAGGTCTCATTATTCAATAACATCTTTTGAATATCCAACCTAAACCCTAGAAAGGGTTGGCGAAATCCGTTGCTTTTGTGGGTAAAATTGGACTTGTGTCATCGTTTGTGCTCTTCTATTGTTTCTCATGTCATGATTTGGGATAAAACCCAAAAAAAGGTACAGTTCTTACCTTAATGGAAATGTTTTTTTTATGGTGATTGGTGTCTGGATTGCTCAAGATCAGCCGTTGTTGCTACCCTTTTTCGTCATTTTAAATGGAAAACCGAGTCTTATTTACGGTGAATGATGTTTAGATTACTCAAGATCAACTGTTGTTTCTGCCTTTTTTCACCATTTCGAAGGGCTTTGAGTGGTTGAACACAATGATTTCGTATTGTTTGCGTTTTTGGAATTTGTGTTTCATTTTCCATTACAATGGTTGAGCAGTTATTGTAATCAATTTGCATAAAATTCTTGAGTTACTAATGTGCTTCCGTTTAGTTTTTTGAAGACGATTAGTTCAAGTTACTAGTACTATAGAGGTCCTCGGGGAGGCTAATGCAATATTCTAGTCAAGTGTAAACCATTACTTGAGCATCCATACGAGGTCACAAAATACTTCATATCGGTGTGGCTACACTCGATTACTTGCACTTAAATTCATCCTAATAAAAGTCTAACCTTGTATGCCGCAGATCAACATCCTCCACAGGGAGTAATGCTGACCTATGATATTGTTAGACCAGTAATAAAAACCGTGAATTTTCAACCTTTGAACTTCGCCCCCACTTGATTTTTAGAACAAATTAGTGGATTTGAATTATCTTATATTATCTCATAACCTATTATTTTAATATACAAAGAATAATTAAATTACTTTGCTAATCCAATTAGGACTATTTAAATTAATCACACCTGTTTGAGATGTCATTAAGACTCCTCTTAATAACACCAATTGATATCAATATAAGACTCAAATATTTTCTGAAGTTTTTTAGAAAAATATTGACTATCAAATAATCCCTTTCAGAATCCCATTCTAAACCAAAATAAAAAACCTTTTTTTTTATTGTCCACATCACATGCGTGTTAGCAGGTGGCATCAGCCGTGTTACCAATTATTTTTATTTAAAAAATAATATTTTGTATATAATTGACTATAATCTCATTACATCAATTAAGTTATCTAATCTAATTAGATAATTACATGAAGAATTAACTAGCCATAAGAATCAAATTTTCATAACCAAAAACAAAAAAAAAGTAAACATGCATGAATACATTCCCTTTGATTGCATTTTAAAAATTTAAACCATTCAATTAAACATATAACAACTTTATATGAACTTATTCAACAATGATTATAATATACTTTTATATGATCACATCATAAACTCATATCTAAATCATGGTTTTTTTTATTATGCCTAACGATGACCTCATGCACATCATAATAATCAAAGTCCGGCTCTAATACCATTTGTTGCATGG
The DNA here is from genome assembly GCA_018398585.1 of Simmondsia chinensis. NCBI lineage: Eukaryota > Viridiplantae > Streptophyta > Magnoliopsida > Caryophyllales > Simmondsiaceae > Simmondsia > Simmondsia chinensis. The sequence goes on along the minus strand of JAGTTD010000010.1, from coordinate 10,794,307 downwards.
ACAATTTTAATTTTATAAACAAAAATTACTTCTAGCGATAGGATCTAGTACAGTAGAATCATATTTTAAAATTTCTAATTTTAAATATTTACATGTTTACAACTCCAATTAAACATAACAATGCATAGCATAGTAGACTTAATCATGAAAAACAATTAAATATGAATTTAAAAGTATAAGTCGAGAAATCTCATACCTCCTTGTAGACAGCAAGTGTAAAAGATACTCCAACGATACCTCCTAGATCTTCTTTGCAATTGCTCCTCACATTGAAAATATAGGCGTCGTGAAATCAAGTAGCTCTAGTAAAAACTATTTTTATTGAACTAATTGGGAGAGACTTTACCTTTTTAATTCTCTAATTAAAGTAGTTCAACACCGAATGAATTACATAAACCCTAATGAGCCAGCTTTTGATTTATATAGGAGGCTAAGAACTGACTCACTAAATTTAAAATAAAAAATAAAAATTTATTTTTCATAAGTCAAAATACCAAGATAATTATCCAAAACACAAGTGAATAACATCTTCCCCAACTCCCTGTCACAAGATGCCACGTGGCAACCCCTATGGCCAGTCAGCGTTGATTGGAAAGAGTGCATTTTTTGTGTTTTTCTTTTTTATTTATTTTTTAGTATAAAATTCATCTCCTGAATTATAAAAAATTATTTATTTAACTTTTGAATAAATAATTCATCTTACGAATTCTCTTGACTTTTTTAGGTGCATAATTTAGAGGCTTACGTAGGGTTCTTAGAGATAATTTATTCCTAACTCCAAATGGATCAAATTTATTATCATCTCAGAATAACAATTGGTTACAATTTAGTATAATTTAATTCCACTAAATAAATTTTACTACACTTTAGAAATAAATATATTTACTCGTTAAATTCCCTGTAATAGATTACTCACAATTGACCCCTCTATTAAAAATCGAGGAGAAAACTAACTTAACTACTATTGTCATTCTTTCTCACATTTCCTTCTTGATTCCCAACTCGTCCTTGTCAAATAATTCACTAATACAGAAAAATATTTCTATATTAATTTCAAATGCCAAACATATGGAATATTTTGGCCAAAGTCTCCAGAATCAATTCAAATACCTGCGAATCAACTAAGAGGACATCAAATATATGATAGATTCCTAGAAAAATATATGTTCCCGCTATACTTCATGCAATTACTCAATGAACGTGAGATCCCAGTTAGACTTAATTACCTAATCCTTTTAGCGCATGAAAGTAACTAACAGTCCATGTACTAGTTCAGACTATTTTCCAGATTTAGAGTCATTGTTTAAACAAAATATATATGAGTTGCTCACTTCTGATAATAGTGCAGAAACGAGCAAACCACGTGATCCAATTTAGTGTAACAATCTTATTATAATACACCAACATAACATTCTAGATCACTATCCAAATAACCAAGACAAGTTATCCAAATATTATATTACACTCTTAGCAGACAAGTAGCCCAAACTCATTAGTGACTACAAACTGATTGTTAAATAATATTTTAAGCTGTTATTAGCCTATCTATGGTACAGTCTTATCATCCACTAAAACAAATATCCCAAATGTCAAGGACTTCGTCTATCTCATGGTACGAGCTTTGAAAGAAAATAACATCATATGCATAATAATGAACTCGTAAATATATAGACGATAACAAATAACTTTTATTCAATAATAGAAATCTCCACATAAATTGGGTTCTCTGGGACACCAATTCTAACACAAATAATCACAAATCAAAAATAGCAAATGGACAATTAAAACAGCCAAAAAAAAAAGCTAGCAAAAGAAAATTAAATATAAATCATAATAAAATAAAATATATTAAAAATTCTATCGTTAATCGTATTTAAATACTTAACGGTACGAATCTTTACCTGTTTTTCTTCCATATAAAAAAATGAAATAAGTTGCAAAATTATAATTAAAATTATTTGATAGGAAAGAATAAATATTTTGATTTTTAAATAGAAAAAAGTGAGGAAAGAAAGGAGACACATTAATTAAAAGACTTGAAAACTTAATTAATTTTCAATGCTTTTCTTTATATTACCACATCCTTTTTACTTTAACTTGTAATATTTACTTAATCATCAATTTTAATTGGGCACCAAGTGAGAACTTTTGTTGGCCTATTTAGAATTAGTTATAACTATAAGAAATTGAATAAAAAAAATAATATATACTTACAAAATTACAATTATAACATGTAAATCTTTTCATATCAATATAAGTTAATCTTGTTCTCATTGTTTAAGTTAGATAAATTTAATTTTAACTTTAAGTCATTGTGAATTTTTTTTTTTTTTTTTTTTGTATTTTTAGGGTTTTCTATATATATATATTTGTGATATATTATTATTTTCTTTTTGATTATTTTATTTTTCATTTAACATAATCATATTTTGTACATACAGTATTTTGGTATTGCCATCTGTCATTTTCTTATTGCAGCCTTTTTTATTATTTTTTTATAATTTATCATTATAATTATAATATGTAAATTTTTTCATGCAAATTTAAGTTAATCGTACTCTCATTTTTTAGATTACATAAATTTAGTCTTAACTTTTTGTTGTCGTACTTTTTTTTAAATATCTCACATGTTATTAGAGTGAGATATAAAATAAATTTAGTCTTAATTTTCATAATCCATTATTATTTTCTTTTTAAATATATAAAATAAAATTAAATATAAATCCTAATAAAATAAAATGTATCAAAATGTTTTTAAAATATAAAAATATGGAATTAAAATAAAATTCAAAAAAATAAATATCTATATAATAGAACTGCAACTCGATATAACAAAAACAATTACCAAACTATATAAATGAGTAAAAATATAAAATAATTAAAAAAGCTTATAAATTCTTTAAAAAAAGAAAAAAAAGAAGAATATTAAATATAAAATGATAATTGAATATTAACAAAACAATACATAAGATAAAAGGAATAATATGGATAAATTTTACAAAATTTGAGTATAAACAAAATACTTACAAAAATAATCTTTTTTTTTTTTTTTTGGATAAGTCAGTGTGATATACCATGTGTGAAAAAATATATTTATAAGTCTATGAGGGACATACTCCAAGTCATGGCTAGTGAGGCTTACATAAATAAATCTAAGTCAAAAGACAAAGAATCAAAAAATAAAAGAATCAAAGGTCAACATGGCAAATCAAAGCAAAATGCAAAACAAGGACAAATCCGAACATAGAAATAGTGCTCAATCCAGCACTCCTGCAGAAGTTGAGTTGACGATGAACGCCACAGGAGCGTAGGAGCAGCAATAAGACGGCTGCGGACCAATCCTGTGATCTCCTCGATGACAGCAGAAGAAGGTCTGGACTGAGAACACTGGATCCTTAGGCTATGCTCATACCAGAGGATATAAATCATCACAGAGAGACAAAGGCGAGCGAGGATACGATCCACCCTATGACCATAGAGCTAGGTAGTAGCCCATTGAACTAGCTCACACCAACGAAGCGCAAGCCAGGCGAAGGAGGTGCGAGATGACACTCGAGACCTAACAAAAGCGGAGAAGCTGCAGGCAAAAAAGAGATGGCTCTGCAACTCATCACCTGAGTCACACAGCACACATGAACACTGGACGCCCTGCACAGAATGTCTCAACAATCTGTCACGCGTCCAAAGTCACTCACAGGAGGCAAGCCACAGAATGAAGGAATGCCTCGGAGTGTGCAACTGGAAACAAAGGAGATGGTGGATGGAGTCCTCCTCCCACCTACTATGGATCATTTCCTATGCCGGTCTGGTGGTGAATATCCTAGAGCGGTCACCCATCCACCTAACATGGTCTGCCACACTCGGCTGAGGCCTAAAGTCAACAGACTCCCAAATAGGCAACAGCTCAACCCTATCCTGAGAAAACCTCAATAATGTTAGAAATATGAGAGCCCCAAAGGTGACTAGTGGAGGTCAAGCGCCGGTGCGTGAACCGCCCCTCCAGTCGTCCACAAGGTAGCCAATAATTAACCTGGAGAGTAGTATCACGACCATCCCTCATGGTATGCCTGAAAACCCTGTCACACAATGGTCAAATACCAAGGATACTCCTCCACGACCAAGGAATCGACCGTATAGGTCAAACCTCCCAGAAGCTCCTCCCCTAAAGTCAGTTGGCATGAATCCACCAAAGCAAAAGGGAATCGCGATCTATGAGTAGAACCCAGATGTGCTTCATAAGAGAAGCCTGGTTCCACTCAGTCAAGCGATGAATCCCAAGACCACCCTCTCTGCAAGGTTAATAAAGGTGCCTCCAGGCAACCTTCGCTCCACCCGAGGCCAGCTAGGTGCCCCTCCAAAAGAACGCAGCAAGCACCGACTTGATCTTCTTGATCGTCGCCTTCGGGAGAATGAAGACGGATGACCAGATTACCTAAGCACCGATTTGATAAGCTGCAAATGCCCAGCATAAAAAAAGTGCTCGTGAAGTCCAGAGCAGGATGCGAGCTACGATGCGGTCCAATAGAGGCTTACAGTGGATACACTGAGGCCTCGACGTGATAAGAAGCACCCCCAGATATCTGACCGGACACTGCCTCAATCTGAACCCCAGAATGTCCAAGATAGGCTGCTGAAACTCAGGATCAACCCAAGCTACAAAGACGGTGCTCTTTGCAGCATTCGAAGACAGCTCCGAAAGTACAGTAAATTGATCTAACATCTCACAAATAAATGACACACTGCCCTCATCTGCCTCACTAAATATCGTAAAGTCATCAACAAAGCAAAGATGTGTGAGTCAAGTACTATCATAGCGTGGGTGAAATCAAAACTGCGGATCGGTAGTGGCGCTACAAAGCAGCCGCCACAAACCCTCCATGGTGATAACGAAGAGATAGGGAGAAGAGGATCCCCCTATTGAACAGCCCAACTTGTGCCAAAGAAACCCTGTAGCTTGCCATTAATAGCGACTGAAAATCTGGCTATGGAAAGACACTCCCGCACCCATCTATTCATAAGCTCAAGGATAGCCAGACAGCACATAGCAGAGAGGATAAAGTCCCAACGCACATTGTCAAATGCCTTGCGAATATCAACCTTCAGAGCACACTTAGGCGTCCCTATCTGAAAGTGATAATCACGCATAAGCTCCTAAGCCATCAAGATACTGTTTGTAATCCTCCTTCTAGGCACGAAGGCAAACTGCAAATCATCAATCAGGAAAGGGAGAGCCCCTTTCATCCTATTTGCAATTATCTTAGTGATGCACTTATAGATCACATTGCAATAGGAGATCAGGCGATAGTCGGCGAAGGTGGAGGGATTCCCCACCTTTAGGGCCAGACTGATATGGGTAGTGTTTAGGGCGCCAAGCATGCACCTTGACTGAAACAATGACCAAACAACCCGAACCACGTCACGACCCACCACATCCCAAGCCCTCTTAAAGAAGAAGGAGGTAGAACCATCAGGACCAGGTGTCATATCATCACCAGTGGAGAAAAGAGCATCCCTCACCTCTGCCTCAGAAATTGATAGAGTCAACAACCTAGCCTGATCCTCGGAAAGAGAAGCCTGAAAAAGTCCTGAGATATCCTCATGAAGCGGCCCACTCGGCTCCGTCAACAACTCCTGAAAGTAGGAGACCCTGGCCTCCGAAATTCCCCCCTCATCATACGTCCTCCTACCATAAGGATCAAAAATAGAAGAAATCTAGCTCCTAGCCTGTCGATGAACTACAGACTTATGAAAGAACCGGGTTGCCCTGGTCTCCTAGAGAAAGCCACTGGACATGAGACTTCTAACGGTAGAAAGTCTCTTCATTCCTACATAGCCTCGAATACTCCCGAGATAAGTGGCGTCCTTCTCTTGAAGAACCATACTCTCAGGATCATCGTCTAAAGCCCACTGACCTACAATCCAAGCGTCCCTCGTTGCCACTTCTCTAGCCAAGATGTGACTGTAATGCCTAGCATTAAGGGCCTTCAACTTACTCTTCAGCCGCTTCAGCTTCTAAGTGAGCTGATGCATATGTGTGCCATCAATGCTAGTCTCCCATACCCTCTAACGTATAGGAAGAAACTCCTCATGATCAGCTCAAAAGTTAAAGACCTTGAAAGGGAGTTGCGATGTGCGGTGCTCTCCAAGCCCTTTAACTACAAACGGACAATGGTCTGAAACAATCTCTCATGGAAGGAACTCAATAGATGAGACTGGGAAAGAATGAAGCCACCCCTTACTCACCGAGCAACAATGGAGACGCTTCAGAATAAGAGCTTCCCCATCCGTCCCGTGGACCACGTGTAACGCAGCCTAGTATACGATAAAACAGTGAGCACTAACTAGTAGATGCAGTCACGAAAGTCATCCATATGACCAGGCCAAGTGTCTTGTCCACCACACCTATCACTGGGATGAAAGATGTATACAAGGCTTCTCCTGAAGATCCATGCTAGCTCCTCGAATATACCTCCAAAGCTCCCAACGCGGTTTCGGCTCATTAAAGCTGTAGACGAATGTAGCAATAAAATCCACATCCCCTCAAAGATCAGAAACTCTGCAGGTGAGATATTGATCCCCGCCCTGCACTCTGACAACACGGTAGAAACCAGGATCCCAAAGAACAATGATGCCGCACCAAGAGCTCCGCACCCCACTCATTAAAAACTGCCACCCCTCAACACAACAGGTCACAGCAGACTCAACATCAACACGGTTGGCCTCAGCCTCAACCAAACCAACCAAACTTAAGCAACTGGAGGCGATCCTATCACGTACTGCACGGATGGAATTAGGGTTATTAAACCCCCTCACATTCCAGCATCCAATCATTAGAAACTGGAGAACTAGCATGAACCACGGGCCCCATGACCCTCACGGGTAGCAATGGAGCACGTAACACGATGGTCAACTGGAGTAGGCTGCGATGTAGTGTCCAAAGTAGACGTCTCACCCGTGCACTCCTCAGCTAAACGTGCGAACCGGTTCGGCAGCTCAACATAAGGCATCGTCTGAGCCGATCGGTTCTTAATGCAAGCGACAGGCTCTATGATCCCAACAAGTGCGTCCTGAGCCTCCTCAAACTCGAAAGGGACAATGGCCCGACCCAAGTCCTCAGATGAGCCACTCTCTTAAATACCCGTAGAAGAAGCCGTGCGAACCCAGAAATGTGTGACCCGTAAGCTGTTGGGCATGGCACGCCTCAAAACGAGGAGACTCTATGGGTGAAAAAGACGCAGTTCGCCCTCCATTGCCAAAGGCCAGGCTACATGACAACCCAACGGCAGCAACAGCCATGAAAATTATTATTCACAAAAACCCTAGAATATAAATATAAAGTAATTTATCAAAAAAACCATATAAACTCTAAAAAAAGAAAAAAATGATAAAAATATTAATAAAAATTGATAATTGAACATAAACAAAATAAAATGTATAAAAAATAAACGGAATAATATGAATAAATTTGACACAATTTGCATAGAAAAAAATACTAACAAAAATAACGACATATCTTATTTAAAACTAAACATTAATCAAAAAATAATAATAACAGATTACAAAAAATGTTATGATCCAAGCTTGGTGAGGACCTAAGAGGGTTTGTTGGATGCTGTTGGTCCCCTGCTGCTGTTAGATCAATCGCTGGTGGGCTGCCGTTGCTGCTGGTTGGCCTGCTGCGGGTGCTGATTTGCTGCTATATGGTGGTAGCCGATTTGTAGGAAAGTTGTATCAGTTAGTTGGTATTGTAATTAGTAGATTAAGCTTTGGTTGAGTCATGTAATAAGTGAGGTCTAGAGTTGTTAGGCTGTGGTGGTCAAGGCCGTTATGTTAGTTAGTCAAAGGTGGCGGCTGACTTAAGAGTCGGTTAGTCCTTGTGTGGCTAGATTCAATGTATTAGCTCATATCTCGTAAGTAGTATAAGTAGTTGGCTTTAGCTTGTAATCCATAACAACTTGATGAATGAAATTGATATCTTTTGATATCTCTCTCTACTTCTCAACTCCTTTCCCTTCTTATCTCATCTGTACTCTATATTCTCTTCTCATCTCATACTCTCTCTATCCCACCCAAGGTTGAGGTTCAAGAGCAATCTTTGAAACCTTAAGAATTGATATCAGAGCCTTGATTTGGCTTCCGAATCAAGCTCTAAATCAAAAAAATTACAAAATCCAATTGATTGCTTTGCAATTAATCAACAAAAATAGTTTTGATACTGATTTGTTCAGTTTTATATGATCAAGAATTCAATTCTGAATTCTCATCGTGAAGAGCTGGTGTACTGCTTTAGTAATCAGCAAGTGCCTAGGAAGTGCTTCGGTTGGGATTAAAATTGATCGAATTACATTGAAGAAAGTTCAATTGATCAGTATTTGTTGATTACATTCAACATGAAGGCTGATTTAGATTGAATTCATTTGAATCGATCAAACATTAGCTGCTGAAGTTGTGTGCGGAAGCAAGCAGTAGTTGTTGAAGTTGAATGCTGATCTAAAATGTTCTTGAACAATTATTCATTTGATCAGTTGGAGAAGAAGTTAAAAGTGAGATATTTGATCCACATTATAGTTGATCATAATCAAAAGATCAGAAACAAGTTCCATTTTGGTGATTTCAGATTCTACAATTCAGAAATTGAGGTTGAGGTAACCGTTTTCTGAACTACAAGTTACACCCTTGATCTGAATCTGCTTTTGTTGCTGAATTGTGATGAAATTGTGTTGATAAGCATAGAAGTGGTGAGAATTCATCAGAATCTGCATTTGATTCTTAAGAATTATATGTTATTGAGTCGATATTTGCTTAGGCGAAAATCTGACAACAAACTGAGCACCGAAAGTGTTGAAATCCGATTTCATCCTTGAAGATTGTGGTGAATCATGTGTTTAAATCATCATTACAGACAAAAATCGAACCTAATTCAGATTCTTAGTCTAAATTATTGAAGAAAGCATCTCTGTTAGGGTTTGTTCGAAGTTAGGGTTCGTTCGCGAATTCTACAAGTTGTGGTTTGTAATCAGTGACGATTGTAAAACCGTTATCAAGGGATTGTTTGTGGGAACAAAGGAGTAGAACTTCATTAAGCAATCAGTTGTGGAAGAGTTGTGAAACAAGTCCCCCTCTTCTGCAATTTTCGAACTCATATCCTGCGAATTGAGTTGTTCCATATTGAAGTTGTTGTTCATTGTCAATATGGATGAGTTGATTGAGCAGTTGAAGAAATTAAGGCATGAATGGAGACAAGAATGTGAGGAATTTTGGCATAAAAAGGAACAAGATTATGAGCAGAAAAGGAGACAGGAATGGGACGAAATGATGCAGCAAATTATGATTCGGCAATGTTCAGCTTGTCCTAACATCAGTCATGATTGTGCTGGTGTTCTTGATGCAAATGAGATTCCGGAGCTAGCAGATAGCATTAGACAACGGAAGTTCCGTGTTGAGCGAAAAGAGAGAGTGGAATCTGTTGCCGTTGGAGATGAACTCATCCTCGATAATGCCGAAATTGATGAACACAAGCTAGAAGAACCTGAGTTTGAACAAAATGATCCTCATGAAGACTCTTTGCTAGTGTTAGAGTATCTTGATGATGTTGGGGCACAGTATCACATACATCCGGAATGGGAATACAATTTTCATGTCAAAGGAATGTTAAAGAAAGCAAAGTGTAAGACGAAAAGGAACCATCTAAATGAAGCATTGAAGGACATTTGGGGTAAAAAGAAGTTGACAAAGCAGAAATTGAAGCAAGAGGTTGTGTTTTAGCTTAGGATGCTTGATGATCAACAAGACCTAACTCAAGATGCTGCTCTTACTGAGGTAGATGCTGGTATACAAGATTCAGATATGTATGCTGGTATACAAGGATTGGTTGCAGCAGAATCTGTAGTTCCAACTGAAAAACTTGATGCTACTGCTGAAATACCTCTGAAAACATCTCCAAATTTGTTAAGTAATGCTCCAGGGCAAGCTGGTATGCGGAATCAAAGCATCTTCACTGCTAATCTACCACATTCTGTTGAGAAATCCATTGTTGCTGCTGTGGCACTACCTGATTCAGAACAAGGTGTGATTTTGAGTGAAGAAAATGTGTGTTCCAATACATACTCTTATGATGAGTTGCCTCCTGATCCGGGAAGATACTCAAGGCTATGTGAAGATGAAAAGAGTTGATTTTATGCTGAAAGGAATTAATCATGTAGCGAGAGTGCATTTCAAGGTTCAACAAAGGAGAAGCCTTGTGACTATGCAAGCAATTGAGTTGAAAGGGGTGTATAAATTTAGTAAGCTGCTGCAATAGATTTCTACGCAGACCAAAATAAGTACCATAGATGCATTAACTGGTGCAAATGTTGTTGGAAGTCCCTTTAATTCGGGGAAGATAGATCTTGATTGTAACAAGCTGAAACATGAGGCCGAGTTGGAGGAAAGGTTCGAGCAAGCTGCTAAAATCATTTCCCGAGTCCAATTTAAGCCAAGACTAATTTCTGGAAGAATTCTTAACAAGTTAGAAGTTCACAAATGGGGTACTGATTTGAAAATGGGATTTGTTCAGCCAAGATCCATTAGCATTGAAGGTCTTTGAGTTATTTTTTATAGTGGTTTTGGTATGGCTGTGCTGGACAGTGATGTGGCAGGTGTATTGAGCTCCAAATTCAGATTGTACATTAATCAACCTATGAGCAGAGAGAAAACTCCATTAATGCAACCAAATGTGAGTCCTCTTAAGGTTATGGGGCTTGGTGGTTGGTTTGATTTTGGAATACAAGAGCTTGTGGCTGGGAATTCAGAACTATGGCAGAATTGGATCACATTACAGACGGGTGGCTCGTTGGTGATTTGTTGTGGGTGTTCTGAGTGGAAAAATCATTTGCACAAGCTTCAGTATCTTCTTAATGTTTGGATGGAAAAGATCAATGCAACATTAAAAATAATTCCAGCTGAAATTGGAGTGAATATCAGTAAGGTAGTTTGGAATAGATCAGCTTTGGAATTGAAGAAGTTTTCAGCTGATCAAGAATTCTGTTGGTGTCTCCACTTGTTATATTTGTTACTCATGCTTGAGATGGTTGACAAGAAAGCAAAGCTTGATCATTTGAGGCATATTTGGTGGCTGGATGAGCTTTGGAAATAGGAAAGACTTGGGAACAGGCTGGAAGGTGTGAGCTGTAGCATTGACAGTGTCGATTGGAATGTTTTGGGTGTTCAAGTTATGACATTATGCACTTGGTATTCAACAATGGTGTATGAACTCTTAGTTTGTGTGGTCTATGCAAGAGCTTGGGAAGAAAAGGCTGGTACTTTCAGATCTTACAAGCTCACAATCAAGATTCAAGCAATAGAAGACTTTGTGGCTGCCGAAAATTCTGGGAGAATTCCAATTCTTTTACGGTCAGTAGTAAAAGAGTTGTTCAGAGTGAATGTGATTGGTGCTAATATGACTTGGGGAAGATGTAATAACTTGTTCGCGTCAATGAGCTTCTATGTGGACAAAAATAGAGCTGAAATGTTTAATAACCTCAGCTATGGGTTGTTTTGGTTAAACACTGCTGAAATTTTGAGTTCTGCAGCAAATCATGTGGAATTGGGAAGCAATCAAGAGTTTGTTGAGCATGATCTGAGGTGGTTTAGTAAGTGGATGTTTAAGCACTACAAATTTTGGATAAGATCCAAGATGAAAGAGTTGCAGCTGTATTCGTATGGAATCTCAATATGTTTTGACACCATGATTAAAATATGGGGCTGTGTCAGCTGCAATGGGGAATGTTTACAAGCAGAATTTGATGTTTGGTTCTCTTGGTTTGAGTTTGGAAGGCCTTCCGAGATGCTTAAGGACTTCATATGCATTCTTATGGGTTCAATGACATTCAGACTTTGTTATGCAGCATTTAACCAGCAGAATTACAGGATTGTTGTTGCATTTTGTGATTCTCGGCAGCAAGACGGAGTTTTGAGCTGTGTTAACTGCATCAAGAGGAGTTGTGGATGTGTTGTTTGTGGTTGGTTTGATCAGTGCAGACCTCCTGAGGTGTCTTATGCATTCAAACATAAACTTTGTGATGAACAAGATGTCATTCTCATGAATCTGCTGCATATCAGATGGAGTCAGCTGCACAATTTCAGCAAAGGAGTTTAACACATCAGCTATCTTCTCATAAGCAATAAGTGTTCTTCAATGTTTCAACTCCCTTCCATTCTTGAGGACATGAATGCTTTCAAGGGGAAGGGAATGTTATGATCCATGCTTGGTGAGGACCTAAGAGGGTTCACTGGATGCTGTTGGTACCCTGCTGCTATTAGATTAGTTGTTAGTGGGCTGCCGTTGCTGCTGGTTGGCCTGCTGCGGGTGCTGATTTACTGCTATATGGTGGTAGCTGATTTGTAGGGAAGTTGTATTAGTTAGTTGGTATTGTAATTAGTAGCTTAAGCTTTGGTGGAGTCATGTAATAAGTGAGGTCTAGAGTTGTTAGGTTGTGGTGGTCAAGGCCGTTATGTTAGTTAGTCAAAGGTGGTGGCTGACTTAAGAGTCGGTTAGTCCTTGTGTGGCTAGATTCAATGTATTAGCTCATATCTTGTAAGTAGTATAAGTAGTTGGCTTTAACTTGTAATCCATAACAACTTGATGTATGAAATTGATATATTTTGATATCTCTCTCTACTTCTCATCTCCTTTCCCTTCTTATTTCATCTCAACTCTACATTTTCTTCTCATCTCATACTCTCTCTATCCCAACCAAGGTTGAGGTTCAAGAGCAATCTTTGAAACCTTTACAAAAAATTAGGTAAAAGACCTTAAAAATACCAAAAAGTGGCACAATGACTTAAAGTGAAAATTGAATTTAACTACTAACGTGTTTTAAAGAGTGTTTTAAAACGGTCTACTCGCAAGGTACGAGATCGTCATAGCTAAATCGGGTATATGGATCGTATCCACTTGGAATCGAAGTTAAGTCGGATTTAATGATTAAGGAGCAGTTGAGATCGGGGTTTTGTTGATTTTAGTTTGTAAACTGAATTAATAAAACAAAATATTAACTAAAGTTGCCAATTCAATTAAGGTTAGTTCAGGGAATAAATTCAGGGTATCTTTACTCATATCCTGTCATAATATTCTACTATGACAAAGAGTTAGGAGGTTTAAGCTACAAGCTCTAAGCCTGAGATAACATTTAAACTAGAGCTTAAGGTAATAAATTAGTCTAAAAGTATAACCTATTATATCACCCTACGTATAACATAGGTTATCTCATTAGCACTACATAATTCCATTCTTGCTCTTAGTTCAATATTAAATCTATATCAATACTTAAGTTAGGATTTAGGGTAATAACTAGTCTAAGAGTATAATCCATCGCATCACCCTAGGTGTAGCATGGATTATCTCAATAGCACTAAAAAATTCCTTTGTCACTCCTAATTAAATATTAATTTGTATACAAGATTGTGTTTAGAGTTGGGTACAGCCTCAATCCTAACAACAACAACAACAGTCCCAATGCCTCACGGGCTCCTGTAATAAGCAGGGTCTGGGGGTGGATGTACGCAACCTTCCCCCTTCCGAGTGGAAAAGAGGCTATTTCCAAGGACCCCCAACTTTAGGATCTTTTCATCCTGGAAGCATGGCATCTTGCAAAAGGGGTAGGTCGTGTCGAAGACAACTCCAAGGCACATAATAAGGGAAATAGTACAAGGCTAGTACTAGGTGAGTAAAACAAGAAGCAAATAAGCACGCCATGGGGGTTAAATCCGTGCTAGAAACCCTAAGCTAGCAATGATACACATAACTACTCTAAGCCCCTACATCAGCTACCCCTATGCTCGGTCTCCAACGAGCTCTATTCAAGGCCATCTCCTCCCTTAGGTTTAGATGGGTTAGGTCCAGTCAGATTGTCTCCATCCAACTCTTCTTTGGCCGGCCCCTCCCTCTTCCGCCTTACGTAGCATGTAGCTATTCACATCTCCTTACTAGAGCTGTGGTCAGTCTGCTCCTAATATGTCCAAACCATCTCAAGCGTTGCTCCCTTATTTTGTCCTTGATCAAGGCTACGCTCAATTTTCCTCTTATATCATCATTCCTGAACCTATTCTTCCTTATGTGACCACACATCCATCGCAGCATCCTCATATCTTCCACTTTCATCTTCTGTGTATGATGTTGTTTCATTAGGCGACACTCTGCCCCACATAACATAGCCGATCTTACTACTGTCTTGTAGTATTTTCCCTTTAGCTTTAGCCGGAACTTTCTATCACAAAGCACCCTGGAAGCCATCCTCCATTTTTGCCAGCCTGCCTTAACTCGGTTGTTGACATCCTCGTCAATCTTACCATTCTGTTGTACTATGGAACCCAAGTATCTGAAACTCTCCTTCCTTAGTATGGTCTCAGATCCTATCTTGACGTCTTCTGTACTAGGCACAGTAGAGTGACCGAACTTGAGTTCCATGTACTCTATCTTGGATCTACTGATTCGTAGGCCCTTCGATTCCAAAGCCCCCCTCTACAATTCCAGCTTCTCAGTTATGTCTACTCAAGAGTCCCCCACCAAAACTATGTCATCTGCTAGAAGCATACACTAAGGTACATCTCCTTGGATGTGCCTAGTTAGCTCATACATGACTAGAATGAACAGAAAGGGGCTCAAGGAAGAACCTTAGTATACCCCAACTGTAACATGGAATCTGTCTGACTCCCCTCCCACTATACGCACATTAGTTTGTGCATCCTCGTAAATGTCTCTAATGACCCGAATATATGGCCTAGGGATGCCCTTCCTACTCAAGACCCTCCAAAGGACCTCTCTTGGCACTCTATCATATGCCTTTCCCAAATCAATGAAGACCATGTGGAGATCCCTTTGTCTCTCCCTGTACTACTCTATCGTTCGCCTTTTGAGGTGGATGGCTTCTATTGTTGATCTCCTAGGTATAAATCTGAATTGGTTCTTGGATACCTCGATCTATTGCCCTAACCTCCTTTCTATGACCCGCTCTCACAGCTTCAACCTTAATCCTGACCACGCGCAAAAATCAGTTATGTTATGGTCTAGGCTACAAGCTTGTAGACAAACACTAATAATTTGGAGATCTCAATATGGCTAGAAGCACACACAAAGAAATACCAAACACAGCCATAAATTCCCCACAGGGGTACGTATATAACATAACATAAATCCATTGTCAAAAGTATAATATAAATTAGGGATACGGGCGGCTACTCATCCTTCATCTCTCAACTACAAGTCTACTCCTCCATAAGAGTTTTACGTATAATTCAATTCTAACAAAGATAAAAACAATTAATTAGAAGGAAGGACATGAAGAGTCCCTCAATTGCCGTTAACGTTGATCCTTACTTTGATTCTTTCAGCACTCTGACCACCTGCGTTTCGGCGTTTGGTAACCTTTTGGATCTCGTAGCGGCTTCGTATAGGAGAGGAGGAAGAGAGGCATGGCAAAAAAATCCCTAAAACAGTTAGATTTACGGTATTTAAAAGCGCGTCGTGTGCATCGAATTCCAGTGCGTCCTCCTCCCCATCCAATATGTATAATATAATATAATATATTATAATATATATATATATATAAAATAACTATTCACGAAACCTATTTGGGCTACCAAATTACAACCTGATTGGTCATTCTTTTCCGCATGTGGTCGGGTTTCTTAAAGTAATCTTCAAATATGCCTCGATATGCTTGACTTTGTCGTTTTTCCACCTTTGTTCGCTCCGTTGTACTCCAAGCCTAAATGTACCCAGATTACAACAAAAACATATATGTAAAAGCCAAATATTTCGCAGGAATGAAGAATAAAATATGTAAATATAAGGCACATCAACATCCTTAACCCCAGTCCTTGCTTGTCCTCGAGCAAGATTCAACTTAAACTAGCCAATGATGGAAAAATTTAGACGGACGTGCAATAGCAAGAATTACTTGTGAAAATTAATTTGCAATCATATTTGAAAGTGTACTTGAGAGTAGAGAATCTTTATGCGATGTTATTATTATACTAGTTCTAACTCGAGTCTCGTGATTCAAGTCATTTTACTAGTATGTGAGCTTAGGACTTCTCTCTCCTTTATCTTGTTTCAAATCCTCCCAAATTTAAGGCGTAAAGAGAGAATAATAGAAGGAATCAGCTATCATAACCATTCACCGCTAATCAATAGTGAAATCAAAAAGCTTTTCTTTTCTCTCTTGTTTTCCCCTTTTTTTTCCTTTTTTTTCCACGGTCAACCATGTTTCCATCAAACCCATGTAGTGAGTTTTCGGCCGATCATTTTCGCTGTAGTTGGCGCAAGGCACCGGGTGAAGAGCACCCCTTGGACCTAATGGCTCAAGTCTAAGGAATTCATAGCCTAAGCTGGTACTAGCACATACCTTTATTTTTTTATTTATTTTTTTTTTTTGGTATTTTTTTTTTTCTGGTATTAGTGCTTACTGCAGTAACCTGAGCTGGTTGATTCTTCTTGAGCTTTCGTTGTGGCCCATTTAGCGAGCTTTGAACTGGCAGCTCCCGACCTAGTTGGCTCAATGTACTAGGTGTTAAGACACCCCTACGGGCTTACCTGCTCGAGACATAGGGCTACAAGAACCAAAAAATCACAAGAACCCTTTTTTTCTTTGTTTCTTTTTTGGAAATCACATAAGATAAAGAGATAGCAAATTGATCTAAACATTGTTAGGAGTAAAGTGGTGGATTCAAATTACTAAAAGTATTTCCGTTATTTCAACCTAAAAAGTAGGATACGTCATAAGATTAAAGGTGAAGAATAATAATTTCTTTAACAAGTTAAAAAACAAAAATACATATTCAAAAGTTAGCTCTAGAAATAATTTCATTACATAGATATTCTAATCATCATAGTACATCTTAAATTTGACCTTCAATAGAAGTCACAAGTAATTCTATGCTCATTCATTCAAAAACTTAGCTAATTTAAGCAAAATTAAGCTAAAAGGACAAACAAATCTCCCACCATACATGCCATCCCCAAACCCAGACCTTGTGTTGTCCTCAACGCAAATCAATGAAAGTAAATACAAGCAAGTAGAGGAAAGAGACTACCTGAGGTACAACATATTCAATTATGCATGGTGAGCAACTATAAAAAGGAAAGAAAGAATTAGCAAGCTGTAATCAAAGATATAGAAGATAGAATACTAAACAGACTTGTTCGTAGTGTTAGAAATAAGGATCACACAAGTGTTTAGGAGAAGATAAACAAAGTTAGCGTGGTAAAGATAACAAAAGGATCTACAATTGAACGAGACTTCATGTGGAAAAAAAATTAAAACAAAATTAAAAGTGGGTTGGGTTGCCTCCCAAGAGCGCTAAGTTTAACGCCTTTAGCCGAACGTGATTTAGAGCACCACGTTAACAAAAATCCGAGGCACTGTTTACCGTAGAACTCAGGTTGACCCAGTAGGGATGATCCCCAAACCCAACAACGTTCTGAGACCCGTGACTATCAACGAGGGAAACATTACCAACATAGGGGTCTTGAGTCTCTATCCTACCAGGGGTACGTGATGAAGCATAGCTATCGACACAAACAGGGACACTATAACAATCATCACTTTTAGTAGAATCAGGCTTATCTGACTCTACCAAAGGGTCAATATCATCAACCCTATAGTACTCCAACTCGTCCTCAATCTCAGGGTGCCGAACAATGTTCAAGACCTTCAATTTTCCCTTGAGGTTTCCAAAAGAAACCTCCAGCACTCCCATCTCACAATGAATCACAGCGTCGACCGTGGCTAAGAACCGTCGACCTAGAATAATGGGCGTGTTGTGCTTTTGCCTAGGAGTAGGGTGTATATCTAAGATGAGAATATCAACAGGGAAGACAAACTTGTCAACCTCGACAAGTACATCTTCCTCTGCCCCATGAGGCACCCGATCTATCGCATTAGCCAACTGAAGTGTAACATTCATTGGCTTAAGGTCTCCTAACCCAATTCCCAAAAAACTGAGCAAGGGATGACGTTTACACTCGCTCTTAGATCTAGCAAGGCTCTGCTAGTGTAACGCTCTCCTAAGAAGCATAGAATTGTAAAAGCCCCAGGGTCTCGAAACTTCGATGGGGTGCCTGATACTAAAATGCTGCTCACCTTCTTGGTGAGCCAAACCTACTTTGGGATATGTGCTTATGCATGCTTCTTTTTGGTGCAAAGGTCCTTGAGGAACTTGGCATACATAAAAATGTGTTTAATGGCTTAAATCAACGGTAAGTTGATCTTCACATTCTTAAACACCTCTATGAGCTCAGCGCTCTTTGGGTCTTCCTTCTTCTTCAATCCTATAAGGGCTGAAGGAAAAGGGACAACGAGTTCAAAAACCCTATCTTGTGGGTCCTCCTCATCAGCAGTGTGGGAGGGATCCATGCTCTCTTTCTCAACCTCAGCCTCCACATCTCTAAGGTTTCCCTCCTCAGATACTGACACAACCTGAACTTGCTCGTTAGGAGGGAAGTTAGGGTTAGAACTAGTTGACCCTACTGGAATTGTGAGAGGTTAGGAGGGTTACATCCCTTCCTCTTGCCTATGAAGTGCTTGGATCAATTTTCTTATCTGGTTTTCGAATCTAACTATAGATTGAGAATGGGATCGGACTAGTTGTGCATTGTCTTTCATGAATCAGAGCATACACTCCTCAAATTGAGAAGAGCATCTCGAAGGTGGGGAAGGGAAGGTAGGTTGAGAAATATACCTCTGCCCTCTCGAAAAGGAAGGATGGTGTGTGTTACCTACAATACCAGGCTTTTGTTGTCTCATGGGTGGATTCCGATGGTTGTTCAGTCTCCACAAGAAATTTGGGTTATTGGCACCATGTAATGACTCAGCAGCATTAATTGCATGCACATTAGTAGGATTGGAAAGAGATGCCATGATCTAATCAACTTTCCTACTAAGTGCTTCCAACTTAAATGCAATATCATCATTTGGTGCCGCCCCATAGACACCATGTGCACCTCCCCTAACCATCCTAGCAGATGAGGCCTGGTCAAGGGAGTGCTTATTAAGATGCACAAAGGGGTTCCACGCTTCATTCTCATCTTGTTGGTTAAATGCTCCCTCGCATGAAGCATCAACGCAGTGAGACCATCATAAAAATTTTGCATTCGAGCCCACTTGGGAGACCCGTTGTGGGAGTAGCTCCTAAGAAGCTCCTTGAATCTATCCCAACTTTAATGAAATTGTTCCTAATCCTTTTGTTCGAAATTGTTGATTGCACGCCTAACAGCCATAGTTCTGGCTTTAGGATAAAACTTGATCAGGAACTTTTGTTGGAGGTCAGCCCAAGTGGTAATTTCACCTCTTAGAAGAGACTGAAACCACCTTTTGGCTACATCCTTTAACGAGAAAGGAAAAAGACGTAGCCTAATAGCATCAGTCGAGACATCTTGATAGTGGCAAGCTTCGCAAATATCTATAAACGCATCAAGGTGCTCGTATGGGCTCTCAATCAACTTCCCATAGAAAGTAGGAAGCATGTTGATGATCTCAGGCTTAATTTCGAAGTTTGCATTACTAACTATGGGTAACATAACTTCGACGGGTACAATGTACATTTGGGGAACAAAGTGGTCCCCAATCGTATGAGGAATAAAGTTAGTCATGAAAAAATTAATTTAAAAATAAATATTTAAACAAAAATAAACAAAAAAAAGAAAAATAACGTAGAAGATTAAAATAAAATAAATAAATTAGTTAGTTTTTTTTAAAAAAAGAAAATCAAAATAAAAATAAAAATAAAAACAAAAAATAACTCATTAATTTCTAAATCCACTTAACCTACCAATTCCCCGGCAACGGCGCCAAAAACTTAATATATTTTATAAAAATGTTTTAGAACAATCTACACGCAAGCATCCGACATCTTCGCAGCTAAGTCGGGTATACGGGTTGTATCCACAAGGAATCAGAGTTAAGTCAGATTTAGTGATTAAGGAGTGGTTGAAAATGGGGTTTTGTAGATTCGAATTTGTAAACTAAATGAATAAAATTAAATATAAATTAAAGTTGCCAATTCAATCAATGTTAGTTCAGGGAATGAATTCAGGGCAGCTTTACTCATATTCTATCATTACATTCTACTAGGATAATGATTTAGGAGGCTTAGGCTACAAGCACTAAGTTTGTGTTAATATTTAAACTAAAGTTTAGGGTAATAAATTAGTCTAAAGGCATAACCTTTCATATCATCCTACGTGTACCATAGGTTATCTCATTAGAACTACTTAACTCCTTATTTGCTCTTAGTACAATATTAAATCTGTATTAATACTTGAATTAGTGTATAGGGTAATGAACTAGTCTAAGGGCATAACTCATCGTATCACCCTAGGTGTAACATGGATTATCTCAATAGCACTAACAAATTTATTTCACTCCTAATTAAATATTAATTTGTATAAAAGATTGTGTTTAGAGTTAGGTACAACCTCTATCCTAAGCACGTATAAAAACCAGTTATGTTATAGTCTAGGCCACAAGCTCGTAGACTAACACTAATAATTTGGAGATCTCAATATGGCTAGAAGCACACACAAAGAAACACCAAACACAATCATAAATTCCCCACAGGGGTACGTATATAACATAACTTAAATCCATTGTCAAAAGCATAATATAAATCAAAGATACGGGCGGCTACTCGCCCTTCCTCCCAAAACTACAAGTCTACTCCTCCATATGACTTTTACATATCATTCAAATCTAACAAAGATAAAAATAATTAATAAAAACTAAGGACTTGAAGACTCCCTCAATTGGCGTTTACGTTGATCCTTGCTTGGATCCTTCCAGCACCCTGACCATCCGCGCTTTGGGGTTTGAGAACCATTTGGATTTCGTAGCGCTTCGGGAAGGAGAGGAGGAGGAGAGGCATGGCAAAAAGATCTCTAAAACAATTAGGTTTACAGTGTTTAAAAGCTTGTCATGTGCGTCGGCCTCCCGTGCATCCTCCTCCCTGTCAAATATATGTATGTGTGTGTGTATATATATATATTATATAATATAATATAATATAATATATATATATATATATACGAAACCTATTTGGGTTACCGAATTACAACCCGATTGGTCATTCTTTTCCACACATGGTCGGGTTTATCAAAGTAATCTTCAAATATGCCTCGACTATGCTTGACTTTGTCGTTTTTCCACCTTTGTTCACTTCGTTGTACTTCAAGCCTAAATGTACTCAGATTACAACAAAAACATACGTGTAAAAGCCGAATATTTTACAGGAATGAAGAACAAAGTATGTAAATATAAGGCACATCATCTACTCTAAACAATGAAAGTAAGATCAACTTATATTGGCATTAAAAGAGTTACATGTTCTAATTATAATTTCATATGTATATATTATTGTTCATTATTCAATTTATAATAATTCTTTCCAATTCTAATATAAGCTAATGAAAGTGCTTATGTGGTATTCAGTTAAAATCGATAATTAAGTAAAAATTACAAAGTAAAAGTAAATAGGATGTTTGCTTGGATTTCTTGTGCTTGAGGCGTTCTATCGTCTTTCCAGTTTCTCCTTCTCAAGGTTTAAGAGGTAAATTGAAGTATGAAAGAGAAATAGGTAAAGATTCAGACATTTAAGACTGACATTAAACTCCTTCTAAAGGTTTGAGAGACAGATTGAAGCATGGAAGAAAAATAGGTAAAGATTCGTAACTTTGAAATTGATATTAAACTTGTGATGTTTGTTTGGATTGCTTGAGCTTGGGGCACTCCAACGCCTTTTGAAATTCTCCTTCGTGATGTTTGAGAGACAGATTGATGAAGATATTTTTATGATTTTTGTGAATAATGATTTTCATGTGTCAGGGACATAGATCAGTGATATTGAACAAGGTTCAAGTTTTCGTAAACATAAAGAGTATTTAAATAAAATTAGTGATAGATTTTTGACAGATTTTATTTTATTATGATTTATATTTAATTTCCTTTTATTAGCTTTTTTCATTTTTTTTCAATTATTATTTGTGATTTTTAAGGTGAGGTTATTTGTGATACGAAAGAAGGAGAAGGAGAAGGGGGAGGAAACTGTGAAATTATATATTAATTAGATTTTTAATTTTTTAATTTTGTTTTTGAGAATTTTTGATATATTGTGTTTTGTTATATATATATATTTTGTTAGTTGCAAGTCATGCCTAATATTTGAATTCTAATTTAATTTTAGCTAATAATTATTTAATAAATAATTCAAATTGACATAAATGACAAATTATGAAAAATAATACTACAATGAGAAAAAGAAAAATGATAATACCAAAAAAAGATATCTGAAAACCAATGAAATCTAAATATAAGAACGTTTTTAAATTATAAAAAAACTATATGCCAAAAATATAATTATGTTTAATGAAAAATAAAATGATAAAAAAGAAAATAATAACATATTACAAAAATGTAAAAGAATTAAAAATATCAAAAAATAGCACAATGACTTAAAGTGAAAATGAATTTATCGACTCTAAACAATAAGAGTAAGATTAACTTATATTAGAATAAAAAGATTAACATATTATAATCATAATTTTGTATGTATTTATTATTATTCATTATTCAATTTCTAATACTTCTGGCTAATTCTAATACTACAGGTTCCTCGTGCAACGCACGGTTATTGTCAAACCTAAAGAGCATGTCATATTGAAAATGAAAAATAATATTAACAAAGGATATCCTCCTTATAAACCCGAATATCAATATTATACAAATTTACCAAATATCAAGAGATAATCAGTGTCAAGAACTCATTATATTTTGATAGAAGATAGATAGATTCATGTTTATGTTGAGAATTTTTTATAGAAACTGGATGAATTTGAGGCAATTTGGGTACAATGTTTTTCGAATCAGCTACTGTGGCCTTCAAATCCTCCCCTCACAAACAGTAAACACTTCCTAAGATCTAGCAAGGGATGACGTTTACACTCGCTCTTAGATGCAATTGTATAATGATGTAAGATGCTCATAGGCAGCACACATTCTTCTTCACTATATATGAGCGCAAGGAAATTAGTGTTTTAGTTAGCTAATGTTATAATGCTTTATCGTTGTGTAAATGCAGAATAAAAGGCAAACATTACACTGAATTGTTATATTACTAGATAATCATTATATATAATGCGAATAATGGCAATAAATTCAACATTCCTTTCAATTTAGGCATTCAATCTAGACTAACTACTATACTGTAGCATCATTGAGGTTTTTGAATGCTATACTAGAACATTCTCTAAGGTTCTTGTATTTTTACTTGATCTATTTGACATTTTCATAGTTTGAGCATGAAATGGAAGGATAACGTCATGAGTGTGTGAATGAGTATGTTGAAAACTGAAATTGTAAGAGGACTTCAAGGGTCTTGTATCTTTATTTACTCTATTTGACATTTTTATGGTTCGAGCATGAAAGAAAAGGAGCGAGTCATGAGTGTGTGAATGAATATGTTGATCTGTTCTTTTTCAATATCAATACGAATAATGATTGAAGTCAAAATTTTGTCATATATCCTTACCATATAGGCTTTCAATAGATTGGGGTGTTGGTATTCTTACCTCCATTATCTATCTCAATATTCATAACTTATTCAACATTTTAAAGAATATAATAAAGTTTTAATGTTGCTGACTATTTTTTTGGTCAAATAATGCTGCTTACTAATACTTTCTTTGAAAAGAAAATATATTGAAGGCAAAAGTGTGTGGATGATGGTGACATGTCTAGGGAGATGAGACATTGAGCCCTTTGTCATGGTGTAAATTATAGAGCATGTGCTTGGTTGGATGTTAATTTGTTTCGGTTTTATTGTTATTCTTGGTGACAATAAATATTTGTAAATTAGTATCTATATTTTTAGTTTAATAGGTCATGCATGAAATTATTATAAATTCTATGTCGCGTTTATATTTTATAGAGAAATTGATTATTTTACAGGAAATGTATGAAGATGAGTATCATGTTGCACATGGAGAGGACTCATGCGGAAATGAATTTGACCCTAATGTATGGAAAGTTACTACGGGTCCTTCCTACAGAGACCGTATATATGGACTCACATAGAGGATGTGAAACTCACAGTCGAATCAACGCTCTCGTTTTTGTGAGGAGTCTACCCTTGTACGTCAGCATGAAAAGCAAATTCATCAATTACAATCAGAACTTGCTAATGTACGACAAACCAACCTGAAGATTGTGAGCATCCTACCAAATAATAATGAGCGAATTGGTTATCCTCCTCCTGTACAGCCCTCGATTAATCCTCCCTTCGATCCATCTGACGAAGACGATGAAGATGAAAGCGATGAATAGCCCATGAACTTTTTTGTAACTTGTTATTAGCAATTTAGAATTAGTTGCTATTTCATATTTGATCTTCCTATCGTACCTATGGACAAATTACTTGGTGGTTTGTATTTTTGCATTGATGGATACATAACTGTTTAATATTATTTTCTTTTTGCATATTTGATTTGACTTTGTGGAATATTTTGTTTTTTTGTACATCAAATTGTGAAATATGTTGCATATCCATTGTAAATAGTTTTTTATTTTTAAAAGTGTATCAATTTTACTATTTTATAACAAGCAAAGTTTTGGCAAAGTTGGGGCAAAGTTGTTATAAATTTGCAACGAAATTAAAACAACATTATCTTTTCAAATTTGCAACGCAAGCAGTACTCGCAAAACTATTGCAAATTTGCAATGCAAATTATCGTTGCAAATATGTCATAAATTTGTAACGGATTTTAAACTCTGATACCATTGCAAATTTGCAATGCAAACTGTCGTTGCAAAATTGTTGTAAATTTACAACAGATTTGAAACAAGATAAGCGTTGCAAATGTGCAACGACATCATTGTAGCAAATGCCGTTTTAAATTTGCTACGGCATTTTGAGGAATGTAGCCACTGCAACTTTGAAACGGTTATTTCCCTTGTAAACACGTTGCAAAGTTGGAATGGATTTTCATCGACCTTGTTCGTTGCAAATGTGCAACGGATAGTACCCTTGCGAATCCATGGCAAATTTCCAATGTATTTGCAATGAATTTCAGCCATTGCAAATCTGTTGCAAATAATTTGCTACGGGGTATTTTGCAACGAATGTTTGCCCGAAGCTTTTTCGTTGTAAAACCGTTGCTTATTTTAGTTTGCTATAAATTTGCAACGGATTTTGTCCGTAGCAATTTCACGATTTTCTTGTAGTGATTGGTGTTTACGTTAATGCTTGCTTTGATCCTTCCAGCACCCTGACCATCCACGCTTTGGCTTTTGAGAACCATTTGGATCTCATAGCGCTTCGGGAAGGAGAGGAGGAGGAGAGGCATGGAAAAAAGATCTCTAAAAGAATTAGGTTTACAGTGTTTAAAAGCTCGTCATGTGCGTCGGCCTCCCGTGCATCCTCCTCCCTGTCAAATATATGCATGTGTGTGTGAGTATATATATATTATATTCTATAATATAATATATAATATTGTAAAATATATATATTAACTATTTACGAAACCTATTTGGGTTACCGAATTACAACCCGATTGATCGTTCTTTTCCACATGTGGTCGGGTTTCTCAAAGTAATCTTCAAATATGCCTCGATTATGCTTGACTTTGTCATTTTTCCACCTTTGTTCACTCCGTTGTACTCCAAGCCTAAATGTACTCAGATTAAAACAAAAACATGTGTAAAAGCCGAATATTTTGCCGGGATGAAGAACAAAGTATGTAAATGTAAGGCACATCATCTACCCTAAATGTGAAACAATGCAATTGATGATAAAATAAAGTGAAGAGAACATGCTCTATTTATAGAGCTACAAGGCATGACAAAGTACTAGAGTGCCCTTATCTCCTTACATATGGGGGGAGGGTAAGGGAGTCAATGTACTAAACCCTAGAAGTACTAAACCCTAGAAGTACTATACTCTAATAGGCCCCCTCAATCTGAAGGGGGAGTAGCCACTTGAAGATTGGATTTGTGGTAGTGGAACAGGGTTGGACCAAGACCTTTGGTGAAGATGTCCGTAGCTTGACGAGAGGTGGGGGTGTAACGAACTTGGAGATCACCCTTGAGGACCTTTTCCCGGATATAGTGAAAATCAACATCAACATGTTTGGATCGATCATTTGAGATAGGATTGGTAGCCAGGTATGATGCAGAGACATTATCACAGTAAATGATAATGGGGCCGCGTGTCGGAGGCCTAAGTCACGCATGAGGTAGCGAACCCAGTCTACTTCAGCGGCTGCCTGTGAGACAGCCCGATATTCAGATTCAGTGGAAGATTTGGAGACCGAGGCTTGTTTCTTAGCACGCTAGGAGATCAGGTTGGGGCTAAGGAACAAGGCGTAACCAGTGGTGGAACGACGCATGTCAGGACAGCCACCCCAATCAGCATCAGCATAGACAGCAACAGAGGTGCAGGTACCCGGAAGGATGGTGAGCCCATGATCATGGGTGCTTTTGAGGTACCGAAAGATCCGCTTAACAACCTGCCAGTGACTAGTTCTGCGAGCATGCATAAACTGAGAAACAAGATTAACAGCATAACAAATATCAGGACGGGTCATGGTGAGATATTGGAGAGCGCCGATGGCACTTCTGTATTCTGTGGGGTCAGAGAGGAGGTCACCATCGGTTAGTGAAAGATGGGTGCGAGGGGCTAAGGGGGTTTTGATGGGTTTTGCATCTTGCATATTGAGTTTGGTGAGAAGATCAATGGTGTAACGATGTTGAGATAGAAAAAGGGAAGACGGAGTTCTGCGCGCCTCAATACCGAGGAAGTAGTGTAGGGGACCAAGGTCTTTCATAGCAAATTGAGAGGAGAGGGTGTCAACAAGAGTGTCAAGGGACTGGGTGTTAGAGCTGGTTAAGATGATGTCATCAACATATAGTACTAAGCAAGTGATGTTGTTAGGGGTGCGAAGTAAGAAAAGAGAGGGACCAGCACGACAACAAGTGAATCCTAAGATGTAGAGAAAGGTACTGAAGCGTTGGAACCAAGCTCGGGGAGCTTGTTTGAGGCCATAGAGGGCTTTGCGTAGGCGACATACATAGTTGGGAAATTTGGGGTGAATAAAGCCTTGCGGTTGCTTCATGTATACTTCTTCCTTTAGGTGGCCATGTAAAAAGGCATTTTTAACATCAAGTTGCTTGATGGACCACTTGTGAGTGATAGCAAGTGTAAGAATGAAGCGGATGGTAGGAGGTTTGACAACCGGACTAAAGGTTTCCTTGAAGTCAATGCCTTCATGTTGGTGAAAACCTTGAGCCACAAGGTGAGCCTTGAATCGATCAATGGAGCCATCCGCTTTATATTTAACTTGATATTTCCAAGTGCTACCGACAATGTTGTTAGTTGGGTGCGGGGGGACGAGGTCCATGTGTGATTATGAAGTAGGGCGTTAAATTCATCAGCCATGGCTGCTTGACATTGTGGATTTTTGACTGCCTGAGAGTAACAAGTGGGTTCCTGTATGACTGTTATGGAAGAGAGAGACGAGGGATATTTTGCCTTTCGAATACCATCCTTGAGACTAGTTCGTATGGGGTGCACGTTGGTTGGCAGAATCATGGGGCCAGGGTCGGTGGGAGACTCGACCCGGTCGTGGGGGGAGGGAGGTGCAGTAGCCGAAGCTGCCGGTGGTGGGGGAGAGGTGGGCTGGTCAGTGGGGGGTCGGGCAAGGTCTTCATGGGAGACCATGGGTGTGATGGTGGGGCTGGGTGGACTCCAAGGGGAGGGGATAGGGGTGGAGCCCACCGCCGGTGGGGCAGGGACAGAGGAGGGCTCGAGGGGGGCAGGGGCCGGTAGTGGCGGAGCTCCGGGAGTGATAGCGATTATGAGAGAGAGGTCAACTATCCTCGCAGTTGAGCCCGGTGGAGTGATATGTGTAGGGTTGACTAGTTCTGGATAGGGGAAGCTAGTTTCATTGAACGTGATGTGCCTGTTTATGTAGATTTTACCTGTTTGAGGATCTAAGCACCTATAGCCTTTATGGCGGCAGCATAGCCTATAAAAATGCATGGTATAGAGCGAGGTGCAAGTTTGTGTGGTGCACGAGGTGTGAGATTTGGAAAACATGCACAACCGAATATGCGAAAACCGGAGTAGTTTTGTTGTTGTTTAAACAGTTTTTCAAATGGGGATAAGTTATTGAGCACAGAGGTAGGAAGGCGGTTAATAATAAAGCATGCGGTACAGGCAGCGTCATCCCAATGTGAGTAAGGTAACCAGGCTTGAATAAGTAAAGTCTGAGCCATGCCTACTACATGTTGGTGCTTTCGTTCCGCCACCCCATTTTGTTGTGGGGTATCAAGACAAGAAAGGCGAAAGTGTATGCCATGTTGTCGGCATAGGTTGTTCATATGACGGTGATCAAATTCACGGCCACCATCACTTTGAAAAATTTTGATTTTCATGGAAAATTGGTTTTCAACTAGTGCTTTAAATGTGACAAAGATAACAAATACTTCGGATTTATGTTGCATAGGGTATAACCATGTAAAGCAAGTAAAATCATCAATAAAGTTAACATAGTATTTGTAACAGGAGTTTGACGCTACAGGAGATTGCCATACATCCGAATGAATTGAATGCAAAGGTGAAGAAGCTAAATGTAAATCACGTTGAAAGGGAAGTTGGTGAGACTTTCCTAAGTTACAATGTTGACAAAAATTAGTAAAACGAGAACGAGGAATCAGTTTTCGAGAACAAAAGAACATTTAACATAGGTTGCCCGAGATGCCTTAACCGTTGATGCCATAGGTTTCCAGAAAGAGTTTGTGCCATGAGGCCGGTGTAGTGGGGTGAAAGATTGTAGAGCGGCCCATTACTGCGAACTCGAAGCAGAGGGATCCCTGTAGCCTTGTTCTTGACACAGAAAAATTCAGAGTCAAATTCAACAGTGCATGAGTTATCTTGACATGGTTGTTTGATGGATAATAAATTATGGGTGAGTTTGGGAACCAACATAACATTATTAAGTTGAAGAGGACATATTTTAGTTTATAAGGTAGTGGAACCAATATGACTGACAGGTAGTAAAGCACCGTTCCCAACTAAAACACGTTTTTGACCACTGTAAGGAAGAGTAGTGTGAAGCATACCAGAGTTGGGTGTCATGTGATTTGTTGCGCCAGAGTCAGGATACCAATTGTAGTCTTGAGATTCGGTGATGGACATAGCAGCAAGGGAATGCGAAGGATCTGGAAAGGATGCATGATCAAAGCGGTGGTAACATGATGCAGCACTGTGACCAGGCTTATGACATATTTGGCAGGATACCGGTGCAGGGCCGAGAATTCCAGGTGTGGGCGGGCGTGCCTGTGGCGGGTTGGGGTTGTGAGGTCCTGTGTTATGCTGTTGATTTTGGCCCCCAGAGCGGCCCCCTCAATTGCCACGGTGATCGTTGTTACGGCCCTTACCTCGACCACAACCCCCACGACCATAGTTTGACCCTTGGGTACCTGTATTTGAAGCAACTAAAGCATGTTGTGGGTCAGTGGTGGTGCGGCCCTGGTATCGGCTTTGGGCACTTTCTTCATTATGCAAGTCAGTTTTTAATTTTTCAAAAGCAGGGGTTGGAGTGGTTTGGCCAGTTAAAGTCGCAAAAGCGGCATATTCAATAGGAAGCCCATAAAGGGCGTAATTTACTAGTTCTCGATTGGAAATTGGGGAGTCTATAGCAGCCAGATCATCAACGACGGATTTTAGTTCCGAAAGGTATTATTGCATTGTTTTGCCATCTTTCTTTAAATTGATTAGTTGGGACCTCAAATCATATTCCTTGGCCAGCGAGTGGTCTTGGAATCATTTGACAAGGGCATCCCACATGGCTTTTGATGTGGGTTGTCGAACAGTATCGTTTAAGAGAGGGCGAGAGAGAGTTGCAGAAATACAGGATCTGAGACTTTGGTCAGTACGGACCCAATTTAAATAGTCCGGGTTGGGGATGGAGGAGCCCGCACTGTTTAATATATGAGTTGGGGGACAGGGGAATGAACCATCAATGTAACCCATGAGTTGATGGGATACTAAAAGCATGTAAAATTGTTCTCTCCAGGCGGTATAATCAGTAGCATTTTCAAGTTTTATCGTTATTATACTGGAGATATTAGAAAGAGGAAGTAATAAAGGTTGATTTGTACCATGAGTTAGGTTAGGGTTTAAAAGAGGGGTTGTGGGGAGATGAACACCAAAAGGTGCTGGCAGCTCAGATGCAGCAGCAGTGGGTCCCCACCCATGGTGGCTGTTCGGTACAACCGGGTGGTCCCACCGGCGATCGGGTGGCCGGGGATTGCAGCGAGGAAGGGTTGTATTTGGGAGAGGCCCGACCAGCAGTGGTCGCCATTTCGAAGGGTGGCACCGGAGGGCGGTTGTAGGGGGAAGAGGGGGAGGGAGGTTGGGATGCCCGAGCCAAAAAATTGAGAAACTTGCGGCCTCGTGGTAACTAACGAAGTACCGGAGATGGCAACATCGGCATTAGTTGGACCATTGAGGGGTAGATCCGAGGTCATAGATCCGATATGGTGAAGATCGGGCATGACCATGGAGGAGTCAGACACCCGACGTTCGACCGAAGCACCGGCATAGGGAGAGCCGGGTTCGGCCGGAACAGGGGCGGCCGGTGCTGGGTGGGTGACCGTGTGGGTGGGGGGGGCTGCCATAGAAATGGTTTAAAGAAAGACACGAAAAAGAAATTGAACAGAGATGAGAAAGAGTGACGCGAAAGAGAAAAAAAAATTAAATAAAAATAATAACCAATTGAGAACTAGTACTTTAGACCAGAAAAGAAAATTAAAAAGAAGAGAGAAGAGGAGAGGCTCTTTGAGAGGCTCTTGATACCATGTGAAATTATACAATTGATGATAAAATAAAGTGAAGAGAACATGCTTTATTTATAGAGCTACAAGGCATGACAAAGTACTAGAGTACCCTGACCTCCTTACATATGGGGGGAGGGGTAAGGGAGTCAATGTACTAAACCCTAGAAGTACTATACTCTAATACTAAACACTGAAAGTAAGATCAACTTATATTGGCATTAAAAGATTTACATGTTCTAATTATAATTTCATATGTATATATTATTGTTCATTATTCAATTTATAATAATTCTTTCCTATTCCAATATAAGCAAATGAAAGTGCTTATGTGGTATTCAGTTAAAATTGATAATTAAGTAAAAATTACAAAGTAAAAAGGATGTTTGCTTGGATTTCTTATGCTTGAGGCGTTCTATCGTCTTTCCAGTTTCTCCTTCTCAAGGTTTAAGAGGTAAAATTGAAGTATGGAAGAGAAATAGGTAAAGATTTGTACATTTAAGACTGGCATTAAACTCATTCTAAAGGTTTGAGAGACAGATTGAAGCATGGAAGAAAAATAGGTAAAGATTCGTAACTTTGAGATTGATATTAAACTTGTGATGTTTGTTTGAATTGCTTGAGCTTGGGGCACTCCAACGTCTTTTAAAATTCTCCTTCATGATGTTTGAAAGATAGATTGATGAAGATATTTTTATGATTTTTGTTAATAATGATTTTCATGTGTCAGGGAGATAGATCAGTGATATTGAACAAGGTACAAGTTTTGGTAAACATAATGAGTATTTAAATAAAATTAGTGATAGATTTTCGACATATTTTATTTTATTATAATTTATATTTAATTTCCTTTTATTAGCTTTTTTAAGTTTTTTCAATTATTATTTGTGATTTTTAAGGTGGGGTTATTTGAGATAAAGGAGAAGGAGAAGGAGAAGGAGGGAGGAAACTGTGAAATTATATATTAATTTGATTTATAATTTTTTAATTTTCTTTTTGAGAATTTTTGATATATTGTATTTTGTATTATATATATATATTTTAGGATACCATATTGGCATGATGACTCGATCTTCAGGTTGGAGGTCCGCGGAAACAGCCTCTCTTCTACCCGGAAGTGGGAAGGCTGCGTAAATCCACTCCCCCAGACCCCACTCGTGCCGGAGCCTCTGTGGCACTGGGACTGTTGTTGTTGTTTTATATATATATTTTGTTAGTTGTAAGTCATGCTTGATATTTGAATTCTAATTTAATTTTAGTTAATAATTTTTTAATAAATAGTTCAAATTGACATAAAAGATAAATTATGAAAAATAATACTACAATGAGAAAAAGACAAATGATAATACCAAAAATAATATCTGAAAACCAATGAAATCTAAATATAAGAACGTTTTTAAATTATAAAAAAACTATATGCCAAAAATATAATTATGTTTAATGAAAAATAAAATGATAAAAAAGAAAATAATAACATATTACAAAAATGTAAAAGAATTAAAAATATCAAAAAATAGCACAATGACTTAAAGTGAAAATGAATTTATCGACTCTAAACAATAAGAGTAAGATTAACTTATATTAGAATAAAAAGATTAACATATTATAATTATAATTTTGTAGGTATTTATTGTTATTCATTATTCAATTTCTAATACTTCGGGCTAATTCTAATACAACAGGTTCCCCGTGCAATGCACGGTTATTGTTAAACCTAAAGAGCATGTCATATTGAAAATGAAAATAACATTAACAAAGGATATCCTCCTTATAAACCCGAATATCAATATTACAAAAATTTACCAAAAATCAAGAGATATTCAGTGTCAAGAACTCATTATATTTTGATAGAAGATAGTTAGATTCATGTTTATGTTGAGAATTTTCAATAGAAACCGGATGAATTTTAGGCAACTTGGGTACAATATTTTTCGAATTAGCCACTGTGGCCTTCAATTCCTCCCCTCACAAATAGTAAACACTTCCTCTTTCCATTTGTCGAGTCAAATTGGGGGTTTTATGGCAGTTTACTGGTGTGTTTTCTTGTTTTTTTAATACAAATTTGGGCAAGGCCGAACTATTTGTCGTCCCCGTTACTATATTTGGTGTTTACTTTTTCAGATGCTAACTATTTTGTATATTGTGTTTTTGTTTTGGAATTGAGTTTTATTATGAGGGTTTTCTACATTTATATTGTTGTTTGTTTAATAATTTTTTGTTTATTACTCTTCTTCCTTCTAATTTAGGTTTTTAACCTGGTTTTTTTTTTTCATGTTTTAACCTAGTTTTTTTTTTTTTTTTTCATGTTTGTGTTATTCCTCTTTTTCCTCTTCCGATTTTTTCATTTATTGTATTCTTAGAAACCTTTTGAAAAAACATAAGCGAACTTCTCACAAATCAAAGAATAATGATTGGAAATATTTTGGAACAAGAGATAAAATTTGCAAATTAAAGTGCATGAGTTAAAAAGACTTTCTCGTACTTGTATTTTCCCGCCAATTCAAACATCACTCAATTATTGATTAAATAAAATATGTAATGTGCAGTAAGAACATAAAGGGTTGAATGTTACCTCATATAATGCATGTTTTGAAATAAGCATATAGGCCTAAGCATCATTGTTGATCCTCTGACACCTCTTCCACCCAACACCTTAAACAATTTTTTTTAGAGTCTTTATCTAGTGTTTTCACCTTTTAATTCTAATTATCAAAAAAAAAATATTTTAATTCTGAAACATAAGAAACTACCCATAAGCAGTTACCATTTTTTTCCTTTTAATTCGAATTGTCAAAAAAATCTTTTAATTCTGAAACATGGGAAATTACCCATGCAGTTTCGGGTTGTGAGCAGTTACCCTTTTTTTAAATTAAATATTAGCATTTTTGTGATTTTAGGGTCTTGAGTTCTATGATTGTTGTGATGCAAATAAGATAATAGATATATTCCAGTTATAACTGTTAAGAAATTTAATTCATCATTCCTCGTGTGATGCACAGATGCTTTTTATATTTTATACAACATACTTACAAAGCATTAAAGTATTATAGTACATAGTTAAAATATATAAACAGTTTAATCTCTTGTATATATTGATTAATCGGAAGAGAAAGAAAATTTGACTTGAAGAATCAAAAGATGAAGGAAATTTGACCTAAAATTTGAAGCGTGATGAATTAAAATCTCTTGCAAGTAATTATAACACATATGGGAAGAAGAAGATCTTGATAGTTTTCGCTATTGACAATTTGAATTTGTGGTAGATGGTATCAATTTTTCAGTGCCAATTTTGGATTTTGGATTCATATGAAAGTGAAAGATATGAGCAGAAAGTGGGTTTGACTAGAGTAAAAAGGATATGAATAATAACTATTTGTTGGTTTTGTTTTAAGAGAGTAACGTGGGATTTGATTATTTGTTTTTATTTTTTTATTTTTTGAAGAGATAAATGTGGGATTTGATTTTTTTTTTTTTTTTTTTGGTTGAGTAAAAACGTGGGATTTTCTGCTTTTTTTTTATTTATTTTTGATTGAAACTTAAAAGTTAGTATTTGGAGGACGGGGCAATTTGGAGGAAGTAGGAAACTTTACTTAATATATTAAATTATAACGTGTACAGGAAGAAGAAGATCTTTATAGTTTTCACTACTGACAATTTGAATTTGTGGTAGATGGTATCAATTTTTCAGTGCCAATTTTGGATTTTGGATTCATATGAAAGTGAAAGATATGAGCAGAAAGTGGGTTTAAATAAAGTAACGTGGATATGAATAATAATTGTTTGTTGGTTTTGTTTTAAGAGTGTAACGTGGAATTTGATGATTTGTTTTTATTTTTTTTTATTTTTTGAAGAGATATACGTGGGATTTGAATTTTTTTTAGTTTTATTTTTTTGTAGAGTATAACATAGGATTTGAGGGGTGCATATAATAACTGTCTTTTTTTAGGTTTTTTTTTTTTTTTTGTTGAGTAAAAACGTGGCATTTGATGGGTTGTTTTTTTATTTATTTTTGATAGAAACTTAAAAGTTAGGATTTGGAGGACGGGGAAATTTGGAGTAAGTAGGAAACTTTTACTTAATATATTAAATAGATAGGCTAGCAAAAGTGCCTACGTGGTATTTAGTTAAAACCGATAATTAAGTGAAAACTATAAACTAAAAGTAAAAAGATGTAGCATTACAAAGAAAATTATTGATAATTAATTGATTTTTTAAAGTTTTTTAATTAATGTGTCACCTTTCTTTCCCCACTTTTTCTATTAAAAATGATAATCTTTCTTTTTTCATACAAAATAATTTTTATCATTTCTCTATTGTTCTCATTCTATTATATGGAGTAAAAACAAGTAAAAATTCTTATCTTTAAGATTGATATTAAACTCGTGTGTTTGCTTGGATTTCTTGTGCTAGGGGCATTCCACCATCTTTCAAGTTTCTCCCTCTCACGGTTCAATAGACAAATTGAAGTATGGAAGAAAAATGGGTAAAGATTGGTACGTCTAACATTGACATTAAACTCCTTCTAAAGGTTCCAGAGACACATTAAAATATGGAAGAAAAATAGGTAAAAATTCCAACCTTTAAGATTGATATTAAACTCGTGATGTTTGCTTGAATTGCTTGAGCTTGGGGCACTCCTAAGTCTTTTAAGATTCTACTTGGTGATGTTTGAGAGATAGATTGATGAATAATGATATTTTTAGAGTTTTTGTGAATAATATTTTTCATGGGTTAAAGAGGTAGATTGATAATTGTGAGGTTTTGATATTTGTGCGGAAGTAACTAGCACTCCCGGTATGAAATTGAATCAAATACCACGACAATACGAGAAGTAAGTGGATTGAAAGAGAAAACAAACAAATGACACAATAATTTACGTGGAAACCCCTTTACAATCGAAAGGGGAGAAAACCACGGGAGAAGATTGGAGCTTTTATTATTGAATTGAAAAGAAGAATTACAATCACTCCTTTTCTCTCTCTCTCTCTCTCTCTATTATTCATGGCGGTGCCGCTGGGGAAGACCTCATGTGAATTTGGATACTTGTGACATAAACCCTACATCCATATATATTGGCCCGTGAAAAGTTGGTTCCCGATCTATCGGGGGGTCCCAATCAATCGGTTGGCTGGCTGGCTGATGCCGTTCTTCTTTTACGTAATATTCCCGATTGATCGGCCTCCTCACGGCATCCCTACTCAAAATACCAAGGAATTTTGAGACATTTTCCTAACAAATCTCCACCTTGGCTCAAAATTAACATCAACAATAAAATAACTCCACCTTCTCCACAAACGCCCCCTCAATCGGGGCTAACACACATCAAACCCAAAGACCCACCTCGAATTTGCTCCCTGGTAGAATCTTAGTGAACATGTCAGTTGGGTTATCCTCAGTCCCAATCTTTTTCAATTCCACCTTCCGCTTGTCAATCAGATCTCTAATAAAATGATGCTTCACATCTATATGCTTCGTTATGTCATGATGTGACATCTAATCCTTCGCTAGGTGAATGGCGGACTGACTATCACAATAGACACTAACTATGCCCTGCTCAGCGCTGATCTCACTAATCAAACCTTTCAACCAGAAGGCTTCTTTGAATGCTTCTGTGACTGCCATATACTCGGCCTTGGTAGTAGACTGTGCTGTAATAGACTGTAAACACCCTCTCGAACTGATAGTTGTGTCACCTGAACAAAACACATACCCTAATGTGGACTTCCTCTTATCGAGGTCTCCACTATAATCAGAATCTACATACCCAACCAAGCAACGCTTACTTTTCCCATATTCCAAACAAATATCAGAAGTTCCACGAAGATACCTGATAATCCACTTCACAGCATGCCAATGCTCTTGACCTGGATTCGTCATGTACCTACTAACTCTACTCACTGCAAAAGCAATATCTGGATGCATACAAACCATTGCATACATAATACTGCCCACTGCACTAGAATAGGGAATCAATCTGAGGAAAATTTAATGCTGAAAGTCTAAAATGAGCTGCTAAGGGCGTGCTAACTGGATTAACTTCCTTCATATGAAACCTGTCTAACACCTTCTCAATATACTTCTCCTGTGACAAGTATAATTTTCTAACTTTTCGGTCACTACGAATCTCAATGCCTAAAATCTTCTAAGCTGCTCCAAGATCGTTCATCTCAAACTCACTCTTCAACATAGATTTCAAGTCATCAACATCCTTCATGTCTCGTGCTGCAATCAACATATCATCAATGTATAAAAGCAAATAAACAAAGCCTGTATCAGTCTTTCTGAAGTACACACAACTTTTGTACTTACTCCTAATGTACCCATGACCTGTCATGAATTGATCAAATCTCCTATACCACTTCCTAGGAGACTGCTTCAAACCATATAAAGACCTCTTAAGCAAACATACATGATCTTCATTTCTTTCTACAACAAAGCCCTCTGGCTGATGCATATAGATACTCTCTTCTACTTCACCATGCAAAAATGCAGTCTTTACATCTAATTGCTCAAGTTCTAAGTCATGCATGGCAACTAAAGAAAAAAGCGCACGAATCGAAGTATGTCTAACTACAGGTGAAAAGATATCATGAAAATCAACACCTTTTACCTGACTGTAGCCTTTAGCTACCACACGTGCCTTGTATCTTGCATCTTCAACTCTAGGAATGCCCTCCTTTCTTTTGAAGACCCATTTGCAACCAATTAGTCTTTTCCCTGTTTGAGACTTCACCGGTTCCCATGCCTGGTTCTTATGAAGAGACTGCATCTCTTCATTCATAGCAACGAGCCACTTCTCAGCATCTAAATAAGAAGTCAGCTCACTGTCATCTAAAGACTCAGCAGTAGTGAGGGCATAAGAAATCATCTCCTCATACCCATATCTCTCTGGAGGCCTGATCTATCGCCTCGGTCTACCACCAGCTATAGTATTATTCTCCACCTGCTGACCTATTTCTGCATTATCAATAACAACATCAGAAACCCGTACCTGAGGTGCTGGAATACTTTCTAGCTGAACGACCCGCTGATCTGACTGTATCTGTGTAACTTCAGGTTTCTAAACCTGAACTGAATCACTGTCAATGGGGGGTGTGTGTGGCGGATGTAGTAGAGCAGACTCATCAAAGGTAATATCTTTACTAGTCAGAAACTTCTGAACACTGGGATCCCACAATCTATATCCCTTCACACCTAACGAATAACCAAGAAAGATGCATTTCTTGGCCCTAGGCTCTAGCTATCCATCATTAACAAATGCATATGCAGGACAATCAAATACTTTAATCTGAGAATAATCAGAAGTAGAACCAGACCATACCTCTTCAGGTGTCTTCATCTGCAATGAAGAATGCAGTGTCCTGTTCATAAGATAGCAAGCCATGCTAACTGCTTCTACCCACCATTCTCTTTTCAAGCCTACATTTGAAAGCATACATCGAGCCTTCTCAAGTAATGTCCTGTTTAATCTTTTAGCCACTCCATTTTGCTGAGGTCGACCTGTACATGTCCTGTGTCTGACTATACCTTGATCTTCACAAAATCAAGTGAAGTCATCTTCAACAAACTCAAGACCATTATCAGTCCTCAACCTCTTTATCGGCTTCCCTGTCTGTTTTTCAAGAAGAATCTTCCATTTCTTGAAGATATCATACACTTCATTTTCCTGCTTCAGAAAATAGACCCAAACTTTATGTGAATAATCATCAGTAAATGTTAGAAGATACCTGGACCCACCTTTAGAAGTCACTCTGGAAGGTCCCCACAGATCAGAATGTATATAATCTAACGTTTCCTTTGTCTGATGCACTGCTGATTTGAAGCTGACTCTTTTCTGCTTCCCATGCACACAGTGCTCACAGAATTCCATCAGTCATGTTGACTGACCACAAAGCAATCCCCTTTTACTCAACTCAGACAACGCCTTATCACCAATGTGACCCATTCTCATGTGCCACAGTCTCGTGATCTCTGCATCTATCATAGTAGATGTGAAAATAGCAACTGAACCTGTCACGGTACTACCAGCAAGCTCATACAAAGTACCAACTCTATTCCCTTTCATCACAACTAAAGCACCCTTACTGACCCGCAAGACTCCACCTTTAGCAGTGTACTTGTACCCACTAGACTCAAGGGTACCTAGAGAAATCAAGTTTTTCTTCAACTCCGGGATGTGACGTACATCACTCAAAGTTCTAATAGCCCCATCAAACATCCTCACACGAATTGTCCCAATCCCCACTACCTTACAAGCAGCATCGTTACCCATCAAGACAATTCCACCCTGTATAGGCTTGTATGTGAAAAACTAGTCTCTATTTGGACTAATGTGATATGAACAACCCGAATCCATGACCCACTTATCCTTGGACTTGGACTGAGAATCAGCAACTAATAGAAACTCCCATTCACTATCATCCTCGATAACACTAGCCTTAGCGGACTTATCTTTGCCCTGGTCACCCCTGTTGCCCTCTTTCAATTTATTTTTATATTTGTAACAGTCTTTCTTTATGTGCCCTTTCTTGTGACAGTAATGGTATGATAGGTTTTTATGTCTAGATTTAGACCTATACTTTTCCCACCATTGGATCCCCTATGTTCTGGTCTACCTTTCACATGCAAACCACTACCTGAGTCATTCACCGAGTCAGATAACTCCCTATCTACTCGTTCTTTACTCACAAGATTTCTTTTTACCTCATCAACAGTAATGGTCGGCCTACCCCCGTATATCATGCTTTCTACAAAACCCCTATACGAATTAGAGAGCGAATATAGTAATAATATAGCTTGATCCTTGTCCTTAGGGATATCATCCAATTCCTTTAATTCTTGTATAATAGAGGTAAACTTGCTAAGATGGTTTTTACGAGATGTATCTTCTGTCATACAGAAAGTGAATAATCGACGCTTCACTGCGAGTTTGTTGGAGACTGACTCGTGGCAAAACATGTCTAGTAATTTCTCCCATAACTCTTTTGCGGTTTCCATCTCCAAGACCTCTGACAAAACATCATCAGCTAAACACATCTGTACCGCCGTGAGAGCCTTATCATCCATCTCTTCCCATTGTGCCTTGGTCATAGTCTAGGGTTTCTTCTCTTTTCCCTCCAGTGCTTTCTTTAAGCCATTCTGAGTCAAGAGTCCTTTCACACAGACTTG
Source organism: Simmondsia chinensis (assembly GCA_018398585.1). Taxonomy (NCBI): domain Eukaryota; kingdom Viridiplantae; phylum Streptophyta; class Magnoliopsida; order Caryophyllales; family Simmondsiaceae; genus Simmondsia; species Simmondsia chinensis. The sequence goes on along the minus strand of JAGTTD010000010.1, from coordinate 10,754,276 downwards.
CCATACGCTGAAGCTTCCTTGACCATTGAACTTCTCTACCTCGGTCTTAATACCTAATGCCATTATACCAATTCGAATAACCAGACTCTGATACCAATTTGTGCGAAAATAAATAATAATCCTAGTATACAATCGAATCAAATACCTCGACAATATGAGAAGTAAATGGACTGAAAGACAAAAGAAACAAACGATACAATGATTTACGTGGAAACCCCTTTATAATCAAAAGGGGAGAAAACCACGGGCGAAGATTGGAGCTTTTATTGTTGAATCGTAAAGAAGAATTGCAATCACTCCTTTTCTCTCACTCTCTATTTTTCTTGGCGGTGCCGCTGGGGAAGACCTCACGTGAATTTGGATACTTGTGACTTAAACACTACGTCCATATATATGATCGATCGGCTGGCTTACTGCTGCCATCCTTCTTTTACGTAACATTCCCGATCGATCGGTCTTCACCTGATCGATCAGCCTCCTCACGGCATCCCTACTCAAAATACCATGGAATTTTGAGACATTTTCTTAACAATATTGAATAAGGTTCAAAATTTTGTAAATATAATGATTAATTATTTAAATAAGATTAGTGATAGAGTTTTTGATATATTTTATTTTATTATGATTTATATTTTAAACTTTTTAAAGTTCTTTCAATTATTTATTTGTGACTTTTAATGTGTGGTTATTTGGAGTATGAAAGGAGGAGAAAGAGGGAGAAAAGTGTAAAATTATAAAATAATTTTCATCATAATTTTGCTATTGTTCTCATTATTTTGTATGGAAGAAAAATAGGTAAAAATTTGTACCTTAAGACTGATATTAAACTCGTGATGTTTGCTTAGATTTCTTGTGCTTGGGGTGTTTCACCATCTTTAAAGTTTCTCCCTCTTAAAATCTAAGAGACAAATTGAAGTATGGAAGAAAAATAGGTAAAATTTCTTACCATTACGAATAATTTAATCTCTTTCTAAAGGTTTGAAAAACATATTGAAGTATAGAAGAAAAATAAGTAAAGATTCGTAACTTTAAGATTGATATTAAACTCGTGATGTTTGCTTGAATTGCTTGAGCTTAACATCTTTTAAGTTTCTCCTCAGCAATGCTAGAGAGATAGATTGATGAATTTTGGTATTCTAAAGTTTTTGTGGAAAATGATTTTCATGGGTTAGAGAGGTAGATTGATAATTGCGAGGTTTGATTTTGAATAAGGTTCAAGATTTTGCAATTATAATGATTAATGATTAAGTATTTAAACAAGATTAGTTATAAAAAATTTTATATTTTTTTATTTTGGATAATTGCAGAAAATCCCTTAACTTTTGTTTCAAAAATAGAAAACCCCCCTCACAAATATAAGCACTTAGAAAACCCCTTTACTTTTACAAATTTATCACTTAATCCCATGCAACTTATTTTTGTTTTTCTATAGGAGTTTTATATTATTAAATAAAATTAGAAATTTTATATTTTTAGCAAAAGAATTAAGGGAATTTCCTATATTTATAAAAATATAATTATTTTAATTAATTATAAAAATATTATTATAAGTTTAAAAGGCAAAAATTATTTTTAAATTTTTTATAAAAAATATTATAAAATAAAATATAATATTATTTTGTTAATATTATAATATCACTACTATAATTAATTAAAATAATAATTTTTATAAATATAGAAAACTCTCCTTTTTAAAAATATAAAAAACAATCTTTATTTTCTTCAAAATATAAAACTCTACCTAAAAATAAAATCAAACACTTAACTATTTTATTTTGATGGGTAAAATGGTCCAAAAAAGGTTCTTTGGGGGCAAAGTAAAAAATTTTCAAAAGTGAGGAAGTTTAGTGAGCGGTTTTATTTGTGAGGTGGATTTTCTATTATTAAAACAAAAGTCAGGGAGGTTTTCTATAATTTATCCTTTTATTTTATTATAATTTGTATTTTAAGCTTTTCTAATTTTTTTTTTTTTATCGTTATTTGTGATTTTAACATGTGGATATTTGGGGTATGAAAGGCGGAGAAGGAGGGAGAAAACTGTGGAATTACATATTAGTTAGATTAAATTAGATTCATGTAAATATATTTAACGTATATACTTCTATAACTAAGCCTATTTAATACTTTTTCTAAAATTTTTATATTTAACATATAGGCGTATAAATACATAATATTTCATATATATATATATATATATATATATATATATATATATATATATATATATATATATATATGGTGGCGTTGTTATGAGAGAATGACAGCATGAGAAGGACGAATCCTGGCCTTCCATTGTAATGAACGGCCAAGATTTATTGGACACTAAAAATAAAATAACAATTTACAGCCTATCCCTTCTTGTGGCAGAAAGAAATAAGGGGTAAGGGAAGAAAGTTATTTTTTTTTTCCCGATACTCAACAAATTTTGGCAATAAATTGTTATTTTTTTAGTGTCTAACAAATCTTGGCCGTTCATTACAATAGAGGGCCATGATTCGCCCCTCTCACGCTCTCACTCTCTTTTAAAAACATCACTCTATATATATGTATAAATTTAATGTTTGTAATATTTATTAGAAAATTTATGACGGAAGAGATTTATATATTAACGAAGTAATGTATTATTTTAGCATTTTACCACAAATAGTTATAATATTACGATAAAGAACATCGATATATTGTTATAATTATATTCCATGTTAATAATTTATAATCAAATATGAGATTTTGGCAGATGATACCTAATTGATAAAATTTTCAAAATTCAAGGTATATAAAATATTTAATTTCTAGAATAATTTTATTGTATATATTAAAATATTAGAATATTGAGACAATAAATTCTCAAACTTAAAGATAACTAAATGATAAATTCTTTATTTATTAGAAAGTTATATATAGATATACTATTTAACTAAAAAGGTAACAAAATTCTTTGTGCCACGTAGGCACAGTTAACACTGCACTGGATCCATCCCTTATATGAAAATGCTTATTTTGGGGTTTGGAGGCTTTTTTTTTTGGATAGAGGTATTTGGCTTTAATATAAGCAAAGATCTTGATTATATTTTTTTTCACATTATTTTGTATACAAATAAAATATATTAATTTTAATACATATTAAAAATTGTTTAATTAAAATAATAAAAATTAAAGAAAACAAATAAAGGTTAATGTCATGTTTCTTATTCGTTTATGATGTAATAAGGTGCCAAATGCTTGTAATGTTTGAATTAGTATTTTGACGCCAAAGTCGGTTGACGGTTAGGGGCTAGTTTTGTGAGTCTTGTTTGTTATTTTCTATAAGTAGGGTGATCAAGTGTAATTCTCATTCATTCAAGGAAATATCAACCAATCTCTTTGAGATTAACCTTCTTCCTCTCACCTAATTCTCTCTCTATTTTCTCATCTCCTTTACTTCTTCCTCATCCCATACTCTCTTTATCTTAGGTTAAGATCAAGGTTTAATCTCAATCTTTGGTCATGCGTGAGCACAAGTTGTATGCTAAGTTGGCAAAGTGTCCTTTTGCTCAAACTCATTTGGAGTACCTTGGCCATGTGATCTCTTGTGAAGGAGCTGCCACCGATCCCTCAAAGGTCCTAGCCATGAGAGAATGGCCTGCTCCGGTAACCTTGAAACAATTGAGAGGATTTTTGGGTCTAACTGGTCATTACCGCAAGTTTGTAGCCAATTATGGAACTTTAGCCAAGCCACTCACAGATTTGATGAGGAAAGACGCTTTCAGATGGTCGGATCAAGCTCAACTAGCTTTTGATGCTCTTAAGGCTGCAATGTGTAAAGCACCTGTGTTAGCAATGCCTGATTTCACTTCAAGCTTTGTATTGGAGACTGATGCGTGTGGAAGTGGTGTTGGGGCAGTGTTATCTCAGGGAGGAAGGCCTATAGCATATCTCAGCCAAGCATTGAGTGCAAAGCATCAAGCTCTTTCTACATATGAGAAGGAGTACCTTGCAATTTTGCTTACGGTGGAAAAATGGATGAACTACTTAGATGGGCATCATTTCATCATCAAGACTAATCATCAAAATCTTAAGCACTTATTAGAGCAGAAAATTGTTACAAGAACACAAAGAAAAGGGCTGATGAAGATGTTGGGGTTGGATTATGACATTGAATACAAGAAGGGGAAGGAAAATATGGCCGCAGATGCACTGTCACGCAAATTTGAGGACTATGAGCAGGGTTCTCTTGGAGCCATTTCAGTGATCTCTCCTACTTGGATGGAAGAGGTATATCAGTCCTATGAGAATGATTCTTCTGCACAAGAATGTATAACAGCCGTCAGTGTGGGTAAGGCGAGCAATTTGGCTGTTGGAGCAAGATGTTTCAGTGACCCAAGGGATTATCAGGATTCAGAGGAAGCTATATATTGGCAACTCTACTGATCTCAGACATCGTGTTATCAGTGCTGCCCATGATTCTTCATGGGGAGGTCATTCAGGCATGGAAGGGACGTATCAGAGGTTGAAGGTTCACTTCAGTTGGCCGGGAATGAAGAAAGAAGTGTCTGAATTTGTGCAAAGATGTGAGGTTTGTCAACAAACGAAGCTTGGTGATCATAGATAACAAGGACTTCTTCAACCTTTACCTATTCCAGAGGGTATATGGCAGCACATAAGCATGGACTTCATTGAAGGATTGCCTAAGTCAGAAGGGAAAGAGGTGATTTGGGTAGTAGTTGATCGGTTCACTAAAATTGGTCACTTCATTGCCTTGGCTCTACCTGTGACTGCTGAGAAGTTAGCTCGTGTGTTCATTGATAACATCTACAAGCTCCATGGCTTACCTCAATCCATAATTTCTGATAGGGACAAGCTCTTTACAAGTCGTTTTTGGAAGGAGTTGTTTGGTCTTTTGGGCACGACTCTGGCACTTAGCTCATCTTACCACCCTTAAATCGACGGCCGGACTGAGAGGGTCAATCAATGCATTGAGCAATACCTTAGAACCATGGTGTTTAGCCATCCCAAGGTGTGGGGTAGGTGGCTCTCCTTGGCAGAATTTTGGTATACTACCCATTTTCATACTTCATTAGGTACTACACCCTTCAAGGCATTGTATGGGTATGATCCTCCCACTCCCTTGATGTTGCAAGGAGTTGAGACACAGGTGGCTGAGGTTTCTGATCTGGTGCAGCAAAGAGAAAATCTTATGCATCAGCTTAGGGATAATCTCTGTCAGTCCCAAGCTCGAATGAAGTGGTACGCAGACGGAAAAAGAGTAGACAGGAATTTTGAGGCGGTTGATATGGTATATCTGAAACTACAGCCCTACAGGCAATCTACAGCAGCAGTAAGGAAGAATGTCAAGCTTTGTGCAAGGTTCTTTGGGCCTTACAAGGTTTTGGAAAGAATTGGCAAGGTGGCCTGCAAGCTGGAGCTTCCACCCGATGCATTTATTCACCCTGTTTTTCATGTTTCCCTTCTTAGAAAGCAAGTTAAAGAAGGTGACAAATCATCTCCAATTCCTCCAGAGGTGGGTTCCAATGGGTCCTTGATCCTACAACCAGCTGCAGTGTTGGAAGTGCAGCAAGCAACAGCAGATGGTCCCAACAGACAGCAGGTTCGAGTTAGCTGGTGCAATTTGGATGATTCTTTCACTGCTTGGGAAGAGGAGCGATTATTTTTGAGTCAATTTCCTTCTTTTCATTATTGAGGACAAGAATGTTTTAAGGGGAGGAGATTGTTACGTTTCTTATTCGTTTATGATGTAATAAGGTGCCAAATGCTTGTAATGTTTGAATTAGTATTTTGGCGCCAAAGTCGGTTGGCGGTTAGGGGCTGGTTTTGTGAGTCTTGTTTGTTATTTTCTATAAGTAAGGCGATCAAGTGTAATTCTCATTCATTCAAGGAAATATCAACCAATCTCTTTGAGATTAACCTTCTTCCTCTCACCTAATTCTCTCTCTATTTTCTCATCTCCTTCATTTCTTCCTCATTCCATACTCTCTTTATCTTAGGTTAAGATCAAGGCTTAAACTCGATCTTAACAGTTAATTAATTTACTTTTAATTTTTATTTTGTAATTTATTTATTGAAAGTTTTTATTATCACAATAATACTATAACTCATAGAAAGTAATAATTATAATAATTTAAAAATAAATATATTAAACAAATAAATCCAGAATAAGAGATAAACATTAAACACGTCCTTCTGAGCAACTAGCTCGTAGCCTAGTGGTAAGGCGCCCGGTTGCCGTGTGAGAGCGCCGGGGTTCGAGCCCCACTAGTGACCCCCCTCCTTGCCTTTCCCAACATTAAAAAAAATAAATAAATAAAAAAAATTTAAAATAAAAAATTTAAACACGTCCTTCTATCCTGGCACAACCTCCTCTTTCATAGCCCACCAAAATAGGCCGTGAATTATTCTCTTCCTTGTCATCCACACATCACTTCCCATCTCTTCACTACTTACATAACCAAGAAAACAAACACAGAATTCAACAAACAACCACCATGCGGACCCCCATGTCTTCCTCTAAGACTCACCTTGACACCCTTTTGGAACCCGCCCGCCCTTTCCTCCGCGGCAAGCTTGACCGTGTCGACCCAAATCTCCTGGCGCTGGTGGGTATCCTGCGCGCGGCGGGCGCGGGGGAGTGCTGGCACAAACACGGCAGCTTCATTGAACACCTGGTGAGCATCTACAAGACCCTCAAGCTCTGGGGCTGCTCCGACCCAGTTTGCCTTTGCGGCCTCTTCCATTCTGCTTACTCCAACTCCTACGTTAACCTCGCCATCTTCGACCCCTCCACCGGCCGTGACACTGTCCGTGGTTATATCGGTGCTGCAGCTGAGCACCTTGTCCACCTCTTTTGTATTGTCCCCCGCCAACCCCTCATTCACGATGACCTTCTCTTCCATTACTCCGATGCCGAGCTCGTTGAACACCTCAAGGCGTCGGAGGTTTCTCTAAGGAAAGCGAAGGAAAGTGGGGTTTCTGATAAGTCAGAGGAGTGGAGAAAGAAGATCAATTTGCTTGTACCTGAAGATGGAGTTGTCGTGAAGCATATAAAAACAGGGGAGGATGTGAGGGTTTCGAGGAAAATTGTGGGGATTTTTATGATGATGGCAATGGCGGATTTCAGTGATCAACTGACGGGGTGGCAGGATGAGTTGTTGGAGAACAACGATGGGAGGTACGAGATGAGAGGGAATAAGTACACGACGCTGTGGCCTGGGGATGGCAAGCCGGGGCTGTGGATGAACTCCGCATCAAGGATGGGCGCCATCTATGCTTTGATCGCACGGGAAGAGGCCATTTTTAGCCTTGAGAACCCGGCAAAAGCCAAGCAAAATGCTCTATTTATTCTATTTAAATACTTGATTTATATTCTACTGATACTGCCTAGATTCAGCTGATAATCAAAAGCAACCTTTCAATTATCCAAGAGTTTCCGCTTAAGCAAAATCTGCGGTGAATATATGCAGCATTCTCCCTTTGGAGTGTTGCCCTAAATTAAACTAAGAAGCAAAAATTCAAGCCCACTTATTAAACAAAAACATTTTCTTACATATGCAGTAAAAGGGACTTAAAATAAAAATTTGTGCACTTTAAAATAAACTTTAATTTAAGTTATAACCTTAATCCTATGATTCTGATTGTGGAAGGCACCAATGATCTTAGTTAAAATCCCGATTTTGACAACCATGCTCTAAAATGCTTCTCTTAAAATACTTAATCAATCAATATGTATTTCTTAAATCAAGTGAAAGAAAATTTATTTTAAAAAAAACAGAAATGTCTTTTATTAACAAATCTTTGATGATTTTCCAATAACAAAGCCTAAGATAATGATGGGATATTATTAGGGCAAAAGTAGATTTGGTAAGATAAACTAATGGAGTGAGATAATTTTTAAATTATTTGAGTAAAATCTAGTTATCTAATCAGATTGAAAATTTTAATTAGATTATTATTAGTTAACTAGACTATATGTTTGAGTGTATGATTTTTCTCATCGATAATGAGTTTTTATTTTATATATATATTGACTGCCTACATATTTTCTTTTATATTGGTAACATCTGGGGAGGGGATACTGGATTTGAACCCGCGTCCTTGAGTTGACCAGCTACTGCCCCAACCATGAAAGCGGGAACTAGCTATTAACTACCTATATGGAGTAACCATAGCATTGCGCAAACGCTAGTTTTTAACTTGAGGTGTAAATGGGCTCGAATGAGAAGCTTTAAACAAGAGGTGCCACTCAAAAATTTCGTTCGACTTATCATAAACTTGTGGACAACTAATCAGGGCTACTTTGAAATTAAGCTCGCTACCTTTAGACTTAGGCTCCGTTTGTTTTGGTGGAATTACTTTTTCCATGAAAAACCTTTTCCATAGAAAATGCAATTCCTTCCTTCAGGTTTTCCATTATTTAGTTCAACGGAAATTATAGTCCCATCTTACGATATTCCTCCTTTGTTTTAAAGGAAAGTATCTTTGACCAATCATCTTTTACCAATTCATGGGACAACATAAGTTGCTATACAATATATTTGAAATTGTCTAGGTTACATGTGCTTGTGAAAAAGTTATCATTTAATAAAACAAGTAGGGAAATCATTACTAAGGAACCTAAGATTAAGCATTTATCACCTATACTTATATTTCAATGTATACAATGAAGTACCTTGAATTTGATATTTTATTATCCATGTACCCTCTGTTGAAATTTGATAATGTTTTGTAAGTATCTAACCAAATTTATACAAAATGCTAATATAGTACATAATTATGATGATATTTACAAACGAATTAAAATAAAACGTTCATCGAATGTAGTCTAAATATGGCCGAAATCATGCCATGTTAGAATTTTTTGGCAAAAGATCATCAAATTCTCTCGAGGATACTAATATATTGTCGGAATCATGTTCCATTTTAGCATTTTCTAACATAAATCTTTGAATTTCAAGAAAAGGCACCTAATTGATAAAATTTTAAAACTTTAGAGTACTTAAATGATAAAGTTTTCAAACCTGAAGGTATCCCTTGTATGTATTGAACAGGATACATAAATGATAATTTTTCTAAAAAAACATATATCAAAAAAGAAAGCATTTTCCAAAAAGAAAACCATAGTCTATAAATAGTTTTTTGGTGCTTGGTTTAATGTAAATATTATTTCTTAATTATAGTATTAATCATAGCATGGATAGATAAAAATCTTTCAAATATAAAATATCATTTAAAAATGAAAATCAAATTGAACCACATAATTCACTCAAGGATTTGGAGCTAACTAACCATCTTCGTCCAATTCTTGTCTGACACTATGACCTCTAACAATCTAAGATCTCATCTAGTTTATTTTGGTCGAATCTATATTCAAACTAACATATATCTTCGAAATTTTTTGAGTTGTTTGGAATGATGACTTCCCTTTTTTAATAAGGAATGTCATTTTCCCCCATTTGAGAAAACCTTTTCCGTTACAAAATTCACGACAAACAATGGAATACGGGAAAACCAATTCCGAAAATGTGTTTTTCACGCAAAACAAACGGAGCCTTATTTGGGCTTTAGGTGTGATTAGGATGGTGCTTGGCTCAGTCAAATGTGAGTTTGACTTGATTGGACGCATTCTAACTTATGATTCAAATTATGGTTTTCGTTCATTATCTTAAAATGCTGGGAGATATTGATTGTGCTTATATATCCTATTGCACTATGTCCATGCTTCAATCCTACTCGCATTAGTTGGATGCCCTACCAAGAGTTCATTTGATATCATTTTTACTTTTAGTCTTGGATTTCTTTTTTTAATATTTGAACAAAGCTTTTTAAGAATTGAAAAAAAAAAAAAATCAAAACAAAAAGCTAGAGAAAATGTTTTTTGCTTTCTTAAAACCATAAACCAAAAAACAGAAAAAACAATATTAAACAGACATGAATCAGGGGCCCGTGATAAGGAACTTGTTTTAATATCATGTTAAATTTCAAGCTTACGCAAAGCCTGAGTAGTTGGAACGTAAGGCCCACATATAAGCTTTAGAGTAATGTTACACGACACGAGAAGGGCATAGTTTGTCATTAATGACAAACGAATTCCTAAATACCTATTTCTCGTGACATTTTTGTGGTTTTTTTTCTTGCAACATACAACATTGTTAACAAGCTTATGTGAGGATGCAATGGAAAAACCAAGAGTAACATTTGCTTCTAAAATAACTTTTTCTTTATTACAGCCCTATTTTGTGACTTATTATTACTCATACGTGGATTTCTTAGCAGATTTGAGCAACGGAGATTTAGATCTTAAGCTGGATCTAGTGATGCCACCGGTGTTCGAGCGCTGCACCAGGGTGCTAGATGCGGAAGACCAAAAAGGGGCTAGAGATCTCTATTGGGAGGCAATTGGGTCCGCTTCCATGGAGAACGCAGAGGGATTACTAGTGAGATCAATTGAGGGGAACCCATTTGTCGGTGAGCCACATTTGGAGCTAGCTCAGGTTTACTTGAGCCAAAAGAGGTTTGAGGAAGGAGAGAGAGAGGCTGAGAAAGGACTAACTCTAATGCTCGAGTGGGCTACCCCATGGGACAAGAGGGTATCTTGGGAGGGGTGGGTTGCTTGGGCGAGGGTGCTTTTGATGAAGGCCAAGGAGAGGTCTTGGCCACAAAGAACCCGGGGTATCCTCAACTTGGGCCTTGTTAGGTAAACTGTTTATGTTTATGTGTTATGTGTATAATATCCTTGGGACTTTTGGGATTTTGATGTTTGTTGTGTTATCGTGCGATGTGCCTAAGTCATTCTCAAGACTCATGGAGTAAGATTAAACTCAAAACGGAATCACGTACAAGTGAGAGTCGGCAACAACAACAACAGTCCTAGTGCCTCAAAGGCTCCTGCTTGCGCAGGGTCTGGAAGGAGTAGGATGTATGCAGTCTTAACCCCATCAGGTGAGAACCTGACGAGAGACTATTTTATAAGATCCCTAACCTGATAGATGATATTGGACAATTGCCCATATTAGAATGCTAAAATATATTTAATTGTTTTGTATAATTACAAGTAATAACAGAAGATAAGTGTTAATTGGCCACACTAAAAAAGCAACATTCTCAATGACCCAAGTGCTCATGCCTAAGCAGAGTCTGGGGAATGGATATACGCACCTTGAAGAGAAGCTTTTTCCGAGAACCCCCAACTTGAAAGGGGCAACACAAGGACTTCCAAGGAGGTCACCTATCTTGGTGCTACTCTCGCCCAAGCACGCTTAACTTCGGAGTTCTAATGGGATCCAGTACTTGCATGTTGGTACCTTGAATTACTAAAATAATAATTCCTATTATAGTCAACCCTACCGAATTTAGGTCATAACTCCGTCACTATCAGGCTCCAAAAAAGCTTCAATGAGCCAAGATTAAGCTTGAATTGGCTTATTGTACTAGCCCTTGGTCCGTGCTCGCTGAGCCCTATTTGAGTTCAGTTGGATAGTTCCAAGATCACCACATGTCGAGGCAAGCCAAGCCAAGGTCAAATACGCCACAAGTGAGCTTGAGCTTAGAGTCTCTATGACATAAGTTTTATGTTAAGCGAAATTGGTGTGTTAAGTCTGGAGCGGCTTGAGCTCAGAACTTATCCATACCTTGCACAATCAAAATTTGAGTAGATGCATCATATATTATGTCGTCTAGTATGATTCATTTTGTCAAAATTGCAAAACTCGTGAAATTATTGTTGTCTTTGTCGTCCTTCTGGCCATGAACTTCAATAAGCACCCCTATTTGTGATTTTTTGGTTTCTTTTGTCATACTTTCCTATGATTCCTAGTCATCTATTATCTGAGCTTTTTGGCTGCTGCTTCTATTGGGCCCTCCATGTCAACAGCACTATATTTTCTTTGAGCACTTACAAGCACTATAATCTTAAGTGTCGCTATTTCAACAGCTCAGTTATAAGCATCCTTCTTAAACTCCCGATAAAATCTTATAATTTTACAATTTCATATTTGTCAATCGATTTCTGATCAAAAAAATATATATATTTGTCAATCGATTTCAACTTAACATAGAATAGTAACTTTTTAGAATTTTATGATTTATTTGGTTTAACAAGACTAGTAGATAGGTCACGATATGATTTTATGATTCCACTGGTCCTATCTCAATCCTAAAAAGATGTATAAACAAAAAGTTAACAAGCAAATATTCAAGAATATTATGTGAACGAAGTCACTTTCTTATGTTAGAGTAAATATAAACTTAACTAAGCATTTATATGCTCTCACAATTTGAGTTAGATAATATAAATTGATTAGCAGCATATCATATGCTCTCACAATATGAGTTAGATAATATAAATTAATTAGCAGCATATCATCTTAAAAGCTATCAGTCGTTTGAGCAAAGAAGCACATCTATCTTACATCAACAACAAGGTATAGATGTGTGATGCTTTGCTCAAACGATTGAAAGCCTTTGAGATGATATACTACTAATCAATTTATATTGTCTAATTCATAACGTGAGAGCATATAAATGCTTAGTTAACTTCCTTGTCACTCTAGGATAAGAAAGTGACTTCGTTCACATAATATATAATTTTGTTAAGGCCTTACATGGCAATTATGTAAACTACATAACTAATTTTAATATCAACAATAATTATATTATACATTTAGTAGAATCTTACGATTCTCAATTTATAGGTAGAATCTCTATTCTAACAAAATTGAGTATAAGTAAGGATGACTGTGAACTCGATATAAGTAAGCTTCTAAACCTTAAACCATAAAACTACAAGTTTAAGTGAAAGTTATTACAGTATATTTTAATTGTATATTTTTGGTATGTATATATTTTTTTGTATTTCTTTTTTTCCTTTTTTTCCCTAGTTAGAAACCACTAATTTTATCTTGCTTTATATATCTTACACTTACAACTGTATTTTCCCTCTCACGTCATAAAAAATAGAAAAAGAATCCAGAACCATCTTCTAGGGTTCATAAGTTTTCCCCCAAATGTTCTTCTTTCTTATGAAGTCTTCAATGGCATTTGTTGCTTGATTTTGATTTTAATATGGTATCAGAACAAAATTTTTCACTGCATTTTCAATATTAGTGTTTGATTGACACTCTGCTTCTTTTTTTTATTTTTATTCTTCTTGCTTTCTTCTCTCTGCGATCCTAATTTCATTTTTCATAAATTTCTTAGCCGATTTTGCTTATTTTTGGTTTTAATGGCGGACAATGTGGTAATTACTCATGGTAAAGAAGTTGAATCCTTAGGATCACTGGTTCCCATTGTGAATCCTACTTTGGCTATTGTTGATATTCAATTTCGCCATATTTCCTCACTAGCAATGATACACCAAGAAGCATTCTAGTGACTCAAGTCCTTAAAGGTAGCGATAACCACAGTGCTTGGTACTACTTGATGATTGCTGCTTTGGAAGCTAAAAACAAGATGGCGTTTGTGGTTAGAGAGATTCCGACACCGAAGAAATCCGATCTTAAATATTGTCGATGGAAACATTGTGATAGTATGTTGATTTTGTGGATATTGAACTCTGTTTCTAAGGAGATTGACTCCAGTGTGCTGTATTCTGGCTCGGCTCAAGAGATGTGGAGAGATATAAATTGGCATTATTCTTAGAAAAATGGCCCAAGGATCTTTCTGCGGGGAAAATATAACTTTTGTTGGAAAAATAAACTCTGATACCGATCGTTGGGTTCACAATTTTTTAACTATGGTCACCACAAGGGATACCTATTAAAGCACTTAAATTAGGAGACTCTTCTCTCTATCTAAGCCCCCAATTGGAGAGTCATGCTTCGTGACACCTCATGTGCGAGAGTTACCGGGAATAAGTTTATCTCTATAAACCCTTTGCCCTAATACCGATTGTTAGGACGAATTTCAAAAATTCTCCCTAATTTTATAAAGTTTACGCAGCGGAAGGGTATCAAATTCATAATTCTAAACCTAGGTTGATTTAAAATTCTAAATTTTAAATCTACAGATTTAAATTCATAATTTAAATCTATATATCTAAATTCTTAATTTAGATATACAGACATTTTACTCTAATACATTTATAACAATACATAAGTTTAAACAGGCATAATAATGAACACTATAAATAAATAGAAAAGCAAAAACTAAAAGCGAAGGAAAGAAGAACTTACTTGGATTTGCTCCAAAATAAGAAAACTAGAAATAAATAATAATGTTCAAAAGAAAACCAGAAATCGAGACCTTACGATCTTCTACGCAATGACCTCGAACTGCCCGGAGAGGGGGCGCCCAAAAATATTAAACTAGGAAAGAAAAATTTCAACGGAAATTTTTCTCTCCAATTAGGTATCTGAAACAATTCCAGAAACCCAAAATAATTTATTTCAATTCAATGCCAAACTTCTGAATAGGTACCCCGATTTATAGTAGTGTATCAGAGCAAAAAAAAGCTAATTTTTGATGTGGGATTCCCCCAGTTAAAAACTAAACGCAATGTTTTAATCAAATGCACAGACCAAAAGCTGCGTTTCATTGCACAAGTTCACGCATGTGTTTTTCTTCTTATTTTACTCTGTGTGCCACGTGTCGAGCCTTGATTGGGCAAACGCAAACACACGGATACCCCTGTGATGTCCCAGCTTGTGGCACGTGTCAGTTGTTGGTTTTTCAAATCCAAAGCACATGGATCCTGACCTTTGAATGCGTATTTTGCAATTTTTCTTTTTATTATTATTATTTTTTTTTTTTTTTTGCTTTTTTTTTCCATATGTAAAAACTCATCTTATGAATTTTAATTTTTATTCATCTCATGAATAATGTTTGGCAAAATTAAATTTACTCATCTCAATGATAAATTAATTCATCTCATGAATTCTTTAATATTTTTCCGATGGAAAAAAATACAAAGATTTTCGTAGGAACCTCAGGGACAATTTAAATCTAGTTCCAAAAGGTTAAATTAATCATCTCATAAAATAATTTAATTATCATTTAATGAGACTTAATTCCACTAAATAATCTTACTGCACTCTAGACTTAAACCATTTATTCGATATCTCCCTAATAGATTGTATTGATGACAACAACCCCTTTACTAGATGTCCATGACAAAGGATAAATATAACCACTATCGTTATCCTTCTCACAGCTTTTCCATTAGTTACCAACTCACCCTTCACTGAATAATTCATTTATACTTGAACATATTCATAGTAGAAATTCCAAATGTCAAATACTTGGAATACTTTGGCCAAAGTTTTCGAACTATTCAAATATTTGCGAATCAACTAAGGGGATATCTGTATCTCATAAGAGACTGTAGATCTCCAACTGAATACCTTATCCTTGTGACACTTCACGCCGATACCCAATGTACGTGGGAATTCAGTCATGCGTTTAGACCTTACTTATAGTACATCAAAGTAACTAATGCTCCATGCACAAGTCCAGAATACCCTCAGGATTTAGAGTTGTCATTTAAACAGTACAGCGTGAATCACTCATCTCCGATAGTAGTCTAGAAATAGGTAGCCCACATGGTCCAGCTCAGTGTATTAATATTATTAAACACACCAACCCAACACTTTTGGATCTCCATCCATATGACCATGATAAGTCATCTAAAGTGTCACATTATAGTCTTACCATACAAGTGGTCCAAACTTGTCTTCGATTACGAGCCTTTCAAACAACAATCCATACCATTTGTCCTAAGTCTATCTGTGGCTTAGTCTCGTAAACCACTTAGAACAGAGATGTAACTTATTGTCTGGGGACTACACCCATCTCATGGATATCTCCCAAAAGAAAATCACGTGCAGTATAAATGCTCGCATACACAAATTTAACTAGAAAATGATAATAAAATAATATTAATATAATAAATCTGGATTTAGGACATTGTTCCTAACACTTTCAACTTAAAAGATAGATTTTCTCTCTCAAACAAGGCAACACGAATGTAACAACCTATTTTGCCAATCTGAAGGCACTTTGGGACTAGTTTGTTGGCTTTATTCGCCTTCCTTCTTGTACATGAATGTGGTATTGTTAAGTCCATGGTAGATATTATGGATCAAGATTTTATGATGACTTTTCTCATGGTCTGGATGACTATTATACTAATGTTCGAGACCATATCATGCTCATGACTCCTTTACCTTATGTTAGTGATGCCTTCTCTAAAGTAGTTCAAAAGGGGAAGCAACGCGAGATCACTCGTTCAAATTTGGCACCCCTTTCTAGTGAATCTATGGCTATGTTGGCCAAAATCAGGAAGGAAAGTCATACGGGAAATATCGAAAGAAAGAGAAACCTGTATGTTCTCATTGTGGGATAATATGACATGTGATTGATAAGTGTTATAAGTTACACGACCAACCACCTGGTTACAAAGTGAAGGACAAGGGGGCCTAGAATGTCAATTCACACCTCTTTTAGCTTCCTGGAGCTATTAATCAAGTTTCCGTTGACATGGAGTAGGTAAAGGAAGTGGGCATGTTGAACCTGGGCAGTTCACAACGCCTCAATGTCATCAGTTGCTTGCTTATTTGAGTTCACAGCTTGCATCTCTACCTAGAACTTCATCTAATAATGGATTGCAAGTACCCATCCATGCCGCCAGCTTAACCCTCTCTAGTATACCTATACTGCCTTTACTCAACATGTTAATTGTTCTTTTGATTTGTCTCTTAGTTCTGTCTCAATTTCACACTCATGGATAAATGACTTGGGAGCACCTCTCATGTATGTGGTAATCCTAACATGTTCACTATATTAACTCCATGTGATCATTCATTTGTTATCCTGCCTCACATGAATTCTACTTAAGTCATGCACAAAGGTCAATTTTAGTGACACCAAATTTGACACTTCATGATGTTCTACTTGTTCCCATGTTCCAATTTAACCTGATTTTTGTTAGTAAATTGATCTATTATATCAATTGTACTTACATTTTCTTATCTGATATTGTTATATCCAGGACCACACCTCGGTGGACCGCAATTGGGACAGGTGTTAGATTCGGCAACGTCTATTTTCTAAGGGTTACTCATTTTCCTGTCTCACATGTTCATCATAAGCTTTGGCTCTCTACCAACTCCGTTACAGATATGTTTCCAGCCCTAAACTCCCATGGTTTGTGGCATTCTAGACTTGGCCACCCTCTTAAGGGCCCATTTACAAGAGCTCCCATTACATTTTTCGCATGACAATTGTAATGAACTTTGTGTGATATGCCCTTTAGCTAAAAAAAAACAAGTCATTTATAAATAGCAATAAAATGTCCCCCATCATTTTGATTTGATCCACTGTGATATTTGGGGTCCATTTCATGTGCCTTCATTAAATAAAGACCAATTCTTTCTTACACTTGTCAATGAATTTACACGGCAATCATGGGTCTTTATGATGAAATCAAAATCTGAAGTTTCACATTTAGTCCCTGACTTTCATACCCATGTACATACTCAAAATTCAACAACATATAAAGGGAATTCATAGTGATAATGGGGTTGAGTTTATATTATTCGGTTTTTTCTGTAGTAAGGGCCTTATACATCAATTGAGTTGTGTTGATACTCCCGAACAAAATTCCGTAGTTGAGCGTAAGCACCAACATATTCTAAATGTTGCCCGGGCATTGAGATTCCAATCAAATGTTCCCCCTTTCCTTTGGAGAAAATGCGCACTAACTGCCACATACCTCATTAATCACTTGCTATCCCCTCTTCTTCAAAATAAATGCCCATATGAGCTATTGTTTCATTGCATACATCTTATTTGCATTTGCGTGCTTTTGGATGCTTATGCTTTGCTTCTACCATACGTGCTCATCATGACAAATTTTCTCCCCGAGCTCGAGTAGTTATCTTTCTTGGTTACGCTTATGGCATCAAGGGTTACAAGTCGTTTGACTTGCAAACTCACGAGATATTTGTTTCATGTAATGTGAATTTTCATTAAAGTGCATTCCCTTTTCATAATCATCCTACGTACGATGATCCCTTCGATAATATATGTCTTCCTCGACCAACTGTTGATGACTTACCTCCTTCTTATTGTTCCATGAAGACCATAGATCATATCAACCCCACTAATCATGTCATTTCTGTAGACCCACATCATCTTCCAAAGCAAAACAACCCTGCTGAACCTCCAATTTTGACATTACCTCCAACTCCAACAGAACCTGTAACAAACTCACATCCTCCTCCCCCTCCCCCTCATCGTTCCAAACGCACCTAAAAAAAACCGTCTTACCTTGACAATTATCATTGTCACCTCACCGCAGATTATTCTTTTCATTCTTCTTCCTTCTCCACACAACATCCCTTAACTGATGTCCTTTCATATTATCATTTATCTTTTGATTTTTGCAACTTAGCACTTGCTGTCTCTACCACCTATGAACCTCAGTTTTATCATCAAGTTGTTCGATTTGCCAATTGGCTTGAGTCCATGACCTCTGAGCTTGAAGCTCTCCAATCTAATAAAACTTAGTCCATTGTTCCATTACCTCCTGGAAAGAAACCCACAGGATGTAAGTGGCTTTATAAGGTTAAGCTTCGTTCTAATGGTACTATAGAGCGCTATAAAGCGTGCCTTATTGCTAAAGGTTTTATTCAACAAGTGGGTATTGAATTTACTAAGATATTTTGTCCCGTGGTTAAGATGACCATAGGTTGTACTTCCCTTGCTATAGCCATTGTCCGTAATTGGCACCTCTTACAACTTGATATCAATGATGCGTTTTTACACAAGGACTTACATAGGAAGTCTATATGTCTTTCCTCCAGGGTTTACGGTTGAGGGGGCATTGGGTTCTCTTGTATGTCGGCTTCATAAAAGTTTGTATGGTCTTCGAGAGGCGAGTCTCCAATGGTTCGCCAAGCTGTTCGGTTTTTTGTTGTAGCTCAGTTTTATTCAGTCCCAACACGATTATAGTTTGTTTACTCATCTTCATGGTTCTTCCTTTATTGCTGACTTGTATATTTTGATGCTATTGTTGTTGCTAGCAATGATCTTGCTACTGCTACTACTCTTCAAGATTTTTTTGTTTTTTTTTTATCAACCACTCTTAAAGATGTTTTACGATGCCAAGTTTTGTCTCAGAGATTTCAGGTCCTTAAGATATTTTTTGGGCTTGGAGATAGTCCGCACTATTATTGGGATTTTCATATGCTAGAGACATTATGTCTGGACTCTATTGGAGAACTTTGGCCTTATGGGCTATAAACCCTTATCTTGTCCTATGGATCCTACAAATAAACTTAGCAAAGTGTTAAGATCGAGATTAAATCTTGATCTTAACCTAAGATAAAGAGAGTAAGGGATGAGAAAGAAGTGAAGGAGATGAGAAAATAGAGAGAATTAGATGATAAAAAGAAGGTTTAATCTCAAAGAGATTGGTTTGATATTTCATTGAATGAGGATCAATTACACAAGATCAACCTACTTATAGAAAATAACAAGCAAGACTCACAAAACCAGCCCACTAACCGCTAACCGACTTTGGCGCCAAAACACTAATTCAAACATTACAAGCATACGGCACCTTATTACATCATAAACGAATAAGAAACATAACAATCCCCTCCCCTTAAAACATTCTTGTCCTCAAGAATGTAAAGAAGGAAATTGACTCAACAAAAATTGCTTCTCTTCCAAAGTGGTGAAAGATTCATCCAAATTGCACCAGCTTACTCAAACTTCCTGTCTGTTGGGACCACCTGTTGTTGCCTGCTTCACTTCCATCATTGCAGCTGGTTGTAGGATCAAGGACCCATTGGAACCCACCTCTGGAGGGACTGGAGATGATATGTGACCTTCTTTAACCTGCTTTTTAAGAAGTGAAACATGAAAGACAGGGTGAATATATGAATCGGGTGGAAGCTCCAGCTTGTAAGCCACCTTGCCAATTCTCTCCAAAACCTTGTAAGGTCCAAAGAATCATGCACAAAGCTTGACATTCTTCCTTACAGCTGCTATAGACTGCCAATAAGGCTGTAGTTTCGGCTATGCCATATCACCTACCTCAAAATTTCTGTCTACTCTTTTGCGGTCTGCATACCACTTCATTCGAGCTTGGGACTGACTGAGATTATTCTTCAAAAGCTCCATAAGGTGTTTCCTTTGTTGCACCAACTCAGTAAGCTCAGCCACTTGTGTCAACTCCTTGCAACATCAATGGAGTGGGAGGATCATACCCATACAATGCCTTGAAAGGTGTAGTTCATAACGAAGCATGGAAATGGGTATTATACCAAAATTCCGCCAAAGAAAGCCACCTCCCCCATACCTTAGGATGGCTAAACAGCATGCTTCTAAGGTATTGCTCAATGCATTGATTGACCCTCTCAGTCTGACTGTCGGTTTGAGGGTGGTAAGATGAGCTAAGTGCCAAAGTCGTTCCAAAAAGACCAAACAACTCCTTCCAAAAACGACTTGTAAAGAGTTTGTCCCTATCAGAAATTATGGATTGAGGCAAGCCATGGAGCTTGTAGATATTATCAAGGAACACACGAGCTAACCTCTCAGCAGTCATAGGTCGAGCCAAAGCAATGAAATGACCAAATTTGGTGAACCGATCAACAACTACCCAGATCACCTCTTTCCCTTCGGACTTAGGCAATCCCTCAATGAAATCCATGCTTATGTGCCACCATATACCCTCCGGAATAGGTAGGGATTGGAGAAGTCCTTGGTATCTATGATCACCAAGCTTAGTTTGTTGGCAAACCTCACAAGTTTGCATAAAGTTAGACACTTCTTTCTTCATTCCCGGCCAACTGAAGTGAACCTTCAGCCTCTGATGCATTCCTTCCATGCCTGAATGTCCTCCCCATGAAGAATCGTGAGCAGCACTGATAACATGATGTCTAAGATCAGTAGAGATGCCAATATATAACTTCCCCTGAATTCTGATAATTCCTCGGGTCACAGAAACATTTGCACCAGTAGCCAAATTGCTCGCCTTACCGACACTGACAGCTTCTATATACTCTTGTGCAAAAGAATCATTCTCATAGGTCAGATGTACTTCTTCCATCCAAGCAGGAGAGATCACTGAAATGGCTCCAAGAGAGCCCTGCTCATAGTCTTCAAACCTGCGAGACAGTGCATCTGCTGCAATGTTTTCCTTCCCTTTCTTATACTCAATGTCAAAATCAAGCCCCAACATCTTCATCAACCCTTTTCTTTGTATCCTTGTGACAATTTTATGTTCTAATAAATGCTTGAGACTTTGATGATCAGTCTTGATGATAAAATGATGCCCATCTAAGTAGTGCCTCCATTTTTCCACAACAAGCAGAATTGCAAGGTACTCTTTCTCATACGTGGAAAATGCCTGATGTTTTGCACTCAAAGCCTGGCTAAGATAAGCTATAGGCCTCCTTCCTTGTGACAACACTGCCCCAACACTACTTCCACACGCATCAGTCTCTAACACAAAGCTTAAAGTAAAATCAGGCATGGCCAAAATAGGTGCTCTGCACATGGCTGCCTTAAGAGCTTCAAAAGCAATCTGAGCTTCATCCGACCATATGAAGGCATCTTTCTTCAACAAATCTGTGTGTGGCTTTGCCATAGCACCATTCCCTGCTACAAATTTGCGGTAATACCCTGTCAAACCCAAAAAATCCCTTAATTTCTTCATGGTTACTGGAGCAGGCCATTCCTTCATGGCTTGGACCTTCAAGGGATCAGTGGAAACCCCTTCACAAGAGATCACATGGCCAAGGTATTCCAAATGAGTTTAAGAAAAAGAACACTTGGCCAACGTAGCATACAACTTGTGCTCAAGCATGACCAGAAACACTTCCTTCAAATGCTTCAAATGCTCCTCGAACGATGCATATAAACCAAAATGTCTTCAAAGAAGACCAACACAAATTTTCTAAGGAATTGTTTGAAGACATCATTCCTAAGAGCTTGGAATGTTGCCAGTGCATTTGTCAAGCCAAATGGCATGACCACAAACTCAAAGTGTCCATGATGTGTCCAGAATGCTATCTTGTACACATCGAGCTCTTCCACTCTAATTTGATGATAGCCTTGCCACAGATCCAGCTTGAAAAAGACTTGAGCTCCATACAACTCATCTAGAAAATCATCTATAACTGGTATAGGGAACTTGTCCTTTACAGTCATAGAGTTGAGCTGTCTATAATCAATACACATTCGAGCCGTGCCATCCTTTTTCTTGACAAGAATAACCGGAGAGGCAACGGGGCTGTGGCTTTGCCGTATGAAGTTGGTCTTGAGCAAATCAATAACTTGCTTCTCAATTTCCGACCTCTGAGCATGAGGATATCTGTAAGGCCCAAGCCTCACTGGTTCTGCATCACTCTTGAGGGGAATAACATGGTCTAAACTCCTCTTAGGAGGTAATGACTTGGGCACCTCGAACAAATCCTCAAACTCTTTGATGACTATCTGCACTTCTGGCTCGGTAATGCTCACCATTTCAGTAGGAGTTATAGCAAATAGCTGGCCAACCCATTGAAATGCACATTTCTGAATTCCCTTCTTCAACTTACTCCCTTTCATTACTTGCAATTGAGCTTGCTCTGCCATCCCTTGCAATGTAACTTTAGTACCTTGTACTTCAAAGGAAACCAGGGTGTAAGTTCTCATCCAATCGACCCCAAGCACCATGTCACACCCTCCCAAAGGAAGGATTCTAAAGTCATAGCTGAACTTGCGGTCCTACATAAGCTAATAGAACCCTTGGCATTTGTTTTGAGTCATCACAGATTTTCCATCAGCCACGATAACAGCAAGAGGGTGAGTTTTAATCACTTTATGACCCACTTTCTTGACCACTTTAGGATTAACAAAGCTATGGGTGCTCCCACTATCAATGAGGATGATAATAGACCTTTTTCCAACCTTCCCTTTGATTCGGATTGTGCTATGAGCCCCACTACCAGTCAAGGCTCTCATTGGAATTTCCACTGCAGCATCATCCAAGTTTTCCTCGATGTCCGGATCTGAATCAGCTCCATCAACCTCACCCTCCTCGATATCAGAGAGTTCTCCGGCACTAACCCCTTCAGCAGGCATAAGAAACTTTGGGTTGCACTTGTGGCCAAATTGGTAAGGTTGATTACACCGGTAACACATTCTCTACTGCTGCCAACAACATCAGCATATGTAGACTTAGCAGCTGCCTTAGCCGCTGCTGATCTGGTGGTGACACCACCGATCAATGCAATTTTATTCGATTCCATTGATTTGGAAGCCAAACGAGGCTCTGATACCAATTGTTAAGATTGAGATTAAATCTTGATCTTAACCTAAGATAAAGAGAGTAAGGGATGAGAAAGAAGTGAAGGAGATGAGGAAATAAAGAGAATTAGATGAGAGAAAGAAGGTTTAATCTCAAAGAGATTGGTTTGATATTTCATTGAATGAGGATCAATTACACAAGATCAACCTACTTAGACAAAATAACAAGCAAGACTCACAAAACCAGCCCACTAACCGCTAACAGACTTTGGCGCCAAAACACTAATTCAAACATTACAAGCATACGGAACCTTATTACATCATAAACGAATAAGAAACATAACACAAAGATGATGGGGAATTATTACCCGATCCTACTATATACCGGCAACTTATTAGGAAGTTATTGTCTCTTACGCTCACACGGCCGGACATTACCTTTGCTGACCACAAACTGAGTCAATATCTCTCTGCTCCACTTCAACTCCACTTCCTTGCAGCATATCAAGTCCTGCGATACATTAAGGGGGTTCCCGGACAAGATATTTTCTATTTTACGATGCTGATTGGGCTGCTTGTGTCGGTTCATGAGGATCTATCACTGGTTTTACTGTGTTTCTTGGTACATCCTTGATATCTTGGCGGTCTGAGAAACAACAAATCGTCTCCCATTCTTCCGCCGAAGCCGACTATCGAAGTATGGCCTCGACCACTTGTGAGTTACTCTGGTTGATCGGGTTGTTGGCTGATTTTCATGTTTTTTTTTATCAAATTCCCGCCTTACTTTTTTGTGACAACCAAGCTACAACACACATTGCTCAAAATTCAGTTTTCCATGAGCGCACCAAGCACATTGAAATTGACCGTCATCTGGTTCGAGACAAAGTTCAGGAAAGCATTATCAAACTGTTACATATTCATAATCATTTTCTGCTCGCTTATTTACTTACGAAGCCATTGCCTACTCGACAATTTACTCCAATATTGGGCAAGTTAGGACTCTACATTATCTACCTCCTGACTTAAGGGGGCATATTACAACATATTTTAATTGTATATTTTTAATATGTATATATATTTTTTGTATTTTTCTTTTCCTGTTTTATCCAGTTGGCAACTATTGATTTTTTTCTTGCTTTATATATCTTGTACTTACAGCAGTATTTTCTTCCTCCAGTCATAAAAAAAATAGAAAAAGGATCCAGAACCATCTTCTAGGGTTTTGAAGGCGCCACTCCTTCCACTCCCCCAACACCCCCCCCCCCCCCCCCCCTCCCCGCGCAGCCCGCTGTTCTTCTTTCTCATGAATCCTTCAATGGCATTTCTTGCTTGATTCTGATTTTCTATTAAGGGTATAAGATCAATACAACTGTAAATTGCCTGTGTTGGAAAAAATAATATATTTCATTGATTTAAAAATTATTATTTTGTATTTTTTTTTTTTTTGGAAAAAAATATTTATGACTCAAATTTAATTAAAGGTATTAACATCATCATTTAATCATTAAGCATTGAGCTTGCCGCTTCATATTGTTGAGGAGAAATTTGATTTTGTGTGGTAATGTAAAATTGATTTTGGGTGTTAATGCCTTTGACCGGCTTCTGATATAGGAGAAATATTTTGGGTGTATCTTTTTTATCTATATGAAGTCATGAGCATCTTGACGAAATACATAAGACATGAAATATTTTATTCCTTCAACTCCCTCTATTTTTTGTAAAAATAGTGAGCTTGGTAGTTGTAGTTCGGGGACCTTTCATTGCTGCACTGATAGAGGTCCTACGGGTTGTTGAATCCTGGAAAAGGAGTGCGTTTAAACTTAATATCAATACTCATACAGGAGAAGCGTTTCCTTTCTAAGGATAGCGTTATCACGTGCCTTATTCCAAGTATATGTTTTCTGATACTCCTTTCTCTATTTAAATTATTTTTCATGTATTTGTTGTTGTTTATATTAGAATTGATGGTTCTTGATTTGATATCTTAATAAGGTTTTATATAATAATTTTGGCACTGCAACTATTGATGTACTTGCTAGTTCTCAATTGATATATATTATTATACACATTTTTTTCATGTTATTAGTGCATTATTTGATGATTATTATAAAATATTTCTAACATTCTTAGAAAGGAAGATTGCCTTGTTGAATTGCATGAATGATTGAATAATTCAATTGTTTATCAATGTCAAGAAAATGCTATGAAGCTTTGCTGTAGTGATCTAATGCAGATTTTATGCTTGGTGTACGGCCATTTTAAAAATAAACTAATAAATAAATATGGGTGTGAACTAATTTTCTAGTTAAATTAAAAAAAAAGGAAAAAGTTGAAGTTTTTGATTCTGCGTCTTCTTTAGTGGAGAATAAATCTTCTACCAAGGATTTGGAAAAAGAAAGTCAGAATATTGTATTCAAAAATAAAAATCATCCACTGCAAATGTAAGTTTGAAGGAATAAATATTCTATTAGTAAAGAACCTTTATTGGTTGCTAATGCATATGAATAATTGTAGTTAGAGTGGATCATGTTTGTACTTTGTTATTGCTATAAAATAATGTGGATGTCACTGGTTTTTTTGGATTTCTATTTTTCATTTTTTATTTTGTTGGAATGGGTTATGTCGGTAAGTTGAGATATTGCTCGCAAATAAATAAATAATGTGGTTCTCCCTTTCCTTCGGTGGCAATTGCTTGTGATATTTGTGTTTATTTACCTCATATGAGATGGAAACTAGATCAGTAATTTAATTGAAAAAAAGAATCTAAAGTTTCAATAGTTTTGTGTGGTTATAGTATTGAGATTATTTAAGTGAAAATAAAGTAGGTTTTATTAAAAAAAAAAAGAAAACAAAAATTTTGTGTTATTTATATTTTGCTACCCCGATATTTTTAAAAATAATAAAAAGGACCCTGACATTTTGAATTATTAAAAAGGCCCCTAAGTTTTTGTCATATTAATAAAAAAGCCCTTAAGTTTTTGTCGCATTAACAAAAAGGCTTTTGTCCGACGTAATGATGTCATTTTTACTCGAAATAGCTGATGTGAAAGCTATGTTTGCATCAATGCTACGGTAAAATGATAAAAATATCCTTTAATAACCATATTTTGAAAGAAATTAAGCAAAAATAGATAGCTTCTATATAACACGATACTTAAATTTTGTACTTATAAAGTAATAATAAGGGTGTTGAATCGTACTATTAGTCATTTTATTATAGAATTAATAAAAAGCAATTGTCACGTTAGCTTCGTCAATGAAAAATGACGTCATCACGCTTTAGAGAGGCCTTTTTATTGATATGACAAAAACTTAGGGGCCTTTTTAATAATTCAAAAAAGGCCAGAGTCCTTTTTATTATTTCCAAAAATGTCGGGATACTAGAATGTAAATAACCCCAAATATTTTTCGTATTCAAATAAATAAATTCAATTATTAATATTTGACTGTTTGAGTGATATGATTTGATATCATTATTTGATAAAAATATTCAATTGGTAGCATATTTTATGTGTAACCTAATACTTGATCTAGAAAGATGATATGAAAGTCACGTTTGTCATATTGAAGAGCTTGCCCAAAACGAGGCATTGATTTACTTGTTTATGATTGTATATATTGTGCATATGAAATGTAATACGCTTTGTACAATTATGATAAGTTGAGTAGCATGCATACATTATATATGTGAATATCACTTAAGCCAATATGACATGCAGACTTAATATAACCATCAAAATGTGGGGCAAGTTTCTTTTATGAGAAATAACTAATTGCATGATTTATGATGATTATGATTGCGTCATAAGCCTTTTGCTTTGTTTAAACTAGTCCGATGTTCTTGTGAATCCTATATATGACTATCACAATGTGGGGATAGTTATTTGTAGAAAGTGTGATTGAGAGAAGTGCAATTAAGTACACAAAAAGTCAAGTGGTTCATTTGTGCATTGGAATAAGTTTGACTATTTCTAGTGCAACGTATTTGGTTATAGGTATTTGCTATATGTGTCACATTTCACTTTTAGCAATTATATGATGGTTGAACATTATTTTGCTTGTTAGGCAGTAAAGTTGATGGTGTTGATAATTTTATCATAAGGTTACAAATGCATATTCAAGTAATTTTTGCCAAGCAATTGAGTAACATTTGATATAAAAGGATCCTAAAAGTGGTACGCATTAAAAGGCTTGAAAGTACGGATTTTGATCAAGTGAAAATGCAGCCAATGTATTTGGAAAAAATTTCATGAAATTTGCCAACTAAATTTTGATAAGATTTGCAAAGTAATTGACCATAAGAATTTGATTTAAAATTCAAGTCAATTGCCCAAGACTTTAAAATACATCTATTACTTGGACTTATTAAAGTATATGGATCCATGTTAGGCCTAAGAATATATTGTACCATATTTTTTCAAAAGATAAAAAAGGGGCATATAGCGGATCGGTTTGGTCTGTATGTTTTGAGAAAACCTACTAAGGTTCAAGTTTGATACGGTTCTGAGAAAAATGTTGACCGATTCTTTGAAAAGCTTATAAACCATATGTTATGGTTATGGTGTTGATGGTCGAGTTAACGTTGTGAACTCAACCATGTTTTATAGATTGACTTGAACCAATGTGGCCCCAACTTAAGTGATGGTGGTTTGATAACTCTTATGTAAATTTTACTCAAAATCAAGACTCTTAGAAATGCATGGGTATTTTGAAAAAATGCATTTAACGGCTGAAAAAAATAAAAAAAGATGGGAAAAACACACTTCATAATTTAATGCCATGAGGAAACAAAGTATCTTGTATTACATCAAATTGTAATGTCTTTGAGAAGTGGAATTGGATATTTCTTTTTGAGTCGTTTTGCTTAAAGTTATTCCTTATGAAGTTGTGTAATATAAATGCCTTAGACCATTTGAATATTGAAAGGCATTATGAATGACTTATGCTTAAGAGATTGTGTTGTAAAAAAAAAAAAGACTCTTTTCCCGAATATTTGAAAGACAATGTGATGAATGTCTTCTAATTAAGAGGTTTGTAGAATGTTATGAAAACTTAGCATTCTAATTGATGCTTGGTCCAGGTGAATAAGATGATCATATTCACCAATGATGTGCTAAGTTATGGAACTCCACTTAGTGGATGGATGATTAGCTTGCTCTGCTATAGAGTTGAAAGAAGAGATTGCCTACATACAAAGAGCGCTCAACTACAAAGACAACAAATTATGATGCAAGTTGATTTTAGAAATTACATAGTGAATTCACTAACAAAAGTAAAGACGTGCCTATGAGTTGTTAATCACCAAGGGGAGTGAGATTGATGCCCATAAAATTAATCACCGTAGTGGAAACCCGTCCTCCGAGGTATGACAATCCTATGAATAAGGTTCAATGGGTAAAAACAAAACTAATGGGTGGTTCAAAGAGCATAAATTGTGCTATTTATAGCGGGGTATTTTCGATTCACATTCCTAAGGTGATGTGCTCTTTATTGTGATGTTGAAGGCAAAGGTCTTTTGTTTTTTTGTTTTAACTCTACATGAACCCGAGACATATTATCAGTGGGGTGTTGATCACAGATTATCCTTGGAGGGCTCATCTACATGAGTGTGGTGGTGGGGTCACCACTATGGGAAATGGGCTATTCCCTAATGATACTCATGAGACAAGATTTGCGCGTATGATCGTAATGCTCCCACTGATAGAACTTTACAAATACCAGTATTCTGTGTGTGTGATGGGACTAGATCGAGCCACAAGGACCTAGTTCAAAGTATTTATGCTACTACAGCTTTTATGGGTTGAAGCTCATTTGCACTAAGTGTTGGTTTAAACCCGAAATGTACCTACAAATATTAATGGAGTACAATACTCACTAAGTTTTATAATTTTTAAATCATGTGGGGGATTGCTGGAAAAAATTATGCATTTTATTGATTTAAAAATTATTATTTATATTATTCATTTTTTGAAAAAAAATATATTTATGACTCAAATTTAATTAAAGGCATTAACGTCATCATTTAATCATTAAGCATTGAGCTTGCCGTTTCATATCGTTGATGGGAAATTTCATTTTGAGTGTTAATGTAAAATTGATTTTGAGGGTTTATGCCTTTGACCTGCAATTCATGTAGGAGAAATATTTTGCGTGTATTTTTTGATCTATATAAATTTATGAGCATCTTGAAGAAATATATACAACATGGATATTTAATTTTTTTAATCCCATCTATTTTTGTACAAAAAGTGATATTGGTAGTTCTAGTTCGGGAATCTTTTATTGCGGCACTAATAGAGGTCCTACGGGTTGTTGAATCCTGGGAAAAGAACGCGTTTAAGCTTAATAGCAATACTCGTGTAGAAGGGCATTTCCTTTCTAAGGATAGCGTTCTCATGTGCCTCAACCCAAAGATATGTTATCTAAAACTCCTTTCTCAATTTAAATTATATTTCATGTATTTGTTGTTGTTTATATTAGAATTGATGGTTCTTGATTTGATGATATCTTAATAAGATTATATATTGTATTTTTTGCAGTATAACTATTGATGTACTTACTAGTTCTCGGTTGATATATATTGTTACATATGTATATTTTTTTTCATGTTATTAGTATATTATTTGATGATTATTATAAAATATTTCCAATAGCCTGCAACACACACATGCCTTCCAAGCCCGTGTAGAGGCTCCCTGTAAATATGTGCTATGATTCAAGGAAATTCTTGAATCATAACCTTGGAATGAAAAAGAATTGATATGAGAATCAAGCAAAGAATCAAGAGAAGAGATAAGACTTAAGAGAATTAGGGTTGAGAAAAGGGGAAATCAATTTCATTCATAACATGAATTTTATTACAAGAGATAGCAAGCAATTTATACTAGACAACTAACATAAGATACAAAGAATCTAGACAACAACTACCAGCTACACAGTCACCACAAAACAAAACACACGAGCAACTAACAACCTCTTTTCCCGCGAAAAAGCCAATTCAAATCCTTACATGAAATTTAACAAAAAAGAAGACTAAAAACAGCTCCAAATCAGCTCCAATCATGGCAATACCCTCCCCTCAACAACATTCTTGTCTCAAGAATGAAAGGAAGGAAATTGTGTCCTTAGAAAGTTAAATTCTTCCGATGAAGTATGCTGTGAATCCAAGTTAGCCCATTGAACCAGCACCTCTTGCCCTTTCCTATGCTGTTGCTGCAATTCTCGTGACTCCAAAACAGCCAAGGGACCTTGCATCAGAATGCCATTGGAAGCAGCTGTTGAAGGTGCTGCAGAACATGGAATCCCATCAGCCAAATGCTTTTTCAATAAGGAGACATGGAACACTGGATGGATGCTTGAGTCTGCAAGCAAGTCTAGTCTATACGCTACCGATCCAAGCTTCTCCAAAATCTTATAAGGACCAAAATAATGAGCACCAAGCTTGATATTCTTGCGAACAGCAACTGAAGATTGCCTTTATGGTTGCATTTTTAAGTAACCTTGATCACCAACATCAAAAACTTTATCAAAATGTTTCTTATCAACAAAATTCATTCGTGGTTGAGCCACTTGTAAGTTATCCTTAAGCTGCTGTACCAGGTTCCTTCTCTGCTCTAAAAACTCACTGACTTCTATCATAAACCGAACCTACAATTAGGCTAAATATGCTTTTGGAGGGAATAATACTTAGTAGTACATTTAGGCGGGAAAGTTTGTTATGGAAATGGGTGATGTGTCCGGTTGGTTACAACTTTAGCAAAGCATTGTAAACATCTATAAGAAGACTTGGAAATGTAAGAAGTGATCATCCAATGAAAATATAATCCAATTCCTTTGTTTACTCTATCTCTTGCTCTCAATTTGATGGTTAGCATTCAATTTCTAGTTGAATTCTAACAATTGGTATAAGAGCTTCGTTCTAGGCATCCATCTGATCATCCAGTCCATTCTGGCCAGAAAGAGAAGATCAGCAATGCCTCCCACAACCTAACAATGCCACCAATGCCGCGCCCAATGCGGTACCTGGTGTTGCAGCTCCCACCTATGCTGCTGTTGCGGGAGCTAAAGAAGGTAGTTCTCAAGGGTTACAGATGAATCAGGTGATGCAAATGACGCAAAATGTGCTCCGGAGTGTTCAATTGCTTGACTAGAAAATGGACAATCAGGGCCAAAGGTTGAATAAGCTGTCCGATTGGCAAAGAAGGTGTGAATCTCAGCTGCAGGGAAGTGGGACTCTCTTTCCAACTAACCCACAACCTGTTCGACAGCCGGTCTGGTCCCTTGATTTCATTCCTCCGCCCTCTAATTCAGGTGATAGTGCCTCAAATGCAAGAAGTTCCTCTTACAGACAGCCTCGGCTAGAGCTGGAGGCATTTGGAGGAACTTTGCCTCAATCTTGGTTGAGGAAATGTGAGAGGTATTTTAAATTCTATAGCATTGAAGAGCATGAAAAAGTGGAGCTGGCAGCAGTTAAATTAAAGGGAGAAATGGAGACTTGGCTTTATGGGTTGATTCGCACCAAACCCAATCTCACTTGGACCACGTTCTCAAATGAACTTTGTTCTTGATATGGTGCTGAAGATGTTAGTGAGGTTGTTGATAACTTCAACAAATTGATCCAATCAACCACTGTCAAAGACTATATGGGGAGATTTGAGGAATTAAGAGCAAGAATGCTCTCCATTTATCCTGATGCTCCGGAGTCCTTTTATGTTTCCAGCTTTGTGAGTGGACTCAAGCCACGCATCAAGAGCTTGGTTAAGGCCTTTGAACCAGAGTCCTTAACCCAGGCATATACCAAGGCTAGGAAGGTGGAAAGCACGGTATTATCAAATGTGGATGTTCCTAAAAGCAAAGGAAATTTCCTTGGCTCTTCATCCAGTCGGGCTACCCAACCCAGCAGCAAGAGTAATAGCTTGAAGGACATGAGGCCTCAACGATTATGCTACAAGTGCAATCAAAAGTACTTCTTTGGTCACAAGTGTGATCCAAAGTACTTAATGACAGTTACTGGTGAAGAAAGCCATGACGAGGAGGCTGATGAAGAAATTCTTCAGGAACTAACTCTGGAGGAGGAGGAATTCAAGGCAGAAGAGGACAGTTATGTGAAAATATCAGTGAAAGCTCTAACCAGGTCTGGTTCACACAACACCATTCGAATCAAGGGTGTAGCAGAACCACAGACATTGCTTATCCTCATTGATAGCGGTAGTACACACAGCTTTGTGATCCTAAGGTCGTAAGAGCTGTGGGACAAGAGATCATGAAGACTACTCCCCTTGCCGTGACCGTTGCTGATGGTAATTCCCTCCTCACTCACACAAAATGTAAGAACTT
This sequence comes from Simmondsia chinensis, assembly GCA_018398585.1. Taxonomy (NCBI): domain Eukaryota; kingdom Viridiplantae; phylum Streptophyta; class Magnoliopsida; order Caryophyllales; family Simmondsiaceae; genus Simmondsia; species Simmondsia chinensis. The sequence continues at coordinate 10,721,717 of JAGTTD010000010.1, read as the reverse complement.
CAGTTGGAAGATGCAGGGGCATAAGTTTGTCTATGACTTTCGACTCTTGAGGCTTGGTGGTTGTGACATGGTACTAGGAGTAGATTGGATGAAGTCTTATAGTCCAATCCTCTTTGATTTTTCACAATTGGCAGTTTCCTTTGAAAAGGAAGGTCTTAAGATCAAATTGCAAGGCATTTGTGAGCAAGGACATCTGCAATCCATGAGTGGAAAGCAGTTACACAAGGCATTGAGGAAAGAAGATTACAATTGGGTTGGTCAATTTTATTCAAACACATTAAATGCAGCAATTGAGCAGCAACAGATTTCAACTCCTCTGCAGAATCTGTTGACAGAATTTGAGGACATTTTCAGGCAACCTGATGAGTTACCTCCCCATAGGTCCTTGGATCATGCTATTCCACTGAAGGAGGGAGCCCATCCAGTCAGCCAACGGCCCTATAGATACCCACATTCACAAAAAAATGAGATTGAGCCACAGGTGGATGAACTGCTCCAGACCAAGTTCATCAGGCATAGTCACTCTCCCTTTGCATCACCAGTAATTTTGGTGAAGAAGAAGGATGGAACAGCACGAATGTGCATTGATTACCGCCAATTGAACTCTCTTACAGTCAAGGACAAGTTCCCAATACCTGTCATTGACGATTTACTTGATGAACTCAATGGTGCTTGCTACTTTTCTAAGCTGGACCTACGACAGGGGTATTATCAGATAAGAGTTCAAGAAGGCGACATCCACAAGATAGCCTTTAGGACACATCAAGGTCATTATGAGTTCGTGGTAATGCCCTTTGGACTATCCAACGCACCAGCCACATTTCAAGCTTTGATGAATGAGGTGTTTAAGGCTTACTTGAGGAGGTTTGTCCTTGTTTTTTTCGATGATATATTGGTCTACAGCCCCACATTGTAGCAACACTTGGTGCATCTGAGGAATGTCTTCCAAACAATGAGAATTCACAAGCTGTTCGCTAAGGTCTCCAAATGTGCCTTTGCTCAGACTCAGGTTGAATACCTGGGACATATAATATCCTTTGAAGGAGTTGCCACTGATCCAAGCAAAGTGCAAGCTATGTTGCAATGGCCAAAGCCCAAATCCCTTAATGAATTAAGAGGATTTTTGGGTTTAACAGGCTACTACCGCAAATTCATAATGGGATATGGGTTGATTGCCAAGCCATTAACAGAATTGCTCAAGAAGGACAACTTCCATTGGAATGCTTCAGCTCAGGAGGCTTTTGAATCATTGAAACAGATCATGACCAAGGCTCCAATCCTTGCTATGCCAGACTTCAGCTTGCCCTTCACTCTTGAAACTGATGCTAGCAGTTCAGGCATTGGTGCTATTCTTTCGCAAGGAGGAAGACCATTGGCTTACTTAAACCAAGCTTTGGGACCAAAGAACCAAAGCCTCTCTATATATGAGAAGGAGTATATGGCCATACTTTTGGCTGTCCAAAAGTGGCGCCATTATCTGGAAGGCCACAAATTTGTCATAAAAACAGATCACCAAAGTCTGAAATACTTACTCGAGCAAAGGATCAGCACAATGGTCCAAAGAAAAGGGTTGATGAGAATGCTGGGGTTAGAATACACCATTGAGTACCGGAAAGGGGTTGAAAATTTGGTAACAGATGCTCTCTAGATGCAATGAGGCAGTAGGATCAGAGAAAACAGCAGATGAAGCTCGGTTTGCTGCAATCACTGAAGTAGTACCTCTCTGGATGACAGAAGTGATCAATTCTTATGAAAATGATGAATTTGCTAAAGCTTGCATTGTTCCTTACAGTATCAATTCCTCTCCAGCAAGTCTTGATTCTAATATTTCTGTCAATGGAGGCATCATAAGGGTTAACGGCAAGATCTATGTGGGTAATGACAGCAAGCTAAGGGAACAGATCATAGCAGAATCTCATGACTCTCCTTGGGGGGGGGGGGGGGGGGGGGGGGGGGGGGGGGGGGGGGTCACTCTGGCAAAGAAGGTTCATATCAAAGAATCAAGTAGTATTTTTATTGGCCTAATCTGAAGAAGCAAGTCCAAGAATTCGTGGACCAGTGCCAAACTTGCCAATAGTCAAGGTGGATCACATACCTTACAAAGGCTTGCTGCAACCTCTTCCAATTCCCGAGGGTTCTTGGACCCACATCAGCATGGATTTCATTGAGGGACTACCTAAATCTGAAGGGAAGGAAATCATTTGGGTAGTAATTGATTGTTTTACCCGATATGGTCACTTCATTGCTCTTCCTCACCCCATCACTGCTGAAAAGTTGGCTCGGTTGTTCTTAGACAACAACTACAAACTACATGGCCTTCCTCAGACAATTGTGTCAGACAGAGACAAGTTATTCACTAGTAACTTCTGGCGTGAGCTGTTCCTTCTGATGGGCACCACCTTGGCCTTAAGTTCTTCTTACCATCCACAAACGGATGGCCTAACCGAGAGAGTTAATCAAAGTGTAGACCAGTACCAGTGTGGCATGACATTCTCACATCCCAAACAATGGCACAAATGGCTCTCCTGGCTGAGTATTGGTATAACACTCATTCTCATAGTTCCTTAGGAACTACACCGTTCAAGGCTCTCTATGGTCAAGATCCTCCTTCTCCATTATTCAATCAAGGGGTGGTCTCTCATGTACAAGGGGTTACTGACTTACTTCAGCAAAGAATGCAACTAATTCATCAGCTCAAAGATAATTTACAGTTGGCTCAAGCTAGGATGAAGTTCTACGCAGATAAGAAGAGAACTGATAAGAGCTTCAATGTGGGAGATATGGTATATCTTAAACTGCAGCCATATCGACAAAGTTCAATAGCAATCCGCAAGAACATCAAGTTATCTGCCAGGTTCTATGGGCCTTACAAAATCATAGAACGAATTGGCAAGGTAGCATACAAATTGGAGCTTCCCCGTGACTGCTTGATTCACCCCGTGTTTCATATATCCTTACTGAAGAAACGGGTCTCTTCCAAAGCTGACAGCACTGAAAGTACCCAAAGAGGAGCAACAGCAAGCTTACAAGCAGGAAGTAACGGTCAATTGATCCTTGAACCTGAGGTCATTCTTGATAAAAGAACGGTGCAGCAGCAAGGCAACACCACACAATAGCTTTTGATCAAATGGACCAACTTGAGTACTGCACAGGCTACTTGGGAGAATTCCAACTTCATCAAATCTCGATTTCCTTCTTCCATTCTTGAGACAAGAATGAATTGAAGGGGAGGGAATTGTCATAAATCGAACCTAGAATTAGGCTAAATATGCTTTTGGCGGGAATAATACTTAGTAGTACATTTAGGCGGGAAAGTTTGTTATGTAAATGGGTGATGTGTCCGGTTGGTTACAACTTTACTAAAGCATTGTAAACATCTATAAGAAGACTTGGAAATGTAAGAAGTGATCATCCAATGAAAATATAATCCAATTCCTTTGTTTACTCTATCTCTTGCTCTCAATTCGATGGTTAGCATTCAATTTTTAGTTGAATTATAAGTTGTAAACAACCGGACACATCACCCATTTACATAACAAACTTTCCCGCCTAAATGTACTACTAAGTATTATTCCCGCCAAAAGCATATTTAGCCTAATTCTAGGTTCGGTTTATGACAACTTCTGTCATTGCAGTCACAACTCCTTGAAGTCCAATAGGAGATGGAGTTTCATAGCCATAGAGTGCCTTAAAAAGAGTTGTCCCCAAGGATAAGTGAGTGTGCGTATTATACTAAAATTCGGCTATGGAAAGCCATCTATGCCATCGTTTTGGATTGGAGGAAGTCATCCCTGTCAAATATTATTCCCCATATTGATTAACTCTCTCAGTCCATCAGTTTGTGAATGATAAGAGGAACTAAGAGCAAGCGTAGAGCCCAGCAACAAGAACAACTCCTGTCAAAAATTTCTTGTGAACAACCTATCTCGATCTGATGTGATAGATTGGGACAACCCATGAAGCCTATAGATGAGATCTAGAAATAATCTTGCTAGTCTTGCAGCTGTAATGGGATGATTGAGGCCATACTAATGTGTTGGCGTCCCCTATAAGGAATAGGTAAAGGTTGAAGAAGTCCTTAATAAGGGGCATGATCACTCTTGGTTTGTTGGCATACTTCATAACTCTGCACCACTTTCACCACATCTCCCTTCATACCATTCCAATGAAAGTAAGTCTTCAACCTTTGACGAGTACCTTCAATACCTGAATGGCCTCCCTAAGATGAAGAATGGAAGCCTAGAATAGCCTGCTTCCTCAAGTCAGAAGTTGTTCCAATATGCACCTTGCTCTTGATTTTGATAATACCACTGCAAACCACCACACTAGAATACTCATATGCAGCAAGCTTCACACTTAAGGCTGTGATACACTCCGGTACATATGTGTCATCTACATATGAATCTTGTACCTCATGCATCCAAGAAGGCAAAGTTACTGATATGGCATTACGAGTTGTAGCATTTCCTTCCTCATGACTTCGAGATAAAGCATCTGCTGCAATGTTTTCTGTTCCACTTCTATACTCAATCGAATAGTCCAAGCCCAACATTTTCATAAGTCCCTTGCGCTGCACTCGAGTAGAAATTTTCTGTTCAAGCAAGTATTTTAAACTCTAATGACCAGTCTTGATTATAAAGTAATGGCCATCCAAGTAGTGTCTCCACTTTTGCACAGTCAATAAGATTGAAGGATACTCCTTTTCATATATCGACAAGCTTGCATTCCTAGGACACAAGGCTTGGCTGAGAAAGGCTACTGGCCTTCTAGCTCCCACCCCTGTGCTACTAGCATCTATCTCCAATACAAATGGTAGTTTGAAGTCAGACATAACCAACACAAGAGCTATACACATAGCTTCCTTAAGATTCTGGAAAGCATCCTGGGCTGCTTCTATCCATCCAAAGGCATCTTTCCACAAGAGAGCTGTCAAAGACTTGGCTACCATAGCATAACCTGATATAAACTTGCAGTAATAGCTAGTAAGACCTAAAAATCCCCGCAATTGTTTAAGTGAATTTGTAACTGGCCAATTTCTCATTGCTTGAACCTTGGTTGGGTCATTGGCAACACCATCACTTGATATAATATGACCAAAGTACTCAACTTGAGCCTAAGCAAATGAACACTTAGACAATTTGGCAAACAACTTATTCCATCTCATGATATCAAACACCAGCCTCAGATGCTCCACACTAGTCTCTGTAGAAGGACTATAAACCAAAATGTCATAAAAAAACATAAGAACAAACTTCCTCAAGTATGGCTTGAACACTGTATTCATAAGGGCTTAAAAGGTTGCTGGAGCATTGGTTAGCCCAAAAGGCATAACCACAAACTCATAATGCCCATGGTGTGTGCAAAATGCAGTCTTATGTATATCAAGGTCCTTCACTCGAATATGATATGACCCTATCTCAAGTCTAACTTTGAGAAGCACTGAGAGCCATATAGTTCATCCAATAGATCATCAATGATAGGTATTGGAAACTCGTCCTTAATTGTAAGTGAATTCAGTTGCCTGTAATCAACACACATGCGAGAGGTTCCATCCTTTTTCTTCACTAAGATCACAGGAGATACAAAGGGACTATGGCTATGTCGAATGAAATTTGTCTTCAGGAGTTCATCTATTTGTCTTTCAATCTCTCTCTTTTGACAGTGTAGATATTTGTAAGGTCTAATGTTAACTGGATTAGCATCAACTTTCAGTGAAATAACATGATCTAATGCTCGTTTTAGGGGAAGAACAGTTGGATGTTAAAAAAGATCCTTATAATCCAGGATAAGTTTGCCGATTAACGGGTTTGATTTCACCTGAGCATCCATTGGCTGAGCATCAACAGAGAAGAGATGGCCTATCCATTGATAGCTTCCCTTCTTGATTACTCCTTCAAATCTTTTACTTTACATCATATTCAATTGCCCTTGTTCAATAATGCCCTGCAATTGAATTCCTTGGCCCTCTTTATCAAAAGACACTGTCAATTGGCTGAAATCAAACACTAAGGGGATGATTGCCTTCATCCAGTCCACACCTAGGACCATATCACACCCTCCTAATGTAAGAACTCTGAAATCATACACGAAATCATGTACTTGCATCACCCAACTGAACTGTTTGCGTTTTGTTTTTGTTAAAATGGAGTTTTCATCTGCCATTGTAACAGCTGAAGGACTGGCCTTGATCACTTCATGTCTCACTACCCTCACTATATTAGGATCCACAAAACTATGCGTGTTGCCACTTTCAATCAAGATCAACAATGACCTATGTCCAGCTTCACCTTTGATTCGAATTGTATAGTGTGATCGATTACCAGTCAAAGCTTGAACTAATATTTCCATTTCATCATCATCAAATTCCTCCACATATGTCTGATCTTGCACTTCATAATCTTCCTCACTAAATGGCATATCAGAAACTTCTTGTGGCTCAACACCAGTGACAGTCATTATAAACTTTGGGTTACACTTATGAGCAAAGAAATATTTCTAGTTGCATTTAAAGCATAACTTTTGAGCCCTCTTCTCCGCTATACTCAAGAGTTTATTGGTTGCAGGAGCTGCTGTTTGTAATGGTGTTGCTCCCTGAACACTCTTAGAATGTTGACCCTGTGGTGCAACCAAAACTGTGTTCTCAAAAAGCCTGGCTTTTGAATATGCTTGAGACAAAGTAAGAGGATTCAATGCCTTAACCAAATTCTTGATTATAGGCTTCAATCCACTGATAAAACTAGAAACATAGTAGGGCTCAGTGGCCTCTGGATTCACTGTCATCATATGAGCCTTCAAATGTTTAATATTTGTCATGTAATCTTTAACAGATGTTACTTGTGCCAATTTGTTGAAATTATCTATCACATCACTAAGGTCGTCATCACCATATCGCTCACACATTTCAGTCACAAATTCAGACCATGAGAGAGTAGCATTGTTGCGAATCAAACTATAAAGCCACACCTCATGATCACCATGCAAATAAACAACAGCTAGCTCAACCTTCTCAGCTTCAGCTACTTGGTACAAACAAAAATACCTCTCACATTGCCTGATCCAAGAATGAGGATGTGTACCATCAAAAGATTCCAATTCCAATCGTAGTTGCCTGAATCCATTGCTTCTAGGCCCTATCACACCTTCTCTACTTTAACCAAAATGCTGATAATTTGAAGGATCGGGAGGTTTGGCTTGTTGACTAGTAGCTAAAAGCACTCCACATCCCGTAGGCAAGTTTTGCCTATGTATCTGCTCCTGTAAGCCATTAAGCTGTTGCGATTGCATCTCAAACTTCTGATACATACACCTCTGCATCATGGCCATCATCTGCTACATCTGATTCATAAATTGTTCAAAGTGATCTCCTTGTTGAGGAACCACAGTAGCTCCAGCATTAGTTCTAGTAGTTGTAGCTGTAGCATAAGTTACAGCACTAGCGGCAGCATTATGGGGAGCATTAGCTCGAGTCGTTGCTCCTCCAGCCATTTGAATTGTCCACTTTCGTCTAGCCAAATTGTGAACACAGATCACCAAAGGCTCGAGCAAGACTAATCCAAACTAAACAACTGAATCGGGAACAAAAGAAGCTGGTTCAGCTACTAAATCAATCAAATTGAAGACAAATTCAACTCGATCGGAAGCAATGGTTCAAGCTTTGATACCAATTGTTATGATTCAAGGAAATCTGGAATCATAACCTTGGATTGAAGAAGAATTGAGATGAGAATCAAGAAAAGAATCAAGAGAAGAGATGAGACTTGAGAGAATTAGGGTTGAGAAAAGGGGAAATTGATTTCATTCTTAACATGAATCTTATTACAAGAGATAACAAGCTATTTATACTAGACAACTAACTCAAGATACAAAGAATCTAGACAACAACTACCACCTACGCAGTCGCCACAAAATAGAACACGCGAGCAACTAACAACCTCCTTCCCCGCCAAAAAGCCAATTCAAACCCTCACATGAAATTTAACAAGAAAGAAGACTAAAAATAGCTCCAAATTAGCTCCAATCATGATAATAAGATAACAAGTACCATCCAACGGATTTTTGCTCCATCCATTCTAGTATACACCTTCTATCCAAACGTTTATCCTCTTTGAAATTTCTAAAAAGTTTTGACTTAACCATCAAAGGACCTAAAAAGGCAGTTAGTTTTGTCTTTTTGTTTGTTTATCTTGAAAAAGCAATGTCCACACACCCTACCGAAGGCAAGGTATAGTTTGGCTTTCAACAATTTATATGGAAATAGAATGACGCACGCAAAATTATAACTTAGAACAAAATACAAATCATGGACACAATGGGATGATTAACTTTATTCCAAAACAAGCTATTTATAATGCATCCTAAACAACTCAAGAAACACTAGATTACAAAGAAGACTACTAACTTCCTAGGATACCGACTAGAATAAAAGACCCACTGAAGGGTTACAAAAGCCATAATGGCCTGTTGGAAGAAGAAAGGAAGGACAATGAATTCTTCCACTAAATGACTGGAATAAGTGCTAACTTAAATGCCTAATATTAATTATAAAATACAAAATACAAAATAAAATACAAAAAAAATATGGATTCAACTCTCCCTTCAATTTGGAGTATGTGACTTAACAACGCCCAACTTACCGAGTAATAACAAACAAGACGGAAAACCAAGTGCCTTGATAAAAATATCAGCTAGTTGCCCCAACTTGGCTAGTAAAAGTTCATGAACGAAATGGCAATCTAATTTAGCGTGCTTAGTTCGGTCATGAAAAATCGGATAGGATGCGATATGAAGAGCATCTTGATTATCACAACATAGTAAAGTCGATTGATCAACAAGCACCACAAACACAACAGCATCAAGTAATGAATGACGGAACCATACGAACTCAATTGTAACAATAGCCATGGAAGAATATTTTGCTTTAGAAACTACTGACTGTCTCTTTGAACGCCGCGGATATAGGTGCACTGCCCAAAAATACAGTAAAACCTATGGTGGATCGCCAAGTAGTGGAACATCTAGCCTAGTCAGCATTATAATAAGCATGTAACTCAAAATCACACTCAAAAGGCAGAAAAACTCCTTGTTGGGTGGGCCTTTTAGGTAACATAACACGAGTAACCGCCTCCTGATGTAGACCACAAAGATCATTCATAAACCGATGAGAATTTGAATAGCATAACAAATTTCAAACCGAGTAATTGTCAAATACAATAACCTAGCCACCAACCGACTGTATTGACCCAGGTTTTTGACTGGCTTAACTTTCTTGTCAGTTAAACGATGGTTTTGAACTATCCAAGTGGAACCCGATTTTGCCCTAAGTGACTCGACTTTACTCAAAATATCCAACGCATGGTTTCTTTAACTCAACATGACGTCGGCCTGTGAAAGAGCGACCTCTATGCCCAAAAAATACTTTATTAGTCGTAGGTCTTTAATTTCTAGCTGTTGATTAAGAATAGATTTCACTCTTAACATACGGTTCAAATTATTACTGTTAATAATCACATCATCCATACAAATAAGAATAGCTAAGAAAACCAACCCATATGAATAGGTAAAAAGCGAATAGTCCATCTTTAGTTCAACAAAATTGATAGCAATTAAGGACAAGGTAAAATTTTTTGCTCCAATTCTGGGAAGCTTGCTTAAGGCTGTAAAGGAACTTATGAAGTCGACACACTTTAACCCCATGTTGCCTTTCAATACCTTACATGAGTTTCATATATGCTTCTTCATTGAGATAACCTCAACTACAAGTGGCTATTACTACATGAACACATTGAAATGCAACATGTTTAGCAATCAGAGCAAAAGTGTCATGATAATCAATACCGTCGACTTGAGTATAACCCTTTTCCACCAATGAAGCTTTGTAGCATTTGATTGTTCTTAATTTCATAATCCACTTAGAATTGATGGCCTTTTTAACTGGGGCCAAAACTTGCAAAGTCCAAGTTCGTTTATGCTCAAGAGCTTCTATCTCTTTGTTCATTGCCTTTGTTGAATGTTCATAAAAAATTGCTCGTTTATTGTTTTTCTAGCTAACCATTAGAAGTGATGGCTCCTAGAAAAGTCGAGTGAGTATTAGATAATCGTGTATTAGACAAAAACAGTGAGATCGGGTATGTTATTCCCGATTTGGTGGATGGAGCGATAATACGATGATGGGCTATAGAAGATGGCACATCACATATATAATCTCAGTACTTAACTGACATCAATTAAGTATGAACCTTGTGCCCTAAATCCTCACTACCCATTATAGTTGCTAGACGTTCAGCATGGGATGCACTGCCTGAATGCATCGCACCACTGTCATCACTGCCTGCGGTGGTCTTAGGCCAGCTCCTTTGTGATGGCTGATTCACCAACAGGAGCCAATGATACCACCTCGTGATCTCTTCCACCGGCATCAATAGAACCAAAATCAAGCACTAAAACTTATGTTTCTTCCAATAAACAAAAACCTGTGGTGTCCTCGATTGACTGACCCATGTCCAAGCCCTGCTTGTCAAGATAAGTAAAGGAATTTTTAAAGAAAATAATATCTCATGAAATAGTAATTTTCGTGTCATCTATGCTATAGACTTTTTAACCCTTTTGACGATGTAAGTAACACATAAAAATACGCCTACTAACGAGTCTCAAATTTGCCCTTGGAGTCATTCTTACTATGAATATAACTGAGACACCCAAATACATATAAATGACTACAAATCAATATTCTCCCAAATAAAACTTCATAAGGGCTTTTATTTAACAATAGAGGAGTTAAAGTTAGGTTAATTCAACAAGTGATTGTTAAGACACAATCACCCCAAAGCCGAGTTGACAATCTTGCCTGAAAATGCAATGTGGGAGCCACTTCAAGTAGATGCCTCTGTTTTCTTTCGACTGCCCCATTCTGTTGATGTGTGTTAGTAACACGAAATTTGAAATTGCGTCCTAGTTTGGAATAAAAATCTAACAAACCACCATACTTAAATTCTTGCCCATCATCACTCCTTGTTTAACCTGCATATCAAACTAATTTGAGCAATATTACAAAAATCCCTAAGTAAGTAATGAGCCTAACACTTCTTCCTCATCAAATAGACCCATGTACATCGACCAAAATCATTAATAATAGTGAGAACAAGTTAATGGAAGAGTTCAATAGTGTCCCTAAATATCACAATGAATCAACTCAAAATATAAACTAGCCATGGAAATTTATATAGAGAAAGAAGACCACGTTCATTTAGCTCGATGACACGGGTCACACACAATGTTTCTTTTATTTGAAAAACTCGAATGTTGATAAATGGAAAGCTTAGAGAACAACAAATGTCCTAAACAACAAATCCAAAACAAGAAAAGATCTAGCAGTTTCTCCATATCACAAATGTGAGCAAATGCTGTAGCTAAGCCACAAATGAACAGAGGGATCTAAAACACGGTATACAACTTATCCCAAAATGGTTTTAGCTTTGTGTAATAAGTAGAAATGGGAGATTTTTTTTGTGGCAATTGGAATATCTGACGTTTTAGCTCATAAACAATAGGAACATTCCCTTGGGAAAAGCATTGATGTTAAATCAAGCCACATCTCCCTAGCCATTTCAAGGTAGGTAATGCTTTCATTGACTTCCTTAGAAAGCAAATTTGAAAGCCAAGAAGGCACCATTGAATTACAAGACTCCAACTTTTAAAACCCGATAAGCTTTCATTCATTTTAAGATGATACCATCTATAAAATCGATATTCCACTTACCATTGAAAACCATAGAAATAGAATGTTGCAAGACTGATAATTACGCCTTGTTAGAAAAGTGGTGACAAAATTCATCACCATGTGACCAAGGATGAAAAGAAAATGGGGAGTAACTATCGATGACTCCCCCTATCATAGACATTGGTGCATAAGTATTACCAAAATTAGCAAGCGAAATTGCATACCAAATAAAATAGACACCGTTTCCAACAAAACATCAACTAAGACCCAAAAAAAAAAATTTAATTGATCAAAACGTGCTTTGATACTAAGTAAAAAGTTTAATTGAGCAGGGCCAGAGCGTAACTATGTGGACCTTTTTCAAACCAAATTTTATTTTTATGACCATTATGTATTTAGTCGTAGTGACAAGGTTGAACTCGAGATAAAATGATCATCCTTCGACGGGCTCGTGGCTACAAGCTTGAGCTCGAGAACTTAGCCCTTAGGATGTTACACTAGTTGTCTACCCTTGGCCAATCTTAGGGTGGCAAGCTTGAGTCTGAAACATTGGCTTTTAGCCATTGGACCAGCCTCGAGCTTGAGATTGCAAGCTTGAGCTCGAGAGACGTGCCTCGACCGTGTGGTAACCCCCACTCTTTCCATATCTGATGTTTCCTTAAGCCAAATTCTTTGCTTTATCCATATCCGCCTACTCTCCATATCGAGGTCAGATTTTCTGCCAACTTTTTGTATCCCACGGTCGCTTGAACAAGGAAAAAGTGCCTAATAAATTCATTGCCATAGAGCTTTGAACGAAATACACAGAAACACGTCTTCTCCACTCCCTTACTTTCTCTTGTCAAAGTTAATTCTCTCTTCTCCATTACTGAGCAAGTTCAAGCGTGCTCTAATCCATCTTCCTAGAGCAAACTACTGAGGTGGACACCGTGTTAACCTTGGGGACCGGAGTGCCAGTGATCTCATTGCACCTATGTGAGGGCATAAACAACTTAGGTAGTGGATCTCTCCGTAGCATAAATATTCTTCAGTTTATTTCTCCTTTTCTATTCTCTGTAATTTTTGTTGATATATTATTTGTTCAAGTCTTTCTCAATATGAAACTATTTTAGCTTGTGTTTATTTCTATTAGGGTTAAAATTATATTTTGGTCGTTCATTATCATTATTTTCCAACAATCTAAGTCGTTTAGTTAAAATGAGAAATCACAATATGACTCACATTGGGTTTATCATTCCTGATATGTCCAAAACTAAGCCTTTGGATGGGAAGAACTACAAAATATGGGCTGATAAGATGAAGTTCTTCCTAGGTCAACTTGAGGTTCACTACACCCTCATTAATGATAAAGCCCCGCCAGGTCCAACAAAGACTTTTAGAAAGATAAATGAACATGTAGGGGAATACTTCTCCACGACATGACATCGCCTTTATACAAAATATGCACTAACATGAAATCATCTTAAAAAGTATGGGAAGCACTGCAAAATAAATATAAGTTTGATGGTAGTGCTGCTAAGAAATATGTCTGTAATATATGGTTATCATTTACAGTGGTTGACAAAGAACGTATCTATGACTAGATACCTAAGTATGACATCTTGTGCAATGATTTACTGAATAAGGGAACGAAATTTTGTGAAACGCTCCAATCCAATTGCCTGTCGGAGAAATTGCCTCCCTCTTGGGACATTTATAAGGCCCAACAAAAACACAAGGAAAAGGGCATAACTCTGCAGGAATGGATCTCCCATATCAATTTGGAGGATCAAAATCACAAACAAGCCAAACGGGAAATCCACTAGACATTCCTTCTTTTGTAAGTAACCTTCTGGAATCAAGATATGTAGGGAAAAGGGGCAAGAATAGGAAATTGCAAAATAAGGGAATTTCTAATTGTCAGAGGACGGTTCCAACAACAAATAAAAGGAGTTTTGGGGGGAGAGATCAATAAGAGACCTTAAAAAAAGAAGAAGTGGATAAAAGGGACATATTTAACATGTGGTGAGAGCGGTCACAACTCGAGGGACTGCAAAAGGGGATTCAGACCTGAAAAGCTCAAAGACCACAAGGCCAAGCAAATGCCACCGAGGACGGAGACATGTTTGTCGCCATGATCTCTAAAATAAACATGGTTGGGAACACAGTCGAGTGGGTTGTAGATACTGGTGGCATGATGCTTCGTTGTTAGCAGCATTATCAATAGTAATATTAAAAATTTTGTGTTTAACGGCATGCATTCATAATGGCACACGTGAATACCTAAGTACCGTGGGATATTCAAATAGGAAAAAATGAATTCATTTTTGCATAGCGTAGGAATAATCAATCAATTGTGCAGTTATGCACATGAAAGGCACTTCGGATTTTGGCTTCCACGTGTTAGATGTCAACGAGAACATGTTCGTGTTTGCCTTTAAAATATCTTCAAGGTCATTTTTCATATTTAAAAATTCTTTCAATGCATCCAGCTTCAAAGTGTTTGGAGGGACCCTTAGAGCGGCATGATTTAATGCAGTTTTACAGCATCAGACAAATCTAGGGTCTTCGCCAATGGTAAACGGCTGATCAGCCGAAATGGCGTATCTCATTAATTCACGTTTGATAGTTTCCTGAGAAAACTTAAAGTTTGCAAGTTCACCAATAGCTTGCTGTATGGGTTCTATCTGCATTTAATTCGGGTTGGCTTCTTTGTAGGTGTCCTTTTAAAGTCCCAGTCCCACTATTAAGTGGATGATCGAAAACTCTTGGAGGATCACATAGAGTATAATATGCTTTACCATGTACATAATCTAGTGTAAAATGGTTCCATACATCGCTAGTATTATGTCTACTACTGCCCGGTGCGGGTTTGAGTTTTATCATTGATGGGTGTGGGTTCGAGTTTCATCATTGGTGGGCGTGGTTTCGGGTTTAGAACATCCCACACCTCCCAATTCAAGATAATCCTGCCCGTATAGGTGTTCTAGTTCCCAATCACAGGTGTCTGTGTAGGAAGGTGACGGACCGGGTTCTAAAAAAGTACATTCTTGGGTATTAAGCCCCACTCCTCTACCCATTCAAGGGACTTTAGGCGGTCGAGAAGAGCTAGAACTAGATCAGCCAACTCCAGATGAAGATGAATTAAGTGTCATTATATTGTTAATTTAGAATTATAAAATGCAAGTAAGAATGCAAGTAAGGTAAATAAAAATGACAAATAAATAAAATTTTAATACTACTTTTACCGAAGCAAAAACTGAAACTTAAACTTCAACAAGCTTCTAGGAGCAGAACACAATTGAAACTTCAAACTTGAGAGATTGAGAGCAAAAAATTGTATGTAAGTAGAGAAGAGAGAATTCGAAAGAAGAGAGAATTGATTATTATTGTGTAGTAAAATGAAAAAATGTGGTTACTATGGTTACTATTTATAGAAAAAAAAAGAGAATTTTTTTTCGTTGGTCAGTTATTAATCAGGTATACAAACCATACTTTATGTTTATATTTCGAAATCGCTTGATAGATTAATGGACGAGTTAATGTTATAAACTCGACTCTATTTATATTGATACGAACCATTTTGTGTAATAGTCATTTGGTGTTTATGTGAATTTTGTTCAAAATATATTCTTACAAAATGCATGGATATGGCTTAGAAAGAGTATTGAATGGACGAAAATGAAAAGTAACAAAAGAAGGGCACATGCATATTATGTAATTTTCTCCCGGAAATGACATACTATGCATTACATTAAAATGAAATACCTTTGAGAAATAGCGATTTGGTATGACTTTTTCCTAAAGTCATTTCTTCATGAGGTTTTGTTATATATATGCTTTAGATTGTATGAATATTTGAAAGGCATTATGAATGTTTTATGATTAAGTGGTTTATCATACGTTATGAAAGGCGTAGCAGTCTAATTGATGCTTAATCCAGGTACAATAAGATGATTATATTCACCAATGGGCATGTTATGCCGTGGAATTCCACTGAACGAATGGATGAAAACTGTGCTCTACTACAGAGAAAAAAGTAATTGAGTTGCAAGCAACAAAAAAAAAAAAAAAAAAAAATGATGCTAGCAAGCTAATGTTAGAAAGTTGATGATGCAGATCTGCTTATAAAAAGGCCAATGAGCCTATGAATTAGTTATCATCGAGGGGAATGGGACTGAAGCCTATAAATTAATCACCATAGTAGAAACTTGTCCTTAGAGGTATGGCGATCCCATGAATGAGGTTCAACGGGTAAAAATGAAACTGATAGGCTGTCGGAGGAGAACAAATAATATTATTTGTAGCAGGGTATTACCGGGTCCCATTTCTAAGGTGAAGTACTCTTTACTGTGATATTTAAGGCAAAGTTTTTAAACTCTAAATGAACCCAAAGACATATTATTAGTGGGGTTTTGATCACAGATCATCCTTGGAGGGTTTACTTACGTGAATGTGGTGGTGGGGTCACCACTATGGGAAATGGGCTATTTCCTAATGACACTCATGAAACAGGATTTTGTGCACATAACCGTAACACACCACACCAATAAAGTTTTACAATTATCAGTATTCTGTGTGGGTGATGGGTCTAGACTTGACCACAAGGACCTAGTTCAAAGCATTTATGCTACTATAGTTTCTTCATGTCAAAGCTCATTTCCACTAAATGTTGGTTCAAACCCAAAAGATACCTACATATACTAACAGAATACAATGTTTAGAAGCTTTTATAATGTTTAAATCATGTGGGGATTATTGGAAAATTATGTATTTTATTGATTTAAAAATTACTTATTTATATTATTTATTTTTGGGAAATGGTTAGTCTTCAACAATCATAGGCATTTAAAATGTTATTCATGGCTTGATGATATATGACTAGAAATGAATCTAGAAGTTTCTTACCCATTTTTTTTTTTTTTTTTTTTTTTTTTTTAACGTGGAGTTTCTTATCGTTGGGGCTTATCATTTAGTACCATTCTTAATTTGCCTATGTAAATGCATTGTTACCGCAATGTTGTCTAAATTATTGTATTAAATTAAGTACATATTTTAACCTACATAAGTGCATAGGCAAGAGGGGGCGAAAAAAAAAAAAAAAAAAGGACAAGAAATCTTTTATTCTTTTAATTTCCTCTATTTTTATGAAAAATAGTGAGCTTGACAGCTACATTTTGGGGATCTTTTATTGCTGCACTGATAAAGGTCCGACGGGTTGTTGGATCATGGGAAAGAAGCGCATTCAAGCTTAAAAGCAGTACTCGTACAGAAGCGGTGTTTCCTTTCTAAGGATAGCGCTTTTGCGTGCCTCAACTCAAGATATGTTTTTCTAAGCTCTTTATATATTTGATATGTTTTCATCTATTTGTGGTTGTTTATAATATAATTGTTGGTTCTTAATTTGACGATTTTTGAATGAAATTGTACTATATTTCCATTTGTATGGTTAATCCATATTCAAATGTTAGTTTTTAATGGACATATGTAAATATATATTATTAATGTTATATGTATATTTTTTTTGTGTTAATAGTGTAATTTCTATAATTATTATAAAAATATTTCCAACAAAATAGCATGGGCACAAATAGAAATTTGCTGAGGTCAGTGGCTTTCAAACGCATCCAAGCAATAGGTAATAATTCCTTCTTTTTTATATCAAATAAATGAGCAATAGCATAGCATCCTAGTAATATAGACCAATTTTACTTGGGGCACTTGCCCCCACTTCTTGCACGGGGCATTTTCCCATGCTTGCAATTAGCTCATACTTTTCACATATCAATACAATTTTATTGTATTCAGCTATTGTGGAAATTTGGTGCTGATTTTGTTGTATGGATTCGAATGTTGATTTATTGGGTTGTATCAAGGTCATCTAATGGGAATTGTATATCGACTATGGGTGAATATGTGTGGCTATTATAAGTGAATTATGTAAGATTAATATTTAAAACATGATAGAGATTATAACACCAAATTAAATAAAAGTGTAAGTGAATCAGAACTTACCATTCACATCCATATTTGCTATGTACCAAGTATTACCGGCGATTAAGCCTGAGACGCACTTCCTCATACCACTACAACAACAATATTCACCAATCAGGAAAGAGAAAAGATAGGGAAATTCTCTTATTCCCTTAGTTTAGGAGAAAATTGATAAATTGGAATTTTTTTTTTTTTGTGGGGAGAGGGGTGGCCCCTTTATATAGACACACACATGGGCCTGCCTATCACAAGCCCAAGTGTTATAAATGGGCCGTTTATCCACCCCAAGCCCATGTAACAATGGACCAACACATAATTATATATAGGCCTATTATAAAATAAAAAACAGGGCTTTCGTCATTATCTTCTCAGGCTAACCCAATCGATTAAGTCCAAAATTCTAACATTCTCCCACTTGGAAGTTATTGATTGGAAAGAAAAAAAAAAACATTTAAGAAATATAACAATCCCCTTTAAAAAATAGAAAATTAATTCTATTCTAAATTAATTTTGTTATAAATTTAAATGACAATACAATCAATAAAATTGTTTCAAAAATAATTTAATCATGGTCAAATATACAATACAGCCAAAATAATAAAAGCCCCAAAAACATCCATGTCAGTTTCCAATAAAATTTCTAATTTCTGAACCCTGGCAATAATCACATCTTTCAAAGGATATGACTCTTATCCATGATCACAGAAACTAAGAACTCCATCAACATGGAATATAAACATGCGTTCTAAATAGTTTGCAATTTCAGCAAAATTTACTACACTTTTCTAATCAATGATAGACACCAGCTAGAAAAGATTCACTTTCTAATCGAGGAAATCACACCTCACAAAAAGCATGCCATGTCTTTAGACAAACTTTATTTAATCATCTCCTTAGAGATCCTTGTGCTTTACTTAAGTAATCATGTTTCCATGAGACCAAAAAAAATATTTACTTAGTAAACATTACAAGAATTTTACAATGAGCTCATCCGACCAAAATTGGTGCCAAAATATCAATAATAAGAGCCTCATATAGACAATATCCATAAAAAGTAAATAGAACGAAGATAATACTATATATATCATATATCCAGAATTCAAATTACATGGAAGTATTTGTACATTAAGGTACAACCGACTCCCTCTAATTAATTACATCAAAAGATTCTAAAACACCCATGTTTTGTGTATGTTGCTTGAAAATAATTGGTCGCATTCCTTTTGTCAATGGGTCTGCAAGCATAGTTTCAGTACTAATTTTCTCGATTATAACATCACTATCCTTTACTATGTCTCTAACCCTAAGAAATTTAAGGGTAACATGTTTTGAACCTCTTGCCCTCTTGTTATTTCTTGAAAAGAACACGGCTGCATTATTATCGCAAAAAATTTTGAGTGGCTTAGAGATAAAATCTACCATCTCCAAATTAGAAAGGAAGGTTCTGAGCCAAATTGCATGTGATGCAGCCGCAAAACATGCTACAAATTCTGCTTCCATTGTTGATATAGCGGTTAAACCCTATTTTTCACTCTTCCATGATACCGTACCACCAGCTAATGTGAATACATACCCTAAAGTAGACTTCATGCTATCTTGACAACCCGCAAAATCTGAATCTGAATATCCAACTATTTCAAGATTTTCAGCATGTTTATAAACCAACATGAAATCTTTAGTTCTTTGAAGGTATCTCATAACCTTTTTCGCTGCCACCCAGTGTGCCCAACCTGGATTTGAAGAAAATCTCCCAAGCATATTTACTGCAAAAGCAATATTTGGCCTAGTACAAGTTTGTATATACATCAAGCATCCCACAAATATTGGAATAAGGTACATTTTTCATGAAATTTCTCTCAATCCCATTCTTTGGGCATTGGTCTTTGTTAAGTTTATCTCCTTTAATAACTGGTGATTCTCTAGGCTTACAATCTTGCATTCCAAAAGCTTTTAAAACTCGTTCAACATAAGCACTTTGAGATAAACCCAACAATTTACGTGTCCTATCTCTATGTATCTCTATTCCAAGTACAAAAGAAGCAAGCCCCAAATCTTTCATATCAAAATGTTTAGACAAAAGTTTCTTTGTCTCATACAATATGCCTAAGTCATTACTAGCAAGTAAAATGTCATCAACATATAGCACCAAAATGATGAATCTACTCCCACTAATCTTAATATATATGCATTCATCAACCTTATTTTCCATAAACCCAAGATTAGTTATAACTTCATCAAATTTTAAATACCACTGACGGGAAGCTTGCTTTAAGCCATATATCGATTTCTTAAGTTTACACACTAAATGTTCTTTCCCTTTTTCTGTGTAACCCTCGGGCTGAATCATGTATACTTCTTCTTCTAAAATCCCATTCAAAAATGTTGTTTTAACATCCATTTGATGTAACTCTAAATCAAAATGTGCAACAAGACCCATAACAATTCTAAAAGCATCTTTTGAAAAAACTGGAAAAAAAGTTTCCTTATAATCAATTCCTTTTTTCTGAGTATAACCCTTTGCCACGAGTCTTGCCTTAAAACGTTCTATGTTTCCTTTATGATCTTTTTTAGTCTTAAATGTCCATTTACATCCAATGGGTCTACATCCACTAGGTAATTCTACCAAATCCCATACCTTATTCAATGACATAGATTGCGTTTCATCTTTCATTGCTTCATGCCACTTTTCAGCTTGTAATGTGGAAATAGCGTCCCTAAAACAGAATGGATCATCAAAATCACCTATATCCATTTTCAGTCAAGTATACAACATAATCATCAGGAATAGCGGACCTACGTTCTCTATGCGAACGACGTAGACTAGGCTCAATAGGATTACTCGAGGGTTGAGGCTGATGTATTAGCGGACTTTTTTGACTTTCTTGAACTTGTTCACGTATATTTTGTTCATGTGGGACTTCACCCTCATTTCCATGAAAAGGTTGACCAATGATCTTTTCATGAATGATAGGCACAGAAACTATGACTTCTCTTTCTTCCAAAACCACTTCATTCTTACAAGAGCAATCACAATCACACACATCATATTCAAGGAGTTTAGCATTAATAGACTCAACAATTCTAGTACCACGCCCAGTATAGAAAAACCTATAGCCTTTAGAATTATTAGGGTATCCAATGAAATAACAACTTGTAGTTCTAGGATCAGTTTTCTTTTCAATAGGATTGTAAATTTTGACTTTAGCTCGACAACCCCAAATATGAAAATAATTCAAACTAGGTTCTCTACCTGTCCAAAGTTCAAAAGGAGTTTTAGGAAAAGATTTAGAAGGAACCCTGTTAAGAATATAGGTAGCTGTTTTTAAAGCCTCACTCCATAAAAATTCAGGAAGACTAGTCCTAGACATCATGCACCTCACCATGTCCATGAGTGTGCGATTTCGTCTTTCTGCCACACCATTTTGCTCGGGTGTACCTGACATGGTGTATTGACCAATTATCCCACATTCCTCTAGGTATTTAGCAAAAGGACCCTTACATTGACCAGACTCATCATACTTTCCATAATATTCACCACCACGATCAGACCTCACAACTTTAATTATTTTTCCAAGTTGCTTTTCAACCTTGGTCTTACATATTTTAAATTTATCAAGTGCTTCAGATTTTTCTTTAATAAGGTACACATAACCATACCAAGAAAAATCATCAATGAAGGATATAAAATACTTATGCCTATTCAAGGATGTTATATATGGCCCACTTATATCGGTGTGAATTATTTCTAAAAGATCAGAACTTCGATTTGAACCTTTTCTTTTTGTCTTGGTCATTTTTCCTTTAACACAATCAATGCACGTTTCAAACCCTTCAAAACCAAGTTGTGATAAAATATTATTTCTTATTAATCTTTCAATTCTTTCTTTAGAGATGTGACCAAGATGCCTATGCGATAAAATATAAGATTTCTTATCCATTGTGGACCTTTTGTGAGCAATACCCTCAACATTCATTGAAGAAAAATTTTCAAAAGGTTGTAGATTTAACCGATATAAACCATCAGTTAGAAAACCATCTCCAATAATACGAGAATTATAAATTAATTTAACACCACCACTTTCAAATTCAAAACGATAACCACACTTATCTAACAGTCCTATAGAAACTAAATTCCGCCTCATAGACGGTACAAAAGCAGTATTTTTCAAAGAGTACATAATTACCATTCTTAAAAAATAATTTAACAGCACCTACAAAGTCAACCTTGACTTTAATTCCATTGCCCATATAAACATTGACCTCATCCTGATTTGGTTTCCGCTTGCTTATGAAGTCCTGCAAATTATTGGCAATATGAATAGATGCACCACTATCCAACCACCAAGAATTAAAGAGAACATCCACAAGACTTGTTTCAAAGCAAACAAATACAAAAGAATTACCTCCTTTTTTAGTTCTTGGTTTAGGGCAATCAACCTTCTTGTGGTTTTCCCCACAATTTCAACGCTTGATTTGCTTCTTAATTACAGCACGGGGACCGAGAGAGTTGTGAGATTGAACATGACTACCACCAGGCTTGTTAAAATGCCCTTGATGATCACCTGGCTTATAGTTTTGACCATGTTTCTTGTTATATTTGTTGTGAAATTTTCCTTTTCCGTGTTTTGAAAGATTAATAAGATTCACATTATTTCCACCCTTCTCACGACGACGTCTCTCTTCCTCTTGAACACACAGAGAGATAAGTTCATTTACACTCGACTTATCCTTTTGTGCAGTGTAAGTGGTTTTTAATTGACCAAATTGTTCAGGAAGAGATTTCAGGGCATGGTGAACAAGAAAGTCATCAACAATAGTTACTCCTAAATTGTTGAGTTTGGAGGAAATGTTAACAATTTTCACAATATGCTCTACACTACCTATAAGATCATAATTCATTGTAGTAAGTTTTTCAATCAATTCTCCTATTTCGAATTTGTCAGACTCTAAGTATTTCTGTCCTATGGCATCTAAGAACTGTTTAGCACTGCCATCATCTTTAATTGTACCTAGAATATGATCAAACACAGACCTTTTCATAATCATAAGACTTAACTTATTAGCCTTCACCCATTTTTCGTACTTAATTTTTTCTTCAGTCGTACATCCAAGGGTAAGATCGTCAGGTTTTTCTTTAGTTAGGGCTATATCCAAATCCATCAATCCAAGGACTGTTTCCACATCCCGTTTCCATTTTTTGTAATTAGTACCGGTCAAAGTTTCAATCGAGTTTAATTGATTGGTCAACTGATTGACCACTGAAAAAGAGAGAAAAAACAAGGAAATAACAAAGACATGTTAGAACAGGCAAAAAATATCTCAAAAATAAATATAAGTCTACTACAATCAACATAAGAGTCTGAGACGACCATTACATTTTCCCCTTTGGGTGGAAAATAAAACATCTCCTCTTATCGATTCACTATTGAGAGTCTAATAGATTCCATTACAATTTTCCCTTTGGGTGAAAAGTAACTATTCCTCTCATTGAGCAATAAAAAATTATTTCAATGTCAAGAAATCAGTCCCCTTTGGGTGGACTAGTCCACTCAATATTAGGAAATTCATAACTTGATTAAAACAAATAATTAACTCCTTTGGGTGAATAATTATTTATCAAACAAAGTTACAATTTTATAATTGAAGAAGAAACAATTTATATTATATCTTAAACATACTAATAATAATAATAATAATAATAATAATATTGATATTAGTTATAATAATCCTCGCCGGGTGCAATTGGAAAATAAACCATAACATGTGACCTCTTAAGAGTTATTTTTTTCATGAGGAAATCAAAGATAACTTCCCATCCAAAGCGGTTAATCCATGCAATATGAAATGTGAAGCATGCAAGTTCAAAGATAACTTCCCTCTTAAGAGTTTTTTTTTTTTTTTTTTTTTTTAATTAACCGACTTTTCTTCTTAATAATAAGGATAAGAACTATCAATTTTCTTTTCAATATTGTTCATAATAGTAATACTAAGACATAATTTAATTCTGTAATAATTAAAATATCGTTTAATTTTATTACACACATCAATATTGAATTAGTGATTCTTTATCTCAAATCCTTTTTGGCATCGCCTTAGCGCCTGGTTTCAACAACCACCCAAAATAAGGATTTTTCATATTAATCACTTCAGCGTCTAGTTTCAACAACCACCCAAATAAGGATTTTCCATTTTGATCGCCTTTAGATCAGCGCTTAGTTTCAACAACCATCCAAAATAATGATTTTCCTCTTTGGCCACTTCAACGTTTATTATTACAAAGTGACACATGATTGTATATTAGTTTTGCCAACCATTACAATCTCAAATACATGCAAGTTAATAATTATAGAGAACCGGGTCATAGTCTATATTCATGATTGCTCAGATACCACATGTAAGATTAATATTTAAAACATGATAGAGATTATAACACCAAATTAAATAAAATTATAAGTGAATTAGGACGTACCATTCACATCCATATTTGCTATGTACCTAGTATTACCGACGATTAAGCCTAAGACGCACTTCTTCACACCACCACAACAATATTCACCAATCAAGAAAGAGAAAAGATAGGGAAATTCTCTTATTCCCTTGGTTTAGGAGAAAATTGATAAATTGGAATTTTTTTTCATGCTGAGAGAGGGGTGGCCCCTTCATATAGACACACACATGGGCCTACCTATCACAAGCCCATGTGTTGTAAATGGGCCTTTTATCCACCCCAAGCCCATGTAACAATGGGCTAACACATAATTATATATAGGCCTATTATAGAATAAAAAATCAGGCTTTCTTCGTTATCTTCTCAGGCTAACCCAATCGATTAAGTCCAAAGTTCTAACAAATTGGCCACACCTTTACAAAGTGTCCTAAAAAGGAGAATGTCAAGGTTGCATCAAATGTTACAAATTAAATAAAGAAGGTTGGACATCATGAGACTTTAATCCTAATGCTCTTTTTGAAATTTTAGGCTTCATTGTATTCATTTTAGAAATTGTTAAGTTTTATCGATTAATAGACACTTATTACCTTATATTACGTGCTAGCATGATTTACATTTGGAAAATATTGAACTCGTCACAACATAATTTAATAGAATTTGGATTTAATATTATTTTAAAAAACTTAGTTGGTCTATGAAATTAATATCTGAGGCTTGCACTTTACACAATTGATTAAGCTACGGATAAAAGACGAAATAAAACATACTTTTGCAATTACAAGGATCGTTTTTGAAGAGAGGATTTGTCTATCATATATCAAATGGACATATAGTAAGATATATTCATTGCACATTTATTATTCTTTTTTCTTAAAAAGCTAACTCATTATGTTATAGAGAATTGTAAGTAATAACTAATATGATGTATTGTAATTGAAAAACATTGCTTGTAATTTACAAAAGTATAACAAATTATAAAAACATTAACTCTATATTAATAAATAAGGTGCAATCAGTACACCTTAACATATATATCTAGTTAATGGATTATGACCGTGTTATAATGGATGACCATTGAACTCCTTCCTATTCATATTCCACTAAACACCAATATTAGTCATCATCCATCCACCTTACTAAAATCAATCATTTTGTCCACATCCAAATGTTTTGAACAGAATGTCCTCATCTAATTTCAGTTCCTTTACTATTGCTTTTTTATAAACCAATAAGTGTATTGAAGATGTGATTAAATATATATTATATTACTCATAATAATGTGGTTAATGGATAAAGAACACGATATGTAACATCAAGCACCTCTTTCTTTTATCACCATAACCTACTTCACGGGGTGGCGAGGCGTGCGAGCTTTGAGGCAAGCAAGGCTGCAGAGGTGTTGTGCTCTGTGTTATGATTCTCATAGTAGAGGGCATATGAAATAAAGTAAATGTAATAAGGCGTGGAATCGAGCCTATTGAGTTGTAATAGCTAGTTGATATTGTAATTAGTAGCTTAAGCTTTGGTGAAGTCGTGTAATAAGTGAGGTCTAGAGCTTAGGTGGTCAATGCCGGTCAATAGTGGCAGCTTGTGAGTGGTTGGTGGCTATAGCATGAGTTAGATGCAATGTAATAGATCATATCATGTAAGTAGTATAAATAGTAAGGCTTAGGCTTGTAATCTCATAACTTTGATGAATGAATTGATATCTTTGATATCCTCTCTAATTTCTCATCTCCTTTCACTTCCCTCTCTCATCTAAACTCTATATTCTTTCTCATCTCATACTCTCTTATCCTAGCTTACGTTGTGAATTAACCACAAACGTAACAATTGGTATCAGAGCCTTGATTTGGCTTCCGAATCAAGATCATATCCGGAAAGAAATTACAAAATACGATTAATTGTATTGCAATTAATCAATAAAAATACAATTGTGTTACAAATCTAATTCAGAATTTGTGATCAGAATTCAAATCTAAAATTGGAAGTGATATTGGCGGTTACTGCACTGGTTTCAGCAAGGCCTGGGAAGTTGATTCCGGTTGGGAATTAAAGTGATCATTTTACATTGAAGGAAGTTCAATTGATCAGTATTGTTGAGTATATTCAACATCAAGCTAATTCAGATTGAATTTCAAAAGAATCGATCAAGCAAATTGCTGCAGAAGTTGAGTGCAGAAGCAATATTCAGTTGCTGAAGTTTAGTGCTGAGCTAACTATCCTTGATCGACCTTTCACCTAAATCTACTTAGGAGAAGACAAAATTGAGTTATATGGTCCACATTATACTTGATCCTCATCAGAGTAGCAGAAAATCATCTGAAGGGAGGTTTAATCAGATTCTACAACTCAGAAATTGAAGTTGAGGTACCTGTTTCTGAGCTGCAATTCAAACTCGAATCAAATCTGCTTTTCTTGCTTAATTATGATGAAATTGTGTTGATAAGCTTAGAAGTGGTGAGAATTCGTCAGATTCTGCATTGATTCTTAAGAATTTTATGTATCGAAAACTCTGACAACATAGGCAAATTCTGACAGTAGAAAGGAGAAACGAAAATTGTTGAAACCTGATTTCGTTCATAAAGTTCGCTTTAGGTATTGTGTTCATGACTTGATTGCGAGCTAAAGCTGAGCTTAATTTAGAAGTTTAGGTCGAATTACTCAACTAACATTGCAGTCAGGGTTTGTTCGAGTTCCTCTGTTCGAATCGCGTCAGTTAGGGTTGGAATCTGAGGTGATTCTTAAAACCGATCTTGAAATCTAGATAATTGTCGATCTTAACAATACTTGGTGCTGCGGTTAACTCGAAAATCATTCAGTGTGAAGTTTAAAGAGCGATTATGGATGCTTGTGATGCAACAATTCCGGATTGGTTGAAGACAATGTGTGATCAATTCCAGAAATCTAATGTTGAATGGATACAGAAAATGAAACAGCAAAACAACGTGAAGATTGTACAGCAAGCTCAGCCGATTGTAGTGGAGAGATCTGATCAGATCATTTTTCAATCACAAAATTTGGAGGATTGGATTAACAAGCGTTGGGATCAGTGTAGGGAGGAAATTAAAGTGAAATTAGCTGAGATTCAAGAACAATGTCGAAGGCCAAACTCTTCCGCAGTAGCTAAAGTGCACATTGTGGAGCCACTTAATGGAGTTGAAGAAGAATTGGATCAAGGTAATGCCGTAGTTGATGAACGCGAGTTGGATGAACCTGAGGTTGAACATGATGATCTTTATGAAGACTCTTTGCTAGAGTTAGAGTATTTTGAAGAGGATGAGCCACAGTATGACATGCTTCCAGAATGGGAATACGATTTTCATGTCATGGGAATGATAAAGAATGCAAAGAGTAAAGTGAAGAAGAATCATCTTAACGACGCATTGAAAGAATTTTGGGAAACAAAGAAGATTACAATGAAGAAATTGAAGCATAAAGTTGTGTTGCAACCTATGAGGTTTGATGATCAACAAAAGTTAACTCAAGATGCTGCTTCTACTGATGTACATGCTGGTACACAAGCTTCAGTTATGTATGCTGGTGTATAAGGGGTAGTTGCTGCAACTTTTGTGATTCCAACCAAAATAATTGATGCAACTGCTGAGATTTCATTGCAAACATCTCCAAACCTGTTAAGTATTATCCCATGGCAAGCTTATATGCAGAATGGAGGCACTTTCTTTGTTGGGCAATGTCATTCTATTAAAAAGACAGTTGTTGCTGCGGCAGTATCATCAAATGCAGAGCAGGGCGTGTCTAAGTTCACTTTTGGGCATGATGGAGTGTTAACTTGGGTCCAGAACAACATCATCTTGGAGGTTGAGCAAGGTCTCTTGTGTTGGGTGAGAGATTACTAGTGTATAGTGGCTGAAATGTACTATCGGCATGCCGATCGGCAAGTTCGGCATGATCTATTCTTTCTTTTGAGTAGAATTGTGACTTATCCAAGTGCAAAATTTTGTGATAAGTTGCCTCCTGATCCGGGAGAAGACTATCAAGACTATATGAAGCTGAGGGGAGTCGAATTTTGGTTGAAAAGAAGCACTCGAGCTGCAAGGCTGCGTTTCAAGGTTCATGGCACCCAAAATCTTGGGGAGTAGGCAAACAATTGAGCTGAGGGATGTGTACACATGTTGTAATGTGAGAAGACAGACTTTTGATCTGATCCACATCAGTTCAAGGGGTGATTTAGGTGATGTAATTGGTGCTGGCAAACCATTTGGTCCAGGAAAGAATAAATTACAGGTTTTGGAGGATGCTGAACATTCTTGGGGAGATTCTTCACTGTCAGTTGTGAATGAGCTGTTCAGATTTGGTTTGATTGGTGCTATTATGTCTTTTAGAAGATGTAATAACTTGTTCACTTCAAGTAGCTTCCACATGGACATACACCGAGCTGCAATATGTCATTATGAGCTGCATCAGGTTGGTTTTGCTGAGCTTCTGGATTCTGCAGCCGCTTAGGTGAAATTGGGAAGCAATCCAGGATCTATTGAACATGTCATGAATTGGTTCAATAAGTGGTTGTGGGAGCTGAATAAGTTGGAAGTTACTGCTGCAGAGCATGTTAAATCAACAAGAAATCATATCCAAGTAGCTAATATGCACTTTCGGCATGCCGATCGGCAAGATCGGGATGATTTATTTCCTTTTTCAAAGGGAGTTTTGATTTATCTAAGTGCAAACATGAATGTCAAGCCTCCTCCTAAACCGGGTGAAGAAGTTAAAGGCTTTAAGAAGTTGAAACAATTGGAACTTGTGACTCAAGCTACTAATGTGCATTTCAGGCAATCTAACAGCAAGAGAAAGCTTGGGTTGAGTAAAAAGAAGTTCAGGTATTACAAAGTCTGGATGGAAGCTGTGATTGGTGCCAAGCTGATGTGCTTTGATCTGGGTAGACCTCCGGATGAGTGCTCCTCTTCAAATGCAAGCAATGACAACAGGACCCTGGGCCGTGTAATGTGCTGATTCTGTTACTGATTTGCTGCAGCTGGGTGCTCTGTTGCATTAGTTACCGTTGCTGTTGTTAGATTGATGATTTAAGGCTGTTTGTGTTGATTAGTTTATAAAGTGATGCGTGGATATATGAGCTGCAACACGAGTATTGTATGTTAGGATGGTTAAAATCCGTTATGCTGTTCTTCTGTTGCTGTTGTGCTCTTGCTATTGCTGATGTTCTGCTGCTGTCATGCTGCGTACTGATGTTAGTTGTTGTTTGGTAGTTAAGTCATGATGTATTAGTTTGGCATTTGTTCTTCAAGCTTCAACTTCCTTCTTTATTCTTGGTGACAAGAATCTTTTAAAGGGGGGAGTATTGTTATGATTCTCATAGTAGGGGGCATATGAAATAAAGTAAATGTAATAAGGCGTGGAATCGAGCCTATTGAGTTGTAATAGCTAGTTGATATTGTAATTAGTAGCTTAAGCTTTGGTGAAGTCATGTAATAAGTGAGGTCTAGGGCTTAGGTGGTCAATGCCGGTCAATAGTGGCGGCTTGTGAGTGGTTGGTGGCTATAGCATGAGTTAGATGCAATGTAATAGATCATATCATGTAAGTAGTATAAATAGTAAGGCTTAGGCTTGTAATCTCATAACTTTGATGAATGAATTGATATCTTTGATATCTTCTCTAAGTTCTCATCTCCTTTCACTTCTCTCTCTCATTTAAACTCTATATTCTTTCTCATCTCATACTCTCTTATCCTAGCTTACGTTGTGAATTAACCACAAACGTAACACTCCGTTGCCTCTATCTGAGCTGCCCCTCAGGGCGTTGTTCTCTAGTGTGTCCCTCTCTAGGTTTTTTCGAGATAAATGTTGATGCTAGATGGGCCCATCCTTCATTTGTTGCTGAGATGGCTATTGTGGTTAGAGATCCTGGGCGCTTCGTTATTTATGGTTGGAGTGGTTCTGATTTTGCTGGATCGCCACTAATTGTGCAGTTTTGTGCTATTCAGGCAACCTGTCATTTTGCACTCAGACAGGGTTATTTACATGTGATTTTTTAGTCAGATTGTTCGCTTGCTATTCAAATTTTTAATGGTATTTCAAGCCCATCATGGGAAATTGATGCTTTATTTTCTGATGTTCAAATTTTGTTACCTTCTTTTTCTCATTTGTGATTTATTTGGATTAGCAAAAATGCAAATGTTGCGGCTCATGAGGTAGCCAAGCTTCATTTTTGGTTGGGGGGGATAATTGGTTGTCAAACCCCCACTTTGTGTTTTGTCCGTTATCAATTGTAATCGTAATGAATAGACTACTTTCAGATGTTTTTGGATACATCGTACAAAACAAAAAGCGGGGTTCTGATAACCCAATCATGAGTGTATATATATATATATATATATATATAACCCACTTCATTTCCCAGTATTAATGGACGACAACCATTATCTATGCACCTCAATAAATAAACTGTTATCACCCATTTTTGAGTTCCTTCACTACTGCTTTTATAAATTAAAAACATTAATGGACTAACATAGAGCACCTCCTTCTTATTTACATATAACGTACTTTTTTTAACACAATAGTATTGGAAAATGCTTCATTTTCTGCTTTGTATAGAGTGGGGAGCAAGTATTTTGTAATGGAGTGAAGAAAAGTATTTTGGAGTGGAGTAGGGAACAAGCGTTTTTGAGTGGAGTGGGGTGCAAGAACTGGCTCCCATATTTTCCTATAAATTTGATGGTTCTTGGTAGAAAATGACACACCAATCTCCTTCTCCAGTCTTTCTCCTCATATTCAAACTTGTTTGATTCAATTATTAAGCAAGTTTGGGGCGTACTCCAATCCATCACCCTATAGTTCACTCTTATAGTGGAAGCCATGTTAACCCTAGCAGTTGGAGGGCCAGTTGATCTCGCTTCTCTGATGTGGGCGCATAAACGGACACAGGGCAGTGGTGAACTCTACGGTGCGGTAATTCTTCAGTTTGATATTTCCTCTTTACTTTTCTTACATTTTGTTGTTTAATTATCTCGTCTAGAGTCTTTTTACGTAAGTTCGAGGAGTACAATGTTCAATTAGAAGCTTTCTTGTTAAAGTCCCTTTGTTAGTCGGGATTGAGTTCCAATTCATCAATCTCGAGTTTGCTTTTTATTGCTCATTAACCCTATTTTTCCAACATCTAAGTCATTTATGTATAATGTGTAATCATATTAGAGTGAAAGCTGACTTTGTTGTCCCTAATATGTTGATAAACAGGTCCTTTAAAATGTCAATAATTATAAAATGTGGTTGGATTAGATGGAAGTTTTCCCTAAGAAAATTAGGAGTCCATTACACACTTTTAAATGATAAAGCGTTTGAAGGGTCAAATAGGCATTCTAACAAAGGATAATTGAACTTGTGGTAAAGTGAATAAAGTGGGTTGAACTTCTACTTATATTTATAAATTGTTAGATTTGTGGCATGTTAGGCTCCAATGTGGGAACTTGATCTCGGTTGAGAGAATCAATAGCCCTCTCAAATTCATTCGTAGTGACCAGGTGACCTGCTAGAACGCCATAAGTATTTATGGTAAAATTGTATCACATCTTGTTTGTAGATTTACTAATCGAGATTCACTAAAGTATATCTTTTCAGTTTAAAGATTAGGCAATCAAGAAGCCCCTCGAATAAAAAGCAAAAGTTGAAAATGATTGAGACATTAAATTAAAGGGTCAAATAGAGGAGGTAAATATGATACAACCTTTCTCGAGAAAGATTGCAAGGAAAAGAGGACATGATAAATCTAGTGTTCGTTGGGCCAGAGTTACCCTAAAGGTAGTGGGGGAAGCTCTGTTGCGGTTCCTACTTATTTTAAAGGGCTCCTTATTTAAAGGCTAGATAAGTCTTCTATGTATTGTGTAGGGATTATGTTACTAAATCTCCACTACCTGTAAGTGTGGGGATCACTAGCCAAAATAGGTTTACCTGACTATGTTTTGGCCTTTTTTGATGACCACTTTGTTTTTGGGTATTCATGTCGTTTATGCATAAATGGTAAATCAAAAATTCTAAAACACTTGATGAGCTTATGAAATAAAAGATGCACCAATTTCGAGAGAGGTCATTGATAATATGTCAAACTCGATTATGAGAGATTAACAGAAAACCAAAATTCTTGAATTATGATATTATGGGAGATACTTTTATGGAATAACCTGAGGCGTTTCGAGTTTCCTAAATGAAAAATAAGTTTTTATGTTTGAAATTCTCTATATGGTCTTTATCAAACCCCTACAAAGTGGCATCATCATTTGAATGTCCTTAGTCACATAAACAGTTGTTAATTGTCATGTTTTGAATGTGTGAATAATCATGTTGACAGTCTAATTAACTTGGGCACAAGTGTGAATATTATAAATATTATAAAGTCTTTTTTAGGTTTATGTTTGATATGAAAGACTTATGTGAGGCTCGATAAGATACTTGGTGTGAAAGTCACCAAAAGCATCCTAGGGGTTTAACTCTTAATTATATGGAGAAAATCCTTAGAGAGTTTAGTTATTTACTAACATGCAATATGATCCTAATGTTCACTTAGAGAAGAGTAAAGGTGACTGTGTATCATAAGCTGATTATGCTAAGATGTTCAACAGTGTTATTTTTTATGAATAACACTCATCTTGGCATATCATATGTCATTAATAAACCTAGTCTATATACCCTTGATGCAAATGATGAGTATTAAAGTGCTCTAATCAAACAATTAAGGTACTAGTGAAGTATTATGGATTGGGTTTTACATTGTAATAGACTCCCTGTTGCGTTAGAGGGATATTGTGATGTTAGTTGGGTGCATACAAGAAAACAGATTTTTGGCAATGAGATTTGGCAACGGTAAAAAAATGTCGTTGGCAAAAACGTATTTTAGACAACGACAACAGAACGGCGTTGCTAAACAACCATCTTTGCCAACGACAAAATAATCCGTTGCTAAATACATATTTTTCGCAACGGTAATTCCTATCGTTGCTAAAGCTGACTTGTTTTTTGGCAATGACAATGAGTAGGTGTTGCCAAAGAACATGGTTTTTGGGACGACTTGATTTTTTGTTGCTAATAATCCTTATATTTGGCTACGACAATTATTGTCGTTTTGAAAAATCATTATTAGCGACGACCATCAGCTGTCGTTAGCAAAGATCATGCACTTTTTGACCCTGACAAAGATTGTCATTGCCAAATGCTGATATTTGGCAACGATAATGCATTTTTATTACCAAATATCAGATATTGTGTAACGACTTTGAGTCCTCACTACGAAAAATTTGGTTTTAAAATTTTATTACCAATGCCAAAGTTTGATGATTTTTATAAAATTCGATCAATTTTCACTATAAACATTAACGCGGTAAATTATTATTATAATAAATGAGATATACCAATATTTTCAATAAAAATTAAATGGAATACAAAAACAACTCATTGCATTGGAATTCGAAATATCTATATATTAGCAAAATAAAATATAAGAATGCTTTATGTAATAAATAATCATAATATATTGATAAATGACACCTATATACACTATAATAGGGCCAAAATCTGGTGCAGTTTTAGAAGTCACTGTAAAGTTAGTAGTGGAGGCAAATTGAGGAAAAGAGAGAGATGAGAGGGGTGGAGGGTTATGTAAGAGTTTTTAAATTTAAAAAATTATTAAAATTATATTATATAAAAAATTTTAATATATAAATTAAAATATTTAAATAATTTTAATATTATATAAATTAATTTATATTATAGAATAATTTTAAATATAAATTTGTTTATTAATTATTTAAATTAAATTATTTAAATAAATTTTTGTTTGACTATTTATTATTCAGATACCCGTCAAATTTTGTTGAAAACAACGAAATAACTTATTATATTTTCGTTATTATTCACTATCTGGACCAATTTTAATTAAAATATACTAAGGTAATAAATTTAATTTATATATTAAAATTTCTTATATAATATAATTTCAATAATTTGTAAAATTTAAAAACTTGCTTAATCCCCCACCCTCTCCTCTCTCTTTCTCTTTTCCTCCATTTTCGTCTTCCCGCCTCAATGCCTCAGCCACCATAACCCTAATACAAGCAACCCCTGTTTTGGCTCCGACCACCAGTAACAACCCACGGCCATGACTGCGACGGCGGCGCGACGCCCTCTGTGGCTTCCCGACCTCTTGGACTGCTTCGCATGGGCCGATGGCCGCTTTCTCTACCACTGTATTGTCACCAACCCCAAGTCGGTGGTCCTTTCTCACTCTCTGACCAAATGCTCCGGCACTAAAGGTGGTATCGCCTGAAATTGGTGGTCGTCCTTGCTGTGATACCCATGGTGGTATCAGAATAAAGGGCTAATTTAGTAATCTAGGTTTAGAGTTAGTTGTTGTTTGAGTTTGAATCTAATTTGGTTTTTAGGGTTGTTATATGTTGTTTGAAATTGAATCTGATTTGGTTTTTAAGGGTTTATATAAATCCTAAGCAATTTTTCGGGATGTGGTCACAATGGTTTGAGTTTGAGTTTAATTTGATTCTTAGGGCTTTCAAGGTTAGGTTTTATATAAACTCTAAATTGTAAACATTAATATGTTTGACATTGTGTTTTCAGTGCCTAAATACTTATATATTAGGGTTTTTAAGTTTATTGACACATTAATTTTGACATTGCTCTTTGTTACAATCAAACTCGCAACAACTCAATCACCCACAACAATCCGTTTGATTAATCAAGGAGTGAGTATTTTTATAGTAGTATCATTATAAGTGTGGGTATAGTAGCTGTCATGATTGTAATAGGTATGATAAAGTCATTAGTATAAGTGTTCTTATATTGTATTAGTTAGTAATCGGAGGGAATGTTAGTTTCTAGTTAGTTAGTGGAGATTCTTGTATTTTGTAAAGGCATTGCATAGTTAGATTGAGATAGATATTTTCATGAGCTTGAACTAGTATAAGTAGTGATTCATTACTTGTAATATTGATTCCCTTTACTTCTCTCTACTTCTCCCTCTATTCTCTCTAATTCTCATTTCTTCCTTATTTCTTTCTCAATTCTTCTTCACCACAAGCTCTCTTTCTTTCTAGTCATAATCCGAGTCCACCTCGGGTCATGATAGTAGTATTTACAAGTATTAGTTTGATAACACGGTTATCATCAATCATTTTGCTTTTTCCATCCACAAATATTATTGTTGTGTATAATGATCCTAGATTTTAAATGCAATTGTTGTGATTTGGTATAAGAATTAGCTTCTGTCTTTTTGAGTTACAAAACTATTTGCTTAATTGTGAATGGTTACTATATGTTGGGAATCATTGTCTGATGTATGAAAGATGCAGCTATCTACGTTTTATTGTCTATTGGCTTCTCCCTATTGAAGAGTCCTCGATACATATGATGTGTGGTAATACTTTATTTTTTGGTTTTAGGTTACTTTGTCTTACCATTAATTTGTGTTATATTTATTGTTGTAGGCTCTTTAGAGTTACAAGTTGGAAGCTCAAGGTGGTCACTTGGATTTTGAAGAAAACAAAAATATTTGTTAATTGTAATGTGATATTCGTGGAATGATGATGTAATGATTTTGGGGTTGCAATACATTGATTGCACTTAAATCGTTATGGATTTACCTTGTGATATTATAAATTTGGATTTCTCATATATTTGAGCTCATAGTTGTATGTATTAGTGATAGCAAAGCTATGTACAATATTGGTAGTATTGGAATGTTTCAATATAAATGAATTCTCTTTAGTATAATATTTTATGTAAAACACCTTACATTATAGGTTAAAATATATACTTATTACATCTTATGATAATGTAATTAAAATGGTATTAGGAAATATCCAACATCATTTGCAATGACAGCTGTATTTGGCAACAACAATTGTCGTTACAAAACATAATAGTCTTAGGCAACGACAAATATTTGTCGCCAAAAACAATGATCTTTGGCGACGAAAATTGTAGTTGCCAAAGATAAGCATTTTTGGCAACGACAATTGTTGTCGTCAAAACATAGCTTCTTTTGCAACGATGATTGTCATTGCCTTAAAACCCTTGTCTTTTGCAACAACAATTGTCGTTGCCAAAGATCATTATTTTTGACGACGATAATTTTCGTTGCTAAAGAGCTTTGACAACGGGATCATGTGCAACGCAAAAAATATTTTTAGCAGCGACAATGTATATTTCGCAATGACTATTGTCGTTGCCAAAGATCATTTTTCTTGTAGTTAATATTAATGAGAACTATTTTACTAATAGCTATGTGTTTGGGCTTGATAGTGGCTCCGTATCCTGGGCTACCCCTCTTAGATTTGCACTATTGAATTGACCTTGGAGTTTGAGTTGGCAGGTGTAAAAGCTGAATGGCATGCAAATGTAGTATGAGACATTCCATTGTGGGGGGTTTAGGTGCACCCAAGAGCCTATGTAATATAATGTTTGAAAATAATCTCTTGTTATAATTGTGGTTCCAATGTTCACCGGTTACTTCTAGCACGTGTGGATTGATTTTGGTGGAAATATTATTGTTTAGATAATTATACTAAGAGTGTGGATAGCTTGATGATGCTAGTAGTTGGCTCGGGATCCCTACGGGTGCGGGGGTTTCCTTAATTTGAATAAAAAAAGGCGCTTGTGCATTATGGTCCTTTACAAACTAACTGGTGGTGCTCTAGTTGAGTTAAGATGGCATTGTTTCACTCTAAATGATATTATGTGAAACTAATATTTTGCGGTATTAACTGTTTCGCCAACTATGTGCGTAATATATGTGTACTAGAGGTGGAGATATGATTTTATTGATATAATGAAAGCTCCATTGTTGTGTTATACTCACTTTATGAAGCTGGCAAGCAATGGAGCCGGTTGTTTAACAGCTTGTTGCAGATGCCTCAATGTGAGGATAAGAACACCTTGTGATTGATGGTGGCAGTGGCCAACTTAAGTAAGACTTTGCTTTATATTCAACGTCATAATGCTATTTCTAAAGGTTGAGCTTGATGCTGACCTACTCATAGTTCATGAAGAATGGCGTGGGTCTGATATGTTTTGCTGCGTCTATCAAAATTAATATTAAACCCTATCCACTAAACACATCTAAATTGAAGTTTAGGGTGAGAGGGTATCGAACCACAGGGACTAAGAGTGCTGAATTTATTCTATGACCTAAATTGATATGAGGAAAGTATGAAATTTTGTGTCAATTAATCTAAAGAAATGAAAATTGAACTAAGGTATTCTACTTCTAGGAGAAAAAGTCTATTAAATTGGAACCTAGGGTTTCGAATCCATCATTAGCCAATTATTTTTGCGTTAACTCTTAAATAAGGGTTATTGATTATCGCACGAATAGTGGTTTATGCTACAAGCTTTAACGTACTAAGGTGATATTGTTAGTGTCGCGTATTGACCCTATCTAACTAAAGCACAAAGAAAATAGGCTCTACCTAATGTATTGTTAACTATCACGTATTGACCTTATCTAACTAAAATATAGGGAAGATAGGCTTCAAATAACAATTTGATGAATACTATTGTTTGATTAATTAATCCTAAGGTTACAAGCACAAAGAATTAATTTATAAATAACAACATCAACGATTAAGGTTATAAACTCAATAATCATTTCAATTAAATAAATGATAAAAACATAATACTTTAGAGTATTTATCTCAATCAAACAATTCATGTAAACAATCAAATTGACCCAAATTAAAAGTAATAAAAAAGTAAAAAGGCTAAGACTTCATCTAACCCTAGAGAGCAAGTTAGCTCTCCATCAAGGATGAACCGGTGAAGGAGGAGATGAATGAACTCATGTCGGTCTTCACGCTAATTTCGCTGTCCTTCTCAATTTAATGAAAAAAATAGAAAAATAATAAAAGGAGAGAGAGAATTTCAAAGGTGGTCCCCCCCCCCCCCCCCCCCCCCCCCCCAAAAAAAATAGAGAAAAATTCCTCCAATCAAAACTTAAATCCCTCCCCAAAACCGACCCTCTGCATCTTCTCCGAGCCCTGCCAGAGCTAGGCCTGCATGTTGGACTGGGCAGGTGACGTGAGGCTGTTGGTTGACTTGCATGTGGGCTAGAACAAGGGCACATGTGGTGCTGGTAGATGGGCTGGGCTGTTGGGCTTGGTTTTGACAAGGTGGAGATGGGGCTGGTGTCGGTGAGCTGTTGTGTGGTTGTTGATGGGCCTATTGGGCTTCGTTGGTAGCTGATGACGATGGGCTGGAGATCTGCACGGGTGGAGATGGGCTGGGCTTAAGGTGTTGCGTGCTGGGCTGTTGTGAACAATGCTGGCATGGTGGGCTTGCCAGTGGTCTGGTGGCTGGATGGTGTGACAGCGGGCTGAGCTTATATGTTATTGACCCAAATCTCCATTGACTTTATTTAATTGTTTACGCAACAAATTTGTCTTAATTTGCACCAAATTTGACTATTTCCGAGATTTTAATCTTCGAACCCATAAACATTAAAATTGTCAAAGTGAGAATAAAACTATAATTAATCAAGTGTAAAATAATTAAAATAGCAATTAAAAGATGCGTAAATATGAGACGCATCTGGGTACTACACACCTAATGGATTTGGCAAGTGAAGGGCATGTTGCCTTGGCTATGTTTACAAGAGACACTTGATCTCACTTGAGCCTGCTAAGGAGTGAGGCTGCTTGTCATATCCTTCAGCTAAAGGCCTTTAAGAAGGCAAGAGTGCGTACTTGATAGAGCAGGAACATGTCTAAAGGCCTTTAAAGAAGGTGATATGTGACACATTAGAGGGAATGGGGTTTAAGCCCACTTATGTGTCTTAATCTTGGCAGATACCTATCGTGGGAGTTATTCTCGATGTTCAATGGATCAAACAAAACAACGTTTATGAAAATGTGATTAAGCCACCCTGGCCTCTTCCAAGATAATATTTTGCATGGCCTATGGATCTGTCAAATCTGCCATGATGTTAAAAATGAGCTTAATGCTCTTCCAGACTACCATAGTATTTTATGGTAGTCTGGGGCAGCACCCTAATAGATTCATCTGCAATGACGTTGAGGATGAGCTTAAAGCTCTTAAATAATCCGTAGCCTATTATGTTGGTGTAGGGCAACACACCTGATGGGTCACCTATGGGAATGTGGGGATGTTAAATCATCCTCTGTTGAGAGTGAGGGCTTACACTCTAGAGCGTTCCTAAATACCCCGATATTGGATTTGTTTGTTGGGAAGGACCTCATTAAGTTAGAATTTCGGAGTATGTTTCAATATCGAGAACCACATGGAGTGAGTATATGTGCTCCTCACAATGACCACTTTGGTTCAAAACAATGTTCACTTAGAGTGGTTGTAGGGCATGCATACTCATTACGCATCGATTGAATTCCAGAAGACATTGGCAATGTCAAGTCTAGGTCTCATTATTCAATAACATCTTTTGAATACCCAACCTAAACCCTAGAAAGTGTTGGCGAAATCCATTGCTTCTGTAGGTAAAATCGGACTTGTGTCATCGTTTGTGCCCTTCTATTGTTTCTCATATCATGATTTTGGATGAAACCCCGAAAAGGTATAGTTCTTACCTTAATGGAATGTTTTTATGCTGAATGGTGTCTGGATTGCTCAAGATCAGCCGTTGTTGCTACCCTTTTTTCGTCATTTTAAATGGAAAACCGAGTCTTATTTACGATGAATGATGTTTAGATTACTCAAGATCAACTGTTGTTTTTGCCTTTTTTCACCATTTCGAAGGGCTTTGAGTGGTTGAACACAATGATTTCGTATTGTTTGCGTTTTTGGAATTTGTGTTTCATTTTATATTACAATGGTTGAGCAATGATTGTAATCAATTTGCATAAAATTCTTGAGTTACTGATGTGCTTCCGTTTAGTTTTTTGAAGATGATTAGTTCAAGTTACTAGTACTAATTCTTTTTTGTTGAAGTTATTATTTCAATTTTTTTTTTTTTGCATTATTACTAATGATTGAAGTAATTTTTTAAAACACTTTAATTCTAGTGTACTTATTCTATATTTTTATAATACTGATGATTTTTGGTAAAAATTATTATTAATTTGTTTTACATCATTATTGATGTGTTTTTGGATATTACTGATGATTGAAGTTAGTTTTTTTGTTAGGCATTTTCAATTCTAGTGTATTTATTCTGTAAATAATTCTTAGTATACTCTTTTTTTTTTTTTTGAAGTTATTGTTACTTATTTTTTTATTTGTATTGTTATAGATGATTGAAGTAATCTCGGTTGGTGATTTCGTTTTTGCATTATTACTCGTGATTGTTTTTAGTCACTATTTAGTTTAATTTATTTCCCATATTAATATAAGAATTTGAATAGCTATGATATATTCACTAAAAATTTAACAAATGGATAAAAAATATAAAAGAGTTTAATAATCTATAAATACCGCCCTAAATCAAAGGGCAAACGAAGATCTTAAGCGTTGTTCTCCATCTCCTATGTTTAGAGGATTGTAGCTAGGTGTTTTCCTTTTTGATGTGCCTTTGTATTGCCTCTTTGTTGGCTTTTTTGCTTTGTTTGCATTTTAGTGTGTTTTATTTTCTTTTTGTTTGCATTATAGGCTCCGGCCGTGCCTTGAGGGTATGCCCTCATACTCATGCACGATTTCTTTTTTGATATATACAACTTACTTATCAAAAAAACAACATCAAGATTCAGTTCCGGTTTGGATAATTTGGGCCAATAAGAAGGTTATCCTTATGTATGGAATGCAGTGCACCAGCAATCGTCATAATTACATTGTGTAAATAAATCATATGAGTTATGCATCTATCCATGACATTCTTTCTTTCAAAATTTAGCAATCATTATTAATCAGGTATGTCCATTACACCGAACATAACGAAAGTAATGATGATCCAAACTACCCACCCATTACCCCCGTCTACAGAGCCGCAACAAGCTTAGTTCGGTTGAGAATGCTTCTCTATTATCATAATTTCTTGTAAACTCTTACTAAAAATTAATATTTTACCATTTTGTCCTTAGTCTCTAAAATAGTACAATAGAGGTCCTCGGGGAGGCTAATGCAGTATTCTAGTCAAGTGTAAACCATTACTTGAACATCCATACGAGGTCACAAAATACTTCATATCGGTGTGGCCACACTCGATTACTTGCCCTTAAATTCGTCCTAATAAAAGTCTAACCTTGTATGCCGCAGATCAACATCCTCTACAGGGAGTAATGCTGACCTATGATATTGTTAGACCATAATGGAAACCATGAATTTTCAACCTTTGAACTTCACTCCCACTTGATTTTTAGAACAAATTAGTGGATTTGAATTATCTTATATTACCTCATAACCTATTATTTTAATATACAAAGAATAATTAAATTACCTTGCTAATCCAGTTAAGACTATTTAAATTATTCACTCTTATTTGACATGTCATCAAGACTCCTCTTAATAACACCAATTGATGTCAATATAAGACTCAAATATTTTTTAAAGTTTTTTAGAAAAATATTGACTATCAAATAATCCCTTTCAGAATCCCAATCTAAAACAAAATAAAAAACCTTTTTTTTTTTATTGTCCACGTCACACGCGTGCTGATGTTAGTGGGTGGCATCAGCCGTGTTACCCATTATTTTTAATTAAAAAATAATATTTTGTATATAATTGACTATAATCTCATTACATCAATTAAGTTATCGAATCTAATTAGATAATTACACGAAGAATTAACTAGCCATAAAAATCAAATTTTCATAACCAAAAACAGAAAAATGTAAACATGCATGAATACATTCCCTTTGATTGCATTTTAAAAATTTAAAACATTCAATTAAACATATAACAACTTTCTATGAACTTATTCAACAATGATTATAATATACTTTTATATGATCACATCATAAACTCGTATCTAAATCATGGTTTTTTTTTTTTTTTTTTTATGCCTAATGATGACCTCATGCACATCATAATAATCAAAAGTTCGGCTCTAATACCATTTGTTGCATGGACTATTTTAATCTTATAAGCTAAAATTACTTCTAACGATAGGATCTAGTATAGTAGAATCATATTTTAAAATTCCTAATTTTAAATATTTACATGTTTACAACTCCAATTAAATATAACAATGCATAGCATAGTGGACTTAATCATGAAAAACAATTAAATATGAATTTAAAAGTATAAGGCGAGAAATCTCATACTCATTGTAGACCGCAAGTGTAAAAGATGCTCCAACAATACCTCCTAGATCTTCTTTGCAATCGCTCTTCGCACCGAAAGTGTGGGCATCGTGAAATAAATTAGCTCTAGTAAAAACTATTTTTATTGAACTAATTGGGAGAGACTTTACCTTTTTAATTCTCTAATTAAAGTAGTTCAAAGCCAAACGAATTACATAAACCCTAATCAGCGAGCTTTTGATTTATATAGGAGGCTAAAAACTGACCCACTAAATTTAAAATATAAAATAAAAATTATATTTTTTATAAGTCAAAACACCAAGATAATTATCCAAAACACAAGTGAATAACACCTTCCCCAACTCCCTGGTACAAGGTGCCATGTGGCAACCCCTATGGCCAGTCAGCGCTGATTGGCAAGAGCGCTTTTTTTTGTGTTTTTCTTTTTTATTTATTTTTTAGTATAAAATTCATCTCCTAAATTATAAAAAATAATTTATTTAACTCTTGAATAAATAATTCATCTTACGAATTCGCTTGACTTTTTTAGGTACATAATTTAGAGGCTTATGTAGGGTCCTCAGGGATAATTTATTCCTAACTCCAAATAAATCAAATTTTATTATCATCTCAGGATAACAATTGATTACAATTTAGTGCAATTTAATTCCACTAAATAAATTTTACTACACTTTAGAAATAAATATATTTACTCGTTAAATTTTCTGTAATAGATTACTCATAATTGTCCCCTCTATTAAATATCGAGGAGAAAAATAACTTAACTAATATTGTCATTCTTTTTCACATTTCCTTCTTGACTCCCAACTAATCCTTGTCAAATAATTCACTAATACATAAAAATATTTCTGTATTAATTTGAAATATCAAACATATAAAATGTTTTGGCCAAAGTCTCCAGAATCAATTCAAATACCTGCGAATCAACTAAGGGGACATCATATATGATAGATTCCTAGAAAAATATCTATTCCCGCTATACTTTATGCAATTACTCAATGAACGTGAGATCCCAGTTAGACTTAATTACCTAATCCTTTTAGCGCATGAAAGTAACTAACAGTCCATGTACCAGTTTAGACTATTTTCCAGATTTATAGTCATTCTTTAAACAAAATATATATGAGTTGCTCACTTTTGATAATAGTGCAGAAACGAGCAAACCACGTGGTCCAATTCAGTGTAACAATCTTATTATAATAAACCAACATAACATTCTGGATCACCATCCAAATAACCAAGACAAGTTATCCAAATATTATATTACACTCTTAACAGACAAGTAGCCCAAGCTCATCAGTGACTGCAAACTGATTGTTAAATAATATTTTAATCCGTTATTAGTCTATCTATGGCATAATCTTATCATCCACTAAAACAGATATCCCAAATGTCAAGGATTTCGTCTATCTCACGGTACGTGCTTTGAAAGAAAATAACATCACATGCATAATAATGAAATCGTAAATATATAGACGATAATAAATAACTTTTATTCAATAGTAAAAGAAAATTAAATATCAATCATAATAAAATAAAATATATTAAAAATTCTATCACTAATTGTATTTAAATACTTAACGGTACGAATCTTTACCTGTTTTTATTCCACATAAAAAAATGAAATCAGTTGCAAAATTATAATTAAAATTATTTGATAGGAAAGAATAAATATTATGATTTTTGAATAGAAAAAAGTGAGGAAAAAAAAGGACACACATTAATTAAAAGACTTGAAAACTTAATTAATTATCAATGCTTTTCTCTATATTACTACATCCTTTTTACTTTAACTTGTAATTTTTATTTAATCATCAATTTTAATTGGGCACCACGTGGGCACTTTTGTTGGCCTATTTAGAATTAGTTATAACTATTAGAAATTGAATAAAAAAAATAATATATACTTACAAAATTACAATTATAATATGTAAATCTTTTCATATCAATGTAAGTTAATCTTGCTCTCATTGTTTAAGTTAGATAAATTTAATTTTAACTTTAAGTCATTGTGAATTTTGTTTGTTTTTTTTTTTTGTATTTTTAGGGTTTTCTATATATATATATATATTGTGATATGTTATTATTTTCTTTTTGATTATTTTA
This sequence comes from Simmondsia chinensis, assembly GCA_018398585.1. Lineage (NCBI taxonomy): Eukaryota > Viridiplantae > Streptophyta > Magnoliopsida > Caryophyllales > Simmondsiaceae > Simmondsia > Simmondsia chinensis. The sequence goes on along the minus strand of JAGTTD010000010.1, from coordinate 10,677,274 downwards.
TTTTTCATTTAACATAATCATATTTTGTGCATATAGTATTTTGGTATTGCCATCTGTCTTTTTCTCATTGTAGCCTTTTTTATTTTTTATTTTTATAATTTATCATTATAATTATAATATGTAAATTTTTTCATGCAAATTTAATTTAATCATACTCTCATTTTTTAGATCACATAAATTTAGTCTTAACTTTATGTTGCCGTACTAATTGTTTTTTAAGGTTTTTTACCTATTTTTCAGAATCCATTATTATTTTCATTTTAAATAAATAAAATAAAATAAAATATAAATCATAATAAAATAAAATGTATCAAAATATTTTTAAAAAATAATAATACGAAATCAAAATAAAATTCAAAAAAATAAATATCTATATAATAGAACTGCAACTCGTTATAACAAAAAAAAAAATTTACCAAACTATATAAAAGAGTAAAAATATAAAATAATTAAAAAAGCTTATAAATTCTTTAAAAAAAGAAAAAAAAGAAGAATATTAAATATAAAATGATAATTTAATATTAACAAAACAATACATAAGATAAAAGGAATAATATGGATAAATTTTACACATTTTGAGTATAGACAAAATACTTACAAAAATAATCTTTTTTTTGTTTTGGGATAAGTTAGTGTGATATACCATATGTGAAAAAATATATTTACAAGTCTACGAGGGACATACCCCAAGTCATGGCTAGTGAGGCTTACATCAATAAATCTAAGTCAAAAGACAAAGAATCAAAAAACAAAAGAATCAAAGGTCAACATGACCAATCAAAGCAAAATGCAAAACAAGGACAAATCCGAACATAGAACTAGTGCTCAATCCCGCACTCCTGCAGAAGTTGAGTTGACGATGAACGCCTCAGGAGCATAAGAGCAGCAATAAGACGGCTGCGGACCAATCCTGTGATCTCCTCGATGACAGCAGAAGAAGGTCTAGACTGAGAACGCTAGATCCTCAGGCTACGCTAGTACCAGAGGATGTCAATCATTGCAGAGAGACAAAGGCGAGCGAGGATATGGTCCACCCTATGACCATGGAGCTAGGTAGTAGCCCGCTGAACCAGCTCACACCAACGAAGCGCAGGCCAGGCGAAGGAGGTGCAAGATGACACCCGAGACCTAACATAAGCGGAAAAGCTACAGGCGAAAAAGAGATGGCTATGCAACTCATCACCCGAGTCACACAGCACACATGAACAAGGGACGTCCTGTACCTAATGTCTCAACAATCTGTCACTGGTCCAAAGTCGCTCACAGGAGGCAAGCCACAGAATGAAGGAATGCCGCAGAGTGTGCAACTAGAAACAAAGGAGATGGTGGATGGAGTCCTCCTCCCACCTACTATGGATCATCTCCCATGCCAATTTGGTGGTGAATATCTCTGAGCGGTCACCCATCCACCTAACATGGTCTGCCACACCCGGCTGGGGCCTAAAGTCAACAGACTCCCAAATAGGCAACAGCTCAACCCTATCCTGAGAAAACCTCAATAATGTCAGAAACATGAGAGCCCCAAATGTGACTAGTGAAGGCCAAGAGGCCGTGCGTGAACCACCCCTCCAGTCGTCCACAAGGTAGCCAATAATTAAACTAGAGATTAGTATAACGACCATCCCTTATTATATGCCTGAACACCCTGTCACACAATGGTCGAATACCAAGGATACTCCTCCACGACCAAGGAATCGACCCTATAGGTCGAACCTCCCAAAAGCTCCTCCCCTAAAGGCGGTTGGCATGAATCCACTGAAGCAAGAGGGAATCGCAATCTATGAATAGAACCCAGATGTGCTTCATAAGAGAAGCCTGGTTCCACTCAGTCAAGTAGCGAATCCCAAGACCACCCTCTCTGTGAGGTTAAAAAAGATGCCTCCAGGCAACCTTCGCTCCACCCGGGGCCAGCCAGGTGCCCCTCCAAAAGAAGGCAGCAAGCGCCGACTAGATCTTCTTGATCGTCACCTTCGGGAAAATGAAGACAGATGACCAGATGACCTAAGCACCGATTTGATAAGCGGCAAACGCCCAGCATAAATAAGTGCTCGTGAAGTCCAGAATAGGATGCGAGCTACGATGCAGTCCAATAGAGGCTTACAGTGGATACACTGAAGCATCGACGTGATAAGCAGCACCCCCAGATGTCTAACCGGACATTGCCCCAATCTGAACCCCAGAATATCCAAGATAGACTGTTGAAACTCAGGATCAACCCAAGCTACAAAGACGGTGCTCTTTACAGCATTCGAGGACAGCCTTGAAAGTACAGCAAATCGATCTAACATCTCACAGATAAATGACACACTGCCCTCATCTGTCTCACTAAAGATCATAAAGTTGTCAACAAAGCAAAGATGTGTGAGTCAAGTACTACCATAGCGTGGGTGAAATCGAAACTGCAGATCAGTAGTTGCGATACAAAGTAGCCGCCGCAAACCCTCCACGGTGATAACGAAGAGATAGGGGCAAAAGGATCCCCCTATCGGGCACCCCGACTTGTGCCAAAGAAACCCTGTAGCTTGCCATTAACAACGGCTGAAAATCTGGCTGTGGAACGACACTCCCGCACCCATCTATTCATAACCTCAAGGATAGCCAGACAACACATAGCAGAAAGGATAAAGTCCCAATGCACCGTGTCAAATGCCTTGCGAATATCAACCTTCAGAGCACACTTAGGCGTCCCTATCTGAAAATGATAATCGCACATAAGCTCCTGAGCCATCAAGATACTGTCTGAAATCCTCCTCCTAGGCATGAAGGCAAACTGTAAATCGCCAATCAGGAAAGGGAGAGCCCCTTTCAGCCTTTTTGCAATTATCTTAGTGATGCACTTATAGATCACATTGCAACAGGAGATCGGGCGATAGTCGGCGAATGTGGAGGGATTCTCCACCTTTGGGGGCAGGCTGATACGGGTAGTGTTTAGGGCGCCAAGCATGCACCTTGAGTGAAACAACGGCCAAACAACCCGAACCACGTCACGACCCACCACATCCCAAGCCCTCTTAAAGAAGAAGGAGGTAGAACCATCAGGACCAGGCACCATATCATTACCAGTGGAGAAAAGAGCATCCCTCACCTCTGCATCAGAAATTAGTAGAGTCAACAACCTTGCCTGATCCTTGGAAAGAGAAGCCTAAAAAGGTCCCGAGATATCCTCACAAAGCTGCCCACTCGGCTCTATCAACAACTACTAAAAGTAGGAGACCCTAGCCTCCAAAATTTCCCGCTCATCATACGTCCTCCTACCATAAGGACAAAAAATATAAGAAATCTAGCACCTAGCCTGTCGATGAACTACAGACTTATGAAAGAACCGGGTTGCCCTAATCTCCTAGAGAAAGCCACTAGACATGAGGCTTCTAATGGTAGAAAGTCTCTTCATCCCTACATAGCCTCGAATACTCACGAGATAAGTGGCATCCTCCTCTCGAAGGACCATACTCTCAGGATCATTGTCTAAAGCCCACTGACCTATAATCCAGGCGTCTCTCGTTGCCACTTCTCTAGCCAAGATGTGACTGTAATGCCTAGCATTAAGGGCCTTCAACTTACTCTTCAACTGCTTCAACTTCTAAGTGAGCTGATGCATATGTGTGCCATCAATGCTAGTCTCCCATTCCCTCTGAACAGTAGGAAGAAACTCCTCATGATCAGCTCAAAATTTAAAGAACTCGAAAGGGAGTTGCAATGTGCTGTGCTTTCCAAGCCCTCTAACTACAAACGGACAATGGTCTGAAACAATCTCCCATGGAAGGAACTCAATAAATGAGATCGGGAAAGAACGAAGCCACCCCTCACTCACCGAGCACCAATCGAGACGCTTTAGAATAAGAGCTTCCCCATCCATCCCATGAACCACGTGTAATGTAGCCTAGTATACGATAAAACAGTGAGCTTCCCCATCCATATGACCAGGCCAAGTGTCCTGTCCACCACACCTATCACTGGGAAGAAAGATGTATACAAAGCTTCTCCTGAAGATCCATGCTAGCTCCTCGAATATACCTCCAAAGCTTCCAACGCGGTCCCGGCTCATTAAAGCTGTAGACCAATGTAGCGATAAAATCCACATCCCCTCAAAGGTCAAAAACTTTGCAGGTGAGATATTGATCCCCGCCCTGCACTCTAACAACACGGTAGAAACCAGGATCCCAAAGAACAATGATGCCACACCGAGAGCTCCGCACCTCACTAATCAAAAACTGCCACCCCTCAACACAACGGGTCACAGCAGACTCAACATCAAAATGGTTGGCCTCAGCCTCAACCAAACCGACCAAACTTAAGCAACTGGAGGCGATCCTATCACGCACAACAAGGATGGAATTAGGATTATTAAACACCCTCACATTCCAGCATCCAATCACCGAAAACTGGAGAACTAGCATGAACCACGGGTCCCACGGCCCTCACGGGTGGCAATGGAGCACGTAACACGATGGTGATGTAGTGTCCAAAGTAGACGTCTCAGCCGTGCGCTCCTTAGCTAAAAGTGTGAACCAGTTCGGCAGCTCGACACAAGGCACCATCTGAGCCGATTAGTTCTTAATGCAAGCGACATGCTCTATGATCCCAACAAGTGCGTCCTGAGCCTCCTCAAACTTGAAAGGGACAATGGCCCGACCCAATTCCTCAGATGAGCCACTCTCTTAAATATCCGTGGGAGAAGCCGGGCGAACCCAGAAATGTGTGACCCACTAGTGGTTGGGCATGGCACGCCTCAAACGAGGTGACTTTGTGGGTGAAACCGACGCGGTTCTCCCTCCATTGCGAAAGGCCAGGCTACACGACAACCCAGCCGCAGCAGCAGCCATGAAAATTATTATTCACAAAAACCCTAGAATATAAATATAAAGTAATTTATCAAAAAACCTTATAAATTCTAAAAAAAGGAAAAAAAATGATTAAAATATTAAATAAAAAGTGATAATTGAATATAAACAAAATAAAATGTATAAAAAATAAACGAAATAATATGAATAAATTTGACACAATTTGCATAGAAATAAACTACTAACAAAAATAACAACATATCTTATTTAAAACTAAACATTAATCAAAAAATAATAATAACAGATTACAAAAAATTAGGTAAAAAACCTTAAAAATACCAAAAAGTAGCACAATGACTTAAAGTGAAAAATAAATTTATCTACTAATGTCTTTTAAAGGGTGTTTTAAACGGTCTACTCGCAAGGTACGAGATCGTCATAGCTAAATCGGGTATATGGGTCGTATCCATAAGGAATCGAAGTTAAGTCGGATTTGATGATTAAGAAGCAGTTGAGATCGGGTTTTGTTGATTTTAGTTTGTAAACTAAATTAATAAAACAAAATATTAACTAAAGTTGTCAATTCAATTATGGTTAGTTCAGGGAATGAATTTAGGGTAGCTTTACTCATATCCCGTCATTATATTCTACTATGACAATGAGTTAGAAGGCTTAGGCTACGGGCACTAAGCCTGGGTTAATATTTAAACTAGAGCTTAAGGTAATAAATTAGTCTAAATGCATAACCTATTATATCACCCTACGTATAACATAGGTTATCTCATTAGCACTATTTAATTCCTTTCTTGCTCCTAGTTCAATATTAAATCTATATCAATACTTATGTTAGGGTTTAGGGTAATGAACTAGTCTAAGAGTATAACCCATCGCATCACCCTAGGTGTAGCATGGATTATTTCAATAGCACTAACAAATTCCTTTGTCACTCCTAATTAAATATCAATTTGTATACAAGATTGTGTTTAGAGTTGGGTACAGCCTCAGTCCTAACAACAACAACGACAATCCCAATGCCTTACGGGCTCCCGAAATAAGCAGGGTCTGGGGGTGGATGTACGCGGCCTTCCCCCTTCCGAGTGGAAAAGAGGCTGTTTCCGAGGACCCCCAACTTGAAGATCTTTTCATCCTGGAAGCATGGCATTCTGCAAAGGGGGTAGGTCGTGTTGAAAACAACTCCAAGGCACATAATAAGGCAATTCGTACAAGGCTAATAATAGGTGAGCAAACCGAGAAGCAAATAAGCACGCGATAGGGGTTAAATCCGCACTAGAAACCCTAAGCTAGCAGTGATACGCATGACTACTCTAAGCCGCTACATCGGCTATCCCTATGCTCACTCTCCAACGAGCTCTATTCATGGCCATCTCCTCCCTTAGATTTAGATGGGTTAGGTCTAGTCGGATTGTCTCCATCCAACTCTTCTTTAGCCAGCCCCTCCCTGTTCTGCCTTGCGTAGTATGTAGCTATTCACATCTCCTTACTGGAGCTGTGGTCAGTCTCCTCCTAATATGTCCAAACCATCTCAAGCGTTGCTCCCTTAATTTCTCCTCGATCAAGGCTACGCCCAATTTTCCTCTTATATCGTCGTTCCTGACCCTATCCTTCCTTGTGTGACCACACATCCATCGCGGCATCCTCATCTCTTCCACCTTCATCTTCTGTGTATGCTGTTGTTTCATTAGGCGACACTCCACCCCACATAACATAGCCTATCTCACTACTGTCCTGTAGTATTTTCCCTTTAGCTTTAGCCTGAACTTTTTATCACAAAGTATCCCAGAAGCCATCCTCCATTTTTGCCAGCCTACCTTAATCATGTTGTTGACATCCTCGTCAACCTCACCGTTCTGTTGTACTGTGGAACCCAAGTATCTGAAACTCTCATTCTTTAGTATGGTCTCATATCCTATCTTGACGTCTTTTGTACTAGGCACAGTAAAGTGGCCGAACTTGAGTTCCATGTACTCAGTCTTGGATCTATTGATTTGTAGGCCCTTCGATTCCAAAGCCCCCCTCTACAATTCCAGCTTCTCAGTTATGTCTACTCGAGAATCCCCCACCAAAGCTATGTCATCAGCAAAAAGCATACACTAAGGTACATCTCCTTGGATGTGCCTAGTTAGCTCATACATGACTAGAATGAACAGAAAGGGGCTCAAGGAAGAACCTTAGTGTACCCCAACTGTAACAAGGAATCTGTCTGACTCCCCTCCCACTATACCCACATTAGTTTGTGTATCTTCATACATGTCTCTAATGGCCCGAATATATGGCCTGGGGATGCCCTTCCTACTCAAGACCCTCCAAAGGACCTCTGTTGGCACTCTATCATATGCCTTCCCCAATTCAATGAAGACCACGTGGAGATCCTTTTGTCTCTCCCTGTACTGCTCTATCGTCCGCCTTTAGATGTGGATGGCTTCTATTTTTGATCTCCCAGGTATAAATCTAATTGGTTCTTGGATACCTCTATCTATTGCCTTAGCCTCCTTTCTATGACCCGCTCTCACAGCTTCAAAGTGTGGCTACAACCTCAATCCTGACCACGCACAAAAATCAGTTATGTTATGGTCTAGGCTACAGGCTTGTAGACTAATACTAACAATTTGGAGATCTCAATATGGCTAGAAGCACACACAAAGAAATACCAAACACAGTCATAAATTCCCCACAGGGGTGCGTATATAACATAACATAAATCCATTGTCAAAAGCACAATATAAATTAGGGATACGAGCGGCTACTCACCCTTCATCTCCAAACTACAAGTCTACTCCTCCATAAAAGTTTTACGTATCATTCAAATCTAACAAAGATAAAAACAATGAATTAGAAGGAAGGACTTGAAGAGCCCCTCAATTGATGTTGACGTTGATCCTCACTTTGATTCTTCCAGCACTTTGACCACCTGCGTTTCGAAGTTTGGAAACCCTTTGGATCTCGTAGCGGCTTCGTATAGGAGAGGAGGAAGAGAGGCATGGCAAAAAGATCCCTAAAACAATTAGATTTACGATATTTAAAAGCGCGTCGTGTGCATCGGCCTCTCGTGCGTCCTCCTCCCCATCAAATATGTATTATATAATATAATATATTATAAAAAATATATATATATATATATATATATATATATATATATATATATATATATATATATATATATATATATATATATATATTAACTATTCACGAAACCTATTTGGGTTACCAAATTACAACCTGATTGGTCATTCTTTTCCGCATGTGGTCGGGTTTCTTAAAGTAATCTTCAAATATGCCTCGATATGTTTGACGTTGTCATTTTTCCACCTTTGTTCGCTCCGTTGTACTCCAAGCCCAAATGTACCCAGATTACAACAAAAACATACGTGTAAAAGCCAAATATTTCACAGGAATGAAGAATAAAATATGTAAATATAAGGCACATCAGCATCCTTAACCCCAGTCCTTGCTTGTTCTCGAGCACGATTCAACATAAACTAGCCAATGATGGAAAATTTTAGATGGGCATACAATAGCAAGAATAACTTGTGAAAATTAATTTCCGATCATATTTGTAAGTGTACTTGAGAGTAGAGAATATTTATGTGATGTTATTATTATACTAGTTCTAACTCGAGCCTCGTGATTCAAGTCGTTTTACTAGTATGTGAGCTTAGAACTTCTCTCTCCTTTATCTAGTTTCAAATCCTCCAAAATTTAAGATGTAAAGAAAGAATAATAGAAGGAATCAGCTATCATAACCATTCACCGCTAATCAATAGTGAAATCAAAAAGCTTCTCTTTTCTCTCTTGTTTTCCCCTTTTTTTGCTTTTTTTTTTTTTCCGCGATCAGGCATGTCTCCATCAAACCCATGTAGTGAGTTTTCGGCCGATGATTTTTGATCCAATTGGCTCAAGGCACCAGGTGAAGAGCACACCTTGGACTTAATGGCTCAAGTCTAAGGAATTCACAGCCCAAGTTGTTACTTGCACATACCTTTATTTTTTTATTTATTTTTTTCTGGTATTAGTGCTTACTGCAGTAACCTGAGCTGGTTGATTCTTCTTAAGCTTTTGCTGTGGCCCATTTAGCAAGCTTTGAACTGGCAGCTCCTGACCCAGTTGGCTAAATGTGCTAGGTGTTAAGACACCCCTACGGGCTTACCTGCTGGAGACATAGGGCTACAAGAACCAACAAATCAAAAGAACCCTTTTTTTTCTTTTTAGGAAATCACACAAGATAAAGAGATAGAAAATTGATTTAACATTGTTAGGAGTAAAGTGGTGGATTCAAATTCCTAAAAGTATTTCCGTTATTTCAACCTAAAAAGTAGGATATGTCACAAGATTAAAGGTGAAGAATAATAATCTCTCTAACAAGTTAAAAAACAAAAATACAGATTCAAAAGTTAGCTCCAGAAATAATTTCATTACATAGATATTCTAATCAACATAGTACATCTTAAATTCGACCTTCAATAGAAGTCACAAATAATTCTATGCTCATTCATGTAAAACTTAGCTAATTCAAGCAAAATTAAGCTAAAAGGACAAACAAAGCTCCCACCATACATGTCATCCCCAAACCCAGACCTTGCGTTGTCCTCAACGGAAATTCAATGAAAGTAAATACAAGCAAGGAGAGGAAAGAGACTACCTGAGGTACAACATATTCCATTATCCATGGTGAGCAAATATAAAAAGGAAAGAAAGAATTAGCAAGCTGTAATCAAAGACATAGAAGATAGAATACTAAACAGACTTGTTAGTAGCATTAGAAATAAGGATCACACAAGTGTTTAGGAGAAGATAAACAAAGTTAGCGTGGTAAAGATAACAAAAGGATCTACAATTGAACGAGACTTCATGTGGAAAAAAAAAAAAACAAAATTAAAAGTGGGTTGGGTTACCTCCCAAGAGCGCTAAGTTTAACGTCTTTAGCCGAATGTGATTTAGAGCACTACGTTAACAAAAATCTTAGGCAATATTTACCATAGAACTCATGTTAACCCAGTAGGGATGATCCCCAAACCCAACAAAGTTCTGAGACCCGTGACTATCAACGAGGGAAACATTACCAGCATTGGGGTCTTGAGTCTCTATCCTACCAGGGGTACGTGATGAAGCATAGCTATCGACACAAAAAGGGACACTATTACAATTAGCACTTTTAGTAGAATGAGGCTTATCTGACTCTACCAAAGGGTCAATATCATCAATCCTATAGTACTCCAACTAGTCCTCAATCTCAGGGTGGCGAACAATGTTCAAGACCTTCAATTTTCCCTTGAGGTTTCCAAAAGAAACCTCCAGCACTCCCACCCCACAATGAATCACAGCGTCGGCCGTGGTTAAGAACGGTCGACCTAGAATAATGGGCGTGTTACACTTTTGCCTAGGAGTAGGGTCTATATCTAAGACGTGAAAATTAACAGGGAAGACAAACTTGTCGAACTCGATAAGTACATCTTCCTCTACCCCATGAGGCACCCGCTCTATCCCATTAGCCAACTGAAGTGTAACATTCATTGGCTTAAGGTCTCCTATACCAACTGAGCAAGGGATGATGTTTACACTCGCTCTTAGATCTAGCAAGGCTCTGCTAGTGTAACGCTCTCCTAAGAGGCATCGAATTGTAAAAGCCCTAGGGTCTCAAAACTTCGGTGAATGCTGCTCACCTTCTTGGTGAGCCAAACCTTCTTTGGGATATGTGCTTGTGCGTGCTTCTTTTTGGTGCAACGGTCCTTGAGGAACTTGGCATACATAGGAATGTGTTTAATGGCTTAAATCAACGGTAAGTTCATCTTCAAATCCTTAAACACCTTTATGAGCTCAGCGCTCTTTGGGTCTTCCTTCTTCTTCAATCCTATAAGGGCTGAAGGAAAAGGGACAACGAGTTCAAAAACCCTATCTTGTGGGTCCTCCTCATCGGCAGTGGGGGAGGGATTCATGCTCTCTTTCTCAACCTCAGCCTCCACATCTCTAAGCGCACCCCCCCCCCCCCCCCCCCCCCCAAAGATACTGACACAACCTAAACTTGCTCGTGAGGAGGGAAGTTAGGGTTAGAACTAGTTGACCCTACTGGAATTGTGAGAGGTTAGGAGGGTAACATCCCTTCCTCTTGCCTATGAAGTGCTTGGATCAATTTTCTTATCTGGTTTTCTAATCTAACTATAGATTGAGAATGGGATCGGACTAGTTGTGCATTGTCTTTCATGAATCAGAGCATACACTCCTCAAACTGAGAAGAGCATCTCGAAGGTGGGGAAGGGAAGGTAGGTTGAGAAATATACCTCTGCCCTCTCCGAAAAGGAAGGACGGTGTGTGTTACCTACAATACCAGGCTTCTGTTGTCTCATGGGTGGATTCCGATGGTTGTTCTGTCTCCACAAGAAATTTGGGTGGTTGTGCCATCCAGGATTGTAGGTGTTTGAGAATGGGTCACCGTTCTTTGAAAATCCCTGAGCCACAAATACCTGTTCCTGAACAAATTTGGGAAATTGTGAGGCATAAAGGCAGTCAAGTACAAAATGGTCTGCGCTAGAACAATTGCCATAGGTATTGGCACCATGTAATGACTCAGCAGCATTAATTGCATGCGCGTTAGTAGGATTGGCCTGAGATGCCATGATCTAATCAACTTTCCTACTAAGTGCTTCTAAATTAAATGCAATATCATCATTTGGTGCCGCCCCATAGATACCATGTGCACCTCACCTAACCATCCTAGCAGATGAGGCCTAGTCAAGAGAGTGCTTATTAAGACGCACAAAGAGGTTCCACGCTTAATTCTCATCATGTTGGTTAAATGCTCCCTCGCATGAAGCATCTGTTTGTAGAACGCAGTGAGACCATTATAAAAATTTTGCATTCGAGCCCACTTGGGAGATCCGTAGTGGGAGTAGCTCCTAAGAAGCTCCTTGAATCTGTCCCAACTTTAATGAAATTGTTCCTGATCCTATTGTTCGAAACTGTTGATTGCACGCCTAACAGCCATAGTTCTGGTTTTAGGATAAAACTTGATCAGGAACTTTTGTTGGAGGTCAGCCCAAGTGGTGATTTCACCTCTTGGAAGAGACTGAAACCACCTTTTGGCTACATCCTTTAACGAGAATGGAAAAAGACGTAGCCTAATAGCATCAGTCGAGACATCTTGATAGTGACAAGGTTTGCAAATTTCTATAAACGCATCAAGGTGCTCGTATGGGCTCTCAATCAACTTCCCATAGAAAGTGAGAAGCATGGTGATGATCTCAGGCTTAATTTCGAAGTTTGCATTACTAACTGCGGGTGACATAACTTCGACGGGTGCAATGTACATTTGGGGAACAAAGTGGTCCCCAATCGTATGAGTAATAAAGTTAGTCATGAAAAAAAATAATTAAAAAATAAATAAGTAAACAAAAATAAACGATAAAAGAAAAATAACACAGAAGATTAAAATAAAATAAATAAATTAGTTTTTTTTTTAAACAAAGAAGATCAAAATAAAAATAAAAATAAAAACAAAAAATAACTCATTAATTTCTAAAACCACTTAACCTACCAATTCCCCGGCAACGGCACCAAAAACTTGATGTGTTTTAAAGAATGTTTTAAAACCATCTACACACAAGCGTACGAGATCTTCACTGCTAAGTCGGGTATATGGGTCGTATCCACAAGGAATCAGAGTTAAGTCAGATTTAGTGATTAGGGAGTGGTTGAAAATGGGGTTTTGTTGATTTGAATTTGTAAACTAAATTAATAAAATTAAATATAAATTAAAGTTGCCAATTCAATCAATGTTAGTTTAGGGAATGAATTCAGGGCAGCTTTACTCATATTCTGTCATTACATTCGACTATGATAATGATTTAGGAGACTTAGGCTACCAGCACTAAGTTTGTGTTAATATTTAAACTAAAGTTTAGGGTAATAAATTAGTCTAAAGGCATAACCTTTCATATCATCCTATGTGTACCATAGGTTATCTCATTAGTACTACTTAACTCCTTATTTGCTGTTAGTTGAATATTAAATCTGTATTAATACTTGAATTAGTGTATAGGGTAATGAACTAGTCTAAGGGCATAACCCATCGTATCACCCTAGGTGTAACATGGATTATCTCAATAGCACTAACAAATTTATTTATCACTCCTAATTAAATATTAATTTGTATAAAAGATTGTGTTTAGAGTTAGGTACAACCTCTATCCTAAGCACGTATAAAAACCAGTTACATTATAGTCTAAGCCACAAGCTCGTAGACTAACACTAATAATTTGGAGATCTCAATATGGCTAGAAGCACACACAAAGAAACACCAAACACAGTCATAAATTCCCCACAGGGGTATGTATATAACATAACTTAAATCCATTGTCAAAAGCATAATATAAATTAGAGATACGGACAACTACTCGCCCTTCCTCCCTAAACTACAAGTCTACTCCTCCATATGACTTTTACACATCATTCAAATCTAACAAAGATAAAAATAATGAATAAAAACTAAGGACTTGAAGACTCCCTCAATTGGCATTTACGTTGATCCTTGCTTGGATCCTTCCAGCACCCTGACCATCCGTGCTTTGGGGTTTGAGAACCATTTTGATTTCGTAGCACTTCGGGAAGGAGAGGAGGAGGAGAGGCATGGCAAAAAGATCTCTAAAACAATTAGGCTTACGGTGTTTAAAAGCGCGTCATGTGCGTCGGCCTCCCGTGCATCCTCCTCCCTGTCAAATATATGTATGTGTGTGTGTGTGTGTGTGTGTGTGTGTGTGTGTGTGTATATATATATATGTACACGAAACCTATTTGGGTTACCGAATTACAACCCGATTGGTCATTCTTTTCCACACGTGGTCGGGTTTCTCAAAGCAATCTTCAAATATGCCTCGACTATGCTTGACTTTGTCATTTTTCCACCTTTGTTCACTCCGTTGTACTCCAAGCCTAAATGTACTCAGATTACAACAAAAACATACATGTAAAAACCAAATATTTTACAGGAATGAAGAACAAAGTATGTAAATATAAGGCACATCATCTACTCTAAACAATGAAAGTAAGATCCACTTATATTGGCATTAAAAGAGTTACATGTTCTAATTATAATTTCATATGTATATATTATTGTTCATTATTCAATTCATAATAATTCTTTCCAATTCTAATATAAGCTAATGAAAGTGCTTATGTGGTATTTAGTTAAAATTGATAATTAAGTAAAAATTACAAAGTAAAAGTGAAAAGGATGTTTGCTTGGATTTCTTGTGCTTGAGGCATTCTATCGTCTTTCCAGTTTCTCCTTCTCAAGGTTTAAGAGGTAAATTGAAGTATGAAAGAGAAATAGGTAAAGATTCGTACATTTAAGACTGACATTAAACTCCTTCTAAAGGTTTGAGAGACAGATTGAAGTATGGAAGAAAAATAGGTAAAGATTCGTAACTTTGAGATTGATATTAAACTTGTGATGTTTGTTTGGATTGCTTGAACTTGGGGCACTCCAACGTCTTTTAAAATTCTCCTTCGTGATGTTTGAGAGATAGATTGATGAAGATATTTTTATGATTTTTGTGACTAATGATTTTCATGTGTTAGGGAGATAGATCAGTGATATTGACCAAGGTTCAAGTTTTCATAAACATAATGAATATTTAAATAAAATTAGTGATAGATTTTTGACAGATTTTATTTTATTATGATTTATATTTAATTTCCTTTTATTAGCTTTTTTTAGTTTTTTCAATTATTATTTGTGATTTTTAAGGTGAGGTTATTTGTGATACGAAAGAAGGAGAAGGAGAAGGGGGGAGGAAACTATGAAATTATATATTAATTAGATTTTTAATTTTTTAATTTTGTTTTTGAGAATTTTTGATATATTGTATTTTGTTTTATATATATATTTTGTTAGTTGTAAGTCATGCCTGATATTTGAATTCTAATTTAATTTTAGTTAATAATTATTTAATAAATAATTCAAATTGACATAAATGACAAATTATGAAAAATAATCCTACAATGAGAAAAAGAAAAATGATAATACCAAAAAAAGATATCTGAAAACCAATGAAATCTATAAGAACGTTTTTAAATTAAAAAAAAACTATATGGCAAAAATATAATTATGTTTAATGAAAAATAAAATGATAAAAAAGAAAATAATAACATATTACAAAAATGTAAAAGAATTAAAAATATCAAAAAATAGCACAATGACTTAAAGTGAAAATGAATTTATCGACTCTAAACAATAAGAGTAAGATTAACTTATATTAGAATAAAAACATTAACATATTATAATCATAATTTTGTATGTATTTATTATTATTCATTATTCAATTTCTAATACTACAGGTTCCTCGTGCAACGCACGGTTATTGTTAAACCTAAAGAGCATGTCATATTGAAAATGAAAAATAATATTAACAAAGGATATCCTCCTTATAAACCCGAATATTAATATTGTACAAATTTACCAAATATCAAGAGATAATCAGTGTCAAGGACTCATTATATTTTGATAGAAGATAGATAGATTCATGTTTATGTTGAGAATTTTTAATAGAAACTGGATGAATTTTAGGCAATTTGGGTACAATATTTTTCGAATCAGCTACTGTGGCCTTCAAATCCTCCCCTCACAAACAGTAAACACTTCCTCTTTCCATTTGTCGAGTCCAATTGGTGGTTTCATGGCAGTTTAATGGTGTGTTTTCTTGTTTTTTTAATACAAATTTGGGCAAGGCCGAACTATTTGTCATCCCCGTTATTATATTTGGTGTTTACTTTTTCAGATGCTAACTATTTGTATATTGTGTTTTTGTTTTGAAATTGAGTTTTATTATGAGGATTTTTTTCATTTATATTGTTGTTTGTTTAATAATTTTTTGTTTATTCCTCTTCTTCCTTCTAATTTATGTTTATAACCTGGTTTTTTTTTTTTTTTTCATGTTTGTGTTATTCCTCTTTTTCTTCTTCCGATTTTTTCATTGATTGTACTCTTAGAAACCTTTTGAAAAAAACATAAGAGAACTTCTCACAAATCAAAGAATAATGATTGGAAATATTTTGGAACAAGAGACAAAATTTGCAAATTAAAGTGCATGAGTTAAAAAGACTTTCTCGTAGTTGTATTTTCCCTCCAATTCAAAGATCACTCAACTATTGATTAAATAAAATATGTAATGTGCAGTAAGAATATGAAGGGTTGAATGTTACCTCATATAATGCATGTTTTGAAATAAGCATATAGGCCTAAGCATCATTGTTGATCCTCTGACACCTCTTCCACCCAACACCTCGAACAATTTTTTTAGAGCCTTTATCTAGTGTTTTCACCTTTTAATTCTAATTATCAAAAAAAATCTTTTAATTTTGAAACGTGAGAAACTACCCATGAGCAGTTACCAATTTTTTTTCCTTTTAATTCTAATTGTCAAAAAATTCTTTTTATTCTGAAACGTGGGAAACTACCCATGCAGTTTCGAGTTGTGAGCAATTACCCTTTTTTTAAATTAAATATTAGTATTTTTGTGATTGCAGGGTCTTGAGTTCTCTGATTGTTGTGATTTAAATAAAATAATAGTTATATTCCAATTATAACTTATAAGAAATTTAATTCATCATTCCTCGTGTGATGTACAGCTGCTTTTTATATTTTATACAACATACTTACAAAGCGTTAAAATATTATAGTGCGTAGTTAAAATATATAAACAGTTTAATCTATTGCATATATTGGTTAATCGAAACATAAGGAAAATTTGACTTGAAGAATCAAAAGATGAAGGAAATTTGACTTACAATTTGTAAAGTGATGAATTAAAATCTCTTGCAAGTAATTATAACACGTGCGGGAAGAAGAAGATCTTGATAGTATTCGCTATTGACAATTTGAATTTGCGGCAAATGGTATCAATTTTTCAGTGCCAATTTTGGATTTTGAATTCATATGAAAGTGAAAGATATGAGCAGAAAGTGGGTTTGAATAGAGTAACGTGGATATGAATAATAACTGTTTGTTGGTTTTGTTTTAAGAGAGTAACGTGAGATTTGATTATTTGTTTTTATTTTTTTATTTTTTGAAGAGATAAACGTGCAATTTAATTATTTGTTTTTATTTTTTTATTTTTTGAAGAGATAAATGTGGGATTTGATTTTTATTTTTTTTTGTAGAGTATAACGTAGGATTTGCGGGGTGCATACAATGACTGTCTTTTTCAAGGTTTTTTTTTTTTTTTGTTGAGTGAAAACGTGGGATTTGCTGGTTTGTTTTTTTATTTATCTTTGACAGAAACTTAAAAGTTAGAATTTGGAGGGCGGGGGAATTTGGAGTAAGTAGGAAACTTTTACTTAATATATTAAATTATAACACGTACGGGAAGAAGAAGATCTTTATAATTTTCGCTATTGACAATTTGAATTTGTGGTAGATGGTATCAATTTTTCAGCGCCAATTTTGGATTTTGGATTCATATGAAAGTGAAAGATATGAGTAGAAAGTGGGTTTTAATAGAGTAACGTGGATATGAATAATAACTGTTTGTAGGTTTTGTTTTAAGAGAGTAACGTGGGATTTGATGATTTTTTTTTTATTTTTTTTATTTTTTGAAGAGATAAACGTGGGATTTGAATTTTTTTTTTTTTTTTATAGAGTATAACATAGGATTTGAGGGGTGCATATAATAACAGTCTTGTTTTATTTTTTAATTTTTTTTGTTGAGTAAAATCAGGGATTTATTGGGTTGTTTTTTTTTTTTTTTTTTTTTTTTTTTGATAGAAACTTAAAAATTAGGATTTGGAGGACGGGGGAATTTGGAGTAAGTAGGAAACTTTTACTTAATACATTAAATAGATATTAAACAGATAGGCTAGCAAAAGTGTCTACGTGGTATTTAGTTAAAATTGATAATTAAGTGAAAACTATAAACTAAAAGTAAAAAGATGTAGCATTACAAAGAAAATTATTGACAATTAATTGATTTTTTAAAGTTTTTTAATTAATGAGTCTCCTTTGTTTCCCCACTTTTTCTATTCAAAAATGATAATCTTTCTTTTTTCATACAAAATAATTTTTATCATATTTGCTATTGTTATCATTCTTTTATATGGAATAAAAACAAGTAAAAATTCGTATCTTTAAGATTGGTATTAAACTTGTGTGTTTGCTTGGATTTCTTGTGCTTGGGGCGTTCCACCATCTTTCAGGGTTCTCCCTTTCACGGTTCAATGGACAAATTGAAGTATGGAAGAAAAATGGGTAAAGATTAGTACGTCTAACATTGATATTAAACTCCTTCTAAAGGTTCCAGAGACACATTAAAATATGGAAGAAAAATAGGTAAAAATTCATACCTTTAAGATTGATATTAAACTCGTGCTGTTTGCTTGAATTGCTTGAGCTTGGGGTACTCCAAAGTCTTTTAAGATTCTACTTGGTGATGTTTGAGAGATATATTGATGAATTATGATATTTTTAGAGTTTTTGTGAATAATAATTTTCATGGGTTAAAGAGGTAGATTGATAATTGTGAGGTTTGATATTCGTGTGGATATAACTAATACTCCCGGTATGCAATCGAATCAAATACCACGACAATACGAGAAGTAAATGGACTGAAAGAGAAACGAAACAAACAACACAATGATTTACATGGAAACCCTTTTACAATTGAAAGGGGAGAAAACCACAGGCGAAGATTGGAGCTTTTATTATTGAATCGAAAAGAAGAATTACAATCACTCCTTTTCTCTTTCTCTCTCTATTTTTCTTGCCTGCGCCGCTGGGGAAGACCTCACTTGAATTTGGATACTTGTGACGTAAACCCTAAGTTCATATATATAGGCCCGTGAAAACGTCGTTCCCGATCAATCGGCTGGCTGGCTTACTACTGGCGTCCTTCTTTTGCGTAACATTCCCGATTGATCGGCCTCCTCACGGCATCCCTACTCAAAATACCAAGGAATTTTGAGACATTTTCCCAACAAATCTCCACCTTGGCTCAAAATTAACGTCAACAATAAAATAACTCCACCTTCTCCACAAACGCCCCCTCAATCGGGGCTAACACACGTCAAACCCGAAGACCCACCAAATTCGAGCAATGCTCAAATTTGCTTCCTGGTATAACCTTAGTGAACATGTTAGTTGGATTGTCCTCAGTCCCAATCTTTTTCAATTCCACCCTCCTCTCGTCAATCAGATCTCTAATAAAATGATGCTTCACATCTATATGCTTCGTTATGTTATGATGTGACATCTGATCCTTCGCTAGGTGAATGGCGGACTGACTATCATAATAGACACTAACTGTGCCCTGCTCAGCGCTTATCTCACTAATCAAAACTTTCAATCAGATGGCTTCTTTGAATGCTTCTATGACTGCCATATACCCGGCCTCGGTAGTAGACTGTACTGTAACAAACTGTAAACACGCTCTCCAACTGATAGCTGTGTCACCTAAACAAAACATATACCCTGATGTGGACTTCCTCTTATCGAGGTCTCCACCATAATCGGAATCTACATACCCAACCAAGAAACACTTACTTTTCCCATATTCCAAACAAATATCAGAAGTTCCACGAAGATACCTGAGAATCCACTTCACAGCATGCCAATGCTCTTTCCCTGGATTCGCCATGTACCTACTAACTCTACTCACTGCAAAAGCAATATCTGGACGCGTACAAACCATTGCATACATAATACTACCCACTGCACTAGAATAGGGAATCTGAGACGTACCTGACATCCTCCTTAGTCTGAGGCGAATCTAATGCTGAAAGTCTGAAATGAGCTGCTAAGGGCGTGCTAACTAGATTAGCATCCTTCATATGAAACATATCTAACACCTTCTCAATATACTTCTCCTGTGACAAGTACAATTTTCTGGCTTCTACAAATCTCCATGCCTAAAATCTTCTTAGCTGCTCCAAGATCTTTCATCTTAAACTCACTCTTCAACATAGATTTCTAGTCATCAACATCCTTCATGTCTCGTGCTGCAATCAACATATCATCAATGTACAAATGCAAATAAACAAAGCACGTATCAGTCTTTCTGAAGTACACACAACTGTCGTACGTACTCCTGATGTACCCATGACCTGTCATGAGCTGATCAAATCTCCTATTCCACTGCCTAGGAGAGTGCTTCAAACCATATAAATACCTCTTAAGCAAACCTACATGATCTACCTTTCTTTCTACAACAAAGCCCTCGGGCTTATGCATATAGATACTCTCTTCTAGTTCACCATGCAAAAATGCAGTCTTTACATCTAATTGCTCAAGTTCTGAGTCATGCATGGCAACTAAAGACAAAAGCGCACGAATAGAAGTATGTCCAACTACAGGTGAAAAGATATCATGAAAATCACCTTGTACCTGATTGTAGCCTTTAGCTACCAAATGTGCCTTGTATCTTACATCTTCAACTCCAAGAATGCCCTCCTTTCTTTTGAAAACCCATTTGCAAACAATCAGTCTTTTCCCTATTTGAGGCTTCACCAGTTCCCATGTCTGGTTCTTATGAAGAGACTGCATCTCTTCATTCATAGCAATGAGCCACTTCTCAGCATCTAATCTCGATACAGCCTCTGAATACGAAATCGGCTCACTGTCATCTAAAGACTCAGCAGTAGTGAGAGCATAAGCAATCATCTCCTCATAACCATATCTCTCTGGAGGTCTGATCTATCGCCTCGGTCTACCACCAGCCATAGTATTATGCTCTACCTGCTGACCTGTTTCTGTATTATCAATAACAACATCAGAAACCCGTACCTGAGGTGCTGGAATACTCTCTAGTTGAACGACCTGCTGATCTGACTGTATCTGTGTAACATCAGGTGTCTCAACCTGAACTAAATCACTGTCAATGGAGGGTGTGTGTGGCAGATGTAGTAGAGCAAATTCATCAAAGGTAACATCTCTACTAGTCAGGAACTTCAAAGCACTGGGATCCCGCAATCCATATCCCTTCACACTTGACGGATAACCAAGAAAGATGCATTTCTTGGCCATAGGCTCCAGATTTCTATCATTAACTTATGCATATGCAGGACAACCAAATACTTTAATCTGAGAATAATCAGAAGTAGAACCAGACCATACCTCTTCAGGTGTCTTCATCTACAATGAAGAATGCGGTGTCTTATTCACATGATAGCAAGCCATGCTAACTGCTTCTACCCACCATTCTCTTTTCAAGCTTGCATTTGAAAGCATACATCGAGCCTTCTCAAGTAATGTCCTGTTCAATCTTTCAGCCACTCCATTTTGCTGAGGTCGACCTGTACATTACCTGTGTTTGACTATACCCTGATCTTCACAAAATCGAGTGAAGTGACCTTCAACAAACTCAAGACCATTATCAGTCCTTCTTTTTTTTGATAAGGTCAGTGTTATATATATAAAAAAAAAAAAAGCGCACCGATGTACGTCCATACATGACTAAGAGGGGCATACCCCAAGCTGCCCGATGCCTACAAGCAATCCGAAAGAAAGCAACAAGCGAAAGCAACAAAGAGTTAACACAAAGAAACATCAAAGGAAATTCCTAAGTACAAACTCTACAAAAAGGAAAACAAAGCGATTGAACGCCAAATTAAACCTATCTGGAATCAGGATTTCTTCTTGCCCTTGGACTTCTTGTTCTTCGCTGCAGGTTGCGTCTTAGATGCTTCCTGAGCTTTCAAACAACTAGTCTGAGGCGAAACTGCTGAAGTCACGTCATGCAAAGCAGAAGTCGCAGTGTCCATGTAATCACGGTCACCAGAACTAGTAGCACGGTTGCTCGGAATACTGGCTTCCAAATTCAAACCGCACACCCTTGGCTCAATTAGCCCAATCAGGTGGATTTGCGAATCCACAACTTCATTCAGAACCAAAGCTCGACTCAAGTCCTCCTCAATGGTAGACGAATCAGAACCCAAACGGCCCTCAACCCGGTCCGAATGACCGGGCTGAGGAGAGACCAAGACCCAATTAGGCCTGGTAGGAGAAGCCGTAGCCCCTGGGGCTACGGTAGGCCTAGCGCACGGATTGCGCTGGGCCAGGGGGTGACTTATCACCCCCGGTTCTAGGCCTTGAGGCCCAGAACGCAGTAAACCACCCCCAGCAGCATGGGGGGGCAAAGCAGGCCCAGGTCTTGCATCCAGACGAAGCCCACTAGAAGAAGGAAGTGTAGGCCAAGTAGAGGAAGGAAGGCCCGCAACGCAAGGCCCAACCCATGCACTAATCTCAGCTCGATGTCCATCATCCATAAGCCCAGCTCATGACCCATTAACCTCTGCCTGCCCAACATCAACCATAGGCCCAATAGGTGGCCCAATAACCCCACCCTCACCTTCATGCAAGCCCACCCCTAGCCCAGTAACGTGAACCCCCAAGGGGTCCTCATGCGCCGGCCCTAGGGGGGTCTCCACGCCTCCCCCCGTGGTGGCGGCCACCGGGGCCACCTCCTGGCCCATGGTTACGTCAGCCGCCGCTTTCTTACTGCAGCGGTTCTTCTTTTTCCGGTGGTTTTTCTCAGTCCTCCCACCATTATCAGTCCTCTATCTCTTTATCGGCTTCCCTGTCTGTTTTTCAAGCAGAATCTTCCATTTCTTGAAGATATAATACACTTCGTTTTTCTGCTTCAGAAAATAGACCCAAACTTTACGTGAATAATCATCAGTAAACATTAGAAGATACCTGGACCCACCTTTAGAAGCCACTCTTGAAGGTCCCCACTAATCAGAATGTATATAATCTAACGTTCCCTTTGTCTGATGCACTGCTGACTTGAAGCTGACTCTTTTCTGCTTCCCATACACATAGTGCTCACAGAATTCCATCAATCCTGTTGACTGACCACAAAGCAGTCCCCTTTTACTCAACCAATGTGACCCATTTTCATGTGCCACGGTCTCGTGATCTCTGCATCTGTCATAGTAGATATGGAAACAGCAACTGAACCTGTCATGGTAGTACCGGCAAGCTCATACGAAGTACCAACCCTATTCTCTTTCATCACAACTAAAGCACCCTTACTGACCCGCATGACTCCACCTTCAGCAGTGTACTTGTACCCACTAGACTCAAGGGTACCTAGAGAAATCAAGTTTTTCTTCAACTCTGGGACGTGACGCACGTCACTCAAAGTTCTAATAGCACCATCAAACATCCTCACACGAATTGTCCCAATTCCCACTACCTTACAAGCAGCATCGTTACCCATCAAGACAACACCACCCTGTATAGACTTATACGTGGAAAACCAGTCTATGTTTGGACTAACATGATATGAACAACCCGAATCCATGACCCACTTATCCTTGGACCTGGACTGAGAATCAGCGACTAATAGAAACTCCCCTTCACTATCATCCTCTACAAAACTAGCCTCAGCGGACTTATCTTTGCCCTGGTCACCCCTGTTACCCTCTTTCAATTTATTTTTATATTTGTAACAATCTTTCTTTATGTGCCCTTTCTTGTGATAGTAATGGCACGACAGGTTGTTATGTCTAGACTTAGACCTAGACTTTTTCTACCATTGGATCCCCTATGTTCTGGTCTACCTCTCACATGTAAACCACTACCTGAGTCATTCACAGAGTCAGATAACTCCCTATCTACCCGTTCTTTACTCACAAGATTTCTTTTTACCTCATCAACAGTAATGGTCAGCCTACCCCCGTATATCATGCTTTCTACAAAGCCCTTATATGAATTAGAGAACGAACTCAGTAATAACATAGCTTGATCCTCATCCTTAGGGACATCATCCAATTCCTTTAATTCTTATATAATAGAGGTAAACTCGCTAAAATGGTTTTTCAGAGTTGTACTTTCTGTCATACGAAAAGTGAATAACCAACGCTTCACTGTGAGTTTGTTGGAGACTGACTTGTGGCAAACATGTCTATTAATTTCTCCCATAAATCCTTTGAGGTTTCCATCTCCAAGACCTCTGATAGAACACCATCAGCTAAACACATCTGTATCGCCGTGACAGCCTTACCATCCATCTCTTCCCATTGTGCCTCGGTCATAGTCTCGGGTTTCTTCTCTTTCCCCTCAAGCCATTCTCAGTCAAGAGTCCTTTCACACGAACTTGTCATAAGCTAAAACTTCCTTGACCATTGAACTTCTCTACCTTGGTCTTAATACCTGATGCCATTGTACCAATTCGAATAACCAAGCTCTGATACCAATTTGTGCGGAAATAACTAATACTCCCGGTATGCAATCGAATCAAATACCATGACACTACGAGAAGTAAATAGACTGAAAGAGAAAAGAAACAAACAACACAATGATTTACGTGGAAACCCCCTTAAAATTGAAAGGGGAGAAAATCACAGGCTAAGATTGGAGCTTTTATTATTGAATCGAAAAGAAGAATTACAATCACTCCTTTTCTCTCTCTCTCTCTCTCTCTCTCTCTCTCTCTCTCTCTCTCTTTTTCTTGGCGGCGCCGCTGGGGAAGACCTCTCGTGAAATTGGATTCTTGTGACGTAAACCCTACGTCCATATATATAGGCCCGTGAATATGCGGTTTCCGATCGATCGGCTGGCTTACTGCTGCCGTCCTTCTTTTACGGAACATTCCCTATCGATCGGTCTTCACCCGATCAATCGGCCTCCTCACGGCATCCCTACTCAAAATACCAAGGGATTTTGAAATATTTTCCTAACAATATTGAATAAGGTTTAGAAATTTGTAAATATAATGATTAATGATTAATTATTTAAATAAGATTAGTGATAGAGTTTTTGATACATTTTATTTTATTGTGATTTATATTTTAAACTTTTTAAAGTCTTTCAATTATTTATTTGTGACTTTTAACGTGCGGTTATTTGGAGTACGAAAGAAGGAGAAAGAGGGATAAAACTGTGAAATTATAAAATAATCTTCATCATAATTTTGCTATTGTTCTCATTATTTTATATGGAAGAAAAATAGGTAAAAATTTGTACCTTAAGATTGATATTAAACTAGTAACGTTTGCTTAGATTTCTTGTGCTTGGGGCATTTCACCATCGTTAAAGTTTCTCCCTCTTAAAATTCAAGAGACAAATTGAAGTATGGAAGAAAAATAGGTAAAATTTTTTACCATTATGACTAATTTAATCTCTTTCTAAACGTCTGAAAAACATATTGAAATACAGAAGAAAAATAAGTAAAGATTCGTAACTTTAAGATTGATATTAAACTCGTGATGTTTGCTTGAAATGCTTGAGCTTAACGTCTTTTAAGATTCTCCTCAGCAATGTGAGAGAGATAGACCGATGATCTTTGGTATTCTAAAGTTTTTGTGGAAAATGATTTTCATGGGTTAGAGAGGTAGATTGATAATTGTGAAGTTTGATTTTGAATAAGGTTCAAGATTTTGTAAGTATAATGATTAATGATTAAGTATTTAAATAAGTTTAGTGATAATTTTTTTTATATTTTTTTATTTCGGGTAATTATAGAAAACCTCTTGTCTTTTGCTTCAAAAATAGAAAACCCCCTTCACAAATAAAAGCACTCAGAAAACCCTTTTACTTATAAAAAATTATCACTTACCCCCATGCAACTTATTTTTGACCATTTTGTCTCTAATATTTAATTTTTGTTTCTCGATAGGAGTTTTATATTATTAAATTTTATATTTTTAGCAAAAGAATTAAGGGAATTTCCTATATTTATAAAAATATAATTATTTTAATTAATTATAAAAATATTATTATGAGTTTAAAAGAGAAAAATTATTTTTAAAATTTGTATAAAAAATATTATAAGATAAAATATAATATTATTTTGTTAATATTATAATATCACTACTATAATTAATTAAAATAATAATTTTTATAAATATAGAAAACTCTCCTTTTTAAAAATATAAAAAAATCTTTATTTTTCTTCAAAATGTAAAATCCTGCCTAAAAATAAAATCAAATACTTAACTATTTTATTATGAGGGGTAAAATGGTCCAAAAAAAGTTCTTTGGGGGCAAAGTGAAAATTTTTCAAAAGTGAGGGAGTTTAGTGAGTGATTTTATTTGATAGGGGGGTTTTCTGTTATTAAAGCAAAAATCAGGAAGGTTTTCTGTAATTTATCCTTTTATTTTATTATAATTTATATTTTAAGCTTTTCTAAGTTTTTTTTTTTTTTTTTAATCATTATTTGCGATTTTTAACGTGTTGATATTTGGGGTATGAAAGGTGGAGAAGGAGGGAGAAAACTGTGGAATTACATATTAGTTAGATTAAATTAGATTCATGTAAATATATTTAACGTATATATGGTGGCGTTCTTATGAGAGAATGACAGCATGAGAAGGACGAATCCTAGCCCTCTATTGTAATGGACGATCAAGATTTGTTGGACACTAAAGATAAAATAACAATTTACAGCCTATTCCTTCTTGTGGCAGAAAGAAATGAGAGGTAAGGGAAGAAGGTTATTTTTTTTCCCGATACTTAACAAATTTTAGCCATAAATTGTTATTTTTTAGTGTTTAACAAATCTTGATCGTCCATTACAATAGAGGGTCATGATTCGCCCCTCTCACGCTTTCACTCTCATTTAAGAATGTCACTCTATATATATATATATATATATAAATTTAATATTTCTAATATTTATTAGAAAATTTATGACGGAAGAGATTTATATATTAACGAAGTAATGTATTATTTTAGCATTTTATGATAAATAATTATAATATTACGATAAAGAACATCGATATATTGTTATAATTATATTCCACATTAATAATTTATAATCAAATATGAGATTTTGGCAGATGATACCTAATTGATAAGTTTTTCAAAATTCATGGTATATAAAATATTTAATTTTTAGAATAATTTTATTATATATATTAAAATGTTAGAATATTGAGACAATAAATTCTCAAATTTAAAGATAACTAAATGATAAATTCTTTATTTATTAAAAAGTTATATATAGATATATAGATATATAGATACACTATTTAACTAAAAATGTGACAAAATTCTTTGTGCCACGTAGGCACAGTAAGCACTGAATCCATCCCTTATATGAGAATGCTTATTTTGGGGCTTGGAGGTGTTTTTTTGGATAGAGGTATTTGGCTTTAATATAAGTAAAGATCTTGATTATATTTTTTTCACATTATTCTGTATACAAATAAAATATATTAATTTTAATATATATTAAAATTTTTTAATTAAAATAAAAAAAAAATAAAGAAAACAAATGAAAGTTAATTAACGTACTTTTAATTTTTATTTTGTGATTTATTTATTGAAAGTTTTTATTATCACAATAATACTATAACTCATAAAAAATAATAATTATAATAATTCAAAAATAAATATATTAAACAAATAAATCCAGAATAAGAGATAAACATTAAACACGTCCTTCTATCCTGGCATAACCTCCACTTTCATATCCCACCGAAATAGGCCGTGAATTATTCTCTTCCTTATCATTCACACATCACTTCCCATCTCTTCACTACTTACGTAACCAAGGAAACAAACACAGAATTCAACAAACAACCACCATGGGGACCCCCATGTCTTCCTCTAAGACTCACCTTGACACCCTTTTGGAATCCGCCCGCCCTTTCCTCCGCGGCGAGCTCGACCGTGTCGACCCAAATCTCCCGGCGCTGGTGGGTGTCCTGCGCGCGGCGGGCGCTGGGGAGTGCTGGCACAAACACGGCAGCTTCATTGAACACCTGGTGAGCATCTACAAGACCCTCAAGCTCTGGGGCTGCTCCGACCCAGTTTGCCTTTGCGGCCTCTTCCATTCTGCTTACTCCAACTCCTACGTTAACCTCGCCATCTTCGACCCCTCCACCGGCCGTGACACCGTCCGTTGTTATATCGGTGCTGCAGCTGAGCACCTTGTCCACCTCTTTTGTATTGTCCCCCGCCAACCCCTCATTCACGATGACCTTCTCTTCCATTACTCCGATGCCGAGCTCGTTGAACACCTCAAGGCGTCGGAGGTTTCTCTAAGGAAAGCGAAGGAAAGTGGGGTTTCTGATAAGTCAGAGGAGTGGAGAAAGAAGATCAATTTGCTTGTACCTGAAGATGGAGTTGTCGTGAAGCATATAAAAACAGGGGAGGATGTGAGGGTTTCGAGGAAAATTGTGGGGATTTTTATGATGATGACAATGGCGGATTTCAGTGATCAACTGACGGGGTGGCAGGATGAGTTGTTGGAGAACAACGATGGGAGGTACGAGATGAGAGGGAATAAGTACACGACGCTCTGGCCTGGGGATGGCAAGCCGGGGCTGTGGATGAACTCCGCATCAAGGATGGGCGCCATCTATGCTTTGATCGCACGGGAAGAGGCCATTTTTAGCCTTGAGAACCCAGCAAAAGGCAAGCAAAATGCTCTATTTATTCTATTTAAATACTTGATTTATATTCTACTGATACTGCCTAGATTCAGTTGATAATCAAAAGCAACCTTTCAATTATTCAAGGGTTTCCGCTTAAGTAAAGTCTGGGGGTGAATATATGCAGCCTTCTCCCTTTAGAGTGTTGCCCTAAATTAAACTAAGAAGCAAAAATTCAAGCCCACTTATTAAACAAAAACATTTTCTTACATATGCAGTAAAAGGGACTTAAATTAAAAATTTGTGTACTTTAAAATAAACTTTAATTTAAGTTATAACCTTAATCCTATGATTCTGATTGTGGAGGGCACCAATGATCTTAGTTAAAATCCCAATTTTGACAACCATGCTCTAAAAAGCTTCTCTTAAAATACTTAATCAATCAATATTTATTTCTTAAATCAAGTGAAAGAAAATTTATTTAAAAAAAAAACAGAAATGTCTTTATTAACAAATCTTTGATGATTTTCCAATAACAAAGCCTAAGATAATGATGGGATATTATTAGGGCAAAAGTAGATTTGGTAAGATAAACTAATGGAGTGAGATAATTTTTAAATTATTTGAGTAAAATCTAGTTATCTAATCGGATTGAAAATTTTAATTAGATTATTATTAGTTAACTAGACTATATGTTTGAGTGTATGATTTTTCTCATCGATAATGAGTTTTTATTTTATATATATATTGACTGCCTACATATTTTCTTTTATATTGGTAACATCTTGCGGGAGGGGATACTGGATTTGAACCCGCGTCCTTGGGTTGACGAGCTATTGCCCCAACCATTAAAGCGGGAACTAGCTATTAACTACCTATATGGAGTAACCATAGCATTGCGCAAACGCCAGTTTTTAACCTGAGGTGTAAATGGGCTCGAATGAGAAGCTTTAAACAAGAGGCGCCACTCAAAAATTTTGTTCGACTTATCATAAACTTGTGGACAACTGATCAGGGCTACTTTGAAATTAAGCTCGCTACCTTTAGACTTAGGCTCCGTTTGTTTTGGTGGAATTACTTTTTCCATGAAAAACCTTTTCCATAGAAAATGCAATTCCTTCCTTCAGGTTTTCCATTATTTATTTCAACGGAAATTATAGTCCCATCTTACGATATTCCTCCTTTGTTTTAAAGGAAAATATCTTTTACCAATCATCTTTTATCTATTCATGGGACAACATAAGTTGCTACACAATATATTTGAAATTGTCTAGGTTACATGTGCTTGTGAAAAAGTTATCATTTAATAAAACAAATAGGGAAATCATTACTAAGGAACCTAAGATTAAGCATTTATCACCTATACTTATATTTCAATGTATACAATGAAGTACCTTGAATTTGATATTTTATTATCCATGTACCCTCTGTTGAAATTTGATAATGTTTTGAAAGAATCTAACTAAATTTATACAAAATGCTAATATAGTACTTAATTATGATGATATTTACAAACAAATTAAAATAAAACGTTCATCGAATGTAGTCTAAATATGGCTGAAATCATGCCTTGTTAGAATTTTTTGGCAAAAGATCATCAAATTCTCTCGAGGATACTAATATATTGTCGGAATCATGTTCCATTTTAGCATTTTCTAACATAAATCTTTGAATTTCAAGAAAAGGCACCTAATTGATAAAATTTTAAAACTTTAGAGTACTTAAATGATAAAGTTTTCAAACCTGAAGGTATCCCTTGTATATATTGAATAGGATACACAAATGATAATTTTTCTAAAAAAACATATATCAAAAGAAAGCATTTTCCAAAAAGAAAACCATAGTCTATAAATAGTTTTTTGGTGCTTGGTTTAATGTAAATATTATTTCCTAATTATAGTATTAATCATAGCATGGATAGATAAAGATCTTTCAAATATAAAATATCATTTAAAAATGAAAATCAAATTGAACCACATAATTCACTGAAGGATTTGGAGCTGACTAACCATCTTCGTCCAATTCTTATCTGACACTATGACCTCTAACAATCTAAGATCTCATCTAGTTTATTTTGGTCGAATCTATATTCGAACTAACTTATATCTTCGAAATTTTTTGAGTTGTTTGGAATGATGGCTTCCCTTTTTTTAATAAGGAATGTCATTTTCCCCCATTTGAGAAAACCTTTTCCGTTACAAAATTCACGACAAACAATGGAATACGGGAAAACCAATTCCGAAAATGTGTTTTTAACACAAAACAAACGGAGCCTTATTTCGGCTTTAGGTGTGATTAGGATGGAGCTTGGCTCAGCCAAATGTGAGTTTGACTTGATTGGACGCGTTCTAACTTATGATTCAAATTATGGTTTTCATTCATTATCTTAAAATGCTGGGAGATATTGATTGTGCTTATATGTCCTATTGCACTATGTCCATGCTTCAATCCTTCTAGCATTAGTTGGATGCCCTACCAAGAGTTCATTTGATATCATTTTTACTTTTAGTCTTGGATTTCTCTTTTTAATATTTGAACAAAGCTTTTTAAGAATTGAAAAAAAAAAAAATCAAAACAAAAAGCTAGAGAAAATGTTTTTTGCTTTCTTAAAACCATAAACCAAAAAATAGAAAAAACAATATTAAACAAACATGAATCAGGGGCCCGTGATAAGGAACTTGTTTTAATATCATGTTAAATTTCAAGCTTAGGCAAAGCCTGAGTAGTTGGAACGTAAGGCCCACATATAAGCTTTAGAGTAATGTCACACGACACGAGAAGGGGGTGCACGAAAATGCCACGGCTAGGGCATAGTTTGTCATTAATGACAAATGAATTCCTAAATACCTATTTCTCGTGACATTTTTGTGGTTTTTTTTGCTTGCAACATACAGCATTGTTAACAAGCTTATGTGAGGATGCAATGGAAAAACCAAGAGTAGCATTTGCTTCTAAAATAATTTTTTCTTTATTACAGCCCTATTTTGTGACTTATTATTACTCATACGTGGATTTCTTAGCAGATTTGAGCAGCGGAGATTTAGATCTTAAGCTGGATCTAGTGATGCCACCGGTGTTCGAGCGCTGCACCAGGGTGCTAGATGCAGAAGACCAAAAAGGGGCTAGAGATCTCTATTGGGAGGCAATTGGGTCCGCTTCCATGGAGAAGGCGGAGGGATTACTAGTGAGATCAATTGAGAAGAACCCATTTGTCGGTGAGCCACATTTGGTGCTAGCTCAGGTTTACTTGAGCCAAAAGAGGTTTGAGGAAGGAGAGAGAGAGGCTGAGAAAGGACTAACTCTAATGCTCGAGTGGGCTACCCCATGGGACAAGAGGGTGTCTTGGGAGGGGTGGGTTGCTTGGGCGAGGGTGCTTTTGATGAAGGCCAAGGAGAGGTCTTGGCCACAAAGCACCTGGGGTATCCTCAACTTGGGCCTTGTTAGGTAAACTGTTTATGTTTATGTGTTATGTGTATAATATCCTTGGGACTTTTGGGATTTTGATGTTTGTCGTGTTATCGTGCGATGTGCCTAAGTCATTCTCAAGACTCATGGAATAAGATTAAACTCAAAACGGAATCACGTACAAGTGAGAGTCGACAACAACAACAACAACAGTCCTACAGCCTCAAAGGCTTCTGCTTGCGCAGGGTCTGGAAGGAGTAGGATGTATGCAGTCTTAACCCCATCAGGCGAGAACCTGACGAAATATTGGGCAATTGCCCATATTGGAATATTAAAATATATTTAATTGTTTTGTATAATTACAAGTAATAACAAAAGATAAGTGTCAATTGGCCACGCTAAAAAAGCAACATTCTCAATGACCCAAGTGCTCATGCCTAAGCAGAGTCTGGGGGGTGGATATACGCAGCCTTCCCCATTCAAGGTGCAACCTTGAAGAGAAGCTGTTTCCGAGAACCCCCAACTTGAGGGGTGCAACATAAGGACTTCCAAGGAGGTCATCTATCTTGGTGCTACTCTCGCCCAGGCACGCATAACTTCGGAGTTCTAATGGGATCCGGTACTTGTGTGTAGGTACCTTGAATTACTAAAATAATAATTCCTATTATAGTCAACCCTACCGAATTTAGGTCATAACCCCGTCACTATAAGGCTCCAAAAAAGCTTCAATGAGCCAAGATTAAGCTTGAATTGGCTTATTGAACTAGCCCTTGGTCCGTGCTCGTTGAGCCCTGTTTGAGTTCAGTTGGATAGGTCCAAGATCACCACATGTCGAGGCAAGCCAAGCCAAGGTCAAATACGCCACAAGTGAGCTTGAGCTTAGAGTCTCTATGACATAAGTTTTATGTTAAGCGAAATTGGTGTGTTAAGTCTTGAGCGGCTTGAGCTCAGAACTTATCCATACCTTGCACAATCAAAAATTTGACTAGATGCATCATATATTATGTCGTCTAGTATGATTCATTTTGTCAAAATTACAAAACTCGTAAAATTATTGTTGTCTTTGTCGTCCTTCTAGCATTGAACTTCAATAAGCACCCCTATTTGTGATTTTTTGGTTTCTTTTGTCATTACTTTCCTATGATTCCTAGTCATCTATTATTTGAGCTTTTTGGCTGCTGCTTCTATTGGGCCCTCCATGTCAGCAGCACTATGTTTTCTTTGAGCACTTACAAGCACTATAATCTTAAGTGTTGCTATCTCAACAGCTCAGTTATAAGCATCCTTCTTAAACTCCCAATAAAATCTTATAATTTTACAATTTCATATTTATCAATCGATTTCTGATAAAAAATATGTATATATTTGTCAATCGATTTCAACTTAACATAGAATAGTAACTTTTTAGAAATTTATGATTTATTTGGTTTAACAAGACTAGTAGATAGGTCACGATATGATTTTATGATTCCACTGGTCCTATCTCAATCCTAAAAAGATGTATAAACAAAAAGTTAACAAGCAAATATTCAAGAATATTATGTGAACGAAGTCACTTTCTTATGCTAGACTAAAAATAAAGTTAACTAAGCATTTATATGCTCTCACAATTTGAGTTAGATAATATAAATTGATTAGCAGCATATCATATGCTCTCACGATATGAGTTAGATAATATAAATTAATTAGCAGCATATCATCTTAAAAGCTATCAGTTGTTTGAGCAAAGAAGCACATCTATCTTACATCAACAACAAGATATAGATGTGTGATGCTTTGCTCAAACGATTGAAAGCTTTTAAGATGATATACTGCTAATCAATTTATATTGTCTAATTCATATCATGAGAGCATACAAATGCTTAGTTAACTTCCTTGTCACTCTAAGATACGAAAGTGACTTCGTTCACATAATATATAATTTTGTTAAGGCCTTACGTGGCAATTATGTAAACTACATAACTAATTCTAATATCAACAATAATTATATTATACATTTAGTAGAATCTTATGATTCTCAATTTATAGGTAGAATCTCTATTCTAACAAAATTGAGTATAAGTAAGGATGACTGTGAACTCGATATAAGTAAGCTTCTAAACCTTAAACCATAAAACTACAGTTTAAGTGAAAGTTATTATAGTGTATTTTAATTGTATATTTTTGGTATGTATATATTGTTTTGTATTTCTTTTTTTCCTTTTTTTCCCTAGTTGGAGACCACTAGTTTTATCTTGCTTTATATATCTTACACTTCCAACTGTATTTTCTCTCTCATGTCATAAAAAATAGAAAAAGAATCCAGAACCATCTTCTAGGGTTCATAAGTTTTCCCCCAAATGTTTTTCTTTCTTATGAAGTCTTCAATGGCATTTGTTGCTTGATTTTGATTTTAATATGGTATCAGAGCGAAATTTTTCACTGCATTTTCAATATTAGTGTTTGATTGACACTCTGCTTCTTTTTATTTTTATTTTTATTCTTCTTGCTTTCTTCTCTCTGCGATCCTAATTTCATTTTCCATAAATTTCTTGGCCGATTTTGCTTATTTTTGGTTTTAATGGCGGACAATGTGGTAATTACTCATGGTAAAGAAGTTGAATCCTTAGGATCACCGGTTCCCATTGTGAATCCTACTTTGGCTATTGTTGATCAGATCTGTGATTCAATGTCGCCATATTTCCTCACTAGCAATGGTACACAAAGAAGCATTCTAGTGTCTCAAGTCCTTAAAGGTAGCGATAACCACAGTGCTTGGTACTACTTGATGATTGCTTCTTTGGAAGCTAAAAACAAGATCGCGTTCATGACTAGAGAGATTCCAACACCGAAGAAATCCGATCTTAAATATCGTCGATGGAAACGTTGTGATAGTATGTTGATTTTGTGGGTATTGAACTCTGTTTCTAAGGAGATTGACTCCAGTGTGCTGTATTCTGGCTCGGCTCAAGAGATGTGGAGAGATATAAATCGGAATTATTCTTAGAAAAATGGCCCAAGGATCTTTCTACGGGGAAAATATGACTTTTGTTGGAAAAATAAACTCTGATATCGATCGTTGGGTTCACAATTTTTAACTATGGTCACCACAAGGGATACCTATTAAAGCACTTAAATTAGGAGACTCTTCTCTCTATCTAAGCCCCCAATTGGAGAGTCACGCTTCGTGACACCTCATGTGCGAGAGTTACCGGGAATAGGTTTATCTCTATAAACCCTTTGCTCTAATACCGATTGTTGGGATGAATTTCAAAAATTCTCCCTAATTTTATAAAGTTTACGTAGCGGAAGGGTATACAATTCATAATTCTAAACCTAGGTTGATTTAAAATTCCAAATTTTAAATCTACAGATTTAAATTCATAATTTAAATCTACATATCTAAATTCTTAATTTAGATATACAGACCTTTTTCTCTAATACATTTATAACAATACATAAGCTTAAACAGGCATAATAATGAACACTGTAAATAAATAGAAAAGCAAAAACTAAAAGCGAAGGAAAGAAGAACTTACTTGGATTTGCTCCAAAATAAGAATACTAGAAAGAAATAATAATCTTTAAAAGAAAACTAGAAATCGAGACCTTGCGATCTTCTACGCAATGACCTCGAACTGTCCGGAGTGTGGGCTCCCAAAAATATTAAACCAGGAAAGAAAAATTTCAACGGAAATTTTTCTCTCCAATTAGGTATCTGAAACAATTTCAGAAACCAAAAATAATTTATTTCAGTCCAATGCCAAACCTCTGAATAGGTACCCCTATTTATAGTAGTGTATCAGAGCAAAAAAAAAAAAGCTGATTTTCGATGTGGGATTCGCCCAGTTAAAAACTAAACGCAATGTTTTAATCAAATGCGCAGACCAAAAGCTGCGTTTCATTGCACAAGTTCACGCATGTGTTTTTCTTCTTATTTTACTCTGTGTGACACGTGTCAAGCCTTGATTGGGCAAACGCAAACACACGGATACCCCTGTGATGTCCCAGCATGTGGCACGTGTCGCTTGTTGGTTTGTCAAATCCAAAGCACATGGATCCTGACCTTTGAATGCGTATTTTGCAATTTTTCTTTTTATTATTATTTTTTTTTGCTTTTTTTTTCCATATGTAAAAACACATCTTGCGAATTTTAATTTTTAAAATTATTTTTAATTTTTATTCATCTCATGAATAATGTTTGGCAAAATTAAATTTACTCATCTCAATGATAAATTAATTCATCTCATGAATTCTTTAATATTTTTCCGATAGAAATAAATACAGAGGCTTTCGTAGGAACCTCAGGGACAATTTAAATCTAGTTCCAAAAGTAATCATCTCATAAAATAATTTAATTATCATTCAATGAGACTTAATTCCATAAAATAATCTTATTGCACTCTAGACTTAAATCATTTATTCGATATCTCCCTCATAGATTGTATTAATGACAACAACCCCTTTACTAGATGTCCATGACAAAGGATAAATATAACCACTATTGTTATCCTTCTCACAGCTTTTCCATTAGTTACCAACTCACCCTTCACTGAATAATTTATTTATACTTGAACATATTCATAGTATAAATTCCAAATGTCAAACACTTGGAATATTTTGGCCAAAGTTTCCGAACTATTCAAATATTTGCGAATCAACTAAGGGGACATCTGTATCTCATAAGAGACTGTAGATCTCCTACTGAATACCTTATCCTTGTGACACTTCACGCCGATACCCAGTGTATGTGGGAATTCAATCATGCGTTTAGACCTTACTTATAGTACACCAAAGTAACTAACGCTCCATGCACAAGTCCATAATACCCTCAGGATTTAGAGTTGTTATTCAAACAGTACAGCGTGAATCACTCATCTCCGATAGTAGTCTAGAAATAGGTAACCCACATGGTCCAGTTCAGTGTGTTAATCTTATTAAACACACCAACCTAACACTTTTGGATCTCTATCCATATGACCATGATAAGTCATCTAAAGTGTCACATTATAGTCTTACCATACAAGTGGTCCAAACTTGTCTTCGGTGACGAGCCTTTCAAACAACAATCCATACCATTTGTTCTAAGTCTATCTGTGGCTTAGTCTCGTAAACCACTTAGAACAAACATGTAACTTATAGTCTGGGGACTACACCCATCTCATGGATGTCTCCCAAATGAAAATCACATGCAGTATAAATGCTCGCATACACAAATTTAACTAGAAAATGATAATAAAATAATATTAATATAATAAATCTGGATTTAGGACATTGTTCCTAACACTTTCAACTTAAAAGATAGATTTCCTCTCTCAAACAAGGCAACACGAATGTAACAACCTATTTTGCCAATCTGAAGGCACTCTGGGACTAGTTTGTTGGCTTTGTTCGCCTTCCTTCTTGTACATGAATGTGGTATTGTTAAGTCCATGGTTGATATTATGGATCAAGATTTTATGATGACTTTTCTCATGGTCTGGATGACTATTGTACTAATGTTCAAGACCATATCATGCTCATGACTCCTTTACCTTATGTTAGTGATGCCTTCTCTAAAGTAGTTCACTAGGGGAAGCAACGCTAGATCACTCGTTCAAATTTGGCACCCCTTTCTTGTGAATCTATGGCTACGTTGGCCAAAATCAGGAAGGAAAGTCATACGGGAAATATCAAAAGAAAGAGAAACCTGTATGTTCTCATTGTGGGATAATGTGACATGTGATTGATAAGTGTTATAAGTTACACGACCAACCACCTGGTTACAAAGTGAAGAACAAGGGGGCCCAGAATGTCAATTCGCACCTCTTTTAGCTTCCTGGAGCTATTAATCAAGTTTCCGTTGACATGGAGTAGGTCAAGGAAGTGGTCATGTTGAACCTGGGCAGTTCACAACGCCTCAATGTCAACAGTTGCTTGCTTATTTGAGTTCACAGCTTGCATCTCTACCTAGAACTTCATCTAATAATGGATTGCAAGTACCCATCCATGCCGCCAACTTAACCCTCTCTAGGATACCTATACTGCCTTTACTCAACATGTTAATTGTTCTTTTGATTTGTCTCGTAGTTCTGTCTCAATTTCACACTCATGGATAAATGACTTGGGAGCCACCTCTCATATATGTGGTAATCCTAACATTTTCACTATATTAACTCCATGTGATCATTCATTTGTTATCCTGCCTCACAGGAATTCTGCTCAAGTTATGCATAAAGGTCAATTTTAGTGACACCAAATTTGACACTTCATGATGTTCTACTTGTTCCCATGTTCCAATTTAACCTGATTTTTGTTAGTAAATTGATCTATTATATCAATTGTACTTACATTTTCTTATCTGATATTGTTATATCCAGGACCTCACCTCGGTTGACCGCAATTGGGACGGGTGTTAGAGTCGGCTACGTCTATTTTCTGAGGGTTACTCATTTTGCTGTCTCACATGTTCATCATAAGCTTTGGCTCTCTGCCAACTCCGTTACAGATATGTTTCCATCCCTAAACTCCCATGGTTTGTGGCATTCTAGACTTGGCCACCCTCTTAAGGGCCCGTTTACAAGAGCTCCCATTAGATTTTTCGCATGACAATTGTAATGAACTTTGTGTGATATGCCCTTTAGCTAAAAAAAAATAGTCATTTATAAATAGCAATAAAATGTCCCCCATTGTTTTGATTTGATCCACTGTGATATTTGGGGTCCATTTCATGTGCCTTCCTTAAATAAAGACAAATTCTTTCCTACAATTGTCAATGAATTTACAAGGCAATCATGGGTCTTTATGATGAAATCAAAATCTTAAGTTTCACATTTAGTCCCTGACTTTCATACCCATGTACATACTCAATTTCAACAACATATAAAGGGAATTCATAGTGATAATGGGGTTGAGTTTATATTATTCGATTTTTTCCATAGTAAGGGCCTTATACATCAACTGAGTTCTGTTGATACTCTCGAACAAAATTCCGTAGTTGAGCGTAAGCACCAACATATTCTAAATGCGCACTAACTGCCATATACCTCGTTAATCACTTGCTATCCCCTCTTCTTCAAAATAAATGCCCATATGAGCTATTGTTTCATTGCATACATCTTATTTGCATTTGCGTGCTTTGGGATGTTTATGCTTTGCTTCTACCATACGTGCTCATCATGACAAATTTTCTCCCTGAGCTCGAGTAGTTATCTTTCTTCGTTACGCTTATGGCATCAAGGGTTACAAGTCGTTTGACTTACAAACTCACGAGATATTTGTTTCACGTAATGTGATTTTTCATTAAAGTGTATTCCCTTTTCATAATCATCCTACGTACGATGATCCCTTCGATAATATATGTCTTCCTCGACCAACTGTTGATGACTCACCTCCTTCTTATTGTCCCATGAAGACCATAGATCATATCAACCCCACTAATCATGTCATTTCTGTAGACCCACATCATCTTCCAAAGCAAAACAACCCTATTGAACCTCCAATTTCGACATTACCTCTAACTCCAACAGAACCTGTAACAAACTCACATCCTCCTCCCCCTCCCCCTCATCGTTCCAAACGCACCTAAAAAAACCGTCTTACCTTGACAATTATCATTGTCACCTCACCGCAGATTATTCTTTTCATTCTTCTTCCTTCTCCACACAACATCCCTTAACTGATGTCCTTTCATATTATCATTTATCTTTTGATTTTTGCAACTTAGCACTTGCTGTCTCTACCACCTATGAACCTCAGTTTTATCATCAAGTTGTTCGATTTGCCCATTGGCTTGAGTCCATGACTTCTGAGCTTGAAGCTCTCCAATCTAATAAAACTTAGTCCATTGTTCCATTACCTCCTAGAAAGAAACCCACAGGATGTAAGTGGCTTTATAAAGTTAAGCTTCGTTCTAATGGTACTATAGGGCGCTATAAAGCGTGCCTTATTGCTAAAGGTTTTGTTCAACAAGAGGGTATTGAATTTACTAAGATATTTTGTCCTGTGGTTAAGATGACCATAGGTTGTACTTCGCTTGCTATAGCTGTTGTCCGTAATTGGCACCTCTTACAACTTGATGTCAATGGTGCGTTTTTACACAAGGACTTACATAGGAAGTCTATATGTCTTTCCTTCAGGGTTTACAGTTGAGGGGGCATTGGGTTCTCTTGTATGTCGGCTTCATAAAAGTTTGTATGGTGTTTGAGAGGTGAGTCTCCAATGGTTCGCCAAGCTGTTCGGTTTTTTGTCGTAGCTCGGTTTTATTCAGTCCCAACACGATTATAGTTTGTTTACTCATCTTCATGGTTCTTCCTTTATTGCTTACTTGTATATTTTGACGATATTGTTGTTGCTAGCAATGATCTTGCTGCTGCTACTACTCTTAAAGATGGATTTTTTTTTTTTTTTTTATCAACCCCTCTTAAAGATGTTTTACGATGCCAAATTTTGTCTCAGAGATTTTGGGTCCTTAAGATATTTTTTGGGCTTGGAGATAGCCCGCACTATTATTGGGATTTTCATGTGCTAGGGACATTATGTCTGGACTCTATTGAAGAACTTTGGCACCAAAACACTAATTCAAACATTACAAGCATACGGCACCTTATTACATCATAAACGAATAAGAAACATAACAATCCCCTCCCCTTAAAACATTCTTGTCCTCAAGAATGCAAAGAAGGAAATTGACTCAACAAAAATAGCTTGTCTTCCAAAGTGGTGAAAGATTCATCCAAATTGCACCAGCTTACTCGAACTTCCTGTCTGTTGGGACCACCTGCTGTTGCCTGCTTCACTTCCATCATTGCAGCTGGCTATAGGATCAAGGACCCATTGGAACCCATCTCTGGAGGGACTGGAGATGATCTGTGACCTTCTTTAACCTGCTTTTTAAGAAGTGAAACATGAAAGATATGGTGAATATATGAATCGGGTGGAAGCTCCAGCTTGTAAGCCACCTTGCCAATTCACTTCCATCACTGCAGCTGGCTGTAGGATCAAGGACCCATTGGAACCCACCTCTGGAGGGACTGGAGATGATATGTGACCTTCTTTAACCTGCTTTTTAAGAAGTGAAACATGAAAGACAGGGTGAATATATGAATCGGGTGGAAGCTCCAGCTTGTAAGCCACCTTGCCAATTCTCTCCAAAACCTTGTAAGGTCCAAAGAATTATGCACAAAGCTTGACATTCTTCCTTACAGTTGCTGTAGACTGCCTATAAGGCTGTAGTTTTAGATATGCCATATCACCTACCTCAAAATTTCTGTCTACTCTCTTGCAGTCTGCATACCACTTCATTCGAAATTGGGACTGACTGAGATTATTCTTCAAAAGCTGCATAAGGTGTTTCCTTTGCTGCACCAACTCAGTAAGCTCGGCCACTTGTGTCAACTCCTTGCAACATCAATGGAGTGGGAGGATCATACCCATACAATGCCTTGAAAGGTGTAGTACCTAATGAAGCATGAAAATGGGTGTTGTACCAAAATTCCGCCAAAGAAAGCCACCTCCCCCATACCTTAGGATGGCTAAACACCATGCTTCTAAGGTATTGCTCAATGCATTGATTGACTCTCTCAGTCTGACCGTCGGTTTGAGGGTGGTAAGATGAGCTAAGTGCCAAAGTCGTTCCAAAAACACCAAACAACTCCTTCCAAAAACGACTTGTAAAGAGTTTGTCCCTATCAGAAATTATGGATTGAGGCAAGCCATGGAGCTTGTAGATATTATCAAGGAACACACGGGATAACCTCTCAGCAATCATAGGTCGAGCCAAAGCAATGAAATGACCAAATTTGGTGAACCGATCAACAACTACCCAGATCACCTTTTTCCTTTCTGACTTAGGCAATCCCTCAATGAAATTCATGCTTATGTGCTGCCATATACCCTCTGGAATAAGTAGGGGTTGAAGAAGTCCGTGGTATCTATGATCACCAAGCTTAGTTTGTTGGCAAACCTCACAAGTTTGCACAAAGTCAGACACTTCTTTCTTCATTCCCGGCTAACTAAAGTGAACCTTCAGCCTCTGATACATTCCTTCCATGCCTGAATGTCCTCCCCATGAAGAATCATGAGCAGCACTGATAACATGATGTCTAAGATGAGCAGAGATGCCAATATATAACTTCCCCTGAATTCTGATAATTCCTCGGGTCACAGAAACATTTGCACCAGTAGCCAAATTGCTCGCCTTACCGACACTGACAACTTCTATACCCTCTTGTGCAAAAGAATCATTCTCATAGGTCTGATGTACTTCTTCCATCCAAGCAGGAGAGATCACTGAAAAGGCTCCAAGAGAGCCCTGGTCATAGTCTTCAAACCTACGAGACAGTGCATCTGCTGCAATGTTTTCCTTCCCTCTCTTATACTCAATGTCATAATCAAGCCCCAACATCTTCATCAACCCTTTTTCTTTGTATCCTAGTGACAATTTTCTGTCTAATAAATGCTTGAGACTTTGATGATCAGTCTTGATGATAAAATGATGCCCATCTAAGTAGTGCCTCCATTTTTCCACAGCAAGCAGAATTGCAAGGTACTCTTTCTCATACGTGGAAAGTGCCTGATGTTTTGCACTCAAAGCCTGGCTAAGATAAGCTATAGGCCTCCTTCCTTGTGCCAACACTGCCCCAACACTACTTCCACACGCATCAGTCTCTAACACAAAGCTTGAAGTAAAATAAGGCATGGCCAAAACAGGTGCTCTGAACATGGCTGCCTTAAGAGCTTCAAAAGCAATGTGAGCTTCATCTGATCATATGAAGGCATCTTTCTTCAACAAATCCGTGTGTGGCTTGGCCATAGAACCATTCCCTGCTACAAATTTGCGGTAATACCCTGTCAAACCCAAAAAACCCCTCAATTGCTTCAAGGTTACTAGAGCAGGCCACTCCTTCATGGCTTGGACCTTTGAGGGATCAGTGGAAACCCCTTCATAAGAGATCACATGGCCAAGGTATTCCAAATGAGTTTGAGCAAAAGAACACTTGGCCAACTTAGCATACAACTTGTGCTCACGCATGACCAGAAACACTTCCTTCAAATGCTTCAAATGCTCCTCGAACGATGCACTGTAAACCAAAATGTCATCAAAGAAGACCAATACAAATTTTCTAAGGAATTGTTTGAAGACATCGTTCCTAAGAGCTTGGAATATTGCCAGTGCGTTTGTCAAGCCAAATGGCATGACCACAAACTCAAAG
This sequence comes from Simmondsia chinensis, assembly GCA_018398585.1. Taxonomy (NCBI): domain Eukaryota; kingdom Viridiplantae; phylum Streptophyta; class Magnoliopsida; order Caryophyllales; family Simmondsiaceae; genus Simmondsia; species Simmondsia chinensis. The sequence goes on along the minus strand of JAGTTD010000010.1, from coordinate 10,634,597 downwards.
TGTCCATGATGTGTCCAGAATGCTATCTTATACACATCGAGCTCTTCCACTCTAATTTGATGATAGCCTTGCCGCAGATCCAGCTTGAAAAAGACTTGAGCTCCATACAACTCATCTAGCAAAACATCTATAACTGGTATAGGGAACTTGTCCTTTACAGTCATAGAGTTGAGCTGTCTATAATCAATGCACATTCGAGCCGTGCCATCCTTTTTCTTGACAAGAATAACTGAAGAGGCAAAGTGGCTGTGGCTTTGCCATATGAAGTTGGTCTTGAGCAAATCAGTAACTTGCTTCTCAATTTCCGACCTCTAAGCATGAGGATATTTGTAAGGCCTAAGCCTCACTTGTTCTGCATCACTCTTGAGGGGAATAACATGGTCTAAACTCCTCTTAGGAGGTAATGACTTGGGCACCTCGAACAAATCCTCAAACTCTTTGATGACTGCCTGCACTTCTGGCTCAGTAATACTCACCATTTTAGTAGGAGCTATAGCAAACAGCTGGCCAACCCATTGAAATGCACATTTATAAATTCCCTTCTTCAACTTACTCCCTTTCATTACTTGCAATTGAGCTTGCTCTGCCATCCCTTGCAATGTAACTTTAGTACCTTGTACTTTAAAGGAAACCGTGAGATTAGCATAATCAAATAACACAAGGCTGTAAGTTCTCATCCAATCGACCCCAAGCATCATGTCACACCCTCCCAAAGGAAGGATTCTAAAGTCATAGCTGAACTTGCGGTCCTGCATAAACCAATAGAACCCTTGGCATTTGTTTTGAGTCATCACAGATTTTCCATCAGCCACGATAACAGCAAGAGGGTGAGTTTTAATCACTTCATGACCCACTTTCTTGACCACTTTAGGATCAACAAAGCTATGGGTTCTCCCACTATTAATGCGGATGATAATAGACCTTTTTCCAGTCTTCCCTTTGATTCAGATTGTGCTATGAGCCCCACTACCAGTCAAGGCTCTCATTGGAATTTCCACTGCAGCATCATCCAAGTTTTCCTTGATGTCCGGATCTGAATCAGCTCCATTAACCTCACCCTCCTTGCCATTAGAGAGTTCTCTAGCACTAACCCCTTCAGCAGGCATAGGAAACTTTGGGTTGCACTTGTGGCCAAATTGGTAAGGTTGATTACATCGGTAACACGTTCTCTGTTGCTGCTTCACTGCTGCCAACAACATTAGCATATGTAGACTTAGCAGCTGCCTTAGCCGCTGCTGATCTGGTGGTGACACCACCGATCAATGCAATTTCATTCGATTCCATTGATTTGGAAGCCAAACGAGGCTTTGATACCAATTGTTAAGATTGGGATTAAATCTTGATCTTAACCTAAGATAAAGAAAGTAAGGGATGAGAAAGAAGTGAAGGAGATGAGGAAATAGAGAGAATTAGATGAGAGAAAGAAGGTTTAATGTCAAAGAGATTGGTTTGATATTTCATTGAATGAGGATCAATTACACAAGATCAACCTACTTAGAGAAAATAACAAGCAAGACTCACAAAACCAGCCCACTAACCGCTAACCGACTTTGGCGCCAAAACACTAATTCAAACATTACAAGCATACGGAACCTTATTACATCATAAATGAATAAGAAACATAACACAAAGATGATGGGGAATTATTACCCGATCCTACTATATACCGGCAACTTATTGGGAAGTTATTGTCTCTTACGCTCGCACGGCCGGACATTACCTTTGCTGACCACAAACTGAGTCAATATATCTCTGCTCCACTTCCTTGCAGCATATCAAGTCTTGCGATACATTAAGGGGGTTCCCGGACAAGATATTTTCTATTTTACGATGCTGATTGGGCTGCTTCTGTCGGTTCATGATGATCTGTCACTGGTTTTACTGTGTTTCTTGGTACATCCTTGATTTCTTGGCGGTTTGAGAAACAACAAATCGTCTCCCATTCTTCCGCCGAAACCGACTATCGAAGTATGGCCTCGACCACTTGTGAGTTACTCTGGCTGATCGGGTTGTTGGCTGATTTTCATGTTTTCTTATCAAATTCCCACTTTATGTCTTTGTGACAACCAAGCTACAACACACATTGCTCAAAATTCAGTTTTCCATGAGCGCACCAAGCACATTGAAATTGACCGTCATCTGGTTCGAGACAAAGTTCAGGAAAGCATTATCAAACTGTTACATATTCATAATCATTTTCATCTCGCTTATTTTCAAATATAAAATATCACTCAAAAATGAAAATCAAATTGAATCACATAATTCATTCAAGAATTTGGAGTTGACTAATCATTTTTCATCCAATTCTTGTCTGACGCTATGACCTCTAACAATCTAAGATCTCATCTAGTTTATTTTGGTCTAATCTATATTCGAACTAACGTATATCTTCGAAATTTTTTGAGTTGTTTGGAATGATGACTTCCCTTTTTTAATAAGGAATGTCATTTTCCCCTATTTGAGAAAACCTTTTCCGTTATAAAATTCACGACAAACAATGGAATACGAGAAAACCAATTCCGAAAATGTGTTTTTAACGCAAAACAAATAGAGCCTTATTTCGGCTTTAGGTGTGATTAGGATGGAGCTTGGCTCAGTCAAATGTGAGTTTGACTTGATTGGACGTGTTCCAACTTATGATTCAAATTATGATTTTTATTCATTATCTTAAAATGCTGGGAGATATTGATTATGCTTATATATCCTATTGCACTATATCTATGCTTCAATCCTACTAGCATTAGTTGGATGCCCTACCAAGAGTTCATTTGATATCATTTTTACTTTTAGTCTTGGATTTCTCTTTTTAATATTTGAACAAAGCTTTTTAAGAACTGAAAAAAAAAAAATCAAAACAAAAAGTTAGAGAAAATGTTTTTTGCTTTCTTAAAACCATAGACCAAAAAACAGAAAAAACAATATTAAACAAACAAGAATTAGGGGCCCGTGATAAGGAACTTGTTTTAATATCATGTTAAATTTCAGGCTTAGGCAAAGCCTGAGTAGTTGGAACGTAAGGCCCACATATAAGCTTTAGAGTAATGCTACACGACCCGAGAAGGGGGCGCACGAAAATGCCACGACTAGGGCCTTGTTTGTCATTAATGACAAATGAATTCCTAAATACCTATTTCTCGTGACATTTCCGTGGTTTTTTTTCTTGCAACATACAACATTTTTAACAAGCTTATGTGAGGATGCAACAGAAAAACCAAGAGTAGCATTTGCTTCTAAAATAACTTTTTCTTTATTACAGCCCTATTTTGTGACTTATTATTACTCATACGTGGATTTCTTAGCCGATTTGAGGAGTGGAGATTTAGATCTTAAGCTGGATCTAGTGATGCCGCCTGTGTTCGAGCGCTGCAGCAGGGTGCTAGATGCGGTAGACCAAAAAGGGGCTAGAGATCTCTATTGGGAGGCAATTGGGTTCGCTTCCATGGAGAAGGAAAAGGGATTACTAGTGAGATCAATTGAAAAGAACCCATTTGTAGGTGAGCCACATTTGGTGCTAGCTCAGGTTTACTTGAGCGAAAAGAGGTTTGAGGAAGGAGAGAGATAGGCTGAGAAAGGACTAACTCTAATGCTCGAGTGGGCTGCCCCATGGGACAAGAGGGTGTCTTGGGAGGGGTGGGTTGCTTGGGCGAGGGTGCTTTTGACGAAGGCCATGGAGAGGTCTTGGCCACAAAGCACCTGGGGTATCCTCAACTTGGGCCTTGTTAGGTACACTGTTTATGTTTATGTGTTATGTGTATAATATCCTTGGGACTTTTGGGATTTTGATGTTTGTCGTGTAATCGTACAATGTGCCTAAGCAAGTCATTCTCAAGACTCATGGAATAAGATTAAACTCAAAACGAAATCACGTACAAGTGAGAGTGGGCAACAACAACAGTCCTAGTGCCTCAAAGGCTCCTGCTTGCACAGGATCTGGGAGGAGTAGGATGTATGTAGTCTTACCCCATCAGTTGAGAACCTAATGAGAGACTATTTTCGATGACTCCTAACCTGATAGATGATATTGGGCAATTGCCCATATTGGAATACTAAAATATATTTAATTGTTTTGTACAATTACGAGTAATAAAAAAAGATAAGTATCAATTGGCCACACTAAAAAAGCAACATTCTAAACTACCCAAATGCTCCTGCCTAAGCAGGGTCTGGGGCGTGGATGTACGTAACCTTCCCCCTTCAGGGTGCTACCCTGAAGAGAAGCTGGTTCCGAGAACCCTCAAGCTGAGGGGTGCAACATAAGGAATTCCAAGGAGGTCACCTATCTTGGTACTACTCTCGCACAAGCACACTTAACTTCGGAGTTCTAATGGGATCCGGTGCTTGCGTGTTGGTACCTTGAATTACTAAAATAATAATTCATATTATAGTCAACCCTACCGACTTCATGTCATAACTCTGTCTCTATCAGGCTCAAAAAAAGCTTCAACGAGCCAAGATTAAGCTTGAATTGGCTTATTGAACTTGCCCTTGGTCCGTGCTCGCTGAGCCCTGTTTGAGTTCAGTTGGATAGGTCCAAGATCACCACATGTCGAGGCAAGCCAAGCCAAGGCCAAATACGCCACAAGTGAGCTTGAGCTTAGAGTTTCTATGACATAAGTTTTATGTAAAGCGAAATTGGTGTGTTAAGTCTTAAGCGGCTTGAGCTCAGAACTTATCCATACCTCACACAATCAAAAATTTGAGTAGATGCATCATATATTATATCGTCTAGTATGATTCATTTTGTCAAAATTACAAAACTCGTAAAATTATTGGTGTCTTTGTCGTCCTTCTGGTTATGAACTTCAATAAGCATCCCTATTTGTGATTTTTTGGTTTCTTTTGTCATACTTTCCTATGATTCCTAGTCATCTATTATTTGAGCTTTTTGGCTGCTGCTTCTATTGGGCCCTCCATGTCAGCAGCACTATGTTTTCTTTGAGCACTACAAGCACTATAATCTTAAATGTCGCTATCTTAAAAACTCAGTTATAAGCATCCTTGTTAAACTCCCGATAAAATCTTATAATTTTACAATTCCATATTTGCCAATCTATTTTTGATAATATATATATATATATATATATATATATATATATATATATATATATATATATATATATATATATATATTTGTCATTCAATTTCAACTTAACATAGAATAGTAACTTTTTAGAACCTTATGATTTATTTGGTTTAAACGAGACTAGTAGATAGGTCACGATATGATTTTTTGATTCCTTTGGTCCTATCTGAATCCTAAAGAGACATATAAACAAAAAGTTAACAAGCAAATATTCAAGAATATTATGTGAACGAATTAACTAAGCATTTATATGCTCTCACGATATGAGTTAGATAATATAAATTGATTAGCAGCATATCATATGCTCTCACGATATGAGTTAGATAATATAAATTAATTAGTAGCATATCATCTTAAAAGCTATCCGTCGTTTGAGCAAAGAAGCACATCTATCGTACATCAACAACAAGATATAGATGTGTGATGCTTTGCGCAAACGATTGAAAGCTTTTAAGATGATATACTGCTAATCAATTTATATTGTCTAATTCATGTCATGAGAGCATACAAATGCTTAGTTAACTTCCTTGTCACTCTAAGATACGAAAGTGACTTCGTTCACATAATATATAATTTTGTTAAGGCCTTACGTGGCAATTATGTAAACTACATAACTAATTCTAATATCAACAATAATTATATTATACATTTAGTAGAATCTTATGATTCTCAATTTATAGGTAGAATCTCTATTCTAACAAAATTGAGTATAAGTAGGGATGACTGTGAACTCGATATAAGTAAGCTTCTAAACCTTAAACCATAAAACTACAAGTTTAAGTGAAAGTTATTACAGCATATTTTAATTGTATATTTTTTGGTATGTATATATTTTTTCTATTTCCTTTTTTCCTTTTTTTCCCTAGTTGGAAACCACTAATTTCATCTTGCTTTATATATATCTGACACTTACCATTGTATTTTCTCTCCTATGTCATAAAAAATAGAAAAAGAATCCAGAACCATCTTCTAGGGTTCATAAGTTTTCCCCCAAATGTTCTTCTTTCTTACGAAGTCTTCAATGTCATTTGTTGCTTGATTTTGATTTTAATTTTAATATGGTATCAGAGCGAAATTTTTCACTGCATTTTCAATATTAGTGTTTGATTGACACTCTGCTTCTTTTTTTTTATTATTATTATTCTTGCTTTCTTCTCTCTGCGATCCTAATTTCATTTTCCGTCAATTTCTTGGCCGATTTTTCTTGTTTTTGGTTTTAATTGCGGACAATGTGGAAATTACTCATGGTAAAGAAGTTGAATCCTTAGGATCACCGGTTCCTATTGTGAATCCTACTTTGGCTATTGTTGATCAGATCTATGATTCAGTGTTGCCATATTTCCTCACTAGCAATGATACACTAAGAAGCATTCTAGTGACTCAAGTCCTTAAAGGTAGTGATAACCACAGTGCTTGGTACTACTTGATGATTGTTTCTTTGGAAGCTAAAAACAAGATCGCGTTCGTGACTAGCGAGATTCTGACACCGAAAAAATCCGATCTTAAATATCGCCGATGGAAATGTTGTGATAGTATGTTGATTTCGTGGATATTGAACTCTGTTTCTAAGGAGATTGACTCCAGTGTGTTGTATTATGGCTCGGCTCAAGAGATTTGGAGTGATATAAATCGGCGTTATTCTTAGAAAAATGGCCCAAGCATCTTTCTGCGTGGGAAATATGACTTTTGTTGAAAAAATAAACTTTGATATCGATCGTTGGGTTCACCATTTTTCAATTGTGGTCACAACAAGGGGTACCTATTAGAGCACTTAAATTAGGAGACTCTTCTCTCTATCTAAGCCCTCGGTTGGAGAGTCACGCTTCGTGACACCTCATGTGCGAGAGTTCTCGGGAATAGGTTTATCTCTATAAACCCTTTGCCCTAATACTGATTGTTGGGACGAATTTAAAAAATTCTCCCTAATTTTATAAAGTTTACGCAGCGGAAGGATTTCAAATTCATAATTCTAAACCTAGGTTGATTTAAAATTCCAAAATTTAAATCTACAGATTCAAATTCATAATTTAAATCTACGTATCTAAATTCTTAATTTAGATCTATAGGCCTTTTACTCTAATACATTCATAACAATACACAAGCTTAAACATGCATAATAACGAATAATGTAAATAAAATGAAAAGTGAAAACTGAAAGCGAAGGAAAGAAGAACATACTTGGATTTGCTCAAAAATAAGAAAACTAGAAAGAAATCATAATCTTCAAAAAAAAACCAAAAATCGAGCCCTCGTGATCTTCTATGCAATGACCTCGACTTGCCCGGAGAGTGGGCTCCCAGAAATATTAAACTAAGAAAGAAAAATTTCAATGAAAAATTTTCTATCCAATTAGGTCTCTAAAACAATTCCAGAAACCCAAAATAATTTATTTCAATTCAAGGCCAAACCTCTGAATAGGTACCCTTATTTATAGTAGTGTACCACAGCAAAAAATAGGCCAATTTTCGATGAGAGATTTGCCTAGTTAAAAACTAAATGCAGCGTTTTAAACAAACGCACAAACAAAATGCTGCGTTTCATTGTACAAATTCATGCATGCGTTTTTCTTCTTATTTTACTCCGTGTGCCAAGTGTCGAGCCTTGATTGGGCCAAACGCAAGCACACGGATACCCCTGGGATGTCCCAGCGTGTGACACGTGTCGCGGGTTGATTCGTCAAATCCAAAGCACATGGATCCTGACCCGTGAATGCGTATTTTGCAATTTTTCTTTTCATAGTTTTTTGCTTTGTTTTCCATATGTAGAAACTCATCTTATGAATTTTAATTTTAAAATTATTTTTAATTTTTATTCATCTCATGAATAAATTAATTCATCTTATGAATTCTTTAATATTTTTCAGATGAAAATAAATACAGAGGCTTTTGTAGGAACCTCAGGGACAATTAAAATCTAGTTCCAAAAGGTTAAATTAATCATCGTATAAAATAATTTAATTATCATTTATTGAGACTTAATTCCACTAAATAATCTCACTGCACTCTAGACTTAAACCATTTATTCGATATTTTCCTAATAGATTGTATTGATGACAACAACCCCTTTTCTTGATGTCCATGACAAAGGATAAATATAACTAATATCATTATCCTTCTCACAGCTTTTCTATTAGTTACCAACTCGCCCTTCACTGAATAATTCATTTATACTTGAACATATTCATAGTATAAGTTCCAAATGTAAAACACTTGGAATACTTTGGCCAAAGTTTCCGAACTATTCAAATATTTGCGAATCAACTAAGGGGACATCTGTATCTCATAAGAGACTGTAAATCTCCTACTGAATACCTTATCCTCGTCATACTTCACACCGATACCCAGTATACGTGGGAATTTAGTCATGCGTTTAGACCTTACTTATAGTACACCAAAGTAACTTACGCTCCATGCACAAGTCCAGAATACCCTCAAGATTTAGAGTCGTCGTTCAAACAGTACAACGTAAATCACTCATCTCCGATAGTAGTCTAGAAATAAGTAACCCACATGGTCCAACTCAGTGTGTCAATCTTATTAAACACACTAACCTAACATTTTTGGATCTCTATCCATATGACCAAGAAAAGTCATCTAAAGTGTCACGTTATAGTCTTAGCATACAAGTGGTCCAAACTTGTATTCAACTACGAGCCTTTCAAACAACAATCCATACCATTTATTCCAAGTCTATCTATGGCTTAGTCTCATAAACCACTTAGAACAAACATGTAAATTATAGTCTGAGGACTACACCCATCTCATAGATGTCTTCCAAAAGAAAATCACATACAATATAAATGCTTGCATACACAAATTTAACTAGAGAACGATAATAAAATAATATTAATATAATAAATCTGGATTTAGGACACTGTTCCTAACACTTTCAACTTAAAAGAGAGATTTCCTCTCTCAAACCAGGCAACATGAATGTAACAACCTATTTTGCCAATTTGAAGGCACTCTGGGACTAGTTTGTTGGCTTTGTTTGCCTTCCTTCTTGTACATGAATGCGGTATTGTTAAGTGCATGGTAGATATTAGGGATCAAAATTTTATGATGACTTTTCTCATGGTCTGGATGACTATTATACTATGTTCGAGACCATATCATGCTCATGACTCCTTTACCTTAGGTTAGTGATGCCTTCTCTAAAGTAGTTCAATAGAGGAAGCAACACAAGATCACCCGTTCAAATTTGGCACCCCTTTCTAGTGATTCTATGGCTATGTCAGCCAAAATCAGGAAGGAACGTCATCTGGGAAATATCAAAAGAAAGAGAAACCTGTATGTTCTCATTGTGGGATAATAAGACATGTGATTGATAAGTGTTATAAGTTACACAGCCAACCACCTGGTTACAAATTGAAGAACAAGGGGGCCCAGAATGTCAATCCGCACCTCTTTTAGCTTCCTGAAGCTATTAATCAAGTTTTCGCTGACATGGGAGTAGGTAAAGGAAGTGATCTTGTTGAACCTGGGTAGTTCACAACGCCTCAATGTCATAAGTTGCTTGCTAATCTGAGTTCACAGCTTGCATCTCTACCTAGTACTTCATCTAATAATGGATTGCAAGTACCCATCCATGCCGCCAGCTTAACCCTCTCTAGTATACCTATAGTGCCTTTACTCAACATGTTAATAGCTCTGTTGATTTGTCTCTTAGTTCTGTTTCAATTTCGCACTCATCGATAAATGACTTGGGAGCCACCTCTCACATATGTGGTAATTCATGTTCACTATATTAACTCCATGTGATCATTCAATTGTTACCCTAGCTCACAATAATACTGCTCAAGTTATGCATAAAGGTAAATTTCAGTGACACCAAATTTAACACTTCATGATGTTCTACTTGGTCCCATGTTCCAATTTAACCTGATTTTTGTTAGTAAATTGATCTCTCATATCAATTGTACTTACATTTTCTTATCTGATATTTGTTATATCTAGGACCTCACCTCAGTTGACCACAATTGGGACGGGTGTTAGAGTCGGCAACCTCTATTTTCTGATTTTGATGTCTCACATGTTGATCATAAGCTTTGGCTCTCAGCCAACTCCGTTACAGATATGTTTCCAGCCCTATAGACTTGGCCACCCTCTTAAGGGCCCATTTACAAGAGCTCCCTTTAGATTTTTAGCATGACAATTTTAATAAGCTTTGGGTGATATGCACTTTAGCTAAAAAAAAAAGTCATTTATAAATAGCAATAAAATGTCTCCCATCCTTTTGATTTGATTTATGTGATATTTGCGGTCCATTTCATGTGCCTTCGTTAAATAAAGACCAATTCTTTCTCACAATTGTCAATGAATTTACAGGGCAATCATGGGTCTTTATGATGAAATCAAAATCTGAAGTTTCACATTTAGTCCCTGATTTTCATACCTATGTACATACTCAATTTCAACAACATATAAAGGGAATTCGTAGTGATAATGGGGTTGAGTTTATATTACGCGATTTTTTTCGTATTAAGGGCATCATACATCAATTGAGTTGTGTTGATACTCCCGAACAAAATTCTATAGTTGCGCGCAAGAACCAACATATTCTAAATGTTGCCCGGGCATTGAGATTCCAATCAAATGTTCCCCCTTTCCTTTGGAGCAAATGCGCACTAGCTGCCACATACCTCATTAATCGCTTGCTATCCCCTTTTCTTCAAAATAAATGCCCATATGAGCTATTGTTTCATTGCATACATCTTATTTGCATTTGCGTGCTTTTGGATGTTTATGCTTTGCTTCTACCATATGTGCACATCATGACAAATTTTCTCCCCGAGCTCGAGCAGTTATCTTTCTTGGTTACGCTTATGGCATAAAGGGTTACAAGTCGTTTGACTTACAAACTCACGAGATATTTGTTTCACGTAATGTGATTTTTCATTTAAGTGTATTCCCTTTTCATAATCATCCTACGTACGATGATCCCTTCAATAATATATTTCTTCCTCGACCAACTGTTGATGACTCACCTCCTTCTTACTGTTCCATGAAGACCATAGATCGTATCAATCCCACTAATCATGTCATTTCTGTAGACCCACATCATCTTTCAAAGCAAAACAACCCTACAGAACCTCCAATTTCAACATTACCTCCAACTCCAACCGAACCTGTAACAAACCCACATCCTCCTCCCCCTCCCCCTCATCGTTCCAAACGCACCTCAACCGTCTTACCTTGACAATTATCATTGTCACCTTACCGCAGATTCTTCCTTTCATTCTTCTTCCTTCTCCACACAACATCCCTTAACTGATGTCCTTTCATATTATCATTTATCCTTTGATTTTTTCAACTTAGCACTTGCTATCTCTACCACATATGAACCTCAGTTTTATCATCAAGTTGTTCGATTTGCCCATTGGCTTGAGTCCATGACCTTTGAGCTTGAAGCTCTCCAATCTAATAAAACTTAGGCCATTGTTCCATTACCTTCTGGAAAGAAACCCATAACATGCAAGTGGCTTTATAAAGTTAAGCTTCGTTCTAATGGTACTATAGAGCGCTATAAAGCGCGCCTTGTTGCTAAAGGTTTTATTCAACAAGAGGGAATTGACTTTACTAAGATATTTTCTCCCGTGGTTAAGATGACCATAGGTTGAACTTCGCTTGCTATAGCCGCTGTCTGTAATTGGCACCTCTTACAACTTGATGTCAATGATGCGTTTTTACACAAGGACTTACATAGGAAGTCTATATGTCTTTCCTCCAGGGTTTATGGTTGAGGGGGCATTGGGTTCTCTTGTATGTCGGCTTCATAAAAGTTTGCATGGTCTTCGACAGGTGAGTCTCCAATGGTTCGCCAAGCTGTTCGGTTTTTTGTTGTAGCTCAGTTTTATTCAGTCCCAACACGATTATAGTTTGTTTACTCGTCTTCATGGTTCTTCCTTTATTGCTTACTTGTATATTTTGACGATATTGTTGTTGCTGGCAATGATCTTGCTGCTGCTACTACTCTTAAAGATGTTTTTTTTTTTTTTTTTTGATCAACCACTCTTAAAGATGTTTTATGATGCCAAATTTTGTCTCAGAGATTTCGGGTCCTTAAGATATTTATGACACGAATTTGATTAAAGGCATTAACATCATCATTTAGTCATTAAGCATTGAGCTTGCCATTTCACATTGTTGAGGTGAAATTTGATTTTGAGTGTTAATGTAAAATTGATTTTGGGTGTTAATGCCTTTGACCGGCTACTGATATAGGAGAAATATTTTGGGTGTATCTTTTCGATCTATATAAAGTCATGAGCATCTTGAAGAAATACATATGACATGAAATATTTTATTCCTTCAACTCCCTCTATTGTTTGTAAAAATAGTGAGCTTGGTAGTTGTAGTTCGGGGATCTTTCATTACTGCACTGATAGAGGTCCTATGGGTTGTTGAATCCTGGAAAAGGAGTGTGTTTAAACTTAATAGTAATACTCGTGCAGGAGAAGCGTTTTCTTTCTAAGGATAGCATTTTCACGTGCCTTATTCCAAATATATGTTTTCTGATAGTCCTTTCTCTATTTAAATTATTTTTTATGTATTTGTTGTTGTTTATATTAGAATTGATGGTTCTTGATTTGATATCTTAATAAGGTTTTATATTGTAATTTTGGCACTGCAACTATTGATGTACTTACTTGTTCTCAATTGATATAATTACTATACACATTTTTTTCATGTTATTAGTGCATTATTTGATGTGCATTATTTGATGATTATTATAAAATATTGCTAGCAGTCTTAGAAAGGAAAATTGTCTTGTTGAATTGCATGAATGATTCAATTGTTTATCAATGTGAAGAAAATGCTATGAAGCTTTGCTATAGTGATCTAATGCAGATTTTATGCTTGGTGTACGGCCGTTCTAAAAATAAACAAATAAATAAATATGGGTGTGAACTAATTTTCTCTTTAAATAAAAAAAAAGAGAAAAAGTTGAAGTTTTTGATTCTGCGTCTTCCTTAGTGGAGAATTAATCTCTACCAAGGATTTGGAAAAAGGAAGTCAGAATATTGTATTTCAAAATAAAAAACATCCACTGCAATTGTAAGTTGACGGAATAAATATTCTATTAGTAAAGAACCTTTATTGGTTGCTAATGCATATGAATAATTGTAGTTAGAGTGGATCATGTTTGTACTTTGTTATTGCTATAAAATAATGTGGATGTCACTGGTTTTTTTGGATTTCTATTTTTCATTTTTTATTTTGTTGGAATGGGTTATGTCGGTAAGTTGAGATATTGCTCGCAAATAAATAAATAATTTGGTTCTCCCTTTCCTTCGGTGGCAATTGCTTGTGATATTTGTGCATATGAGATTGAAACTAGATCAGTAATTTAATTAAAAAAAAAAGAGTCTAAAGTTTCAATAGTTGTGTGTGATTATAGTGTTGAGATTATTTAATTTAAAATAAAGTAGGTTTTATAAAAAAAAAAAAAGAAAAATAAAATTTTGGGTTATTTACATTTTAGTACCCTGACGTTTTTGAAAATAATAAAAAAGACCCTGACCTTTTTGAATTATTAAAAATGCCCCTAAGTTTTTGCCGTATTAATAAAAAGGCCCTTAAGTTTTTGTCGCAATAACAAAAAGGCTTCTATCTGACGTAATGATGTCATTTTTACTCGAAATAGCCGATGTGAAAGCTATGTTTGTATTAGTGCTACAGTAAAATGATAAAAATATTCTGTAATAACCATATTTTGAAAGAAATTAAGCACAAATAGATAGCTTATACATAACACATCTCGAATTTTGTGCTCATAATGTAATAATAAGGGTGTTGAATCGTACTATTGGTCATTTTATTATAGCATAAATAAAAAGCAATCATTACGTTAGCTCCGTCAATGAAAAATGGTTTCATCAGGCTTTGGAGAGGCCTTTTTAATGATACGATAAAAACTTAGGGATCTTTTTAATAATTCAAAAAGGCTAGAGTCCTTTGTGCGGAAATAAACAATACTCCCGGTATGCAATCGAATCAAATACCACGACAAATCGAGAAATAAATGGACTAAAAGAGAAAAGAAACAATCGACACAATGATTTACGTGGAAACCCTTTACAATCGAAAGGGAAGAAAACCACGGGCGAAGATCGGAGCTTTTATTAATCCAAAGAAGAATTACATTATCTCTCTCACACTCAATTTTAATTGGTGGCGGCGCTGCTGTGGGGAAAACCTCACGCTTTGAATTGGATAGCTTATGACGTAACCCTACGTCCATATTTATAGCAGCTAGGAAAGTGCGCTTCCCGATCGATCGATTCGCTCACTGGAGGCGTCCTTCTTTTACTTAACTTTTTCGATTGACCGAGGTCCACCCCGATCGATCGGTCTCCTCATGGCTCCTCCCCTTAAAATACCAAGTAATTTTGAGACATTGTCCTAACAAATCTCCACCTTAGCTCAAAATTAACATCAACAATAAAACAACTGCACCTTCTTCACAAACGGCCCCTCAACCGGGGCTAACACACATCAAACCGAAAGACCCACCAAAATCGAGCAATGCTCGAACTTGGTCCCTGGTAGAACCTTGGTGAACATGTCAGCTGGATTCTCCTCAGTCCCAATCTTCTTCAACTCCACCTTCCACTCGTCAATCAGATCTCTAATGAAATGATGCTTGACATCTATATGCTTCGTTCTGTCATGATGTGACATCTGATCTTTCGCTAGGTGAATGGTGGACTGACTATCACAGTAGACTCTAACTGTGCCCTGCTCAACACTGATTTCACTGATCAAACCTCTCAACCAGACGGCTTCTTTGATAGCTTTTGTAACTGCCGTATACTCGGCCTCGGTAGTAGACTGTGCTGTAACAGGCTGTAACACGCTCTCCAACTGATAGCCGTGTCACCTAAATAAAACGCATACCCTAATGTGGACTTCCTTTTATCGAGGTCTCCACCATAATCAGAATCTACATACCCAACCAAACAACACTTACTTTTCCCATATTCCAAACATAAATCAGAAGTACTACGAAGAAACTTGAGAATCCACTTAATTGCATGCCAATGCTCTCTACCTGGATTCGCCATGTACCTACTAACTCTGCTAACTGCAAAAGCAATATCTAGACGCGTACAAACCATTGCATACATAATACTGCACACTGCACTAGAATAGAGAATCTGAGACATGTATCAGACATCCGCCTCAGTCTGAGGCGAATCTAATGCTGAAAGTATGAAATGAGCTGCTAAGGGCATGCTAACTGGGTTAGCATCCTTCATATGAAACATGTCTAACACATTCTCAATATACTTCTCCTGAGCCAGGTATAATTTTTTGATTTTTCAGTCTCTACGAATCTCCATGCCTAAAATTTTCTTAGCTACTCCGTGAACTTTCATCTCAAACTCACTCTTCAACATAGATTTCAAATCATCAACATCCTTCATGTCTCGTGCTGCAATCAACATATCATCAACATATAAAAGCAAATAGACAAAGCCTGAATCAGTCTTTCTAAAGTACACACAACTGTCGTACTTACTCCTGATGCACCCATGACCTGTCATGAACTGATCAAATCTCCTATACCATTGCCTAGGAGATTGCTTCAAACCATATAAAGACTTTTTAAGCGAACACACATGATCTTCTTTTCCTTCTGCAACAAAACCCTCAAGCTGATGCATAAAGATACTCTCTTCTAGTTCACCATGCAAAAATGGAGTCTTTACATCCAATTGCTCAAGTTCTAAGTCATGCATAACAGCTAAAGACAAAAATACACGAATCGAAGTATGTCTAATGGCAGGTGAGAATATATCATGAAAATCAACACCCAGTACCTAACTGTGGCCTTTAGCTACCAAACGTGCCTTATATCTTGCATCTTCAACTCCAGAAATGCCCTCTTTTCTTTTGAAGAACCATTTGAAACCAATTAGTCTTTTCCCTGTTTGAGGCTTCGCCAGTTCCCAAGTCTGATTCTTATGAAGAGACTGCATCTCTTCATTCATAGAAACGAGCCACTTCTCAGCATCTGGTCTTGATACAGCCTCTGAATAGGAAGTCAGCTCACTGTCATCTAACGACTCAGCAGTAGTGAGGGCATAGGCAATCATCTCCTCATACCCATATCTCTCAGAAGGCCTGATCTGACGCCTCGGTCTACCACCAGCTATAGTATTATTCTCCACCCGCTGACATGTTTCTGCATTATCAATAACAACATCAGAAACCCGTACCTGAGGTGCTGGAATACTCTCTAGCTGAACGACCTGCTGATCTGACTGTATCTGTGTAACATCAGGTGTCTCAACCTGAACTGAATCACTGTCAATGGAGGGTGTGTGTGGCGGATGTACTAGAGCAGACTCATCAAAGGTAACATCTCTACTAGTCAGAAACTTCTGAGCACTTAGATCCCACAATCTATATCCCTTCACACCTGACGAATAACCAAGAAAGATGCATTTCTTTGCCCTAGGCTCCAGCTTTCCATCATTTATATATGCATATGTAGGACAACCAAAAACTTTAATATGAGAATAACTAGAAGTAGAACGAGACCATACCTCCTCAGGTGTCTTCATCTGCAATGAAGAATGCGGTGTCTTGTTCACAAGATAGTAAGCCATGCTAACTGCTTCTGCCCACCATTCTCTTTTCAAGCCTGCATTTGAAAGCATACATCGAGCCTTCTCAAGTAACGTCCTGTTCAATCTTTCAGCCACTCCATTTTGCAGAGGTCGACTTGTACATGTCCTGTGTTTGACTATACCCTGATCTTCACACAATCTAGTGAAGTCACCTTCAACAAACTCTAGACCATTATCAGTCCTCAACCTTTTGATCGGCTTCCCTGTCCATTTTTCAAGCAGAATCTTCCATTTCTTGAAGATATCATACACTTCATTTTTCTGCTTCAGAAAATAGACTCAAACTTTACATGAGTAATCATTAGTAAACATTAGAAGATACCTGAACCTACCTTTAGAAGCCACTCTAGAAGGTCCCCACAGATCAGAATGTATGTAATCTAACGTTCCCTTTGTTTGACGCACGGCTGACTTGAAGCTAACTCTTTTCTGCTTCCCATACACACAATGCTCATAGAATTCCATTAGTCCTGTTGACTGACCACAAAGCAGTCCCTTTTTACTCAGCTCGGACAATGCCTTATAACCAATGTGACCCATTCTCATGTGCCACAGTCTTGTGATTTCTGCATCTGTCATAGCAGATGTGGAAACAGCAACTGAACCTGTCATGGTTGTACCTGCAAGCTCATACAAAGTACCAACCCTATTTCCGTTCATAACAACTAAAGCACCCTTACTGACCCGCATGACTCCACCTTCAGTAGTGTACTTGTACCCACTAGACTCAATGGTACCTAGAGAAATCAAGTTCTTCTTTAACTCTAGGACGTGACTTACATCACTCAAGGTTCTAATAGCCCCATTAAACATCCTCACATGGGGCTGTTCCAATCCCCACCACTTTACAAGCAGCATCGTTACCCATCAAGACAACTCCACCTTGTATAGACTTATACGTGGAGAGCAAGTCTCTATTTGGAGTAATGTGAAATGAACAACCTGAATCCATGACCCACTTATCCTTGGACCTGGACTGAGAATCAGCAACTAATAGAAACTCCCCTTCACTATCATCCTCTACAACACTAGCCTCAGCGGACTTGTCTTTGCCCTGGTCACCCATGTTACCCTCTTTCAATTTATTCTTATATTTGTAATAGTCTTTCTTTATGTGCCCTTTCTTGTGACGGCAATAGCACGACAGGTTCTTATGTCTAGATTTAGACCTAGTCTTCTTCCCACCATTGGATCCCCTATGTTCTGGTCTACCTCTTACATGCAAACCACTACCTGAGTCATTCATCGAGTCAGATAACTCCCTATCTACCCGTTCTTTACTCACAAGTTTTCTTTTCACCTCACCAACAGTAATGGTCTGCCTATCCACGTATATCATGCTTTCTACGAAGCCCTTATACGAATTAGAGAGCGAACACAGTAATAACATAGCTTGATCCTCGTCCTTAGAGACATCATCCAATTCCTTAATTCTTGTATAATAGAGGTAAACTCGCTGAGATGGTTTTTAAGAGATGTACCTCTTGTCATACGAAACGTGAACAACCGACGCTTCACTGCGAGTTTGTTGGAGACTGACTTGTGGCAAAACATGTCTAACGATTTCTCTCATAACTCCTTTGCGGTTTCCATCTCCAAAACCTCTGACAGAACATCATCAGCCAAACACATCTATATCGCCGTGAGAGCCTTATCATCCATCTTTTCCCATTGTGCCTCGGTCATAGTCGCGGGTTTCTTCTCTTTCTGCTCCAGTGCTTTCTTCAAGCCATTCTGAGTCAGGAGTCCTTTCACACGGACTTGCCATAAGCTGAAACTTCCCTGACCATTGAACTTCTCTACCTTGGTCTTAATACCTGATGCCATTGTACCAATTTGAAGAACCAGGCTCTGATACCAATTTGTGCGGAAATAAACAATACACCCGGTATGCAATCGAATCAAATACCACGGCAAATCGAGAAATAAATGGACTAAAAGAGAAAAGAAACAATCGACACAATGATTACGTGAAAACCCCTTTACAATCGAAAGGGGAGAAAACCACGGGTGAAGATTGGAGCTTTTATTATTGAATCAAAAGAAGAATTACAATATCTCTCTCACACTCAATTGGTGGCGGCGCTGCTATGAGGAAAACCTAACGCTTTGAATTGGATAGCTTATGACGTAACCCTACGTCCATATTTATAGCCGCTAGGAAAACGCGCTTCCCGATCGATGGGGGTCCCGATCGATCGTCCTCCTCACGGCTCCTCTTCTTAAAATACCAAGTAATTTTAAGACATTTTCCTAACATCCTTTTTATTATTTTCAAAAAGTCAGGGCACTAAAATGTAAATAACCCTAAAATTTTTGTATTCAAATAAATAAATTCAAATATTAACATTTGACTATTTGAGTGATATGTTTTGATATCAATATTTGAGAAAAATATTCAATTGGTAGCATATTTTATATGTGTAACCTAATACTTGATCTAGAAAGATGATATGAAAGTCACGTTGGTCATATTGAAAAGCTTGCTCAATATGAGGCATTGATTTACTTGTGTATGATTGTATATATTGTGCATATGAAGTGTAATACGCTTTGTACAATTATGATAAGTTGAGTAGCATGCATACATTGTATATGTGAATATCACTTAAGCCAATATGATATGTAGATTTAATATGACCATCAAAATGTGAGGGCAAGTTTCTTTTATGAGAAATAACTAAGTGCATGATTTATGATGATTATGATTGCGTCATAAGCCTTGTGCTTTGTTTAAACTAGTCCGATATTCTTGTGAATCCTATATATGACTATCACAATGAGGGGATAGTCATTTGTAGAAAGTGTGATTGAGAAAAGTGCAATTAAGTATACAAGAAGTCAAGTGGTTCATTTGTGCATTGGAATAGGTTTGACTATTACTAGTGCAACGTATTTGGTTATAGGTATGTGCTCTATGTGTCACATTTCACTTTTAGCAATTATATGATGGTTGAACTTTATTTTGCTTGGTAGGCAGTAAAGTTGGTGGTGTTGATAATTTTATCATAAGGTTACAAATGCATACTCAAGTAATTTTTGCCAAGCAATTGAGTAATATTTGATATAAAAGGATCCTAAAAGTGGTACGCATTAAAAGGCTAGAAAGTACAGATTTTGATTAAGTAAAAATGCAGCCAATGTATTTGAAAAAATTTTCATGAAATTTGCCAACTAAATTTTGATAAGATTTGAAAAGTAATTGACTATAAGAATAAGTCAATTGCCCAAGACTTTAAAATACATCTATTACTTGGACTTGTTAAAGTATATGGGTCCATGTTAGGCCTGAGAATATATTGTACCATATTTTTTCAAAAGATAAAAAAGGGGCATATGACTGGTTGGTTTGGTCTGTATGTTTTGAGAAAACCTACTAAGGTTCTAGTTTGATATGGTTTTGACAAAAATGTTGACCGATTCTTTGAAAAGCTTATAAACCATATGTTATGGTTATGGTGTTGATGGTCGAGTTAATGTTGTGAACTCAACCACGTTTTATAGATTGACTTGAACCAATGTGGCCCCAACTTAAGTGATGGTGGTTTGATAACTCTTATGTAAATTTTACTCAAAATCAGGACTCTTAGAAACGTATGGGTGTTTTGAAAAAATGCATTTAACGGCTGAAAAAAAATAAAAAAAAAAAGATGGGAAAAACACACTTCATAATTTAATGCCATGCGGAAACGAAGTATCTTGTATTACATCAAATTGAAATGTCTTTGAGAAGTGGAATTGGATATTTCTTTATGAGCCGTTTTGCTTAAAGTTATTCCTTATGAAGTTGTGTAACATAAATGCCTTAGACCATTTCAATATTGAAAGGCATTATGAATGACTTATGCTTAAGAGATTGTTATGAATGTCTTTCAATTAAGAGGTTTGTAGAATGTTATGAAAACTGTAGCGTTCTAATTGATGTTTGGTCCAGGTGCATAAGATGATCATATTCACCAATGGTGTGCTACGTTATGGAACTCCACTTAGTGGATGGATGATCAGTTTGCTCTACTATAGAGTTGAAAGAAGAGATTGCCTACATACAAAGAGCGCTCTATTACAAAGACAACAAGTTATGATGCAAGTTGATTTTATAAATTACATAGTGAATTCACTAACAAAATGAAAGACATGCCTATGAGTTGTTAATCACCAAGGGGAGTGGGACCGAGGTCCATAAAATTAATCACCACAGTGGAAACCCCGTCTTCAAAGGTATGGCAATCCCATGAATAAGGTTCAACGGGTGAAAACGAAACAAATGGGTGGTTCAAAGAGCATAAATTATGCTATTTATAGCGGGGTATTTCCGAGTCCCATTCCTAAGTTGAGATGCTCTTTACTGTGATGTTGAAGGCAAAGGTTTTTTTTTAAAAAAAAAAACTCTACATGAACCCGAGACATATTATCAGTGGGGTGCTGATCACAGATTACCCTTGGAGGGCTCACCTACGTGAGTGTGGTGGTGGGGTCGCCACTATGGGAAATGGGCTATTCCCTAATGATACTCATGAGACAGGATTTGCGCGTATGATAGTAATGCTCCCACTGATAGAACTTTACAAATACCAGTATTCTGTGTGTGTGATGGGACTAGATCTAGCCACAAGGACCTAGTTCAAAGTATTTATGCTACTAAGGCTTTTTCGGGTTGAAGCTCATTTGCATTAAGTGCTGGTTTAAACCCGAAATGTACCTACATATATTAATGAAATACAATACTCACTATGTTTTATAATTTTTAAATCATGTGGGGGATTGTTGGAAAAAAAAAATATGTATTTTATTGATTAAAAATTATTATTTATATTATTCATTTTTTGAAAAAAAAAAATATTTATGGCTCAAATTTAATTAGAGGCATTAACATCATCATTTAATCATTAAGCATTGAGCTTGCCGTTTCATAATCGTTGAAGGGAAATTAGATTTTGAGTGTTAATGTAAAATTGATTTCGGGGGTTAATGCCTTTGACCAGCTATTGATGTAGGAGAAATATTTTGCGCGTATTTTTTGATCTATATAAATTTATGAGCATCTTGAAGAAATATATAAGACATAAATATTTAATTTTTTTAATCCAGTCTATTTTTGAAAAAAATAGCAATCTTAGTAGTTATAGTTCGGGAATCTTTTATTGCTGCACTGATAGAGGTCCTACAGGTTATTGAATCCTGGCTAATGAGCACGCTTAACCTTAATAGCAATACTCGTGTAGAAGGGCATTTCCTTTCTAAGGATAGCGTTCTCACATGCCTCAACCCAAATATATGTTTTCTAAAACTCCTTTCTCAATTTAAATTATTTTGCATGTATTCATCGTTGTTCATATTAGAATTGATGGTTCTTGATTTGATGATATATTAATAAGATTATATATTGAATTTTTTGCCGTATAACTATTGATGTGCTTACTAGTTCTCGATTGATATATATTGTTACATATATATTTTTTTTTTCATGTTATTAGTATATTATTTGATGATTATTATAAAATATTTCCAATAGCCTACAACACACACATGCCTTCCAAGTCCGTGTAGAGGCTCCCTATAAATATGTGCT
The DNA here is from genome assembly GCA_018398585.1 of Simmondsia chinensis. NCBI lineage: Eukaryota > Viridiplantae > Streptophyta > Magnoliopsida > Caryophyllales > Simmondsiaceae > Simmondsia > Simmondsia chinensis. The sequence goes on along the minus strand of JAGTTD010000010.1, from coordinate 10,612,307 downwards.
ATGATTCAAGGAAATTTTTGAATCATAACCTTGGAATGAAAAAGAATTGAGATGAGAATCAAGAAAAGAATCAAGAGAAGAGACAAGACTTGAGAGAATTAGAGTTGAGAACAGGGAAAATTGATTTCATTCCTGAAATGAATCTTATTACAAGAGATAACAAGCTATTTATACTAGACAATTAACTTAAGATACAAAGAATCTCGACAACAACTACCAGCTACACAGGCACCACAAAACAGAACACATGAGCAACTAACAACCTCTTTTCCCGCAAAAAAGCCAATTCAAATCCTTACATGAAATTTAACAAAAAAGAAGACTAAAAACAGCTCTAAATTAGCTTCAATCATGGCAATACCCTCCCCTCAACAACATTCTTGTCTCAAGAATGAAAGGAAGGAAATTGTGTCCTTCAAAAGTTCAATTCTTCCCATGAAGTATGTTGTGAATCCAAGTTAGCCCATTGAACCAGCTCCTCTTGCACTTTTCTGTGCTGTTGCTGCAATTCTCCTGACTCTAGAATAGCCAGGGGACCTTGCATCAGAATGCCATTGGAAGTAGCTGTTGGAGGTGTTGCAGAACATGGACCCCCATTAGCCAAATGCTTTTTCAATAAGGAGACATAGAACACTGGATGGATGCTTGAGTCTGTAGGCAAGTCTAGTCTATAAGCAACCGATCCAAGCTTCTCCAAAATCTTATGGGGACCAAAATAATGAGCATCAAGCTTGATATTCTTGCGAATAGCAACTGAAGATTGCCTTTATAGTTGTAGTTTTAAGTAACCTTGATCACCAACATCAAAAACTTTATCAGAATGTTTCTTATCAGCAAACGTTCATTCGTGGTTGAGCCACTTGCAAGTTATCCTTAAGCTGAGGTAGAAGGTGCCTTCTCTACTCTAAAAACTCACTGACTTCTGTCACTGCAGTCACAGCTCCTTGAAGTCCAATAGGAGATGGAGGATCATAGCCATAGAGTGCCTTCAAAAGAGTTATCCCCAAGGATAAATGAGCGTGCGTATTATACCAAAATTCGGCTATGGAAAGCCATCTATGCCATCATTTTGGATTGGAGGAATTCATCCCTGTCAAATATTATTCCACATATTGATTAACTCTCTCAGTTTGTCCATCTGTTTGTGAATGATAAGAGGAACTAAGAGCAAGCGTCGAGCCAAGCAACAAGAGCAACTCCTGTCAAAAATTGCTTGTGAACAACGTATCTCAATCTGATGTGATAAATTGGGACAACCCATGGATCCTATAGATGAGATCCAGAAACAATCTTGCTAGTCTTGCAGCTGTAATGCGATGATTGAGGCCAATGAAATGCCCAATTTTGGTGAAACGATCAACCACAACCCAAATTACCTCCTTCCCCTCTTACTTTGGTAATTCTTCTATGAAATCCATAATAATATGTTGGCATCCCCTATCAGGAATAGGTAAAGTTTGAAGAAGTCCTTGATAAGGGACATGATCACTCTTGGTTTGTTGGCATACTTCATAAGTCTGCACCGCTTTCACCACATTTCCTTTCATACCATTCCAATGAAAGTAAGTCTTCAACATTTGATGAGTACCTTCAATACCTGAATGGCCTCCCCAAGATGAAGAACGGAAGGCTAGAATTGCCTGCTTCCTCAAGTTAGAAGCTATTCCAATATGCACCTTGCCCCTAATTCTGATAATACCACTGCAAACGACCACACCGGCATACTCATCTGCATTAGGCTTCACACTTAAGGCTGTGATACACTCTTATACGTATGTGTCCCATACATATGAATCTTGTACCTCATGCATCCAAAAAGGAAAAGTTACTTATATGGCATTACAAGTTGCAACATTTCCTTCCTCATGACTTCGAGATAAAGCATCTGCTACAATGTTTTCTGTTCCACTTCTATACTCAATCGACTAGTCCAAGCCTAACATTTTCATAAGTCCCTTGCGCTGCACTCGAGTAGAATTCTTCTGTTCAAGCAAGTATTTTAAACTCTAATGACCAGTCTTAATTATAAAGTAATGGCCATCCAAGTAGTGTCTCCACTTTTGCACAGCCAATAAGATTGTAGAATTCTCCTTTTGATATATCGACAAGCTTGCATTCCTAAGACACAAGGCTCGGCTGAGAAAGGCTACTGGCCTTCCAGCTTCCACCTCTGCGCTACTAACGTCTATCTCTAATACAAAGGGTAGCTTGAAGTCAGGCATAACCAACACAAGAGCTATACACATAGCTTCCTTAAGATTCTAGAAAGCCTCCTGGACTGCTTCTATAAATCCAAAGGCATCTTTCCTCAAGAGAGCTGTCAAAGACTTGGCTGTCATAGCATAACCTGATATAAACTTGCAGTAATAGCCAGTAAGACCTAAAAATCCTCGCAATTGTTTGAGTGAATTTGTAACTGGCCAATTTCTCATTGCTTGAACCTTGGTTGGGTCATTAGCAACACCATCACTTGATATAATATGACCAAAGTACTCAACTTGAGCCTAAGCAAATGAACACTTAGACAATTTGGCAAACAACTTATTCTTTCTCATGATATCAAACACCAGCCTCAGATGCTCCACACGAGTCTCTGTAGAACGACTATAAACCAAAATGTCATCAAAAAACATAAGAACAAACTTCCTCAAGTATGGCTTGAACACTGCATTCATATGGGCTTAAAAGGTTGCTGGAGCATTGGTTAGCCCAAAAGGCATAACCACAAACTCATAATGCCCATGGTGTGTGCAAAATGCAGTCTTATGTATATCAAGGTCCTTCACTCGAACATGATATGACCCTATCTCAAGTCTAACTTTGAGAAGCACTGAGAGCCATGTATTTCATCCAATAGATCATCAACGATAGGTATTGGAAACTCATCCTTAATTGTATGTGAATTTAGTTGCCTGTACTCAACACACATGCGAGAGTTTCCATCCTTTTTCTTCACTAAGATCACAGGAGATACAAAGGGACTGTGGCTACGTCGAATGAAATTTGTCTTCAAGAGTTCATCTATTTGTCTTTCAATCTCTCTCTTTTAAGAGTGTAGATATTTGTAAGGTCTCATGTTAACTAGATTAGCATCAACTTTTAGTGAAATAACATGATCTAATGCTCGTTTTAGGGGAAGAACGGTTGTCTGTTCAAAAAGATCCTTATAATCTAGGATAAGTTTGTCAATTAACGGGTTCGATTTCACCTGGGCATCCATTGGCTGAGCATCAACAGAGAAAAGATGGCCTATCCATTAATAGCTTCCCTTCTGGATGTTACGCTCGGGATTCAACCTCGAACGTAAACTAATATTATTTGGATAGATTGAGAGTATGAGATGAGAAAGAATATAGAATCTAGATGAGAAAGAAGAGTTTTAGAGTTAGATAAGAGAAAGAAGGGAAAGGAGATGAGAAAATAGAGAGAGTTAAATGAAAGAGAGAATATTGATCTCAAAATGAGATTGCATTTGATATTTGATTGGATAATCTGAACATTACAACCCTTAGCTACTTATAGACAATCTTAAGAATATTCTAAAGAACTATCTAGACCTAATGGCTAACTGACTAAAGAACTATCTAGAATATTCTAGACATTATTGCTAACTAACAACAACATCAATATGCAGCAGCAGGAGCAGCAGCACACCAGCAGCAGATAGCAGCAGCAACACCAGTAGAGTAGCAAAGCAGTAGCATATCAGTACCCAGCATATTAACAGCAAATAACAGCAGCAGTAGAAAGCAGCATCAACAGGCACTACGCAACCCAACAGATTTTAACAGGTTTAACCGCCAACTAACTTTCCCGCCAATTCTATCAATTTAAATTCAAGCCTCGGATTTCGGTTTGTAACGTTCCCTTCCCCTTGAAAACATTCTTGCCCTCAAGAATGAAAGAGAACAATACCCAAAAATCACTCATTGGAAGCATTACCCTTCCGAAACTGAAGTTTTTTGGACTTGTACAGCTTCATAGTGAGGTCGTGCAATTCCTTCCTCCGAGCTATTGGATCCACTTCATCCTCACTGCCATGGTCCTGATTGGACCCTTCGTTTTTAGCGTCATCTTCATCACTTTCGAATTGCCCTTCAACATCAACTCCTCTTGCCATCATGAGAAGTTTAGGATCGCACCTATGACCGGGTACATAAGGTTGATGGCATTTAAAACAGCGGTTTCGGGACACCTTCTCAAAGTTTCGGGGGTCTTTATGCTCATCCCATTTCTTGTGGTCTAACCCCTTGTGAGGGTGTTGGAAGTTCTCTTCTCGATGCTTGGGCCGATCAAGAAATGTCTCCCGATGCTTGGGCCGATCGAGAATCGTTAAGTCAGAGGCCTGAATCAATTTTGCCTTCACAAAGGCTTGTGACAAGGAAGCAGGTTCAAGAGCTTTCACCAAGTTCTTGATTTTCGGCTTTAACCCGCTGATGAAGCTCGAGACATAGAAGGACTCGGGGGCTCGAGGTGCAATTGTAATCATACTAGCTCGGAGATTTTCAAATTTAGTCATATAGGCCTTCACGGTAGTGACTTACGTTAATTTGTTGAAGCTTTCCACGACATCCCCCACTTCTTCATCATCATAGAGCTCACATATCTCCAACACAAACTTGTCCCAAGTAAGAACGGGATTGCTCTTTAACAAGCTGTAGAACCACACTTCGTGATCCCCTTGGAGATAAACCGCGGCCAATTCCACCTTTTGATCATCGGGGACGGAATAGAAATGGAAATATCGCTCGCATCTTCGTATCCACGAGTGAGGCTGCTTCCCATCAAAATTTTCAAGTTGATCTCGAGGTTGTCGGAAGCTATTGTGTCTATTTCCATAGGTAACTTCATTGCTTCGGTCATGAACCATTTTCGAGGCATTTTGTCCATATTGTTGCTGCAGAACAGATGTGGATGGTTGAACAAGGTGTCCGGAATTCCAAAAAACAGGTCTCGCGCGTGTTGGCTCATAAAACGGATCAAAGTGTCCTGCATTCAGTTCTGTTCGGTACTGCGGTCCTGGATGCCAATCTGAAATGTCTGGAGGATGCTCCTTCGGATCTGAATTTGTGCCTAAAGATCGAATATGTTCTTGATCTAATAGTTGCTCACGCATACCAGCAGCTCCATCAACTTCAGGGACCTGATTTTGTGGCCTGAAATGCTCGGTTTGAGCCTGATTTTGTGGCCTGTTATGCTCGGCTTGGACTTGCACTTCAGCTGTAGCTTTACCATTTTGAGGTTCCAACTCCACATATGCCCCATTTAATCGGCTTGATGGCATTAGTGGTGCAAAACGTGACGCCACATTCTGATTTTCAACCTGGTTGTGCAACTCTTTAAGCTTCTCTTCAAAATTCGTTATTTGTTGATGCAATTGGTTTGTAAGTCTAGCTTCCGTCGTCTGTTGTTGCACTTCCAACCTTTGGGATTGATGCTTCAAATGGTCATCCAACTCTTGTGCTTGTTGGTTGATCCGATCTTCAATTCTTTCCTCCATCTGTTGAGAATGTTGAGCAATTCTTGCATCATACTTTTGATCGACTTCTTGTAGCAATTCTCTTTGCGATTGTTGCATCTTCATGAACATATCACTCATTTGCAAGCTTAATTGATTGTTTGTAGCCTCAGTCTGCTACATTTTCTTGATCATATCGCTCATTTGCGAGCTTAACTGACTGATTGTAACCTCACCTTGTCCTGCTTCAACATTCGAGCCAACTACCACCGCATAGTAGACATCAACATGTGTAGCCTGATTACCAGCACCAGCACCTGATCGTGTTGTTACTCCACCAGCCATACCTTGCTCTTTTCGGTTGCAAAAGCTGGCTGATCGTCTTGACTCGCAGAGTACTAGTTCACAGAATCGCAATTCTTCATGATCGAGTGCTTAATGGAGTTTACTCCTTTGAACCCACGAATGACCACTTGCTATTGGTTCGACAATCGTCACTGATTCCAAACCCTAGCTTGCAGAATTTCGCGCACAACGAAATCGTCAAACCCTAACTTCGATCGAACACTGACAGTGATGTTTTCTTGATTAATTTGGACTGAGAATCCGAAATAGGTTCGATTTTTAATCTGTAGTGACGATTTATACACACGAAACACAACAATCTTCAAGAACAATATCGGATTTCAATCACCTAATTTCGCTTATCAGAAATTGCCTCTTGTCAGAATTCGCCACCTTGTCAGATGTCAGAAATCACCTTCGCTGACAAAAATCTGAATCGAACTTGAATCTGCACTTTGATCAGCACTAATTTGATTCTTTGAAATCTGCACAATCCAATTAACACTAATTTGATTTCTGAAATTTTTATTTTTTATTTTTTATTTTGTTTACGCACTCGATCGGATCGAGGCTCTGATAACAATTGTTACGCTCGGGATTGAACCTCGAACGTAAACTAATATAATTTGGATAGATTGAGAGTATGAGATGAGAAAGAATATAGAATCTAGATGATAAAGAAGAGTTTTAGAGTTAGATGAGAGAAAGAAGGGAAAGGAGATGAGAAAATAGAGAGAGTTAGATGAGAGAGAGAATATTAATCTCAAAATGAGATTGTATTTGATATTTGATTGGATAATCTGAACATTACAACCCTTAGCTACTTATAGACAATCTTAAGCAAGCAATACATTGTATCAAGACCTAATGGCTAACCGACGAAAGAACTATCTAGAATATTTTAGACATTATTGCTAACTAACAACAACATCAATATGCAGCAGCAGGGGCAGCAGCACACCAGCAGCAGATAGCAACAGCAACACCAGCAAAGTAGCAAAGCAGCAGCAGATTAGTACCCAGTATATTAACAGCAAGTAACAGCAGCAGTAGAAAGCAGCATCAACAGGAAGTAAGCAACCCAACAGATTTTAACAGATTTAACCGCCAACTAACTTTCCCGCCAATTCTATCAATTTAAATTCAAGCCTCGGAGTTCGGTTTGTAACACTTGATTACTCCTTCCAATCTTTTACTCTACATCATATGCAATTGCCCTTGTTCAATAATGCCCTGGAGCTGAATTCCTTGGCCCTCTTTATTAAAAGACAATGTCAATTGGCTGAAATCAAACACTAAGGGGTTGATTGTCTTCATCCAGTCCACACCTAGAACCATATCACACCCTCCCAATCTAAGAACTCTGAAATCATACACGAAATCATGTCCTTGCATCACTAACTGAACTGTTTGCATTTTGTCTGTGTCAAAATGGAGTTTCCATCTGCCACTGTAATAGCTAAAGGACTTGTCTTGATCACTTCATGTTCCACTTCCCTCACTATAATAGGATCCACAAAACTATGCGTGCTGCCACTATCAATCAAGATCAACAATGGCCTTTGTCCAGCTTCACCTTTGATTCGAATTATATTGTGTGATCCATTACCAGTCAAAGCTTGAACTGATATTTCCATTTCATCATCATCAGATTCCTCCACATATGTCTGATCTTGCACTTCATAATCTTCCTCCACATATGTCGGATGTTACTAGTGCCAATTTGTTGAAATTATCTATCACATCACTAAGGTCTTCATCACCATATCGCTCACACATTTCAATCACAAATTCAGACCATGAGAGAGTAGGATTGCTGCGAATCAAACTATAAAACCACAGCTCATGATCACCACGCAAATAAACAGCAGCTAGCTCAACCTTCTCAACTTCAGCTACTTGGTAGAAACGAAAATACCTCTCACATTGCCTAATCCAAGAATTAGGATGTGTACCATCAAAAGATTCCAATTCCAATCACAGTTGCCTGAATCCATTGCTTCTAGGCCCTATCCCATCTTCTCTACTTTAACCTAAATGCTGAGAATTTGAAGGATCAGGAGTTCTAGCTTGTTGACTAGAAGCTAAAAGCACTCCAGATCCCCCAGGCAAGTTTTGCCTATGTATCTACTCCTGTAAGCCATTAAGTTGTTGCGATTGCATCTCAAACTTCTGATCCATACTCCTCTACATCATAGCCATCATCTGCTACATCTGATTCATAAATTGTTCAAAGTGTTCTCCTTGTTGAGGAACTACAGTAGCTCCAGCATTAGTTCCAGTAGTTGAAGTGGCAGCATAAGTTATAGCACTAGTGGCAGCATTATTGGGAGCATTAGCTCAAGTCGTTGCTCCTCCAGCCATTTGAATTGTAAAAGAAGCTGGTTCAGCTACTAAATCAATCAAATTGAAGACAAATTCAGCTCGATTGGAAGCAATGGTTCAAGCTCTGATACCAATTGTTATGATTTAATGAAATCTTGAATCATAACCTTGGATTGAAGAAGAATTGAGATGAGAATCAAGAAAAGAATCAAGAGAAGAGATGAGACTTGAGAGAATTAGGGTTGTGAAAAGGGGAAATTGATTTCATTCATAACATGAATCTTATTACAAGAGATATCAATCAATTTATACTAGACAACTAACTCAAGATACAAAGAATCTAGACAACAACTACCAGCTACCCGGCCGCCACAAAATAGAACGCACGAGCAACTAACAACCTCTATTCGTGCCAAAAAGCCAACTCAAACCCTCACGTGAAATTTAACAAGAAAGAAGACTAAAAATAGCTCCAAATTAGCTCCAATCATGACAATAAGATAACAAGTACCATCCAACGGATTTTTGCTCCATCCATTCTACTATATACCTTCTGTCCAAACGTTTATCCTCTTTGAAAATTCTAAAAACTTTTGATTTGACCATCAAAGGACCTAAAAGGGCAGTTAGTTTGGTCTTTTTGTTTCTTTATCTTGAAACGCAGTGTCCAAACACCCTACCGAAGTCAAGGTATAGTTTGGCTTTCAACAATTTATATAGAAATAGAATGACACGTGTAAAATTATAACTTAGAACAAAGTACAAATCATGGACACAATTGGATGATTAACTTCATTCCAAAACAAGCTATTTATAATGCATCCTAAACAACTCAAGAAACACTAGATTACAAAGAAGACTGCTAACTTCCTAGGATACCGACTGGAATAAAAGACCCGATGAAGGGTTGCAAAAGCCATAATGGCATGTTGCAAGAAGAAAGGAAGGAGAACGAACACTTCCGCTAAATGACTAGAAAAAGTGCTAACTTAAATGCCTGATATTAATTATAAAATACAAAATACAAAATAAAATACAAAAAATATGGATTCAACTCTCCCTTCAAGTTGGATTATGTAACTTAACAATGCCCAACTTACCGAGTAATAACAAATAAGACGGAAAACCAAGTGCCTTGATAAAAATATCAGCTAGTTGCCCCAACTTGGCTAGTAAAAGTTCATGACCGAAATGGCAATCTAATTTAGTGTGCTTAGTTCGGTCATGAAAATCGGATTGGATGTGATATGAAGAGCATCTTGATTATCACAACATAGTAAAGTCGATTGATCAACAAGCACCACAAACACAACAACGTCAAGTTATGAATGACGGAAGAATACGATCTCAATTGTAACAATAGCCATGGTAGAATATTTTGCTTTAGAAACTACTGATTGTCGCTTTGAACGACACAGATATAGGTGCAGTGCCCAAAAATACAGCAAACCTATGGTGGATCACCAAGTAGTGGGACATCTAGCCAAGTTAGCATCATAATAAGTATGTAACTCAAAATCACACTCAAAAGGCAGAATAACTCCTTGTTGGGTGGGCCTTTCAGGTAACATAACACGAGTAACCGCCTCCTGATGTAGACCACAAGGATCATTCATAAACTGATGAGAATTTGAACTGCATAACAAATTTCAAACCGAGTAATTGTCAAATACAATAACCTACCCACCAACCGATTATATTGACCTAGGTTTTTGACTTGCTTAACTTTCTTGTCTGTTAAATGATGGTTTTGAACTATCCAAGTGGAACCTGATTTTGCCCCAAGTGACCTGACTTTACTCAAAATATCCAACACATGGTTTCTTTAACTCAACATGACGTCAATTTGTGAAAGAGCGACCTCTATGCCCAAAAAATACTTTATTAGTCGTAGGTCTTTAATTTCCAGCTGTTACTTAAGAATAGATTTCACTCTCAACATATGGTTCAAATTATTACTGGTAATAATCACATCATCCATACAAATAAGAATAGCTAAGAAAACCAACCCATATGAAGGACAAGGTAAAATTTTTTGCTCCAATTTTGGGAAGCTTGCTTAAGGCTGTAAAGGGACTTATGAAGTCGACACGCTTTAACCCCATGTTTCCTTTTGATACCTTACATCAGTTTCATATATGCTTCTTCATTGAGATAACCTCAACAACGAGTGGCTATTACAGCATGAACACATCGAAATGCAACATGTTTAGCAATCAGAGCGAAAGTGTCATGATAATCCATACGTTCAACTTGAGTATACCCCTTTGCCACTAATCAAGCTTTGTAGTGTTTGATTGTTCTTAATTTCATAATCCACTTAGAATTGATGGCCTTTTTAACTGGGGGCAAAACTTGCAAAGTCCAAGTTCGTTTCTGCTCAAGAGCTTCTATCTCTTTGTTCATTGCCTTTGTCGAATGTTCATACAAAACCGCTAGTTTAATGTTTTTCTAGCTAACCATTAGAAGTGATGGCTCCTAGAAAAGCGAGTGAGTATTAGACAATCGTGTATTAGACAAAAACAGTGAGATAGGGTATTTTATACTCGAGTTGGTGGATGGAGCGATAATACAATGATGGGCTATAGAAGATGGCACATCACAAACATAATCTCTGTATTTAACTGACATCAATTAAGTATGAACCTTGTGCCCTAAATCCTCACTACCCATTATAGTTGCTGGATTGTCAGCGTGGGATGCACCACCAGAATGCATCGCACCACTGTCATCACTGCCTGTGGTGGTCTTAGGCCAGCTCCCTTGTGATGGCTAATTCACCAACAAGAGCCAATGATACCGCCTCATGATCTCTTCCATGGGCATAAATAGAACCAAAATCAAGCACTAAAAGCTTATGTTTCTTCCAATAAAAAAAAACCTGTGGTGTCCTCAATTGACTGACCCATGTCCAAGCCCTGCTTGTCAAGATAAATAAAGAAATTTAAAAAGAAAATAATATCTTATGAAATAGCAATTTTCATATCATCTATGCTATAGACTTTATAACCCTTTTGACGATGTGAGTAACACATAAAAATACGCCTACTAATGCGAGTCTCAAATTTTCCCTTGGACTCATTCTTGCTATGAGTATAACTGAGACACCCAAATACATTTAAATGACTACAAGTCAATATTCTCCCGAATAAAACTTCATAAGGGCTTTTATTTCACAACAGAGGAGTTAAAGTTAGGTTAATTCAACAAGTGGTTGCTAAGACACAATCACCCCAAAGCCGAGTCGACAATCTTGCCTGAAAACGCAATGTGGGAGCCACTTAGAATAGATGCCTGTGTTTTCTTTCGACTACCCCATTTTGTTGATGTGTGTTAGTAACACGAAATTTGAAATTGCGTCCTAGCTTGGAATAAAAATCTAACAAACCACCATACTTAAATTCTTGCCCATCATCACCCCTTGTTTAACTTGCATTTCAAAGTAATTTGAGCAATATTACAAAATTCCCTAAGTAAGTAATGAGCCTAACACTTCTTCCTCATCAAATAGACCCATGTACACCAACTAAAATAATCAATAATAGTGAGAACAAGTTAACAGAAGAGTTCGTTAGTGTCCCTAAATATAACAATGCATCAACTCAAAACATAAACTAGCCTTGGAAATTAATATAGAGAAAGAAGACTGTGTTTATTTAGCTCGATGACACGGGTCACACATAATGTTTCTTTTATTCAAAAAACTCAAATGTTGATAAATGGAAAGCTTAGAGAACAACAAATTTGCAAAACAACAAATCCAAAACAATCAAAGATCTAACAGTTTCCCCATATCACAAATGTGCGCAAATGCTGTAGCTAAGCCACTAATGAATAGAGGGATCTAAAAAACGGTATACAACTTATCCCAAAATGGTTTTAGCTTTGTATTATAAGTAGAAATGGGAGATTTTGTTGTAGCAATTGGAATATCTAACGTTTTAGCTCATAAAAAATAGGACCATTCCCTTGGGAAAAGCATTGATGTTAAATCAAGCCACATCTTGCGAGCCATTTCAAGGTAGGTAATGCTTTCATTGACTTCCTTAGAAAGCAAATTTGAAAGCCAAGAAAGCACCATTGAATTACAAGACTCCAACTTTTAAAACTAGATAAGCTTTCATTCGTTTTACGATGATACCATCCATAAAATCGATATTTCAATTAACATTGAAAACATTAGAAATAGAACGTTGCAATACTGATAATTAAGCCTTGTTAGAAAATTGGTGACAAAATTCATCACCATGTGACCAAGGATGAAGGGAAAACGGGGAGTAACTATCAATGACTCCCCCTATCATGGACATTGGTGCATAAGTATTACCAAAATTAGCAACTGAAATTGTATACCAAATAAAATAGACATCGTTTGCAACAAAACATCAACTGAGACCCCAAAAAAAAATTTTAATTGATCAAAACGTGCTTTGATACTAAGTAAAAAGTTTAATTGAGCTGGGCCAGAGCGTAACTATGCGGACCTTTTTCAAACCAAACTTTTATTTTTATAACCATTATGTATTTAGTCATAGTGACAAGGTCAAACTCGAGATAAAATGAGCATCCTTTGACGGGCTCATGGCTACAAGCTTGAGCTCGAGACCTTAGTCCTTAGGATGTTACTATAGTTGTCTACCCTTGGCCAATCTTAGGGTGGCAAGCTTGAGTCAGAACCATTGGCTTTTAGCCATTGGACCAACCTCGAGCTTGAGGCTTCAAGCTTGAGCTCGAGAGATGCACCTTGACTATGGTAACCCCCACTCTTTCTATATCTGATGTTTCCTTAAGCCAAATTCTTTGCTTGTCCATATCCGCCTACTCTCCAGATCGAGGTCAAATTTTCTGCCAACTTTTCGTATCTCATGGTCGCTTGAACAAGGAAACTGTGCCTAATATTCACTGCCATAGAGCTTTGAACGAAATACACAGAAACATGTTTTCTCCACTCCCTTACTTTCTCTTGTCAAAGTTAATTCTCTCTTCTCCATTACTGAGCATTTTCAAGCGTGCTCTAATCCATCTCCCTAGAGCAAACTACTGAGGTGGACGCCGTGTTATCCTTGGGCATCGGAGTGCCAGTGATCTCATTGCACTTATGAGAGGGCATAAACAACTTAGGAAGTGGATTTCTCCGCAGTGCAAAAATTCTTCAGTTTATTTCTCCTTTTTTGTTCTCTGTAATTTTTGTTGATATATTATTCGTTCGTGTCTTTCTTGATATGAAACTATTTTAGCTCGTGTTTATTTCTATTAGGGTTAAAATTATATTTTGGTCGTTCATTATCATTATTTTCCAACAATCTAAGTTGTTTAGTTAAAATGAGCAATCACAATATGACTCACTCTGGGTTTATCATTCCTAATATGTCCAAAACTAAGCCTTTTGATGGGAAGAACTACAAAATATGGGTTGATTAGATGAAGTTCTTCCTAGGTCAACTTGAGGTTCACTACACCTTCTTTAATGATAAAGCCTCGCTAGGTCCGACAAAGACTTTGAGAAAGATAACCGAACGTGTAGGGAAATACTTCTGCATTACATGACATCACCTTTATACAAAATATGCACTAACATGAAATCATCTTAAAAAATATGGGAAGCACTGCAAAATAAATATGAGTTTGATGGTAGTACTGCCAAGAAATATGTATGTAATATATGGTTGTCATTTACTGTGGTTGACAAAGAACGTATCTAAGACTAGATACCTAAGTATGACATCTTGTGCAATGATATACTGAATAAGGGAACAAAATTTTGTGAAACATTCCAATCCAATTACCTGTTGGAGAAATTGCCTCCCGCTTGGGACAATTATAAGGCCCAACAAAAACATAAGGAAAAGGGCATTACTGTGTAGGAATGGATCTCCCATATCAATTTGGAGGATCTAAATCACAAACAAGCCATAGGGAAAGTCCACTAGACATTCCTCCTTAGCTAGTAACCTTCTGGAATCAAGATATGTAGGGAAAAAGGGCAAGAATAGGAAATTGCAAACTCAGGGAAGATCTAATTGTCAAAGGAGGGTTCCAACAATAAATAAAAGGAGTTTCGGGAGGAGAGATCAATAAGAGACCTTAAAAAAGTAGAAGCGGATAAATGGGACATATTAAACATGTGGCCAGAGCGGTCACACCTCGAGGGATTGCAGGAAGGGATTCAGACCTGAAAAGCTCAAAGGCCACAAGGCCAAGCAAATGCCACCGAGGGTGGAGACATGTTTGTCGCCATGATCTCTAAAGTAAACATGGTTGGGAACGCAGTCGAGTGGGTTGTAAATACTGGTGGCATGAGGCACATCTGCACTAATAAGGACATGTTTCAAGAATATGAGAAAGCCAAGGTGGGGGAGAATGTGTTCATGTTCAACTCCACTGTAGTCCCTTGTCCATGCTAAGGAAATGTCCTCCTTAAACTCAACTCCGGAAAATTTTTATGTTTACATAATGTGTTGCATCTTCATAACTTGTATGAATTTAGTTTCATGTGCTTTGTTCAACAAAGCTGGTTTTAAGTTAACACTTGAATCTGATAAATCGACTAAGAACACGAATTTTGTCGGGAAAGGCTTTGTATTGGTGGTCTGTTTGTACTTGATGTTCTGAAAGACGTGAATAAAATTGGTTCTAGTTTTGCTTATATCGTTGAATTTTGAGATGCATGCCATGCTTGCCTAGGACATGTAAATCATAATTTGGTTAAGAAACTTAAGCAAATGTGTATAATTCCTGATTGTAGTCAAAGAGACTTGAAAAATGTTACATATATGTCAAGGCAAAGCACCCTAAAATGGTGGTGCTTTAAGAACACCAAAATTAGAGGTGCTAAGAGGTATTACATCACATTTGTAGATGACCACTCGAGATTCACTAAGGTGTATCTCCTGCGCACAAAAGATGAGGCCTAGGAGATGTTTTTCAAATATAAAGCTGAAGTTGAAAATCAATTAGACCATAGAATCAAGAGGATTATGCCTGATAGAGGAGGTGAGTATGGCACCACTACCTTAAGAAACATTGTGAAGAACCTAACATAATTCAAGAATACTTTGCCCCCTATACACTCCAACAAAATGGTATAGGTGCCAAAAAAAAAAAAAAAAATTGATCCTTAAAAACATGATGAACGCTATGCTAATAAGCTCAAGCTTACCCTCATGCTTGTGGGGGGAAGTTGTGTTATTTGTGTATCACTTACTTAATACAGTTCTACATAAAAAGTTAGATAAGACACCTTATAAATTGTGGAAGGTTATACACCTACCCTTAAACACCTCAAAGTATGGGGGTGTCTAGCTAAATTTGGGGTTCTTAATTTTGTAAGAAGTAAAATAAGTGCTAAAATTGTAGGGGACATATTTGTTGGCTATGCCATAAACAATGCTACATATAGATTCATGCTAATAAATGTCTCGAGCCCTTAGGCTTCATAAAATAAAAGAATCTCGAATAAATTTTCCACAAAACAATTTATGCATGTCTCATTACCTAATTCTTTACCAATTGCATCTACTTCGTCATCTAGTCACTCTTCCCTGTAACTCAAGGTTCAAGAACGTAGAAGAAGCAAGAGGGCTCGAACTAAGGCTTGTTTTGGACCAGACTTCATCACTGATTTCATGTCTGAAGATCATGGTTTTAAAAGCATGTTGTTAGTGTATTGATGCTAGAGGAAGAACATATGATGAAGCCATGAGAAATATAGATGCTCCATAGGCTATTAATAATGAATTATACTTTATAATAAGTAATAACACTTTGGTGTTAGCAGACCTTGCTAGAGGATGCAAACCAATAGGGTTCAAATGAGTGTTTATCAAGAAGTTGAGGACTACTAGGTCTATTGGGAAATTTAAAGCTAGGCTAGTGGCTAAAAGATACATCAAAAAATAAAGGAATATATTTCTTTGGTACATGCTTACCCATGACTAAGATTGCCATTGTAAGATCTTTGTTAGCTCTAGCATCCATACATGACCTTATAGTACACCAAATGGATGTAAAAATTGCTTTCTTAAATGGTGACCTTAAGGAGGAAATCTATATGGAACAACTTGAGGGGTTTGAAGTTCCTCGTATGAAGCATAAAATACGCAAGCTTGTAAAATCCTTTTATGGCCTTCAGCTAGCTCCTAAACAATAGCATCAAATTTTGACTGTGCCTGGCCACTCATGGTATTTTTGTAAAAAGTAGTGATGCTTTTGTGCATTCTAAGCATGATGATAATGATTGTGTGATTATCTATATAGACATTGATGATAAAGCTCATTTTCGGAATGAGTGTAAATATTCTAAATTCTATGAAGTTGTTCTTGAGTTCATGTTTGGATATGAAAGACCTAGGTGAGACCGATGTGATACTTGGTGTGAAATAAACTAGAACACCTAAGGGTTTGACTCTTAATCAGTCCCATTACATGAAGAAAATACTAATAAAGTTTGGTAATTTTGATGATACTCCCACTAAAACTCCATATAAACCTAGTGTTTACTTGGAAGGAAACACACATACACGCACGCACATATATATGTATATATATATAGTGTTTCATAGGCTGAATATACTAAGATAATTGGTAGCATGATGTTCTTTGACTAGGCTGTTAAGGTATCTTAAAGGTGCCTTAGATTAGGGCTCGCACTATACGAGGTTTCATGCTGTGTTAAAGGGATATTGCAATGTTAGCTAGGTATTTGATAGTGATGAAATACATTCTAGTAGTGGCTTTTTTTATACTTGTTAATGGTGTTATATCTTGGAAATCATCTAAACAAATTGTATTACTAAATCAACCATGGAGTCTGGATTTATTGCATTAAAAATGGTAGGTTTAGAAGCTAAATGGCTAAGGAATGTGCTATGAGACATTCCATTGTAGGGGAAACCTATGCCTTCAATGTGATCACATTGTCACTCACGAGCGAACATTAGAGTGGCACAAAGGGAGATTCACAAAGGCAAGTAGACACAAATTTGCCTAAGACATTGTGTTAGGAGATATTTGATTGTGAATAACGTAATCTCACTCGAGTGTGTAAGAAGTGAGAAGAATCTGGAAGATCCTCTGATGAAAGGCCTTGCAAGGAAAATAATTCTGTTTTACGTGCCTAAAGTACAAGTGATGCTTTTTTCTAAATTGTTCCATGAGATGGACGTGGTCCAAGATGACATGTTAAGTTTGGTTTAAGTGGCCAATAAGATTTGGCCATTGATAGACTTAAATCCAATTAGTAATATGTTGTCAAAGTATATGTTTGTAGTCGATGATAATTTTAGACAACTCGTCTGATAAGACTATAATATGATACTTTAGATAACTTGTCTTGGTCATGTGGATAAGAATCCAAAAGTATTATGTAGTTGTTGACTGTAAGATTGGAACACATAGTTGGACCACCTGATTACTTATTTTTAAACTACAATTAGAAATAATTAGTTCTGTAAGACGATAACTTTAAATCCAGAAAATAGTTTAAATTCATTGCTGGAATGTTCATTGCTTTGATGTGCTAAGAGGATTAGGTGGCAATACGTGATTGAAATCTTACGTATAGTGGGTAACAGCATTAAGTATAGCAGGAATGGGTATTGTACTTGGAATTTAAAGTATCTTACGAGATAAAGCTGACCCCTTAGTTGAACACAAACACATGAACAGATTCTAGAATCTTTTGCCAAAGTATTTCATACATTTGACATTTAAAATTAGTACATAATTTTTTTTTTTTTGTATTAATGTATTATTCCGGAAGGGCACCTCGAAAACTAAAGTGAAAGATGTGAGAAAAACAATGATAGTAGTTAGAGTTATTTTTTCTTATGGGTATCTAATATAGGGGTTAATTGTCATAATAAAAGTTATTTGGAAATTCTTCAGTGAATATCTTTAATTTTAGAGCGCAACAATATTTATTTGGTAGAATTAAGTGTTATTAAATGGTAATTAATGTTATCTAGTGTTGATAATTAGATTTAATCCATTTAGAGCAAGAATTAAATTGTCTCTAAGGTCTCTTCACAAGCCTCAACAGTAGTACCATTTGAAAATATTTGATGTGATCATAAGATGAATTATTTATTTATAAGATGTATGCAATTATGTTTACCAAATAATAGTAAAGAGATGAATTTATACATGTGGGATTAAAGCGAAGAAGAATATATATATATATATATATATTTTTTTTTTTTCCTTTTATTGTACGAATACATGGCTTAACACCTTAAGCACAGTGTTTGGAGGAGGCAAGGCTTGCTAGGGCTGGGCAATCTACCTAGCGCTACCCGGCGCTACCTACATTAGACGTGGTAATATAGGTAAATAAAAACACTAAATTTACGGAATATCTCAAATACAGAACAAGATTGAGACTTGCCTTACTGCCTTGCTAAATCGCCTTAGAAACTTAAAGTATCAACTTAGAGCGCTACCAAAGTCCTCTAGGTTTCTACATTACAAAACCAAGAGTCCGGAATGGTGACTCTCGGAAGAGAGGTAAGTATTGGAGAGTAACTTATTTCATAATTAGATGAATGAGTTAATCACAAAGGAGAGAAGATGACTCTATATATAGGTACTTAAAATCTAGTTCTCCTCTCCCTTAAAAGGAGAGAGGAAACCCCCCTCCCCTCCAATATAAAAAAATCTAAATTAAAAATAAATCCATTTTTTCTATTATATACATACAGTAATCTAGGGTTAATTTTTTTCCTCTTGCTTTTTGCCACTCAAGTCTCTTATTTTCCCATTAAATAATGCACCTTTAATTCCCTTCTCTATTATGAATAGAAGTTGGGTATTACGTTTAGCGATGATAATTTTTCTGAAAAATTATTTTTAAGAAAGATTGAAATGAAAAATTTTGTTCTACAGTTTTTCCTAAATTAAATATTTTGGGAGTCTACGCTCCAGATGCAAGAGAGGTCATTGTGGGGAAGATCTTAAGATGTCAAGAAGTTCTTCTTCCAATTTCAGATCTTCAAATTTAGGATAGGATTCGCGCTCCAGGTACCTTTAATTAAATATTGAATATTTAATTTGTTTTTTTTTTCCTTTATTTTATTTATTCTATATACCACGCTTGTACTTGTTTTTATTTGATATTTTTGTTTGTCATATTATGAACCTATTACAGTAAGATCTAGATTTAATTAAATATTTTAATTAGATCAGGCATTTAGATTTAAAATTAAGAATTTTAAATGTGCTTTCACTACGCTGCTCTAGCAAAATTTAAGAAAATTTATGATTTAGAAATTGAAATTTCCCAACAATTGGTATAAGGGACAAACTCTGAATACATTCATTATTGATACTAAAATAATATCAGGTTTAATACAAAGAAGTATGTAGAGTTGCAAAAATATAAAATTCAGAATTTTATAAAAGGAAAAGGCAATCCTGAATATTGATGTTAAAGAGTTTAATAACATGATTGAATATTCCTTAAAGCTTTAAATTGTTTAAAATTTATGTGAGTCATAATTCAATTTAGGAGCTATGTTGTATGACCTTAGAGGCTGAGGAAAATATGGTGCGTTAATTATGTTTGCTATGAGCTTACAACAAAACATATTATTAAGAGATGTTCTCACCCCTCTAATATCTCGATTCAACCTCGACAATAAGGAGTTTTGGGTAGTTTGGTTGGTTGCCAAGGCATAGATGTAGGTGTTGGAATTTTAACTCCGTACTTTGATTGTTAGCTAAAAGTAAGAAAAATGATCCTGTATTTTAAAAATAATCATGTATTTTATATAACGTTTTTACAATTATGATCTCAGTTTGTTTGTTATATTTTGCATTGCAATAAGTACCGATATATGTTGTCTATTCTGCTCTGCTCACTGATATAATATATGTCTTAGTACATGTGCTACACCAATAGATGCTCATAGTTCTCAATTTTGATTCTAGTATATCTACTAAGTTGAAAATAATGTTTGGACCGTTAGACTAGACTAATGAGTTAGTCGGTTGCAAGATTCGAACATTAAATATTGAATGTGTTCTAGTATTGGATACCTGAAAAATCGACTATGAAAGTGATGATCACACATTTGATAGAAATGTTTAGTCAACTGATTAGATAGCATGAGAACAACATATGAGAACGATGATAGACGCTAGATTTGGCTAAGAAAGTTTAGTTCAAGAGTGTGTGATATGATCATGGCCTATTTAATTAAACTGGAATTCTTGATACAAATATTGGTAGCAAATTTCAGCAGGTTATGATCCTGACTTGCCTATCAAGGTCTTTCAGTTAGTTTTTACTAGATACACTGAATAATAGAGATTACTCGCTGTCTTAGCTGATGAATGTATAGTTTGAGAAAAAAGGTGTCATGAGAACTAAGGGAAGAGTCAACTTAATGTAAACATCTATCTCAAGAATTAGGAACCTATAGAAGATACAATAAAACAGAAGTTAACAAAGTTTTGTTTTTCACAAAGGCACTGGACATTAATATTTAAAAGGAATTGCCTAGAAACTAAGGTACTATTATTGTTACCAAGATTAGAAAGCCAACATGACAAGATATTTGATATCCTGTCTTTTCTAGTTGTGACTGGTAGATAGTTCACTAGTGTCCTTGTGAATGGGCTTTCAGTAAACGCCCCAAGAGATAGTAGTTTAAGTGAAGGAATATTGTTTTGATTTTGAGTAACTATCTTAATGTACTGATTTCTTGAGAAATTTGATTTCTATTTGCTATTTATTTATGTAAATAAAGTGTCTATTTAAATAGGTAAATTGATAGATAGTTAACTAATTTTAATCAAAACTATTTTAATGGCAATTTATTCATCAAATACAAGCTAAGCTGTGTAACCATATAAAAGAAGAATTTCATAAAGCCCATATAGCTTTTAAGCGGCACTTGGTCTTAGTTCACATTAATCTAATATGATTCAAATACTGGTTTGATTTTTCTCATGGGACCACTAAGTTCTAAAATGATAACCAGTATACGTATCATGTTTGAATAAATAGTGACTGAAAGAGTCTTTAAGAGTAAAGGCAATAGAGCCACCAAGTTGCTATAACTTCTGCCATGGTCATGACACTATCAGGCTCCTTGACAATGTCTTGGTACCGAGTGTGGGTGACGGCCGTCATGAGGTCCGTGTCCAGGTCCGTGCATCGCATATCAAGGTCGCTGCCAAGTCCATGCCTCGACTGTCCAGTTCGCTGCCCAGGACCGGGTCAATGCTGTCCAGTTCGCAGCCAGGGCCGTGCCTTCCCAGCGCCTGTTCCAGGTTTGTGTCTCAGGCAATCTGCACAAGCAAGCCGCTCCCAGTTAGCCATTGGGCTGTCCAACTGTACTAGCCGTTGGGGATTTGATTCTTTCCAAGATTATATTCTAAGATTTACTTGAAGTATTTTGATATTTTTGATACTATTTGATATTTTTAATACTCTTTTGATGTATGATCTATAAATAGTATAATTGTAATTCATTTTGAATTATCAATGAAAATTAATGAAATATTTCTCTTTTACTCATCTAATTCTCTAAATCTCTCACCTTACTCTAACTCTAATGCTCTTCTCATCTCAACTCTCTTTCTTTCTACTCTCATCTAAACCTCCATTGTCACGTTGGGCCCAAGTCCAAGAGTTTGTCCGTCACAACCCCGAGGTTATGACAAGTTTGTATCAAAGCCTCGTACGATTGAGAAAAGTTGGCTATTACTAGAAACAACCGAACTACTGCCAACATGTCTTCATCCGAGGAGACTTCTGATTCGCAAGAGCGAATTTTGACCATAGACAGACGATTCGATGGACTTGACTCATTGGAGACCAAAATGTGGTTAGTGAAGGATTGAAGGTTTCGGTAGACAACTTAACTACCGAGCTTGCGGGGTTTGGACAAGGCCAACGTGGGTTACAAGCCACGATGGCAACATTAGTTGAGACGGTCAACCGTATACTGGTGAATCAAGAAAAACGTTCCGAGATCATTCCTGAGGTAGTCCTAGAATTTGCAACACATGGTTTTAAGATGGGGGATCGGGCAATTTTGTGCACGTAGGTGGCCATGGAATTCTACCACCACCACCACCACCACCACCGACCAAGTGAGATCTGACACCAACCTCGATCCTAGGATGGGGAGCATAGTAGAAATGACATTAGCACACATTCGTGGTCTACTCACTACAACCCAAAGCTTGATCTTCAAAAGTTCGATGGCAAGAACCCTCGGGTATGGATACACAAATGCCTAAAGTACTTTCGTTGGTAGAAAGTGCCACCGAACGAATGGGTTGGGTTAGCTTCTTCGCACCTACATGACTACGAGGATATTTGGTGCCATGCCTTGGTACTAAGGAATCCCATCATCACGTGGCAATTCTTTATTGACGAATTATGTAAGAGGTTTCGGGGAAAAATCCTTGCAAGATGTGGTGGAGCAATTCAACAAAATGACTCAAACGGGGTTGGTTGAAGAGTATGAAATTCAGGTTGAAGATTTGAGAAGTTGGATGATGATCTATCATCCCACACTAAGTGAGTCCTACTTTGTTTCAAGCTTCACTGGGGGTTTTAAGCCCGCAATATGTATGGGTACTAAACCAAGCTTTAGCAAACAAACGTATGGCGCCAAACCGGGGTCTTCATTCAGATCAGGCCCAACTGTGTCCTTCCATAGCAGAGCCCAGTCCCAAGCATTCGTCACACAAAGCGTGACAGCGAGGTTCATGCCTAATGCCTCTACCGGATCCAATGCTCCTAGACGTGAATCTGGGCAATGCTACAAATGTCACGAGCGCTATTTTTCGGGGCATGTGTGTAAGAATAAACAACTTCAATGTGTGGAGGGACAAGAAGAAGTTGAAGATGAATTAGAAGACGTTGAGGAAGAGCTTCCTCAAGATGGAGAAAGGGTTGGCATCATAGAGATCTCCTTAAATGCTCTCTTTGGGAGAATAACTCTCAACACATTGAGGTTGAGAGGTTCGGTAAAGAAACGGGCCGTAACGATCCTAATTGATAGCGGAAGTACGAATAGTTTCTTGGACACAAGCGTGGTTCAAGATCTCAAGCTTGACACAGTTCCAACCATGGTTATGACCGTGACCATTGTAAATGGCGAGAATTTGCTAAGCTATCAAAAGTGCCCGAACTTGAAGTGGAAGATGCAAGGCACCATGTTCTTGGAGGATCTGAGGGTACTAGACTTGCATGGAAGCGACATGGTTCTCGGGGTGGATTGGCTCCAACGATATGGGCCGGTGACCTTCGACTTTACGAACCTCAAGTTTCATGTTCAAGGATGGAAAGCCGGTGCATCTCCAAGGCACATCTGACCAAGCCATGCTACATGCTATGTCTGAGAGAGGCCTTGCTCGGCTCGTTAAGAAAAAGGTAAATTGTGTCGTTGGGCACTTTTTTATGGCAATCGGTGTTAAAGAAAAGGAACCCTACATCCACCCGGACCTTGTGGAGGTCCTAAGGCAGTATGAGGACGTTTTTGACATTCCCAAGACCTTACCTCCAATCCGTGCCCATGACCATAACATTCCCACCCAACCGAATGCTAAGCCCGTCCATATACGACCCTACTGTTATCCACATAGCCAAAAAAATAAAATAGAAAATTACGTGAAGGAAATGCTATCGTCCTCCATCATACAACAGAGCCGAAGTCTTTTTTCCTCGCCCGTTTTATCGGTCCGCAAGAAAGATGGCACGTATCAATTTTGTGTACATTATAGTCTACTTAATAGTACAACCATCAAGGACAAATTCCCTATACTGGTGATTGACGATCTCCTTGATGAGTTGTGTGGAGCTTGTGTGCTCTCAAAGTTAGACCTTAGGGCCGGCAAATACGAGTCCAAGAAGAAGATCGGCACAAAACCGCATTCCGTAATCACCAACGCTCCGGCTACATTTCAAGCTCTCATGAATGAGGTCTTCTCTTCCTTTCTTCGCAAATTTGTTTTGGTTTTCTTTGACGATATACTCATATATAGCCCTAGTATGGGGGCACACATTGGGCATCTGAGTGAGGTCCTTGAGACCATTCGTATCCATCAATTTTTTGCTAAGAAAAGTAAATATGCCTTTGGGAAAGACCTGTGGACTACTTAGGACATGTTATTAGCCGAGATGGGGTAGCTACGGGCCCAAGTAAGATAGAGGCCATGAGGGATTGGCCAACACCTTAAAGTGTCAAAAGTCTTAGGGGTTTCCTTAGGCTTACAAGTTATTACCGAAAGTTTATAAGGGGTTATGGAACCATTAGTAAGCCCTTAACTAGCCTCCTCTCAAAGGGTGAGTTCCGTTGGAATGATAGTGCCCAACTAGCGTTTGACACACTCAAGCAATCTATGGTGTTAGCGCCGGTTTAGGCACTTTCGGACTTTAGTAAACCGTTTGTACTTGAGACTGATGCATGTGGTATGGGCATTCGGGCCATGTTAAGTCAAGATGGTAGGCCCCTAGCTTACCTTAGTAAGGCCTTAGGCCCTTGTCATTTGGGATTATTCGTGTATGAAAAATAACTAATGGCGGTCTTAATGGCAGTCGAAAATGGCGTCACTATTTACTGGACAATCACTTTATTATCAAAACCGATCATGCTAGCCTCCGTTTTCTTTTAGACCAACGTGTTACTACCCAATTACAACAAAAGGGTATGTCTAAACTTATGGGCCTTAGTTATGAAATTATGTACCGCAAAGGCGTAGAAAATAGGGCCGCAGATGCGTTGTCTATGCGTGACGCGTGTTCCATATTGACAACCGTGGTACCACAATGGGTGCGTGAGGTAGAGGAAAGCTATACAATGACAAGCAAGTCTTAGACCTCACTACCTAGGTCACCCTTGATCCTACGGTTTAAGGCCCCTTTTCTTACCATGGTGGCATTTTACGTTACAAGGGCCGCATTTATGTGGGTCAAAAAACAGAGCTAAGCAATAAAATTATGCATGCCTTGCATGACTCTCCGGTTGGCGGGCACTTCGGGGTTCATGGTTCCTTGTTAAGGGCCAAACACTTCTTTTACTGGCCAAACATGAAGCTAAGCTATAGTGATTGGATTGCTAGGTGTGATGTGTGCCAACGCACAAAGACTGAGCACGCAGCACACCCGGGCTTATTACAACGGTTGCCTATTCCAAGTCTGGCCTGGGAGAGCATCAGTCTAGATTTCATTGAAGGTTTGCCTAGATCAATGAGTAAAGACACGATCCTAGGGGTGGTAGACCTCTTTACAAAATATGCTCATTTCATGGCATTGACTCATCCATTTACCGCCACCGAGGTAGCTCAAGTCTTCCTTGACAATGTATCAATTGCATGGGTTGCAAAGGAACTTGGTGTCAGATAGGGATGGTACGTTCCAGAGCCTCTTCTGGAAGGAGTTGTTTCGGTTGGTCGGGGTTGAGCTCAACATGAGTAGTTCATATCATCCACAATCCGATGGTCAAACAGAACGCGTCAACTAATGCCTTAAAAATTACTTGAGAGCTATGGCGTTGAACAAGCCTAAAATGTGGTCACAATGGCTCGTACTTTCCGAATTCTAGTGTAATACTAACTATCACTCTTCTCTTAAAACTACGCCTTTCTTTGCACCTTATTGGTATGAACTTAGAGTTTGGGCCATAGACTATCCTAGTGTCTCTTCTTCACCCGGAGTATAGGACTTAGTAAACGAAAGACAAACCATGGTTAACTTGCTATGAGAAAACCTAGTAGACGCCCAGCACCACTACAAACAAGAAGCGGACTTGCATAGGTCAGAAAGACAATTTGAGGTATTTGACTTAGTTTACCTTAAACTTCAACCATACCGTTAAACTTCTGTGGCCATGAGACGCAACCTTAAGTTGGCTGCTAGGTATTATGGACCCTTTAAAGTGCTTGCCAGGGTGGGGAAGATGGCTTATAAGTTAGAACTTCCCCAAGGTTCTAAAATTCATCCAGTGTTTCATGTCTCCCATCTTAAGAAAAAGATTGGGGACAATATCGTGCCTAGTATTGTTTTGCCAAGTTGTGATCAGGACGGGCATCCAGAGGTCCAGCCTAAAGCTGTGCTCAAGCAACGACCCCTGATGGGCAAAGGTCACAAGTTAACTCAAGTCGTTGTTCAATGGGAGAATATGCCAAGTGAAGCTGCCACTTGGGAAGATTGGGCCTTTATCCAAGGCCAATTTCCCAATTTCAATCCTTGAGGACAAGGATTGGCTTGAGGAAGGGGTATTGTCATGGTCATGACACTATCGGGTTCCTTGACAATGTCTTGGTACTGGGAGCGGGTGTCAGGTGTCGTGAGGTACGTGTCCAAGTCCGTGCATCGCATGTCAAGATCGCATGTCAAGGTCGCTGCTAGGTCTATGCCTCCGCTGTCTAGTTCGCTGCCCAGGACCATGTCAATGCTGTCCAGTTCGTTGCCACGGCCATGCCTTCCCAGCGCCCATTCCAGGTCCGCATCTCAGGCGATTTGCACAGGCAAGCCACTCCCAGCTAGCCGTTAGGCTGTCCAGCTGTACTAGCCGTTGGGGATTTGATTCTTTTCAAGATTATATTCTAAGATTTACTTGATATATTTTGATATTTTTGATATTATTTGATATTTTTAATATTCTTTTGATGCAAGATCTATAAATAGTATAATTGTAATGCATTCTGAATTGTCAATGAAAATTAATGAAATATTTCTCTTTTACTCATCCACTTCTCTCAATCTCTCATCTTACTCTAACTCTAACTCTCTTCTCATCTCAACTCTCTTTCTTTCTACTCTCATCTAAACCTCCATTGTCACGTTGGGCCTAAGTTCGAGACTTTGGCCGTCACAACCCCGAGGTTGTGACAACTTCTTCATGAAAGGTTTATGGAGTGATGAATGTTCAAGTGAGTGGAAGCTATAAGTATTTTATAAAAGTTTATGAATGACTACTCAGTAGGTTGATATATAGATTACCTATCAACACTAATGTCTTGAATCTTTTGAAAAGTTCAAAGAACAAAAGACTAAAGTTGGGATCAATTAAGTAATTACATCAAGTCACCTTGATTAGATCAAAGTGGTCGATTTCAAGAGAATTTTTTTCTTTTTTACTACAAAGTGTTGTAGAAATGATCAATAATGAATTATTGAATATGGTAAGATTCATATGATTAGTCACATTTTTATATCCAAATTTTTGTAATGTAAAAGGTATTAAAAGTAATCCTAAAAGTACAACATTTAGCTTGTATTAGATAAATTGACACTATGAGATACTGTATCTTATCAGTGAAATAGATACTATATCTTACTAGTGCAATACAACTTATAGTTTAGATGATATATTAGATATATCCTCAACCATGTTAATATTGCACTAAATACATGAGAGCTTTGGTGCAGCGGGAGGATGCTCAGGGCCACCTGACGGATTCATGTCTTCAGCCCTAATTAATTTGATTCTCTATACTATTGGGAACATATTTCATAAATATTTCCTAAATTAGCTAGAGCAAGCACACCAGAAAATGAATTTAAAAGTCTTAATTTTAAATATAAAACTCTTATCTAATTAAACTATTTAATTAAATCTAAATATTACTCTAATAGGTTCATAACATGATAAATGAAATATCAAATAGAACAAGTATAAACATGGTATGTAGAATAAACGAAATAAAGGAAAAATAAATTACATATCAAATAATTAAATGAAACATACCTGAAGCATAAATTCCAACTCTTAACTTGAAGATTTGAAATTGGAAGAAGAATAACTTGACACCTCAAGGTCTTCTTCACAATGACCACTTCTATGTCAAAGTTCTCTTTGCAATGACCTGTTATAGCACTGGAAGTGTGGGCTCCCAAAATATTTTAATTTAGGAAAGATTTCAAAAACAAAGTTTTTTCATTCATCCTTTCCCAAAAACAATATTTTAAAAATATATGCTAAACTATAAATTTAAAAAACTCTTTAAAAAATACTTTTTAAGGTTTTCACTATGGGAGAAAACAAAGTTCCAAAACCCTTAATTTTATTATCACAGTAACGCGCTTAAATACACAAAAAATCCCAGCCACTGATGTCAGTAGGAGATGCGTGTCGTACGCATGTAACGTCAGCGACAACTTGTCGAGGCCAGGGGTGTTGGGCGCGTGCCAACATAGCTGATCCTCGATTGTGCAGCGGTAATTTTGCACTTTCACTTTTTTTTGAACGCGATGTAATTTATCATATTATTTTCATCTCATGAATATTTATTTAGTATAAAAATTTTTTGTCTCATAAATAAATAATTCATCTCATGAATCCATTTTCAAATATTTTTAAATAGTGCTTTAAGTTGAGACTCGCGAAGGGACCTCAGAGACAATCTAACTCTAGCTCCAAATTGGTCAAATCTAATCACCAACTCTTGATGACATTGATTACCATTTAAAAACATTTAATTTCAATAAATAAATATTGTTCCACTATAGAATTAGATATATTCACTCAAGAATTCTCATATAACTTTTATTATGACAATCAACCCCTTTATTAGATATCCGTGAGTAAAAATAAATTTAACTATTATTGTTATTTTTCTTATATCTTTCACCGTAGTTCCCAGCTCGCCCTTCTCGAACTGTTCAATAACACAAAAAAAATTTATGTACTAATTCTAAATGTCAAACATATGGAATACTTTGACTAAAGATTCCTAAATCTATTTGTATGCTTGCGAATCAACTAAGGGGACGTCTTTATCTTGTAAGAGACTGTAATTCTA
This sequence comes from Simmondsia chinensis, assembly GCA_018398585.1. Lineage (NCBI taxonomy): Eukaryota > Viridiplantae > Streptophyta > Magnoliopsida > Caryophyllales > Simmondsiaceae > Simmondsia > Simmondsia chinensis. The sequence goes on along the minus strand of JAGTTD010000010.1, from coordinate 10,583,419 downwards.
CGTAAAACACCTGTTCACATTACACTTCTTGTCATTATTCAAAGCACTTAAGATTTAATTCAATGCGTTGTGACTAATACTTTTAGCACATCAAAGCAATGAATAATCTATGTACGAGTTTAAATAATTTCCTAGATTTATCGTTATCGACTTATATAATTAATTGTTTTAGATTGCAGTTAAGAAACAAATAATTCAAGTGGTCCTGCTCAGTGTTCCATTCTATTGACAAAACCAACAAAGTATTATATTATAGTATTATCAGACAAGTTGTCCAAACTTATCACCGACTACGAATATACTTTGACAACATATCACTAATTTGATTCAAGTCTATATATGGCTGAATCTCATTAGGGTTCATTTACCAGGCACTAAGGCACTGGATCCCATTAGAACTCTGAAGTTAAGTGTGCTTGGGTAAGAGTAATACTAGAATGGGTGACCTCTTGGGAAGTCCTCGTGTTACCAACCCTATAAGGTTGGGGGTCCACAAAAATAGCCTCTTGGCAGGGTTACATCTTGAAGGGGTAAGGCTGCATACATCCATCCATCCCAGACCCCACTTATGCGGGAGCCCTTGAGGCACTAGGTCTGTTGTTGTTGTTGTTGTATGGCTAAATCTTATTGATCACTTAAACCAAACTTGACATGTCGTCTTAGACTACGTCCATCTCATGGAACATTTAGAAGACAATTGCACATATATTTGAACCGTAAAACATAATTAGTCAATAAATAAAATAATTTTATTTATTTAATATTTTAAAACTAACTAATTGGGTTTTTCAGGACACCAATTCCAATAATCTCCCACTTGTCCTAAACCTAATTTTCCTTGCATTGCATAACTATCCCCTAGAGGTCTATCAACTCTTCGACTATAAACTTTATCAATACCGATATGTCACTGTCCCACTCCTTTGGTCAAAAGCTTAGATCTACTGGGAACCTTCAAATTTAAGTAGTCTATTTAACAACTTCATAGCTATCAAGTACCCAACTTCCATAGTGAAGTAAGCAATACAAGACTGCTTCACTTTTCACTATCTATTGACTCCCACTGTAAGGGTAAACATGGATTTTCGATGTCAAACATCTAGAATAGAATACCTCGAATAAATATATCTCAATAGTGCAAGAACTGTGAAGCGAGTTTGACGGTGTCCTGTTTGAGGACGTACCTTAAGAATAGAATAAGGCGGTCAATGATTTGGCCCAACTAGCCTCGGGATATAAGTTATCCAGGACAGATTGTGATGAAACCATTGTTATTAAGACTAAGGTCTTAGACCATAACCTTGAATTCATTGAGTCCTTCAATTCTAAGAGCAGATTATTTACAAGTGAACACTTAGATTGCTTTAAGGCGCATCAATCTGTCACAAGTAAACGTGAGGATTGGAGGAAGCCCATGATGCATTTCTTGATAAACCCTTGTGACTGTGTCAGAGATAAAAAGCTGAAAATGAGAGCTCATATATTCCATCTTGATGATAAATCTAGGGAATTGTACAAAAGGGACGCTAATGGAGTGTTCTTATATGTCTACAATTGGACGAAGCAATGCTAGTTATGGTTGGAGCCCATGAGGGTATCTGCAGATCCCATCTGAATGGTAATAAGATGCAAAACTATTCAAACATTATAGCTATTATTGGCCATAAATGATGGACGATTGTATCAAATATGCCAAGGGCCAGAGCATATGCCAAAGAAACGGTCATGTACCAAGAGTCTCTACTGCTGAAATGCATGCTATTGGCAAACCATGGCCCTTTTGAGGATAGGCAATGAATATCACAAGAGAGATCAACCCTCCTTCTAGCAAGCAACATTCTTATATTCTTGTGGCCATAGATTATTTCACAAAATGGGTGGAGGCTAAGCCATTTAGAAACATCAATTAGGAAGATGTGATTGATTTTATCAAAAAATGTGTCTATGTAGGTTTGGAATCCCAGAAACCATAACTATGGACGAAGCTAAAGTGTTCAATGGAACTTAGGTTAAGGATTTTACCAAGAGTTTCAACATTTAAATTCTTACCTCGACCCCTTATTTTCTCATGAAAATGTCTAAGTAGAGTCTACCAACAAGATTCTAAAGGAAAAATGATTCAGGACAATCCTAGAAAGTAGCATGAGTTGCTATTTAATGCCCTTTGGGCCTACAGAACGTCCAAATGCGATGCAACTGGTGTTTACTATATTTGTTGGTTAATTAATGTGACGTGGTCGCTATAAAAACAAATGTAAATAAACATGGAAAAGGGACTCACTGTAACTAGGGAGTGAGCCTAAATTCGAACCATATGTCTTTGCTTCAGTCACTCACTGTTTTTGGAGAAAAGGATGTGATATTTTTGTGCATCTAACTTTGGTTAATATGTCAGTTCCGCTTACACTCTAGCTAACGATACTTTGATATTTTTGTGGACTTTTTGATATATATTATGACAAAAAATTAAAGGGATATGGACCTGACTCAAGTGGTAGTTACAATAATGGAGCAAGGGCTATAGACACCTTTCCTCGTATACTTAAAAGTCAGGAACTGGGGTGGAGACAAACCCAAGAGTTCAGCCGTCCACATATAATCACGAGTCAATTAGTTTTTTAGGCCTAGAACCCTTGACTTATAATAACTTGAATAAGTTAGAGTCTGACAAGATTTAGATGGAGCAAACCATATTTGGGTCCCTAGATGATAACTAATGCAATCAAGGTCAAGCTTTGGCCGTCAAAGCTCTTAAACAATGACGCAAACCTGAGTTCACCGGACTTATTAAGCAGTGACAATAGTGTTAAGATCAACACAATCATAGTCAAGCCCTGACCACAAAGCCTTAAAATAAGCCTCAATTCTTAACTTGATGATTTTGGGAACAGATTAAAATTAAGACTTCGTACTTGAAGCTTGAATCACAGTATTATTGAAGAGGCAAGTACAACAAGATCTACGCTATGCTAAGCTAAGTTAAGTTACGCTACTCCTAGGGAAAATGCACAAGTGTGTTGTAAAGAAAAATTGAAGAAGTTTTCTATGAGTGGTATTAGACACTTTACAACTACAATAATGTCTCTTATTATAGAAAAACTAAATAATGGCTGCCCCTATTTTCACGGCATTTTCTTCCCACGTAGGCCATCAAGCTCCTTTGGTGCATGAAAGATCAACGAACATGCCCCTAATTTAGTGTGCTCGAGCTCATTTCTTGAAGTCCATGTCCGTTTTTTCAATTAGAGTCTCTTCTAGATGCCTCACGTTCTCTTGGATAAGTGTGCTACCCACGCGGTTGAAATCACGCCCCAAGTAACTATGTCTAGCTTGGAAACTACTTGTCTTGCAGCATTTTTGGAAGTTCGTTGGGCTCCGGGCTCCTTTTACCCTTCAACCATCTCTAGCCTCGAGTGGTTGATAGCCTTGTCAAGGTGTTAAACTTCTCAGGCAGTTAGGCTTGAGATGCTGTTATCTCAGCATCCGGAGGCTTAAATTTCCTCAATAAACTTCTCAAGCAGTTAGGCTTGAGATGCTGTTATCTCAACATCCGGAGGCTTAAATTTCCTCAAGGAGGACCTCAGACGACAAATGCGTGGAGGTTTGGTCAAAATGGCGCCGTTCCAGCTCTCTCAAGTTTAGGGTGTAAACAAATGCCCCCCTTTTAGCCATTGGTAAATCCAAATTTATAACGGGAAAAAAATCTGGACCCTCAATGGCTCCAGGGACTCGAGAGAACACTGTTTAATGTATTACCTTCATTCTTGCATCTCTATAAATATGATAGTTAGGGCTTCAAATCTTCACTTTTCTGCTCTGTGCTCTCTTCATTGTGATCAAGCTTTCAAAAACATTTGCTATCTGTTCTTGAATCTTTGTTCTCAGTAGATATTCTGCTCCTTGCTTCTTTGTGATTCTTCAAACCAAGCAACAATGGCACAAACTTATTATGCCATCTTTGCTCCCTTCCCAAAGGCTAGTAGCCCTATCGAGTAGTTGGAACGCCAGGTACAATCAGAAGTTTCAATGGTCTTTGATAGGATTTAGAGCCCTATTATTCTTGATGACATTAAGGGGGATCTTTCCTGGATGTTAGAGAATGATCCTTCTTCAATCTTTGAACGATGTGCCCTAGGGCCCATCTTTGATCCTTCTTAAAACGTCCCCAGCCTTGAGGGTATGTTTCCAGATACTGACGAATCTCTTTTGTTCCACACAGCTTCTGTAAGTTAATCTTCGGGTGGAAGACACATTTGTAGAGGAAAAGACCAACTTTAAAGGACGGACGTTCCTAACCAAGCGATGTGCCAAATGGGTGGACCAAATGATCCTTGCTTATAGAGAGATATGGAAGAGTCTCCGCATTTATGAGGCTATCAGACTCTCCAAGATTGCTCCAGGTATCACTACCCCATTGTGACAGCACTCAGCTGCTACTAGAACATCTGTCACAGCGCTTTTGTCCTCCATGAGGTTTTTTAGGTATCACCTTAGAGGACTTAGTAGGCTTAACCAGTCTTTCTCCAGGAGGAGAGGAGCTGCCCCTTGACTCCTTTTGTTTCAAGAGAGGCTGAAGCCCTTGCCTCTTCTGTCTCTATGACTGACCTGCCTAGCGGTTATGAGTCTTTTGAAGCTTTTGTCACAAAAACACATAACTTTGGATGAGGGTCCAGAGAAGAAGAGGTCTGCTTTTACTTGTTTTGGTTGAATAAGTTCTTTTTTTGCTAAGTCCTCCAACTCTGTACTTAAGTCCCTTAGGACCATGGCAATTAACCTGACCTTTAGCACTGGTCCACTAGCTCTAGGACCATTGTTTTTTGCCCAAGTATATAGATGCTTTAGAGACATCATATTTAAAAACTATGATGTCCAGATAGGAGGAGCCTTGTGGCTGGTCCAACTTTGGGTCTAAGCCTAGCTGCTTGAGCTGCGCCACAGAGGCACCTTTGCCTCCACAGATGAGGGGGTCACCTGTTATGGAGAACAATTTGCTCAATGTGAGTTCCTTTTCCCCCTAAGATGGTCTTTTGACCAATGCCTTAAAGACTTATGTCTCCTCAAGGTATGAGAGGGATTCAGTGGACTCTCTTTAGAGAAAGGAAACTTGGTCCTTGTTGGTTCAAGAAACTGGACTTTCATTATGATGTCTCTGTGGACATCAACTCTCAAACCTAGTAGGCAATCTTGTGTCCTCAGGATCTCTTCTTCTATCATCAGACTCGTCCCGTTGTAGAATCTTACAAGCATAGGTTAATTGCTAGGCAATTCGGAATGGTCTAGGATATTTCTTTTCCAAGTCTATGGACTAAGAACATTTTGGTGGGCTAAAAGGATCTCTATTCAGCTCTTCCAATACCAAGAGCTTTCTGAGTGCAACCAAGAGGTCAAGTTCCTTTATGGGTACCCTGTTTCCTTGGTATTCCCCATGTGCCACACCTTGTTTTATAGCTTGGTTGCAAGCCTATTGGTCCTCCTTGGAGGCTAGAAACGCTAAGCAATATTTCATGCCTTTACTTGAGCTTGCAGGTCCTTGCTCGAGAGGAGCTCAACCAACCAGCATAAGGTAGACCCCAAAGATGGCATTGCTAAGTAAACGGCCATATCTGAAGCAGGCTTTAATTTTGTCATTTAGATGGCTTGAACAAAAACTGTTGCTTGTCATTTTCTTAAAGCCATAGCTGCTGAGAAAACTCCTAGGAATACTATGTGCTTTACCAGAATGTGCTAAAGGAGTTCCCTCGAGAAACCTCTCCACAAGCCATTGAAGTATGTGGCTCAAAGAAAAAAAGTAAAGGGGTATTCCTCCAGCTCCTCCATCCAAAGCCATTAAGCCAGTAGAAGAAGAAGAAGTACCCATCTCATAACTAGCGAGAAAGAGAAAAGCCAGGCTTCCTCAACCAGAGGTATTGGCCTTTCTTAGTTGGATTTTCTTTCGTTCATCGTTTTCCAAAAAATGTTTCTAACACAACTGTGTACAGTCACAAGAAGGAACAGCCTCAATATTTATGAAATCTTAGATTCTCCACCATAGCAACCTATGCCAAAGCCCCCTCAGGAAACTAAATCACTGAGCACAAGCACTAATGAAAAAGCACATATTGACACTTTAGCTCAAGAGCCACTTATAAGTGAACCACCTAGAGAGGCTTCACTCTCAGTCCCCTTGAGCTAAGGTCTTTTGCAGGCTCTATTCCTTCTTCAAGAGATTCATGAAGGTACAATCTCTTTTTTTGGCTCATGAATCCTTGATGTCCAAACTATTAGTTAATTCTTACATATAAGCATTGCCTTTTCAGAAGCGTCTCACGCCCCCCCCCCCCCCCCCCCCCTTTCTCCCCCCCGGAAAACAATCCAATGGCTAAGGTGCCAGTAGAGGTTCCTCATGTCCTTCCAATTAAAGTCTCAGAGGTAAAAAGTTAGTCCTCCTTACTTTGGCTCATTTCAAAAGTTAGGACTTAATCTGACCTTTTTAGTGTCTTCCCTTCTAGGTTATACCATCAAGAGTTATCTCTCCTACAATCTCAAAGAAGATTATGTCCCCCTTGGAGAAGCTAGAGGCAAGTGGGAGATTGGCATTCCAGTAACTGGACCAAGTATCTCCTAGATTTCAAAGATTAAGGGAAATGGCACATCTCTCTGTCCACTCTTTAACTTATAATTCCACCTACCAAGAAGGTATCTCCCTGGTGAAGACCTTGAAGGAATATCCTAAGGTGGCTCCAGTCATTGCTAGAGATCTCGAGGCATTCGAGCGGGTGTTTACCTTGAAGGAAGATCCCAAGGTGGCTCCAATCATTGCTAGAGAGCTTGAGGCATTAGAGCAGGTGTTTACCAAAGTAAATCAGGAGGTCCCATCACTCCTTCAAAAGAAGAGGCATTGCCATGATGTTATTAGTGACCTGGGGCTAGCTAGCCTAGGAGGCCTATAGCTTCTCTTGAGGAACCCTAAGCAGCTAAGGAAGTCTAGAGTCAGCAAGTCCATGACATAAAAGGCTTAGAAAATGAAATCCATCATTTAGAGGAGAAGTTGAGTTAGCTCAAGTAACAACTATCTTCTTTCAAGCAGCAACACACTTCCCAAGGCTTAGGAGTTGGAGAGCTCGAGCAAGCCACCGAATATGCTCAAAGAATCAATTAAGCTCTTCAAGAAGAGGCACTCTGCTTAGACCAACAGTTGAATGAAGCTACTAGCTTTTTGTCAACTATAGATGAATCCTTAGTTAGAATTAAGACGCAACTCTTTTGATACTTATAAAGAAGTTTTTGGCCATACAAGTAGCTTACTTGTACTATTTTGTATAAGCCATGTAATCCTTAATATTATCAATAAGACACATATTTTATTGAATGTGCCTCTCAATTTGGTAGTTCCTTTTGTTTTATTTTTCCAACTCAAGGATCATTAAGTTGATCTTCAAGACATTGATATTGAAACTGAGCTCACAACTCTGAAAATCTAAATTTAAGGACTTCCTTATTAGAATCCCATATTGATGGCACATATTTCTTAAGGAAACTTTCATTGATAGCCCTTGGGTGAGTACTCCACATACCTCTATGACTCTAAATGGACCCTCCTAATTTGGGGATCATTTTCCAAAGATGCGATCTTTCTGGCTAATGGGCAAAACCACTTTCCAGGCTAAGTCTTCCTAGTTAAAGGACCTAGTTTTGACCTATTTATTATAGGCTTTAGCCACCCTTTTCTTCTATTTTTCAAGTATATGAAGGATGTTAGGCCCAACTTGGTCCAAGTTAGTTAGCTCGTCCGTCATAGCTTGCTCATCTTTAAGTTCAGAAAACCTCCCATGATGAGCCAACCTAATAGGCTGAACTATGACTTCCATTAGGAGTACAACAATCATGGTCGTATGTTAAATGGAAGGGGGTTGTCCTAGTTACATCACGCTTGGACGCTTTGTAAGCCCAAAGGGCATTAAGTAGTAGCTCATGCCACTTTCTAGGATTATCCTCAATCATTTTTTTAATATTGGCCTTTAGAATCTTGTTGATAGACTCTGCTTGGCCATTAGCTTAAGTGTAGTAAGGGGTTGAGTTTAAATTTTCAATGTTGAACTCCTTAACCTCAGCCCCATTGAATACTTTAGCTTGGTCCACAGTAATAATTTCTGGAATTCCAAACCTACATAGGATATAGTCTTTGGTTAAAATCAATTACATTTTGCCGATTGATATTTCTATATGGTTTAGCCTCCACCCATTTTGTGAAGTAATCTCTGGTCACAACAATGTAAGAGTGTTGCTTGTTAGAAAGAGGGTTAATCTCTCCAATGATATCTATTTCCCATCCTTGAAAGGAGCATGGTTTGACAATAGCTTACATCTTAGCTCTAGGGACTCTTGGTACATGACTAATATTGAATCCCCTCTTATGATAACATTATGGACCTGCATTTCTAGAAGAGTCTGTGAGCCTATGATCAATGCCTCATACTCTGTCATATTGTTGGGGCTTTTTCCAACCAAAGTGACAGCTAACTTCATGAAAATCCCATGGGATTCAATCACAACCCAACCTCTACGCTTTAATTGGTCCTTGATCTATCAAAGAATTGCTTCCAAGGGACCATTTCTATCATTAGGAGATGGTCTAGCTCATAGTCTAAGCCAGTATGAAAGTTTGGATGGTCAGCTAAAAATGCCTACAGCTTGGTCTTTGATTGACTTTTGTGACATATATACCAATTTAAATTGAAGTAGAGCCGTATTCCACTTGTTCAATCTTCCTCTCATAAGAGGTCTATCTAGCATGTATTTAAGAACATCTGTCTGAGCAATAATTTTTTGGTAAATCAGTGATAAATACCATATATGAACAAATATATGTACAAGTCTATAAAGGGCATACCCCAAGCCAAGGCCAAAAGGCCTACATCAAAGAATCAGTCAAAGAAAGAAACAAAGCAAGAAGTATCAACGGTCAATAAGACCAAACAAACAGAACAAGCAAAAGAAAGCAATCAAAGCTAATGCTCAATCCCCCACTCCTGCAGAAGCTGCAAGTGGCGATGAGCACCGCGAAGTGTAGGAGCAGCAATAAGATGACTGTGGACCAATCCTGTGATCTCCTCAGTGATGACTGCAGAAGGCCTGGACTGGGAGCGATGAATCCTCAGGTTACGGTCATACCAGAGGATTTAAACCGTAGTGGAGAAACAGAGGTGGGCAAGGATCCGATCCACCCCGCGGCCACGAAGCCTGGTAGCAGCCCACTGAACCAGCTCGCGCCATAGAAGTGTGGGCCAGGAAAAAGAGGTGCGAGTGGACACCCTGGACTAAACAGTAGCAGAGTAGCTGCAAGTGAAGAAGAGATGGTCATGCGACTCAGCATCTGACCCGCACAACATGCAAGTAGCCCGTACATCCTGCACTCGATGTCTCAACAGTCAGTCAAATGTCCATAGTCGCTCACAGGAGGCAAGCCACAAAAGGAAGGAGTGCCTCGAGATGTGAATTTGAAACCAAAGGAGATTATGGATAGAGTCCTCCTCCCTCCTACTGCGAATTGTCTCCCATGCTGATCTAGTGGTGAAAACCCCAGATGGGTCCCTCATCCATCATACACTGTCAGCCACCTCCGGTGGGGGCCTGAAGTCAACAGAATCCCAGATAGGAAGCAGCTCATCAATATCACATGGGAAACGCCACTGATCACCCTTAATAATATCTGAAACTCGAGAGCCCAAACGATGACCAATGGAATGGAGGAGGTAGAAAGAACCGCCCCTCCGGACATCCACACAGCAGCTAGTAATCGGACCACAAAGCAGTGTCCCGGTCATCACCAATGATATGCCGAAATGCCCCAGCACAAAGCGATCGAACACCAAGAATGCTCCGTTAAGACCATGAAATCGAACCTCTCGGCTGAATATCCCAGAAGGACTTTTCCGGGAGTCGGTTGGCATGAATCCACCGAGGCCAGAGAGAGTCACGATCGGTGAGTAAAACCCAAATATGCTTCATGTGAGAAGCCTGGTTCCACTCATGCAGAGTCTGAGCAACAATGTACATGGTAAATACTAAGAAGTAATGCCTCAATTTCATTAATGCATATAACCGAGATGATGGCTTAGATAGAACACAGCTTGTTAAAACCCTTACTCATTATCTTGTGTAAGGAAACAACTAATTAATTCATCAGATGTAGAGACATAGATCTTTAGCGACTTGCCCTGCTTTGGTGGAATCAATACTGGCAACCTGATTAAGTTTTTCTTGGTGGCCTTAAAATCTCCTTGGTGTGGCTCCTCCCATTTGAAGCCTTTCTTAGACTTGAGTCTCAGCGGTGGAGAGAAGACTTTGGTTTTTCCGGCGATATTTAAAATGAAATGTAATAGGAAATTAACCTGCCCCAAGAAGCGTTGTAGCTTCGTTTTACTTGAAGGCATCTTGGCCTCTTGAATGGTCTTAGTCTTATTTATGTCCACTTCAATGCCCCTGTGGTGTACTAAAACACCAAGAAAGTTTCCAGCGTGCATGCCAAAGGCACATTTTAATGGGTTCATCTTGAGATTATGGCTCCTCATTCTAAGGAATGCTCCTCTTAAGTCTTCCAAGTGTTTGACTTAGGACTTTGAGTTGACCATGATGTCATCTATATGGACTTTCATGTTCATGGCTCTTTGGTAGGTGGCACTAGCATTTTTGAAGCCAAATGGCATAGCCACCCACATAAAGGTCCCTATTGATCCAGCACATCTAAATGCCATTTTGTGGGCATCCTTCGAAGCAATCATGACTTGGTAGTTCCCACAGTAGCCATCCATGAAGCATAAGACCTCATGCCTTAAGGCTAACTCAATGAGAACATTAACTATTGGCTTTAGGTATTTATCCTTTGGGGTGGCTGCATTTAGATCTCTGAAATCAATATAGAATAATTTTGCTATTCTTTTTTATAACAGGAGCAATATTTGCCAACCACTCGATGTACCTAGCAGTCCTGATGAATTTGACCCTTAAGAGTCTCTTAATCTCCTCCTTAACCAAATATATTACTTACTGCAACATCCTTCTGTGGGCCTGAATTATTGGCTTCGAGCTTGGCTTGATAGGAAGCCTATGCTCAACCACTTTTTTTGTCTAGGCTAGAAATTTCATGATGATCCCAAGCAAAGCATTCCTTGAACTCACGAAATAAGGTCAAATACTACTTTCTCTACTCTTCAGAAAGTAGAGCACTCAGATAGGTAGGTCTTGGCTTCTTTGTTGAGCCCAAGTTAACCTCAAGGAGGGGTCTTCAACTTCAGCCCTTAAATCCTCCATCTTAGCTAGTGCCACTCTTAAGTCAGATAGCTTAGCTCTTTTTCTTATATCACTTGGACCTTGAGGCCATCTTTGACAAATGGCTGCCCAACCCATAATTGATCCTTAGCATGTCAAGCCATAAGCTTTGCAATGGTTGAGGAAACGATCCTCTGGGCCATTACTGGGAGGTCCTAGCCCCTTTGCATCTCGCTTCTAGTGTTCCTTGAAGGTCCCCTTCATCTAGAAGGGCTTTCATGCGTCCCCATAAGCCATAGTCTTCTGACTCCACTTCTACTTGATTAACCTCAGCTTTGATAAGCGAGCTGTCAAAGATGGCTATCATTTCCTAATGTTAGGCAAACTGAGGAGTGGTCCTTTGGACATCCAGTGGTCCCATTCCATCTTCATAGAACTTTGCCTCAACATAATTAGAGCAAGCCATGAATGGCTTGTTATCTGCCACAACAACCTCATATTTGTCATGGTTCCAAGAAGATTAACAACTAGTGAAGTGAAGAAGGAATACAATAATTTGCATGTAGCCAATCTCTCCCAAGAAAAGTGTTATAGCTTGAGATATCACCAACTACAAAGAAAGTTGTTAGGTTGCTTAGGCTGCCAATAAATAACTCAATCGGGATAACCCCTTCAGACTTAGTGGTGGCTCCAGAAAAGCCATAAATTGCCATGTCTGAAGTTATCAAGTCATCTCAAGATTTACTAATGACCCCCAACATTTATGAAGGCAAGACATTGATGGCAGCGCTATTATCCACCTGGACTCTGTCCACCAGAATGCCATCAAACTAGGCTTTGTGTGTTTATTGATGGTATTAGGCCCATCAAACATCATCTTGTTAGGACGGATTTTAAAAGTTTTCCCTAACTTAATGAATTTAACACAGTGAAAGGGTTTAAAATTCTTAATTTTAAACCTAAAGATTGATTAAAAATTCCTAATTTTAAATCTACATATTTAAATTCTTAATTTAAATCTATAGGCCTCTACCCTAATACATTCATAACAATAACATGAACTTAAAACAAGCATAATAAGAAAAAATGTAAACAAATAGAAAAGCGAAAACTTAAAAGAGAAGGAAAGAAGAATACCGGAAGAACAATAATAACTCCTCAGATAGCCGACAAAATCGAGACCCAGCAACCTTCTATGCAATGATCTTAAACTGCACGGAGAGTGGGCTCTGAAAAATATAAAACTAAGGAAAGAAAATTTTCAACGGAAAATTCTCTACAATTGGGCTCCCGAAAGTCAACACTTTCTAAAACCCTTAATTTTAAACTAATGCCAAATTTTTGAAATAGGTACCTTTACTTATAGTCGTATACCGAAGTGAAAAATTGCCAAAAATTCAATGTGGGATTTGCAGATTGGAACAAAAAAAACTCAGTATATCATATACAATTGACATTAAAACGCAGCGTTCTGCAAGTGCAATAAATCACGTAATTTTTTTATTCATACCACGAGACACATGGCGGACTCTAATTGGTCTGCTCACGCGCATGTGAATCCCCACTGTGGACAGCCCAATGAGCTACGCGAGGATGCGGATTGCAACCTGTGTTGGGGATTTTGCGATTTTTTTTTTCTTTTTGCTTTGTTTCCCCTATGTAAAAATTCATCTTATGAATTTTAATCTTTAAAAGTTATTTTATTTTATAATTTTTAACTTTTATTCATCTCATGAATAATGCAAGGTCTTACACAGGGACCTTAGGGACAATTTAAATCTAGCTCCAAATGGGTTAAATTAATTACCATCTCATTGATAAAATTTAGTTACTATTTAATGAGACTTAATTCCATTAAATAAATCTCATTGCACTCTCGACTTAAATCATTTATTTGATATTTCTCAAATTGACTGTATTAATGATAACAATCCCTCCACCTAGATGTCCATGACAAAGAATAAGTATGACTACTACTATTATCTTTCTCACAGCTTCTCCATTAGTTACCGACTTCCCCTTCACTAAATTATTCATTTATGCTTGAACATATTCATAGTATAAATTCTAAATGTCAAATACTTGGAGCACTTTGGCCAAAGATTTCGAACTATTCAAATACTTACTATTTAAATACTTACGAATCAACTAAGGGGACATCTGTATCTCATAAGAAACTATAGATTCCGTATTGAATACTTGATCCTTGTCACACTTCACGCCGCTACCCAGTGTACGTGGGAATTTAGTCATTTGTTTAGACGTTACTTATAGTACACCAAAGTAACTAATGCTTCATGCACAAGTCCAGAATACTCTGGGGATTTAATGTCGTTGTTCAAATAGTACAACATGAATCACTCATCTCTTATAGTAGTCTAGAAACAAACAACTCACATGGTCCAACTCAGCGTTTAATCTTATTAAACGCACCAACCTAACACTTTTGGATTACCATCTACATGACCAAGACAAGTCATCTGAAGTGTTAAGTCACGGTTTTAATAGACAAGTAGTCCAAGCTCATCATCGACCATGAATTATTCAAATAACATTCCATGCCATTTGTTCCAAGTCTATCTGTTGCTTAATCTCATTATCCGCTTAGAACAAACATATAAAATATAATCTGAGGACTCTATCCATCTCATGGTCGATACTTAAAAGAAAATTACATGCAATATATATGTCACTTACATAAGTCAACGAGGAAACGACTGGATCTTCACTTTTATCTATTAATAAATTAATATTTGAAGGGTAAAGTTGGATTTCTAGGATGCCATTCCTAACAATTTGTTATGCTCGGGATTGAATCTCAAGTCATAACCTAAGATTGATGAAGATAGATGAGATGAGAAGAGAAGTGAATTGAAATGAGAAATTAGAGAAAGTTCGATGAGAAGTAGAGAGAGTTGGATGAGAGAGAGAGATTGATCTCAAAATGAGATATTTTGATATTTGATTGAAAAATGATCTTATTGCACTTCAACAACAACTACTTATAGGCAACTAACAACAATAAACCTAGACAAATCAACTACTAACCGACTTACTAAGGGAAAATATCTAAAGCAACTAAAATATCTAACTAACATAACTATTAAAATATCTATCTAACTGACATAAGCAAATTAAACGCCAAGCTACAACCGAACAGAACACTAGGCTCTATAGCAGCTAATTCAACTTGCATCCTCAGGGATTACTGAACAATATAGCAGCTTATTACAACGCAACACTTAGCTAAGACTAATAGATCTTCCCTGAGCTAAACGACATCACATAGCAACACCAGTGAGGCAACCAACAGCAGCTACCCGCAGCAGGACATAATAGCAACCACAACACAGCAGCAGTAGCCTATTCAGCAACACTGCCACCAACAGCTCAAGCCTTGGATTCCCGGGTCATAACATTCCCTTCCCCTTGAAAACATTCTTGTCCTCAATAATGGAGGCTAGGGAATGGCCTATTTGAGACTGTGGCTCCTACTGCTAATCAACTGTAATTGAGTGTGATCTTCCATACCCCGCAAAGTAATCCTTGATCCTTGTCTTTCAAAGGATACAATTTGCTTAGCATAATCGAAGGACACTGGGTTGAAAGAGCTCATCCAATCAACTCCAAGAACTATATCGCAACCCTCGAAAGGCAAGACTCTGAAATCAAACTCGAACTTGTAATCTTGCATAGTCCAATTAAATCCTTGGCATTTAGCCTGAGTCAGAATTGAATATCCATTAGCAACTATCACAGCAAAAGGGCAGGCCTTAATCACATTATGGCCCACTTTCTTCACCACTTTCGGATCAATGAAACTATGGGTGCTTTCATTGTCGATCGAGATGACAATAGACCTCTTGCCTGCTTTTCCCTTGACCCTGAGCATGTTCTGAACCCCTTGTCCTATCAAAGCCTTGAGGAAATCTCCACTTCATCTTCAATGCAAGCTTCCTGATCTGAACCATCAATATCAATATTTGACTCATCATTTTCAGATTGTCCTTCAACACCAACTCCTCTAACTACCATGAGGAATTTAGGATTACATTTATGACCAAATTCATACGGCTGATTGCACTTAAAATAAAGCCTTTGAGGCTTCTTCTCAATAGTACGGGTCACTTTGGACTCATCTAGTCCTTTCTGATGTTGTTGGGAGCCTTCTTCTTTGTGCTTTGGCCCATCATTAGTTGCTAGAATCATGGCCTCAAACAATTTAGCCTTTGCATAAGCTTTGGATAAAGAACTAGGACCAATGGCCTTGACAAGGTTCTTGATTTTAGGCTTTAATCCACTGATGAAGCTTGAGACATAAAATGACTCAGGGGCTTGAGGATAGACAGTTATCATGCTCGCTCTAAGGTTCTCAAACCTTGTCATATACTCCTTCATATTCGTTACTTGAAACACCTTTGTTGAAGTTTTCAACAATGTCACTTGAATCTTCATCACTAGATCGTTCATAAAGCTTAATCATAAATTCAGCCCAAGTAAGCATAGAATTGCTCTTTAATAGAATATAGAGCCAAACTTCATGATCTCCTTAAAGGTAAACCACAGTGGAATAAAAGTGAAAGTAACGCTCACATCTCCTTAAACAAGAATGTGGCTGCTTCCCATCAAAATTTTCAATTTGCACTCTTGGTTGTCTAAAGCCATTGCCTCTACTACAAGAATTAACTTCATTACTTCGTAAGGGACCATTTTCTAAAGAAGTTTGTCCATGTAAATGTAGCTAGTCCTGATCTAGAGGTCGAACCAAGTGTTCTCTAATCAAGCAAGCAGGTCGCATGTGTGTTGGATCAGCAGCAGGTCGCGTGTGTGTTGGATTAGGAGGTTGATCAAGATATCCTGCATTCATATTGCTCGGTCTAAGGTGTACTGAATGATCCTGAGGATGCACATTTTGTCTAAGATTCAAGCTAGAAGACTGAATTTGCACTTGATCAAATGGATGCACATGAGGTCAGGTAGTTACTTGAGCTTCTGAAGTCTTACTTTGTGGTCTAACATCAGCTGGTTGAAGATGAATTTGAGGACTAACAGTCACATTAGCAACTTGAGGTCCATCTTGTGAATTAGCTGCAGCATTTAACACTTGAGGAATCACCTCTTCAACAGGTCGCCTCAACTGGCTCATGAGCAACGAACTAGCAGGAATCAGAGGCTCAGGGACTAAAGACACATTTTGCGTCCTAAACTGACTTTGAATTTCGGCAAACCTTTCTTCGAATAGCTATGTTTATTGATTAATTCGCTTAGCCAATGTCTCCTCAAATTGTTGCTTTTGCTGATTTAATCGATCGACAACATTCTCATCAACATGCTGTGCTTGCTGGCCAAATCTATCTTTAAATGTTTGCTCTTGTTCTTTCATCAAGTTACGCAATCGATCCTCATTTCTTTGTTCCCTTTCCAACTAAGGTTCATTAAGCTAAACAATCATTACTTTCATCTGGGCATTCAGAATATCAGGAGTAACAATTTGCGGTTCATTCTCTGCATTACCACTAGCCACATCAGCATAAGAGGGATTAGCTGCTGTTTTAGTAGCTGCTGATCTTGTAGTGACACCACTGGCCATCGATGAATTATGCTTCACAATCTGATTTGCTCTGCTTGGAATCGAATTAACAGTAGCTCAATCATCAAATATGATCAACAAATTCTGATATTGCGAGATCAAGTTTATGAATCGCAAATCTGAACTGATCTAGATCAAATCGTCCTTTAACTCAATTGATCTAAAATTGCTAAATCTGAACCGAATCGTAGTTGTTTTTGTTGATTGCAACTAGCACCAATGCTTAACACAATACAAACTCAATTTAGTTGAATTTGATTCAACTAAATCAAATGCAAAGCATCTATAGTCTCTTGCACAGCAGCAACAATCTAATTTTGAATTTTTCTTGATTGAGAGCTCGATTGGAAGCCAAACGACGCTCTGATACCAATTATTATGCTCAGGATTGAATCTCAAGTTATAACCTAAGATTGATGAAGATAGATGAGAGTTTAGATGAGAAGAGAAGTGAATTGAGATGAGAAATTAGAGAAAGTTAGATTAGAAGTAGATAGAGTTAGATGAGAGAGAGAGATTGATCTCAAATTGAGATATTTTGATATTTGATTGAAAAATGATCTTATTACACTTGAACAACAGCTACTTATAGGCAACTAACAACAATGAACCTAGACAAATCAACTACTAACCGACTCACTAAGGGAAAATATCTAAAGCAACTAAAATATCTATCTAACTGACACAAGCCAATTAGGCGCCAAGCTACAACCAAACAGAATACTAGGCTCTGCAGCAGCTAATTCAACTTCCAGCATAAGGGATTACCGAACAATATAGCAGCTTATTATAGCGCAACAATTAACTACGACTAATACATCTTCCCTAAGCTAAATGACATCTCATACCAGCACCAGTGAAGCAACCAACAGCAGCTACTCGCAGCGGGACATAACAGCAACCACAACACAGCAGTAGCAGCCTATTCAGCAACACAGCCACCAACAACTCAGGCCTTGAATTCCCGGGTCATAAAACAATCTCCCACTCGTCATAAATCCAATTTATTACAAACGTTATACTCATCCTTTCTATGCATGAACCAAAGGTCTACTAAGTCAAAGTCTTAGTGAAGTCAATTACTCTATACAAACCAACATGCCCTCTTTGCAGCTTCTGAAGCTACAACGTATTTAGCCTCTATTGTGAAATTAGTAATAGAATACTGCTTGACATTTCTCCCACTAATGGCTCCACCTCCAAGGGTAAAGACATGCCCGGACGTCCAACGTCTAGCATCTCTATCTGAATGGAAATCTGAATCAGTATAGCTAACCGGAACCAACTCGAACTGACTTGACAACCACATCTTTACAGCTATTAACACCCTACATCATTCCCAATGGGAAGTATATCGTCGACATACACCACTAAAAAAGTCACGACTTTCTCTTGACGTTGTTTTTACATGCTTGGTTCGTCAACCAATTGCTCAAAACCATGCGACTCAATTGCTTCATTGAATCAAATATTCGATGAGCGTGATGCTTGCTTTAGTCCATATATGGACTTCTTCAGTTTGCATGCCATATGCTCATAATTTTTGCCAATGAAACTGTCTGGTTGCATCATATAGATGCCTTCTTCAAGATGACCATTCAAAAAAGACCGTTTTTTGACTTCCATTTGCCAAATCTCATAGTGAGCTGCAATGGAACGAAGCATCCTTATGGATTTTAGCATGGCTATTGGTGAGAAGGTCTTATCATAATTGATTCCTTCCTTTTGGGTAAAATCCTTACCAATAAGTCTTGCCTTAAAAGTATTTACCTTCCCATCCACTCCTCTTTTCCTCTGGGAGACCCATTCACGACCAGTGGAATTAATGCCAACAGACGCCTCTACTAGATACCAAACCTGATTAGAATACATAGATCCTATCGCATATTTCATTGCTTAGACCCACTGGTCAGCACCCTTATCCTTAATTGCCTAGTTGTAACTGAGAGGATCGAATTCAATGTCACGGTCAACCATTAAAGCTCTCACCATGAACTTGTCAGGTGCCCTGACAATCCTCCCACTATACCTAGGCTCTCGTGTACCAAGAACATCCTAACAGTAAATGCATCTAATGCATCCACTATATCCCGAGTTATGCCTAGCTGTTTAGAATTTGCATCATTTTCTTTTAACTCCTCTAACATTACTCTGTTTTTGCTTCTGTAATGTATTACAAAATCCTCATTTAAAATTTTCACATTTACGTCTACAGAAACCTTTTTATCAGAAAGATTGTAGAAAAGAACACCCTTGTTCGTTTGGGATAACCCCAAAAAAAAAGAGATCGGTAAAGTAGCATGACTCATCATGGACCTTACCCTCTCTAACAATGTCCTATTCCTTCTTTGCAGCACCTTTCTAATGTGATGCACTCGGAGCAGAAAGCTGAGATCTCATCCCATTTGCAGTTAGGAAATCCAGTAACTAGCCCGAAAGATATCACCACCTTAATCTGATCGAAGTGACTTAACTTGTTTACCTAACTGCTTTTCAATTTCAGCTTTGTACTCTTTGAACTTTTCAAAAGAGTTTGACTTATGTCTCATTAGGTAAATATATCCATACTTTTGAATAATCATCAAACAATGTGTTGAAGTACTCATACCCACCTCTTGCCTGAAGATTCATTAGTCCACATACATCTATGTGAACCAACTCAAGCATGCCTCCAACCACGTTACCTTTACTCTTAAAGACAGACTTGGTCATCTTTCCTTCGATGTAGGATTTGAAGATTGGCAATGACTTCAAGTCCAAAACTTCTATTAGTCCATCTTTTACCAGTCTTTTGATCCTCTTTGAATTAATGTGATCCTAGCATTGGTGCCATGTGCAGGCATTATCCTTTTCAGTGCGTTTTTCTTTTAGGAGTTCTAACAAGTAATCTTGTGTTAGATTCATTTAAATAAATACCATTGTTTTGATCAAGAAATAACATGAATAATCATTTACACATGTACTTTTATAATAAACAATCTATCAGTCCATCTTTCCTTCTATGCTGCCGTCGCATTAGGTTGATTCATTTATGCTTTGCTGATGACCTGATGATCTTTTGCCGGGCTAATTTGGGCTGTGTCGCAGTGGTTCGTGGGGCTTTAGATCGCTTTGCTGTTCTCTTAAGTCTCTCCTTGAATGCAACAAAGAGTTCTATTTTTCTGGCAGGAGTTGATTCTGTGACTAAGAGGGATATTCTCGATATTCTGGGATTCAGTCTTGGGCAGTGCCCGGTTCGGGCCACTCATTACTTCTCGGCCATGGTATGTCGACTGCAAGCTGCTTCTGGATCGCATTTCCCGTATTCGGCTATGGACCTCTCTTTCTTATTCATACGATGGCTGCCTGCAGCTCAACTGGTCTATCCTTTTCACTATTCAGGTCTACTTGTCATCAGTCTTCATGCTCCCGAAGACAATGATCAGGAAGATTGAGTTGACTTTAGTGACGCTTCTTTGGCGAGGCTCTTCACTGACCCGGGGAGGTGAAGGTAGTGGAGGCATCTATGTTATCCTCGACAAAAGGGAGGTCCAGGACTCCTTCGTTCGGCTGAGTGGAACCAGGCTTCAATTATGAAGCACATCTAGTTTCTTCTTTCTGACCCTTCCTCACTCTGGCCTTGCTGGGTTCATCCGAACCAACTTTGAGGGAGGAGCTTCTGGAAGGTTCAGGCAACAAGTTCGGCGTCGTGGTGCTGGCGTCAGATTCTGTCAATCCACCGCCTCTGCTATGCTGCGATCTATCATGTTATAGGCGATAGCCTTACCACTGCCCTGTGGACTAATTATTGGCTACCATGCATCCGTCTTTCGGAGCGCTTCCCTGCTCGACTACTCACCTCTTCTGGGCTTTTGTGGGATTCTCTGGACTCAGCCATTATTAAGGGTGATCAATGGAGATTTCCACAGGGTTGTCCAAAGCTTCCTCCCACTGGGACATGATTGACTTCAGCCCTCGAGCTGGCGTGGCGAATTCCATCAAGTGGTTGGGTGACCCTTCGGGGAAATTCCCCGCCAAGTCTGCTTGGGAGATGTTGCGGAGTAGGACAGAGGAGGACGCTATTCATCACCTTATGTGGTTTCATATGCATATTCTGAGGCACTCCTTCCTTCTATGGCTCACTTCTCGAAAGCGGCTTTGGACTCGGGACCGACTTCTATGCTTCAAAGCACCAGGAGTTTAGAGTTTTTATGTTCTCTGCGGTTTTGCTTATGAGACTCATGCGCACATCTTCTTCTCTTGTGCCTTTTCTGCCTCGGTCTGGAGATCCTTCATTCCGACTACATCTATTGCTTAGCCTACCCTTCTTGGGGACAATCTCGTTACTTGGGCTACTCAGCACCTCAGGGGACGAGAGACTGGCAGCATCATAGCTCAACTTTGCCTCTCTGCGACTGTGTCCACTCTCTAGTATGAACACAACCTCCTGGTACAGCGTTCTTAGTCCAGATCAGCTGCAACCGTGCGAGAGCAGATTACGGGTTTGGTCAGGAGCCACTTACTAGCTGCTCCTTCGTTCAAAGGAGCTCAACACCATGCTTTCTTGCTTCAGCAATGGGGCTTTGAGTATTAGTTCTTCTTTGTTTCCTTAGTTTACTTTGGTTGCTTATTGTATGGACTTTATCTGAACTATGTTTGATGTTGTTTCATCTTTGTAGACTTCGGCCATGTCTTGGGGTATGCCCCTTGTAGTTGTACTATATTTCTTTCATCTATATATTTCACTGAACTACCCCAAAAAAAAAATAAACAATCTATTTCTTATAATAACAGGTTTACGACCAAAATTAACTGAATAGACATAATGCATAAAACGAGACACAGAAATCAAATTCCTGCATAGTGCAGGTACAAATAAACAATCTTTTAAAATCAAAACTCTTCCACTAAATACTAAGCTAACATCTCTTACTCCTAAGACTACTACTCTTGTATCGTGCCTGACCATCAGGCACAGCTCCTCGTCATGTAGCCTCCTAGTTAGCCTAAGCCCCTGTAACATATTACAAACATGGTCAGTTGAACCGGAGTCCACACAACAAGAACCTAGTGAACTCTCAACTACGCATGACTCAACTAAGTCAGATATCAATATATCTTCGCCAGATGGCTTAGTAATCTTTGGAAGAAGGGAAGCTAAGTACTTATGCAGTTTTTTTCCCCTTTCAGTGGCCAGTCTTCCCGTAAAGGAAACACTTTTTTTTTTCCTTTTTGCTGACCTCTTTATGGACTTAGTTGCTACACTAGCAACCTTACCCTTTTCTTTCTTTACAGTGGCTCCCTTGTTAATAATAACTAAGTCCAGCTTGTTTTTTAAGGAAAAGTAATTTGGTCCAGTGATTGCATTATGCATTAGAAACGAGTGAAGTTCACCAGCCGTATCTATTTCAAAATACTTGTAAGTGCAAACATTTGTTTAACTATCTAACAACAGTCATGTATAATGCAGTAATATCTATTTTTTTATTATAGCAAACATAATAAGTCAGGTATCCTTTTTTTTTGGGTAAGTCAGTGATATATACAATATATGAGAAAGAATATATATACAAGTCTATGAGTGGCATACCGCAAGTCATGGCCAGAAACGCCTGCATCAAAGAATCAAAACATGAAACAAATCAAGGCAGATCATCAAAAGTCAACATGACCAAATAAAGGAAACAAAGCAATGAAGCCAAGACAAGACTAATGCTCGATCCACCACTCCTGCAGAAGCCGAGTGTGATGATGAGCGCCACGGAGCGTAGGAGCAGCAATGAGACGGCTGCGAACTAGTCCTATGATCTCCTCGATGACAGCAGCAGAAGGTCTGGACTGAGAACGCTGAATTCTCAGGTTATGCTCGTACCAAAGGATGTAAACCATCGCAGAGAAGCAAAGGCGGGCGAGGATGTGATCTACTCCACGGCCACGGAGCTGAGTAAAAGCCCACTGAACGAGCCCACGCTAAGGCAGTATAGGCCAAGCAATAGAGGTGCGCGACGACACGCGGGATCAAACAAAGGCAGAGAAGCTACAGGCAAAAAAGAGATGGCTATGTGACTCATTATCTGAACCACACAGCACGCAGGAAGATAGGATGCCCAGAGCCCAATGTCTCAGCAGTCTGTCACGAGTATAGAGTCGCTCACAGGAGGCAAGCCAAAGAATGGAGGAATGCCTTGGAATGTGAAGCCGGAACCAGAGAAGATGATGGATGGAGTCCTCCTCCCTCCTGCTACGAATCATCTCCCAAGCCGATCTGGAGGTGAAGACTTCTGATCTGTCACCCATCCACCTGATACAATCTGCAACACTCGGTTAGGGCCGAAAATCAACAGATGCCCAGAAAGGCAGCAGCTCAACCCTGTCCTGAGGGAATCTCCACTGATCACCATCAATAATAGTGGACACTCGAGAGCCCCAATGACCTGTAGAGTGCAAGATGCGGCTCGAGAACCGCCCTACGAGTCGCACGCATGGAAGCCAGTACTCATTCCAAAGAGCAGTATCTCGGCCATCTCCAATGATATGTCTGAAAGCCATGTGACACAGCGGCCGAATATCAAGAATGCTCCTCCACGACCAAGGAAATGAACCCTTAGCCTCAATCTCCCCGAAGCTCTTCCTCCGAAGACTATTGGCATAAATCCACTGAGGCCAGAGGGAATCACGATCAGTGAGTAGGACCCAGATAAGCTTCATAAGAGAAGCCTGGCTCCACCCAGTCAAGCTCTGAATCCTAAGCCCCCCCCCCCCCCCCCCCCCCCCCCCCCAAAAACAAGGGTAGCATAAGTGTTGTCGGGCCACTTTCGCTCCCCCCGGGGCCAGCGAGGCACCCCTCCATAAAAAGGCAGCAAGGGCTGACACGATCTTCCTAACAATCGCCTTCGGAAGAAGGTATACGAAAGTCCAGAAGACCTGAATAGAAAACAGAACCGATTTGATAAGTTGTAATCTCCCAGCATAGGAAAGAGCCTGTGAAGTCCAGAGCTGGATGCGAGAAAGGATGCAGTCCAACAGTGGCTTACAGTGAATGTACTGAAGCCTTGACGATAAAAGCGGCACCCCCAGATATCTGACCCGACACTACCCCAATCTGAACCCCAGAACGTCTGCAATAGACTGCTGAAACTCAGGATCAACCCCAAAAAGGAAGACGGTGCTCTTCGCTGCATTCGAGGACAACCCCTAAAGAACGGCAAAATGATCCAACATCTCACGAATAACTGAGACACTACCCTTATAAGCCTCACTAAAGAGCATAGCATCATCAGCAAAGCATAAGTGAGTGAGGCGAGTACTCTCACAGCGTCGGTGGAATCAAAACCGCGGATCGGTAGTGGCACTATGAAGCAGACCCCGCAGACCCTCCACAGCAATGACAAAGAGATAGGGGGAGAGAGGATCCCCCTGTCTCATACCTCGGCTCGTGCCAAAGAACCCCTGAAACTCGCCATTAATGGTGACTGAGAATCTGGCTGTGGAAAGACACTCCCTCACCCGTCGAATCATAACCTCGGGAATACCCATACAATGTATGGCAGGAAGGATAAAGTCCTAGCGCACCGTATCAAACGCCTTACGAATATATACCTTCAGAGCACACCGAGGAGCCCCTGTCTGAAGGTGATAGCCGCGCATAAGCTCCTGAGCTAACAGAATACAGTCAGAAATCCGCCTCCCGGGAATGAAAGCAGACTGAGAATCGTCAATCAGGTAAGGAAGCACCCCTTTTAGCCTATTTGCAATGATCTTAGCGATACACTTGTAGACCACATTACAACAGGAGATTGGGCAATAGTCAGCGAAGGTAGAGGGGCTCTCCACCTTCAAAATCAAGATGATACGGGAAGTGTTCAGGATGCCAAGCATGCGCCCTGACTGAAAGAACGAACGGACAGCCTGAACTACATCACGACCCACCACATCCCAAGCCCTCTTAAAGAAGAGGGAGGTATAGCCATCAGGACCAGGGACCCTGTCATCACTATTAGAGAAAAGAACATCTCTAACCTTAGCATAAGAAATCGCAAGAGTAAGCGTTCTAGCCTGATCCTCAAAAAGACGAGATTGGAAAAGCCTTGAAATGTCCTCACAAAGTGGCCCTCTCGGCTCAGCAAATAACTCCTGAAAGTACGAGACCCCGGCGCTCGAAATCTCCCCCTCGTCATAAGTCCTCCTGCCATCCGGACGAACAATAGAAGACATCTGGTTCCTATCCTACCGATGTGCGACAGACTTATGGAAGAACTGGGTACCCTGATCCCCTAAAGAGAGCCATTGGATGCGAAACTTCTGACGGTAGAAAGCCTCCTCATCCCGACACAACCTCAAATACTCCTGAGATAGATGGCACCCCTCAGCATGAAGCTCCACACTCGCAGGATCACCATCTAAGGCCCTCTGGCTTGTAGTCCAGGCATCCCTCGCAGCCACCACTCGAGCCAAAATATGACTGAAATGCCTAGTATTGAGGGCCTTCAGCTCACCCTTTAGCCTCTTCAGCTTCTGAGTGAGCTGATGCATAGAAGTGCCCTCAATACTTGTCCCCCAAACTCTCCACACAGTAGGAATGAACTCCTCATGGTCAGCCCAGAAGTTAAAGAACATGAAAGGTAGCCGCAGGGTGCGGTGCTCTCCAAGTCCTCTAACTATAAAAGGACAATGATCAGAACATAACTCCCACAGAAGATGCTCAATAGATGAAGCAGAGAAACAGCGAAGCCATCCCTCGCTCGCTAAACAGTAGTCAAGACGCTTTAAGACAAGACCGCCTCCAACCGACGTGCCGGACCAGGTAAAAAGAAGCCCCGAATACAGAAGGACTATGAGCTCTGACTCATAGATGCAGTCTCAAAAGTCGTCCATATGGCCAGGCCAAGTGTCCTGACCACCACTCCTATCACTAGGGTTAAGGATAGCGTTAAATTCACCCCGGAATGTCCAAGGCTCCCCCTGGTGACTCACCTTGGCTCCCCGAATGTACTGCTAAAGATCCCAACGTAGCCCCGGCTTATTAAAGCAGTAGACAAATGTAGCAATAAAGTCCACATCTCCTCGAATGTCGGTCACCCTGCAAGTGAGATACTGTTCTCCACCCTGTACTCTCACTACACGATAGATGCTTGGATCCCAAAGAACAATGATGTGGCACCAGCGGCCCCGCACTCCACAAAACATAAACTGCCATCCTTCAGCACAGCAGGCGACAACAAGCTCGATATCAGTGGGTTTAGTCTTGGTCTTAACCAAACCAACCAGACCCAAACAGTTGGAAGGAATCCAACCAGGAATAGTAGCAATAGTTTTGGGGTTACTAAACACCCTGACATTCCAGCAGCCGATCATCGGAGACTAGAAACTAGTGCGAGCCACCGCCCTTATGGCCCTCTCAAGCCGCCATAGAGCGCGTACAAGGCCAGTCCAAAAAAGAAGGCCGCGAAGTACAGTCGAAAGTGGATATCTCAACCGTGCGGTCCTCAACCTCAACCGAAAGAGCAAATCGGTTCGGCGACTCGACAGTAGGCACCGTCACTGCCGACTGGTTCTCGATGTATGGAATAGGCTCAATGATCCCAGCCAGAGCATCTTGAGCCTCCTCAATCTCAACAGAAACCAAAGTGCGACCTAAGTCCTCAAGCGAGCCCCTATCTTGATCATTGTCCGAACAAGAGATCCGGGACCCGCTAGTGGGTTGATCATGGCTCGCCCTGAGAGGTGAC
Organism: Simmondsia chinensis; assembly: GCA_018398585.1. Taxonomy (NCBI): domain Eukaryota; kingdom Viridiplantae; phylum Streptophyta; class Magnoliopsida; order Caryophyllales; family Simmondsiaceae; genus Simmondsia; species Simmondsia chinensis. Next base: position 10,556,875 of record JAGTTD010000010.1, on the reverse strand, counting down.
TTTGTGGGTGAGGTCTATGCGACCCGTTCACCATCGCTCAAGGCCGGGCTACCTGGCAGCCCAGCCGCAACCGTAGCCAGGGTGGCTTGCGGTTGCCCACTATCGTGGGCTAAAAGGGCACTGCTCGTGCCCCTGGGAGAAGACCTAGACACGGGCTCACGTAAAGGGCCCGGCACAATAGTGGGTTGAGCTGCAGGAGGGGCCAGGCCCCTCCCTCCCCTTCCTCTACCTGGGCTCGCATTGGGCCTGTCCTATCAGGTATCCACTAAACTATACTATCATGCATGCAATGATGACCCAAACACACCACTCCTTACTCCCTGGCAGTGCGGTTGCACGAAGCTAGTTTGGGTGAGAACTATTCTCAATTAAAATTTTCTTTTGCAACTCTTACTAAACCTGATTAGCTCACCACTTTACCTTAGTCTATAACATAACACAACAGAGCTCCTCGGAGAGTCTAATGCATCATGTTAGTTAAGTGTAGACCATTATCTAAACCTCCATACAAAATATACGTAATACTTCACGTCAGCATGGTCGCATCGCTTCTTTGCACTTTGGTTTATCGTAGTAGAACTAAAACCCTGTAACCTGTAAACCGACATCCTCCGCAGGGAGGTCTGTGTAAGGAACAATGTCCTGAAATCCAGATTTATTCTAGATATATTATTTTAATTAATAAATAAAATTGAAGTCCAAGCCGTTTCCTAGTTAAATTTGTGTAAGCGAGCATCTATGCTGCATGTGATTTTCTTTTGGGAGACATCCATGAGATGGGAGTAGTCCATGGACTACAATTTGCATGTTTGTTCTACGTGGCTTATGAGACTAAGCCATAGATAGACTTGGAACAAATGCTACGGATTGCTGTTTGAAAGGCTCGTAGTAGAAGACAAGTTTGGACCACTTGTATGCTAAGACTATAACATGACACTTTAGATGACTTATCTCAGTCATGTGGATAGAGATCCAAAAGTGTTAGGTTGGTGTGTTTAATAAGATTGACACACTGAGTTGGACCATGTGGATTACTTATTTCTAGACTACTATTAAAGATGAGTGATTCATATTGTACTATTTGAATGATGACTCTAAATCCTTAGGGTATTATGGACTTGTGCATGCAGCTTTAGTTAGTTTAGTGTACTATAAGTAAGGTCTAAATGAATGACTGAAATCCCATGTACACTGGGTAGCGGCATAAAGTGTGACAAGGATCAGGTACTCAATAGGAAATCTACAGTCTCTTATGAGATACAGATGTCCCCTTAGTTGATTCGCAAATATTTGAATAGTTTGGAATCTTTGGCCAAAGTATTCCAATTGTTTGACATTTGGAATTTATACTATGAATATGTTCAAGTACAAATGAATTACTAAATGAAAAGTGAGTCATTAACTAATGGAGAAGCTGTGAGAAGGATAATGGTAGTAGTTATACTTATTCTTCGTCATGCACATCTAGTGGAGAGGTTGTTGTCATCAATATAGTCTATTAGGAATATATCGAGTAAATAATTTAAGTCTGGAGTGTAGAAAAATTTATTTAATGGAATTAAGTTTCATTAAATGGTAATTAAATTATTTCATGCGATAATTAATTCAACCCATTTCGGGCAAGAATTAAATTGTCCCGAAGGTCCCTACGTAAGCCTATGTATTTATTGCCATTAGAAAAATATTAAAGAATTTATGAGATAAATTAATTTATTCATGAGATGATTAAAATTTAGAAAATTATAAGAGAAAATAATTTTAAAAAATTAAAATTTAGAAGATGAATTTTTTATATGTGAGAAATAAAGCAAAACAAAAAAAGGAAAAAAAAAACGTAGAACAACTCAATGATCCGCGTGATTAGGATCGAACGTACCAGCGTGCGACGCTTGGTGGCTATCCGCGTGCATGCAAGCAGGCCAATCATGGCCTGCCATGTGTCACGCAGATTTAATTTAAAATAAATGTTTTTTTCCCTGGCAATTAAAACGCGTCATTTTATTTTATTTTTTTAATGATACGCTGCGTTTTGCTTGTTAACTACAAAACCCACTTCGAATTTCCAACTTATTTTCGTTTCTATTCTAAGGGTTTAACATTCAATCAAACAAATTATTTTGGGTTTCTTGAAATTGTTTCAGATACCTAATTGGAGAGAAAATTTTTCGTTGAAATTTTTCAGAGACCTGATTGGGTTTAACATTCAATCTAACAAATTATTCTGGAAATTTTTCTTCCCTCAGTTCAATATTTTCGGAACCCACCATCCGGACAGTTCGAGGTCATTGCTTAGAAGATTGCAGGGTCTTGATTTTCTTGGTATTCTTTGTTATTGGAGAAATTTCAGGCATGTTCTTCTTTCCTTCTTCTTTTAGTTTTTGCTTTTCTATTTATTTATAATATTCGTTATTATACATGTTTAAGCTTATGTATTGTTATCACTGTATTAGAGAAAAAGGCATATAGATCTAAATTAAGAATTTAGATCTGTAGATTTAAATTTAGGAATTTTAAACCAACCCAAGTTTAGAATTATAAATTCTAAACCCTTTCTGCTACCTAAACTTTAAGAAAGTAGGGAGAAGTTTTGAAGTTCGTCCCAACAACCGGTATTAGGGCAAAGGGTTTACAAAGATAAACATATTCCCGGGAACTCTCGCAAGTGAGGTGTCACGAAGCGTGACTCTCCGACCGGGGGCTTAGGTAGAGAGAAGAGTCTCCTACTCTAAATGCTCTAATAAGTGCCTATTGTTGTGACCATAGTTGTGAAATTTGAACCCAATAATCGGCATCAAAATTTATTTTTCAACAAAATTCATGTTTTTTCCCAACAATTAATATCAGAGGCAGCCTCTGATTACATTCATAATATACATAAATAGGTATAATAAGATTGAAATAAATAGATCTGCAATTTAATAAAATAGAGATTTTATTAAAAAGGAAAAAGTTGTTTGAATTATTGATTTAAATTGTTTAAATCATTAAAAGAGTTAATAGTTAACTATGTTATTTAAAGTAACGATTTAGATTGTTTAAATTATTAATGAATTAATAGTTAATTAGATTGCTTAAAGTAATGGTTTAAATTATTTAAGTCATTAACGAATTAGTTGTTCATTAAGATTATATAAGGCAACGATTTGAATTATTTAAATTATTAATTAATTAAAAGTTAAGATCATTTGAAGTAACGACTTAAATTGTTTAAATCGTTAATAAATTAATCATTAATTCAGAATAATCTATAAATTTACGATTATGTTGTTCGTATATGAGATTGTACGCTCTCAGTCATGATTTACAAAATCAAACAAAATTGATCTAATGAGATCAGATTCAATTAATTTTACAAAATCGGATAAAATTGATCTAATAAGATTAGATTCAATTAATTTTTTAACATAATTGAATAAAGTTGATCTAATGAGATTAGATTCAATTATTTTATACGAAATTGAATAAAATTGATCGAACGAGATTAGATTCAATTAGTTTAAAATTAAATATTTTAATTTAAAAAAAAATAACGCGTCAGCTGCTGACGTCAGCACGTGTCAGATTGACGTTAGCATCAGCAATTAAATTTTTTTAATTTTATTTACTGATTTATATAATAATTATTAATTAATTAATTTCCTTTTAATTTGAGATTCTAAATTAGATTATATGATAATCTAAGCTATGAATCAGTATTATTTTTAAATAAAAGTTATTTTTTTAAATTCGTCTATGAATAAGATTCTAAAATAGACTATCAGATAGTCTTTATCGTTAACTTTATTTTTAAAATAAAAGTTAAATTTTATTAATTAAATTTCAGAATAAGATTTTAAACTAGACTATTTGATACTCTAAGCTTATTTAACTCTTAGAATGAGATTCTAAAGTAGACTATGTGATAGTCTAAATTTTAAGACGTTACTGATTTTAAATAAAATTAATTTTATTAATAAATTTAATTTTTGAATTAGATTCTAAAAATAGATTATGAGATAATCTAAATTTTGATATTATTTTAAATAAAAAATTGAACTAATCCATATTAATTTATTTAGTTCTTAGAATGGGATACTAAATAATAGGTGATGTGATTTTAAAGTGTGTTTTAAAACCGCCTACTCGCAAGCGTACGAGATCGTCGCAGCTTTGTCGGGTATACGGGTTGTATCCACAGGATCAACGAGCGGTTTGAATTTTTGGGTTTTTTTTTTTTTTTTTTTTTTGGTGCTTGAATAGATTATTGGCTAAATTAATAAAACTGAATATAAAGTAAATGTGTCAATTTAATTGAGGTTAGTTTAGGGAGTGAATTTAGGGTAGCTTAACACGTATCCCGTCATCATATTTTACTTAGGACGTTAATTTGAAGGACTTAGGCTACAAGCTCTAAGCCTGGGTTAATATATAAATTAGAGCTTAGGGTAATGAACTAGTCTAAAGGGATAACCTATTTTAGCACCCCAAGTGCAGTATAGGTTATCTCATTAGCACTACTTAATTCCTTTGTTACTCCTAATTCGATATTAATTTATATAAAAGATTGGGTTCAGGGTTGGGTACAACCTCAACCTTGACCACGCGTGAAATCCTATTTTGTTATGATCCAGGCTGCAAACACAAGACTTATCACTACAAAGTTGGAGATCTAGTCATGGCTACAAGCACTCATACAAAAATATCCAACAATTATGAAGAACTCCCCACAGGGGTATAAATATAACATAACTAAACCAATAGTCAAAAATATAATATAAATCTGGGATACGGACGGCTATCCACCCGTCATCCCAAAACTAAAAGAGTCTATTCCTCTATGGGAGTTTTATACATCATTAACATCCAAAAAAAGAGAAAACAATGAATAAACAACTAGGAATTGAAAACTCTCTCAATTGACGTTGACGTTGATCCTTGCTTTGATCTTTCCGACACTCCGACTACCTGCACTTCGGCGTTTGAGAACCCCTTAGATCTCGTCGGGAGGAGAGGAGGCGTGGCAAAAGATCTCTAAAATAATTAGGTTTTGGCTATTTCAAAGACCCGATGCGGGCGACGGTGTGCGTGGCCTCTTCCGCCGGTCCGTCCCCCCCGCCCTCCTCTCCTTATTTGATATATATATGATTATATATATATATATAATATAATATAATACAAAAAATAATATAATATAATAAAATATATATATATTATATAATATATATATATTAACTATCCATGAGATCTATTTGAGTTACCGAATTACAACTCAATTGGTCATTCTTTTTCACATGTGGTCGGGTTTCTAAAAGTAGTCTTCAATTATGCCTCAATAGTGCTTGATTTTGCCACTTTTCAACCTTTGTTTGCTCCATTGCACTCTAAGCCAAAATGTACCTAGATTACAACAAAACACACATGTAAAAGCCAAATATATTGCGGGAATGAAGAATAAAATATGAAAATATAAGGCACATCAACATCCCCAAACCCACACCTTGCTTGTCCTCAAGCAAGATTCTATTTAAACTAGCTACGGGCGGAAAAGTTGAGTCAGGCATTTAACCGCAAAGTTCACATGTGAAAATTATTGTTCGACCATACTTGAGAGTGTACTTTAGAGTAGCAAATCCTTATGTGATGTTATTATTGCACTAGCTCTAACTTAAGTCTCCGTTATTAAGGTTTTTTTTACTAGTGAGTGATGTTAGAACTTCTCTCTCCTTCGTCTTACTTCAAAACCCTCTGACTTAAAAAAGAAATAAAAGTAATAAGTAAAGGAATAAGTTATCCTAACCCTTTACTACTAATCAATAATGAAATCAAAAGGCTTCTCTTTTCTCTCTTGTTTTCCCTTCTTCCCTTTTTTTTTTTTTTTCCTTTTTCACTTGGTTAGGTGTGTCTCCTTTAAACCCATGTAGTGAGTTTTCGACCAGAAGCTCCCGATCCAGTTGGTTCAAGGTACCAAGTTTTAAGAGACCCCTACGGACCTAATGGCTTGAGTCTTAAGGATCCACAACCTAATCCGTAAGCACATACCTTTTTTTTTAGTGCTTATTTTAGTAACTATAAAGTTGATTCTTCTTAAGCTTTCCCTGTGTCCCATGTAGCGAGCTTTCAACCGGCAGCTCCCGACCCAGTTGGCTCAAGGTACCAGGTTTTAAGATACCTCAACAGGCTTACTTGCTCAAGACACAGGGGCTACAAGAACCAACCAGTCACTTTTTTTTTTCAGGGGTTACTCAAGATAAAGAATGTACAATTAATTTCAACATTGTTAAAAGTAGAATAGTAGATTCATATTCCTAAAGTTATTGCCATTATTTCTACCCAAACAGTAGGATATGTCACAAGATTAAGAGTGAAAAGTAATAATCTCACTAACTAGTTAAAAGACAAAAATATGGATACAAAAGTCTAATCCAGCAATAATCTCATCTCATAAACATTCTAATCATCAAAGTAAATCTCAGAACTATTTGACAAAAAGGGTCACAAACAACCTTATACTCATTTATGCCTTCAAAAATGTAATGTAGCTAATTTAAGCCAAATGAAGCTTTAAAGGACAAACAAAAGTTCACTCTGATCTGCCATCGCCAAAACCAAACCTTGCATTGTCCTCAATGCAAATCGACAAAAATAAATTCAAGGAAAGGAAAGAGATGACCTGAGGTGTGACATATTCAGCGACATGTGATGAGCAAATCCAAAAAGAAAGACGGAGGTAGCAAGCTGCAATTAAAGACATAGAAAACAGGATACTAAACAAACTTGTTAGTAGTGTTAGAAATAAAGAGCGTACAAGTGTTTAGTAAAAGAGAAACAAAGTTATCATAGGAGGGATAATAAACGGATCTACAATTGAAAGAGAGCTCTTGCTAAAAATAATAATAATAATAATAATAATAAATAAATAAATAAAATAAAACTAAACTAAATATAGGTTAGGTTGCCTCCCAAGAGCGCTAAGTTTAACGTATTTAGCCGGACGCAGTTTAGAACGCGAGATCAACAAAATCCGAGGCAATGTCTGCCATAGAACTCAGGTTGATCCTGTAAGGACGATCCCCAAACCCAACAGCATTTCGAGACCCATGACTATCAAGGAAGGAAACATTACCAGTGTCAGGGTCACAAATCTCTATCCTACTAGGTGTAGGTGATGAAGCGTAGCTATCGACATAGACAGGGACACTATTACAATAATCACTTTTAGTAGAATCGGGCTTATCTGGCTCTACCAAAGGGTTAATATCATCAACCTTGTAGCATTCCAACTCGTCCTCAGTCTCAGGGTGTCGGACAAAGTTTGAGACCTTCAATTTTCCCTTGAGGTTTCCAAAAGAAACCTCCAACACTCCCGTTCTATAGTGAATAATAGCATCAGTCGTTGCTAGAAATGGTCGTCCTAGAAAAACAGAAGCGTTGATTTTTCCTAAGAGTAGGGTCTATATCTAAGACAATAAAATCAGCAAGGAAGACAAACTTGTCAACCTTGACATGTACATCTTCCATTACTCCACGAGGTACCCGCTTTGTCCTATCAGCCAACTGAAGTGTAACATTAGTTGGCTTAAGGTGTCGTCTTCCCAGCTCCTTAAAAAATGAGTAAGGAATAAGGTTTACACTCGCTCCTAGATCTAGCAAGGCTCTACTAGTGTAACGCTCTCCTAAGACACATTGAACTATAAAAGCTCTGGGGTCTCGAAACTTGGGTGGGGCGCCTGACACTAAAATGCTGCTCACCTTCTCGGTGAGCTGGACCTTTTTCGGGATATGCGCTTGTGCGCGCTTTTTTTTGGTGCAAAGGTCCTTGAGGAACCTGGCATACATAGGAATGTGTTTAATAGCTTCAATCAATTGTAAGATGATCTTCACGTCCTTAAACAAGTCTATGAGCTCAGTCCTTTTTTGGTCATCCTTCTTCTTCGGTCTTCTAAGGGTCGAAGGAAAAGGGACAGTAGGTTCAGCGAACCTACCTTGTGGGCCCTCCCTGTCAGCAGTGGGAGATGGGTCCGTGCTCTCCTTCTCAACCTCGACCTCCACATCTCGAAGGTTCCCCTCCCTAAACACTGACACAACCCGAACTTGCTCGTGGCGGGGCAAGTTTGGGCTAGAGCTAGTTGACCCTACTGGAAGTGTGAGAGGTTGGGAGGGTAACCTCTCTTCCTCTTGCTTATGAAGTGCTTGGGTCAATTGTCCTATCTGGTCTTCTAATCTGGCTATAGACTGAGAGTGAGATCGAACCAGTTGTGTAGTGTAATCCACATAGTAGAGCATAGGCTCCTGAAATTGCGAAGTATATCCTGGAGGTGGGGAAGGAGGGTTATCATGGGTAACATTGGAGTGAGGTTGAGTATCATACATGTGCCCACCCTGTAGAATGAGAGGGTGCACGTTACCTACAAAGCCGAGTTCTTGTCGTCTCGTGGGTTGATTATGATTGGCATTTTGCTTCCATGAGAAGTTCGGATGATCGCCCCACCCAAGATTGTAGGTGTAGAAGAACAGGTCGCTATTTCCCGAATATCCTTGAGCTGTGTGAACCTGTTCCTGTACATATTCAAGAAATTGAGACACATATAAACAATTAAGCATAGAATGGTCCTCACCCGAACAAATGCGACACAAAGTAATACCACTCGATAACTCCGCTGCATAGACTGGGCCCACATTAGTAGGATTCGTATGCAAGATCATAAGTTGATCCATCTTCCTACTAAGGGCGTCCAGTCGAAGGTTAATGTCATCGGTAGGTGCTACTTCGTAGGCACCGCTTGTGCCCCCTCTAACTACCCTCACAGAAGAGGCTTGGTCAAGAGAGTGTTCGCTAAGGTTCTCAAATAGTGTCCACACCTCGTCCTCATCTTTTTGGTTAAATGCTCCCCTGCATGAAGCATTAACCATTTGCTTGTTGGAAGTCGTGAGACCATCATAGAAATTTTGCACAATAGCCCACTTGGGAGACCCGTGGTAGGGACAGCTTCTAAGAAGCTCCTTGAACCTGTCCCAACTCTCGTGAAATTGCTCCTGGCCCTTTTGTTCAAAACTATTTATTGCGCCCCTAATAGCCATTATTCTAGCTTTAGGAAAAAATTTGACCAGAAAGCGTTGTTGGAGGTTATTCCAAGGGGTGATTTCACCCCTGGGAAAGTATTGAAACCACCTCTTAGCTGCATCTTTTAGCAAAAATGGATAAAGACGTAGTCTAACAGCATCTGTCGAGACACCTTGATAGTGACCAGTTTCGCAAATTTTCATAAATGCATCAAGGTACTCATATGGGCTCTCAATCAGCTTCCCATAGAAAATGGAAAGCATGTTGACAATCGCAGGCTTAAGCTCGAAGTTGACATTACCCACGACGGGAAACGTAACCCCACTGGGTGCGACATACGTTTGGGCAATGAAGTGGTCCCCAATCGTACGTGGTGCGAAATCAGCCATAACAAAAAAAATTAAATAAGTTAAAATTAAATAAATTAAGTAAATAAAAACAAATGGAAAAAAGACAGAAAAATAAACTAATGAAAAAGAAATAGGTTTTTTTTTCTTTTTTTTTGAACAAAGAAAATAGAAATTAAATTAAAAATAAAAATAGAAAATAACTCGTTAATTTCTAAATCAACTTAGCCGACCCATTCCCCGGCAACGGCGCCAAAAACCTGATGTGATTTTAAAGTGTGTCTTAAAACTATCTACTCACAAGCGTACGAGATCATCGTAGCTTTGTCGGGTATACGGGTTGTATCCACAGGGAATCATGTGAAGTTAGACTTAGTAATTAACGAGCAGTTTGAATTTTTGGGTTTTTTTTTTTGTTGTTGTTTGAATAGATTGTTGGCTAAATTAATAAAACGGAATATAAAGTAAATGTGTCAATTTAATTGAGGCCAGTTTAGGGAGTGAATTTAGGGTAACTTAACACGTATCCCGTCATTATATTTTACTTAGGACGTTGATTTGAAGGACTTAGGCTACAAGCTCTAAGCCTGGGTTAATATATAAATTAGGGCTTAGGGTAATGAACTAGTCTAAAGGCATAACCTCTCTTACCACCCTAAGTGTAGTATAGGTTATCTCATTAGCACTACTTAATTTCTTTGGTACTCCTAATTCAATATTAATTTATATACGAGATTGGGCTTAGGGTTGGGTACAGCCTCAACCTTGACCACGCGTGAAATCCTGTTTTGTTATGATCTAGGCTACAAGCACAAGAATAATCGCTGCAAAGTTGGAGATCTAGTCATGGCTACAAGCACACATACAAAAATATCCAACAATCATGAAGAACTTCCCACAGGGATGCGAATATAATATAACTAAGCCAATCATCAAAAGTATAATATAAATCTGGGATACGGGCAGCTATCCGCCCTTCATCCCTAAATTAAAAGAGTCTACTCCTCCATGGGAGTTTTATATATCATTACCATCTAAAACAAGAGAAAACAATGAATAAACAACGAGGAATTGAAAACTCCCTCAATTGACGTTGACAATGATCCTTGCTTTGATCCTTCCGGTACTCCGACCACCTGTGCTTCGGCGTTTGAGAACCCCTTCGATCTCGTCGGGAGGAGAGAAGGAGAGGAAGAGTGGCAAAAGATCTCTAAAATAATTAGGTTTTGGCTATTTAAAAGACCCGATGCGGTCGACGGTATGTGTGCGGCCTCTTCCGTCCGTCCGTCCCCCCCCCCCCCCCCCCCCCCCCCCCCCCCCCCCCCCCCCCCCGCCCTCCTCTCCTTATTTGATATATATATATATATATTATAGAATATTTATACATTTTATTATATTATATTTGTTATGTATATATAATATAATATAAAAAATAATATAATATATAATATTACACAACTATAATATAATAAAATATATAATATAATAAAATGTATAAATATTGTATAATATATATATATATATATATATATATATATATATATATATATATATATATATATATATATATATATTAGCTATCTATGAGATCTACTTGAGTTGCCGAATTACAACCCAGTTGGTCATTCTTTTCCACACGTGATCGGGTTTCTCAAAATAATCTTCAATTATACCTCGATAGTGCTTGATTTGCCACTTTTCAACCTTTGTTTGCTCCATTACACTCTAAGCCAAAATATATCTAGATTACAACAAAGCACACATGTAAAAGCCAAATATATTGCGGGAATGAAGAATAAAATACAAAAATATAAGGCACATTAATAGGTTATGAGATAATCTATGGTACTGTTTTTAAAAGTGAAATTAATTAATTAATTTTTTTGAATAAATTTAAAATGAGATTCTAAAGTAAGATTATGAGATAATCGATATTGTAAAATGATAATATTTTGAATTAATTAATTAATTAATTCTGGTTAATTTTAGAATGAAATTCTAAAAAGGGTTATGAGATAATCCGGGTTGTAAATACACGTTAATTAAAAAACCACTGGTTATAAAAATCAATTGGGAGCGAGGTTTCAATTGTTGTAACCTCACGGTCTCCATTACCAGTCGAGCAGTATAATGGATCGATAGACCTCCATGCGGAAGATGTTGGTTTGCAGATTATAGGGTTAGACTTCTATTGGGATAAACCGAAATGCAAAGAAGCGATGTGACCACGCTGCCGTGGAGTATTTCGTGTATTTGTACGGAGGTTTAGGTAATGGTTTACACTTGACTAGCGTGGTGCATTAGCCCCCCCGAGGAGCTCTGTTCTGTCATGTTAGAGACTAAGGTAAAGTGGCGCGTTAATTATATTTCGTAAGAGTTACAAAAAAACAGGTTAATTGAGAATAGTTCTCTCCCGAACTAGATTCGTGCGACCCTGCTGCCAGGGAGTAAGGAGTGGTGTGTTTGGGTCATTATGTTATGCATGATAATATAGTTTGGTGGATATCTGACTTATTATGTATGCTAAATTTGAAAGAATATATATCACTGCATTATACATGACTCTCATAAGATAGTTACACATTTATTTGCATTTACAATTTTTGAAATGGCGGCGACTGGTGCACTTCACACAATTCTAAAAGATAATGCCCTAACTGGATCGAATTATTTCACCTGAAAAATGAACCTAGACATAGTATTAATACATGAGGGTCATAAGTTTGTTCTCTCTGAAGCTCGACCTACAATGCTCACTAATAATTATATAGCTGCTATTGAAGAGCGTTATGAACGCTGGAATAAGGCTAATGAGTTAGCCAGATGCTACATTTTGGCCTTTATGACCAATGTACTCAAGCATCAGATGCTTGAGATGGAAACAACAGCTGAGATGATCAAACATTTAAAGGAAATATTTGGTGGTCAAGATAGGGCAGCTAGGCAAGAGTTGATGAGGAAGCTCGTGAATATGAGGATGTCGGAAGGGTCGCCAGTTAAGGAGCACGTCATGAAAATGATGGCATGCTTGTCTAAATTGGAGATTCTACGTGCCAAGATTGATAGTCAGTCTCAGAAGGACATCATTCTCAGCTCTCTGTCCAGCTCTTTTACTCTATTCAGGCTCAACTATACAATGAATAATAAGGATTATTCATTGCCTGAGATGATAAAGGAGCTATAGGTAGCAGAGGGTATTATGCGAGCTAAGTGGAGTGTCCATTTGACTCAGGTATCAAGGGCTAGTTGGAGCAAGCTCAACAAGGAACTGACTGGAAAGAAAGGCGAAGGCAAGGTTACTAGGGTAGCGACTAATCCTAACAAAAAGCCAGCAAAAGGAAAGTGTTACTTTTGTTGAAAGATGGGCCACTATTCAGAAACTGCATAAAGTACATGGCTACTTTTCCTGCAAAGACTGCTAAGCCATCTGGTGAAGGTATGTTGATATTTCACTGATTTGAGTCTTGTGTAGTTGAGAGTCTACCAGATTCCTGGTGTGTGGACTCAAGTTCAATTGACCCAGTTTGTGATATCTTACAGGGGCTCAGGCCAACCAGGAGGCTACATGATGGGAGCTGTACCTGACCGCTAAAGACGGTACAAGAGTAGCAATCTTAGTAGTATGAAGCAATAGCTTAGATTTTAGTGTTAGAGTTTTATTTTTACTTCTTAAAAATTCTTATTGATTTGTACCTACATTGGACATGAATTTGATTTATGTGGTTTGAAAAATAATTCTTATTCAATTTTAATATGGTTGTGAACTTTTATTACAAGAAATAAAGTTTTTATTTACTAAGGAACGTGTGTTTATGATTTATTCATGTTATTCTCCTCATATACGTAAACAATACGAAATACTTAGAGAAGAATTATGCAAGCAAACTACAAAAGCAAAAACAAAATAGCATTAAAAATGAAAATGACAATAGTTCTGAACAGTTAGACACAACTTAAGACATAGCGGATGCATTAGATGCACCTACTGATAGGAATGAGAATGTTCCATGTACACGAGAGCTGAGGTGTGGTGGGAGGATTGTCAGGACACCTGACAAGCTCATAGTAGGAGCCTTAGTAGTTGACTGTGGCATTGAATCTGATCCTTTTAGCCACAATGAAGCAATTAAGTCTTATAGTTTTGAGCAATTGGTTGAACGAACCATACTTGTACAAATGACATTAAGAGAAAGTAGTGACATTCTTGGTATTGTATGTCAACAATATACTACTCATTAGAAATGATGTGGGGGGCTCATAAGCTGTAAAGACTTGGTTGTCATGATAGCTCAATATGAAAGACATAGGAGACGCTAGCTCTACTCTTAGGATTAAGCTTCTGCGAGGTCGTAAGGATAGGATGTTGGGTCTTTCTCTAGCCACTTATATTAACAATATGTTGTAAAATTATTGCATGGAGGACTCTAAGAAACGTTTTCTATCTTTAAGGCATGGAGTCCCTTTTTCTCTTTAGAGCAGTGTTCTATGGCACCTCAAGAGGAAGAATAGTTGAGGAATATTCCATATGCTTTGGCAGTGGGAGCCTCATGTTTGCCATACTGTGCATGAGACCAGATAGTTGCTATGCTATGGTATAGTAAGCAGGTGTCAATCTAACTCGAATTTGATGCACTAGGTGGCAATGAAGTATTTTCTCCAGTACTTAAGAAGGACTAGAGATTATAAGCTGATCTTTCAAAGTGACGAGCTGGTTCCAGTTGGATATATTGCTTAAGACTTCCAATCAACTATATGTGATAGACGTTAGACGTCTGAGCATGTCTTGACCCTTGGAGTGGGAGCCATTAGTGAGAGGAATGCCAAGCAGTATTGTATTATTGACTTCACAATAGAGTAATTGTGCTCACTATGGGTTAGGCGTAGTAGACCTTTGGTTAAAACTTAAAAGGGGTGAGTATGGACTTTGTCATAAATTGGATTTAGGATAAATGGGAGATTGTTAGGAACAGTGTCCTAAAATCCAGATTTATTCTAGATCTATTATTTTAATTAATGAATAAAATTGAAATCTCAGTCGTTTCCTAGTTAAATTTGTGTAAGCAAGCATTTATACTACATGTGATTTTCTTTTGGGAGACATCCATGAGATGGGTGTAGTCCGCAGACTACAATTTATATGTTTGTTCTAAGTGGCTTATGAGACTAAGCCATAGATAGACTTGGAACAAATGCTACGGATTGCTGTTTGAAAGGCTCGTAGTAGAAGACAAGTTTGGACCACTTGTATGCTAAGACTATAACGTGACACTTTAGATGACTTGTCTCGGTCATGTGGATAGAGATCCAAAGTGTTGGGTTGGTGTGTTTAATAAGATTGACACACTGAGTTGGACCATGTAGATTACTTATTTCTGGACTACTATCGGAGATTAGTGATTTATATTGTACTATTTGAACTACGACCCTAAATCCTAAGGGTATTCTGGACTTGTGCATGGAGCGTTAGTTATTTTGGTGTACTATAAGTAAGGTCTAAACAAATGACTGAAATCCCATGTACACTGGATAGCGGCGTAAAGTGCAACAATGATCAGGTACTCAATAGGAAATCTGCAGTCTTTTATGAGATACAAATGTCCCCATAGTTGATTCGCAAATATTTGAATAGTTCGGAATCTTTTGGCCAAAGTATTGCAAATGTTTGACATTTGGAATTTATATTATAAATATGTTCAAGTATCAATGAATTATTCAGTGAAGGGAGAGTCGGTAACCAAAAGAGAAGCTGTGAGAAGGATAATGATAGTAGTTGTACTTATCCTTCATCATGGACATCTAGTAGAGGGGTTGTCATCAATACAGTCTATTAGGGAGTGCAGTGAGATTTATTAAGTGGAATTAAGTCTCATTAAATGGTAATTAAATTATTTCATGAGACGATTAATTTAACCCATTTGAATTAGATTTAAATTGTCCTTGAGGTCCCTACGCAAGCCTCTGTACTTATCGCCATCAAAAAATATTAAAAAAATTCATGAGATGAATTAATTTAGTCATCAGATAAGTAAATTTAATTTTACCAAACATTATTCGTGAGACGAATAAATTTTAAAAAATTATAAAATAAAATAATTTTGAAAAATTAAAATTCATCAGATGAATTTTTACATGTGAAAAACAAAGCAAAACAAAAAAGAAGGAAAAAAATGCAAAACAGCCTAGCGATCCCCATGATTAGGTTCGAATGAACCAACGAGCGGGTGGCTATCCGCGTGCACACGAGCAGGCCACGTGTCACGCAGATTTAATTTAAAATAAACACATTTTTTCCCTGGCAATTAAAACGCATCATTTTATTTTGTTTTTGAGCGATACGCTGTGTTTTGCTTGTTAACTGCGAATCCCACATCGAATTTTCGGCTTATTTTCATTTTGGTAGCCTATTATAAATAGAGGTACTTATTCCAAGGTTTGGCATTTAATCACACAAATTATTTTGGGTTTCTATAATTGTTTTGGAAACCTAATTGGAGAGAAAATTTTCTGTTGAAATTTTTCTTTCCTCGGTTTAATATTTTTCGGAGCCCATCCTCCGGGCAGTTTGAGGTTATTGTGTAGAAGATCGCAGGGTCTCAATTTTCTTGGTATTTTTTATTATTGGAGTAATTTCAGATATGTTCTTTTTTCCTTCTTCTGTTAGTTTTCCCTTTTCTATTTATTTATAGTATTCGTTATTATGCCTGTTTAAGCTTATATATTGTTATGAATGTATCAGAGAAAAAAACATGTAGATCTAAATTAAGAATTTAGATCTGTAGATTTAAATTATGAATTTAGATCTGTAGATTTAAATTATGAATTTAAATCTGTAGATTTAAAATTAGGAATTTTAAATCAACGAGGGCTTAGAACTATAAATTTTAAACCCCTTCCGCTGCGTAAACTTTAAGAAAGTAGGGAGAATTTTGAAGTTTGTCCCAACAACCGGCATTAAGGCAAATGGTTTATAGAGATAAATCTATTCTTAGGAACTCTCGCACATGAGGTGCCATGAAGCCTGACTCTCCGACTGGGGGCTTAGGTAGAGAGAATAGTCTCCTACTCCAAGTGCTCTAATAAGTGCCTAGTAATGTGACCATAGTTGAGAACTGTGAACCTAATAGTCAGCATCAGAGTTTATTTTTCAACAAAATTTATGTTTTTTTTCCCAACAGTCTATCGATCTACTATACTGCTAGACCTATAATAGAGACCATGAGGTTTCAACAATTGAACTTAGTTCCCACTTGATGTTCATAGACCAGCAGTTTTAAATTAACTTGCATTTACAACTTGAATTATCTCATAATCCCCTTTAGAATCTTATTCTAAAATTAAATTAATTAATTATTTTTTTTTTTAATTTAAAACAATACCGTCTTACTACTTAGATTATCTTATAATCTATTTAAAATCTCATTCTAAAATTGATTAATTAAATATTTTAGTTGAATTAGTACCGCCTTGCTATTTAGATTATGTCATAATCCATTAAGAATCTAATTCTAAAAATTAACTAATTAATTATTTTTATTTAAAATAGTTACTATTTAGACTACGGAAGCGAGTCATAGAAAGGAGGCTACGGCTACAAACGGAGGTGACTGAGAACCAGGTCGGGTTTATTCCTGGGAGATCAACAATAGAAGCCATCCACTTTTTAAGGCGGATGATAGAGCAGTATAGGGAGAGACAAAATGATCTTCACATGGTTTTCATTGATTTGGAGAAGGCATGTGATAAAGTGCCAAGAGAGGTACTATGGAGCGTTTTGGGTAGGAGAGGCATCCCCATGCCATATATCCAGGCCATTCGAGACATGTATGAGGAGGCATATACAAATGTGCGCACAGGGGAATGGAAGACAGACACTTTCCCTATTACAGTTGAGGTACACCAAGGTTCTGCCTTGAGTCCCTTTCTGTTCATTCTAGTCATGGATGAACTCACTAGACACATCCAAAGAGAGGTGCCCTGATGTATGTTTTTTGCAGATGACATAGTTTTAGTGGTGGACTCTCGAGCGGACATAAATGAGAAGCTGGAATTATGGAGAGGCGCTTTGGAATCGAAGGGCTTACGGATTAGCAGATATAAGACCGAGTACTTGGAATTCAAATTCGGCCATTACACCATGACTAATACAGAGGATGTCAAGATAGAATCGGAGACCGTACCGAGTAAGGAGACTTTCAGATACTTGGGTTCCATGATACAGCAGAATGGCGAGGTTGACGAGGATGTCAACTACAGGATTAACGTAGGCTGGCCGAAGTGGAGGATGGCCTCCGGGGTGCTTTTTGATAGAAAGTTCCCACTAAAGCTAAAGGGAAAATACTAAAGGACGGTAGTGAGACCGGCTATGTTGTATGGGGCAGAGTGTCGCCCAATGAAACAACATCAAACACATAGGATGAAGGTGGCAGAGATGAGGATGCTGTGCTGGATGTGTGGCCACACAAGGAAGGATAGGATCGGGAACGATGTAATCAGAGGTAAATTAGGTGTAGCCTCGATCAAGGATAAATTGAGAGAGCACCGCTTGAGATGGTTTAGACATGTTAGCAGAAGACCGACCACAGCTCCAGTCAGGAGGTGTGAACAGCTACATACTACACTAGGCAAAAGAGGGAGGGGCAGGCCAAAGAGGAGTTGGCTGAAGACGATCCAACATGACCTAACCCACTTAAACCTAAGGGATGAGATGGCCTTAGATAGAGCATGATGGAGGGCTACCATAGGGGTAACGGATGTGGTAGCGTAGAGTAGTGCGGCGAGTGACTGGTAGTTTAAGATTTCTAGGCAGTCATAACCCCAGGTAGTGCACTTATCTGTTGTCTAGTTGCTTCCCGATTATTCATCTATTATTGGCCATGTACTATTTGCTTTACTATATGCCTTGTAGTTATCATCTTTAGGGTATATTTTATACTGCTAGTTTAACGCGGTGTCCTAAACTGATGCTTTGTGGCTTCCATGGTTTCCAGGGTACCATGTTCTCTAACGACTCGATCTTCAGGATGGGGGTCCTCGGAAACAGCCTCTCTTCCACCTGGAAGGGGGAAGGTTGCATACATTCACCCCCCTAGACCTTGCTTAGTGCGGGATCCCTTGTGGCACTGTGACTGTTGTTGTTGTTGTTGTTAGACTATCTCATAATCTATTTTAGAATCTCATTCTAAAAACTAACCAATAAAATTAATTAATTATTTTTATTTAAAATTGTACCAACTTATAATTTAGATTATCTCATAATCTAATTTAGAATCTCATCTTAAAATTAAATTAATTAGCAAAAATTAATTTTTATTTAAAGTAGTGCAGACTTACATCTTAGATTATCTCATGAACAATTTTAGAATCTCATTCAAAAAAATTAAATTAATAAAAAAAATTAATTTTAATTATTATATAAACTCATACTACGTCTACACGTCCAAAAAAAAATTTTTAAGTTTTTAAATTTAAAAAATGCCGATGTCAAAGCCACCTTGGCACTGATGTCTGACCGTATGCTGACGTCAGCGTTAGAATTCTTTTTTTTTTTAAATTAAAACAATTAGTTTAAAAAATACTGAATGTAATCTCATTACATCAATTTTATCCGATTTCATAAATCATAATTGAATCTAATCTCATTAGATTAATTTTATCCAATTTCATAAAAATAATTGGTTCTAATCTTATTAGATCAATTTTATCTAATTTCAAAAAGAAAGATAATTAAATATAATCTTATTAAATCAATTTTATTTGAATTTGTCCAAAATAATTGAATCTAATCTCATTAGATCAATTTTATCCAATTTCGTAAAAAATATTTGAATCTAATCTCATTAGATCAATTTTATTCGATTTCGTTATACGTAATTGAATCTTATCTCATTAGATCAATTTTATTTGATTTCACAAATTATGATCAAATATGCACAATCTCATCATGCGAATAATATTAATGTAATTTCATGAATTGATAAATCCGACTTAACTAATAATTCATTAACGATTCAAACAACTTAAATCGTTACCTTCAACCATCTAATTAACTTTTAATTCATTAACAATATAAACAATTTAAATCGTTACTTTAAATAATCTAATTAACTATTAATTCATTAACAATTTAAATAATTTTAATTGTTACTTAAACAATCTTTCTTTCTTAATAAAATCTCTATTTTATTAATTTTAAGTTTATTTATTTTGATCTTATTATAACTATTCATGTATGTTATAATTGTAATCAGAGGCTGGCTCTGAAACCAGTTGCTAGGACGGATTTCAAAAAGTTTCCCTAACTTAATGAATTTAATGTAGCAGAAGGGTTTGCAACTCTCAATTTTAGGATTTTAAACCTAAAGATTGATTTAAAATTTCTAATTTAAATATACAGGCTTCTATCCTAAAATAGTCATAACAATAACATGACCTTAAAATAGGCATAATAAAAAAAATTGTAAACAAATGGAAAAGCGAAAACTTAAAAGGAAAAAGAATACCTGGGACTGCTCCAAAAATAAAGAATACCAGAAGAACAATAATAACTCCTCAGATAGCTGAGAAAATCAAGACCCAACGGCCTTTTACGTAATGACCGCAAACTGCTCGGAGAGTGGGCTCGAAAAACTATTAAACTAGGGAACGAAAAATTTCAACGGAAATTTTTTTCTCCAATTGGGTTCCTAAAAGTCAACACTTTCTAAAACGCATAATTTGAACTAATGGCAGACCTTTGAAATAGGTACATCTATTTATAGTAGTATACCGGAGCAAAAAAGTACCAAAAATTCTATGTGGGATTCACAGATGTAAACAACAAAACGCAGTATATCATATACAATTAACATTAAAACGCAGCATTCCGCAAGCTCAAAAAAAGAGTAATTTTTTAAATCATACCACATGACACATGGCGAACTCTGATTGGTCTGCTCACACGCACGTGGATCTCCCTTGTGGACTGCGCGCCGGTTGGTCCATATGGGAGGACGCGGATCGCGACCTATGTTGGAGATTTTGCAATTTTTTTTTTTTTTTTTGCTTTATTTTTAAAAAATTATTTTATTTTTAATTTTTAACTTTTATTCATCTTATAAATAATGTTTGACAAAATTAAATTTACTCATCTCATAAATTCTTTAATATTTTTCGGATGGCAATAAATGCAGATACTTGCGCAAGGACCTCAGGGACAATTTAAATATAGCTCTAAATGGCTTAAATTAATTACCATCTCATGATAAAATTTAATTACCATTTACTGAGACTTAATTCCTCTAAATAAACCTCACTACACTCTAAACTTAAATCATTTACTCAATATTTCCCAAATTGACTATATTGATGATAACAACCCCTCCATCTAGATTTCTATGACAAAGAATAAGTATAACTACTACCATTATCCTTCTCATAGCTTCTCCATTAGTTACTGACTCGCCCTTCACTGAATAATTCATTTATACTTAAACATATTCATAGTATAGATTCCAAATGTCAAACACTTGGAATACTTTTGCCAAACATTCTTAAGCATTTAAATACTTGCGAATCAACTAAGGGGACATCTACATCTCATAAGAGACTATAGATTCCGTATTGAATACTTGATCCTTGTCAAACTTCATGCCGCTGCCTAGTGTATGTGGAAATTCAATCATTCGTTTAGACTTTACTTATAATACACCAAAGTAACTAATGCTTCATGCACCAATCCAAAATACTCTGAGGATTTAGAGTCGTCGTTCAAACAGTACAACATAAATCTTTCATCTCCGATAGCAGTCTAGAAACAAACAACTCACGTTGTCCAACTCAACATGTCAATCTTATTAAACACACCAACCTAACACTTTTGGATAAGCATCCACATGACCAAGACAAGTCATCTAAAGTGTTAAGTCATAGTCTTAATAGACAAGTAGCCCAAGCTCATCATCGACTACGAGTTATTCAAATAACATTTCATACCATTTGTTCCAAGTCTATTTGTAGCTTAATCTCATTATCCACTTTGACCAAACATGTAAAATGTAATATGAGGACTCTGTCCATCTCATGGATGATACTTAAAAGAAAAACACATGCATTATATATGCTCAATTACACAAACTAAATGAGGAAACCACTGCAGCTTCACTTTTATCTATTAACAAAACAATATTTGGAGGATAAAGTTGGATTCCTAGGACTAACACTCTTCATTATGTTAGGAGTGTGATTAGTTGACTTAGATGTTGAGGTTTTGACTTTAAAAGACAAAGGATCAGGATTACCTTTGATAGCTGTGACTTCAGCTACAAGTTCTACCTGGGTATCTTCATCTGATGCTATCACATCTCCCTCAAGGCCTTCCTATACTTCAGTTTCCATGAACTCAAAGGGAAGAAGCAAGACAGTTCTAACATCAACCTTCTCAGGGAGCGATCCAAACTGTATTTGGGCCCTTGATTTGTTTCTTTCGTAGGACTGCACCAGTCTACATATCCTGATCTTGACCTTGACGTCTACCATTAGTTAACATGTCTTGTTCTAGAGGTTGGTCCTTTGGTTCAACCTAAGGAGTATGAGGTTATTTCTTCATAGATTGGGGGAAATCTTCTTCGTGGAGATCGTTCTCTATGTCTGACCATGTTGGCTTAACATAGTTGAGAGGTGTCCCTAAATTTATGGTAATGGGACTGTACTCCTCCTAATCATCTAATAATCTTCAAGCCAACAAATTCTTGGCAAGGTAATCCCACTAAGATTCCTTACCCTCAGAAGATGAGAGACTAGCCCATCTCCTAAGCTTCTTGTGTGGCTCACCTTTATTAGTGGTGGTAAAAGGGTTGGATTTAGTTATTGGATTATCGAGATCCATGGACTCAATACACATGTCCTTGCAAACTCTGTCTTCTTCCTTAAAGAGCCCAGTCAAGTAAGTGTCAAGCATAGCTCTTCATTGTGCCGCTTTCTTTCACAGCTGCCTTCTTTTCTGAGTTCGTGTAAGGTTGGAGAGACTAGCATCCTCTTTCTCGAGATGATACCTTCTCCAAACATTACCAAAACGGACCCCTGAAGGTTGTTGTCATGACTGCTGTCGTCTCTAGTTGGTGTCCACATCAATCAGGTGGTACTTTGGATTTCTCTTTGGGTGCCCAGTCCTCATGACGATTTGGGCTTTCAAAGTGAGACCTCAAGAAGTTCCAATCAGTGAAACGTTGTTGGAGGGAGCTGGCTTTTTCCCTGGTTAAAGGCTCAACTTTTTCATTTCAGACACCAACTTGTGACCACAGCCTCTGTAAAGGTCACAAGTGAGATGCATAAGCTTTCTCGATGCCTCCTTCTTAATGGCAAAGTCCAGTTGCCAATGGTCACCAGTGGATATTCCCATGGCTAACTCTTTTTCTCTAGAGAAGAGAATAGCTCCTTCCTCTAGTTGCTTTTTTAAGAACCTGTTGAAGGTGGCATAGTCACATGTCAAATGTTTAGCAGTAATGTGCAACTTGCAGTAATCACTTGTCAATTTTGTAGAGGTTTTTGGAAACTTGAGCGCCCCTCTCCTGAGCTGCCTCTCAAACAAAGCGTTGGTCACTACCGAACTCTCTTTGTCTTCATTTATCCTACATATAAACCTGTCATTAATTCGGCTATCACGGGTACTACGAGGTTTTATTGCCTAAATTATATTAACTTAGATAAGACGAGGGAGGGGGTCTTTATCAACAACCATCTATCCATCTCTAGAAAAGATCAATTCCCTTGCTTCAATGGCATCTTGGATCATGTTTCTAAAGATCACGCAGTTCTTCGTTCAATGAGTTAATGAATCAATGCCTTTTATAGTATATCTTTCCCTTTGAGGACTAGGTTTTCTGTGTTTGCGCCTGATCTTGAGTTTATTATTCACCTCAAGCCAATCAAAAATGACATCTACTCTTGAGAGGTCAAATGAGTATTTTCTCAAGACTTGGGATTGATAAGACTTCTTGGATTTGATATCCTTCTTTACCAAAGGATTACAAGCCACAGGAGGCCCTTTGACATACTCAGCAATGTCAATTTCATGCGAGGGATCTTCATCCTTATCTATCAAGTCGCGTATGTAAGTCCAATACACGCTATTTTTTTTCTTGAGGCTCTCTTCTTTTAGAATAGCCTCATATCTAGCGGCACATTCTACCAGCTATAGAAGCATTGTAAAGTTGGAACCTTCAAACTTCTTCCAAAATTCAATATCCAAGCCATTCAAGGCTAGCTTGGCATATTTAACTTCAGGATGAGCTACTGTGCATTTTAACCTTGCTCTCTTGAACCGGTTGGTGTAATCTTCCATAGATTCACCTGGCTTTTATTTCATTGGAGCCAAGTTAGACATAGAAGTTCCTAGCTACATCTTTGGGAACTTGGCCTAGAATTGCTTGGCCATGTCATCCCGATAGTAGATGGAATTAGGTGGAAGGCTAATGAACCACTAAAAGGCAGTCCTTGTCAAGAAACTAAGAAATAGCCTAAGTTTGAGGTACTGATTATCAGCCGCTTCCTTGCACTGGCAGTTAAACCTCGTTAATGTACTAATTGAGTAGACATGCTTCCTTCCCATGAGAAAAGGGTGACTTTGAAGATTTTGTATCCTCGAGGAAAAGGATAATCCCTTTCAATATAGTTAGGGTATTGTTTACTATACAAGGGTTTATTGACCCTCAAGAGGTCAAGCCCATACATATGCTCAATAAGCGTGGCCAATTGATCTTGGAGGGGTAGGTTTGGCACATGGTTATGCGGTTTTCCATCCCCCCCCCCCCCCCCCCCCCCCCCCCCCCCCAAGTGTTTGAGGGTCTCGAGAGAGATCTATAGATAACCCTGAGCTCTCATTACAATTGGGTGAGGGAACGGTTGTTACCCACATGCATAGGGTAACCCTCTTGACCATTCTTCCCATGCATTTGATTAGCCACGAAGTGCGTTCGATCAGATCCTGGGTTATTTGGCATGCCTGAGGGAACACCTATATTGGCAAGCTGTTTGTGCATCCTTGCCTAATCAAGCCCCAAGTTTTGATATTGAGGATGTGGGTGGTTAACTTGTCCCCCAGTTTCATAAGTATGAAGATGTCTAGGAGGAAGGGTTTGTTCCCTAAAAGTGGGTACCTGTTCCTATGCTCTACTCCAAGGCCTTGAGTGGGCCTCGAGGTAACCTCTCCAACATGGGGAGAGTACGACTAGTTATGTCCCCCTGTCTCGAAGATATTTGACATTTGTACACTGGTGTTGAGATCCCTCAAAATCAGAGAGAATCCCTGATTCCAAGGTCCTGTAACCCTAAGGGGTACATTGCCAGTCCTATGGCTGGGTTCAAGTGTGTAACACTCAGGGTTAGCCATAGTTGGGTTCCCCATTCTCTCAGGGACTATATGGTCAACCTGAGCAACTGGAAACCATGAGCTCAAGGGAGCATCACGAGGATATCCAATTGGAACTGAAGGAGGAGGAACATGACGAAGTTGCCTAACATCCTCCCTAACGGCTTGCATTAAGCCATTATGAGTCTTAGCCCATCTAACTAAGAAAGGCTCGACTTTAAGTACTGTCTGCTTTACCATGTCCTTAAAAAAAAGGGTAGTGGTAGAAGATAGGGTTGAGTTCATCTCAATTAAGAGTTTCTCGGTTACCCTATGAAGCCTTTCATTCATTGAGGTTCTAACTTCATTGATTATAGCTCTCATGGCGGCAGAGTCTTCACGCTGAGCCGCTAGAGTGTGTTCTGTTTAAGTGCATTGTTTCTCAAAGTCCTCTTTCATGGCTTTTTGAACCCTTTGGTCTATGATTTCGAAGCGACATTTGAGAATGGCCATAAAATCTTGCGAGAATAGTCATCAAGCCTAATATGCTCATCCTCTGGGATGTCTTCATCACTCCCACTTTCATTGGTGCGGTTGTGACTTATTTCATCCCCTTTTGATAACGGGCTATGTTCAAGACAATGCTTAAGTGGGGACCCAATTAAGGCTAGGCCTTCTGGTTCCTTATGCTCAAGAACACTGAATCTCTTGGTTCTAATCATTGGTGAATGATATAAGAGGGTTGAAGATAATGAAGTTTTATGACAAGCCTTCCTCTGTGGTCATCAAAAGGCATGTTTGCTATATTTGTTTGTTAATTAGTGTGACGTGGTCATCATAAATACATATTTAAACAAACGAGCAAAAGGGACTCACTGTAAAAAGGAAGTGACCCTAAATTCGGACCATACATCTTTGATCTTAACCCCTCACCATTTTTGAAGAAGAGGAGGTGATATTTTGGTATATCTAACTTCAATTAATACATGAACTCTGCTTACGCTCCAATTAAAGAGACTTTATATTTTTTGTGATTTTTTGATATATAATATGACAGAAAATTAAAGGGATATAGATCTAACTCAAGTGGCAGCTTCAGTGATGGAGCAATGCCCACAAACACCTTTCCTCCTATACTTAAAAGTTAGGAACTGGGGAGGAGACAAACCCAAGAGCTCAGTGGCCCACTTATAAGCCAGAGTCAATCAGATTTTTAGGCCTGGTACACTCGACTTATAATAACTCGAATGAGTTAGAGTCTAACAAGATTTGGATGGAGCAAACCGTATATTGGGTCATTGGATGAGGAGTAATGCAATCAAGGTCAAGTCCTGGCCATCAAAGCCCCTAAACAATGGTGCAAACCTAAGTTCATCTGACTTATTAAGCAGTGAAAGTAGTGTTAAGACCAATGCAATCAAGGTCAAGCCTTGGCTGTCAAAGCCTTAAACTAAAGCCTCAATTCTTAACTTGTAATTTTGGGAATAGATTAAAATGAAGAGTTCATACCTGAAGCTCGAAGCATTGTATTATTGAAAAAGCAAGTACAACAAAATCTACACTATGATAAGCTAAGTTAAGTTACGCTACTTCTAGGTAAAAAGTACAAGTGTGCTATAAAGAAAACATGAAGAAGTTTTCTATGAATGGTGTTGGACACTTTACAACAACAGTAGTGTCTGTTATTTATGGGGAAAAAAAAACTAAATAATGGCTACCCTTATTTATGTGGCATTTTCTTTCCATGTAAGCCATCAAGCTCCTTTGCCACGTGAAAGATCAATGAACGTGTCCGTGATTTGGTATGCTTGAGCATATTTCTTGAAGCCCATGTCCGCTTTTTCAGCTAGAGTCTCTTTTAGATGCCCCACGTTCTCTTGGATAAGCTTACTGCCCTTGCATCTGAAATTGGGCCCCAAAGTAACAGTCTCGAGCTTGAAAACTGTCTGTCTTACAGGCTTCTTAGAAGTCCCTTGAGCTCGAGCTCCTTTTACCCTTCAACTATGTTGAGCCTCGAGTGGCTGATACCCCTGTTAAGGTGTTAAACTTCTCAAGCAATTGGGCTCGAGACACCGTTATCTTAGCACTAGAGGTCTGACTTTCCCTGAGCAAGACCTCACACGACAAACGTATGGCATTTTGCTCAAAACGGTGTCATCCCAACTCTCTCAAATTTAAGGAGTAAACAACTAGTACAAACCCCTTCCATTTAATGTATGGATATGATACTGTACTTCCCATGGAAGTCACGGTTCAGTCCATTATGTTGGGTTATCAAGGGAAATTTTCTAAACTTGAATGCAAGCAGGCTATGTTGGACAAGCTAATTAACTTGAACCAAGTTAGACTTGATGCCCGTCATAAATTAGAAAAGCAAAAGAAGAGAATGGCTAAAGCCTATAACAAGAAGGTCAAACCTAGATCCTTTGATTTTGGGGACTTAGTCTGGAAAGTTGTATTGCCCATTGGATAGAAAAATAGCGTCTTTGTGAAATGGTCACCAAAATGGGAAGGCCCATTCAGAGTCATAGAAGTATTTGGACAAAACGCATATTTACACCAAGACCTACACGGAAGAACTCAGCCAAGGTCCATTAATGGGAGATTCTAAAGAAATATGTGCCTTCAATTTAGGATTCTAACAAGGAAGTTCTAAAATTTAGATTCCTTAAATAGTGGGCCCAGTTTCAATATTAGTGTCTTGAGGATCAACTCAATAATCCTTAAGTAAGAAAAATGAACAAAGGGAACTACCAAACTGAGATATGTATTCAACAAAATGCATATTTCATTGATAATCAGGCTAGTACAAAAATAATACAAGCAATTTGCTTGTACGACTAGAAAACTTCTATATAACATTAGAAAATACTGAGCCCTAGTCCTAACCAAGGACTTTTCTGTGGATGTCCCTATGGATGATAGCTGGTTGATATCCTGATTCATTTAATGGTCATGACACTAGCCTCTCCTGGAAGGATTCCTAAAGCTCTTGCTGCTGCTTATTTAAATCCTCCTATTTTAAAGTTCAGGGAATTTCATGAGAAGCATAAAGGAAACAGAGTTGCGTTAGTATTCCCTTAAGGTCCTAAAGGTATGCCAAAATTTGGGGAAAAGGCTTGCTTACCTTATTAGAAAGATTCTTGACAGATCATAAAAGTGAGACTTTGATGCTTATAGGCCCTTAAGGGAGTACTGAAGTTTCTCAGTACTTGCATTAGATTTCTTAAGGAAATTTCAAAGCTTCAAAAGGCGAGGCATATGGTCTGGCTAACATGTGCCCTGGATTAAAAGGAGAGTGCCTATGAGTACCTTGAAAACCATTGTCGTACAGACCTACGCTACCAAGCGAACTTGCCATGCATTAACATGACCGGGGAAACAGTCACTTCAATAAGTGAGTAGAGAAATTGTAAGTCTTGGGGATGTTGGAAGGTTGTGCACTCGATTCATGCACCGCTAGAGGTTTTCCACCCAATTCATTTAGAGGAAGACCTTCGCTAGTGTGTGGTTTTCTGAAGAAACCCACAAGCACATGCAATACAAACCAAAACCTGTCAAGAGGGGTTTTCACAATGAAATAGAAGGCTAACCCAAGGGAACACGGTTTCTCAGTTTTAGACATCTAAAGGAAGTTTTCCTCAAGGGCTTTCAGTAGAATGAAGGTTTGATAATTGTCTGAGACCACTGAAACAACTGATTGAACCAGACTTGCCGATTGGTCAATAAGGCTATCAGCCTGAGGGACAAAGGCAGAGACAGCATAAGAGATTTGAGCCATTTTTTAGTGGTTTAGATAATCTCAAGAGGCAAAGAGCAAATTAGCAATGAAGATTGAAGAAATCAAAAGCAAAGAACAAGTGCTTATGAGCACTTGATCAAAACGAAGTGAGAGCACAGAGCATAAAGTGAAGTTTCGAAGCCCTAACTATCATATTTATAGATACGCAAGAACAAAGGAAGGTGAAGTGACAAACAATGTTCTTTCAAGCTCCATGTAGCTGTTGAAGGTCAAATCAAGCAGATTTTTTACCCGTTGGAAATATGAAATTACTAAACAGCTAAAAGCGATGCATTTGTTTACATCCTAAAATCGAGGGAGTTGGGGCGAAGTCGTTCTGAGCAAAACACCACTTGCTTGTCACGTGGGGCTCTCCTAGAGGGAGATAAGGCCTTTGGGTGCTAAGGTAACGGCGTCTCAAGTCCAGCTACTTAAGGAGTTTAAAACTCTGACAAGGGAATCAGCCACTTGAGGATTGAGATGGTTGAGGGGATAAAAGGAGCTCGAGCTCAAGGGACTTCCTTCAAGATTGCAAGACAGGTGGTTGTTATGTTTGTGAATAAATCACAAACATAAACTAAGATTAAGAGAGTATGGGATGAGAAAGAAGTGAAGGATATGAGAAATTAGAGAGAATGAGGTGAGAGAGAGAAGATTAATCTCAAAGAGATTGGTTGATATTCCAATTGATGAATCAAGATTACACAAGATCAACCTATTAATAGAAACTACATACATTGAATCAAAACTAGCTAAGCCTAACTGACTAACACCAGCCGCCAAGCTTGACCCACCAAAAGACCTACCCAACTAACGGCAACCGACTTTGGCGCCAAAACTTGAATTTGAAAGCTACCGAGCCAAACGCTACAACACAGCCCCTTATTACAATGAATTACATTTAATCATGCAAGAAACATAACAATCCCCTCCCCTTAAATCATTCTTGACCTCAAGAATGAAAAGAAGGAAATTGACTCCTCAAGAACCGCTTAGCTTCCGAAGTAGTAAATGATTCATCTAAGTTGCTCCAGCTCACCCGAACTTCCTGACCTGCGTGACCAGCTGCTGCTTCCTGCTTCTGCTCCAATACTACAACAGGACGTAAGATCAAAGCACCATCGGACCCTGTCTCTGGAGGACTTGAAGATGAGCTAAGTCCCTTCTTGACCTGCTTTTTTAGAAGTGAAACATGAAAGACCGGGTGAATATAAGAGTCCGGAGGAAGCTCCAATTTGTAAGCCACCCTGCCAATCCTTTCCAACACCTTGTAAGGCCCAAAATACCGAGCACAAAGCTTAACATTTTTCCTTACTGCTGCTGTGGATTGCCTATATGGATGTAACTTCAAGTATACCATATCTCCCACATCAAAATTTCGATCGACTCTCTTCTTAGTTGCATACCACTTCATTCGGGCTTGAGATTCACTGAGATTTTGTTTCAGCTGCTGCATAACATGTTTCCTCTGATGCACCAGCTCATTTACCTCAACCACACTTGTCCCAGCTTCGTGCAACATCAAGGGAGTGGGAGGATCATACCCATATAATTCCTTGAAGGGTGTAGTGCCAATTGAAGCGTGGAAGTGGGTATTATACCAAAACTCTGCCAAGGAAAGCCATCTTCCCCACACTTTAGGATGATTAAACACCATACCTCTAAGGTATTGCTCGATGCATTGGTTGACCGTCTCCGTCTGACCATCAGTCTAGGGATGATAGGAAGAACTGAGAGCCAAGGTCGTTCCCATGAGTCCAAATAATTCTTTCCAAAATCGACTTGTAAAGAGCTTGTCCCTATCAGAAACTATGGACTGAGGCAAACCATGGAGCTTGTAGATGTTGTCTAGGAACACACGAGCTAGCTTCTCAGCAGTCACAGGACGAGCTAAAGCAATGAAGTGTCCAGATTTAGTGAATCGGTCCACTACTACCCAAATCACCTCTTTCCCCTCTGATTAGGCAATCCTTCAATGAAATCCATACTTATGTGTTGCCAAATACCCTCAGTAAGAGGTAAAGGCTGGAGAAGTCCTTGGTACCTTTGATCACCAATTTTAGTTTGTTGACAAACCTCATAACTTTGAACAAAGCTATGCACTTCCTTCTTCATTCCGGGCCAACCAAAGTAAACCTTCAACCTCTGATATGTTCCATCCATGCCTAAGTGTCCTCCCCATGAAGAATCATGAGCAGCACTGATAATTTGGCATCTAAGATCAGTCGAGGTACCTATGTACAATTTCCCCTGAATTCTGATATTGCCTCGGGTAACAGATATCTGTGCACCAGCAGCCTGATTGCAAGCTTTACCCACGATAGCAGCAGCTATGCATTTTGCGCAAACAATCATTCTCATAGGATTGGTGTAACTCTTCCATCCAAGCAGGAGAAACCACGAAAACAGCTCCAAGAGAACCCTGCTCAAGGTCCTCAAATCTGCGTGACAAAGCATCAGCAGCCCAGTTTTCTTTCCCTTTTCTGTATTCAATGTCGTAATCGAGTCCCAACATCTTCATCAGCCCTTTCTTTGTATCCTAGTGACAATCTTCTGCTCCAATAAGTGCTTAAGACTTTGGTGATCAGTCCTAATGAGGAAATGATGCCCGTCCAAGTAGTGTCTCCACTTATGCACCGCGAGCAAAATGGCAAGGTATTCCTTCTCATAAGTGGAAAGAGAATGGTGCTTAGAGCTCAAAGCTTGGCTAAGATATGCTATAGGCCTTCCTCCTTGAGATAACATTGCCCCAATCCCACTACCTCGCATCAGTTTCCAAAACAAAGCTTGAAGAGAAATCGGGCATTGCCAACACTAGTGCCTTGCACATTTCAGCCTTGAGTTTTTCAAAAGCCTTTTGAGCCACATCCGACCACTTGAATGAGTCTTTCTTTAATAGATCTGTTAATGGCTTTGCTAAGGCTCCATAGTTAGCAACAAACTTGGGGTAATCGCCTGTTAAGCCCAAGAATCCTCTTAGTTGTTTCAAGGTAACCGGGGCTGGCCATTCCTTCATGGCTTGAACTTTTGTGGGATCGGTGGCAACTCCCTCACAAGAAATCACATGACCAAGATATTCCAAGTGAGTTTGAGTAAAAGAATACTTGGCCAATTTAGCAAACAACTTATGCTTCCTCATGACAGAGAACACCTCCCTCAAATGTTTCAAGTGTTCCCCAATTGTTGCACTATAAATCAGGATGTCATCAAAGAAAACCAACACAAATTTCCTAAGAAATTGTTTAAAGACATCGTTCATAAGAGCCTGGAATGTTGCTGGAGCGTTGGTCAAGCCAAATGGCATGACTATAAACTCAAAGTGTCCATGATGTGTTCGGAATGCAGTCTTATACACATCATGCTCTCCCACTCTAATCTGATGATATCCTTGCCGAAGATCCAGCTTAGAAAAGACTTGAGCTCCATATAATTCATCCAACAAATCATCTATAACAGGTATAGGGAACTTGTCCTTCACCGTCATAGAGTTGAGTTGCCTGTAATCAATACACATACGAGCTGTACCATCTTTCTTCTTGACAAGGATGACCAGAGAAGCAAAGGGACTATGACTTGCTTGAATGAAATTAGTCTTAAGTAATTCATCCACTTGCTTCTCAATTTCTGTCTTCTGAGCATGAGGATATCTATAAGGTCTTATCTTCACGGGTTCAGCACCTTCTTTGAGTGGAATTTCATTATCCAAACTCCTTTTGGGAGGTAAGGATCTAGGCACCTCGAATACATCCTCAAATTCAGTAACCAAGGCTTGAATTTCTGGTTCGGTAATGTCAGTCACCTCAGCAGAGGAGATAGCAAACAGCTGAGCTACCCACTGATACGCACAGCTCTGCAGGCCTTTCTTCAACTTACTTCCTTTCATAATTTGGAGTTGAGCGTCCTCGGCAATGCCTTGAAGCGTGACCTTGGAACCTTGGACTTCAAAGGAGACCGAGAGATTGGCCTAATCAAATAACACCGGGCTATGAGTTCTCATCCAATCCACCCCGAGCACCATGTCACAACCACCCAGAGGAAGGATCCTGAAGTCATAGATGAACTTACGGTCTTGCATCAGCCACACAAACCCCTGACACTTGTTTTGAGTGGTGACAGTTTTACCATCAGCCACGGTAACAGCAAGTGGGTGCGTTTTTATCACTTCATGACCCACTTTCTTGATTACTTTGGGATCAACAAAGCTATGAGTACTCCCACTATCAATGAGAATAATAATAGATCTTTTCCCAGCCTTCCCTTTGATTCAGATCGTGCTATGGGCACCATTACTGGTTAATGCCTTCACTGAAATCTCTACTGCAGCATTCTCCAATTCATCCTCGATTTCCAGTTCTGAATCAATATTATCCTCTGCAATTTCTTCATCATCAGAGAGCTCACTAGCATTAGTTCCTTCAATAGCCATGAGGAACTTGGGATTGCACTTGTGGCCAAATTGATAAGGTTGATTACAATGGTAGCACAATTTCTGCTGTGGTTTGTCATCTGGTTTGTTAGGCATGCTCCTGCTCGAGTTGTACTAAAATTTTGAGCTACTCCCACGAGGTCTGGAAGCATCACTAGCTGCTATGCCTGTGGATTCATAAAGCTTGCCTTTAGCAAAAGCTACAGACAAATCAATAGGATCTACTGCCTTAACTAAGTTCTTCAACTTAGGCTTCAAACCGCTTATAAAAGCTGATACGTAATAAGACTCAGAGGCTTCGATTTCAGTCACAATGCTAGCCCGAAGGTTCTCAAATCTAGTCATATACTCCTTCACAATGGTCTCTTGCTTCACTTTATTGAATTTATCAACTATATCGCTCTCATCTTCATCACTATACTGAGCACACAAGGCCTTGGCAAACTCATTCCATGACATGGAAGGTTTACTTCTTATCAAGCTATAAAACCATACCTCATGATTACCAAGCAAATACACAGCCGCAATTTTTACCTTCTCCAATTCATCAATATGATAGAAGTGGAAATAACGCTCACACCTTCTTAACCATGAGTGAGGTTGTTTACCTTCAAATGCATCAATCTGCACCCTCGGCTGTCTATGGCTGTTATTTCTGCTATTGGAAAACTCCTCATTACTTCCTGATCGATGTTGCTGCCAAGAATCAGGAGGTCGATTCAGATGATCAGCAATTACTTCACGAGGTCTGAAAGAATGCTCCATTTCCTGAACTCTGTCACCGGATGCAGCATTCCAGTTTGAAGGTCGAGGTTGTACTTGCTCACTTCGCCCTTGCCTGTCAGTAACACCAACCTCTTGTGCTCTAATTGGAGCTCCAGCTTCTCCCTCACGGTTTAATGATTCAACTCGCACCGCAGGATTAGCTTGTAACACACTTGTTGGAAGTAATGGATCCGGAGCAATACGAGGATTTGGCCTCCTGAACTGCTCGCGAATTTCAGTTAATTTTGCTTCCAACTGCTGCATTTCTCGATCAAACCTTGAGGTAATCCTTTCCTCCAATTCCTGTGTTTGTCGGTCAAACTGATCAGAAACCATAAGTTCAACTTGCTGAGCTCGTTGATCAAGTTTCACATCCACTTGTTGATGTATCTACTGCATTGTTTCAACATTAGCTTCCTTGATCTGCACTAACATGTGAGCGCACATCGCCTTCAATTGACTGTCCAGATGCGCGTTTGTGGCAACATCATGATTTGCTGCATCAATGCCTCCAACCACATCGGCATATGAAGATCTAGCAGCTACCTTAGCTGCTGCCGATCTGGTAATCACTCCACTGATCAATGTGGCCTCGGTTGCTTCCATGGATTCACAACCGACCAACAATGAAACTCTTTTTGTGTGTTTTTCAACAATTTTTATCTTGCAATGCAATTAACGGATATTTGATATCAAATCACGTTTGAATTGGAAGCCAAACGAGGCTCTGATACCAAATGTTATGTTTGTGAACAAATCACAAACATAAACTAAGATTAAGAGAGTATGGGATGAGAAAGAAGTGAAGGAGATGAGAAATTAGAGAGAATTAGGTAAGAGAGAGAAGATTAATCTCAAAGAGATTGGTTGATATTTCAATTGATGAATCAAGATTACACAAGATCAACTTATTAATAGAAACTACATACATTGAATCAAAACTAGCTAAGCCTAACCGACTAACACCAGCCGCCAAGCTTGACCCACCAAAAGACCTACCCAACTAATGGCAACCGACTTTGGCGCCAAAACTGGAATTTGAAAGCTACCGAGCCAAACGCTACAACACAGCCCCTTATTACAATGAATTACATTTAATCATGCAAGAAACATAACAGTGGTTTCCAAGCTTGATGCAGTTATATGGAGCGGCATTTTAGATGCGTGAGCCTCAAGCCTATCCAATCGAACGTGGGGCATCTAGAAGGAACTCCAGCTAAAAAACCGGACGTGGGCTTCCAGAAAGACTCTCAAGCGTACCAGATCCAAGGCACGTTCGGTAGCTGCTCACGCACCAAAGGAGCTTTGAGGCCAATGTAGGAAGAAAATGCAACAGAATTAGGGAGCAACAGTTATTATTATTATTCTTATAAGTAAGAGACACTATTGTAGTTGTAAAATGTCCAACAACACTCATATAAACTTCTTCACCTTTCTTTACAGCACACTTATGTTTTTACCTAACTTAGCTTAGCTTAGCATAAATCTTGTTGTACTTGCTTCTATCAGAGTAATACAGTTCTTCGGGCTTCAGATATGAACTCTTCGGTTTACTTTGTTCCCAAACTTGACAAGTTAAGAATAAAGGCTTTAGTTTAAGGCTTTAACGGCCAAGACTGAACCTCAGTTGCATTGGTTTTAACATTACCGTCACTACTTAATAAGTCAAGTGAACTTAGGTTTGCGTCATTGTTTAAGGGCTTTGATGGCCAAGGGTTAACCTTGATTACTTTGGTCCTGATCCAGTGACCCAACTATGGTTTGCTCTGCCTTAATCTTGTCAGACTCTAACTCATTCGGGTTATTATAAGTCAAGGGTGCTAGGCCTAAAAGTCTGATTGAATCGAGCTTATAAGTGGAATGTTGAACTCTTAAGTTTTTCTCCACCTTAGTTCCTAACTTTTATGTGCATGAGGAAAGGTGTATGTGGGCCTTGCTCCGTCTCTATAACTGCCATTTGAGTTAAGTCTATATCCCTTTAATTTTTTGTCATCTTACATATTGAAAAATCCACAAAAAATATAAAAGTCTCCTTAATTGGAGCATATGAAAATCCACGTGTTTATTAAATGAAGTTGGATACACCAAAGCATCACCCCTTTTCTCCAAAAGGGTGAGTAGTGGAGGTCAAAGACTTGCGGTCTGAAATTTAGACTCGCTCCCTATTCGCAGCGACTCCCATTTGTACGTTTGTTTGAATTAGTATTTACGGTGACCACATTCACACACTTAATAGACAAATAAAGCAAATAATCTCAACACAAACACGCTCACTCGTATTAGTAGCCATAACACAATATTCTGCTTCAGCTGGAGAATGTGAAACAGCTATCTGTTATTTTAAAACACCAAGAAAGAGGCGCCCTTGCAAAAAAAAAAAAAAAAACACCCTGTGGTAGAATGCCTGGTTGTGGGGCAATTAGTCTAGTCAGCATCACAATAACCCCGAAGCCTAAAATCACACTCAGAGGGAAGAAATGTCCCCTAACTAGGTGCGCCCTTGAGATAGCGCAAAACATGTATAACTGCCTTGAGATGGGGACCGTGAGGGTCATGCATAAACTAACTTAGAATGCGAACCGCATGATAAATATTTGGTCAAGTAATGGTTAAGTACAATAATCGACCTACTAATTGCCTATATTGGCCCGAGTCAGCCACCGCTTCATCCTCCTTATTAACTAAACGATGATTTTGGTCAATAGGTGTTGAAGCTAGTTTTGCCCCCAATAAACCCGCCTCACTAAGAATGTTTAACACAAATTTTGTTTGACTCAATGTAATACCCTTCTGAGATTGTGCTAGTTCGAAGCCCAATAAATATTTAACCGATCCTTAGTCTTTAATTCCAAAAAGCTGATTCAAAACAAATTTAACTTTCTATATGTCTTCCAAGTTATTCCCCATAATAATAACATCGTCAACATAAATCAAGACTGCAGTAAAAATTGAGCCATGAAAATAGGTAAAAAGGGAGTAATCAAAATTGGACTGATGAAATCCAACATTTATCAAGGTCGCGGTGAATTCATTATTCCAATTACAAGAGACTTTTTTAAGCCCATAAAAAGACTTACAAAGGCAGTACACTTTACCCTCATGTTGTCATTCAAAACCCTATGGAAGTTTCATGTATACTTCCTCATTTAGATCTGAAGAAACAAATTATTAACATCTAATTGATGTATAATCTATTTCTTAGCAGCGGCAACTGCTAAAATATAATGAACAATAACTAATTTAGTAACAGGAGCAAAGGTATCATGATAGTATGTACCTTCTACTTGTGTAAACCCTTTAGCATTCAATCGAGCCTTGTAACATTCTATAGACCCGTCTGATTTATACTTCACTTTGTAGTCCAAGTATGATTTTATTCTAAGGCATCAATCTCTCATTTCACGGCCTCTTTCCAATGTTCAAATTGAATAGCCTATTTAAAAGTTTTTGGCTCATCACAAGAGGTGATGGCACTTAAAAGAGTAGAGTGAGAATCAGAAAAATGCTTGTTAGACACAAAATTAGAAATAGGATATGCTATACCCAAGTTGGCTGATGGAGAGGCGGGTGGAGTATGGGATATCGATGATGACACATCACAAATATAATCTTGATCTTTAACTGGAGTGGAGCGTGCCCTACTACTTTGCTTTCAACAACAATCAGATCTAGATGTATAATAAAACAATGCAAGGATTGAAGATAAAACGGAGAGTTAACATCTACAACTTCCCCTACCACAGGAGCAGGTGTAATAATTTTATCGAAATTTTCCGAAAATTAGTATTATCAGTATTAGCATCCGCCATTTATAATAAAATAGGATATCACAAAAAGTAAACAAGTGGGGGAATGTGCTTAAAAAAATAAAAAATAAAAAATAAAAAAAAGCCCAAGTTGGGGAAGCAAATGATCACACAAAGAAGCTCAGGCAGCGGACGCAAGGGAAAATGTTCACTGTGCAAAATAGAGAAATCTCGAACAGATTAACATGAATATAAATGAAGGAAGGATAAAATAAAAATTACAATCAGTGGAGCCATAAAATTCCCACCTTTGGTAGGTTATGTAGAAGAAAGAGGAGAGGGGAAGCTGCCTAACAATTATATCCCTAATAACTATGAATATAAATGAAGAATATACTAGGTACAAAATACATAAATAAATTACTAATATAAAAAGGGAATACTAGCATTCAACACTTACTGTGCAAAACAAAAAGAAGAAATATGAAAAGCTCCTAGAGAAGAGTAAAGCAAAAGAAATATGAAAAAATGCATTTGATGCAGCTTTTTAACAGCTTAAAGTTGTAAAAAAACTCTTTTTGACTGCAAGGCTTTTATTTGGTTGGCATAAAAGATCTTTTTATATCTTTTTCACAGCTTAAATAGAAAAATAAAAAAAGCTGTTTTATAACTAAGCAGAAAAAAATACAAAATTGAATCTTTTTCACAACTTATTTTAGAGAAATGCTTTACAAATATTGTATTAACATTAAATCTTTACCACCATCACCTACTTTACTTGTTACCACTATTCCCACCTACCACCACACCTTTTATGATCTTAAGTCGCTACACTCACCACTTTCCACTACCATGACCAATTATTATCATGATTCTCTCTTACCTCTTATAATTAGATAATTTTTATTATTAATTTAATTTTGTGATTATAGTAGATAAGTTACTTTTTCAATTTGTATTGAAATACTTTATTTTGTAAAAAAAGGATCTTTTTTGCATTACGTAAACAAACTCTTCATTTTAAAAAGATACAGATCTTAAATGGATAAATCTTATTAAACCAGATAAGCTGCAAAAAGATAAGTTAAAATAAGTTGAACCAAGTATCCAAGTATCCTACATGGTGACACATGAAAGTGGGAACAATTACCCATTTCTTATTCGAGTCTCTTTTGTTATCACTTTATTAATTTCAATGCTAGATCTGCTATGGATAATAAATTAGATTTTTAAAAATAATTTTTTTAACTTTCATGTTGAAAAGTTACTTTTAGTTTGTAAATGAACAAAAAGTGCAATTACATTGTATAAACCATTAAATATTTTAAAAGAAGACGACAGTTGTTAATATCAAAATAATAATAATAATTTTAAATTATGCAACAAAATTAAAAAGAACTGATAAAATAATTAATGATATTCTATTTAATTTAATTGTACATGTTTGTACATTTAAAATTGTTAAGAGATAATATAACATTGAAATCAATAAAAAATGATAAGAGATCATAAGCTATCATAGTTTTTATTTTCTTAAGTAATCGAAAAGAGAGTCGGTTCCCAAAATAATACTAAAAATTAAAAAAATAATGCTGAAAAAAAATATTTCCAAATCTACTGTTGAACCGCGTTTACAAAACGCGGCTTTAATAAACCGCGTCCATAAACCGCGTATAACAATGGTATAAATCGCGTTTTAATAGCGCGTTTATATTAACTAAACCGTGTCACGAAGACCCGTTTTATTGAACACAAAACCGCGTTATGTAGACGCGGTTCATAATTGTTATAACCGCGTCTTTTGGACTCGGTTTACTAGGTTTATCTAAAAAACCCCGGCCCATTCATTCACGCATGCTCTCTCCGCTGCTCTCACCGTCTCTCTGCCTCTTTCTCGTTAACCCACCACCAGTCACATCGTTCGCCTCCTCCTTTCTTTTGCTTATACACTAGAGATCTTTCAAGTACTATTATTGGAGTTATTTGACCTCCACTTATGATGTTGGAGCTTACCATTATGGAATCAATATGATAATCATCACAAATTGTGGCATAATAAGAACTATAAGCTAACAAAAAAGTAAAGAATTGCGGCATAATGGTAAGTATAAGTGAAAATAAAGGGAATTTTGGATTCCTGGCGTTAAACCGCGTTTTATAAACTCGGTTCATGGGTAAACCGCGTTTAGTAGACGCGGTTTATGTTGAATTGAACCGCGTTTACTAAACACGGTTTATACTTAAATAAACCGCATTATTTTGATCCGATTTTATTGAAATTTAAACGCGGTTTAACAGTAGATTTGGAAATATTTTTTTTCAGCATTATTTTTTAATTTTTTTATTTTTTAGCATTATTTTAGGAACCGACTCTCGAAAAGAATATTATATATAAGACTATTAACAGTGGCTTCATTGAGTAAAAAAATGAAGATAATTACAAATTAATTTATTATTATTAAATAATATGTACGCACTACACTTTTGAAAAATTAATTTAAAATAGTAACAATTTATTATTAATATTGTTATAACATAAGTAAAAAATATATTTGTATATCGTGCGGGTAGAAGCTAGTAAGAGAAGACGCTTTAATGTACTTATATATAGGAATGGATCCCTAAACTAACGGACAAATGCGCATCCATAGTACGCTTAAAAGGCATCACTCTCGAGTCTCCCATTATTTGCCACAAAGCAGTGCCGCAATGGCGGAATCAATGCTATAAACCTCTCAGCTCATCCTCCACTCAACCACTGCAAGTTTGCATTTTGAACACATTCTGGCCGAGCAACATCCGGGTACAAACACTCTGGTAATCTTCTCTCTCTACTTGTTCTAGGTTTACAGCTTGATTGTCTCTGTAATTGGTGTTAATTGTTGTACGGATCCGCCTTCGAGCTGATAATCTAGTGTTTAAACTTGCGGAGTAAATCGTAAGTGAAATTTGTGCAATTTCTAACGAAATTTTAGGAGAAATTGCTGCAAGTTAGGGTTTTTGAGGTTGTTGGTAAGTGTTATGATTGCTGAAGTTTAGGTGCAGTTTTGATATATTGAAGGTTCAATTGCTGCTGTTCGAACAGTGCATTTGCTCTTGTTTTAGCGATTGGATGATCCAGAAGCAAATTGAATTGTGTTTGCAGGTCTTTACTCTTTAGTTGTTTGCAAGAATGTTATATTAGTAAAAAAAAAAAAAAATTCAAAAACAAAAAGGGGCGCGATCCTCTGGAAATAAGTATCTTTCTGACGGAGTTGTTGGATTTGGTTTAATGGTTAGGCTACCAACCCACAAGCGTGAGGTCCTGGGTTCGGAGCTTGTGTCCCCCCTCCCCCGATGTTGGAGGCCCTTATTAGAATGATGTACTTCCTTACTAATTTATAATAAAAAAAGTACCTTGCTTAGGAGGATAATATAATCAATATAGATGCATGTTTAAGTTTTTGAAAATAAATTTGTCTTTTTCAATTGCAGTCAGCTTCACTTTATGTCTAATTTAACCACAAAAGGAGTCATACGGGATAGTTTTCCATAAGGCTAACAAAGGAGGACAAATTTAGAATGATTCTGTAATGGCATAGCTGGCTATGATTTTGAGACAACCATCAGTGACAATTGGGTTGCTCCATTGGAGACGAAAGAACAATAACAAGATTTTTTTTTTTTTTTTTTTTTTTTTTTTTGGGAGCTGCAATGTAAGACTTCACCCTTATAGATGGACCAGTGTTCCCGGCTTTCATTGACAAAAAGTTGGTTTGAACTCTTAGTTCAGACCTTCTTTAACACGTGCAAAGTGAAGAAGTAATGGCTAATTGAAATGAAAAGGGCAAAAGCCAAAGTTAAGATTAGATTTTAGATGTTGAATAGTTTAGAACAGTAGAGAACATAGAGTTTGTGACGCGTATTTTTGTCCTTCACTGTTTTGGGGATGGTTATTACCATCTTGGTTTATTGGCTGAGCTTGGGAGTTAAATGTGTTGGATAAGAGGGAAAATAGAGTTGTTGGCAACTAATATCCATTTTGTGCATGGAAAAATAATCAGGTAAGTAGCAAAAGTGAAAAGGGAGTAAAAAGATAGTTGGGGGGTGGGGGATCATTTATTTAGATGGTTGGAAGTCGAAATCGACTGAAAACAAAGATGGCTGGCAACTATTTTCCTTTTCTGTGCATGGAATAATGATCCTAGAGGAAAGCAAGAACAACCTAAGATCATTTTTCCACATTGTCACTGTTTTTGGGAGCTCAAACCTTCTAATCTCAAGGGCATGTTTATTTTTCCACATTGTCACTGTTTCTGGGAGCTCAAACCTTCTAATCTTAAGGGCATGTTTGGTTGGGGGGATGCAAAGAGCATTAAAAGGTTACCTCTTAAATCATCCACCCATGAGAACCAAATAAAAGAGGGGTTAATGATTAATGGGGTTAAGAGGATGCAATGGAAGACGAAGGAGGGGTAAAAAATTTTTACCCTTGGCGGACTGGTGCAACTATTCATGGTGCAAGAAGATCATATATTTAGCCTGTGCACTCTTCCTCCCCCACCATGGCCACCATTTTTCCCAATCTCCAGACCCTCGGAAAGGTAGGAAGATGGAGTCATGTTCCTCTAAAATTACTAAAATACCAAACACCCTTATCCACTCACTTTTGAAAATTCTTAACCCCTTAAATTGTTCTCCTTTGAATGTTTAACCCTTATCTTTAAGCCCCACACCAAACCTGACTGGAGTTTTAGAAGAACATTTAAATTTGCTGATAACGTGTTTGTCTCCTCAATATGAGGGCTTAAATTTCAAACCTGCAATATTCTTGACTTCTCCAAGCCATTTAGTTCTCTGAGGGCACCAAATATTAACTCTTCTTCAAACCATAGTGGCCATAGTCCCCGTCAATTTAGCTGCCAGACAACCAAAAACCTCTGTGCATTGGACTGCTTCTCTACCCACATCCATTCATGAAAATCTGAGAACCTTTGCACATTTATGACTACTCTTGGGTAGTGATGATGGCTCTAGTTCATTCACTGTAATAATCAGGCAACAAACTGCGTCCTTTTAAGCAAGGGACGACCGTACATAAGCAAACTTATGCGTGATATGGTTTATTATTTGAGAAGGTGTGACGTTGGCTGTCATGCACCTCACAAACCTTCCACTTTATCCAGTTTTGGCACTGGCATGGTGAAAGAGACCCTCTGTATAGTTTGAAGATGGATTAGGCACTGCTTGATGTATGGATTGATCTGATCTGGAATTTTTGAAAGATCCTATTATGTGAACATGTGCAAATTTCAGTCTGAGTCTTCAATATGTCATAACTGTATAGACAAATACTAGATTGACATGTTCTAGGTGTCATTGTAAAGCTATCAACAAGTACCTGCAAACAAGAGCATTTATGATCAAGATTTGGGGATTAATTTTAACAAAAGAAGAACAAATAAAAATGTGCTTAAGCAGCTTTTGTTACTATTAAGTTGTGTAAACATGTAGTCTGAAATCTGAAAAAAAAATTAGTGCTGGAGGAATTTGTGCAAATCATGAAAAATTTAAGTTTATTGATAGCATATTTATGTACTAAATTGGGGGAATGTGGTGTACCTGGGTTATAATCTTACTTATGAGTTGCTGGAACTCTACTAAGCTTAGATTTGGCTACATAACGTCTCGGTTTATTTGAAGTTCAAGGCTGGACACGCATGGTTATTATTCAAATTTTGAATCTGCTTATATTGAGTATTAGCCATGCAAATAAATGAGCTTTCTAATGATTTAAATGAGTTTTAGATTCTTTTGCGAATATTCATATCATTTGGGAATCTAGGGGCCTATTTAAAAGCATAGAATTTTCTATTATTTTGGAAAATTTTCCATGGAAAATGATAAATTGGTGAAGTAAAATGCCAGTTTTCTAATTATGAATGTTGGAAAACATTTTTCCTGCTTTTCATATTTGTTAGAAAAATTTGAAAAAGGTTTGGAACTATTTTCCAGCTGTGTTCCTTCTCCCCTCGCTTTCCGTGTTTTTTATATCATATATCGGTAATGAATTACTCTTT
Source organism: Simmondsia chinensis (assembly GCA_018398585.1). Taxonomy (NCBI): domain Eukaryota; kingdom Viridiplantae; phylum Streptophyta; class Magnoliopsida; order Caryophyllales; family Simmondsiaceae; genus Simmondsia; species Simmondsia chinensis. The sequence continues at coordinate 10,513,389 of JAGTTD010000010.1, read as the reverse complement.
TTCTTTGTATTTGATTTGTGCTTTAAAATTTTATTACCAATATATTTATTTGACATTTAAATCAATATCTAATATAATTCATGCAAATAAGTAGATAATGTACAGTATCCAAAACTGTAACTCGTAAAAGAATCCTAGTGTAGCATTTTTACCCAGACTGATATCCAATTTGGATTGGATGTACTCAAACCAATCATTTTCGGATCGGTTACCCTTATTGTTCGGATCGGATCCAATTATTGGGTATTTGAATTTACGCGTATTACTTATGCATATATTTGTTTTACAAAAAACGAGAAGAAAATGATAGGAAACATCATGAAAAACTGTTGTTGATTTTCCATTCCTAAACACGTCTTTCAAATAGAAAATAAAAAAAGGAAAACTGGAGATGAAAAAAAATCTAGAAACAAAAAAGGAAAGAATGTTTTATGTTTTTAGATTGGCCTACAATTCTCTTGATATAGGGTCCACGAGCAACAGCTTTTCTCTTCCTAAAAGTTTGTGCGAAGGAAAGTGAAAGGTACAGGTGTGAGCTGAACCAGGATGCGTTGACTAGTTATAAAATTTATTGAAGGTCATAGAAGTGAACGGTAAATGAATGGACAAGGTAAATATAATGTAGATCTGAAATATACATATGAACTATAATCTATGCTATCGAAAATGGTGATTTTATATCTCTCAACACTTTCAACAACAATTTTCTGCAAAGAGTTTTCTGACACATTTACTATTTTTTCCCATATGAAAACTGCAACTAAAGCTTAAAACACTTCACAACAGGGCCAATGGAGCCTTTGTCCTCTTGAGAAACCATTACAATTGTCACAACATGTTATATAATGTCTGTGGCACTCTAATTCACAACACTGCTACCGTGAACTACAATTTCACTCCATGATGGCATTATGTCGGGTGGCATTCTGAACTTCAAGCTTTATGCTCTGGTATCCCATGTGTATATGATTACTATAAAATTAGGGACCAAACTGAATGCTATATATTGTCTTCGCTTCCCAAACTATCGGACAAACTTAAGCCACAAGTGTCTTATAACATATTATTTGCAGATCTGGTGCATAATTTTCTTAGCATCTAGATTTTATTCATATTGTAGCATGAACTTGCAACGGACTGGATTGATATGATAATCCGATCTTTTAGTGAAAATACCGATCTAAGTTGATCCTTTTTTTTTTTTTTTTTTTTTTTTTTTCATGTGAAGCATGAAAAGATTCAATTAACCCATATTTGAATCTACTTTTGTTTGTATATCCAATTTTTTATTCAATCCATCAAAATTATAAAATTTTAGATATATCTAGAACCCTTTATACTAATAGGCTTCAATGTTTAACAGGCCCCCATAACAGAAACCTAAAATTATATACGATAAGGCCCATGGATTCCAATTAGTTTATTCACATGAGTTAATCTTTCTCTAGACAATAGGAAGACTCGTTTATTCTTTGATGGGGCTGCACATCGTTGATAATTTAACAATATGGGACGGATACTGATTTCCTACATCCAGTATGTTTTGAAAGATTTCTTGGTAAGGTTAGTTGTGGGTACATGAATGCCAGGCGATTGATGGTATCTTTGTGCGTCTATATCTCTCTCATCATTATCGTCATTTTTTTTCATAGAAAAGGAGACTGCTGCTGATCGGGAAGAAACTACAAATTAGATTCTCCCTCAAGGAAATTGCAAATTAGCTTTGCCTCCGGTCCTCATTAATATCATGGAATCAATGTTATACGGATGTCATCTAACAATTTATGGCGACCATATAAGCTTTTTTCAGGCAACATAACTTGCTTTCATACCTTTTATGCTTGTACAAATTTGATTGATATGTCTTTTAATCATTAATTTCAATGCCATTTGATAATCTTTAAAATGTAAAACCCTCAGTAAGTTTTTAGAAATAAAATCCAATACACATCCATTAATATTGCTCAAGATCGGTTGCGTAATGTCATTTACACCTTTGTTAGACTCTATTGCCAATATCACTTAAGGCTGGCCCTTTGAAGTGACTATTTAAGGGAAGCCATAGAAAAGTTACTCCACTTCATACGTGATAGAGTAGGACTCACCCCTTGAATGTCATCGTCCTACCATCAGTCCAAATAAACTAGGGAATAGAAAATGGCCCATACGCCTTGAAAATCTTCCTATCCCTATCACCAAACTCGAATCATTGTTGATGAGAAGTGTTCCAATTTTGAGGGGCACATCCGGCTTTTAAGGAGTAAGTGCTCAATTCATCTCACTAGTTGTAAAATCGTGCAACTTATGCACTGGGGTTGTAGTGACTTGTCGGAAAATCGCATCCACACTTTCACTTACACTAAAGGGGCAGTAAGTCAAGAATTTAATGCGAAAAAATGTTATCAAGTAACAATTGGACTTGTTTTCCTCGATCAACTTTTTATTTGGCAATTTTTCTCTCCTTTGTTTCTTCAGGACATGATTGAAAGGTATGCAAGTGAGAGCATGCTGGAGGCCTAGTGACTACTATGGAATCAAATAATGGGTGTTACATGTATGGCGGCCTTAAATAAAGGATTTTGAGCTAACTATTGTATAGTTTGCCATGCATAACATAATTTTTCTGACGGTCTCCATTTTACATTTGTATTCTATCCTCACCCTCAGGTTGGGGGCACTAGGAAACAGCCTCTCTTTAGGTTAACACCCTGAAGGGGGAAGGCTGCGTACATCCGCCCCCCCCAGACCCTGCGTAGGGGGGAGCCCTTGAGGCACTGGGTATGTAAAAAAAAAAAAAAAAATTCTATTTTATTTATTAACATATGTTAATGTTAAAACTATCGAAGAGATAAAAAACTAGAGCTTAGAAAATTATTCATCCAAAATTTTGCAGATGTAAGACTTAAAAGCAACTTATGCCTCCCTTAAAAGACTTAGTGCTATGGCTGTGACTTGTTTGTTATGTAATGCGAATGACCAAACTGGTGCAACTTTCTCTTTGAGAATATCTGGTGCTTCCTTTGTTGTTTAAGCTGTGATGCTGTAATCAATTGTGTGGTGCTCATAATCTAGACCCAGAAAAAGCTTGGTTCATGCCGCTTCAATAAGATTGTACGTGGTTTGATGTTCCCATCTTGGAAGCAATCTTGAAAAGTTGATTATGAATCTGGTTTGCACAGGACGAGAAAGACCAATGCTCTTGCAGCACATGTTTCTTGACTGAGTATCCGGCGGTATCTGACCTTTGTGCATGCCATGGAGATGGATGGGATGGAACACACCAATGTCTCGGAACTACATGGTGTACCAGAATCTCCAGAGAGGAAAGTCTCCTCCGAAATAGGGAATGATGACGCCATCAATGCAGCTGGGGATGCCAATCCATCGAACTCAATTGCTCCGTTGTACGAGGAGACTGACCTTTACAAGTGTCCAACAAGTGCAGATGTTGTGCCCCCAAGACCGGAAAATCATGAGGGTGCGACTGATACTAAAAGAGCTGAATCAAGAGAGAGAAAGAGGAGCAAGTACTTGTCTTATCCCTATGTAAACCTAGTCAAGGGGTCTGATGATTTCGTCGCATTGGAGGAATCTGCCATGAAAGCTCCCGGCCATTCTTCCGAGCAACATGGTGGGTCCGCTGCAACTCTCAAAAGCAGCAGAAACAGAAAAGAGAAACAATGGTCTAGAAAATCTGTGAGTAAAGCTGCTAATATCAATGAAATAAATACATCTTCTGCCGAATTACTCTCTGAAATTCGTTTGGTCAGTCTGGATTGCCTATATTCTTATGACAATATATCTTTTGATTCGACCGAGGCGTTCTTCTCCCAATACCGGATTTCCTTATTCCGTGGTACACACGAGGATACTGTGGGTGTCCAAGATGGGACCAGAAAGATAATGAATAATAGTATTCGTAAAGAAAGCTCAAACAAGAGTAATCCAGAGCTGAAGATGAGAAGGGCAAGGAAGAAAAAAACAGTGAATTCAGGCATCAAAGTTCCTGATGGCCTTAATGATACCAATGTGAATATTACTGGAAGTGGTACATTGCCTGTTGATTTTGTGAACACAGGTGCTCCAGTGACTGATGCTGTCAAACGTCGTAGGAAAAGAAAGAAGGAAGAGACATCCCAGATGTCCCAAGAGGCTAAAGCAACAACCGTTATAACAAACTTAAATGGTATGAATGCTAATGTTTTGTCACAGAGTTCGCTTATGGAAGATTCACGAAGAAGCACCAACTCTACAGCTGAATGTAAGCCTAAGCAAAGGAAGAGGAAGCGAAAAGAAGAAACGGTTGCTACGTTTGCTAATGGGAGTGATCCAAAACCCATTTCCTTGGAGGTTTGCTTGCGGGATTTGAGGCCAACGACACCTGCAGGTACAAAAGGAATAAATGCTAATCTTTTTGTTATCTCACTAAATGATGTTATTGTCAGGGCAAAAATGTGAATGTCAGAATGACTTTATGAAAATTTGTGACTATTATTCACTATAAATCATGTCCTTACTCTGGCATTTACATTTTTCTTTGACAATAACGACAACCTACCTCGTCATGTCTAAATGGAACTAATTCAAAAACCAACTCATTGTCAGCCTCGGCTGGGCCACCCCAGCTGTCTGCTATATCGACGCCATCTTCCAGCGAGGTACCCTCTCTTGTTCAGATAAGGCAGAATCTTGAATTAATGACATCAATGCTCGAGAATTCGGGGAAGAATCTTTCTCCAGAGATGAGATCCAAACTCGAGAGTGAGATACAGGGCCTTCTAAAGAAGGTAAGTACCATGGTTGGATCATCCTCTTCCTAGTTGATTTGTAAGACATATAGCTTCTGGTTAGGCTGTTTATGTGATTGAGCTTTTAGAGTTTGGCGTAGTAATAACTACCCCATCCCCCTTGGCAGTGGTCAAAGTTCAAGCTCTTTTTAGGGATTTTAGTGACTTTCAGATTGGTGGGATCTCAATTTATCCCTCATTGCTTCTCATGGGAATGTAAGACAATTTATTCCTATGTGGCTGTTGCTTTTCTTTGGGGTCAATGCCATATAAATAAACTATTGCTTGAAATCAAATTAACCCCTCGATTTTCAATTTCTTCGAATACACCCTTAAACTACTACTTTAACTCAATTTTGTTCAATTTATTGACCTTTCAATAACTGAATTGGTGTGCACTCGCTTGATAAGATGTGGAGCATGCAAATTTAAATAAATCAAGTGATGTGCACGTGATTCTAAGTGTTGGTGGGATAAACCTCACGCAGAATTGCAACATTGTGTTATAAACTAATCATTATGGGGTGTGTTTGATGAAATTGTAAGTTGAGAGAATCACATCGACTAGAAACAATAATTTGGGGGGCTCTGCATATCATTTAGCTCTTTGGAAAATATTGTGAACCGTCAAGAAAGGAGGTTAATCTCTGGAGTTTCAAAATATTACAAAAGATGATCATGGCGATTACCGGTCAAAGCCACCCTATAAAGGAGTTGGATTAGTGCCCTGTTTTTACAAATGCATGTTTCATAAAATTGGCGTCCCTCTTATGACAAAACCGAATGCTACAGAAGTGTGGTAAGCTTGGACACTGCTCCTCAGAAAGTGTGAATCTCAAGGTCCTACGACAAGATTTTTTCATGACGTCCCTCGTCTGTTTGTTTCTTGCACCTCTGTTTTCATGATCCTCATTAAAGTTTTGAGTTGGATGGCATATTTTTTGTTCTATAGTTCTGGTGGAGATTATTTTGGTAGTTGGAATCCTAACATACTGTGCTGTTTAAGGATAATACCGTAATGCTTTAATCTCCCGTTTATCCCTAGCTATACCAAGAAATAGCCGCTGTTTCAGGCTGGAGTAGCCATTTCTTGCCCTGCCTCTCTTCATTTTCTTTCTCATCCTCTCTTCTTCTGGCCCGCCCTTTGTTAGTTTGCTTGTTCTTGTTAGTGTTGCTTTTGCATTTGCTTGGTTTCGTTTTTTCCCTTGTAGAGTTTTGGGGTATTTGATGCATTGGGTGCAGAACTAGTGGTTGTGAAGGAGGATTTGTGAAAGAGAATTCTCAGTTGAAACGACGACCTGGATGGTTCATGGCCTTGATTGGCATGAGAGGAAATCCTGGAGATGTAATTGGATACGGAAACCCAACGTCTCATCTGAAATTAAATCTTCCGCAATTTATTGGTAATGGGATCCCCATTAGTCGAGGAATCAATGTGAACAACACCTGTGCAAGGGGCCAAGACAACTAATATGTGGATCACCTTTTCCTCAAGAGAAGTTTGGGACGTGGCTAGACTTGCTATATGGACTAGTGTTATAAGGACGCCAGTGAAAGCCTGAAGAGAACGATATTCATCATGTGGCACATATGGAAAGTAAGAAACCAGTGCCTTTTTAAGAATTGTAATTGGCCAACTTTTATGATTTGGCTCAAAGCTGGATTCTTCTACAAGTGATGAAGTAGAAGTAATCTTGGCTCTAAAGAAAATCATCTTAATAAGGGCCAAGAATCCCGGAAAAATCAGGATTCTTCTACAACTAGATTAGTTGGAAGAAACTCCCAAGTGGCACTACTAAAATCAATTTCAAGGGATCTAAACTTGGAATTTAATCCGCAACTTGATTTTTTATAGAGACAACAGTGGGAGATTGATTGCATTCGGATTGAGATATTTGGGTGTGGCCCTAGGGTGTGGTTTTAATGCGTATGTAAGACCATGCAGTCACAAACGTACGAGTTTGTCATGGCAACTAGAGGGTATACAAGTGTTGTATCTGCAGGGTATCAATACTTAGACAAATTCAATCAATTTTTAAGCTATTGGGAATCGGGCTTGGTTTGGGTTTATAAAATCAACTGCAAGTGATAAGGAAGTGATTAAATCAAACGATAATCAATCACTCAAGTAGTTTAGGGAAAGAATTCAGCCTTGTGCGAACCCAAAAAATATGACTTATTCGGGAAAAAAAAAAAAAATTAAGAATGTAGACCAAAAACTTTAAATTTGAATAACATTTAATTAGAGCGCATGGTAATTTATTAGTCTAATAGCACTAATAAATTCTTTTACAACTCCGATTTCAATGTTTGGCAAGACATGCGGTTGGGTTTGATCAATTGCTCATGAAAACCCATTAACCAATGAGTTAGGTTGGAATGATAAGATAACACAAGAATTAATTGGAACATCAAACATAGCTTTTATAAAAGATATTCCAGTCACATAAATAAATTGCCCCATAGGGTGCGAAAAACGTGTAACAAAAGTCATCGTCAAACGAAATTATAAAACATGGGATTCGAACGACCAATTGTTCATAACTCCTAAATAAAGAGTCTACTCCTCAATTAGAGTCCAAAAGACACAAATTAAACTAGGAAAAAAAAAGGAAAGAGAAACTCCGAGAGATATTTATTACCTTGATTGTTGATGCCACAATCTTTCTTCAATCCTCTTTTCCTACTTGTGTGCTTCGACCTTCTTGGTGATGCTCGATCCTCTATGGTGGTTGAAGAGAGAAAAATTTAGGAAGAGGAAAAAAGATCCCAAAACCCTAAGCCAAGGGGGTATTTATAGAGCTTAGTTCGGTTAAAAGCACGCACCAACCATGGGGTGAAAAAGAACTGCGCAAATCAATCAGTCTAGTGGAGAGGGCCTGGTCAATCGATCGACCAGGCCAATGATCGCACTAGCGATCAATCAGCTAGCAGAGCTTGGCCAGTCAACCTCAAAAATATATGCTTGATCAATGAGCCATTTGGCGGATTGATTGGCTCACCTGAGAAGACACTTTTCTGGACCGATTTTCGATCCGATTGGTTCTTTTCGTGCATGTTGTCGGGTTTCCTTTATGAGACCCCTAAAAATGCTTGTTTTGTGAATCCTTTAATGCTTTTTAAGTCTGCTCCGTCCCAACACGTTTTTGGCCTGTTAGCATAAAATTCACATCAAGATATACATATATTAGCTACAAATAACATTGTCAATGAGGGTAAAAGACATAAAAATGAGACAGCAGCTGTAGCTACAGTAGATGCAATAGCTACAACACTTCCAATGGGTTGTAAGCACGCGTAAATTGAAAGTGACAATGAAATTGTTCTTAAAATTACAAAGAATTGAGTATGGCTGCCCTTGAAAAAAAAGAAACTCAAATGTGGAGATTCTACTTCTTGACTCCTTAGGCAAATCCTTTCTACCGAAAGGGACTGAAGGGGATCTCCTTACATACAAAAAAGGGAGGATGTCTGATGTTGGGTTTTGGGCATTTAAGTTAACAATGTGTGTTGTTGCATGACCTAATCTCTATGGGGCTTGATATTGTGATAATGGTGGTGTTTTTTAGGTGTTTGTAGCTCTAAAGTTGTTTCGTTCGTGTTGGGTGTTTGTTTGGGGGTGGTTCTGGGCTGCGGTTTAGGCATTAGCCGGTGCGTATGGGTGCTTGAACTTCCTCCCTTGCACATGCCTTCTTCAATTGTTCGTCGCCATCTTTCTGTAGCACCATTGAGGTTTCCATTGATGGGACAACTTCGCATTGCTCGAGTTTTCGGTAGGGTGCTATATCTGCTGTGACCGTTCTAGGACGATTTGGTTTGTTGATGTTTATACGGTTTTGTTGTGGGTTTTGTGTGCATGACAAGGATATGGTAGTGCTTTGGTGGATGGTTGGGTGTACGAGAAGGTTTGTGTTGGTTCTTGTGGGGGTCTGGGTTGCGTTTGTTCTCCACATAGGATGTCTGGTATTTGATTTCGTTGTCATTCGTGGTGTCTTCACTGTTGCCCAGTTCAGGTTTGATTTTGCAGTCATCGTCTTCCTTTGGTGATCTCATTTGGTGTTGGGCCCTTGGTGAGCATTTCATACTAGGGAGAGCAACTTGATCCATTCATTGTTTATGCGTCCAATGTGATTCTTTTATTTTGAGTTTGGATGTGAAAAACGGGTTTTAAAAGGATTTGATTTGAATGTTTATAAAAGGGTTATTGGTCGGGTTGGATTCAGATGGAGGCAAATCCAACCCATCACCCAATCTGAACCCGACTCAATATGCATATATTTAGTTTCTTTTTTAATTGAATCGACAAGTGTATAATGTTTCTTACTCGTTTGGTTATATGTGTTAGTAAACACGTACACTACGGAATATAATTATGTTAACGTATGTGATTCACCAGATGTTTTCATATTGGAGTATTTATGCAGCAAGAGGACTATTATGTTAATATTGTATTAAGATATCATTAGTTTGCTTTAAGAGTTATACAAGTAATGCAGGGTTGGATATCCATTTCGGCTAAATGATGTAGATTTGGGTCGAATTGCTCAATATGGGCAAAGGTCAATCGAACGCAAACCCAATTTGTTGCAATCTCTATGTCAAGCCCAAGCTTCATTTGTAGCTGGGTTGAGCGTGGTGGGTGAGGTTGATTTGTTAGCATTTTAGTTGAGAGTCGTGTTGAAGAGGATGGACTAGGTGTGTCAGTAAGTCTGCTGTCTAGTGGCTGGTGTGGGGGTGAAGTGAGGAATTGTGGTGATGGAGTTGTTGTGGCCGTCAGTTGCTTAGGTGTAAGTTAGATGCGGTTTGGCGTCTCACGTGTTTGTGACAATGATATGGAATGCAAGGGGACCTTCGTGGGCATCGTCTGATGTGTTTCTCAGTTTCTTATTGCTTAGCTCGTCCCTTATCTCCCCAATGTATTTTGTGGCTTTTGCTTGTCTATTGTGGTGGGACGCGGGTGAGGTTTTAGTGGACTTTGCCCGCTTTCCTATTCTGCCTACTTCGTTGCAATACGGAGCATCAATTATTAAAAAATGGAAAATTATAACTTAGACATTCTGATATTTTAAATATTTATATATATAATGAGGTATTATGAGAATTGAAAATTTTATCATTATGATATCTCTTATGTAGGAATGTGATGAATTTTTGTAAGAATATGACCATCTTTTTATTAAACAAAAGTTGATGTAATACATAATATGATAATATATACGAGTTATATTAATATTTTCATCAATAGTTTAGTTAATTGCCATAAAATGTACATTGAATATTGATGTGAACTACCTAAATTTTGTCAAAATTATGTGTCATGTCAATGCCTTTCACCACCTCTACGGACCACCAGAAACCTACTTCTCTCTCTCAAAACCCCAACCTCTCTCTAACCCCACTCACTCTCTCTTGAGCCCCTTAGCTCCACCGTCCACCAAGTCGGAGATGAGTGGAAGAAAGGAAGTTGGAAAATCGAATGATGGAGTCCAAGGGTACACCTTGTTTGTGGATAACCTACAATTGCGTATGTATAACCAGTGATTGAAAATGAATTTTTCCAATCATGGAAATGAAAAGTGAAGCACAAGAAGAGTGTGAGGTTTGGGTTACGTTAGGTTTTGACGCCTAAAGGAGGCAAAGGCGGCTATCGAGAAGGTGAATGGGGTACGGTTGGGGGATAGGAGGATTACAATAAATTGGGCAAAATTCTCCAAAGGATAGAAAAGGAATCAGAAAATGAGCAAGACTCCAAATACTAGGAAGACTTTAGCGAATCCTACATGGCACGATGACAAAACCTTTGCTCACATTGTCAATTGTGTACCTCCTCAGGGAAACATCAAGGGGGAAAGGGTGAACAAACTACCCATCTATGGGGTGGAGAGGAGGATTGTTTTAGGGAAACAAGAAGAGGGGAATGTGGAAAAGTTGTGCCATAATATCTTAATAGAGGCTGAGGGGAAAATAAGTAAAGAGTGGGCAAAGGGGATTTTACTAATGGATGGTGCAATGCAGTGGGAAGTGCTAAGCCTTGGAGGAAGGAAGTTTATGATTGTCTTCCAGAAGGAGGAAAAAAAGACTTGTTGCTAGAAAAACAAGTCCGGTGGTTCGAATATGGCACATGTAACATAAGAAAAGGGACAAAATTTGACAGGAACTTAAAGAGGTTATCCTAGATTGCATGTTATGGGGTATCTTTACAGGCTTGGTCATCAGAGAACTTTAGGAGGATAGAAGGCGAGTGGGGTAGAATCATCGAATCGAATGTCAAGTGTAGGTGATTTTCAAAATTTGAAATTGGACGAGTACTTATTGAGACAGACAGATTAGAGCCGGTAAAGATATCGTTGTTCTGATCGTAGGAGCATGGTTATCACAATCGCGATTCAGATCGTAGGATCGTACGATCCTATTTTGCCCAAACGACCCGAATAGTGTAAAAAATTATAAAAAAGTGGAATCGCAGAAAAATCAAGTAGGATCGATAGGATTAGTATAGAATCAGTAGGATCGATGACTCTGACCGATCCTACTGAGTTTAATAGCATAGAATTAAAAAAATTAAAAATTTTAAATTACCCCCACCACCCCCCACATTTTCTCTCTCCTCCTCACTAACTCACCACCCGCACACCCCCTTCCCCTTCCCCTAAACCTTACCTAACCCCAACTCTTCACTTCACTGGCAACCACCAGCCATGCATGCCATGCCACGCCACGCCACCGAACGACTGCCGCTAGCCACGCCACCGACCGACTAGTCTAGCCACCAGCCAAGTTCTAACACCAACCAAAGGGCCACACACAACCATAGCTCATTTTCTTTTTGGATAAATCCCTAATTTTTGTTTAATTTTTTATTCTTGTAGTATATTATTGATTTACTTGAGTAATTATTTTGATTTTTATTTTGTTTATTTTAAGCTTGGTTTTGTTTTGCTTTGTTTAATTTTTAATTTTTGTTCAAAAAAGTTTTGATTTGTTTATCTAAGTGCCCATTTGAATTTTTGTGTTGAATTGTTGACTACTTGATTGTAGCCAATTTTATGAATTTTATTGTATTTCTTCAACTTTACAATACAATATATTTAAGGCTTGTAATGCGATTTTTATAAATATAAGTTATTGTTTTACACAAAAAGTAGAATCTTAGGATTCTCGATCCGATTCTACGATTCCGATCTTGAGGACCCCTCATCGATCCTACGTAGAATCTCGATTCTGACAAACTTGCGTAGGAAGCGCATAGCACATTGTCCATGCTTTTGAGGTTGGTCATGTCGCATCTGAAAAAAATATTAAAATGGAAGATTCAGCAATAGCGAATGAATCCCGAGAGTCTTCAAAGGAAAACAGAGAAGATTTGACCATGGAGCCCCCCCAAAGACGATAGGGTCGACAATAACTCACCGGTGTTGGAATCGCATAAAGAATCTGTGCTGGGTGTTGCTGGGAAGTTGAAGTGGTGCAGGAAACCCAAGAGGCGAAGCTTGGCAAAGCTGAGGATACGAGGAATAATGTTGTTGAAAGTTAGAGAGCTCAAGTAAGACGCTCCCCTCGGGGTTTGTAAATCTCTCCAAACTCAAAGTTCAGAAAGTTGATGCACTGATGACTTTAAGAATTCCGCAGTTCGAAGGAAGAAGCTCGACAAAGGAGATTAGAGAGGATCAGTTGACCTAGTTGGATGACACTAGCAACACCTTTCCACTAGGGTTTTGAATCTCTTTGAAGTTGCACTTCAGGAGAAAGTAGTGGTTCCTTCTTCCGAAAATCAAATGGCTAACCTGAAGGCAACCTCATGCAATAGAGCACGATTGAAGAAAGGCATGGAGGATTTGATCTCATCGGGGTTGGTTAGGAGCTCAAAGGAGTCCGTCAATAAGGAAGCATCAAAAGTGTTGAAGGTGGGGCCTAAGTCTGGTCGGAGATGAAAGGAAGGAGGCCATCATCATATTGCATCATTTCTGAAACTGAAGAAATTTGCCTACGTAGAGGGAAGGAAAGGGAAACATGGTTAGAATAGTGCCCTAACAGAATAGGTTCGACACGCTAAGAAATGTTGGGAGATAGACAAAAGACTAGGTTTAACCTACAGCTACATAGAAAGGTCACATGATCAATACATTTTGTGCCATTGAAGTCGATGTACATGGCAATCCCCTACAAAAGAAAAAGAGGAACCGCATGTAAGTCCCGCTGTAATAGCCCATTAACCACCATGAAGGTATGTGCCTGGAGTATTAGGGATGCCGAGGTTATGTAAAGTAATTCATTTTTAGAAGTTTATTGGTTTAACTCATTGTAGCTATAAAGGGGTTGGTTGGATCCAAGCAATAGTGTTTCATCCAAAAAACATCTCGGGTTGATGGGAGAAGTTGTCGTTTGGGTAGACTCGTGTTCCGACATTGGGACTTTTTTTTTGGGAGGATTGGCTATTGGGGTGTCTAGTGCGGCGTTTTGTTTGGTATCTATTTGTACTTGTTATAGCGGCTGTTGATCTATATCCTAGGATATGGTCGTAGGTCAATCTTGCTTTTTTTTTTTTTTTTTTTGTTCTATTTTTGCCTTGATCTCTATACACTCATGTATGGTCTCGGGTTCCGCCTTCGTGGGATGCCAGTTTTTGTATTGCAACATGTACATATATATATATTGGATCATGTTCAATTTTAGTATTTTTCAACGAAAATTCATCGCATCTCGACAAAAGGGTATATGATTGATAAAATTTTAAAATTTAAAGATATCTAAGTGATGCAATATTTAAACCTTAAGGTATTCCATTATAGATATTGAAATGTCAGATACTTAAGTGATAAATGGTCAAACCTCAAAGTATCTAAGTGATAATTTTCATAAAAAAAATATTGTAACGATTTGAAATATAAGATGACATGGTAACATTATTTGAATACAACATGACTTAATTTCGACTCAATTTTAATATGACTTACCAACATCTAGGTTATCAATGTTTGGAATCTAAATATTTTGGATGTCAAATGATCCCTTGCAATGATAATACAGTTTAAAAAGCTTTTCTAAATTGATCATTTTGATTTCTTTTTTCCCTTTCTTTTGGCAAATAGACGTGATGGCTTGCCGTGGAACATGAATCACAATATATTTCAATCTAATAAGTCAAACTCATCAAAAGAACCTTGTGCTCCACTTATATGAATGCACGAACATGGCTTAGACCTGTTTGTAGGGGTGTTCAAAAAATAATAACCCGAATAGGATTGAAATAATTGATAATATGTTTAACTCTAAGTAACTGGCTTAGGGTTAGGGCAGTTAGGGTTTGCCTTTGGAAGAGAAGATATGAGAGGGCTAATTTAGCTCTGGTACCATGTAAAATAATAAAAAGCACACAAAACTTGATATCCTCTCGTATATTTATAATAGTGGAGTAAGATATAATGAACATAATAAAAAGCATAAAGCCCAATCGGTCCTTGCTAGGACCCACCCCCTGTTCCCACCCCACCCACACCCCACCCCTACCCACCCCCTATTCCCACCCCACCCACACCCCACCCCTACTAGTCCCCAACTCTCATCAAACCCAACCCCACCCCATCAACCACCATCAACTCCACACCCTCACCAGCCACCACCGCCAGTCCCACACCTCATCCACACCACCGCCGCCGCCAACACCATCCACCACCGGTACCCACCTCACCAACACAAACCACACCCCTAAGAAGCCACCCACCCCACCACTGGTACCCTCCACACCAGCCCACACCCGACCCCACCCACCACCACTACCACGCCACAGCCAGCAGCTCGCAACCAACCAATAGCTAAGAGCGGACCCAAGTAAGTATTTGGTGGGTTAGATTATCCACAACACACCGGACCCAGGTTTGATCTTTCCTTTATTATTGAAGGGTGGTATTTTAATCCGCAGTTGTTGGGTTTTTCTTAATTTGTTTGATCTGATTTGCTCCTTGCCTTGAACTATGTTGTGCTGCTGCTATTAATTGTAGTGAGCTCCTTGTATATATGTTTACTTACCTAAGATAGTTTCAGATAGTGGATGTATGCTACTAGTTATGGAACTTGGAGATTGAGGCCATCTTCAAAGGGGTTGGAGGACGCGGGGGGGGGGGGGGGGGGGGGGGGGGGGGGGGGGGGGGGCGCGCGAAGCAAAAGGGGAAAGAAAATTTGCAACTTGGGACACTAAATATCGGAACACTAACAAAGAAGAGTTTCGAGGTGACCTAAATGATGATGACGAGAAAGATCAATATTTTGTGTCTGCATGAGACTAAATGGGTCGACATGAAAGCTAGGGATGTGTTGGGTTACAAGCCGTGGTATGTGGGCAAAGCCAGAGGTAGGAATGGAGTTAGCATCATCGTGAATAGCGAACTCAAGGATAAAGTAGTTGGAGTGACCAGGATGGGGGATAGGACCATAAGCATCAAGATAGTACTAGGTGGGGAGGCATTGAACTACATCAGTGCCGACACACCACTAACTGGACTAACAGAGCGTGAGAAGGCTACATTCTGGGAGGACTTAGACACAATGATGCAAGGCATACCCCAAACCGAACAAGTGATGATTGGCGGGGATTTTAATGGGCACGTTGGCGTGACTGAGGATGGTTACGCATCATACCATGGAGGTGTTGATTTTAGAACCAGGAATGCAAAGGGTAAAGCCCTCCTAGATTTTGCTGTCACTTACGACATAACGGTGGCCAACACCTTCTTTAAAAAGCGTGATGAACGCATCATCACGTATCGAAGCGGTGGGACAAGGACACAGATTGACTATATACTCTTAAGGAAAACGGCACAAAGGAATTGCAAGGATTGTAAGGTTACGCTAGGAGAAGACCTTTCTACACGACACAGGGTGTTGTGGGCTGACATAGAGGCCAATAAGAGGGCCAAAAGCAATAGCAAACCAGGCAAGACACATAATTGCTAGAGGGATTGAAGGGAGAGAAGTATAAAGTGTACAAGGAAAGAGTGGTGTCTGAGCTCGTGTGGGAATGCGAGGGAGATAATAACCAGATGTGGAACCAACTAGCCCAAAAGATTAGAGGGCTAGCACGGGAAGTTCTAGGTGTGTCAAAGGGAGGGGACCAAGAGACAGAGAGTCCTGGTGGTGGTGCGAAGAGGTCCAAGGGAAGATTAAAGCCAAACGGGACTATTTCAAGGAGTGGGTCTGCAGTGGAGATGAGGACAAGCGACATCAGTATCAACAAGCCAGGAAAGAAGCTAAGAGAGCCGTTAGAGAAGCACAATCAAGAGTGTATGAGGAGTTCTACAAGAGGATGGAAACCAAGGAGGGAACTAGGAATATATATAAAATTGCCAAGGCAAGAGAGGAGGACAAGGGACTTGGACCAAGTACAATGCATAAGAGGGGAAGATGGACAGGTGGTTGTGGATAAGCAATGAATTAAAGCTAGGTGGAGGGCCTACTTTCACGATCTGTTCAATGAATAGGGGGATACAGAGATATCCCTTGGTGATCTTCAAACATCTGAGGACCACCAGAGCCACTGTAATTACAGGAAAATTAGCCCCAAGGAAGTCACAGAAGCCCTAAAACATATGGGTAGGGGTAAAGCAGTTGGCCTAGCTGGTATACCCATAGAGGCATGAAAGTGCCTCGAACTGAAGGGCATCAGTTGGTTGACTAAATTATTTAACCAAATCCTCATGGGGGGAGAAGATGCCCAACGAATAGAGGAAGAGCACATTGATCCCAATCTATAAGAACAAAGGCGACATCCAGAGCTGCGCCAACTATCGGGGCATCAAACTAATGTGCCACACGCTGAAGTTGTGGGAGCGGGTTATAGAGAGGAGGTTACGACTACAGGCAGAGGTATCTGAGAACCAATTCGGATTTATGCCTGGAAGATCAACAATAGAAGCCATCCACCTCCTAAGGCGGACGATAGAGCACTACAGGGAGAGACAAAAGGACTTACACATGGTTTTCATTGGTCTAGAGAAGGAATATGATAAAGTGCCAATGGAGGTTTTATGGAGGGTTTTGGATAGGAAAGGCATCCCCATGCCATATATCCGGGCCATTAGAGACATGTATGAGGATGCACATACTAGGGTACGCACAGTGGAAGGAGAGACATACGCGTTCCCGATAAAAGTCGGGGTGCACCAAGGATCTGTCTTGAGCCCCTATCTGTTCATTCTGGTAATGGATGAGCTCACTAGGAACATCTAAGGAGGTGGACATTGGTGTATGCTTTTCGCATATGACATAGTGCTGGTGGGGGAATCGGAGGAAGAGGTCAATGAGAAACTAGAATTGTGGAGAAGGACATTGGAATCGAAGGGCTTATGACTCAATAGATCCAAGACCAAGTATATGGAGCTTAAGTTCGATCCCTCCACCATGCCTAGCAGAGAAGACGTCAAGATTGGATCATACCCTATATCGAGAAAGGAGAGTTTCGGATACTTGGGATCCATGATACAGCACAACGGCGAAGTTGACGAGGATGTCAACAATCGGATTAAAGTAGGATGGCATAAATGGAGAATGGCCTCAGTAGTACTGTGCAATAGAAAGTTTCTCTCAAAGCTAAAGGGAAGATACTATAAGAAAGTAGTGAGTCCGGCCATGTCCTATGGGGTGGAGTGTAGGGCGATGAAACAATATCATGCACAGAAGATGAAGGTGGGGGGAGATGAGGATGCTGTGGTGGATGTGCGGACACACAAGGAAGGATAGAATCAGGAATGACGTCATAAGAGGTGAATTAGGCGTGGCCTCCATTGAGGATAAATTAAGGGAGCAACGTTTGAGGTGGTTTGGACGTGTTAGGAGGAGAGTGAGCACTGCTCTAATCAACAGATGTGAGCAGCCTTGAACGACGCCAGGCAGGAGAGGGAGAGGTAGGCCAAAGAAAAGATGGTTGGAGACGATCACACATAATCTTACCCACCTAAACCTTCGGGAAGAGATGCCCTTAGATAGAGCCCAATGGAGGGCTAGCATTGGAGTAGCAAATGTAGCGGCTTAAAGCAGGGTAGCCCAACCTCTTGTGCTGTCACTAGTGTTCCAGGCCTTAGGGTAGTCCAGATTCGGCGCACTTTTATATGATCTGTTCTCTGATTTACTATCTGTTTGCTGCCTATTTCTTTGCCTTTATTTGTCTAATTTTGCCCTGCTTATATGCTTATTTGCTCTCGTGATGCCAGGCTGCAAGGCGTCATTACTGCCGACAACCGTATCAGATTGGAGGTCCTCGGAAACAGCCTCCCTTCAGGGCAGCCTTGGAAGGGGGAAGGCTGTGTATATCTACCCCCCAGACCCTACTGATGCGGGAGCCCTTTAAGACACTGGGCTGCTATTGTTGTTGTTGTTGTTGTTGCCATGCTTACAAGGTGGTGGGGAGTCATAATGGTTAGGGTGACTAGCTATAGCAAGGAACGGTAGTGAATAAAGTGAGCCAGGGGGGTGGTGAGTGTGGTGGTGGTGAAAGCGCAAGTAAATAGTGATTTAAAGTTAACACAGTGTTTTTAAAACATATTTATGAATAAACTGTGCAAAAGGTCCAATTTTACATATTTTATTTAGTTGTAAAATACTTTGTTCACTTCCCAATTTAAATTGTTACAAAAATGTAAAATGATTTTTCCTGTTAATAAAGCACAAGTCTTATAGTCAACTGCATCTTTTTCACAATATTAAACAATCAAAAAATGAAATCAAATGCAACCATACTCATAACATTTGTGAAACTAAACTACAACAAATTGTGACAAAATTATAGGTAAAAAATTGAGATTGCAAAATGACTAATTGACAGATTGAATTAATCATTTTTAATAGATAAGAATGTTAAATGTACCTAAGTCATACATGTACTTTGGGTATCTAATAATTAGGGATATAAATGAACCGAACGTTTAATGAACTACTCGGATTCCAAATCGATTAGGGCTCGTTCATGTTCATTATGTGTGCTCGATAGGTTATCGAGCCGAGTTCGAGTAAGCTGGATAAGCTTAACAAGCCAAGTTCAAACGAAAGGGTGCTCGCATTAATTTCACGAACAGTTTGATAAAGAGCTTAATAAGAGCTCGATATGAGCTCGTTAAGTGCTCGTTAAGAATTCATTAGCAGTTGATATTAGTTCGAAAATAGTTCAATAATGGCTCGATAGTAACTTAAAAAGCTCGGCTCCGTAACAAGCTCGACTCCATAGTGAACTTGGCTCAATTTTAAGCCAGATTGTGCTTGATAATAAGCTTGACTCGGCTCAATAAGCCTGACAAATCGAGCCTAATATCGAACACACTAAAATCTTATTAAAACAAGTTCGAACAAGGGTTTGAGATGCTCAATAAGAGCTTGGCTTGAACTCGAGCTTGATAAACCTTATCAAGCTCGAGTTCGAACAAGGGGGTGCTCAGCTCATTTACATCCCTACTAGTAATATTAGAAAAGTCATCAAATTATATGTTGGATAGTTGCTCTTGTCAATGGACCATTTGTCCCAAAAGCTTAAGCTGATAGGTAAAGGTCCAAGAATAGTTTTATACTCTAACATGCCCTTTCACACGAATGCCTATTGGGCTTGAAAATGTGGATAGTGCATAGGTCCACCTCATACCTTACACTTAAATTGTTTTTTAATATTGGAAGTGGGGGGTTGTTGAGATTCAAACTTATGACCTCTTGGTCAACAAAGCTCTAATACTATGTTAATGAACTATCTATCCAAAAGCTTAATCTAATAGCTAAAGACCCAAGAATAATTTTATACTCTAACAGCTCTTCTTATAAACCAATTCTTGATGTTATATATATATGGAGAGAGAGAGAGAGAGAGAGAGAGAGAGAGAGAGAGAGATTAAAATTAATGTCATAATAATAACATAAACAATTAAAATATATTTTCTTGGAAGGTAAGCATAACATTGATGAGTTATCAATAGACAATCCTGCCTAATGTATTAGCACAAACAATTCTTTTGAGATGCTGAAATGATTCCTATTTGGTTCTTGCTTGACCTTGCTAAAGATGACTTACATTGCCACCAAATCTACAACCTAATTATCTTTTTTTTTTTTTTAAATTTGAGAAACTTGGATAGATGGAAACATATCAAGCATCTCCCAAGTATCCTAAAATTGATGCTTCGAGTTTACCAAGGGTATTTTAATTCTGTCTAGATCACCTTAATGAGGATCAAATTATCACCCTCACTGGTCACTTGACGAAAACCCAAATTGAAAAGCTTTTGAGTGCATTTTCTAGCTGCCAATGCTCCTGCAACCAAAATTAGAGCATTACCAGGCCCACGACATTCCAATGTTAAGCGTTGAGCCAAATGGCTATGGTTTTGGATGCCACACGATGCCTTCTCAATCCTCTTTGATCTATTAAGTTTAATTTCACCTATCCAAAGTCGGTTTATTTTTGTTGAACAATGGCATGTAATGTACCAGACTTGTGTAATACCTTCAGGGCACCCCAATTCCTGATCCACTTGAGCATGCAACTTCCACTCCAAATTTCTTGCTTGCGCTTCTTGCTTAACGTGTGCCTGATTAGGCCGAGAACCGTGACATACAAGCATATTGTGGTTCTTCCACATACCTACAAAAGAGCGAGGGTTCTTCCATATATAGACATTAAAGTACTGGATTATTTACAACAAATGTCTACGTATTTTATTTACTGTGTTAATTTAATCCTTATACTTTTAGTTATGTCAATTTAGTCCATTACAATTTACATTATATCAATTTAGTCTTTTTTTTGACACGAATGTCAATTTAGTCTTATGATCAAATTAAAGTTAAGTTCATGATGCAATCTTTAACAGGAGAATCATGTAAAATGCTAGTAACTCAATATAAATCCATTTGTCGACCTAGTTTAAACCGGTTAGTAGCCGAACCATTAAAAATTATATCACCGACTTAAAATAAATTATATTCAAAGACCAAATTGACACAGTATAACTTGTACATGAACTCAATTAACACAAATAAAAATATTAGACCGAAATTAACATAATGAACAATAACCCTAAAATATAGTTACTCTATCACACGTTACGGTACTCTATAAATAAAAGGTAATGTTATTGTAGGAAAAGAAATGTTATTATCATAATTTTTAAGACAATTTTATAACTCTTATTATTTGTAAACAGTGTTATTACTTCAACAATGGCAACTTTTACCTTGCAATAACAGCTCTGAGATTCAAACCTCATGTATCTTAATCCCAACATCAAAACCAGCCACAACTGCCATTCTGTCTCTTAAGGATGTCGTCTCAGTGCAGCAGTATCCTACCCAGCTTCACAGCATGGCATTGTCGGATCAGGTGCGAGTCAGGGTCCAGAGGAAAGACCAGGCAATCCAAACCCCCAAAGAAGGATGGGAAGCTGACCGTGGGATTCGGCGGCAGAGGGAAGAGAAAGGAGCCGATGTGGCGGTGCGTCAAGGGATGTGGGGCTTGCTGTAAGCTTGATAAGGGCCCCTCTTTTCCCTCCCCTGATGAGATCCTTGATAATCCCTCTGACATCCAGGTACCCCCTCTCCCCCTTCTCTCATTTACCTAGAATTATTAGTTTTTTCTGAATGATTATCAAAAAAAATCGTAATGCAAAATAGGCAACTCGTATGGAATTTCAGATGGACAAATTAAAACTCAAATGGACCGACTTAGAGTCTTCGAACACCCGTTATTTTCCTTCATCTGGTCATTTCTTTTCCACGAAAGCTGAGTAGCCGGCTAGGCTTATTTGTTGACGTTTTGTTTCTTTCAAACTCCAATGTGAGATTTGCTAAGGACTCATATGTTTACTCCATACTCTTCCTCACGCGTGAGTATTCGACATTTATTATTTCCTAGGATAGATTTTGACATGGAAAATTACATCCTTTTTCTTGGATTTACTGACTATGGTGAAGGATTAGGAAAAGGGAGGATTAGCAATTGATGCCCAGAATCTCCATCATCCTCTAATACCATGTATGTCAACTTATATAGTGAGGGTTCGCTCCCATGGTAAGCTGGTCCACTAAATGGAGTCAGGCGTAATATTCTCTAACATTTACAAGAGCTTATTTCACTAAGAGGTCAGCAGTTGGAATCCCAATGATCTCCATTCGTAATATTAAGGATAAAACTGCAAGGACCCTCTAAACTATTGCTAGGCTTATATGCCGAGCTTAGTTTTATTAGCTTTGACCATAAATTAGAGGATTAGGCCACATAATTTAGGCCTATGGCGCACTAGGATTTTGCACTTGGCTATATATACACATAGTGGTTATGTGGTTGCTAGCGCTAAACCAAGAAATAAAGCAGTGCTGGACTGTGGGTTTTTATGGTCCGTGGTTGAGTGCGGTGGTTCTTGGCCTTTCTCCGAGGAGATTTTGGTGGCGGCACTGGTATTTCTCATCCTGGAGCATGGTGGCTTTAGTGGTGATTAACGACGCAGGGAGGAGTGCTGGTGACTGGGCGGCTGGTGTAAGAATGAGAAGCAAGATAGAGAGATGCAAGGACTAAGTTGTTCGTTCTGGGCCTAAGGTTTGCCTCGTTTTGAATAAGACGAGGGGCCATTTCCAAACAAAACTGAGTGAACTGGATTAAATCCATTTTGGAGTGAACCAGACCAGGAAATTGAACCAGTTCAGATTTTGAAAAATGTGCTCGAGGCTGTTCAAGTTTGAAGTGTTCGTGAATGACAACCAATGAGGTAAAAATTTTTGGTTCTGAGAAATCTTATTGTACTAATTTTGGGTGTTGGCAGATACAGATTGAGAATTATTTGTATGTGGAATAGCCGGAGTTGCCATTATTAGCGAAAATGCCAGAGGACGTGAAGGACAAGGAATGGAACCTATTGGATCAATAGGTTTTGGGCGTCATTGGTCTTACTTTGTCCCAAACTGTGGCACCTAATATTGTCAATGAGAGCACAATTGTTGCCTTGGTGGCAACTTTGTTAGGAACGAATGAAAAATCGTTGGTGATCATCAAGGAACATCTAATGAAAAGGTGGTTCATTCTGAAAATGACATAAGGTAATTTTGCTGCCCAACACTTGAATGCCTTTTAGTACGATTGTAAATTAGCTGATGTCAGTGGAAATAAAATTTGATGATGAAATCCGAGTATTGATATTGTTAGTATGTCTGTTCAATAGTTGGTAAAACCATGAGAATGGCAAATAGTAATTTTACTGGAAAAGAAAAATGAAATATGAAGACATACATGATCTAATTTTAGCCGAGGAGATTTGGCAATAGACATGTTTTAAATGTGAAAGCATGGGGTAAGAGTCTTTAAAAATCCACGTAGGGGTATTATTAGCAGTTGAACATTGTGGAAGATAGGCACATATGCAACGGTACGGCAGAATCTTCAATTCTGTCAATGTCGATGATTGAGGTCATAGAGGATGTTTTTTGAACTTATCGTACATTCACTAGTAGAAGGTTGGATTCTAGATATAGGGGCCTCCTTTCACACTACATCGTAGAGGAATGTGATATAGAATTATGTGCCTGGAGATTACACTAGAGTGTATTTGGCAAATGGACAATTGTTGGATGTTGTCAGTGTGTGTAATGTCAATATTTCATTACCAAATGGGTCCGTGTAGACTTTATGGAATGTGAGATATGTACCCAAGTCGATGAAAAATTTTATGTCGGTAGGACAACTTGGTTGGGGTAGTTATTCTACTTAGTTCTCAAGAGGTAAGTGAGAGGTCTCAAAGAGGACGTTAGTGATAGTCTGTGGTCTAAAGTCAGCCCACTATTTTAAACGTCAAACTCAGCTGACGATATTCCTGTTGCAAAAAACTCAGTTTTGAACTGATCGAAATATGTTAATTGGAAACAACTTTCCAAGGTTACATATCAGTCCAAAAAACCAATATGTGTGTTCATTCGTTAGAAAGGCCCTTCCGATATAGCATTGAGTACTCCTAGTGCATCTTTCATTAGAAAATGCTTGTATAATGAGTATTCTAGCTAGTGGAAGCTAGCATTGGGAGTCAAAATGTATTCCCTGCATGAAAAGACTAGTGGGAACAAGGATCCGGCTAGGCCAGACAATTATTGACCCGTCCTGACTGGTCGACCGAAACTCAAACCAAAAATTAGGGTTGGGATCAAAGGTTCGAAGATCCAAATGCAAATAACCAAAAACTTTTCAGGTTTGGTTGGGTTGACTTTTTGGGTCAAAAAGACCTTGCCTAGTGTTATGCTGTGGAGAGTTGCAACCTATGTAGTTCTTTGAATATCACAACAACAACAACAACAAAGAACTTAGTGCTTCAAAGAAGCTCTTGCCAAGGCAAGATCTAGGGACATGAGATGCATGCAACCTTAGGGACATGAGATGCGTGCAGCCTTACTCCTATAGGGTGCTAACCTATAGGGAGGTTATTTTCAAAGTGTCCTTAACCGTAAAAAGTGAAGACGGATGTTTCTATGAATATTGTAGAAGCTTATTACTTATTCTCAAGCATTACCTAGTTGCCTTTGATTTGTGGAAATAGTAAAATCGTAAATTATGAAAGGAAAAAGAGATGGAAACTATACTAGAAACATTTCAGAAAGAAAGGGAAAGGGGAAGAGAGAGAGAGGAAAGAGGAGAGAGAAAAGAAAGAAAACTGGGAGAGAGTGAACCTAGGATAATCATACCAAGTTAAATACTAAGAATTGGTGAAAACATTGATAAGAAAATCTATGAAGAGTTGACTCACTTGCAATTATCAGACATTTTTATCCATTTACTTGGACTGAGTATGAAGTTAACAGATATATTTATAAATATCTAAATGAGTTTTATCTTTATGATGAAGACTTTAGAAAGACTTTTATTTGTGTATTTAAAAAGCATTTTAAAACCTCAAGTACCTAAAAAATATAACATCAAACCTGGGATATTGGGACCAAAAATTCTTTTCTTTTTAGTATACAATTAATTATATAATCTATTGGTTTTCGTTATGAATAAAGGTCGTGTATGATTAAACTTCTGAAACCGTCAGTTTGTATAGAGTAATGTCATTGTCAGAGCAAATTTGTTATTGCCAAAGCAAGATCATAGTTTTTAAAGCAATTTTGTGACTCGTTGTTTGTAAGTCATATCATTGCTCTGACAATACTAATTTTTGCCATAACACCTCCTTTTGTATATTGAATTTTATTCATTAAAATATAACTAATATTTTGTTAAGCGCTCATTATGTGGTTTTTTTGAACTACTTTTCATGTGCGTATGTGTTATTAGTCTTATTATTTATGCATTGTATGAACACAAAATGATCTGCCTTTGGCGGTTTCTGATTGATGTTGGGGGTATGTTGTTTTTGGAAGCTTTATAGGAGCATGACAGGTGCAGATGGATGGTGTGTAAACTTTGACAAGAGCACGAGAACATGCTCCATTTATGATGGTGAGCACTTCATTCGTGCCCCTATGTAGTATCATGACATTTCACTAGACCTTAGCCAAGTTCCATAAAGTTACATCTATAAGGTTCACCTATAAGTCAAAGTGGTACATTCCAAAACCAATTGGCACTACGTGGAGTAGCCACTCTCCACTATGTTGATTTTTCCTTTGTAACAACTCTGACGTGGGATTCCTTACTAGACTCTTGATTCTTTAACACTCTCCATCACTTGTGAGTCTCTTTCAATGGAACCCCTCACTTACTCCAGTCCAATTGAAAGTTTACATCCAATTGGACCATCACTGCTTATAAGAGTTACTTGAAGAGACAGTTAGACGTCAAATTCAAAAATGAAACCCTCTTCTCGTGGACTTAGTGCCTAAAACAAGAGCCCAGGGTCAGCTTTGATACCATGTGAAATTTCACCGGGCAGGAGGCTGAACCAATGGAGTTAGCATATGTAAGGTCCACATATATGTCCAACTGGGGTTTCATCCCAACATTAATTGGCAATAGGTTAAGTAGGCCCACCGATGTAAGATTTTTATTAGACTCATATGCGAAGTCCTTAACAATATCCATTACTAAAAGTATAAATGGGTAACTTGTGTTATTAAAAAATTTATCTTCCATTGTGATTGGTGAAGAAGCAACTTCAAGATCCTTGTTCTTGTAGATCGGCCATATTTCTGCCGCGTGGAGCCAAGCGTTTTTCAGACATTGTACGGGATAGAGGAGAAGAAGTTCAACAAAGAAGCTTGCAGGCATGTTTGTCATGTCTTTCACGTTTATCGTTCATCTACTTTCATATATATTCTTTTGATATGGTAAATGAGCTGAGTCGAGCCCACTGAGCTGAAACCAAGATTTCTAGGGCTAATGGCTTAGTTGAGCAACAATTTGTTTTGCTTGAACTGGGATTGAAACTAATAGAGCCGAGAGAGCACGACATTGTGCTTAGCTTGGTTAGATTTAGCTTGAATATTAATCAACTTCAAGCCAAGTTCAACTTATTTAGGCTAGATTAGGCTCAAACTTTACTTGTTCTTGGCTCATAATTTAGCTCAAGGTGTTTGTACGTTGAACTTGGCATGCCTCAAGCAAGCTTAGCTTATTTAAGCTTTGCTTATACTTGGCTCATACTTCTGGCTCATCTCATGTAGTCTCACGAAGTGTAATAATCGAGCTTATTAAGCTCGCACTCAGCTTGCATAGTTGAACGAATCGGCTTAGCTCTGCCCGCAAGAAAAACATTCATTTCGGCTTAGCTCAAGCTCATGAGAAACCAAAACATTCATTTGAACTGTACGTTTGGTTCATTACACCTTTATTTTTATTCCTGGTCTGTGTAAACTAACTTCCTATATTTAAATATGTAGTTGTTGTAAGGACACAATCAAGGCAATTTATGGTGCAACTTCGGAAGAGTTGGACAGGTTTAATAGGGCAATCCGAAATGCAGATTCCACTTAAACAAATACGAGGCTATTTGACCTGAAAGTCGAAGTCTGATCTTTTTCTTACCAATGAAGCATCAATGTAGTGGCAAAACACAATGAAAGTTAAGCCTTAAAACAAGATATAGTAGATTCGAATTTTCTTGTGCATAATCAAAGCTTATTCTTTTATGTTGATATCTTTGGCTTTGAACAAGTTGTGTATTCACCAGGCTATCATATAACTTCCCATGAACATGTATCTTTACTATATACAGGACAAGTGCTCCCAAAAAAATTATATATAGGACACTAATGACACTTTAGTCAAGTCATAAAATAACACCAAAATTAAAACTTTTGGTTATAAAATCCACTCCAATTGATCTACCAAAAAACAATTGTCATTCTACAGGATATGCATAATATTTATAACAGGAATTAGAGATACTTGCCATTTATGCATTAAAGTAATCCGAAATGATAAATTGGTAGGTGAACATGACTACGGACAAAATTATGATCAACTTATTCTTTTTTTTTTAAAAATTAATAAATCTTCATGGAGATGGAAGATGTCTCTCGAGCCCCAGATCTTCAGGTTGGCATATTGCCACCCCAACCTCAGCTTGCAAAGGGGAAGGACATTACAATCAACATATGAGCATGTGTTAGTGGTAAGTTACCAATCCTACAAAATAAATGGTCTAGACTTGAAGCTTATCTCTCTTTCCATTAGATGTAATCCTTACCTTAAAAACAATCACCCTTGGTGTAAAATTGGGCAACTGTTTAGTTAGGGAATACAAATATACTATATATGAAGTCATGAAGTATATATAGTATTGTAGCTGTCAAGCTAACTTTACTAATAATACTAGGTTACTTGACATCCCATCATCTCTGTAAACGTCACCTATAATGCAGGATTAGACCCAACAATCGGATTGGTCGATTGGGGTTTTAATTAACTTCTTCGAAGTTTGGATCACTTCAAGTTCAAATTCGTTTGGGTTCAAACTATAAGATGCCTAATTATGAAAGATATTTTATGGTTCATGTCCATATATGAGGTAAAAAGTGACTATATAATTTTAATCCTTTTATAGATTTTATATACTTCTAGCAATGCAGAATAAACCACAACTATTAAGTTATAATTGATGAGCAATTAATTCATAAAAAAATCACCAATTTGAACATAAAACATAATATGTAGATTACTCAGATATATTTGTAACTAATCTGCTATAACTAGTCATGATTCAAATTTATATTACATGTTACAAGCTTATGATTGATTAATTATGCATCTAAAAACATAATTAACACAAATGATAAAATCTCACAAACCATTACATCATCTGTTGTTCAACATCTTAATAGAAACATTGTCTACCCAACACCTAAAAGTCAAATCATATGGATTACAACTGCATTTGTTTTAGCTTTCTTATAGTATACAACTATGAAGTTCTAATTGACTATATGGCTCGTGATAGGTCAAGAGAAAACAAGTCTCTTTTAATATGATTTTCAAAGCTTATAGATGTCATTCCATACAAACTCCCCACCCCGTTAACCACTGGGCAATCATCATATCGAATAGTGTCATATTTAAATAGATCATTTTACTTACTGGGCCTTTTGTCTGGCCATTATTGTAGCACGTGTGTCGCCCAGGGCATAAGGGGCAATGATGATTTGGCATCATCCTCACCTTCCTCCTACTTATTACTGGCAGTCTGCTCAGGGTCCCAAACTCAATGAGGGATTCAATTAGAATGAATATCTAGATCCAAATTCTTGTTTTAAGCACCTAAATTGCACTCGGACTTCCGGTCTAGCAGCCTCTATTACATGCCAGCACACGAACTTCATGGATCAATAATAACCTTTCATGTAAGAAAGCACCTACTTCCATGCACTCAGCGTGCATGCTGTATAACTTCCCCCTGCACAATCGATTGCTTAAGAAATATATAACCATCAATGGCTTAAAAGCGACTGAAACAAAATGGGTTCAGATCGTAGTTGCAAGAAGCGGGATCGAAAACGGGAGCGAAAGCGGGTAGTTATAAAAGTTTCTTGAGTTAGGAAGGTTGGTTGTACTAATATGAAAATAGGATACATAATATGACCAATTTACTTACAAATGTAAATTTCAGTCGCACTTCTATTTGATCTTATATTTGCTATACTTCTTAATGTGATTGATCATATAGAAAGAACTCTTAGTCATCATACATAAAGCACATCAAATTTTGCTATACATGAAGCATATATCTTTACTAAAAAGAACTTTTATGTAGTATATACTTTAGCCAATTACCTGTTGATAACCATCAATGAAATTAGCAAAGTATCTATTGATAGCAATCAATGAAAAACTATCTACTTTAGATGAAAATGGGAAAGCCCAAGAATGACATGAATTTCCATATTGTCCGACCAATTTTCTATAATGACTATCTACTCCTCTCTCTCACCTTCTCGGCCCACTTATTCATCCACTACTATCTATTTATCTCAAGCTTGGAACATGATAAAGAAGGAAATAGTGCAATTGGTTGTCATTATTTCAAAGTTGATCTAGACACAGATATTTAGGAAGACCAAACATGAGGTAAAACTTGTTCATATCTTTAAAGTTCTAGTAATACTACTGAGTTCTACACTTTTACTCTTCAAACTCAACAAAGGACGAGTCCAAGAAAATTGAGCCTACCGCCAAAAACCTCTTTTTAAGTAACTTAAGTAGCCATTAAATCATCGGATAATGTCAAAAACAAATTAACCTAACTTTTTTCACCCAAAAGATTCAACGATAGGTGAATCGCGTTCTCCCATAGGTGCACGAAACATCCAAAGCACTAAGGTACCATATTTAGAACGCAAATCACTACTTTTAAGATAGAAGCATGTGGGAAACAAATATATGACTTCGTAGAAACACGCTGGCTGAATCATTGGGGTAAGAAAGAGTTGTTTTTGCAGGTTAATTTGTTTTTTCATTATCAAAAAAGTTAGTGACTACTTGAGTCCCCTAAAAAAAGGGTTTTAACTATTGGACTCTATGAAACCCTATGATTAATGGCATGCCTAACATGGTAAGCTATAAGACCCTTGACATTGGCATGCCGCGCGCAGGGTGATGCCTGTCGTTAAGCATATGTCCCAATCATTGTGTTGACATAGTCCCTTGGTGCGCAAGCCTCTAGTGCATGGTTGGATGTCAGCGCCGAGATGTTGGCTATGACATAGGACATAACAGACCTTGACCCAAGCATGACTCAGGTAGGGCATGCGCACTTGAAGCAGCACATTAGCAGTAAAGGACCACTAGTCAAGCGCATGATCATGCTCAATCGGGCGCATGTTAGTTGCGCCGCACTAGTTAAAGACGGACCCTTGACTAAGTACTACGCACACGTTGTGCTAATATGAGATGGACATCAATCAGGAACAAGTGTATATGCAGTGCGCATCCTTTGTATGGATGACCCAGGCCTAGCGGAAAAGAGCCTGAGCATGGCATTAACGGGTCGAGGGCTATGCGCTTGCTGCACAGCGCTGACCCAATGCGCGTAGGTCGATTGTATCACATGCACAAGCAAGGGCAAGGCATGAAATGCCAAGTCCAAGCGCACAAGATCGGAGGTGCTGCGCTAGCGTCACAACGGACCTTCATCTAGATGCGATATGGCACCAACTCAAGATGGACCTTTGAGTGTGCCAAGGTATTAACGTTAACTTAGAGCGGGACAACGGATCTTGGCCTGAATAACGGACTAAGTGGGAGCCAAGACGGATGCAGGCCCTAAGTGATGTCAAGGACACGGCCAAAGGCCTAGCGCTAAGCATTGGCCCAGCCCAGGCACTCTTAGGAGTGCGCGGCCCAGCGCACGGGAGATCAGGCCCAGCGTATGAGTACGCGGGACTAGCTCAGGACAATGGCCCAGGCCCGGGCTACACAGGCATGTGTGGGCCTTGCGCAGGCATGCGCAGGCCCAGCGAAAGTATGGGTAGGGCCCGAAGACATGCGTCCCGGCCCAGGCCTGCGATGGCATGCGTGGGCCTGCGCATGCCGCGCACACATGCGTAAATGGACCCAAGCCCGGATGGACTTTGAAGGAGCATGTTGAGCACGTGAGGGACGGTTACCGGAGAAGAAAGACGAGAATGGGCATTGACTAGTTCAAAGGAGTTTTGAGCGGGAACAAAGGAGTGAAGTGGAGCATGGGGTAACCGCTAGTTCAAACTAGGCGCCTAAAATGTGAGCAGTTGCATTGACTAGCCTTGACTTGTAACCGTTGCTGGGCACCACTAGGCGTAATGGGCATGGTTTGGCAGTAGGAGGACACACCACTTGGCATGGCAGTTACCTCACTGCAGAACATGGGAAGACTGCTGGAAACTGCTGGGCGCCTCTATAAATTGGCTGTTTGGCTAGATTTGAGTGGATTCGGTTCTTGTATCATATATTGAGTTCTGTATACGAATTTGAGAGAGAGTTGAGGGCTTTCCATTGTAATTCAAAGAGTTTTCAAGTAATAAAAGCCGTCCCTTGTGTCTTGTGTGTAATTACTTGTATTGATGCTTGTTTATGTTTAATTCTGTTGTGCTTGTTTAAGTTTTGTGTTTAGGCTGAGTGAGGCGTATCCACAAGTAGTAAAAAAAAAATACCCGTGACAATTTGGTATCAAAGCAAGGTTTGCTTGAACAATGCTGTCCAGACCCTATCCTGGTTGCTGTTGGAATTCGTGGCTGAGTATAAAATCAAGTTTGCCCCTTGTATTCATATTTTAATTTCGTAATTCTAGTCAAGATCTAAATTTTGGATTTTGGCCTTGGTTGGTACTTGAGGGCTGTCTTTAGTGTTAACAGTGTCTTTGCTTGGCTGCCTTGTTGTGCATTTTTTGTATCAAAACCTAGTGGCTTACATGTGGCTTTGTCTTTAATTGTGTGAAATTGCACGTAGGCTAGGTTGTCTTAACCCCGTTAGTGCTAAAATTTGGCCTGGGCTGGGTGAGTCTAGTCCTTGTGTAGGTAGAGTCAGTGGTGGTTGCTTGAATTGTTGTGTTGGTTAGTAGTCACCATGACTCAAAGTCATCAAGAACCAAAGAAACGTCTTAAGACTAATGAACGCTTGAACTGAATTGAGGAAATCTTAGGTTCCGGGAATGATTTTGGGTGCTATGAAGTCCTTGTGCAGTGAAATTGGGTCCCTTACGGAGATGATTGAGTCCTTAATTGCAACCCAAAGAACCCCGTCTCCAGCCTCTACTCCCCCTACTAATGTATTTCGTAGGTTAGGTCCTAACTGTGTTGATAGTAGTTCCCTAATGTACCTCCTATTGGTGAAACTTCCATCCCTACGGTGGAAAGTTTATAGAGAGAAATTTTGGTGCTGCGTAAGACGCTTGATGTAGGTACTTTTGGGCTTGATAAGAGCAATATTAAAGTTCCTACTCCAAAAGCCTTTTGGGGTGATCATGATGCCAAGACATTGGAGAACTTCCTTTGGGACATGGAACAATATTTTATGGCTACCCATGTCCGGGAGGAAGATAGGGTTGTCATGGAATCCATGCACTTGATGGGTGATGCTAAGTTGTGGTGGAGGACTCATGTGGCCGAGGACCATGCTACTGGACCTGCTAGGGCTAGTTTGTGGGAGATCTTAAAGAAAGATCTTTGTGACCAATTCTTCCCAAATAATGCTTCTTGGTTGGCCCGTGAGTCTTTGAAGGAACACAAACAAAATGGTTCCATTCGTGAGTATGTTAATGCTGTTAGTTCTGTAATTTTAGAAATTAAAGATATGTTAGATGAGGATAAGCTATTAAATTTTATTTCGGGTCTTAAACCATGGGCTCAACTAGAGTTGAGGCGCCAAAAGGTCTAAGACCTTGTCTCAACTTTGGCTGCAGCTGAATCTTTGGTGGACTTTAATGTTGGCCATGATTTTTGTAGGAAGGACCACTTTAAGAAAGGAAAGAAATGTAACCTTAAGTCCTTTAAAAATGATAAGGGTCTTGCCACTAAACTTGACAACATTAAGATTTCAACAAAGATAGATGGAAATGACAAAGAGAAGGGTCCTAAGTCTATTGCTTGTTTCATATGTGATGTCCTCACTTTGCAAGGAATTGCCCTAATAAACAACCCTTGAGTGCTGTTGTTCAGCAGGATGAAGTTGAGGATGAGAATCATGAGCCATCTTCTTCTCATATGAGAATGAGCTAGCTAAAGTTAAAGGACAAAATAGTTTTTGGATGATGCGCAAGTGGCTGGACATCCTGGCAGGCTGGTGGGCTGCTATTTTTTTCAATGGTTTACATTTATGTTTATGGTTATGTTTTGTTCTGGGCTCCGTTGTTTTGGAGGCTTTTTGATGTAATTCTCATTTCGTTTCGATGGCTTTCATTTTATGATGTTTGGATGATCGTTTATCATGGTTTTATGTGCTGTACATATATATTGATTATACATGCTTTGATGGATTATCATATGTGTGGTTTGGGTGCATCTAAGGGGACTTGAATGCACCCTATACCGAAATGAGCTTTGAAACGAATGGATGTTTAATGGTACAACTATCGAACTACTATGTGACCTAATACGTGTTAAGACTAAAAGACACAAGAAACTATGTTAAAACACCTAGCGGACTTGTGTGCATAAGGACTTGGGTTAGTCTAGGCGAGTGAAATTGAGCCAAAGCATCTAACAGACTTGGGTGCACAAAGATTTGTGTTAGCCTAGTTGGTGCGTGTGAACCTTCGATTAGTGTTAGGCATGATTGAAATAGGATGTTGCTGGTAACCATGGAACGACTAAGGCAACGGACGACCTAAGTTGGTTTCTTGCGGTACTTACACTTCCTGCCAAGGACGTCAGGTTCTTTTGGTGGGGGAGGTTTGTAAGACCCTTGACATTGGCATGCCGCGTGCAGGGTGATGCCTGGCGTTAAGCATATGTCCCGATCAGTGCGTTGACATAGTCCCTTTGTGCGCAAGCCTCTAGTACATGGTTGGATGTCAGCGCCTAGATGTTGGCTATGACATGGGACATAACGAACCTTGACCCAAGCATGCCTTAGGTAGGGCATGCGTGCTTGAAGCAGCGCATTGGCATAGAAAAGGACCACTAGTCAAGCGCATGATCATGCACAAGTGGGCGCACGTTAGTTACGCCGCACTAGTTAAAGACGGACCCTTGAGTAAGTACTATGCATGCGTTGTGCTGATGTGAGACGGACATCAATCAGGAGCAAGCATATACGCAATGTGCATCCTTTGTATAGACGACCCAGGACTAGCGGAAAAGAGCCTGAGCATGGCATTGACGGGCCGAGGGCTATGCGCTTGCTGCACAGCGCTGACCCAATGTGGGCAGGTCAAGCACATTGCGTGCACAAGCAAGGGCAAGGCATGGAATGCCAAGTCCAACCGCACAAGATTGAAGGCACTATGCTAGCGTGACAATGGACCTTCACCTAGATGCGATATGGCACCAACTCAAGATGGGCCTTTGAGTGTGCCAAGGTATTGGCGTTAACTTGGAGCGGGACAATGGACATTAGCCTGTGTAACAGACTAAGTGGGAGCCAAGACGGATGCAGTCCCTAAGTGATGTCAAGGACACGGGCAAAGGCCTAGCTCTAGGCGCTGGCCCAACCTAGGCATGCGCAGGAGTGCGCGGGCCCAGCGCATGGGAGCTCAGGCCCAGTGCAGGAGTCTGCGTGCCCAGCGCAAGACACTGGCCCAGGCTCGGGCTACACAAGCATGTATTGATCCTTGTGCTGGCATGCGTAGGCCCAGCGCACGCATGCATAGGGCCCAGGCCTGCGAAGACATGCATGGGCCTTGGTTAGGCATGCACAAGGCTTGGCCCAGCCCAGGCCTGCGATGGCATGCGTGGGCCTTGTGTAGGCATGTGCATGCCCAACAAGGCCCAAGTGGACCCAAGCCCAGATGGACTTTGAAGGAGCATGTTGAGCACGTGAGGGACGGTTACTAGAGAAGAAAGGCAGGAATGGGCATTGACTAGTTCAAAGGAGTTTTGAGTGAGAAACAAAGGAGTGGAGCGAAGCATGGGGAAACTGCTAGTTCAAACTAGGTGCCTAAAATGTGAGCGGTTGCAATGACCAGCCTTGACTTGTAACCACTACTGGGCACCACTAGGCATAATGGGCACGGTTTGGCAGTAGGAGGACACGCCACTTGGCGTGGTAGTTACCTCACTACAGAACATGGGAAGACTGCTGGAAACTATTGGGATCCTCTATAAATAGGGTTGTTTGGCCAGATTTGAGTGGATTCAGTTCTTTTATCATATTTTGAGTCATGTATACGAATTTGAGCGAGAGTTCAGGGCTTTCCATTGTAATTCAAAGAGTGCTCAAGTAATAAAAGTCGTCCCTTGTGTCTTATGTGCAATTACTTGTATTGATGCTTGTTTATGTTTAATTCCACTGTGCTTGTGTAAGTTTTGTGTTTAGGCTGAGTGAGGTGTATCCTCACTGCCATCACATGTAGTCAAAAAAATACCCGTGACAGCAGCCTAGGCTTATATTTATAGAAAAGGAAGAGTACAAGGGTAAGATCTATAAATACATATAAATAAGGAATCCTATATACAAAATATATCATATCCTAATATGCCCCCTCCATCTGAAAGTTGGGGGGGGGGGGGGGGGGGGGGGGGGGGGGGGGGTGCGGATTGGCTTTATGAGTGCGGAAGCGATCTGAGGAGAGCCCCTTTGTGAAGATATCTGCAACATGCTTGTTGGTAGGAGTGTAGCAAACCTGAAGATCACCCTTGAGAACTTTCTCACAAACATAGTGATAATCAAAATCATCATGTTTGGTGCGATCATTAGAGATGGGGTTAGCAGCAAGATACTTAGTAGTGACATTGTCACAGTAAAGGATGATTGGACCTAAGAGACGAATACTAAGATCTCGCATGATGTAGTGCAGCCAGTCACTCTCGACAACAACATTTGCCACTGCCTAATATTCTGACTCAATAGTTGATTTAGCAACAGTAGGTTGCTTCTTTGCTTGCCAAGAAATAAGGTTAGGTCCAAGAAAGAGGGCATAACCTATAGTAAACCGTATGGTATATGGACAACTACTCCAATCAGCATCAGCATATGTTGTGATCCTAGTACAAGATCCTGGTTGGATGGTGAGTCCATGATCATGCGTGAGCTTGAAGTAGCGAAGAATGCGCTAAACCATCTGTCGATGAGAAGTCCTGGGAGCATGCATAAATTGGGAAGCATGGTTAACAGTGTAACATATATCAGGTTGAGTCATGGTTAAGTATTGGAGTGCACCCACAACACTACGATACTCAGTAGGATCAGCAAGTAACTCACCTTTGTTTGGGATAGTTGGACCCGAGATGGTAGGCGAGTTTGGACAATTCTGGAATCAAGCATATCATGTTTGAGTAGGAGATTAATGGTGTATTCATGTTGAGTTAAGAGTAGCCCATTAACACTCCGTTTAGCCTCAATAGCAAGAAAATCGTGAAGTGGACCAAGATCTTTCAAGGCAAATTGGTGAAAGAGTGTTTTATTGATAGATGTGAGCAAGTTAATGCTAGAGCTAGTTAAACTAATATCATCAACATACAAAAGCAGGCAAATAATGTCTGAGGATGAGCAAAAAACAATTAAAGATGAGTCATTCCGACTACAGTGGAAACCTTGACTAAGGAGAAAGGCACTAAACCGATGAAACCAAGCTCGAGGAGCCTGTCTAAGCCCATACAATGCCTTAACGAAGACGACAAACATAGTTGGGGAATCGGGGATGAACAAAACCTTGAGGTTGTTTCATGTTCCTCAATTAAATGACCATGTAAAAACACGTTTTTGACATCCAGTTGACATATAGACCAATTATATGTGACAGCTAAAGAGAGAATGAAACGAATAGTTGAGGGTTTTACTACAGGATTAAAGATCTCAAAATAGTCAATGCCTTCCCTTTGATGGAAGTGCTGGGCAACAAGTCTAGCCTTAAACTGCTCAACAAAACCATCCTCCTTATACTTGACCTTGTATTTCCATGTGCTACCAACAACATTTTGTTAAGTTCGAGATTAAATCTTGAACTTAACCTAAGAGTTTAAGAGAATTTGGGATGAGAAAGAAGGGAAGGGGATGAGAAAATAGAGAGAGTTAGATGAGAGAGAGAAGTTTAATCACAAGGATTAATTGATATTTCATTTGATGCCTTCATTACAATCCATCAATCGTTATTTGAAGAACTAGAAATGACAAGCTTAACTAAAAATATTTTCCCGCCAATACTAACAACCGGTAACCAACTTTGGTGCCTAATTCTAATGTAAACAATTAAACTACCCGCCTTTGGATTACAACTTGGATTCTTGCATTCATAACATTCCCTTCCCCTTGAAAACATTCTTGTCCTCTAGAATAAAAGAGAGCTGTAACCATGTAGATCACTTAGCTTATGAAAATATAGCTGAACTTCTTGCTTATGAAGTGTTGAACTTCTTGCTGAAATCTTGCAACTGAACAAACATCTGAAGCACTTTATTTGCTCTTGAAACTCACTTGCTATGTAATAGAAGACACCTTGAGTGCGCTGACTGCCTCGCAATCTCATACAACAGCAAGAACATGTATGTAACCTGTGCAAATCAAGATCTGAATGACACTGCAACTGGACCTGCTAAAATCTGTTGTAACTGAAAAGAACCTTGCTGAACTAACTCCAAACTGCAACAGATACATGAGTATGCCTCTTGTTGCTACAAAATGTTTGTGCTTGGATATATAATCCTCTTCAGGGGGTTTGGATTGATCAAACCAGACATCAACAACACCTCCAAGATGCTTCCTGATCCAGTTAGAAGCAACACTGTAATTTTGCTTGTAAAAAACGGCATAATCGAATTTAATTGTCATTAAACCCATAAGGTTGCACATGGAGTCCCTTATCAACTCAGGAGGCCTTCCCAACTCATACCAAGAGTACCAAGATCAAAATCAGCTTGAATAAATGCCCAATTATAGCCCAAACGACCCCATATCATGACTTTAGTGACAACACACGTTGAAATCCCATAAAATTGCAGCTGGAACTCCTTCATCTTGGATCTTATCCAAATTTTGTATTGCTTAAAAATCCACTTACTAAACCATCTTAGACCAAGCTCTACAAACTCTTGATTGTCTTCCGATTCGACCTGATGTGCTGCAGAACTCAACATTGCAGTAGTGCTACCTTGATGCATCACATACTGCCAGATTTCAACTCGTTTTCTGTCCATATGAGAGCTTCTCGATGCGAACAAGTCATTACAACTTCCCAAGGCCTCAATAGCACCAACCACACTCAATCTGTGCAACTCTTCCACTGCTGACAGTGAAGGGATTGGCATTACCCAAGAATTTTCAGCAGCCCTCTTGCAATCTTGCTGTCCCAATTTGATCAATTGAGCATTTGTGACTTTGGCTTTAAATTATGAACTTTTGTTCCACCAAATTAAGTACTCATGGGTCACAACTGAGTTCCTATCATCAGACTTGAAGACGAACCATAGATCAGGACACAATTGCCACCCCAATATTACTGAGAATACTTGCAGAACCAGAAGACATCCTACCTAATCATTACTGCTGAAATGTAAAATATTTTCAGCAAAAATTGCTCTTGTTCTCTTGTTGCACTCCTTCATCCACACATTGAGAAGGTATTGAAGCTTGTGTATGTTATTTTTCCATTCGGAACAACCACAACAGACCACTCTGAACATGTCCAGATTCTGAATCTGGTCAGCACTTCCCAGCTGCTGTTTGTTCCAATTACCAGGAGCTATCGTCTTTAGATTCACTTGGCTTTGGGCACCAGCTTTGAGGACATCCCAGCAGCCAAACGTAGCTTCAGACCACCAACTAACCACAACTATCATCCCTTCAAGGAGATGCCTGTGTTTGAACCGAAACCACACCAACTTCAGAACAATTGAGACTTCACTGTCACGATCTGAATTTTGTAGCCTGTAACATGTACAATCTTTTCCCTCAAGGCTTACTTTGATGTTAACCTCATCATGACCCACAGCCTCTACCATTATTTCACTAACTCTCGCACTGACACCGAACTTTTCACCATCACACAGCAGCACCGGTTGCCAAGCTTCTCCAATCACTTGTGATTCATCCCCTCCCTGTTCAAAGGGCTTGTCATCATCAATTATATCATTTAAAGCTCCTACGGTACTGATATGGATCTGATCAGAGATCTGTCTTCCCACATTACAACCTTGGTACACAACCTTCAGCTCAATTGCTAGCAAACGAACCCAGCTTTGTCTGCTGTGGACCTTGAGGCACACTCTTGCAGCTCGAGTGCGTCTTTTCAGCAAAAACTCGACTCCTCTTAGCTTCATATAGACTTGAGAGTCTTCTCCCGAATCAGGAGGCCACTTATCATAAGAACTTGCACTTGGATAAGTCACAACTCTACTCAAATGAAGAAATAAATCACTCCGAACTTGCCGATCGGCATGCCGATAGTGCATTTCAGCTGCTCTAAGTTCATAAACCTTCTTCCAACACAAGAGAGCTTGCAAGGCATCCATCATAATGTTGTTCTGGATCTGAGTTAGCACAACAGCACGCCCAAGGGTGAACTTATGCATACCTTGATCTGTATTTGAAGGTACTGCAGCAGCAACAACTGAATCTTCAACAGAATAACATTTCTCAGCAGTGAAATTGCTTCGATTCTATATATAGGCTTGCCAAGGAGTAATACTTAACAGATTTTGAGATGTTTTCAGTGATACCTCAGCAACGACATCAAATTTTTTAGTTGGAATCACAGGTTCTGTTGCAACCAACCCATGTATACCAACATACATATCTGAATCGTGCATACCAGCATATACACAGTAAGATCAGCATCTTGAGTTAGCTCTTGTTGATCATCAAACCTCATAGGCTGCAACACAACCTTATGCCTCAATTTCTTCTTTGTAATCTTCTTTGTTTCCCAAAAATGGTTCAATGCGTCGTTAAGATGACTCTTCTTTACTTTACTCTTCGCATTCTTTATCATTCCCCTGACATGAAAATCATATTCCCAATGCTGTAGCTCTTCCTCTTCAAAATACTCTAACTCTAACAAAGAGTCTTCATGAAAATTATCTCGTTCAACCTCAGGTTCATCTAGCTTGTTTTCATCAATTTCGGCATTCTCGGGGACGAGTTCATCCCCAACGGCAACAGATTCCACTTTCTCTTTTTGCTCCACATTGAACTTTTGTTGTTTAATGCTATCCACTAGCTCCGGAAACTCATTTGCATCAAGAACACCCGCACCATCAAACTGATGAGTTGAACAATGCAGATTCACAGCAGGAGAAATTGGCCTTCTAAATTGTTCTCGAATCTCAGCGAATTTCACTTCAAGTTGCTGCCTATGCTGATCAATAAACATGTTAAGCCTTTCCTCCAATTCTTGTGATTGAAGAACGACCAGATCAGATCGCTTTACTTCAATCGGCTGAGCTTGCTGATTAACCTTACCATTGCTTGGCTGATTCAATTGCTGTATTAATTCAGAGTTAAATTGCTTGATTCGATCAAGCATTGTCTTTAGCCAATCCGAACCTGTTGCATCCCTACCATCCATAATTCGCTCTTGAACTTCACACTGTGAATTGATCTCAGATTCCAAACCCTAGCTGGCCAACACGAACAGAGAAACTTGAGCAAAATCCTAACCGCAAAGTTAGTCGAGTAATTCGACTTACACCACTGAATTAAGCTCAACTATAACTCGCAATCAAGTCCTCAACGCGATACTCAGACAATCTTTACGAACGAAATCGAATTTCAACTCTTACGGTTCTCAGTTCAGTGTCAGAATTTCGCCTTCGCTGACAGATTTTTGCCTGAACAGTTCTCCACTCAATAACATATAATTCTTAAGAATCAACTGAATTCGCACCACTTCTATGCTTACCAACACAATTTCCTCACAATTCAGCAACAAACACAATTTCTAATCGAATTGCAACTAGAAGTTCAGAAGACCATTACCTCAAGCTCAACTTTTGAATTGTAAAATCAGAAATCACCTCAATGCAGTTTGTTTCTGATCCTCTGATGTTGATCAAGTATAATATGGATCAATTTTACTGAATTCGATCAAGAGCAATGCATCAACAGAAGTTGATGCTCAACTGAATGTGACCAAAGTACTACAATTATCTCTCAATTTTGATCACAATTAGGATCAAACTGAACTTGCTCTTTACTCACTGAATTCTGCTGTTTTAACTGTCAACCATGTGATCAACACAAGCTTGAATTCAAGACTCACAACCGATCAATAATTGAATCTCTTTTTTATGTTTTTTTCAAGCACTTTTCTCTGCAATTCACAACAGAAATCAGAACTGGATTCTTAAGCAATTTGCAATGCAATCAAAGGATATTTGATATCAAATCAGGTTTGATTTGGAAGCCAAACGAGGCTCTGATACCAATTGTTAAGTTCGAGATTAAATCTTGAACTTAACCTAAGAATTTAAGAGAATTTGGGATGAGAAAGAAGGGAAGGGGATGAGAAAATAGAGAGAGTTAGATGAGAGAGAGAAGTTTAATCACAAGAATTAATTGATATTTCATTTGATGCCTTTATTACAATCTATCAATCGTTATTTAAAGAGCTAGAAATGACAAGCTTAACTAAAAATCTTTTCCCGCCAATACTAACAACCGGTAACCAACTTTGCCGCCTAATTCTAATGTAAACAATTAAACTACCCGCCTTTGGATTACAACTCGGATTCTTGCATTCATAACACATTTTGATTTCAAGTAGGCGGAACAAGATCCCACGTTTGATTTTATAAACGAGCATTGAAGTCCTTAGCCATGGCCTCTTACCACTGAGGGCTCTTAACAGCTTGATAAAAGTATGTGGCTCTTGTACAACCGTGACGGTGGATAAGGACAAGATATGCTTTAATTTTCGAATATCATCTTTGAGACGAGTACACATAGGATGCACATTAATGGGCGGTGGTGGAGTTACCTCCAGTGAAGTTGGAACTGTACCATGGGAAGGCGAAGGAGGGACAAGTGCTTGTGATGTGTCAGAAAGTGCACTAGACGACTCTTCTAGCAAAGGTGAGGGGTTTGGCGACACAAACTCGGACTGAATGGGAGAGGTGGAGGACCTAGGAGGCTAGGCAAGACCACATTAAGGGACCGTCATGTATGGGTGGGAACTAGCGGGGGGGACCCCGGATGGTTATCGTAAGAGGGAACTCATATGCTATGAGGGAAGAGGCAGAAGAGCCTGTGACACTTGACATGATAGATGAATAGGGAAATAAATTTTCAACAAAATGATCATTGCGACTAACATGTATGCGACCAGTTTTACGATCAAAACAACGATGACCTTTACATCATGTCGTGTATCCTAAAAAAATGTATGGAATAGCTTGGGGAGCCAATTTATGAGCAGTGCGAGGAGTGATGTTAGGGTACCATGCACATTCGAAACACAAAAAGAATAGCTAGGAACATTATAAAACAAATTTTCAAAAGGAGAAACATTAGGGAATTCGGTTAATAATGAAGCAAGTTGTACAGGTCACATCAGCCCAATATTTTATAGGTAAATGAGCTTGAAAAGTAGCGTTCACACCATTTCACTAATATGCCAATGCTTCTGCCACTCCATTTTGCTTTGGAATATCAGGACAGGAAAGACGAAAGTAGATACCATGAGAACGACATAGAAAGGCCATTTTTCCATTGTCGAACTCACGACCACCATCACTCTGAAAGCATTTAATTTTACAATCAAATTGATTTTCAACAAGAGTTCTAAAATCACAAAACAAGTTGTAAACCTCATCTTTCCCATGCATCGGGTACAACCAAGTAAAACGTGAAAAACCATCAATAAAAAGAACGTAGTGTTTGTACTCAGAGTTAGAGGGGATGGAAGCTTGCCAAACATCATAATTCAATAACTATAAAGGATGAGTAGAAGCATGCATCACACGATCAAAAGGTAAACGGTGAGATTTCCCAAGAAAACACAGTTCATAATGTCCAAGAGTACATTTATTAAAAGAAACTAAACAATGTTTACATAAAACATTCAAAACTGTATTTCCTAAATGTCCTACTCGTCTATGCCGATGTCAATAGGTATTGAACGGGTAACTAATCCAATGTGATGTGGTGAGAAGCCATATAGTGTCCCATTAGTGTGCATCCGGAGTAGAGGCATCCTCGTTGTCTTGTCCTTTAACAAAAAAAAAAAAAATAAATAAATAAATAAATAAATTAGAGTCAAATTCAATAGTGCAGTTATTATCACGACACAATTGTTTAACATAAAGTAAATTGTGAGTGAGTTGTGGCACATGGAAAACATTTGACAAATGTAAGGGGCGAGTCATAGTGAGTATGGCAGATGAACCAACATGTTAACAGGTAGTAATGACTCATTACCAACTAAAATAGGCTGAAATCATAAGTATGGGCGTGGATTATGAAGAATACCTGAGTTGGAGGTC
This sequence comes from Simmondsia chinensis, assembly GCA_018398585.1. Classification (NCBI taxonomy): domain Eukaryota; kingdom Viridiplantae; phylum Streptophyta; class Magnoliopsida; order Caryophyllales; family Simmondsiaceae; genus Simmondsia; species Simmondsia chinensis. Next base: position 10,470,118 of record JAGTTD010000010.1, on the reverse strand, counting down.
ATGTGGTTTGATGCCTCAGAATCAGGGTACCACATGTAGTTAGGCTCAGTAATAGACATAGCAGATAGAGACGAGGAAAGATCAGTCTGAGAGTAGCTATGAGGACATTGAAGAGCAATGTGCCCACCATTGGGGGGTGGGGGTCAGGGAAAGGACCTCCCATACTTATATTTGCAACGACCTCGGTTGTTAACACCTTGCAAATTTGTGGTGACCTTGTTTAGTCTGGATTTAAAATTTTGAGCTACCACCATTAATATTGAAGCGAAATTTATGTCGACCTTTGATCGGCACAATTTTTAGTGGCTTTCAGAATGGAATTTGAAATATTCGTGTTGCCCTTGACTTAAACTTCGTATCGAACTGGCTTTGTCGGAAGATTTGAATTGTAGTCCCAACTACAGTTTAAGTGGGACATTAGGCTTGTTGCTAATTTTAATATGCTCCATAACTATGGATGTAGCACATAAGAGATTTGGTAGGGCTTAAATTGTTTAGGCAATATTTTCCCTTAGCTTGGAAGCAAGAGGAAAAGAGGAAACTATGGCCTTATAATGACATGTACCCACTACACAGGCGAGCATGTGACTTTGAGCGAAGGACAAAGCAAGCCTTGCTTGTCACTACTGCTCCTTAATGTCCATGCGACAGCACCTCAATAGTTCTTGAAGACCATTGTTTTTGACATCTTTAACTTATTTAAGAGTAAGCAAACAGGTAGGCAACTGTGGTGTTCTACCTAAAATTCTTACATACACTTATTGCCATCATAACCTATAAAGTTAAGAATCCTCCCCTCCTTTCCTTTCTATCTTCTCTCTTTTCTTTCCTTAATCTCTGCACATAGGGTTTGCTCATCATGGGTAGTGATAATGACAATGATGGATAATGATGATGATGATGTGTCATGATGATTGTTTGATGGGAATCATCACCCCCCCCCCCCCCCCCCCCCGGGAACCCGGCGACATCTTTTTTTTGTTTTGTCACGCAGGTGCTGAAGACGGCACCTGTAGGGCTGACATCAACATATGTGTCAGTTTTTTTTTTTTTTTTTTTGGGGGTGGGGGTGTTCTTGCTAATGTGCTTCCCTGCTTGCTGAAAAAGGGCAATTTAGGCTCCGCATATAATTGGGATCCGCTAAGTCCTTTCTTTTTTCCACAAGGCCAAATTTAACCTCCAATATGAAGGTATGCTTTATCATTCCTCCCACCATTTTAAGTTAGACTGATCTAGACTTTGTGGACTACATACTTAAAATTTGTATCAACCAATTGGACATTATTTGTGCAAATAATTCTCAACCAATCTATTTACAACCTTGGATAAAATAAATTGAATTGTTTTGAATTTTTTATTGTGGACTTGAACCTGTATTGCCAGGTGGAACATTAATGGAAAAAATTAATCTCCGACCAATTTGTACTTAATCCTTGATGAATAAATTGTTTGGGCCCGACGCACTAGCTTGAAATTGCATGATTGTTTTGATTAATTGATTTTGCACTATTTGAATGAGCCTCCTTGAAAAAAAAAGTTTCAATTTATTAGCATGTAATATGCTAAGATGGGGGAGCAAAGTAGATAATCGTATCCTCCATGCACATGCCCATATTTCGAGATAGAGCACCCTGGGTCACTTTATCTTATGTGCACACGCCCATGCATACAGATGGAGCGCCTTGGATAATTGCATCCTATGTGCACACGTCCGTGCATAGAGATGGAGCATGCAGGATAATCTCATCCAACACGCCATCTAAGGAACTGAGGCCATGATTGTCCTCCATTGTCATCCATTTACAGACAATATATAGTGAATATACAATTGTATATACGTATATATTATTGCTCTAAACCCTTTCTCTATTTGCCACCACTATGTATAACCCTATATTTTGCAAAGTTACAAATGGTTTATTTCAAGAAGTGGACGGATGAGGGAAAAGTATGTCTCGATTGTGGAAAATGAATGAGACAACCTGGCTAATAGTCGGAGATTTGTTGCTCACCAACCAGATGTAGGTTATGGTTCCAAGAAGTGGATTTCCTTTGACAAGAGCAAGCTACAGATTGAATAGTCCAAAGAAATTCTAAATGAGGGAGCTGCTAACAGAGTGCTTCAAAGCCTCTCTCATGACAATAAGTTCCCAACATTAAGACAACACATCTGTGGTGGAGGTGTAAGGTGAGGCAATGGCCTACGAGTTAAAGGAGTGGTTGCCTTCATTCCAAAAAAGTTGGGAATGGATAGAGGCGATATTGTCTCGCTTTAAGGAAGCCTTGATGAGAACAAACATTTTGAAGACAGTATTTGCTTCTTTTCATAGGTATGATCGAAGTGCAAGCATAGTACATGCATTTCGTGAGTGTTGGTACACTAAAGCCAACACACTCCATACTCAGGAGGGAGAGATGTCTATATCACGATGGAATATATATCAACTTTGCAGACTCCCCAAATCTAAATGGAATATATGATGAGACTGTCCCTAGCGCGAGTACTCTGATGGGCACGAACGAAAAGGGTGAGAGGTGTACTCCCTCACCTTGTGAAGCCATGTTTACTGCCCTCCATCAGCTAAGGAGCAGAACAAAGAAGTTGGTGCAGAGGTTTGGGTTGCTTTCTGGAACAAAGAGTTCGAAACCTTCCAAAAGGTTGAGCGTCGCAATCGGCTTGCAAAACCCCACTCCTAATTGAACCCTAGTGGTCACTGTCTGTCAGTTGCAAAAGCTTGGACCAAAGAGTAGACGAATGTTGTCAATGACTTGGACGTCCCAAATGAGAAGAGTATGAGACATCTAGTAGCATTTCTCTCGTGCTAGCTATACGCATTCATGCTCCCTACTAACTGGTCATGATTGATGCCTGAGCTATTACCAGCCATATGGCCACAGGTCAGCCATATGATCTCGTGGTCTTAATGCTTACTAGTATCTATCGAGGTCTGAACTCTGTTGCAGAGGCCAAGAAACCAGGCAATGCCCCTTTTTTCTTCCCAGCTTACTATGTTTATACATGGCTTGCTTGTTATTTTGGCACCCATAAAGAGTGGTATAAAGATTTACTACTTGGATCTTTAATGGTTCGTTATGTTGGTTTTGGGATTGCTCGACCTTATGAGGAAAATCAAAGCTCATGAGCTCATTCACAATGGAAGGGCAATGCAGCAATGCATATTCATTCTTAATCCTAATGGGATTTAAACATTGAAAGATGACGAAGGGATTAATGATAAACAATCAATCTACCTCAAGTATTTACTATCAGCTCACATGCAAATTCATGTGTGCAAGAGCTTTCATTGGCATTGCCTCCAATACTCCCCAACCCCTTCATAGGAAATTGTGCGGTCATCATCATTCAACACTCCTGGTACACCGTAGATGAAACCAAACTGCCTACAAAACCGATGCGGATTGTGTGGCCCAACCTGAAAGCTGTTGCTCACACGAATTTGCATTTGGGATGGGCGACTTGAGGTAGATTGATTGCTTATCATTAAGCCCTTCGTCATCTTTCAATGTTTAAATCCCGTCAGGGTTAAAAATAAGTGTGCCATTGTAAATGAGTTCATGAACCTGATTTTCCTCATAAAGTCAACCAACCCCAATACCTAGAGGTGGCAAATTCAACCAAACCCGAAAAACTGACCTAAAAAACCAGTAAACTGACATGATCCAAACCTAAAATATGTCGTAAATAATTGAACCCGAAACTGAAATGACCCAATCTGCAACTTACCCAACCCGTTCTTTGCCTGACCTGAAAATAACCTGATACCAATTTGACCTGACCTGACCGACCATTGACCTAAACCAATTGGACCCAAACTAACATGAACCCGAACCCAATCCGACCTGAAAGCTAAATTTACCCAAGGTCTTTAAATTCAATGAGAATTATTAGTTGTCAGAAGTACAATTGAACTTCATAATATACTATTAAGCACCTATATTGATAATTGTTATGTTTCTAATTCTTTTATGATGTAATAAGGTGCCGTGTGTTGTATTGTTTGAATTGGTGTTTGGCGCCAATGGGTCGGTTAGGCGGTTAAGTTCAGATGGTCAAGTTTGGCGGCTGAGTTTGAGTCGGTTAGGTGTTATGTCTTAGCGCATTGTGTCTAGATTCCTATAAGTAGGAGGATCATGTGTAATTCTCATTCATTCAATGAAAATACCAATCAATCTCTTTGAGATTAACCTTCTTTCTCTCATCTAACTCTGTCTATTTTCTCATCTCCTTCACTTCTTTCTCATCCCATACTCTCTTATCTTAGGTTAAGATCAAAATTTAATCTCGATCTTAACAATTGGTATCAAAGCCTCATTTGGCTTCCAATTCAAACGAATTTGATATCAAATATCCCTAGATCGCAGTGCAAATTGCTAAGGAATTCGATTCTGAATTCTGAGGACAAGAGCTCTCTGTTACTTGAATTGACCTTACAAAAGTAAAATATATATATATATATATATATATATATATATATATATATATATATATATAGAGTACATAGACAATTGAATCCCAGTAACAGCTATGGATTCAACCGCAATTGCATTGACTGGTGGAGTTATCACTAGATCAGCAGCAGCTAAGGCAGCTGCTAATGCTACATATGCTGATGTGGTTGGTGACAGTGGTACAACAGGCCAGGAGACGGTGACAATGGCACAATTGGACAGTAGTTTTAGTACAATGATTAAGCTAATCCAAAAATCTAATGCTGATTTAGTGCAGCAAATGAACCAGTAGATCGATGAGAAGCTTGATCAGCGAGCTCAGCAGGTGGAGGCTAAGATTGCAGATCAAGTCGCGCGACAATCTCAAAAATTGGAGGAGAGGTTTAACCAGCGGTTTGAGCAGCAAATGCAGCAGCTGGAATTGAAATTAACAGAGAATCGAGAGCACTTTAGGAGGCTAGATCCTCCTATTGTTCCTGATCCGCTATTGCCTGCCAGTGTGCTAAAAACAACCCAACCGATGACGTCCTTTGATGAAGTGCGACAGAACGATCACACTCCAGTGGTTGAGGTTGATATGACTGCTGATAGGCAAGGCCACAGTGAGCAGGTGCTGTCTCGGCCTTCAAATTGGAATGCAGGTCCTGGAACACGAGCTAGTGACTTGGATAGACCGCCTGATGATTTGCCTCAGCAGCGTTCAGGCAGCAATGAAGAGTCATCCAATAGCAGAAATAATAGCCATAGACAACCTCGGGTGCAGATCGATGCCTTTGAGGGAAAACAACCTCATTCTTGGCTGAGGAGGTGTGAACGTTACTTCCTCTTCTATCACATTGATGAATCAGAGAAGGTACAAATTGTTGCTGTGTATTTGCTTGGTAATCATGAGGTGTGGTTCTATAGCTTGATAAGAAGCAAGCCTTCCATTTCATGGAATGATTTTGCCAAGGCTTTGTGTGCTCGGTATAGTGATGAGGATGGAAATGATATTGTGGATAAATTCAATAAGGTGAAGCAAGAGACAACTGTGAGTGATTATATGACCAGATGGTGTGGTTCTATAGCTTGATAAGAAGCAAGCCTTCCATTTCATGGAATGAGTTTGCGAAGGCTTTGTGTGCTCGGTAGAGTGATGAGGATGGAAATGATATTGTGGATAAATTCAATAAGGTGAAGCAAGAGACAACTGTGAGTGATTATATGACCAGATTTGAGAATCTCCGGGCTAGCATTGTAACTGAAATTCAGGCCTCTGAGTCGTATTATGTATCAGCCTTTATAAGTGGTTTGAAGCCTAAGTTGAAGAACTTGGTTAAAGCCGTTGATCCTACTGATTTGTCTGTGGCTTTTGCTAAAGCCAAGCTTTATGAATCAACTGGTCTAGCAGCAAGTGATGCTCGCAGACCTCGTGGAAGCAGCTCCAAATTTGAGCAAGGTTCTGGCAGAACCAGGACCAACAGAACGGATGACAGACAACAACATAGAACGTGTTATCGATGTAATCAACCTTACCAATTTGGCCACAAGTGTAATCCAAAGTTCCTCATGTCTGCTGAAGGGACTAATGTTGGTGAGCTCTCTGATGGTGAGGAAATTGCAGAGGAAGGATCTGATTCAGATCAGGAAATCGAGGAAGGCTTGGATGATGCTACAGTGGAGATTTCAGTTAAAGCCTTGACAGGTAATGGGGCTCATAGCACAATCCGGATCAAAGGAAGGGCTGGAAAAAGGTCTATTATCCTCCTCATTGATAGTGGGAGCACTCATAGCTTTGTTGATCCTAAAGTGGTTAAGAAAGTGGGTCATGAAGTGATAAGAACTCGCCCTCTTGCTGTTACCGTGGCAAATGGGAAGTTTGTAACAACTCAAAACAAATGCCAAGGGTTCTCTTGGCTGATGTAGGACCGCAAGTTCAGCTATGACTTTAGAATCCTTCCTTTAGGAGGTTGTGACATGGTGCTCGGGGTCGATTGGATGAGAACTTATAGCCCTGTGTTGTTTGATTATGCAAACCTCACGGTTTCCTTTGAAGCACATGGTACTAAGGTCACATTGCAAGGGATAGCAGAGCAAGCTCAATTACAAGTAATGAAGGGAAGTAAGTTGAAGAAGGGCATTCAGAGATGTGCATTTCAGTGGGTTGGCTAGCTGTTTGTGATTGGTCCTACTGAAATGATTGGAATTACCGAGCCAGAAGTACAGATAGTGATCACAGAATTTGAAGATGTGTTCGATGTGCCCAAGTGTTTACCTCCCAAGAGGAGTTTAAACCATGAAATTCCTCTCAAAGATGGTGCAGAGCCGGTGAAGCTCAGGCCTTACAGATACCCTCATGCTCAAAGGTCAGAGATTGAGAAGCAAGTGGATGATTTGCTAAAAACCAACTTCATACAGCAAAGCCACAGCCCCTTTGCCTCTCCGGTCATTCTTGTCAAGAAAAAAAGATGGCACGGCTCGAATGTGTATTGATTATAGGCAACTCAACTCTATGACTGTTAAGGACAAGTTCCCAATAACCATTATAGATGATTTGCTCGATGAATTGTATGGAGCTCAAGTCTTTTCCAAGTTGGATCTACGGCAGGGTTATCATCAAATTAGAGTGGCGGAGCACGATGTGTACAAGACAGCATTCCGGACACATCATGGACACTTTGAGTTTGTGGTCATGCCATTTGGCTTGACAAACGCACCAGCAACATTCCAAGCCCTTATGAATGATGTCTTCAAACAATTTCTTAGGAAATTTGTGTTGGTTTTCTTTGATGACATCTTGATTTACAGTGCATCTTTCGAGGAGCATTTGAAGCATTTGAGGGAAGTGTTTCTGGTCATGCGTGAGCATAAGTTGTATGCTAAGTTGGCCAAGTGTTCTTTTGCTCAAACTCATTTGGAATACCTTGGCCATGTGATCTCTTGTGAAGGAGTAGCAACTGATCCCTCAAAGGTCTTAGTTATGAAGGAATGGACTGTCCCGGTTACCTTGAAACAATTGAGAGGATTTTTGGGTCTAACTGGCTATTACCGCAAGTTTGTAGCCAATTATGGAGCCTTAGCCAAGCCACTCACAGATCTATTGAGAAAAGACGCTTTCAGATGGTCTGAAGAAGCTCAAAAGGCTTTTGATGCTCTTAAGGCTGCAATGTGTAAAGCACCAGTTTTAGCAATGCTTGATTTCACCTCCAGCTTTGTATTGGAGACTGATGCGTGTGGAAGTGGTGTTGGGGCAGTGTTATCTCAAGGAGGAAGACCTATAGCCTACCTCAGCCAAGCATTAAGGGCAAAGCATCAAGCTCTTTCTACGTATGAGGAGAACCTTGCAATCTTGCTTGCGGTGGAAAAGTGGAGGCACTACTTGGATGGGCATCATTTTATCATTAAGACTGATCATCAAAGTCTTAAGCACCTGTTAGAGCAGAAAATTGTCACAAGGATACAAAGAAAAGGGCTGATAAAGATGTTGGGGCTTGATTACGACATTGAGTACAAAAAAGGGAAGGAGAACTTGGCCGCAGATGCACAGTCACGCAAATTTGAGGACTATGAGCAGGGTTCTCTTGGGGCCATTTCAGTGATCTCTCCTGCTTGGATGGAAGAATTACACTAGTCCTATGAGAATGATTCCTTTGCACAAGAATGTGTAGCCGCTGCCAGTGTGGGAAGGGCGAGCAATCTGGCTGCTGGTGCAGAAATTTCTGTGACCCGAGGCATTATCAGAATTCAGGGGAAGTTGTATGTTGGCATCTCTACTGATCTTAGACACCAGGTTATCAGTGCTACTCATGATTCTTCATAGGGAGGACATTCAGGCATGAAGGGAACGTACTAGAGATAGAAGGTTCACTTTAGTTGGCCGGGAATGAAGAAAGAAGTGACTAACTTTGTGCAAATTTGTGAGGTTTGCCAACAAACCAAACTTGGTGATCATAGATACTAAGGACTTCTCCAACCCTTACCTGTTCCAGAAGGTATATGGCAGCACATAAGCATGGATTTCATTGAAGGATTGCCCAAGTCAGAAGGGAAAGAGGTGATCTGGGTAGTAGTTGATCGATTCACCAAATCTGGACATTTCATTGCTCTGGCTCGTCCTGTGACTGCTGAGAAGTTAGCTCGTGTGTTCCTTGATAACATCTACAAGCTCCATGGGCTGCCTCAATCCATAATTTCTGATAGGGACAAGCTCTTTACAAGTCAATTTTGGAAGGAGTTGTTTGGTCTCTTGGGAACGACCTTGGCCCTTAGCTCATCATACCCCCCTCAAACTGACAGTCAGACTAAGAGGGTCAACCAATGCATTGAGCAATACCTTAGAAGCATGGTGTTTAGTCATCCTAACGGTGGGGAAGATGGCTCTCCTTGGCGGAATTTTGGTATAATACCCATTTCCATGCTTCACTAGGTACTACACCTTTCAAGGCATTGTATGGGTCTGATCCACCCACTCCTTTGGTATTGCAAAGTATTGAGACACATGTGGCAGAAGTTTCTGATCTCGTGCAGCAAAGGAAACATCTTATGCAGCTGCTGAAGCATAATCTCAGTCAGTCCCAAGCCCGAATGAAGTGGTATGCAGATCGTAAGAGAGTTGACAGAAATTTTGATGCAGGTGATATGGTATATCTGAAATTACAGCCTTATAGGCAATCTACAGTAGCAGTAAGGAAGAATGTCAAGCTTTGTGCAAGGTTTTTTTAGCCTTACAAGGTGTTGGAGAAAGTTGGCAAGGTGGCCTACAAGTTGGAACTTCCACCCGAATCATATATTCACCCTGTCTTTCATGTTTCACTTCTGAAAAAGCAGGTTAAACAAGGTTGCGGCTCTTCTCCAGACCCTCCAGAGGTGGGATCCATTGGGTCTCTGATCCTACAGCCTGTTGCAGTGGTGGAAGTTAAGCAGTTAGGAGCGGGTGATTCCAACAGACAGCAAGTTCGCGTAAGCTGGTGCAACTTGGATCAATCTTTCACCACTTTGGAAGAGAAACAATTTTTGTTGAGTCAACTTCCTTCTTTTCATTCTTGAGGACAAGAATGTTTTTAAGGGGAGGGGATTGTTATGTTTCTAATTCTTTTATGATGTAATAAGGTGCCGTGTGTTGTATTTGTTTGAATTGGTGTTTGGCGCCAATGGGTCGGTTAGGCGGTTAAGTTCAGCTGGTCAAGTTTGGCGGCTGAGTTTGAGTCGGTTAGGTGTTATGTCTGAGTGCATTGTGTCTAGATTCCTATAAGTAGGATGATCATGTGTAATTCTCATTCATTCAATGAAAATACCAATCAATCTTTTTGAGATTAACCTTCTTTCTCTCATCTAACTCTCTCTATTTTCTCATCTCCTTCACTTCTTTCTCATCCCATACTCTCTTATCTTAGGTTAAGATCAAGATTTAATCTCGATCTTAACAATAATGTAATAAATATATTGATAAAAATATAAATTATTTGATACAACTTAAACTTTTGTAGCTGTTCATACTACCAAGGTACTAAATAGTAGGATTATGAAGACCTAAAACTTGTACAACCTAACCCAAGATTGACCTGAACCCATGACCACTCCAAGTTAAAGTGACCCAAACCCAAAATAACTTGACCCAAACCCAGACCGACACGAGTAAAGGTAAAACCCAAAAAGTGACTCAAGCCTGAATGGGTTGACCCGAGCCCGACCTCGACCCGAGTTTATTATAAACCCCCTAAATGACCCAAACCCGAATGGATTCACCCGAACCAGACCCAAATGACCCGATTGCCACCTCTACCAATACCAACGTAATAAACCATTAAAGTCCACACAGTACATCTTTAGACCACACTTTGTGGGTGCCAAAATGACAAGCAAGTCAGGCATAAAAATAGTGAGCTAGGAAGAAAACAATGGCATGACCTAGTTTCTTGGCCTCTGCAATAGAGTTCAGACCTCAATAGATACTAGCAATCACTGAGACCACGAGATTATATGGTTGACCTGTGGCCATATGGCTGACAATAGCTCAGGCATCAATCAAGGCCCGTTAGTAGGGAGTATGAATGAGTATAACTAGCATGAGAGAAATGCTACCAGATATGTCTCATACCTCTTATCATTTAGGACGTTCAAGTCATTAACAATATTCGTCTGCTCTTCGGTCCATGCTTTTGCAACTAACGGATAGTGATCACTGATCAATCTGTAGCGGGTTTTTGCAAGACGATTACAATGCTCAACCTTTTGATAGGCCTCACAAGGCGAGGGAGTACCCCTCTCACCCTTTTCATCCGTGCCCTTCAGAATACTCGCACTAGGGACAGTCTCATTATATGTCCATTCAAATTCGGAAAGTCTGCCAAGTTGATATAGACCTCATCGCAAGATAGACATCTTTCCTTCCTGAGTACAAAGTGTGTTGGCTTTAGGGCACCAACACTCACAAAATGCATGCACTATGCTTAACATTCGATCATCCCGACGAAGACAAGCAAATACTATCTTCAAAATGCCTATTCTCATCAAGGTTGCCTTAAAGCGAGACAATACCACCTCTATTTTTTTGGATTGAAGCCAATATCTCCTTTAACCCAAAAGCCATTGCCTCTATCTTACCTCTCAACCAAGGATGTGCCGTCCTAGCATTGGGAAGTTATCAATGGGTTTCGTTTTGTCATAAGAGAGACCCTGAAGGACACTGTCAGCAACTCCCTTCGCATTTAGAATCTCTTTTGACCATTCAATCTGTAGCTTGCTCTTATCAATGAGAGTCCACTTTTTGGAACCATAACTGACATGTGGTAGGCAAGCAACACCATTATCCGGGTTGTATCGCTCACTTTCCACAATCGAGATATACTCTTTTCCCTCGTCCATCCACTTTTTGACATAACCAACTCTGTAACTCTGTAAAATAAAGGGTTATACATAGCAGTAGCAAATAGAGATAGGGTTTAGAGCAACAATACCTATGTATATACAAGTGTATAATCACCATGTATTGTCTACAAATGGATGACATTCAAGAGAAATCATGGCTTCAGTTCCTTAGATGGCGTGGTGGATGTAATTATCGAAGGATCTCCATTTCCATGCATGGGCGTGTGCACATAAGATGCAATTATCCAAGGTGCTTTATCTCCATGCATGGGCGTTTGTACATTGGATATAGTGACCAAGGGTGCTCCATCACCATACATGGGCGTGCGCAGGTAGGATGCAATTATCCAGAGGACTCCATCTCCATACATGGGCGTGTGCATATATGATGCAATTATCCAACTTGTTCTATCTCCATGCATGGGCATGTGCATACAGAATGCAATTATCCAAGTTGTCCCATGTCTATGCATGGGTGTGTGCACATAGGATACAGTGACCTAGAGTGCTTCATCTTCATACATGGATGTGTGCATGTAGTATACAATTATCCAATATACTCCGCCATCATAGCATAGTATATGCGCATAATTTGACATTTTTCCCCCTCAAGGAGGCTCATTCAAACAATCCACCATCGCTTAATCAACACAGTCATGCAAGTTCAAGCCAGCGCATTGCGTCTAAATAATATCAAGTACAAATTGGTGGCAAATTGATTTGTTCCATTAACGTTCACTTAGCAAGGTTGTCAGAATCGGGATTCTACGTAGGATCAGTGAGGGGTACTCAGGATCGGGATCGTAGAATCGGATCGAGAATCGTAAGATCCTACTTTATATGTAAAACAATAACTTGTATCCAATAAAATTACATTACAAGCCTCAAATATATAATGAAGAACATCAAAAAAGTCCAAAAAAAAAATCAAGCTGAAAATAAATAAAATAAAAATCAGAACAATTACCCAAGTAACTCAATATGCTAGAAGAATAAGAAATTAAACAAAAATCAATGATTTATCAAAAAGAAAATGAGCTATGTCTGTGTGTGGCCCGTGGGTCAGTGTCAAACCTCAGTGGGTGGCTGGGGCAGTCGGCCGCAATCAGCAGTGGCTAGGGCTGCCGGTGAAGATAAGTGAAGAGTGTGATGTGAGAGAATGATTAGGGTTAGGTTATAGGAGGGGGAGGAGAAGGGAAGGGGAAAAAATGAGAAAGGGGAAGGGGAAAGTAAAAAAAAAGCTAAAAAAATAAATTTAAAAGATAACCTGTAGAATTAGTAGAATCAGTAGAATCGGGGTAGAATCGGTAGAATCGGGGTAGAATCGGAGTAGAATCAGCAGAATCGGGGTAGAATCGGTAAAATCGGGGTAGAATCGGAGTAGAATCGGTGTCAGACCTCAAATATGTTATTTTTTTATTATTGACTCGGTAGAATCGGTGTAGAATCGGCGATCCTACCCCGATCCTACACGATTTCATTGTGAGTCTACTTTCTTACGATTTTTTACTCGATCCGGGTCGGTAGGGCATAGTGGGATCATAGGATCGTACGATCCTACGATCCGACTCGCGATTTTGATAACCATGCTTAGCAATACAAGTTCAAGTCCACAGTGCAAAGTCTTGTTGTCAAAAGCTCATGGCGCAAAGACTCCCCAAGGCCAAGGCGCACAACCGAGGTGCATGCTTTTTGGATATGAGGCGCACATCGGATGCATATATATATGTGTATATATATATATATATATATATATATATTAAAGTTTCTAGCAATAAAAATTTTTGCTTATTGAAGTTCCTAGTTTCATATATTAATTTAACACATTTTACAATAATATAACTTTCCCCTATTTATTCCACAGTTAAAAAACTTCCACAATATATAATTTATTTGAGGGTAGTTTGGGTAATTTGTGTCAAGTGAAAGGTTTAAAAGCATATAATTGTAGTAGGAAAAAAAAAAAAGGGAAATCTAAAAGGAATTGAGGCGAGCCCCTCACATGGGTTCAAAATTGTGCTCTTCATGCGCCTTAAGTTTGCCTTAGACACATCGCCTCGCCTGGGAGTTTTTGAGGCGGGCAAGCTAGCGCCTCACCCCTCAAGCGCTCCCCAGGCACGCTTTTAACTACTTTGGTGCAAAGAATTTAATACAGTTCAATTTATTCAATCCAAGGTTTTAGATGGATTGGTCGATAATTATTTACACAACTAATGCCCAATTGATTGATACAAGTTTTAAATATGTAGTCCGCAATGTCTAGATCAATCCAACTTAAAGGGCAGGAGGAACAATAAAGCATACAATCATATTAGAGTTGGAATTTAAAAAAAAAAAAAAAAAGGGTCGGTGCGGATCCCAAACAATAAATTGCCCTCTATCGACAAACAAGGAAGTACGTTAGTAGGAGCCAAAAAAACCTATCTATGTACTCTTGTGGAACAAATTCCACTCGGGATCAAGTCATAACATAGTTCAAATAACAAATTGGATTTACTATTTTAATTTGGCAATTCACATTTATATTCTTGCAAGCCTGCAACATCCATTTTCTAACCGCCTTAAACATGACGGTAGGGGAGTAAATGATCCGAGACACTCATGAATAGCTCCCGAGTAGCTCAAAAAACCTCGACTCCCAACTTGAACTAATCGAGTTCGACTTCGAGTATCAAAACATACTCTATTAATAAACGAATACAAGTCGTGTAGTTTAATACTTGACTCGATACTTGACTTGATACTTGGTTTCGTTTGGTATACCAGAGTTGCACTTGATAATTATGTGTACTCAAATATAGTTTGTATTAATTAAAGAGAAATTGGATATTAAATATTGGTGATTTAGAACTTTTTTGGTTAAAATGTAGTGTTAGGAATACTTGCGTAACCAAGTATAAAAGATGGTCAAGTAATAACATTATAACATAGTGAATATGCTGAACCTCAATATACGTAATACATGAGTACTCGCACGGCTAATCACATACGAGTTTGAGCAAAATTTAATACTCGACTCAAGTTCGAGTACCTATACAGTAATCAAGTTCGAGTTGAGTACTGAAATACTCAACTGGACTACACCCCTACTTGACAACTTTTAACCACATGTTACATCATTGGTGGGCTCTTTTGGGTTAAGGGAGATGCCATATACAGTTTATACTCAGGTGGGCCAGGAGTAACATGCAGCTTAAACTCGCGCCTCAAGGAGCAGAGCAATGCTTTAGGGGTAGTAGCGCTTCAAAAATTTCCCAATGGGACCCACTCAAACATCATCCGTATTTACTATCTTGTACGCTCCATTACTAGACTTTTTGCACCACGTAGGGCCCATCCCACTTCGGAGTGAATTTGCTCCCTGTTTTATAAGATGATGATATGCCTACGGACTGTTAAGACCATGTCTCCCACTTGGAAGGAGCGAGAGCACACCTTCTTGTTTAATGCTCTCGTTAAGTGGGCTTGGTAGCATTCCAGCTTCTGATGAACTTTAAGTGCTCTCATCTAGCATTTCAAGTTCTGCCAAACGTAACCGAGTACTTTCCTTAGAGGCGAGTCCTTCTTGGACAGCCATCCTAAAAGAGGGAAGTTGAATTCTAACGGCAAATCGACTTCGACTCCATAGGGAGTAAAGAGTTCTTTAGGAGTACGATGTGTAATTCAATATGCCCAAAATGCTTCTCCAACCTTCTCAGGCCACCCTCTTTCGGACCTGTCTACAACCTTCTTTAGTAGGCTATAAAGGGTCTTATTGAAAGCTTCGTCTTATCCATTCACCGTCGCATAGTACATGAAGGACTTGTGTTGGAGCACTTGAATTTTTTGCAAATTTAGCCACTAAACAATTGTCAATTCTCGCTATTAGTAATGATGTATAGCGGTACCCTAGACCTATGTTTGATGTGGGTGCGTATGCAATTGACCACGTTCTCCTTCATCACTTCTCTTAGAGAGTCAGTTCCAACCCACTTGGAGAAGTATTCAATTGCGGGAAGGATATAACATGGTCGGCCAAGGACTTTGGAGTAATAGGGCCAACTATGTCGAGACCCCAACGTTCAAAAGGCCATGATGCAATTAATGGGTGCAAAGGTCCAGGTTGGTGGTGTATGAAATGTGCATAAAATTGGCAAGCATCACATCTCTTAGCATACTCCATGCAGTCTTGGACCATTGTCGGCCACTGGTTGCCCATCCTCTCAAGTGGTCATGGAGTTTAGGGCCAGTATGATGAGCATCACAAATCCTAGAGTGAGCTTCCTCCATTGCTTGAAGAGCTTCTTCTTTCCCCATGCAACATCTATGAGCACTATCAAAGGCTTGGCGATACAAGACACCCTTGTAATGGCAGAAACGGTCAGCATGATGGCGAATCTCCATCTTATGGCGGCGTTGACTTCAGTGCTCACTATGATCCAAGTAGTGAATAAGTGGTTGCCGCCAATCTTCCTCGATGACTTCAAAAACTATCAGAACGCTGACCCTAATAGCTATCATCCATGTTTTCTTCACTAGTCATCGACTCATCCGCCCCCAGTGCCATGATGGCTACAAGCGAACACACCAGCCATTCCATTGGCACTTCTACGCACATGCTCCAACTTCTTAGCATCCAACACGTCCAACAGCTTGGTTACATATTTGAAGTAAGAGACAAGGTCTTCCTCCTTGCCCTCTTAGTCACCGAGGAGTTGTAGGATGACCAACTTGGAGTCTCCGTAAATGTCCAAATCCTTAAATCCCATCTAGATGGCCATCTCTAATTCTATGACTAGCGACTGATACTCAGCCACAGTATTGGAGCACTTCTCAGTGAGTGTGAATAAGTGAGATGGGACATGCTTCTCAAGACAGACACAAATCACCCTGGCACCTACATCATCCGCATGTGCCACGGCATCAAAGCAGTGTTGTTAAAATCACGCTTCAGCTGTGCATGATGCGCAAGGCACAATAGGCCCTGCCGTGCTTGCCTCCATATACTCGTAGCAACTCATTTCCCCACAGGCACAAGTAGGCATGTTGTGGCGCACGCTTCTTCAGTGCTAATGAAGCGTGCGCCTCAATCGCTTGGAAAAATAATATTTAAACCCTCACATTTTTTTATTATGATAATAATACAATGCATTTGGTTGCTTAGTTTTTGCCCCTTGGCTGTCTACCACTAACATTTTTATTAATTATTTTTTATGATTCAAATATCTTTGATGCATTATTGTTTCTTAAATATAAGTATGTTTATAAAAGTTTTAACAGTAAAATTTAATGTGTATAACTTATTAAATCTTAAAAAATTATCTTAATTTTTTATAATTTAATTTTTTTTATACAAAAATTGTGTACATATATTATATACATGATCAATAAAAATTATTATATTTTCTTTTTGTGATATAGATTATGTGTTTTTTAAATACACAACACTTGCTAGCAACTTAAGTTATGAAGGAAATAATATACATCTTACAATTAATATCATTTACAAATATTTAATCCAAATTAGCTACTATTGGGTCTTTGTTATTAAGTGTGCCTCATATCCGAGAAGCGTGCGCCTTAGTTCTACACCTCGCGCCTCAGGCTCGAGGAGCCTTTGCACCTCACGCCTTTGACAACACTGCATCAAAGTACATCTCCCATGGAGGTAGGATTTCGATAAAGAGGACTTCTTCATCTAGCAAGTAATCGTTTAATTCCAAATGCTCGAGAATAGGATGCTCAGCTAAGAAGTCAGCTAAAGCTTGCCCCTTGACAGATTTTGAGGGACATAAATAATGTCATTTTAATTGATCGACACAACCCATTTTGCTAACAGCCTTGAAACTAATAATGGGATCAACTCACGAAATTAGCGATGCAAAATGAGCTTACATGTGATGCTTCAACTCTTGAATAGCGAAAATGAGAGCCAAACACATCTTTTCTATGGGGGAGTAATTCAACTCCACTCCTACCAAAAAACAATACAAAGCCTTTTGCTTGCTCTCTTTGTTTTCTTGGGCACACAACACCCCAAGCACTCGCTCTTGAGCAGCTGTATAGAGGATCAGCGGTTTTCCTCGAAATGGTGCCCCCAGCATAGGCGGGCTTGTTAGGTAACTCTTGAGGCTTTCAAAGGCGTTGTTACAGAATTCATCCCACTGAAAGGTGCAACTTTCTTCATTAGACGACTGAAAGGTTGACAATATCCTAGCATGTTGGAAATGAACCTCCTAATGTAGGCTAGGCGTCCCCAATGACTATTGAGCTCAAGAAAGTTCTTAGGCGGTGGCATCTTTAGATAGCATCAATCTTGGACTTGTCAATCTCAACGCCACTACAGTGCACAATGAAACCAAGAAACGTGCCAGAGGTGACGCCAAATGCACACTTAAGAGTATTCATCTTAAGACTCATTTCCCTCAACCTTTCAAAGATTGAATGCGGGTCTTGTAGATTATCACTTCCTCTTTTGGATTTCACTACAAGAACATCTATATAACATTCAATGTTCTCGTGCAAAATGTCATCAAATGTCGTCTGCATTGCATGTTGATAAGTGGCGCCAGCGTTGTTTAGGCTAAAAAGCATCACTTTGTAAACTAAGACACAAAAAAAAAAAAAAAAAGTAGGTGGCTCAAATGAATTATATGCACCTAATCGCATGATCCAAACTCCAAATCAATTGCTTCATCAGGCAATAAGTCCAACTACCCTATGGCTTAAGCTAACCTGAAGCAGTTTCTTTTCGATTATTTCAAGCTTTGACAATATTGAAGATTACTGCCACGTCAATATTTTTCTGCTTCAACCACTCTCTCTCAATAAATGATGAAAGAGTTCAAGCCTAACGTATTGACTTAAGCAAGACACACAGAGCACCAAGCTAACAAAGTGTATTATTTAATCACAAGATGACAAGAATAACAAATATCAATCTAGAACCAAAGTGAAAAAGAAACCCATATGGATCCAACATAGCTGCATTCATAATCCTCTGATCCGAGATGCATAGTTAGCCACTTTGTTTTCATCGAATAGTACGAACAAAACCACCATTCCAAATTTTATATCTTCGATCCTTCAACTGGCTTTTGCTCGTGTTTCTAAATTTAAGTATACAAATTCCTTATTCCCGAAGCCATAAAATTTATTGCTATAACAATATCTTCCACCTGACAATCTTGAACTTGTCTTGGTAACCGTGTCTTGCTCAATGTGTTTGTCAAATGAGGCCACCTTGTAGGTCTAAGATGATTTTCAGGATGTTTGACCTATGGTATGCCTTTCTTGGAGATGCATAGAACCATCATTCGAATACTCTTTAGCCGATCTTCTGTTACCACAGGAATTCATGCAGAGACAGCTTCATGGCAATTGTGTTGTATCTCACCCTCACAATAGAAAACAAATGCTTGACTAGCTAGGATCCTGATGGCGAGTACTGTGATCTAGCAACTTGTTCTACGACCAATAGGATAGTCGTTGATGGACACCCTATCCACACTCCTTGTCCATTGGACTAATATGTAACGCAAGCTAAAGTTATGAAAAAGAATGCAGATCCGTTAGAAGAAAGAGCTCATTGCTTTGTCTGCATGTCACATATGAACTCCAATCCTACACCTAATGTCAGCAATCTCTTTGTCATCACATCAAAATAAAAATACCCAAAAACATTTTGGTAACCAGAGTGTTCAAGCTTGCATAGGCACATGTGGACTAGTCCTCGAGTTACAAACACAACCCACGTAGAAGTTTTCCGAAGTACAAGGTTAAACAAGGCTATTAACCTAGTGGGTGGCCTGGAGGAATCATTGACACCCCATAACATAATTTGAACACTGGGCCTAATATTTCATGAGGCAGCAAGCTTAAATGCCTTACCTCTTGAGTTAAACCCTACTGCCTTAAGACCATGCCTTAGTTATGACCTACAGAAAATGCAAAAACTAAATCAAAGATCAGATTCTTAGAAAGTGTGAAATATCTCTAATTTGCAAGAAATCAGGACAAAATAAAGCAGAAAGCCCAGATAGGATTGTGTACCTAAGTTTATGATCACATTGAAAGCCATCGGTTGTACTCGTCCATCCTTATGATGAAGGAACTAGAACTTGGGGAACCTCCACCACCATATGCCTGTAAGTTTGGCAAAAACAAATTCCCGTTAAATAAATGAACAGAATATGATAGATCAAATGTAAGAGAATGAAGAAAGAATGCAACGTGCAAAGCAAAACCTTTGCAATTTCAGAAGTATCAGTAGCAGTATCTGTGCTTCTAAGGCACATCTTGAGATTATTCCTTTGCATGTAAATAACGGCACCTATAGGCCTGAAATCATATACAGATCAATAGTTGCATAACAAGAAGACTTGAAATTGACGCATTGTAGAACATCAGGACAAATACTTGCATAATGAGAACAGTTTAAAATTGACACATATCTTGTGAATTGAACTGTATACATATCATAATTATGAAAACAGTCCAAATTGGTATTGGGATTGACGCATTGCAAAATATAAGGACAGATACTAGTGATCAGGCTTGTATTCTTATACGTAATTTTACTAAGAGGTGACATCTAGATGGCTTAGAATTAGGAAATGGTCCAGCATATTTGCAAACCATTATGGACATCAAGAAAATATGAAAGCATGCCCAGTCTAACTATTTCTCCAGAACAAGTCAAAAGTCAGCGTACTTTAGCACATTTTCGGTAGAAGATAAGAATGGCATTGAAGCACGTGTAACTTCATACTTAATGCCCAAACTGATGCCAGGGGGCCAAAGTATGAGAAACTTTGTTAAAAGTTTGAATGTTCAGCAGAAGCGCTTGAGAATGGAACATATTATCTACATATGCCTTTAACCAAGGAACAAACTGTTGTAGTCAACAGGCAGCAGAAATGTTGAATATAAGGTGGAATCTTGTTTAAGCAAATAGCTCAGCTTACTAGCTTCAAATCATGCTTCCAGTGAAGGCATATAAGAACGAAATATTAAAACTGCATTACAGACTCTGCTTCATCTTAGCAGTTGACATTGAAACACCGTATTAACCAGTCAGGGCCACAAGAATGACTATGCCACTCAAGGCATGCGACCTTAAACTGACAAAACAAATATTTCACAAGATCATAAATACCTCACCACATTTGAGACACCTAATGCCCATTGGATCGAATTTCCAATCTGTGGCAGAGATGCTAAATGGTGCAAAAAATTGTTAAGAGTGCCTTAAATGTAGGCCTGACATGGCTCTAGCAGACACAACCAAATCTCACTCAAACCTTGAGACTTAGGAGTTTATAATGTATCCACATAAATCTTCAATTATATTACAAGGCAGAAAGAAGAGTTTTCAAACTGGTGATAGTCGACAGATGCGGGGCAGGGATATGAATCCCAACACTTTAGAATTTGCATCAGCCACCATGGAAATGAATAAAAGCCATTACATAATGTGACGCCCATAATATACGGAATTTTGAGATAATTGTCAGGTGATTGGTCATTACATTGAATTACTTTGTAGCGTCCTCCTTAATGCATTTATATGATGTTTACAAGGTGAAGCTGTCAAATGGATTCAAAATTTGATAATTGTATGGATTTCCATCAAAATTTTGAAAATAGGAGCCTTAAAAAGAAACTTTTATTTTGTTAAGAAGGTAGTGTGATTGCCAGAATTACATAAAATCCACAACCCACTACAACCACAATGTGACTGTGAAGCACAATTTGATTCCATGGTTTGCACATATAAGTTTCAGATGGATATGGCTCATGCAAAAAGATTATCACAAATTGGAGTATATGATTATGAAGTGGGGGCGACTCAGAAAAAAAAATGAAAGAGAGTGGAAAATAAAAGATAATCATGCACAACTGCCAATACAATCAGAAAACTTCTTTAATTATCAAACTAAAAAAGAAGCCTACTTTAAACGATAATTTAGTTTGAATATGGACAATAGAACCTGCAGCTCTTATCCAAAAACCAAAACTTAAAGCAGAAGATAAGCACGCAAGAAACTGTTTTCCAATCAAGGCACGCATGAAATGAGTGAAGATCATTCAAAGAAAAGACTACCAAACTTGACACGCTGCCATGAAGAAAACCAAGAATCTTGTTTCTTTTGATCAGAGGCAAAGTTACCTCAACCCAGATGCAGCACTTCTTAAGCTAAGTTCTTTGGCTATTTCATCACTTAGATCAGGATTGCTATCAGCTCTGACTCCCTGAGAAATGAAGGCAAAGAATCACCTCTTATTTATTTATACATCAAAGGTCCGGGGAATGAAGAAAATAACATAATGAATACTATACCTCACAAAATACTATACCCTTCACCTTTTCCTTCTGTCATAAATTCCTTAATCATACTCATATTTGAGAAAGGAAATGAATAAGAGAGAAGAAGTGGTGGAGCAAATCCTTCCACTCATACTCGAGAAAGGAAAGTACCCCTTCCCCCTTCGCTTCTCCTAAATCACAAAGTCTTTTTAAAATACATTTATGAATAAACTATGAAAAAGATTTTTTTTTTTTTTTTAAAAAAAAACTTTCTTGTCAACCAAACACAAGCCTTACAATCAAGTACAGCTTTTTCACAACTTTAAGCTATTAAAAAGTTGAACCAAACGCAGCCTAAGATGATAGAGATGGTTCAAAGACTTACCAAGCATTCTCCATAAAATCCTCTACCCAATCTTAGCTTGAAAACTTTCTTCAGTAACCCTTTTGCAGTGTCCATACGAGATGACATATAAGCTTTTCCCTTAGCTATCATTTCCTCAGCACTTAAAGCCAGCAGCTGCAGACAACACACACTATACCATGTTTGAAAAGAAAACATTTTAACCAATGAAGAAGTAAAAATGAGACCTTAAATAGTTCATCTCACAACAAGCTCTATGCAAATGCATAAACTCCTTCATAGCAAGATTTAAAGGAACCACAAGACAGATTTGGGCCTCACATGGATTCAAATTGCAGTTGGATCTGCAGTCTTGAAATTGGGATTTGTGGATATTACATGACGGGTCATGGTGCAAGGTTCTTCAAGGAACACAAGCTGCATTTAAGCTTATATTGGCACAAATTTGAATGAATAGTGATCCGGTCATTGATTCTTTATACCTCTTTGATAGTTTTTAACATTTAAACATATTTATAAATTTCTTTTAACCTATATGAGGAGATGGCCTTAGATAGAGCTCAATGGAGGGTAGCTATAGTGGCTTAGTATAGAGGAGCATAATTTAGCTAACACCAGTAACCTAAGGCTTATATGTCCGCTTGTTTGATTCACTTGATATGATTGTGAGCCGTTTTATTGTCTATAGTTGTTTTATACTTTCTATTTGCTTGCTCTGCGCCTTTGTTTCTTTCTACTCCAATACTATTATGCCTAGATGCTTTTATGCTTCTATACTTGTGCCTTTATACCAAAAAGGGTACCAACACGCAAGCACCGGATCCCATTAGAACTCCGAAGTTAAGTGTGCTTGGTCGAGAGTAGTATCAGGATGGGTGACCTCCTAGGAAGGCCTGACCCTTCTGGGGGTACTCGGAAACAGCCTCTCTTCAGGGTAGCACTCTGAAGGGAGAAGGCTGCATACATCCACCCCCCAATCCTGCTTATGCGGGAGCCCTTGGGGCACTAGGAATGTTGCTTTACTTGTGCCTTTATATTTTTATGCTTGTCTGCTTTTATGATTCTTATGATTCTCAGGTTGGGGGTCCTCGGATACAGCCTTCCTTTAGGGTAGCACCTGAAGAGGTAAGGCTACGTACATCTCAAACCCCCCAGAACCTACATATGCAGGAGCCCTTAAGGCATTGGGATTGTTGTTGTTGTTGTTGTTGTCGTGTTTTAACAAATAAAATACAATATATGAAAATTTTATAGAGGCCATTACAAGAGTGTCATTTGCTCATGGACAATAGTTTAACAATTATCTGAAGAAAAATTAGACATAGGCCTTTATTTGATCTCATACTCCACTTATGCAAAGGTAAATTAGACCATCAACACAAGGGCATACTTCATCACGAACAAATTCCACTTTTAGATCAGGCAAACAGACCTGGTCAAACATGTGAGGATTAGTGATGCAGTTCATCTTTGACCGCCATTCACCAACACCAATGTTGAATGCCCAAATGTCTGGCAACCTCCGCTGGCGAAGATCTCCATCTTCAAGATACTTCAAGATTAACTCAACCCGGTCACAGTCCTCATCGTTCAGTAGACTGTTAGCTCCATCCTAAAAGACAAACTAATGCTTTTCATTTCCAAAATCAGCCTGACTCTTAGCAAATTTGTATTCATCATAACAGATGTCATCAAGTGCAAGAAACTCCATTAAAATTTCATGCTTCCAACCTTGCTCAAAAAGTATTCGTATGCAGCTACAGAGCTGCTCTTCTCATCATCAAAATAGAATGTGAGCCTCCCTACACCTTCCTTGGGATAAAGGATCTTTGCAACACTCGATTTCCGATGGTCGAAACATAGCACCCTAGTTTAAACCCAACAAAGAAAGTAACCCTATCAGCCAAGATAGCGTTTCCACACATGGCTGAGCAAGGATAAACATCATAACAGCTTACTCGCAGCAAGTTCTCCTAGAAAGCTCCGCAGCAAACCCTTGTGCACCAATAAAATCAAGAAAATAGCATTTCTTCAGTCCTTCAAAACACAAATCATCAATCCTGCTTTTAAAGGAATAATCTCATCACACACAAACTGAAGCTGGCGTAGAATAAAGTTCCAGTCAGCGCCCCCCCACACCCCCAAAAAAAAGAGCCTTCAATAATGTCAGCATTAACAATGAAACATTTTCACTACAAACATCGAACATTCCAGCTTCGTATTTAGTCATAAATTACATCACACGAAAACATTTTTAGTTATAATAGTATTGTTCCCCCCCACTTAATCAATCTTCTACCCCACTTTTAATGTCTTCTTTTGCAAATGAATGCAATAATTTGAAGAAAAAAATTCTCTCCACAAGCAAGGAACTGTCTTCCTGTCAAGAAGAGAGGAAGTCAGTGCCCTTTATTTCACTACTCCTAAGCCTAGCATAAACCTCATACTCTGTAAAACCTCAACCTGATACAAAATTGTAGAGTAAAATTCATTTTCTAAATCAAACAAAAAAAAAAAGTTTGAAGAAATATCATTTTCGACTTATAGATACGCTGAGGAGAAATACTTTTTGGGCTGAAAAGGCCTTTCCTCTAACCAAAAGTAGCCTCCAAAACTCTTCCTTAAGTTCTCATAAAACAAAGGCTCTATTTGGTAGATGGAAAAATTATATCCTAGAAACTTGTTTTCCTTTTTTCCCTTGTTTAGGGCGAATGGTTAGCAGAAAATGATTTTGCAAATCATAATATTCTTCATCCATGGGAGACTATGATTATATTTACAAAAGGGAGAAGTTAACATTCCATGAGGCTCAATAGTGGCCCAATAATGGTCCTTACTGCAAATTTCAGTTTCTTGGTTTAGTTTGGAAGTATTCGTCCAATTATTGGATCTAGGATATGATCCAATAATACTGGTTTAGTAGGTTTTGGACCAAAATAATTGTTCCGGTCCGAGTTTTAGTCCAGAATTGGAAGTAGGGGTGTAATGAGTTGAGCTAGCTCACAGATACCGTTATAAAGCTTGAAAGGTTCAACTCGTTTTAAGTTGGTTTAGCCGAACACATCAAGCTCAAGCATGGGAAAGTCAAACTCAGAGGCTATCACAAGCCTAAATGAGCTAAACTCAAGCCTAACCGAGCCAATGAGTCTAAATAGAGTTTAAATAAGCCAAAACAAAGCCAGCTTAGCTTGCAACTTGTCTAGTTGGGTTCAGATCAACCGAGTTAAGTCAAGCTTGAGTTCATGACAAGTTAAGCTCAATCTTAATGCCCAAGTAGAAACTAATGGCTAGCGGGCGTATCCTTGAACATGACCAACTTGGGCTTAGCTTGGCCAAATTTATGCTATTATTAAGAAGACTCTATTTAGGCTTCATTTTCTTGGGGAGAAGTTACTTTCCCCCAGAAAAAAGTTTTAGCGGAAAGTATATACCAAGGAAAACACAGTTTAGAAATAGATTTCCTTTGTTTAATTTGAAGAACACATCATTTCCTTGATATGGTATTCAACACAAGGATGCTCAAATAGTCGATAATGTCCCCGATTCCCTGGTCCTTGATTCAGACCTTAATTGGTCTTTGGTTTGGTCCAATCTAAGTTTCAAGTATTGAATAATTTAAACTTGATAAAATACTTGTTCAAACTGAGCAACGTTTGAGGTGGTTTGGACATGTTAGGAGGAGACCAAGCATCGCTCCGGCCAGGAGATGTGAGCAGCCACCTACTACACTAGGCAGGAGAGGGAGAGATAGGCCAAAGAAGAGATGGCTGGAGACGATCAGACAAGACCTCACCCACCTAAACCTTCGGGAGGAGATGGCCTTAGATAGAGCCCAATGGAGGGCTAGTATAGGAGTTGCTGATATAGCAGCGTAGAGTAGGGTGGTCCAACCTCTGTGCTACCTCTAGTGTTCCTAGGCCTTTAGGGGAGTCAGTATTCGGTGCACTATGTGCGATCTAAGCTCCTGATCGACTATTTGTTTACTGATTATTGTTTATCTGTTTATTGGTTTATCTCCAATCTGCTATTTCTCTACCTTTATTGGCCTAGCCTTGCCCTACTTTTATACTTATTTGCTCTCTTGTTGACAGGCTACCAGACTGCACTGACATTGACAAGCTTTTCAGGTTGGAGGTCCTACAAAATAGCCTCCCTTCTAGGCAGCCCCCGAAAGGGGGAAGGCTGTGTACATCTACCCCCCGGGCCCTACCTGTGCGAGAGCCCATTGAGGCATTGGGGGGTTGTTCTTGTTGTTTTTGTTGTATTGACCCTCAACCTAGCCTATTAATATTATAGTCCAAACCAAACTAAATAGATATTATCGAATCCACTTACTGGTCCAACATTGAGACCTTATAGATATTCACTCAAGTGCGCTGAAGATTTAGAACAATGAGCACCTCTACTTCATTTAGTCGATGTTGATAGTATTACACATGTTCGTTACAGACCATAAACCCAGGGTCTAACTCGGCTATTTGGTCGATGATCGGACATAACTATTTGTTATTAAGGCCACTGTTATTCATTCGGGCCCTTAGCAGCCTTTGGTCTGGCCCAACTAGATATGAAGTAAAGTGTAAAATATCAGTCAAACCCAAAAACAGACCAAAATAGGACAATTTGGTCCAACAGTAGACCTAACTCGTCATTCTTTGCTGCGGTCCTTATTTGAAATTATGACCTTTAACCGTTGTTGATCCTGTCCAATTCAGTTTAGTCTAATCCCGAACAGTTGAACAACCTGAGGTTTTGAGCCCAAATTCAAGGGCCTTGGAATGATGACTTTCACAATCTTGATTTTATAAGAGAAGTCATTCTACAACCCATCGGTGAAAAACATTTTCTTTCCAAGATTATTCTCTGTAAAAGAATGCAAGCCAAATAAGGGAAAGGAGTGATACAAACCAAATTCAAAATAAACGGAAAGTAACTAAAAAGCAGTAAAAATGTAGAGATTAAGAGTGAAGAAAGAAAGATAAAAAGGAAGACATATTTCATTGTTTACCTTGTATTACAAAGCTATCTCTATATATACAGTTTGCCTCCCTCCTCGAGTTGGGATTGCCTTTGTTATTATGCTACCCTACTACTCTAGACACATATACCTAATTTGGATACATGTAAAGGAGAAAAACGAGTACCGTAAATTTAACTTCTCCCTTAGATATTTCCATCTATCCAACCAAACAAACCCAAAGACAATGATCCAGCTGATTCATAATAATAAGGCTTGAGAAGTTATGAGTTTGTTTAGTATTGTTAGAGTTGTTAGTGTCATGTATATAATGGCAAAATTGTAATATTTTCAAATATTAGGGGTATAATTAATGATAAAGGGTAAAATTGTAATTTGCATATTTTTCATTTTGGGATTTTTTGCCCTGAGCTTCTTCTTCATACTTTAGGATTTGGGTTTATATTTGCAAGCCATTGTATTGATTCACTAATGATGAATGAACAAGAAATTTTCTTTGATTTTCTCTCTCAATTCTCTCCCTCTCTCTCTCCGAATTCCCCTTCTCTACTCTCCCTCCAATTCTCTCTCTTTCTCCCTCAATTTTCTCTACCTTCTATTCGAATTTTTACTGATTTCGTTACAAAATTGTTGATTTCGTTCGATTGATTCAAATCAATTGCGATCAAGCCTAATTTTGGGTCTTTACATTTGGTTTCAGAGCCCAGACTTCCAATTTTCGTTGGTTTAGCAACCTGTGAGGTTATGGCTCCAGGAACACGTTCCGCAAGTGATACACAAGAAGATGTTCCTGTAGATGACCAAATTGATGTTCAATGGGAAATCTTGATCAATAGGATGGAAGCCATGGATAAAAAGCTTAATGATCAACAAGGCCAAACAGAGAAGACATTTGCACAACTACTAGAAAAGCAAGCAAAGACTGATGCAAGAATCGAGAAAATGATCAATCAGGTATCAAACATGTACAAAAAGACTGAAACACTTTGGCTTAATCAGGTGAAATAGCTCCTTCTCTTATCCCTAACCCTAATAGCGCATCTACTTCTCATGCAATTTCTTCTTCCGGTCAAAACAACAGTAGTGGAACACAAACTTTAAATCCACCACCTGCTATTTTGCGAGGGGCAGATCTGCAACTTGTTGAAAATCAGGTTGTGCATCAACAACCTAGATATCAACGTCCCTACCCCAAATATGATTTTCCTAATTTTGATAGATCTAATCCTAGGGGTTGGGCTAAAAGATGTGATAGATTTTTTAGGATTTGTGGTGTCCCTAATAATGAAAGAATGGATATTATTAGTATGCATTTGGAAGGGGATCTGGGTCTTGGCTCGACGGTTACTTGATTAGGCGGGAAAATGTTGAATGGGATGTCTTTGTTGAGGCCTTGTGTAAAAGATTTGGGGATAAAAAGTATAAAGATGTAATTCAAAAATTTTAACAAGCTTTCGCAAGATGGTAGTGTGGCTGAATATCAGTCCAAATTTGAAGATTTAAGGTCTGACATGCTTAAATTGAACCCTAATCTTGAAGAAATATACTTTGTTTCAAGCTATCTAAGTGGTCTAAGGGAAGAATATAGGCACTTTGTCCAATTGCTAAACCCACTAACCTTAGAAGATGCTTTTGAAAAGGCCCAATTATATGAAATGTCTTTACATTCTGCTCTTAAACAACATGGTATTCATATTAATGTACCAAAGAAGGGTAGTTCTACTAACCAAAGCAACTTCTACACTTGATAGTTATCAAAGACCTAATACTAATTTTAAACCCAATAATCAAAGGACCATTCAAGATTCCAGGAGGAATAACCCTCCTCTTTGCTACAAATGTAATGAAAGGTATTATCAAGGCCATATATGTAAAACTAAGCAATAAATGTGATTATGGCAGAAGAGGACAATGCCTTGTTGAAGAGCATGACGAAACCCCCAGTGATGAAACTTTATCTTGTGAAGAAGTTATCCAAGTTTCAATGTTAAAATTTCCACTTGTGCCGTAACTGGGGGTAACCAAGTCAACACCATTACAGTCCCAGTAAAGGCCAATGAGAAGGACATTCTGGTTCTAATTGATAGCGGAAGCACCAATAGCTTTGTGGACCCAAGATTAGCCAAAGCCGCTGGATTTAGTTGTCACCAGCCCCTATATTGGCTGTAACAGTAGCCAACGGGAACAAAATGACAACTCAAACTAAGTGTCTTGGGTTTTCTTGGCAAATGCAAGGTCATGAATTTAAGTATGACTTTAGAGTCTTGCGTCTTGGGGGTTGCGATGTGGAATGGAATGGATGAGAATGTTCAATCCTCTTCTTTTTGATGTAGTGAACTTGAAAGTTTCTTTCAAGAAAGACGGTAAGCAAATTGAGTTGCAAGGTGTTGTAGAAGAGGGTTCCTTTAAAATGATCACTAGTGAAGGGTTAGACAAACTAATAGCAAAGGGTTCTTGTTGTTGGATTGCCCATGTTCATCCTATTGATGATTTACAGCAGCAACATCAGGTTGTTAATGCTGAAAATCTGCAGAATCATGCTCTTACTGCTGTGCCTTCACTGTTACAGCCTCTTTTGGAGGAATTTTCTGATATTTTTGCTATACCTAAGTCACTTCCACCACCTAGAGCTTATGACCATTCAATTCCCTTAAAACCGAATGCTCACCCTATAAACATTAGGCCTTATCGCTGTCCTTATAAGCATAAAACTGAAATTGAGAAGCATGTTGAAGAATTATTAGAAAGTTCTTTTATTAGACATTCACAAAGCCCATATGCTTCACCTGTTATAATTGTGCTTAAAAAGGATGGTTCTACTCGAATGTGTGTTGATTACCGAAAACTAAATGATCAAACCATAAAAGACAAGTTTCCAATGCCATTAATTGATGATCTCTTGGACAAACTCCATGGATCTTCAATTTACTCCAAAATAGACCTAAGACAAGACTACCATCAAGTACGTATGAGGGAAGAAGACATACCTAAATCAGCGTTTAGGACTCACCAAGGGCATTATGAGTTTCGGGTTATGCCGTTTGGCTTAACAAATGCGCCGGCTACATTGCAAGCCCTTATGAACTCAATCTTTAAGGAATACTTAAGAAAATTTGTTCTTGTGTTCTTTGATGATGTTCTTGTCTACAATTCTACCTTGGATGAACATGTTACACACTTAAGCTTGGTTTGTTCTGTTTTGCGTGCACATAAACTCTATGCGAAAATGAGTAAGTGTGTGTTTGGTACCGACTCCGTAGAATATTTAGGCCACATTATATCTAAGAATGGTGTGAAAACCGATCCTTCAAAGATTAAGGCTATGCAAGAATGGCCTAAGCCTAAGAACCTTAAGGAATTGCATGGGTTTTTGGGTTTAACCGGTTATTATCGCAAATTCATACCCGGATACGGAGTCATAGCTAAGCCATTAACTGATTTACTTAAAAGGGATCCATTCCTATGGGCTGAAATGGCAACAGATGCCTTCGAGGGATTGAAAACAGCTATGACAATAGCCCCTGTACTTGCTCTTCCAGATTTTGAGCATCCATTTGTACTCGAAACCGATGCTTCATCGGGTGGGGTTGGGGCTGCTTTATCTCAAAATGTAAGGCCAATTGCATTTTTGAGTAAACCATTTTCACCTAGCCAATTAGGTCTCTCTATTTATGAAAAAGAATACTTAGCAATACTCATGGGCGCTCCTAGACAGTGACACTACCTTGAGGAACATGAATTTGTAATAAAAACTGATCACAAGAGCCTTAAATTTTTGTTAGATCAAAAGAGTACAACACCCTTACAAAGAAAAGGGGCTACCAAGCCTATGGGTTTGCATTACTCAAATCATTATAGGAAAGGGAATACAAACCATGCTGCTGATGCATTATCACGTGTTGCTTCTGGTTGTCTAAATGCTATATATATTCTAATTCCTTCGTGGATATAAGAAGTCATTCAGAGCTACGAGCAAGACCAAGAGTTGCTTGATATCATTGCTTCCCTTACTGTTAATACTATTGCCGCATCGAAGTTTCAGCTTCAACAGCCAATTTTGCGATATAAAAGGCGTATTTGTGTGGGAAGTGGCAAGGATTTCAGACGAAAAATCTTGGAACAGGTTCATAGCTCATCTATAGGTGGTCATTCTGGTATAAACGCCATAAGCGAGCTAAGTTAATGTTCTATTGGAAAGGGCTTAAGCGAGATGTTTACTCCTTTGTGCGTCAATGTGATGTTTATCAAAGGAGTAAAACTGAGCGAGTAGCTTACCCCGGCTTACTTCAGCCCCTTCCTAGCCCAATTTGACCCTGGACCGACATTTCAATTGATTTTGTGGAGGGCCTCCCAAAATCAAGTGGAAAAGATGTGGTGTTGGTAGTAATTGATAGGTTTACAAAATTTGCTTATTTTTTACCGCTTTCACATCCTTTTACCGCTTCAACTGTCGCTAATCAATTCTTGATTCATGTTTACAAACTTCATGGTATTCCTAAAAGTATTGTTTCAGATAGAGATAGCCTTTTCCTAAATCTATTTTGGCAAGAGCTTTCCAAATTGTCTAAAACATCTCTTAATTTGAGCTCCGCACATCATCCCGAAAATGATGGACAAACGGAAAGGCTAAATCAATGTTTGGAACAGTATCTTAGGTGTATGACATCCTCTTTTCCTACAAAGTGGATGCAGTGGTTGTATCTCGTGGAATGGTGGTATAACACCACTTACCATTCTTCATTGCAAACCACTCCTTTCCAAGCTTTGTATGGATATGAACCTCCCTTATGCAATTACTTTGATGATTATGAAGCTAAGGTTGATACCGTTGATCTAATTTTTAGAGAAAGGGCTATTGTTGCTAGGAAGCCAAGGTCTAGCCTTGAAGTTGCTCAAGCGCGAATGAACCAAAATGCTGATACAAGAAGGACAGAAAGGGTGTTCGATGTCGAAGATTTTGTTTATCTTAAGCTCCAACCATATAAGCAAACTTCTCTTGCTTCAAGGAGTAATTTGAAGCTTTTTGCTAAGTACCATGGACCCTAGAAAGTTGAAGCAAAGATTGGAAGTGTAGCCTACAAATTGGAGCTACCAAAGACAAGCAAGATACACCCTATTTTTCACGTATCTTTGCTTAAGAAACGCATTGGTCCTGAGGTTCAACCACAAGTACACCCTCCGATAACTGATGTGGAAGGTCAAATTGTCACTGAACCTATGGCAATCCTTGCTAGAAGAATGATTAAACGCAACAATTCTGCCATAATTCAAGTTTTGGTGCACTGGGCAAACTTAGATGAAGAGGATGTGACATGAGAGGATTATACTTTCATGGAGAAGCAATTTCCTTCTTTTATCCTTGAGGACAAGGATAAATTTCGAAAAGAGGGGTAATGTCATGTATATAAGGGCAAAATTGTAATATTTTCAAATATTAGGGGTATAATTAATGATAAAGGGTAAAATTGTAATTTGCATATTTGTCATTTTGGGATTTTTTGCCCTGAGCTTCTTCTTCGTATGTTAGGATTAGGGTTTATATTTGCAAGCCATTGTATTGATTCACTAATGATGAATGAACAAGAAATTTTCTCTGATTTTCTCTCTCAATTCTCTCTCTCTCTCTCTCTCTCTCTCCGAATCCCCCTTCTCCACTCTCCCTCCAATTCTCTCTCTTTCTCCCTCAATTTTCTCTACCTTCTATTCGAATTTTACTGATTTTGTTACGAAATTGTTGATTTCGTTTGATTGATTCAAATCAATTGCGATCAAGCCCTAATTTTGGGTCTTGACAGTTAGTCACATAAATAGTGTATTGTACATGTGATTGAGCAAGCAATAACAACAATTTACAATTTCTTCAATCTTCTCTCTGTCCAACATTCTTTTTCTCTCTACTTCTTTCTAAACCTTAATTAATCGTCACCCGATCAATAACTCACCCAAACTTGGATGTAACCCTGAATTCTTACATCAGACAACACCTGAAAAGGCATAAACAAACAATAGCAAAGGAGGAAAAAGAGGACCTGAAGGGGACAACGGAGGAGAAAGGCAAGAAGAGGCAGGGCAATCCCATGCGAAAGTGGAAGAGGTGAGCAAAGAGAGCCGAGAAAGCGCCGGAGAGCGAAGGGTAATTGTAGAGCGCAACGTTTGGGGTCCGATTGCTGATAGCTTCAGCGATGGCCTCCAGCGCTGCGTCTGATCGAAGACCGCGAAGCCGCGGCTGCACTAGTGGTGGAGCGCCCGGCGGCGAACCGAATCGCCACCACCGGCGGAGGAGAGAAAATGCCATGGGGTTTTGACGAGATTAAGGCCCCATGCAATTGTTTGTGCCCTATTTTTTGAAGTTCTATTTTTGACACATTATTGCAAATGAGACTTTATTAAAAATTGGGCCTTACCTCCTGTAATTATACCTTTTTTTAAAATAATTTTTTAACTATAATTTAATAGTTTTTGTTATTTTAATAAATAATATTTTTTATACTAATTGAATTATTTTAAGACCAAGACAAAAATATATTGAAAGATAAAAATCGAAAATACATTTAAAATAAAATAAATTTAAAAAATAATGAACTATATTGTCTGATTCCTAATGCGCCACAAATGCTCAATTAAGTCTGTCTATAGTTGATCATGTTTAGCCCTGCCGCAAACTCGAATATTATTTTGTAGGTATGTTTCATATTCCGCTAAAATGTCATGTGAAACTTCAGCATCCGCGTTATTGATATCCACCTGATCAAATGAATGGTCGAGTAAATGATACGAGTCTCGTTTGTCCTCGGCAATCATGTTATGCAGTATAATGCAAGGCCGTATTATATCACTTAGTGTTTGTATGTCACAGTATCGTGCAGGGCCAGCTATAATTGCAAATCGACTTTTGAGCACTCCAAACGCTCGTTCGACATCCTTCATAGTTGATTCCTGGGCCTGTGCAAAACTCTTGCAGTTTTCTCCCTCTGGATAAAGGATTGATTTCACAAATGTTGCCCATGGCGGATAGATACCATCCGCAAGGTAGTATCTCATATCGTAATCATGGCCGTTTATTGAATATCGTACAGGAGGAGCGCGTCCTTCATAAATGTCATCAAAAACTGGGGATCGGTCCAAGACATTTATATTGTTACATGTACCAGGAAGGCCAAAAAAGGCATACCATATCCATAAGTCATATGAAGCGACGGCTTCTGGGATTATTAATGAAAACCCGTGATCCCCTCGAGTGTATTGTCCTTTCCATGCTACGGGACAATTTCTCCATGTCTAATGCATGCAATCGATGCTACCCATCATACCTGGAAAACCACGCATCTCCCCATACCGAAGAAGCCGTTGGATGTCGGTAGGATTTGGTCTTTTCAAATATTCATCTTAGAATATCTCTATTACACCATGAACAAATTTCTTTGGTGACAAAAGAGCAGTTGATTCACCAATTCATACATAGTCGTCCACAGCATCCGCTGTGATTCCGTGTGCAAGTATACGCATTGCAGCTATGAACTTTTGAAGAGCTGATAGACCATTTCTACCAGTAGTGTCTTGCTTTTTCCTGAAGTAGGGGTCATGACCTTCAAGTGCATTCACAATACGAAGGAAAATGTTCCTTCGCATATGAAACCTCCTGCGGAATAGAGTTTCATTGTACACTAGATTTGGGGCAAAGTAGTCAGAGTGGAGATGGGCGTGGCCTTCTTCTCGTCCTTCGAAATCTCCTGCCTGATGATGAGTTTCCAGGAGCCTGTTGTACAAGTGGTTCATTCAAATTCAGCAACTCTAGCGTTTTCTTTTTATAATCATCCTTCATCAACTCAGTTATGATGTCATTAGGGATGAAATGTTTGGAGTTGGGGTTTTTAGACATGTTGAGACATTGCAATGTAAAACCGGAACTGAAAATTAGATGTTGAAATTAATAGAGTATAAAATTGGATGATAAAAATAAGGGTTATTTATATTTTATTACCCTGACCTTTTTGGTAATTATAAAAAGAAGCCTGACGTTTTGGAATTATTAAAAAGGACCCCGTAGTTTTATCGTATTAATGAAAAGAACCCTCTCCGGCAAATAAGGGTAAATAACTTGTCTTTCAAAATGGGAATAATTATCATGCAAATTCAGATCGAATCGAAATAAACCAGATGGCCCAAAAACCTTTCAAAATGACATTAGATGGCCGAACAGGGTCTTTTTATTAAAACGATAAAACCTTGGGGTCTTTTTTAATAATTCCAAAATGTCAAGTTTCTTTTTATAATTACCAAAAAGGTCATGGTAGTAAAATGTAAATAACCCTAAAAATAATATTGATATATGAAAAGTGTAGTGAGAAATGAGAGAAGGGAGCGTTGGTATATATAGGCAAGATTCCAACGCTAGTTTTGCAACGGCTAGTTTTATAGCGTCTGAAATTCAAAAAACAATATTTTTCTTTTGTATTAAACATAAAAAAATTACATAAAAATCGAAACTTTGACATTTAACATAAAAAGAAATTCATTCAAATTTAGCAGTTCATTCGAATACAAGTTCATATCTTACAAAATAAAAATAAAATAAAAAAAGCGAAGAGATAAATTGGACACATTATTGGTTTTGGCCTTCTAATATCTCTGCGCCTCTTCGGAAAAAATATTATTTTACATCATCGGGTAAATTTGACAGATCCATAGTTAATATGCTCATCTCCTACTTTGCATTGCGCAATTGGATGTCCTCTTGTATCAATTTCATAGCATTTTGCATCATATCCATTTTTTCCCGTTCCATGAGCCGCAACTCATGTAATTCTCGTTCAACATTCACACCCGAACCACTGTTGCTGCCGGAAGCCATTGCCTTTGCTTTTCTTTTGGCAGTGTCCCTACCAATCAGTCGACGAATAGGTGAAACATCGTCTTCATTGTGGGTGGTTGTAGGATTAGAGGATGACGTGTATTCTC
Organism: Simmondsia chinensis; assembly: GCA_018398585.1. Taxonomy (NCBI): domain Eukaryota; kingdom Viridiplantae; phylum Streptophyta; class Magnoliopsida; order Caryophyllales; family Simmondsiaceae; genus Simmondsia; species Simmondsia chinensis. Next base: position 10,434,214 of record JAGTTD010000010.1, on the reverse strand, counting down.
CATAAGAACCCACCTTTGTACGCTTAGAGCTCCGATCAGATGTGGCTGTATAATTACGCCACTTTGGTTGGTTTTTTAACATTTGTCATGCATGATCGAAACTCCATTTTTGTCTATAAATAGTGGAGTATAAATGGCTAGCATAGACAATTTTGTCATTTTCCGACTTCCCGCTTTCATGGTGCGAACAAACTTTTTCGTAGCATGCAGAAATTTTCATACATGGGCTTAATTTTTGCCACCGACGTCTAAGCATATTGGGGTTTCACTTTGACAACTGCTGCTGATTTTCTCGATGATAGTGGCAAATCCTATCCCACATCATCTGATGGGTTTGATCAGTACCGATGACGGGATCGGTAGATACATTTAACCATGCACTGATTAAAAGCTGGTCCTCTGGGATCTTCCATCTGATCCCACGTCGAGACGTTGGTGGAGTCTCAGGTACCACTTCATCATTTTCATCTATGGTGGGAGGAATTTTTGGTTGCGAAAAATCCTCGTTTGTCGACAGACTTTGTTGATATTGGGAGGGCGAGTTCAGATTTTATTGATACAGATGAATAGCTAAATTATAATTATTAGGTGGGTATTGGTAAAATCCAGGTTGGGAGGAAGTAACTTGAGATTGGAATGGGTTATAAAATCCAGATGAAGTACTTTGAACATTTGAAGAACTATCTGAATTTTGGGAAGGGAAGTATAGAGGGAATTTATTAAAATTAGGAAAATTGGGATCCGGTGTTTTAACAATGAATCGGTAAGAAAATAGAGGTACGAGGAATAAAATTTTGGTATGTAAAATTTTAAAAAATTGGGGTGTATTTATGGATAAAATATACGTATTTTATTAAAAAATTCCCCTAACCGTTTTTTTTTTAAAAAAAAAAATCCTACAAGTGTGCAGGTATCCGTTACCTTAAAAAAAAAAAGAGAATGAGCCCCTCTAAAGCCCTATATTTTAGGTGCCCAATAAAATAGGGCACCACTGCAGCCCCCTAATAACTTTATTTGAATATAGGTTAAATAAAGAGAGTGAAGGATAACATGGGATAAATAAATTATCGTATTTGAAAATTATGTAAAAAAGTAAGAATAGAGAGAAATACATCTATTATTGTTGTAAATATTAGATATTTTTTGGGTACAAGTTTTAGGTTCAAGTTTGGACATTATTAAATATCATAAAAAATCAGAAATTATATAAAAGACCTTTGTATATATATATATATACATATATACATATAATATATGTATATATATATGTTCATTTTCTTGTCATGTAAGAAACGTCACCGCCTCAACCCACTATAAATTGGAAGATGCAACAGTGAATTGAGGAGTGAGAGAGTGAGATTTGAGAAGAAATTTGAGAAGTGAATTCTCAGTGACAATTTTAAGGCAAAAATTATATTAATAAAATATTGAGAGAATTATTTGAATAGAAGAAAAATTTCTCCGATTCTCTATTTCTTATACAAAATACTTGTTGTTTTCTTTCAAGCATATTTGGGCTTGTATTTTTATTCTCTTCCTTTTGATTATAATTTGTCCCTAGTTTTATAACACGTTATCAGCACGAGTCTCTAGTCAGCTGAGGATCGCTATATACTTGAGGTAAGTTTTAATTCCCTAATCTTTGTAATTTTCTTGAATTTATTGTTCTTGATATTACTAGCAAAAATTATTTGCCTTGGATCCTTGATGTTGAGATTCACCTTGATACACGAATCTCGGAGATACAATTAAAAGGGTAAATAATGCATCCCAGCCGGATCACACTAAAGCAATGATATTTCTTAGGTATCATATCATTGAAGGATTGAAAGCTAAGTATATTACTGTAGAGGACCCGTATGTCCTTTGATTGAATTTAAAGGAGAGGCTTGATCATTAAAAGTCTATGATCCTCCCTAAAGCCCGCTTTGAATAGATTAACCTGCAATTGCAGAATTTTAAATTTGTAAGGGAGTATAACCTTGCAGTATTAAGTATTGCCTCCCAGTTGAAATTATGTGGGGAAGATATTACTGTAGAGGATATATTAGAGAAAACATTCTCTACTTTTCATGTCTCAAATATGCTCCTGCAGTAGCAATATCAAGAGCAAAATTTCAAAGAATATTCAGAGTTGATATCATGTCTCCTCATTGTTGAACAAAACAATAAATTGCTGATGAAAAATCATAAGTCATGACCAACTGGGTTCGAACCATTCCCTGAAGTGAATGCTATGACATACGATCATCATGGACATGGTCGAGATCGTAAATGTGGTCGTAAAGGTGAATGCAGTCGTGGACGAGGTTATAGTCGCTGTCATAATAACTTGAACTATGGTACCCTGAATGGACCAAGATTTAAGACGCCCACTAATGACGAGGAGATAAAGGAAAGAGAAACTTTAGTTTTCATATTTCTATTTTGCAAATTCATGACTGGTTAAACTGCTTACTTTTTATTACTCATTCATCATTAATATAGTCAGCTATGCCGCCTACTTATTATTAGTTATTCATATGGACAGGTATACTTATCATCAGTTATTTATATGCCTATTTTTTCGTTAATGATTATATGTATTTTATGTTTGAATATGAATGGTGAAAATTCATTCTCGAAGATAATATAACAACAATGGGTGTTCAATACTTAATTAAAGGCTCCAGAAGAGTACATATTATGTTTCCTGGAGAAACAATACTTTTCATAAGTAAGCTCATCTATTTAATTTCGAGATACCTGTCAGGATAGTTAACTAGAAGTTAACAGACCCAAAAGTTCTGTGACATGACTATTTGAGTCATTCGAGTATAAAGATGATTAAGAGAATCATTGAAAATTCTCACACCCATTGAAAAACCAGAAGATTCTTATATCAGGTTAAGTATCATGTGTTGCTTAAGGCAAAGCAATTACTATATACTCAGTTGAAACTGAGTTTGAGTCCTATATATTTGAAGAAATACTAAATGGGATATCTGTGGGCCAATTATTATATCACGTGGACCAATTTGGTATTTTATGATATTAAAAGAGGCCTCTACCTGTTGGTCCCATGAGTATGGACAATACACTTATAACGTGGTATTTGTGGAATTCCTTGCATAAATAATCTGACTATGAGTTTAAGTCGTGGATTGTATGCTAATGCAGGAGAATTTACATCCCAATAATTTAATGATTATTATATGGGATGAATCGACACATAGCCCACATACAGACATATAACGGTCTTGCAGATTATTCTAATTGAACGCGTGCAGCGAATGGCTAGACCATTATTATTGCCAAGTTTTATATGGGTACATGTTATGATACATGTTGCAGCACTAATCATGTATCTTCCCAGTATAACTTGTCTCTGACAAGAACCAAATATATGTCCCTTCTGTAGATTTAATTATGTTGTATGTCTCAATTGCTCCACCTCAATGCTGAAAGATGGGTCTAAAATGGGGACTTCGAATTATATCGAGTTAGAATTCCTGTCAAGAATAAAATATCTGGAGATATTAACTAGAAACATTTTATAGTATAGTTTATTGATTGTAAGTTTCATGAAACAAGGGTTCCAAAATTAGAGGGAGAAAAATAGAAAGTTGGAAAATGAAAATTAATGCATCGTTGAACCAGAATTCCAAAGAATTGTTCACTTGTAAGATATTACAAGCCAATTCACAGATGTATTCATTAATGGAAAGAAGGTAACCAAATAATATATCCCCACTGTAGATGCTCCCGCTTGAAGTAATATCTCAATCGAGTGCTATTCTAATATATTGACAAATGCATGGCTAGAAGTGTGCTAGACATATCGGTTCCAAATATATAATCTAGAAAAGGAAATGGAGCAATAGAAAAGATTGGTCCCTCTATTATAAAACTCTTGAGGAGGAAAACTCTGAAGAGACAATAGTACAAGAAGAATGTACAAATGAAATCCCTCAAGATTATCAGGTACCTAAGACTATTAAAAATATTGAAATTCTGATGATAAAAAGATCTCTATGAAATATGGGATATGATGAAACCGAAATGAAAATTCATCAAATATTTGTATATATAGTAGCTACTGATTGGATCGAAGAAATTGAAAATCTTGAACAAAAAGTCGTTCAAGAATGCCAACAAAGAAATAAAATAGAAAGACGCAATTCAAGCTAAATTGGCAATGTGTTGTTTTTGGACCAGTAGACCAAATGCCTAAAGAGTAAAATTTGTAGACTATATGTGAATGTTGGTGCAAAAATGATGAGGTGGTGAAAAGCACAATTAGAAGCCAAAGGTTTATTATAGAGACAAAAAATAGATGGGACATACATATGTAAGGAATGGATGCAATTAATCCGGTAGTCTTTATATGCATCTTATAGATAATAATAGCTTATTCATATATATCATTTAAGATGATATTTATATGAAAGTCCCGGAAGGACCAAAGATGCCAGAAGCATATAGTTTAAAATCGCGGTACATATCTACTAAAAGAGAGATATATTAATATCATCATGACTTCTTGAATAATTTAAAGAAGCTGTTATAAACCTAAACTGAGAACTCGAGATTGAGGATCTTGGAAAAGGAAAGGTTTTGTCTCGACCTGTAGATCGAGCACTGATATGATACACTATTACTCTATTGATCAACTTTTGCTTGTACGCCACTTAAGTGTTTAATATGTTATTTAGTGCCTCAATTTTGTTTGATTCCTTGATAAAAATAAAGGCTCTTTCAATGAGGTAATGGATGAATCATTGGACTACACCTTGGAATATTTGGCACATTAATATAGTTGTCACACAACCAGATATAGCCTCTTTGATTACCTTATCACTAGTAAAGAGTATGGCACCAATATGAAGGTATAAGTATGTGGTAAATGTTTGTCGTAATGGATTAACCAATATAACCTTATTATATTATGTCAAACTTGCAATTAATTTGTATGCAAGTATTGGTTATTTAGTTGACCGGCATCCGGTAAGTGACAAGAATCCTATTTCTCTATATAGCTATATTGCTATGTTTTGGAAATTACTAATAATTGCAGCTAATATTGAATTGTTTGTGCTTTATGAGCAAGTAAAGAATGGGTATTGTTAAGACCCTTGATGAAACATATTTTGTAAGCTTCCAGCGACCATGGGGAGTCTAATAGTACCATATGAAAATAAGTCCGCATTGTTCAAGATAAAGAAAATTTACAGAACCAAGCATATTTCAACAAAGTTCTTTTGACTCTCGAACTTCAGAAGCGGGATGAAACAAATGTTAACAAATTCATCCAAGAACCTGGATAAGTTATTCGAGAAAACATCTACAATGAACTTTCGGAAATTGACATAAAATTGGCATTCGCCAATCCCAAGACGTCCCTTGTTAATGTGTGCCCATGAGAGGGAGTTAAATACGCACTGTACTCTTTTTCCCTTTGCTATGATTTTTCCACTGGATTTTTTCCGGGGAATGTTTTTAACTAGGCAGTTTAGGAAGCGAATATAACTCGGACCCTATACACTTTCAAGAATATTATGTCCCGCAATACTATAAAGGAAAATATACAAAGGGGGAGTGTTCTAAATATTGGATATTTTTTGGATACAAGTTTTACGTTCGAGTTTGAATATTATTAAATATCATAAAAAATTACATATATATATATATATATATATATGTTCATTTTCTTCTCATGTACTAAACATCACTGCCTCAACTCGCTATCAATTGGAAGATGCAGCAGTGAATTGAGGAGTGAGAAAGAGTGAGATTTGAGAAGTGAATTCTCAGTGAAAATTTAAAGGCAAAAATTATATTAATAAACTATTGAGAGAATTTTTTGAACAGAAGAAAAAATTATCTAATTTTCTATTTCTTATACAAAATACTTGTTATTTTCTTTCAAGCATATTTGGGTTTGTATTTTTATTCTCTTCCTTTTGAGTATACTTTGTCCCTAGTTTTATAACTATTATCCTCATCTCTTAAAATGGTGCCAAATAAATAGTAGGATGGCCCAACTCAAATGAGGATTTGTGAGTGAAGTGGGATAAAGAGGGGAGAGTTAAAAGAAGGGTCAGAGACTATTTTATTTCTATTTGAGTATATTTAATAAAAAGAGTTTCTCTTTTTTTTTAAACTTTCTAATACATCAACGTTTGTGGTAGTAATGAAAAGACGTTTGACCTTTCATAACTCTAAAAACAGCATCCAAAGAAGTGCCACGTGGCCATCGGGGACGAGGCCACAACTTGGGCCAAGATACACCCTGGAGGCGAGGTCCAGAACTCTACTTACGAACTGAAAGAAAGGAGCCCATCTCGCCCACAAAATACATCCCAAAATCCGAGTAGACGAAGAAGGAAGCCCACCCAGACATGCATCTCGGGCCGAGATGCACCCTTAGAGGCCAACTCTGGAACTCTAGCAGCACCCCTGAAGATATAGACGCATCGGGCCAACCAAGAGCATTCCGGCCCCTCGACAGTTTCACGACAACACCTCAACGAAGCACACACCCCAGCTCCGAGGAGGCATCTTTGTCCGAGATGCCCTCTCCCCTGAAAGTCGACCAAGCAACATCAACTGTTCGGCGCCATGACTCAGACCGACGATAGCCTGAAGCTCGGTACCTGAAGAGCCTCACAATGACACCCCAATGCAATGCACACCTCAACTTCTAGAAGGCATCTCGCCCCGAGAACCCCGCATCCCCAGGGACCCCCCCAGCAACAATCCCTGACACCAAGAGTCAGATAGACGACGACCCGAAGTCATGGGCTCAATGGCCAGGGGTATCTCGCCCCCGGTACCATACCAGGCAAGATCCCCCCCCAGACGAGGCACAACTCTTTAGGGAGAAAACTCCATAAATAGGGCTTATAACCCTAAGGAAATGATAAGCTCACTGCTCTCCCTTCACTCTTATCTAAAGAACCCCCACAGTAGCTGTGCCCCTCGTTTTTCTTTCATTTTCTCGTGTAGTCTCATAGAAAAACCCTAGTAATAAAAATTTAATAAAAGATATAAAGGGCTTGAGTTTCGGCCCTCCATTAAAAGAACCTGTACCAAAGCAGTTGGCGCCGTCTATGAGAAATGGAAAATTTTACTCAAAATAACTCTGCAGGATCTGCCCCCTCCCCGAGGCGGTCCGGAGATCACTATGTCACTCACAGCTAGCTCCACGAGCTCCGCACACTCATCATGCAACTCGCCGATCATGATCACTCCAGCAAGACCAAGCCGCATCTTGCACCACCAAATCCAGACGTGGTCTTCAAGTCCCTTGCCTCCATGGAGCATGGAAGCCGCCGAAACCAACAAGGAAGAGAGAGGGAGAAGACGCTTCACCGCACCAACAAGCCCCGGGATGTCCCGGCACGGGTTGCTCCCTTGTTCGAGGCGGGCTCTGGCACCCACTCAGAGGGTGCGGCCCACGGGCTTATGGGGAGAATTCCTATCACCCATTCTCCCTTCGCCCTCACATACTAGCCGCTCCCATGGGAAAAGTGTAGATGCCGAATTTGGAGCTGGTGACGGGACACAGGACCCAGACGATCACATCTTGGGATTTACAGCACGCATGTACATATAAGACGCCTCTGAGGACGTGTGGTGCAAGTGCTTCCCAGCCACCCTCAAAGGCATGACTCAGGCTTGGTTTGCCTCTCTTCCCTACAGGTCTATAGGAAGCTTCAAGGAATTGTTCGAGAAGTTCACTCGCCACTAGTATGCGTACCTTAACAATTGAAGTCTAAAGATTACAGCCACTTGAGGTGGCTAACTAGACTTTCAAACTCGAGCTCGAGGGCATTGCCAGGAGTGTTGCTGGATAGGTGAATACCCATACTAGAGCCAGTTATTTGAAGTGCGTATCAAAGATGTGGGCTTCTAGAACATTCAAGTGTATATGGACGAACTTGGGGAATATCATTTCACCTTGAGCACGTGCGTCAAAGGATTTTCAATGCCAGTTTAGGGTTGTGAAGGCATGGAATATATTAGCAACAAAAGAAGAAAGAAGATGGCTGCCCAGTTGATCCAACTAGAATAAGCTGAGGATGAGTCCTTGAGGGAGTTTGTGCGACGATTCTCGAAGGCCATGATCAACATCCCAACCTTGGCTGATTAAACGGCCATCACCACCTTCATCAACGGACTCTGAAATAGCGACTTCAAGTTCTCTCTTACCAAGGCACGCCCCACGACTGTGGATGCGCTTTGGACCAAGGCCGATAAATACATCATCATTGAAGACGAGATTGACAAAATGGAGCCTCCTAGGCACGAATATCGAAAGCTCAGGATGCACACCCCAAGCTTCCACCCAAAGAATGAAAAAGCCACAAAGAATGTAAGGGGGATCCATAAAGTGGGCTCGAGGAGACCCCACAGACTGCTCTTGGAGGTAAGAAAACCGGAAACGGGGAGGGACCAAGCTCCTGCAGGCCTAGTGGTCCGACGCGGCCCGAACCCGTGGTGCACATACCATGAAACTTTGGGGCATGATACTAAAAATTGCCGAGTGCTCCGGAACCGGATAGACGAATTGGAGAGAAGAGGCAACCTTGGGAAATTTGTGGACATGAAGAGGCTCAGGACCGAAGCTTTGGGACTCGTCCGTAATGAGCCGAACGACGCAACTCATGCGCTAAGGCATGTGATAGTGGCCATAAAACAAAAACGGGAGGACACAAGTCTTGCTACTACGGGAAGAGAAGGAGGCAAAGTCAGAAAATGTCAACCTTTATCCTTCTCGCAAGAAGACCTTGAAAACGTCAATACTCCGCAATCCCATGGTCATCACCATGGACGTTTGTAACTACTCCCTCCAAAGGGTCTTGGTGGATCAAGGAAGCTCGGCTAATATACTTTTCCTCCATTGCTTTGAACAAATGGGAATACCACTTAAAACATTGCTCTCCATGGCCGATACCCTCCCAAGATTCTCCGGTGAGGTGGTTGATCCGCTAGGCACCGTAAAGCTCGATATCCTCTTGGGAGATGGAAAACAAAGGCATGCACTTAATGCTGAATTTTATATTGTGGCAGCCAGCTCGGCGTTCAACGCTATCCTAGGACGCCTGGTGCTAAATGCATTAGGTGCCATGGTGCCAACTTACCACCTCGCCAAGCTTGAAACTAACAAAGGAGATGTCATGACCGTGAGAGACTGTCAACAAATGGCCCGTAAATGTTACCATGCCTAAGACGTACCTGAGGTGAGGGAGACGAAAAGCGGAAAGAATATGGGCCGAGGACAGGAGGAAACTGTCAAAGTGGAGATTGGACCAGGAAAATCGGTCCAGGTTGGGACGCAGTTAGGCGCGGACGTAAGGGACCAGATCCAGCAAGTGCTCCGACAGTACTAGGAAGTCTTCACGTATTTCGCGAATGAAATGCCGGGGATAGACAGTCGGATCATCAGCCGTCGCCTGAATGTTTTTCCCGAAAAGAAGCTGGTAAAACAAAAGAAGCCAACTTTTGTGCCAAACGGAACTAGGTTATAAGCGAAGAAGTGCAAAAACTCTTAAAAGCTGGGTTCATACGAGAAGTGAGATACCCAGATTGGTTGGCAAATGTGGCCCTGGTGAAGAAGCCGAACAGAAGCTGGTGGATGTGCGTGGACTTCACCGACTTGAACAAGGCCTGCCCAAAGGACTCGTTTCCTAAGATAGACCAGCTCTACAGCAGGAAATGCATTGTTCAGTTTCCTTGATGCTTCTCCAGATATCACCAGATCACGATGGACCCAGAGGACTAGGAGAAGACGTCTTTTATCACCCATGAAGGCACATACTACTTCCGAGTCATGCCATTCGAATTGAAGAATGCCGGAGCCACATACCAATGCCTAGTGAACCATGTCTTTCGGCAGCAAATCGGAAAGAACTTGGAGGTGTATGTCGACGACATGATCATAAAAAGCAAGGAGGCCTGTGATCATGTAGACAATTTAAGAGAGACCCTGGAAGCGCTTAAGGCTCACAGGATGCGTCTTAATCCGAACAAGTGCACATTCACGGTACAGGAAGGAAAGTTCTTAGGCTTCATCGTGAGCGCAAGAGGAATAGAGGCCAACCCCGCCAAGATAGATGCCGTACTCAGGATGGAGACCACAAAGACCCTGCAGGATATTCAAAAGCTGACTGGCTATCTCGCCGCACCCAATAGGTTCATCAGCTAGTTAGCGGATCGATCGTTCCCCTTTAAAGTATTATGAAGAAGAGAAGCCTTCAACTGGGATGAAACTTACAAACAAGCTCTCTGGGAACTCAAGGAACACTTGGCTAAGCTTCCGATTATGTCCAAACCCATCCTGGGAGAGGGCTTAGTCCTCTATGTTTCGGCATCTAACGACACGGTAAGCGCCGTGTTGATATTCGAAAGGGAGAACCTCCAGATGCCGATCTACTTCATAAGCCAGATATTAAGGGACGCCGAAACACGATACCCCCACATCGAGAAGCTCGTCTACGCCGTCGTCATAGCCGCACGGAAACTTCGATCTTATTTTCAAGCGCATCGTATTTGGATACGAACCAACCAGCCCTTGTAGAAATCACTTCAACGATTGGAGTGTTTGGGAAGAATGCTGTCCTGGGCATTTGAACTCTCCGAGTATGACATCCTGTTTGACTCATGGACCGCGATCAAGGCACAACCCCTAGCTGACTTCTTAGCAGAATGCTTGTTCACCAATATGGCGTTACCAAGCTCTGAGCCGCAATATACCCCGGAGGGAGCATGGAAATCTTGCGTTGTTGGATCTTCCAACAACCAAGGGAGTGACGCAGGCATTCTACTCATCTCTCTCGAAAAGCAAAACTTCCCTTACGCCGTGAGATTCAAATACAGAACTAGTTGGCACAAACGCTTAAGCCGTGAGGACCGGCCACAGCAAGCTCCCCTTGTTGGTTTTTCCCACATCCCACCAAGTCCGTAAATGTTTAAACCGTAAGTCTTTCCGAGGAAGGGGGTTTATGTGCTTAAGCCGTGAGGGTAGTCCGCCTTGGGCAATCAAACCCACTGGTCTCAACCGCGGTTCTTAAAAGCCCGTGGACCTGTCCACGGCATCAGACCATAAGCCCCAATGGCTCTGTACACAGGAAAACTTCCCGTAAGCTAGGATGGTTCTATAGACCGATTGGATGAAAAGCCCGTCGGTGGCACCCTCGGCAAAATATGTGCTTTTCTGAAAGTGGTCATAACAGAACTAGCTCGGATGTCAATAGCTCAGTTATTGAACATGCCCTTTCGAAGCGGTTCAAATATAAAAGCCTGGATAGCTTTGTACTTCGGCACCCCGTAAGTCTTTCTGTGGCAAGCTAAAGTCCGGATGGCTCTGTAAATTGGCAAACAACCCGTAAGCCCAGATGGCTTTGAACACTAGCAGGAATAAAGCCCACGGGCCCACTCATGGCAAAATCGTAAGTCTGTCCAGCAGGATAAAGTCCGGATGGCTCTATACACCGGCAAACAACCCGTAAGTCCGGATGGCCCTGAACACCGGTGGGAAGAAAAGTCCACAGGTCCGCCCGTGGCAAACAGACCATAAGTCCATCTGTGGCCGGCTAAAGCCCGGATGGCTCTGTACACCAGCAAACAACCCGTAAGTCTGGATGGCACTAAACACCGGCTGGAAGAAAAGTCCATGGGTCCGCTCGTGGAAAATAGACCATAGGTCCGTCTGTGGCAGGCAAAAGCCCAGATGGCTTTGTACACCGGAAAACAACCTGTAAGCCTGGATGGTTCTGAATACCGGCGGGAAGAAAGCCCACTGGCCCGCCCATGGAAAACAGACCGTAAGTCCATCTGTGGTAGGCTAAAGCCCGGATGGCTCTGTACACTAGCAAACAACCCGTAAGTCCGGATGGCTCTGTACACTAGCAAACAACCCGTAAGTCCGGATGGCTCTGAACACCGGTGGGAAGAAAAGTCCATGGGTCTGCCTGTGGAAAACAGACCGCAAGTCCGTCTGTCGCAGGCTAAAGCTTGGATGGCTCTGTACACTGGCAAACAACGCGTAAGTCAGAAATGGCTTAGAACACCGGCGGGAAACGAAGTCCATGGGGTCCGCTCGTGGCAAACAGACCATAAGTCCGTCTATGGTAGGCTAAAGCCCGAATGGCTCTGTACCTGGCAAACAACCCATAAGTCCAAATGGCTCTGAACATCGGCTGGAAGAAAGCCCATGGGTCCGTGTGGGGTCAACAAACCATAAGCCCATGGCTTTGTCTGCGGCAGGATACAAACCCATGGATCCATCCATGGTGAACAAAAATCGTAAGCCCATGGTACCGTCCGCGGTAGGATACAAACCCATGGATTCATCCATGGTGAACAAAAACCGTAAGCCCATGGCACCATCCGCGGTAGGATACAAACCCATGGATCCGTCCATGGTGAACAAAAACCTTAAGCCCGTGGCACCGTCCGCCACAAGATACAAACCCATGGATCTGTCCATGGTGAACAAAAACCGTAAGCCCGTGGCACCGCCCATGGCAGGATACGAACCCGTGGATCTGTCCACGGTGAACACAGACCGTAAGTCCGTAGATCCGTCTACCGCAGGCTAAAGCATGTGGATCCGTCCGCAGCAAACCTAGACCATAAGTCCGTAGATCCATCTACGGCAGGCATAAAGCCCACGGGTACGCCCGTGGCATGCTTACCCATTTTTGACAGGTGACGCACCAAGACTCACAAGAAGAAGCCCGCTCGTAGCAGAGAAGACACGCAAGCCGTAAGCCCACTCAAGGCAGGAAAGAACCTAACGAATGAAGTTAAATGGCTCCTTGAGATGAGAAAAATATATCAACACAAGGCTTAAGTCTGCTCCGGGCTGGCGCAGGACTGAAGGCCCGTGCAAAGCAACAAGACCCAAGGACCTCGGGCAGCAATGCGAGCCCGAAGCCCGCGAGAGGCAATACAAATCGCAAGCCTAAGAGGGACAAGGCAAGATGCCGATCTACGAGGTAATGAGCCTCCTCGGAATTGACAAGTTCCCACACTTAGTCAAAAAACATGCAAGATACCGATGAAGAGCAAAAGAGCGGATGGGCATTACATTGATAAATGACAAAGTACATCCCGGGTACAACCGTTCTTTCCACATACAAAGTACATTCGAAAACACGAATGGGACTCTAAAAAAAAAAAAAAAATACAAAAAGAGACCATCATCGGGAGCCGTAAAAGACTAGCCTATCCTTCACCTCCGACTAAACAAAAGAGAGGGATAGAAAATAATGAGCAAAGCAGAGCCTTACTGAGGAGGAGCCGGAGGAGTGGTTTTTTAAGTGTCCGACAACAAGCCCATGCTGAGCCTCCCTTCTTTTACGTCTCCAATAATAGAGCGGCAGACTTGTTTGAGGAAGGGGATCCCAAGACTCGGCTCCAAGGATTTTGCCTTCCCTACAGCAAGACTGACTCCCGTGTCGAACCCCTTCCAATACTGGGTAGCGCAGTGATCTAAAAACTCACGGCCCTTCTTGAAATCAGCGACAGCGTGAGCAACTTGCTTTGGGACTCGAGATATAATGGCGTCTTGCTCAGACACACAGAGCTCTAACTTCCGGAGCTGGACATCTTGTCCCATGTTATGAGCTTGCATTGCTGAGTTGGCTGAGCACAGCTCTCTAACCTCCTGTTCTCTTCGCCTACAACTTAAGAGGGAAAACGCCGATAGCGCGAAGAGCTGACAAAAATGAGACACACCAAAGGCATGAGCTAGGAAAAGACAAGGAAACAATCGAAGATGATAGAAAAGATGACGGAAGTATGGTAAGCTACCAGTGGAAAGAAGATGGGCATGGCTAGGGGGACATTTCTGACAAGCGTGCTGTGTTCGTAGGCAAGAGGAACTGTGCACACATTTCCCAACAGGTTTTTGCGTCACTCATTGCAGAAGTGGCTCCCCCAAAGTCCGGGACATACTGCCCAAAGCCTCCCACAACACCGGACGGATTCCCCCTCGAAACAAAAGAATACGACGGCCCTCCTTGGTCACGAAAGATGCCGAGGATCCCGTCAAGATCTGCCCCAAAAGTGGGGCAACTAACCTCTAGAAAATGCACATCGAGGCCGGCAAAAAGAAAGGCATGACTTCCATTGCACTCGAACCCGATGAACCCAGGACATCAGGGGTAGCTGAAGCCCCCTCAACCGCTCCAGGATCGGGAAATTCCACCGTAGCTACTAGAACCCCCGTTGAAACGATGGACTTCGGCACCACCTCACCGCCAACTAAAATCGGGATAACCTCCCCTTGACCATTGCGCAGATGCTCGGGGGCCTGCGAAGCGGAGGAATCAATATAAGAGTCTAAAACAGGGAGAACCACTGACACCCCAAGCTCTCGAGAAAGGTCCCTTCGCCTAACAGTCAGCGAAGCGATCACAAGCGGCACCAAAGTGGGACCCTGTTCCATGGAGTGATTCGACAGGGGAAACATGCTAGCAACATCGATGCTCGCTAGCTCATCAATTGAAACGGACACGAGAAAAAGAGGAGAAAAGGTCAGTGTAATATAACATACTAAAAACAACAAAGGCGCGTATGATAGGCGCACCATAAAAAAATATAATAATAATAATAGCAACGAACACAAACAGAAACACAAAATAATATCGATAACGACAAGTAAACAAACGAACCAAAAAAACGAACGAGGGAGCAAGAACGGGCAACCAATTACCTGAAAAAGGCTTTTGGGAAATCCCAGCATTAACAAGCATAATTTCCTGCTTAAGTAGCTCTTTACAGGCTACAAATCTCTCGCTCGCGGTGTACTTGTCAAAATAACGAACAATCCGCTTTTCATGGGAAGTCAGAAATTTCCCTTTCGCTAGACGCGGGCGTTGCAGTGAGTTCCACGTCGTTAGAAAGGATGGGGCGGAGGGAGGTTTGGCCCAAACGAACTTATTCTCCCAATTCTTCACATTGGTAGGGTTGTACATCACAAAGGCTAACCCCTCCCCCCCCCCGACTCTCAAAGCAGCCATATGCCTAAAATATCTAATCTTAAAAAGAATATCCCCCCCCCCCCCCCCCCGACTCTCAAAGCAGCCATATGCCTAAAATATCTAATCTTAAAAAGAATATCAAAAACCCGCGGAGTGGGGGCCAAACCGTTTTCATAACATGTAAGTAAAAAACCATACACGTTCCTAAACCAGTTAGGGGTAACTTGCCCCAGGCACACACATTACAACGAAGGAGCATCTTCTCCACTAGGGGAGGTAGGGGAAAAAGAACCCCTGTCTCCAAAGAATCCACAGGAATATAAAAACTATCCTCTGTCGGACGAAACAGCGGAAAATTGTCCGGCCGAAGGCCCCACATCTTGTAGTCCTCCGGGAAATAATACTTAGAGCGAATCATAGAGACACTGCCCTCTCCTAAAGTGCTAGACACAAAAGTCCCTAATGGATAAATCCGAGAAATCTCTGGAAACCTGAACTGTAAGGGTGAGCTTTCGTCCGGGGAACGCTGATTTAACGGCTCCGTGGCTATACCCTTAATCTCGGGAGACGAGCTGACCTTGCTCCGATCCTCCAAAGTAGAAGCCTCCTCAAAACTCTGCTTGTGTTCCATCAAGAGAGGATAAAACTGTACAAGACAAACAAAAATAAAACACGTATAAAAGACTTAAAAGACTTACTTGAATATGGAA
Source organism: Simmondsia chinensis (assembly GCA_018398585.1). Classification (NCBI taxonomy): domain Eukaryota; kingdom Viridiplantae; phylum Streptophyta; class Magnoliopsida; order Caryophyllales; family Simmondsiaceae; genus Simmondsia; species Simmondsia chinensis. The sequence continues at coordinate 10,418,532 of JAGTTD010000010.1, read as the reverse complement.
GACCAGGGTAGGCAGCAATAAGGGTAGACGTGGCCACCGCAGAGGAATACCTAGCCTCTAAGGACTCCTCATTTCCCCTGATTACCACGGTTTCCTCGATCCAAAAAAAGACTATGTCCGGCATCTCTCCTTTTACCCCTTTGCCGTAAACGGTCAAGAGAAAGGAGAACGGGGTGGCGTGCCCATCTCGGCCTGAACAACCGGGGTTCTGAACGAACAAGATTAAACAAACTCTCCCACTAAGCACACTTCCGTGAAATACATAAAAAGGGGAACCCATAAAACTCACCCGGAACCTGCTCAAAGGAAGAGAAAACCGCACCAAAAATCACTTAACACAAAAACTTACATTCATCAAGTGCTCAACCCAATGACAACTCAAAAATATATATATTCCACTAAATATAAAGTAAAATAAAACATAAAAGAAAAATATATATATTCCAACAAAAACTTAAGTTAAATAAAAACAAAAATTGAACAAAACCCGGAACGGGGCCCTAATGCCCCCCCGGTTTGCAAGAAAAAAAATCTCTTGTATCTTTAACCAAGTACTTAAGAATCTAAACAAGTTAAATAAAAACAAAAATGGAACATAACCTAGAACGGAGCCCTAACTTGCCCTTGATTCAAAAAAAATGTAATATTTTTATAGAAACTTGAGTCCCATAATTAAGCTAAGGTAAGATAGACATCAAACGAAGGCAAAAAAATGAGCTCTCTCTCCCTCTAACTTGCCCCCAATTGCCAAAAACAAAATCACAAAGCCCATGCATGACCCCGAAACTGAGCCCCCTCTCGAAAAAACCTCGGAAAACGACCCTATTCGGGTCAAAGACCCATGACCACTCCTCTAAGAAGAGATCCCGGGGTCAAAAGCAATTTTTCTCAATAAAGGGCCCATCTCGCCCCCAAAAGCTCCAAAACAAGGGAAAACATACCTTTATAGCTGAGCTCATCCGAAACCCGTACTTAAAAGCTGCAAAAATGGACAAAAACGGGGCAAAAATCCAAAGTAGGGAAAAAGAGGGGGGTGGGGATGGTGAGGAGAGAGAGAGAAGAAGAAAAAGAAAAAAAATTACTACTTTAAGCTTTAGTACTTGAAAAGGTAAAAGAATAAATTTTATATCAAAACGAAACAAGGGCCGAACATTTTTCTCGAAAAATCGAGACGCATAAACATAATAAACAAAAACCAAGTTCAACAAAGAAACATGAAACAAAGTAAAAGTAAAGTACAAACCGAGCAAGTCGGTCCAAGAATCATCTTGGACCACATGAAGATAAAAATTTTTTTTCCTCACGATGAAGGATGAGAAACGCCCGAAGCATAAAGATCATTGGAAGTCGTGCCATCACTTACAATAGTTGACATACATCTCCCTACCGGGAACGACAAAAAAGACAAGTTACAGAACCTGAAGGCAACTACCAAAAAAAAAAGAGAGAAAAAGAAGAAAAGAAGAAGACAACAACAAAACACTACATCATAAAATGGCAAGGTAGACCCGACAACTTGGGATAGAGAGTCCCCACGTATAGAAATGGAGAAAGCAAGCCCCGGTACAAATATTGCCCCATGCGCTCCAACATTCCATGCTTTGGCCCATCCATATGACAACGATACAATCCGTCCCCACTGCCCATGATCAAATATTGGTCCGAGATGCCAAACCCAGCAATATGAAAGCCGCCGAAAGCATTTGGGATCGGGAACCAGTACTGAATGCTGCGATAGAGGAACCAAGCGGAGAAGTCGCCACAGTCACAAAGAAACCACACTCCAAAAAGGAAGCCGCTGAGCAAACAAGATAGAGCGAAGCACCGAAGGTTGAAGGGCCGGTCTAGCAAAATAAGCCAGCATCATCACTCCCGGCAATACTCTAATGAACTTGTGACGAAAAAAATAGAAACTCCGTCGTGCTCGTGACTGTATTCCAACGGACCACATAAGTCCAATAAAAAGGAGACCGCTTCGAAAGATAGGAACCCAGGTCTGACATCAAGAAGGTCTTACTGTCAATGAAAGCAAGGACGTGAAATAACAAGTTCTGCCCTCTGGTGTAAAGTTCGCCCTCATAGACCCAGTCGTCTTCCCATGCGAACACCTTGTCTCGGACTCCAAGGTGGAATCATAGACCAGTAGATGAGCCAAGAAGTTGAATGATTCGGCCAAACCTCAACATCCGAGAATAGCCGTCATAGGACACCGAATCAGCCAGGCCAACACCCCCTTCGTTAAGAAACCTAGCAGAAGATAGAAGCAAGAAGCGGGATTGAAGATAGAGAGGCACGAAGGTCCCGTCGGGCTGAACTCCCAACATAGGACCAGTCCCCCTTGACATCCAAGGATCGTCCGATAACCATAGAGAAATTCCACCGAAGACTCAAGGATAACCCCTCCCCGTTGTAGGCGTACCTAGAAAGACATAAATATCATCCGGGTCCACATAGCATCGAGACTGGACCAGCACGCCATTAACATATCGAAATAGAGAACTAGACGCCTGGGCATTGATGAAGCGACGTGTCCTAATGAGGCAGGAATGGAAGTGAGACAGAGTTTGAAGCCGTCGAAGAGACTCTATTGGGAGATGTGAAAAAATCTCAAGAGCAATGTCTTCTGAATCAGCCATCTATCGACCAAAAAACAAAGGTAAGGAAAAGTGTAATGAGAGATTCAAAGAAGAAAGGAGAGAGAGTTGGTGAGAATGTATGATTCCTTACCCTCATATTTATAAAGAGAAACCTCCGCAAATCAAGTCGCAAATGGGAATCATTTGCAAAATGGCGGGCGACTAACTGATAACTCTAAAAATGGCATTCGAACAAGTGATATGTGGCCACCAGGGACGAGGTCGCAACTCGGGCCGAGTTGCACCCCCAGAGGCCTGGTCCGGAACTCTACTTACAATCTGGAAGAAAGGAGCCCATCTCGCAGACAGAATACATCCCGAATCCAAGTAGATGAAGAAGAAAGTGTGCCCACCCAGACGTTGGTGCATAGCCGAGATGCACCCTAAGATGCTAACTCCGGAACTTAGGCAGCACCCGTGAAGATGTAAATGCATCCGGCCGACAAGGAGCATTCCAACCCTTGGACAGTCTCACGACAGTACCTTGACGAAGCACGCACCCCGACTCTGAGGGGGCATCTCAGTCCGAGACTGTCCCCGAAAGTCGACCAAGCAACATCAACTACCCGGAACTATGACTCAGACCGACGATAGCCCAAAGCTCGGTACCGGAAGAGCCTCACAATGACACCCGAACGCAATGCACACCTCAACTTCCGGAAGACATCTCGCTGTTATGATCCAAGATGAATCTTGGTCATAACATAGGGTTTGGATAGAATTTGGGATGAGAAAGAAGGGAAGGGGATAAGAAATTCGAAGAGAGTTAGATGAGAGAGAGAAGATCTCAAAAGAGATAGGTTGTATTGATTAAAGTTGCCCCTTACATTGGATGAGCTCCACTACTTATAGTAATCCCAAGCCAACTAAAAACTTAATCTTAAGCTAATACATGACTTAACTAATGACTAATCCATGACTTGGCTAATGACTAATGCTACTTATTACATTCAAAACTTATTCGTACTCACTTTCATATGCCCCATCTATTCGAATCATGACAGTACTCCCCCCTTAAAAGATTCCTGTCCTCAAGAATCTAGGAAGAGAGTTGAACTTTGAAGAACATTTATTGATGTAGAAGGAAGGGCTGAAGGTGATAAGCTTCTTGCTGAAGTTTGCAACTGGAGGGAACAGGTGATGCACTGAATCTAAAGTGCAGTTGTACATATGAACTTGTTTCTTGTACTACCCTCCATGCTTGCATCTGTTGAAGAAAACTCCTCCGGAGGTATGTCCAAACAGAACTAGATGAGCTAGGAATTAACAATAGCAATCTCATAGTTGACCCTTTTGTTGCAATTGGTCTTGCCACACTCCAAATTGTTGTAATAATCGAGCATAAATGATTGAGACTGCAGCAGATGGAACTCAAGAATGCAGCTGCTTTTGATCTGCTTGAACTTCACTTGGACATGCTGGTGAATAACCTTGCTGCACCTGGAACAACCCCTTAATAGCTATCTGCTACTGGAATTAGAGTGCAACAGCTGGTACACAAAACCTGCAGCTTCCAATCTGAATTCCAAGCCTTGATTGCCTTCTCAACATACCCAAGAAGGATGCTGCAGTAAGCCTTGAGAATCTTAGCTCCTTTCCTGCTTAGGAAGAGCCTCTTAATCAAACTAAGGCACCCGAGGTTCTCATGAATCCAAGAGTGAATCACAAGCTTCCCATAGGCAACACCATCCACAATTTTGGGTCTGTACAATCTGATGCAGAAATCACCCACGCTCTTAGCATTGTGACAAGTTGAGAGCTTCTAAAGTTCATCTGGAAGTCTTGCTTCTGGTTGTTGATTCACTACTATTGGTGATAATGCTGACATGAAGAATTCACAACAGAAATTCAGATGTCTCACTGAAGTTAAGTGCACTGTGACCACCCCCAACAGAGCCCTTACTGAACTTGCAACAAGGATAATAACAAGGTGAATAAACAACTCACATAGCTCCTGATTTATGCCCAGAAAATTGCCACTGTCCAGCTCCTATTCGCATATGGATGTTGTATACTTGAACAATTCGATTGTCCACTCTTCAACTCCTTCAATCATGTTTAAACTTCTCTTGCACCTAACAATCATTGCTCACAATTTCTAGAAATAAGGGAATGTTGCAGCCTTCAAGGTTAATGGTATAGATCCTTCCTAAATGTTGCTCAAACCACTTGCAATTTCCCGACCAACCAGCTATCTACTCATTACTTTCACCCTCAAGTTCTTGTTGTGACCAACAATGGGAAATCACCAAACAGCCTACTTCAGGTGGCACCACCTTTGGATGTACCTTTGGAGTATGTTCCTTGCTCTTAGCTTGAGTATCACACAAAATCATCTTAGAACTCGAATTACTTGCCAGTTCAACACCACACAGTGCAATTTCTGACTTGAAGAAGAGTCCAATCACAATTTTCATCTTCACCTTCCTCCATGAGTGAATGTTTGAATGTCCCAACTCGAAAATATCAGGGGGTCTCCTAATATCATTCATAACCATGTGATGAACGTCTCTAATGTATCCAATCTATGTAGACTTCTGTTTCAGCATATTTCCTAGCTTGTACACTCCCCACATATCAGCTACTTGTATGTGACTTTGCTGCGGTAGATCTTGCAAATTCCCCAAATGATAGTGTGTTTCAGTTGGCTTAAGTACACACATTTCTTCTCCCGGCTTAGGAGGAGGTTTTACACCCATGTTTGTACCTGGATAAATCAAAACTCCACTCGAAAACCCCTACAGTGCATCCTGCTTTCGCATATTTCATATCTGTAGTGAGATAACCATGAGTCTAGGACAATTGGGTAACATATTTGGTGTTGTAATTGATGATATCACAGCAAATACATCTGGTTTCCTCACCGAGTTCAGTGGTTCTGCAGCAACAGCTTCTTGTGTGCACTTGGCTTGAGTATTTCCATCATAATCTTGTGACAACATTTGAGTAAGCTGCACATGAACATTCTCTACTGTTGTAGATTCCCATTGCTGAATTTGTGATGGTGCTACTTCAACCCGAGCAATTGTCTTCTTCGTTACACTTGCATCAATGTCCCTACATACCACTTCCTCTTGAGGACTTGCTTCACCTTGAGGAAGTTGATTATCAAACTATTCTTGTAGGTCATTAATTTTCAGATGCAATTGTTGGAAATGCTAATCTAACCTCTATTCCCATTTCTTCTGTAGACGGGGAAACATTTCTGCAAACCTCTCTTGCATCTGACTCATTGCTAGTTCTAGTGCTGAATTTGTAACTAAATCCGAAGCAGGGACTTGCACACCACTAACCATAGCATCAACACCAGGCTGAGCAACTATTTGTTTGGTATTCAATGGCTGCGTATCAGAGCGTGTGCCTTGTTTGCTAAACTTGTCCTTTTTCTTGGCCCTCTTGACACTTCTTTGGACCCAAGAGCTTGCTCCAAACCTATCCATGGATATTAACAACACCTTAGGCTGGTTTCTTCCTGACTTCATGCACTCATATAGCTTCCCAAGGACTTCTAAATTTGCTTTAAGTTGTAAGAAGTCTGGTGTAACTCCTTGAAAGACTAGGATTGGCTTCTCCAATGCTCTTATCCTCTTACTAGAGTAGCACTTCTTTGATTTAAATGAATGATCAAACTAATGTTCTTGTCTTGCTGATTTTTAACATTCACCCGCAGCTTCCTAGTGCTTAGAACCTCAATTAGCACCTCTGGGTGAATCACTTCTAAATCTGAAGGGATGGAACTCAAATTAGGTTGTAGTGGTCCAATTCCAGGTTGTAATGTTTCCATTCCTATCTTTGCTCAGTGTAACTTAACTGAATAGACTTTAAGGCGCTGAACTAATTGATTGTAAACACATCCAACAACTATGAAGCAATTCGCAGCAAGCTAAACATTTCAGATCAACTCAACTTCATCTAATACATTCGAATTCGAAACCAACAGAATCGTGAGTCCAGAATCAATCACAATATCAGCCATTGCTTGCTAAACCACAACCTATTCACTTTACACGTACGAATCTCACTTGATTTCTGCTCAACAATCGCAGCAGAACACAAACCCTAACTGTCGAACTTGCGAATCCAAGAGAACTCGAACCAAAACCCTAACCGCAGTGATTTCTTGAATAATTCATTCTATGAATCTGAGTTAGACTCGAACTTAGCTGTAATTAAGACTTCAGCACACTACTCCCCACAATCCTCAAGTAGCTCGGCTTTTGAGCAAGTAGAATCAGCTAAATTCTTATACACTACTATGCTTATCAACACAATTTTCTCTGAAATTGAACAATACTCAATCAATAACTTCAGTTCAGCAGCAAAGAAGTGGACTTTGATCAAATGTAACTTAGAAGTTTAGAATCTGTTACCTTCACCTCAATTAACTAAATTGCAAGCTTTGCTAAGCTGATTCTTTTGGTTTGATCAAGGATAATCCGCTTTAGAAGCTCACTTCTATTTCACTAAGCTGATTTTGTAGATTTTTGATTAGGATAGGATAATCCAGCAGTACAAACACCAATACTTGCTTCCAACCTAATCCGCCAGTTACCTTTGATTGTAATCAAAATGTAAGTGAATCAACAGAACTTGGATCAATGTACTCAATCCTTAATGAAGCAAGTTTAACCAATGCCTTAATGCAATTCATCAACACACGGTGATCTTATGTAACAGTAATTGCAAGGTTTTAACCAAAATTCAAAACTGAATTCTTGATCAAATTGCAATGCGATTCAAGGATATTTGATACCAATACACACTTGATTTGGAAGCAAATAAAGGCTCTGATACCAATTGTTATGATCCAAGATGAATCTTGGTCATAACATAGGGTTTGGATAGAATTTGGGATGAGAAAGAAGGGAAGGGGATGAGAAATTAGAAGAGTTAGATGAAAGAGAGAAGATCTCAAAAGAGATAGTTTGTTTTTATTAAAGTTGCCCCTTACATTGGATGAGCTCCACTACTTATAGTAATCCCAAGCTAATTAACAACTTGATCTTAAGCTAATACATGACTTAACTAATGACTAATACATGACTTAGCTAATGACTAATGCTACTTATTACATTCAAGACTTATTCGTACTCACTTTCATATGCTCCATCTATTATAATCACGACACTCGCCCCGAGAAGCCCGCTTCCCCGGGGACCCGCTGGCAACAATCCTCGACACCCTAAGTCAGATAGCCAACGACCCGAAGCCACAGGCCCAACGACTAGGGGTATCTCGCTCCTGGTTCCATACCGAGCGAGATACACCCCCCCATATGAGGCACAGCTCTTCAGGGAGAAAACTCTATAAATAGGGCTCAGAACCCTAAAGAAAGAAGAATATTACTACTCTCCCTTCACTCTCATCTGAAGGACCCTCAGAGCAGCTGTGCCTCTCGTTTTTCTTTCCTTTTTTCTTGTAATCTCATAAAAAACCCCTCTAATAAAATCGTTAATTAATAAAAATTTAATAAAAAATAAAGGGCTTGAGTTTTGTCCTTCCATTAAAAGAACCAGTACTAAAAGAACTTTTTTGATTTATTGTTTAGTATGTTAAGTTTTGTATATATTAATAGATGGGTACCTTGTACAACTAAACCAATTGTCAAAAATTTAAAAAGTCAAAGTTTCCTATGACAAAAAAAAAAATGTCATATTGAAGCATGATGTTAAATTTTGACACTATAATTGTTCTTGTATCCCCAAGGGAATGAAATGCACATTTTGAAGCACTTTCCAACAAAATGACTACATTTTTGGTACTTTTAAAAAGCCTCATGTGGTCATCTTCTTCAAATAACCAGTAAACTAGCTATTGTCTTCTCTAAATCATCAAACTTCAATACAATGTTAGTTTTGTCATGGACAACTTTATCTTTTCAACTTTCTAATATTGGGTTTTGCCTGAGAAGCACCTAATTACTAATACATACAAAATCTAAAGTACTAAGAAAATAAATAAAAATTGTCGTAGGCATTTTATTATTTGAACAAACGTTAAGGTGCTAAAAAGTAAATAGCCCTAATAATAAAGAATAGATGGATTATCCTTTTTTATAATTGGGTAAAGAGGTAAAGATAATGGTGCCAAAAACTTGATGCATGTAAAATAGCAAGTATACTAAATCGATTAAGTAATAAAGTGATGAATAGACTATTGATCCCATGAGAATTGTTCTATCCATTAAGTACCAAAATTACTAGTTCTAATTCTATTTGAACAACCGAATCTTGAAGTTTGAATGTGCAATTAAAGAAAGATAAAAGAACTTAAAGATGCTGACTTTTAGACATGAAGATAATATGGATTGAAGTCGAAGGCATCTGATTTCATCTAATTGCATCAATACGACTTCTAATTCTCGATATTCAAAGTTGATTATCCATGTTTATGGCCGAAAACCCTAATTTACTTAATATTCTCTCTGGAGCAATACTTAGCATCATTTAACCTATTATCCCATCAATGTTTTTGCATGAATTAAAATAGAAAAGAGTTATGAAGTTTTATGGTTTCCACATGCAAGGTCGTATGAATCGCATTAAATTTATGGGATTTATCGCTATAGCAATCATCATAAATCTCCTCTCAGACTCATTATGAATTATTAAATCATTTGAATAGTGATCAACCACTCAAAAGCATTAGGTTTAATAGTAAACACTTGAACGATGGAAAAATCAAAACATTGAATACTTCAAATTAGGAACGAGCGTATCTTACAACATCGGATACATTGTAAACTTGGAAAAGTAAATTTAGTTAATAATAAAACTAAGTAAAAAATGAAACTCAAATTAAAAGACATGATAGATGACAAAGGATTAGAACGCAAAAAGTTTTGAAAAACCCTAGCTGATCTATTCCTCTTGTGGTAGTCGTGCTTCCTCTTTCTTGTTCACATCAAAACTCATGTCCAAATGCTTTGTATTGTTGCCCCTCTTTCTCTCTAAATATAGGCCTCTCAATTATGGTTAATTTTTGGTCTTTCATGCATAAAGAGTTCAATTTACATGCAAGCTCTGTGATTTGCCTACAAAAATCCTTCCTAGCCGCCTACCAATCTTCCTTGCCACCCAAGTTTGATGTTCCGTACCTAGTTTTTGTTTTTTAGATGTAGGGAACATGAATAAAAAGTATCCAAATTATAAACTAATCTTCTATAATTCAAACGATCATGATTTATCTAATCTTCCTTATCCCTTCACTTCTCTTCTTTCTCTTCAGGCCTCCTTTTCACATATTTTTGCCTTAATTGGATTTTCTCTCTTCGCATAGTCCTCATGCTCGAGCTTGAGTTGAGTTATGATGCTTTTTAGCCTTGAATCTCACATTTTGTTCCTTTCATGAGTAAATGGTAATGAGAGCAAAACTAAACAATTTTCATAAATTTGGGTGCAAGATAGAAAAAAGTTACTTTGAATTCATATGAAAAATGCATACAAATTTGGACTTATCTAGTAATTTGAAAGTTACCAAACCCTTAACTCAAGGGAACTGAAATGACTTCGTCCGAGGATAAAAGGACATGTGCTCAACACACATGCACGAGACCCAAAAGTCTTAATGTGGAAATGTCGTACATAGTATAGGTACCTCAACAATTGAAGTCTAAAGATTATAGCCACTTGAGGTGGCTAACTGGACTTTCAAACTTGAGCTTGAGGGCATAGTTGCTGGAAAGGTGAATACCCATGCTAGAGACAGTTATTTGAAGTGCGTATCAAATGTGTGGGCCTCTAGAACATTCAAGTGTATATGGACGAACTTGGGGAATATCATTTCACCTTGAGCACGTGTGTCAAAGGATTTTCAATGCCATTTTAGGGTTGTGAAGGCATGGAAGCCAAATGTAGTACATATGTGATGTCATTCAAGGACGCAGCAGTTAGGAACTTAGTCCATAAGTAAAGGATTCTTGTTACTGCGCAAAAGGTCCCATCATGAATACATAAAATGATATAGTTTCCTCATTTACAACACACAGGTGCTTTATCATTTCCTTTCTTCATAGTGGGGCCCCTTTATCAAAGTATTAGGAAAACACACCTTTCGTGGAATAAAAATCATACTAAGATGAACCAAAAAATTAAGAAGAAATTAGAATCTACCATGTATAATAACCTATATCCCTAAACTTTCTTTAGTAGAAGTAGATGCCTTAAATGAAGGATATGGGAGAACAATAAAACAAAGAGTAAAAGAGTATAATGAAATAGTTAGATTTCATACGATACATGGACAAGCCCCTCAAAAACACTATTCTATTATCAAAAAGGAAATTCTTTCTTTCGTGTTGTACATAGTAAAATTTTAATATATTTATTCCATAACAAAAGTTTTACTTTGTATTGATTGAAAATCAACAAAAACAATTTTGTAAATGGACGTCAAGAACCTTGTTTCTAAACAAATATTTGCTTAATGGCTTGCACTATTATTTGTCTTAGATTAGGGGTGACAACGGGGCGGGTGAAACCCGTTACCCGTGGGTACCTGTCCCATTTGGGGTGGCTATGGGTATATGTGAGCCGGATAGTGGATGCTAGTCGAGTACTCGTTGCTGGAAAAAAAAGGCAAGAGTAATTAGAACTTATCCAAAAAGACAAAGATTGTTGTTGCGCTGTGGAGTTCACCACTACCATAAAGTCGTTTATGCCCCGCCACTGATACAATGGGACCAAATGGCATTACGACCCCAAGGTTAGCAGGACGACTAAAACACCCGCATACTCTAGGGTTAGCGGACTAGAATATACCCTAATATAATTAAAGAAAGTATTAACTAGAAGAATGAGGGAGTGGTGTACAAGAAGAAGACTAACTATACTCTTTTTTGTGTAAGTCAGCGATAAATTACCATTTATGAAATAACATATGTATAAGTATACGAGGGGTATACCCCAAGTCATGGCCAAGAGGCCTTCACCAAAGTATCAAAGTCAAAAGATAAGATGAAACAAGCTAAAAACAAAATAAGACCAAAATGTCGAACAAGCTAGATGTTGGGACGAATTTCAAAAATTCTCTCTAAGTTTATTAAACTAGTGCAGTGAAAGGGTTTAAAATTGAAAATTTTAAACCTACGGTTGATTTAAATTTCTAATTTTAAATCTACATATTTAAACTCCTAATTAAAATCTATAGGCCGCTACTCTAATACATTTATAATAATAGCATGAATTTAAAACTAGCATAATAAGAATATTATAAATAAATAGAAAAGTGAAATTTAAAAGAGGACGGAAAGAGAGATATCTGAAATTGCTCCAAATAAAGAATACCAAAAAACAAGAAAATAATTGAGACCCAGAAGCCTTCTATGCAATCACCTCGAAAAATTCTCGAATTGTGGGCTCCGAAAAATATTACTCTATTTGACACATGGAATTGAAATTGGACTATAGAATTGCAATTCCATTTCCAATTCTGGTTGGAATTAGAATTCTGATGGAATTGAAATTCCATTGTTTGGTTCATCAAAGATATTGGATGTCAAGATTATAATTACATAATGATTCGGATCATCAAAGATTTTCGGTCAATCAAGTTGGACGATTTTGTTTAAATCAACAACGGTTGGATTTTGATCAGAGTAATTCACATTACATTCGAGTTACTATGGTCGAAGCAATTTACTTTGAGTTTGAGTTATCCAAGGTTCGAGTCAAATCAAGTCATGTATCATGTCAGGTCATTAGTGTTCATGTTATCTCGGAATTTCAGTTAATCGGGTTAGGTTTTTTTTTCAAGATTCAGGCTAGAATCGATCTAGTTGGTTGATTTAAGTTATTTCAAGCTCGAGTCATCTTAGTGTTGGGACAAACGAGTTGTATCATTTCAAATTTTAAAACATCTTAGGCTAAGTTTGAGATAGGTCGGGTTGTTTTGGGTTTGTGTCGTATTAAGTTTTGGGTGAATTTAATGGGGTTAATTCCACTCTGGCTTATCTTTTTTACATCATATTCAAGTCCAGTAGTTTCATTTTTTTTTACATTTGAGTCATCTCAAGTTTCAGGTCAATAGGGTAGGGTCATTTCGGACTTTGAGCTAAGGTGATTTCGATTATTTCAAGTTCAAATCATTCGAGTTGGGTGATTTCGAGGTTCGGGTCAAATTGTAAGTTGTGCCTAAGTCTTTAGATTTTGCGTCATTTTGGTTTTGGGACAATCAAGTAGAGTCATTTTGGGTTTCAGGTCAGTGAAATTAATATGGAATTACAATTCCTTGCCCCAATCCTAAGGAATTGGAAAGTATGATTTTCAGTTAAAATCCAATTCCATAGAATTGGGCACTAGAATTGTAATTCCAATTCCAGCAAGTGAACCAAACAATATAATTGAAATTTTAGGCCCCAATTTCAATCTCAACCCCAATTCTAGGCTCCAATTCCACAAACACAACCATAACTAAAGAGAAAAAACTTCAACGTAAATTTTCTCTCTTATTCGATCTCCGAAAGTCAACACTTTCAGAAACCTTATAATTTTTAATTGGATTGCATGCCAAACCTTAATTTCAGTACCCCTATTTATAGTAGGATAATGAAGCAAAAAAATTCAAACAAATCGATTTGGGACTGCAAAAAACCAAAAAAAGAAGACTCAAAACGACGTCGTTCAATGCTTAGCATATACCGCGTTTAACTGTATTGCCGCGTGCCACGTATCAAGGCCAGATTGGCCCTTGAAAACTGGTGCGGATTGCACCCGGGCAACCCTGGGCTACCTGCAAGTGACACGGATTGCCAGCGATTTTGGTTTTTTATTTTTTGGCTTTGTTTCCACATGTAAAAAAATTTTATCGTATGAATTTTAATTTTTTTAAAAAAATTATTTATTTTATAAATTTTAAATTTTATTCATCTCATGAATAATATTTGGCAAATTTAAATTTACTCATCTCATAAATTCTTTAATATTTTTTGATGGCAATAAAAACATAGGCTTGCACAAGGACCTCAGAGACAATTTAGATCTAGCTTCGAATGTGTTAAATTAATTACCATTTTATGATAAAATTTAATTACCAGTTAATGAGATCTAATTCCACTAAATGAATCTTACCTCACTCTAGACTTAAATCATTTATTCGATAATTCCCAAATAGACTATTCTTACGACAACAACCCCTCTATGAGATGTCCATGATGAAAAATAACTATAACTACAACCATTATTTTTCTCACAGCTTCTTCATTAGTTACCAACTTAGCCTTTACTGAATAATTCATTTATACTTTAATATATTCACAGTATAAATTGCAAATGTCAAACACGTGGAGCACTTTGGCCAAAGATTCCAAATCAATTCAAATGCTTGCGAATCAATTAAGCGGACATTTGTATCTTATAAAAGACTATAGTTCCCTGTTGAATACCTGACCCTTGTCACACTTCAAGCCGCTGCCCAATATACATGGGAATTCAGTCGTTTATTAAGACCTTACCAAAGAGGTTACCAACACGCAAGCACTGGATCCCATTAGCACTCCGAAGTTAAGCGTGTTTGGGCGAGAGTAGTACTAAGATGGGTGACCTCCCGGGAAGTCCTCTCCCCTTAGGTTGGGGTACTCGGAAACAGCCTCTCTTCAGGGTAGCATGGTAAAAGGGGAAGGCCGCGTACCTCCACCCTCCCCAGACCCTGCTTAGGCGGGAGCCCTAAGGGCACTGAGAATGTTGATTTATTAAGACCTTACTTATAGTACACCAAAGTAACCAACATTCCATGTACAAGTCCAAAATACTTTTAGAATTTAGATTCGTTATTCAGATAGTGCAACCTGAATCACTCATTTCCGATAGTAGTCTAGAAACAAGTAACCCACATTGTCCAACCCAGTGTATTAATCTTATTAAACATATCAACATAACACTTATGGATCACCATCCACAATACCAAGACAAGTCATCTAAAGTTTCACGCTATAGTTTTTCAAACAACCATGCATACAAGTGGTCCAAACTTGTTTTTGACTACAAGTTTTCTAAACAACCATTCATAGCATTTGTTCCAAGTCTATTGGTGGGTTAATCTCATAAACCAGTTAGAACAAATATATAAATTATAGTATGAGGACTACACCCATCTCATGGATGTTACCAAAAAGCAAATCACATGCACTATATATACTCACTTACACAAATTTAGCGAGGAAATAACTGGAACTTCAATTTTATTTTTAATAGAGTAACATTTGCATGGTAACATTTGGATTTGCAGGATACCATTCCTTTTGCTGACTTCTTGATAGACTTAGTTGCTACACTAGCAATCTTGCCTTTTCTTTTCTTTCCAGTCAGCTCCTTGTGCTGCTTGCTCCCATTAGCCCTTGTTGCCTGAGTCAAGTGGACACTTCATTTGGCTTACATCACACCCTCTGCAACCTATAACTCTTTCATCATCTCAGGCAATGAATAGTCTTTCTTATTCATTGTATAGTTGAGACTGAACAGAGTAAAAGAGATGGACAGAGAGCTGAGGATAATGTCCTATGAGATTGACTATCAATCTTAGCACCACGAATCTCCAGCTCAGATAAACATGCCATCATTTTCATGATGTGATCCTGAACCGTCGACCCTTCTGATATCCTCATTTCAAGAGCTTTCTCATCAGCTCTTGCCTAGCTGCCCTATCTTGACCACCAAACATTTTCTTTAAATGTTTGATCATCTCAGTTGTTGTTTCCATCTCAAGCATATGATACTTGAGAACATTTGTCATTGAAGCCAAAATGTATTATCTGGCTAACTCATGAGCCTTATGCTAGCATTCATAATGCTCTTTAACAGGCACCGTAGGTCTAACTTCAGTGCGAACAAACCTATGACCCTCATCTATTAACAATATGTCCAAGTTCATTTTTCAGGTGAAATAATTCGATCCAGCTAAAGTATTATCTTTTAGAATTGAATGAAGTGCACCAGTCGCAGCCATTTCAAAACACCGTAAATGCGAACATTATGTAACTATTTAATATGAGTCATGTATAATGCAGTGATATCTATTATTTTAATTTATCAAACACAATAAGTCAGGTATCCACAAAACAGTAATATTATGCATGCAATGATGACCCAAATACACCACTACTTACTCCCCGGCAGCGGGGTCGTACGAAATTAGTTTGGGTGAGAATGATTCTCAATTAACATATTTTCTAGTAACTCTTACTGAATATGATTAACTCACCACTTTACCTTAGTCTCTAATATAACACAACAGAGCTCCTTAGGGAGGCTAATGTATCACGCTAATCAAGCGTAAACCATTACCTAAACCTCCATGCAAATACACGTAATACTTCATGGCACTATGGTCGCATCGCTTGTTTAAACTTTGGTTTATCCTACTAGAAGTCTTACCTGCAAACCGACACTCTCTGGGGGGAGTGATGCCAATTCACTGTACCGCTAGACCTGTAATGGAGACCATGAGGTTTCAACAATTGAATTTTGCTCCCACTTGAATTTTATAAACTAGTAGTTTTAATTAAATTGCATTTAATTCATAAATTATCTCATAATCTCTATTAGAATCTCATTCCAAAATTAATTTAATTAATAAAAATTGATTTTTAATTATTATTTAAAACAGTACTAATGTCCACACGGCCCAAAAATTTTGTTTAATATTTTTGTTGACGTCAGCGCTAATGTCAGCGGCTAATGTTAGCAATGAGATCAACATCAGCAAAAATTTTATATATATATATATATTTGAAATTTTATTTAAAAAAAGTTGAATCTAATTTTATTAGATCAATTTATCCAATTTAGTAAATCTTGATCAAATATGCACAATCTCATCATGCGTATAATATCAATATAATTTTAATGAATCTACATTGATAGATCTCAATTAACTATTAATTCATTGTTAATTTAAACATTTTAAACTGATACTTTGATTATTATCAAAATCAAAGTAAACTATCTTTCCTACTTAATAAAATCTTTATTTTATTAAATCGTAAGTCTATTTATTTCGATCTTATTATGCCTATCATTTATATTATGAATGTAATTAGAGGCTGACTCTAATACCAATTGTTGGAATAAATTTCAAAAATTCTTTCTAAGTTTATTAAACTAGCGCAGCGGAAGGGTTTAAAATTTTCAAATTTAAACCTAAGGTTGATTTAAAATTTATAATTTTAAATTTACAAATTTAAATTCCTAATTTAAATATACAGGTCTCTACTCTAAAACATTGATAATAATGTCATGAATTTAAAACTGGCATAATGAGAATACTATAAATAAATATAAAAGCGAAAAACCTAAAGGAGGGGATAAAGAGAGATACCTGGGATTGCTCCAAATAAAGAATACCAGAAAACAAGAAAATAATCGAGACCCCAATAGCCTTCTATACAATCACCTTGAAAATACCTGAAGTGTGTGCTCCGAAATATATTAAACTAAAGAAAAAAAATTTTAATTGAAATTTTCTCTTTTGTTAGATTTATGAAAGTCAACAGTTCCAAAAACCTTTTAATTCTTAATTGGATTGAATGCAAAACCTTAATTTTAGTACCCCTTTTTATAGATGCTGGAATGAAAAATGCAAACATTTCAATGTGGGATTGCGGAAAAAAAAACAATTAACTCAAAACGATGTCGTTGAATGCTCAGCATATACCGCGTTTTAACTGTGTCACCATATGCCATGTGTTAAGGCCGGAGTGGCCTGTGAACGCGGGCTCAGATTGCACCTAGGAAGCCCACTCTCACGCACTGATTGGCTGCCTGCGAGTGACACGGATCGCCAACGATTTTTCTTTTTCTTTTTTTTTTTTGCTTTGTTTTCATATGTAAAAAAAAAAAAAAAAAATTCATCTTACGAATTTTAATTTAAAAAAAATTATTTTATGATAAAACTTTCAACTTTTATTCATCTCATAAATGTTTGGCAAATTTAAATTTACTCATTTCATGAATTCTTTAATATTTTTTCGATAGTAATAAAAATAGAGGCTTTGCACATGGACCTCGAGGATAATTTAAATCTAGTTCCAAATAGGTTAAATTAATTACCATCTCATGATAAAATTTAATTACCATTTAATGAGACTTAATTCTACAAAATAAATCTCACTACACTCTAGACTTAAATCATTTATTCGATAATTCCTAAATAGACTATTCTTACAACAACAACTCCTCAATGAGATGCCCATGACGAAAAATAGCCATAACTACTACCATTATTTTTCTCACATCTTCTTTATTAGTTACCGACTCGCCATTTACTAAATAATTTATTTGTACTTGAACATATTTATAGTATAAATTTCAAATGTCAAGCACTTGGAACACTTTGGCCAAGATTCGGAATAAATTCAAATGCCTGTACTAAGGGGACATCTGTATCTCTTTAGAGACTATAGATTCCGTATTAATACATGATCCACGTCACATTTCACATCGCAACATAGTGTACGTGGGAATTTAGTCGTTTATTAAGACCTTACTTATAGTACACAAAGTAACCAACATTCCATGCACAAGTCTAGAATACTCTCAGGATTTAGAGTCATCGTTCAGATAGTGCAGCATGAATAACTCATTTCTGATAGTAGTCTAGAAACAAGTAGCTCAGGTCCAACTTAGTGTATTAATCTTATTAAACACACCAACATAGCACTTTTGGATCACCATCCACATGACCAAGATAAGTCATCTAAAGTGTCACGTTATAGTTTTTGCATACAAGTGGTCAAACTTGTCTTTGACTACGAGTTTTTCAAACAATAATTCATACCATTTGTTCCAAGTCTATCTATAGGTTAATCCCATAAACCACTCGAAACAAACATATAAATTGTAGTCTGAAGACTACACTCATCTCATGGATGTTACCAAAAAAGAAAATCACATGCAGTATTTATGTTCACTTACAAAAATTTAACGAGAAAACGATTGGAGCTTCAATTTTATTTTTAACAGGGTAACATTTGGATTTCCAGGACAACATTCCTAATACTAGAAAGCAAAACAAAGATCGAAAGTCCATACATCATTTGAAGCTTAATCCTCCATCTCTGAAGAAGCTGAGAATGAAGATGTGCATCACAGAGTGTAGGAGCAACAATAAGACGACCATGGACCACTTTAGTAATGTCCTCATGCACTATTGAAGAAGGATTAAGCTGATAGCACTGAATCCTCAAGTTACGCTCATACAAGAGGACATAAATAGTCGCTCAAAGACAAAGGCGGGCTAAAATGCGGTCAATCTCGCGTGTAGGGAGACAATGAGCAGCCTAAGTAATTAGCTCATGCTAAGGAAGTGAGGGCCAAGCAATGGGTGTATGTGAGGAAATCCAAGTCCAAATAGAAGCCCAGAAGGTGCAGGCAAAAAAGAGATGGTTGTTTGAATCATCAGTAGAACCACACAACACAAATGAAGCATGAACGCCCTGAAGATGTCTCAGAAGTCTATCATGTGTCCACAATCGCTCATAGAAGACCAACCAAAGAATGAAGAAATGCCTCGAAATGTGTAGAAAGAACCAAAGAAGATGATGGATGGAGTGCTCCTCCCTCCTATTCGGAATCATTTCACATACCGATCTAGTGGTGAATACCCCTGAGCGGCCACCCATCCACCTAACATGGTCAGCTACATCTGGTTGAGGTCTAAAATCAACAGAATCCCAAATAGGCATAAGCTTGACCTCTCTTGCAGGAACCTCCATTGATAACCCTTAATAATATCTGAAATACGAGAGCCCCATAGTTAACCAATAAAAGTCAAATATCGGGTTGGAAACTAACCAAAAGTCGTCCACAAGAAAGCCAGTAGTCAGCCCACAGCGCAGTGTCATGCCCATCCCTAAGAATGTGTTTGAACGCTGCTGAGAATGCTCCTCCAAGGCTAAGATGCCGAGCTAGTCGCCCAAACCTCCCAAAAGCTCTTCTCTTGGAGTCGGTTTTGAAAAATCCACCAAGGCCAGAGTGAAGAAGGATTAGTCAGCAAAATCTAGATATGTTCATAAGAGAAGCCCGGTTCCACTCAATTAGGCGGTGAATCTCAAGATCACCCTCTCGTCGTGGGTAATAAAGATTCCTCCAGGCAACCTTCACTTCCCTGGGCCAGCAAGGTTCCTTTCCAAAGAAAGGGAGCAAACGTCGACTCAGTCTTCTTGATCATCGCCTTAGGGAAAATGAAGACAGATGACTAATAGACCTGAATATAAAACAACAACCGTATCATCTACAAACGCCAAACATATAAAAGAGCCCAAGAAGTCCAAAGCCAAATGCGATCAAGGAGAGGCTTGCAGTCAATGAGCCGAAGCCTCGAAGTAATGAGAGGAAGCCAAAGATATCTGACTCGAAACTGCCATAATCTAAAATCCAGGATATTTAAAATGGTTTATTGAGCCTCAAAATAAACTCTAGTGATGAAGACAATACTCTTTGCAGCATTTGAGGATAACCTCGAAAATAGAACAAAGAGGTCTAAAACCGCCCGGATAACTGACACACTACCCACATTAATCTGACTAAAAACCATCAGTCGAGTGCTAGAACAACAATGATGAAATCGATACCATAGATCTGTGGTAGCCTTAAGAAGCAAACCTCGAAGCCCCTCCATGGCAATAATGAATAGATAAGGGGAGAGAGGGTTCCCCTGTCTAAAACCCTGACTGGTGCCAAAAAACCCCCGGAAGATCGCCATTAATGTCGATTGAGAGCCGAATAATAGTGAGAGACTCTCTAAACCAGCCAATCATAATCTCTGGGATACCCATATAGCGCATGGCAATAAAATGAAATCCCACCTCACTGTGTCAAAAGCCTTATGAACATCAACCTTCAGGGCATAAAAAGGTGAGACCTGACGGTAATAATTCTGCATAAGCTCCGGAGCAAGCATAATATTTTCTGAAATCCTCCTCCTAAGAACGAAGGCAGATTGCGAATCATCAATCAAAAAGGGCAGTACCTCTTTCTGCCTGTTTGCAATGATCTTAATAAAGCACTTATAGATCACATTGTAACAGGAGATTGAGCGATAGTTAGTAAAGGTGGAAGGATTCTCCACCTTAGGGACCAGACTAATATGAAGAGTGTTAAGGGCACCAAGCATGCGCCCTGATAGGAAGAAAGATCGAACAACAATGAAAACATCACCATCCACAACCTCCCACAAGAGAGAAGTCTACCCATATGATCTTGGAGCCCAGTCATCCCCGATAGAGAAAAGAGCATATCGTACCTCAGTATTAGAAATCATAAGAACCAATAGTGGAGCCTGATCCACGGATAAATGGGACAGGAAAGGTTTAAAATGTCCTCATTAAGCATCCCACTTGGCTCTATCAACAAATCCGGAAAGAATGATACCTATCTCCAGAGATCTTCCCTTCATTATAAGTCCTCAACCTGTTAGGACCAATAATGGGGGAAATTCGACTCCTAGCCTGTCGATGAACAACAGACTTATGGAAAAATCGGGTGCTCTGATCCACTAAAGAAAGCCACTGAACGTGAGACTTCTGATGGTAGAAAGCCTCTTCATCCCTACACAAGTGAGAGTACTCCCGAGATAAGTAATGCTCCTCCGCTGTCGTGAGCATACATCCAGGCTCTATATCTAAAGTCCTCTGACCCGAAGCCCAGGCATCCTTAGCTGCCTCAACTCTAGCCGAGATATGATTACAATGCCTTACATTAAGAGCCTTCAACTCACCCTTCAGCTTCTTTAGCTTCTTGGTGAGCTCAACCATAGGCGTCCCTTAATACGGGACTACTGCACTCTCCTCATTGTAGGAAAAAAACTCACCATGGTCCGCCTAAAAGTTAAGAAACTTAAAAGGGAGCCGCAGTGCACAATGCTCTACAAGTGCTCTAACCATTAATAAAATGTGACCAAACATCAACCAGGGAAGAACCTCAATTGAAGAGACATGGAAAGTCCGCAACCATCCGTCACCCACCAAACACCAGTCCAAGCACTTAAGGATAAGGGCATGTCCATTCGAACCATTGACCACTATAATGTACCCCAGTATAAGGTAAAACAGTTAGCTTAACCTCATAAATGTAGTCCTGAAAGTAATCGATGTGGCCAGGCTAATTGTCTTGACTACCAAACCTATCACTACGACCAAGGATAGCTTTAAAGTCACCAAGGAGAATCCAAGGCTCTCTCTGAAGACCTACATTGGATCCTCTAATATACCTGTAAAGTTCTTGACGTGGGCCCGATTCATTAAAGCTGTAGACAAATGCAGCATAAAAACTGAGATCCCCCTAAAGATAAGAAACCTTGTAGGTGAAATACTGGTGCCCACCTTGCACTCTTTGTAACATG
Source organism: Simmondsia chinensis (assembly GCA_018398585.1). Taxonomy (NCBI): domain Eukaryota; kingdom Viridiplantae; phylum Streptophyta; class Magnoliopsida; order Caryophyllales; family Simmondsiaceae; genus Simmondsia; species Simmondsia chinensis. The sequence continues at coordinate 10,396,564 of JAGTTD010000010.1, read as the reverse complement.
GCAGAACCTAGGATCCCAAAGCACAATGATGCGGCACCTAGAGTTCCGCACCCCACTGAACAAAAACTACCATCCCTTAGCACGACGAGCAACAACCAACTAAATACAGATAAGGTTGCTTTTGGTCTCAATGAAACCAACCAAACTAAGGCGACTAGCAAAAATTCAGTACAAATTGCAATAATGGAATTGGAGTTATTAAAACCCTGAACATTCCACGATCCTATCATCACGAAAGAGGAGACAGAAATCTACCGGTGGCCACAACGGTCCCCACGGCCACCTCGAGCCACAATAGAATGCATAACGCGCTGATAAAAAGGAGGCAGATGCCACACACTTCGATAGGTAGAAATCTCACCCGTACGGTCCCCAGCTAAACAAGCAAATCGGTTAGGTGATTTGACACTAGGAACAGTCTGCATTAATCGGTTCAAAAAACTAGGTTCATGAATCCCAGCAAGAGCATACTATCTAGCTTCCATCACATATGGCACCTAGCTCTACTCAAATCCTCAGACGAATGGTCAATAGTACCACCCTAAGGAGCCAAGATCTGGACACTCGAAATATTACTACTGAAGTTAGTGCTGGAATGATGGGTAGGCGACTCGTTAATGGCACATGCATGGCACGACTCAGAGCGAGTCGACTTTTCGAGCAGGCTGGTGAAAAACCCCCTCCAAACCCATGATTGGGTTGCTTAGCAACCCAGCATCTGTCATTGCCAAAAGAGACAGAAATAGAACAAGGCCCAATAACACCCCCACTACCCACCACAATGCCACCAGTAACTACAGCTACCGATTCATCCACCTCACATGCTGCCTCGCGCTGGTGATTCTTCCGGCGGTGTTTTTTTCTTGCCAGGTGCCTACTCACAGGAGGAGATTCAACATTTTGAGTTGGTGCGGCACCCTAAGGTAGACAAGAATGACCAAATACGATACAGGTAGAGCAACACTTTGGCATGGCTTCATATGTAATTGAGAGTTTATAACAAGACCCATCAATATCCACAAAAGTGGTCCTAAGAAGAGGAGCATTAGCTTGGATCTCAACGTGTACCCGGATATAGCCAAGCCTAGTGCCATTAGCCGTCACTTTGTCCATGAACAAAGGAACACCAACCATGCTACAAGCTACATTAATCCCTACTGGCTTCCATAGGGTTAAGGGTAACCTGTGCATTTTAATCCAAAAGGAGGCCTTCAAACAATCTTTTTGAGGCACGAAACCCTCCCTCCTAGGAGGTACCCCCCGTACCCGCCCCGCCCGCCCCATCCCATTGCCATCCCTAAATGACCACTAAAAGCATAACTGTAATGGAATATGGGAGTATGAGAGAGATTAAGGGAACTAATTCAATGTGTAACGGCCAAAAAGAGTAACAAATGATCATATAATAAAATATTGAGTTACCAATATTTATGTCGGACAAACTTCCCATACTAAAATTGAAATATATCCAACAATTTCCTACATGATTCAATTTTGGCCCTAGAAGAAAAAGAATAACTAAGCAAAACAAATGATACTTGATGATACCGATGTCTTTTGAACTTGAATCGATACTAAGTAAATATGCATTCTTGCAACCTTACAAGACAAACTACGTCTTGAACTTGAAATGTTATTGCAAAGAACATGCACACCAACTTCATGTAACTTCAGTATTGAGACACATTCTATGAATGGGGCTCATAAAGCCCCTTACAACAACTTGAAACTTGGATTCTCAGGAATGCTCTAGAGAGCAAGCCCATACTCACGATAGGGGGTGACTAGCACCGCCACATTTCCATAGGTATGTCCATCAAGTGTACTACCCCAAACCACCACAATAGGCTATGGACATCATTAGGAGCATTGTGTTCAGCCTCAACATCATACTAGTACTAAATAGATCTGTAAGCCACAAAAACAACAATATCTTGTAATGAGCTCGAGTGGCTAAATCTCATTTTTTCCTTACTTGACTTCTTTTGACCCATTGAACTCGAGAAGAGTTCTCGAGATGGGGATCCATCAAAATCAAGACACACAATTAGGCTTACGCCCCACTTCCTCTCTTGTATCACGTACTACCTTCTTAAAAGGTCTTTCTATAAAGGGTCTACCAAGTAGTCTCACTCCTTAGTTAAGTGAGATCTCATGTGTCTCATGACACCACAGCTAGGGCAGCATGCCCTTTACTTGCAAAACCCATAAGGTGTGTAGTGCCCACACCATCCTTCAACGACTATAAGTTAGGTCAAGCATCAAGTTTAACTTTTGTAACTGTATTCTAGCACTGAAACAAATATTTGGCTAATGCCGACATCATTTAAAAATTGCTTTGACCCCCACAATAAGGTATCTATAATGAGTTGTTAAATAGCTCGCTCCATAGCTTGCCAACTTCAACAATAATGAGTATAACAAAATAGTGAAGCACATCATATCAATAAAGTAACATCTCCGCCTCAAGTGCACATGTCCTACATATTTATCGTACACAATTGGCATAAATTATATATACTGCAAATTGTTAATTCACATACCATCACATAGTCTCACTTACCACTTACAATATTTGGCGACTTAACAACAAGGTAATAACAATATTATTTTATTTGAACCAAAACTAGTTTAGGCCACACAAAACCACAGTCCACCCTATACATTTCATATCACAAAGAAAACCATAAATTATGCCAAATTCAAGGTGTTTCACACAGTTGCTGTTAGTGTAAACACTTGCAAATCACGCAAGAACTGGTATCCTAAAAATCTCAGGTGTTGAGGCCGTGTAGTCACTTTCCTTAAGACTTATTTCGACGTATGAAATAGTCTCGAGGATACAACAACAACCAATATGATGAAGTGAAAGTATATAAAAGGAGAGATAGAAGTGATGAATGAGAATAAAATTTTCAAAGAACTTTCAACACTTTGATTCAAAAGATCGTTTTCAAAGTTCTTTCTTTTTCCTCAATTGATTCATTTGTCTTCAATTTGATTAAATGGGGGAATATATATGTTAATAGTGAAAAATACTTCCCCTCAAGACACCCCAAAAAGAGGTGCGAAAACCCAAAAATAACTGCGCACTAGAACTGCCAAAAATCGCCCTATGTGTCGACATACAACTCTGTGTGTCGACACACACCTCTGTTCTGTGTGCTTCTATAAGATTGTGTGTCGACACACGGGCTGTGTTTGTCGACACACAGCTCTGTATTTTCGTTTTATAAGATTGTGTGTCGACCCACGAGCCCCGTGTGTCGACGCACATCCCATACATGTAAAAACACTTTAAAACATCGGGACAAATCTCAAATATTTCGTTAACAATACTCATTTTGAAAATACAATAACATTCCTCCACCATTTTCAAAATACAATCATTCTCACATACGACATCTCTAAGTTAAAGAAGGCCTTATTGTGCATCAATAACGATGTCTCTCGATTGAACCCCCAGCTAATGAAGACACCTTTACAGTTAATCGGATCGAAAATGGTAGACCATGCTTTGAACCATACAACCCATTTGACTAACCGACAATATCATCACGCACAAGGCGTACTCCCCGTACATGCCCTACAACTCCCAAATTGACACATATGAAGCCCTGTGTCCTGTAACCTTCTTGAGTGTTTCAGAGCCAAACCCTTTGTCAAAAATCACTCTTTAAAGTTGCCAAACTTCACACTCATTAAGGTGGACCCCACTTATCATATCCTTGCAACTTGACATTCAGTAATAATATAAACACGGGTCCATTAAGAGCATAGGCTCATCCTCTTAGATTCTCTGACGCAAGTAACCAAGCACTTTTCACACAGGATGGAAAAATTTCTTTTAGTGGTCGCAGTCACATGGATGACAAGTCTTACTCATTGAACCCGAGACCTAGCGTCATACTAGGCGTCGAGTTGAGGGCCTATCATGGGTGACTAAAAATGACAGGTTTCACACCATCCCTTCATTTATTTATTATCAAGTCTCTAGCAACGCTTTTAAGCTAGAGATCTACTAGATTTTGACCTACGTTTTCAAGGTCCATAGTGACCACTTAATCTTTTATGAGTTATTTCACTTAACAATATTTAACACTAATGTGTCTGGACTTTCCGTGATTCATATCACTTTTATACATTTGAAAGCATATCTCACTATCACAATGGATATAAATAGTTAATATTGGCTGAGGCCACAAAGGAATCTTAAACACAAGATCCTTTAATCATTATGTAACCAGAGCAATAAAGTCTATTATCACAATAGAATTTATAACACGTGTTAGTTTCTTGAAACTCAAGGAACAACACTACCACCACTTATAACATTTACTAGCTTTAGAAGCGTAGTCCTCCTTATTCGATATACAACTGGCATTCAAGTACTTTTCTATATAGAAGAGCACTCATTAATATTAACACCATAACTCATGGTCATTCCAGTACCTTATGTACCAAATGCCAGTTTCCTTTATTTACATAGCTAGTTATACACACTCAGCTATCAAACAACAAATGCTACATCTAACCTTTTCAAATTCCAATTATACCATTGGAAAACTTTCATTTGTCTAAATTTTCACACCAAATTTCAACATGTAATCAACATATATACATACAACAAATCCTTTAATTTGTTAAACTTGCCATATGTACTGTTTGGATTCATTAACTACCTCTTTCAAAAGGCAACATCGCTAGAGTACATAGTCTCGTTATAGTATCATAATCTATGACACAACAATATTGAAGTTTGACATTCATATTATTTCTAGTTCATTCCTCTAGAAATATACAAGTCCGATAGCTAGGACTTCTTTTTTCACGCTCTTTTACTCTTTCAAAGTTCTATAGTCTTTCTAGGGATATTCCCTCAAGCATGATTTTCATCATAATTTACTTTACTTCACATAATCACAATGTATCACTGAATATCAATGAAAGACTCAAAGCCTTTTTAATGTACTCATTTTCTTTTACATATCAATTTATCCATAGCTAAATCATATGAAATATCATGCCATTTATAAGCATCTGACTTTATGGGTATCACATGAGTCATCAAAATATAGTATTCATGTACACTTAAGTTTGGTCACTTTGATGACTAACAACTTGTGAATGTAGGGTCACATATTTATCTCATTTTCCATGCAACAACTGCATATAACTTAGAGTCAACTTGAGCATCTTCACATTCATTGTATAAATGCACTTTATTTTAACCGACTACTCAATTATCATACACATATGTCCTTAAAATGCAAGTAAGCTTGACTTCAACCGCATTACTCATGATGAGTGATAAAAAGAATTTTTACATGCACGCCGGTTTCTATTGGAACATTACATCCAATAATATTGAAAAACCCACAGAAGATATGTGATCAGTTATGAAATTATAAATCATTATTTCCAAGTGCTTTAATACAATTTCTTTCATCATCCTAATCATGAACTTCAATTTGAATATATTTATATCAGTCACATTAGGGATAAATGTATGTAATATTATTATATACTTCATGATCCACTAATACATTCAAATTCACATCACTTTTATTTAATCCAGTAAACAAACGGCAATCATTTTCATAAATAACCAAGCCGTAAAGTTCATAACCACATTAAGGTTCATGGACATATTGACCTCATAACCATATCAACATATATCATTACACTAATCATTTTTTATGATGCATCAACTTCAATTTAATGAAATCATGCATCTATAATTTTATTAACATGCATATGAGCATTAATCGTACAACCATATTAATGTCCATGCTCATACTTTCATATTTATGGACATGCATGTATTAGTTATATTAACTAACATGCATCATCATTATAACTCCATTAACATATGTACATGATTATACTCGAACTTCTTCATGATTTTCCAACCCCACTATTGTTCACTCCATTATGCCATAACATCAATTCCGTTAATGAATAATATGTAGAGGAGATTGACATGAATTACCGTCAAAACAAGAATGTGTCAAAATACTCACATTTATATTCTATTACAGGCTTATGTCCGCATAGTTATTAACATATGTGCATTAAACTTCAATCTAATTGATGTTCAAATTATAAATTCATACAACAATGAATTTACTGCACACAATGCACAATTTCCCATTTGTACCAAACTATGAATACCTTTTCATATTTCATGAAGAACCCGCTGTTCTTTTCAATTCGTAAAATACATGGATCATAGTCAATATACTTCATTTACTTATTTATTATTATTAGTTTTGGGCATTGTCTCGGTGTCTGGTTTCAACAACCATGCTAAATAAGGATTTTCCTTTTAGCATCGCCTTGATGTCTGGTTTCAACAACCACCCAAAACATGCATTTTATACATAGAGATATATCATGAAAAATACAACGTATCACACCATGAAAAATTTTGCCATAGAAAATTACATTCTATTATATATGCGTCATTTTGCAAAATTCATTGTTATTCCATGGTTCTTAGTATTACCGCCATAAAGCTTGTGGGCATCATGATCCTGAAATCCCGAAATCATCATATATTATTAGTTGCTCCTGTACACGTGAGAGAAATTCTCTTTATCCCCAAAAGTAGGGCACGCGGGTTCAATTCTCTCTAACAGCAACCCCCCCCCCCCCCCCCCCCCCCCCCCCCCCCCCCCCCCCTCTTTTTTTTTTAATTTTTCCTTTCTTGGCTATTTCTCTTTTGTTTTTGATTTTTTTTAATTTAATTATTTGATTTTCCTTTTGTTAAATCAACATGATACAAATTTATTCAATTAAATTTCATGTATCATTTGATCAAACTTCATGATTCACAACTATCATGAATTCAAAGGCACTTGATCATAAATTTATGATTCAAACAATCAATGCTTATTTAATTTTAGTTTCAATACCACAAGTATACTTATCAATGAATGTACTTCAATTCACATGATTCTCATAATTTCATGCCTAAATGAAAAATTTAGGAGCTTTATCTTTAGAATTTCAACCTCATAAGTAAATATACTTTCATGCATAAATAACAATGCATCAATCATTCCTTCTTAGGCATTATAGATCTTCATGATTTTATCCTGAATCAAATATATGAGATTTCACGCAACTTGATTCCATTAATTGGATGCAACTCAAAAGGCATAAAGGCATTTTACTATTATCCTTATACATGCCCAAATTGACCATCATCATGAATTCTTGAATTATGTTATGAAACCATATGCAAAGTAATCATGTACATCATCAACAAAGCACAAACACAAATTCTCATTCATTTTAGTGCATCATGATTTCATGATTTTCAAAACTAAATGACATACCTTGTTCCATACCCATTCATACAAAAGATAGATCCAAGAAAGGTCCCAATCCTCTCCATTCATCACTTTCTCCAATCTCACATGCTTCTCTATCAAACCCCCCAAAGTGAAGAATCCATTTGCTATTAATTTTTTTCGATAAGTGGCGAGAAACGCCTTACAGAACACGGCATTCCAAACAAGGAATCCGACCCACCAAACGGCGGTTGTAAACAGAGGGGCAAAACCGATCATAATTTTCTACGAAGCCGTAGTACAAGCTAGGGATCTCGACATAGTGAGCCCAAAACACCCCGCAAACAGAAGGCGGTATAGAATATTAATCAAGGAAAAAGCCAACAGGGACAACAGGAAAATGACAACAAGAATAGGACTGGACACACACCTACAAACTACGCAATAGGAAAAAAACCTCAATGGGCTGACAAAGACCGGGAAAGAAAGGATACAAGAAGAACAGGAAAAAGGCACAACATACTTGAAAGGCGGCCAGACTGGAAGGTGAAGGTAGATAAGAGCACAGCAACAACAACAGATATGAGGGGGATAATCACTGGGAATCAGAACCCTAGTCTGTCATTGCGAAATGCTCGACCATAAGATATTCATCGCCATGGAAGTCCAACCCAAGCTTCTTCCCAATTTCCCATGTGCTTTTCCCCTTGAGGAGTTGCTCAGCTGTAACACTCTTCTTGATCTTGTTCCTTGTCTTCTTCTTCCCATTTGCTATTAATAAAATTAAGTCTTAAGATTGGTAGTGTAAACATATGCAAATCACGCAAGAATGGGTATCCTAGAGATCTCAGGTGTCGAGGCCGTGTATTCACTTTCCTTAAGACTTATTTTAGCGTAAGAAATAGTCTCAGGGATACAAAGACAACCAATTCGATGAAGTGAAAGTGTGCAAAGGGAGAGATAGAACAAATGAATGAGAATAAAGTTTTCAAAGAACTTTCAACACTTTGATTCACAAGATCTTTTTCAAAGTTCTTTCTTTTTCCCCAATTAATTCATCTGTCTTTAATCTGATTAAATGGGGGAATACATATGTTAATAGTGAAAAGAGACGTCCCCCTAAAGACACCCCAAAAAGAGGCGCGAAAACCTGGAATTAACCGCACACCAGAACTGCCAAAAATCGCCCTCTGTGTCACCACATAACTCTGTGTGTCGACACATACCTTTGTTCCGTGTGCTTCTATAAGATTCTATGTCGATACACAGGCTTTGTGTGCAAACACACAACTCTGTATTTTCGTTCTGTAAGATTGTGTGTCGACACGCAAACCCTGTGTGTCGACACACATTCAATACAAGTAAAAACACTTTAAATCATCGGGACAAATCTCAAATACTTCGTTAACAATACTCATTTTGAAAATACACCAACAGTTGAATGGACTGAGCCCAAGCGTCAATGTTATCACGCTACCCACTTTATTGTCAGATAGGCAATAAAAGTGAGAGACCCACTACAATCTCTACTACCTGCCCATCCTAGCACAAAATATGCAGTAAGCCTACACAAACAGGTAGCTCGCAAATATAGTGGATTTATGGTTATGTTGGTTCTCATACAATGTAATAAGTTATCTCGCATAAAAATACTACCCCCACATTTCACTAACTCTTTCACATGGATGTGAATGAGGGGTCTAACTTCACGAATAGAACTTGACTAATACGTGAGCATCTGATATTCATGTTACTTCCATTCTATTTTTCAATATAAACTTAGAAATTAACATTCTGCAACATGCACAAAACTACAAATATTGAGGCCCATGTCATCAAACATATGCATAACCTCAAGTAATATTTCGAGAAATTAAGCTCAAATAGCATTTTGCTTTTTTTTAAAACTTATTACTTTGCTTCAAATGGGCCTCCTTTTATGTTTGGGGCAATCTGAATTCTGGTATTTTGTTTTTTATAAATATAGAAAGTCCAACAACAAAATTTTCCTTCTTAGATTATATCGAGTTTTTGTTTTTAAGTCATGTTAACTAGCCTCTGCATAGGCCAAACGGCCTGAAAATGACATAACGAGCCCTTGTCTTCATTTCAAGGTCTAAATTCATTTGTCTTAATTTTACTTTTTGGGGTTTTAGGCTATGTTGATCATGTTCTTGTTGTGCCCAAGTGTTTACACCAAACCCGAATACCTTAATCAAGCACCTCTCTCACATGTCACACAAAAGGTGTTCCTCTCCTTCCAGAAAAGGGCAAGTGGGGAATTTAAGTAAAAGATATGAGAAATATAATGATAGTAGTTTAGATTATTATTTCTCATCAATATCTAATAAAGGGGACGATCGTCATTTAATTATTGTATGTGAATTCTTGAGTGAATACCTTTAATTTTATAGTGCAAATACATTTATTTAGTGAAAATAAATGTTGTTAAATGGTAATCAATGTTACCAAATATTAATAATTAGATTTGACCATTTGGAGTTAGAATTAATTTGTCTATGAGGTCTCTTTGCAAGCCTCATTATAAAACATCGTTTGAAACTATTTAACTAAATTCATGAGATGAATTATTTATGATATAAATAAATTTCTATGTCAAATAAATATTCATCGTTTTAATAAAAAAATTTTAATTGTGATTTAATATGGCTTTGATCATGTCATTTATATATTTTAATTTATTAGCAAATTTTTTTCAATGCTGCAATTTATATTATTCTTCATTTATTCATAATATTCAAAGATAATAATATTTAAGAGTATTTTGTGTGGGAGACAAAATATAATACGACTTATGTATCAAAATTTTGACTACTCTTAATATTATTGACCATTTTTAACGGTAAGTTACAAAGTTACAAATCATTGAATAAATGCACGGGTAGAGGCACTAGCCATATAGTGGGTATATAAAATGTTATGTTTTCAAGATAAAAGTGAAACAGTTTTTATGAGAAAAATAAAAATAAAATTTGTATGTTTCCTATTTTAGCTAAGTAAGATATAGTGGAGGTTCTAATTTTCAAGGTTGTGTGGACACTATTTGCTCTATTTATTTGCAACTAAGTGTGATGTGGTCGCCATAAAAATTCATGAAAACAAACGTGCAAAAGGGACTCACTACGACTAAGGAGTGAGTCTAAATTTGGATCGCATGTCTTTGACCTCAACCACTCACCATTTTTGCAGAAAAGGTTGCGATATTTTGGTGTATCTAACTTCAATTATACCTTGAGTTCAGCTTATACTTTAATTGAGAAGACTTGGTTAAATATTTTTGTGGATTCTTTATATATATATTAGTTGATAAAAAATTAAAGGGATATGGACCTAATTTAAGTGGCAATTACAGTGACAGAGTAGGGCCCACGGACACCTTTCCTCGTATACTTAAAAGTCAGGAACTAGGGTGGAGACAAACCCAAGAGCTCAGCAGTCCACTTATAAGCCCAAGCCAATCAGGTTTTTAATCCCAACACCCTTCACTTATAATAACTCGAATGAGTTTAAGTTTGACAAGATTAAAGTGGAGCAAATCATATTCTGGTCCCTTGACTAAGGCTAATGCAATCAAGGTCAAGCCTTGGCCCTCAAAGCCCTAATCAATGGCGCGAACCTAAGTTCACCTGACTTATTAAGTAGTGATAATAGTGTCAGAACCAACACAATCAAGGTCAAGCCTTTGCCGTCAAAGGCTCAAACTAAAGCCTCAATTCTTAACTTGTCAAAATTTGGGAATAGATTAAAACCGCGAGTTCATACTTGAAGCTCGAAAGACCGTATTATTGAAGAAGCAAGTACAGCAAGATCTATGCTAAGCCAACCTACATTAAGTTATGCTACTACAAGGAAAAGAGTGTGTTGTAGAGAAAGCTTGAAGAAGTTTTGTATTGAGTGCATGTACTACTTTGGACTCTCACAGAGTCTCTTATTTTTAGAAAAAACGAAATAACGGCTGCCCCCTAGTTCCGTGGCATTTTCTCTCTATGTCAGGCTATTAAGCTCCTTCTTGTGTGTGAATGATCAATGAACGTGCCCCTAATTTGATGCTTGAGGGAATTCCTTAGAGCCCATGTCCACATTTTTAGCTGAAGTCCCTTTTAGAAGCCCCACATTCTCCTGGATTAAGCTTAGTGCCCAAATATCTTAGATTTCTCTATAATTAACTATCTCGAGCTTAGAAACCGCCTGTCTTGCAGCCTTCTTGGCTATTTCTTAAGCTCGAGCTCCCTTCACCCTTCAACCATCTCGAGCCTCAAGTCGCTAGTACCCTTGTTTGGGTGATAAACTTCTCAGGATGCTGGCTCGGGACACCACTATCTTAGCACTTGAAGGTCTGATTCCCTTCGAGGAGGGCCTCATGTGGTAAGCATGTGGCACTTTGCTCGAAATGGCGTGTCCCAACTCCTTCAAAATAAACATGTAAACAAATGCCCTCCTTTTAGCCGTTGGTGAATTCAAATTTACTACGGGAAAAAAAACTACCTGATTTAACCCTCAATGGCTACAGGGAGCTCGAGAAAACACTGTTTGTCATATGCTCATATTTCCTCGTGTCCATAAGTTTAACAATCAGGGTTGAAATCTTCACTTTTCTGCTCTGTGCTCTCTCTTTGCTGAAACCAAGCGCTCTGAAAGCACTTGTTCTCTATTGCTCTTGAGTCTCTAATTCTTGATTTGATCTACTCTTGAAACCAATCTATCATTGGCTCAAATTTCTTTTGCCATCTCTGCTCCCCTTCCTCAAGCTGATAGCCCTATTGAACAATTGACTCCCAATAAGACGCTTCAATGGTCTCTGAGTTGATTTAGAGTCCTATTAATCTCAACGAGATTGAGGAGGATCTTTCTTGGTTGTTAGAGGGTGACCCTTCATCAACCTTCGCTTCTTGTGCCTAAGGGCCCATCTTTAACCCTTCTCATGATGTCCACGGTATTTAGGGCATGTTTCTAGATATTAATGAATCTCCTTTACTTCGTACAGCTTCTGCATGTCAATCTTAGGAACGATGGTGCATTTGCAAAGACACGGTGCCTTTTAATGGATGGATGTTCATAACATAGCCGTACACCAAATCAGTAAACAAATTGATGTTGACCCATTGAGAAAAATGGAAGAACCTCCGCATTTATGAAGCCATCTGGCTTTCCATAATTTCCCTCAGGTCTGACCACCCCATCGTGACGACACTAGCCTGCTGTTGGAATATCTACACTTTGTCCTCCCTGAGGGGTTTCTTGGTATCACTCTAGAGGACATATCGGCCTTGACAGGTCTTTCTCCGAGAGGAAGAGAGTTGCATCTTAATTATTTTGTTTCTACAGATGCTGAAATCTTTGACTCTTCTTTCTCTGTAATTGACTTGCTTGATGGTTATGAGTCCTTTGTCAAGATGTTTGTCACAGGGGCGCATAACTTCGGGCAAAGGTCTCGAGAAGAAGAGGCATGTTTCTACCTGTTTTGGTTAAACAAGTTTTTCTTTGCTAACTCCTCCTACTTGGTTCTTAAATTTCTTAAGACCATGGCTATTAACTTGGCCTTTAGCGCTGGTCCATTAGCCCACGAACCATTGTTTCTGGCCTAAGTGTATGGATGCCTTATGGACATAATAGTTAAGAATTATAATGTCCATATAGGAGGACCCTTGTGGCTGGTACAGCTTTGGGCCCAAGCTTATTTTCTTGAGTTTTACCATAGAGGCCCCAATGTCCCCACAGGTGATGGGGTCTCATGTTATGGAGAGCAGTTTGCTCGTCGTGAGGTCCTTTGACCCCCAGGATGGTCTTTTGACCAATGCATTAAGAGACTAATGTCTCCTCGAGGTAGAAAAGGGACTCAATGGGCTCCTTTCAGAGAGAGGAACCTTGGTCCACATTTGTTCAGGAAACTGGACCTTCACCATGATGTCTCTGTAGAACTAACTCACAAATTTGGCAGGCAACCTTATGCCCTCAAGATCCATTCTTTTATCACCAGACTCATCCTGGTGTAGAGATGTACAGGCCCGGGTTGTTTGCCATGCAATTTAGAATGGTCCAAGACATTCCCTTTCCAATTCTAAGGACCACAAATATCTAGTGGGCTAGAAGGATCTCCATCTAACTCCCAAAGTAGAGAGCTCCATGAGTCCAATCCCTCTATAGGTACCCTGTTGTTTGTAGGTGCACCCGTGTGCCACACTTCGTTTTATAGTTTGGTTCCAAACCTATTGGACCTCTTTGGAGGCCCTAAGGTGCTAAAAAATATTTTACACCTTTCTTTGTGCTTGCAGGAAACTCCTAAGAGTGCAAGGACCAAGAGTTTTACCAAAATGTTGCTAGAGGAATCTCCTCTAAGAACTTCTCCACCAGCTCTCAAAGTTGATGGCTCAAGGAAGAGGAAGAAGAGAGATATTCCCCAACTCTTCCAACTAGAGCCATACATGCAGTAGAGGAGGAGGAAGAAGATGAAGAAGTACCCATCTCCTAGTTGATGAGAAAAAGAAGAGCCAGGCTCCTTGAATTAGAGGTATTGGCCTTTCTTAATTGGCATTTCTTTCATTCATCTTCTGCCAAAAACTATTCCTAACTTGGCTTTGTGCAGCCATAAGAGGAACCAACTTCAGTATTACAGAGATTCCAGACTTTCCATCTTAAGAAGCTGCACCTTATTGCCCTCATGATACTGAATCATTAAGCACAAGCACTCAAGAAAGGGGAGACATGGCTACCTCAATTAGGGAGCCAATTATAAGTTATCCTCTTGAAGAAGTTTCCCTCCTTGTTCCTATAAACGAGGGCCTAGTGCAAGCTTCATACCTCCTTCCAGGAGATTCAGTCCTCATTGAAGAGATCTTTGAAGGTATGATTTTTCCATCTAGCTTTTGAATTCTTAATGCCAAAACCATAGTTGATTCTAACATACAAGTGTTGCTTTTTAGAACACCCCCACCCCCCCCCCCCCCCCCCCCCCCCCTCCTCCTCCCGGGAGGAAGGCATTCCGGTAGCTGAAGAGCCATTAGAAGCTTCAGCGGCAGAAATGCCAATAGAAGTTCCTACTTTTCCTTTAACTAAGGTTTCAAACTAAAATAGTCCCTTTAACTTTAGTTGTCTTGCAAAGTGAAGACTTAGTATGACTCCTTTTGATGCTACCCCCTTTTTCGGGCTATACCGTCGAGAATTTCTCCTTCCCTAATCTTAGGAGGAATGTTATCTCCTTTGGAGAAGCTAGGGGCAAGTGCAAGATCAGCCTTCCAGCAACTGGACCAAGTATCCCCAAGACTCCGGAGACTGAGACATTGCACACTTCCTTATTTTAACCCTGACAGAAAGGGCCACGTTCCAGGGGGCCATTTCTTTTGTGAAGGCGTTAAAGGAAGATCCTAAGGTGGCTTTAGCCATAGCCAGAGAACTCAAGTTTCTAAACGAAGTGTTTGTGAGTGTGAATCATGAGATCCCATCATGTTTTACGAAGAATCAACACTGTCAAGATGCCGTTAGGGACCTGGGATATTAAGGTGGACTAAGTGGCCTGCAGCTACTTTTTGAAGAACTCTAAGTAGCCCAAAAAGTCCAGAATCAACAAGCCCAGGATATCAAAGGCCTAGAGGATGAGATTCATCGCTTTGAGGAGAGATTGGGTCATCTTAGCGGAGAACTGTTTTCACTTAGACAACATCATACCTCTCAAGGCTCAATGGTTGGGGAGCTTGAGAAAGCTACCATAGAGTCCCAAAGGAGTAGCCAAGCCCTTCGAGAAGAGGCATTCTCCTGAGATCAAGAGCTGAATGAAGCAAACAGCCAACTGTTAGCCATAGAGGAATCATTAGTTAGAATTAGGACTCAACTCTTTTGATTTTCTTTTTGTAAAAGAGTTTTTGGCTTAGTCACTTGCTTTTATTATTTTGTGTAAGCACTGTACTTTTGAACATTGTTAATGAAATACGCGTTTTATCAAATACGTCTCTCAGTTTGGTAGTTCCTTTTTCTTCTATTTTTCTAACTTAAGAATTATTGAATTGATCCTCAAGACATTGATATTGATTCTGAGCCCATAATTCATGGAATCTAAACTTAAGAACTTCCTTATTAGAATCCCAAATTGATGGCATGTATTTCTTTAAGAACCTTCCATTGATGGCCCTTGGGTGAGTTCTTCTATCTAAGTCTTGGAGTAAGTAGGCATTACCTCCAAATACCTCTATGACTCTAAATGGGCAAACCAGGTTGGAGACCACTTTCAAAAGACCTAGGTTGACCTTTTTTGTTGTAGGCTTTAGCCACCCTTTTCTTTTGTTTTTCTAATTTGTGAAGGGCGTCAAGCCTAACTTGGTCCAAGTTAGTTAGCTCATCCACCATAGCCTGCTCATACTCAAGTTCTGAAAAATTCCCTTGGTGAGGCAGCCTAATAGACCGAATTGTGACTTCCATTGGGAACCCGACATCATGGCCATATGCTAAATGGATGGGAGATGTCCCGGTTGCATCGTTTTTGGACATTCTGTGAGCCTAAAGAGTATTCCGCAGCAATTCATGCCACTTCCTGGGATTGTCCTCAATCATTTTCTCAACGTTAGACTTCAGAATCTTATTTGTTGACTCTGCCTAGCCATTAGCTTAGGCGTAGTATGGGGTTGAGTTCAAGATTTCTATATTGAAACTCTTAATGACCTCCTTAATCTTTACCTGTTTGAATACCTTAGGTTGGTCCACAGTAATGGTTTCTATGATCTTAAACCTACATAGGATGTATTCTTTGATAAAATCAATTACATCTTGTTGATTGATGTTCCTATAAGGTTTTAGCCTCCACACATTTTGTGAAATAGTTTGTGACAATAAGGATGTAAGAGTGTTGATTGCTAAATGGGAGGAATGGGAGGTTAACCTCCCCTGTGATGTCCATTGCCCAACTTTTAAAGGGCTATGGTTTGACAATAGCATGCATCTCAACTGCAAGGACTCTTGGCACATAACCATGTCTATATTTTATGCAATCATCTATCATTGATGGTCAATAATAACCATAATGTCTAATGAGCCAATGCATTTTGTTGCCAGGTAGATGGGATCCACATATACTGTCATGGGCTCTTACCATTACTAGCATTGCTTCATCCAAGTCAAGGAGCTTAAGAAGCACTCCAATAGCATCCCTCTTGTATAACTCTCCAGATTCATCATCTAGATGGAATTTATAAGCTCTCATTTTCATTTTTCTGTCTTTAATTTAGTCTTCAGGGCTCTTGAAGTAATCCAGTAAAGGTTTCCTCCAATCCTCACGTGGTCTCGTGACAGTTTGATGGGTTTCGTGGCAATCCAAGTGTTCACTTGGTATAACTTCACTCTTAACACTAAAAGACTTAGTGAAATCGATGTAATGGTCTAAAACTTTAGTCTTGATAACCATGGTTTCTCCACACCAAGTCCTAGGCAACTTGTAGCCCGATGCTAACTAAGCCAAGTAATTGGCTGCTTATTTTTGTTCCCTGGGGAAATGTTTAAATTAAACGCCATCAAATATGTTCAATAGTTTTTGTACTATTGAAAAGTATTTGTTTGAGGTATCGCTTAAACACTAAGGGCATGTTTAGTAACAAAAACCTATTTTCCTTTTCCATTTTCAGTTTTCTTTTTTATCTCCAGTTTTCCTTTTTCATCTCTATTTTTCCTTTTCTAGTTTTGCAACATAGAATACTGGAAAATGTGTTCAAGTGATCTCTATTTTCCAATTTTTTTGAAAATTGAGAATGATAAAGTGATATAGGAATCAAATTTTGTCGCCTTAATGTAGGGGTGCAAACGAGACGAGCCAACCCGAGCGCCCCTTGTTCAAACTCGAGCTTCATAAGGCTTATTGAACTCAAGTTCGAGCTGAGCTCTGATCGAGCTTTTCCAACCTTTGTTTGAACTTGATTCGATAAGATTTTAGTAGGTTTGATACTTGGCTTGGCTCGCTAGGCTTATTGTGTTGAGTTGAGCTTGTTATTGAGCAGTGTTGAGCTCATTATCAAGCCCAATCAAGCTTAAAACCGAGCGGAGTATGCTATTAAGTTGAGCTCGCTATCGACACTTTTCAAATTACTAACGAGCCATTATTGAACCACTTTCAAACCAATATCAACAGTTAATGATCTTTTAACAAGCTTTTAATGAGCCCTTAACGAGTTGCTATCAAATTGTTCATAAGTGTTAATGAATCGAGCGCCTGTATTTGAACTTGATTGGTTAAGCTTATTGAGCCTGCTCGAACAGCTATCGAGCTCTCATAATGAACACGAACTCAATTTTGAACGCAAATAGTTCATCGAATGTTTGGTACATTGTTCGGTATCGCTTTAAAAAAAATTCACTTAGCCTTGAGTACCCATAAAGCTCATTCTATCACATATGCAAAAGTGAGTGTCTATAATTAAATAACTCGCAAGATCCTCTTATTTGTCCCTCCTTCCCCTCCCCCCCGCGCCCCCCCCCCCCCCCCCCCCCCCCCCTCTCTTCCCCCTGAAATTATTTATTGCTTTTAAAATTGGGAACCTAGCCTTAAGTACTCCGAAATCATTTATGTAAAAGGAGGAGGAGATGGGGGTATATAAAAAATATTATAAAATAGGTGAGTAGTGTAAAAATATGAGGAGGGGGGGGGGGGGGGGGGAGTTGGAAAAGAATGTCCCTATTTTCTGAAAAAAATTTGAGAAACATTTAAAACAATTTACCAAATCTGTTAAGGAATAGGAAAAACTGAAAAATTATTTTCTAACTTCTGGAATTAGAAACCTGGGCCGCTAAACACATTTTGCAGTTTTGTGGGAAAATTTTTCTAGAAAATTGCAAATTTCTTTGTTACTAAACATGCCCTACAATTCCCCTTTACTTGGCAAATGACCAACTACAAATCCCCTTTAATGAAGACATTAATGACCTGCAGCTCCAAGAGAGTATGTAGGTCTATGATTAATGCCTTATACTCTGCCATGTTATTAGAACACTTGCCAACCAAGGTAATAGCAAATTTGGTGATGATCCTAGTAGGGACTACATCACAATCCTAACTCAAGTGCTTGAATTAGTCCTTGATCCATCGAAGTATAACTTCCAAGGGACTATTTCCACCACTAGAAGCTGGTCTGGCTCGTGGTCCAAGCCAGTATGAATTTCTGGATGGTCAACTAAAAACTCTACTAAGGCTTGACCCTTGACTCACTTTTGTAACACATAGACCAACTCAAAGTGGGGTAGAGCAATACTCCACTTGTTTAATCTTCCCCTCATCAAGGGTCTATCTAGCATGTATTTAAGGACATTTATCTGAGCAACTATATATATGGTAAATGCTAAGAAGTAATGTCTCAATTTCACCGATGTGTAGAACAAAGATAAGCACAATTTCTCAATTGAGGAACATTTAATTTCATATTCATTTAAGCAACAGCTAAGGTAGAACACAGCTTGCTCAAATCCTTGCTCATTGTCTTGTACTAGCAAACATCCAATAGATTCATAAGAAATAGAGACATAAATCTTCAAAGATTTGCTCTACTTTGGTGGAATCAGCACTGGCTGCTTAATCAAGTACTCCTTGATAGTCTTAAAAACTGCTTGATGTGGCTCCTCTCCCTTGAAGTCCTTTTCAAACTTAAGTCTCAATAATGGAGAGAAGACTTTAGTTTTCCCTATGACATTTGAATTAAAAGGTCTAAGGAAGTTAACCTGCCACAAGAAGCGTCGAAACTCCTTTTTTGCTTGAAGGCGGTTTAGCTTATTGATTGGCTTAGTCTTATTAATATCCACTTCGATGCCCCTCTGATGTACTAGAAAACAAAGAAAGTTTCCAGCAAGTACGCAAAAGGCACACTTTAATGGATTCATCTTGAGGTTCCACGATATCCTCTACAAAGATTTCCATGGTCTTGCAAACTAGGTCATGAAAGATCATGTTCATGGCCCTTTGGTAGGTGGCACCGGCGTTCTTTAAGCCAAATAGCACTGGCCACCCACTCAAAGGTCCCTATCGACCTAGGATACCTGAATACTGTTTTGTGGGTATCCCCTAAAGAAATCATAACTTCATAGTACCCACAATAGACATCCATGTAGGATAAGACCTCATGTATTGAGGCTGAATCAATGAGCACATCAGCAATTGGCATTGGGTATTCATCCTTTGGGGTTGTTGCATTCAGATCTTTGAAATCAATACGTTCTCTGATTTTACCATTTTTCTTAATGACAGGAACAATGTTTGCCAACCATTCAACATACTTGGTAGTCCTGATAAATTTATCCTTTAAGCATTTTTCAATTTTCTCTTTGACCATATCAATACTTGTTAGGACATTCTCCTCTAGGCCTGAATAATGGGCCTCGAGCCTAGCTTGACAAGAAGCCTATGCTCAACCACCTTTTTGTCTAAGCTAGGCATCTTGTGATGATCCCAAGTAATGCAGTCCTTGAACTTGTGAAGCAAGGTCAAATACTACTCTCTCTGCTACTTTTAAAGCGTAATGCTCATATAGATAGGTCTTAGGTCTTCTGTTGAGCCCAAGTTAACCTCAAGAAAGGGGTCTTGGACTTCAGCCCTCAAATCCTCCATCTTGGCTAGTGCTACTCTTAAGTCAGATAGCTCCAGCTCTTTTTCTTGCTTCTTCTAGACCTCAAGGCCATTGAATGTCTATTCAGTCCAAAGTTGATCCTTAGCACGCCAAGCCACAAGCCTTGCTAGTGTTGAGGAAATGACCTCTTGGGCTATTAATGGAAGGTCTTAGCCTCTCCTCATAAGATTTTGACGTGCCTTAGAGATCTCCCTCATCAAGAAGGGCTCTCATATATCCCCAGAGATTAGTGTCTTCTAAATCCACATCAACCTTACCAACCTTAGCTTCAGTGAGGAGGCTGTCTAGGATGGATGTCATGTCTTGATGTGGGGTAGACTGTGGGGTGGTCCTTTTGAGGTCAAGTGTTCCCACGCCATCTTTGTAGAATTTTACCTCAACATAGTTGAAGCAAGCCATGATTGGCCTGTTATCTGCCATAACAACCTCATACTTGTCATGGTTCCAGAAGATTAACAACTGGTGTAGTGAGGACGAAATACAATAATTGACATATAACTAATCTCTCCCGAGCAAAACATTATAGCCTAAGGTAATATCCACTACAAAGAAAGTTGTTAGCTTGCTTAAGCTTTCAACAATTAACTCAATTGGGATGACCCCTTCAGACTTAGTGGTAGCTCTAGAAAAGCCACAGCTTGCAACATCAAAAGCAATCAAATCATCTTGAGATTTACCACTGACCCCCCACATTTATGAAGGTAAGACATTGATGGCAGTGCTATTATTCACCAAGACCCTGCTCACCAGAATGCCATCAAATTTGGCTTTGATGTATAGAGCTTGATGTGTTTATTGGTAGTATTAAGCCCATTAAACATCATCTTCATCATGTCAGGCATATCATCAGGCGTTTTAGATACTGGGAGAGTAATTTTAAAATACGAAGGATTAGTGTCACCTTTGGTAGCTGCTACTTCAGCCACAAGCTCCATCCGTGATCTTCGTCCGATGTTATCACATCTCCCTCGAGGCCCTCTTGAGTATTAGTTGCCATGAACTCCAAAGGGAGGAGCAAGGACGTTCTAACATCAACCTTATCAGGGAGCATCCTAGATTGTATTTGGATCCCTTGATCAGTTTCCTTTTCAGGGCTGCCATCCATGGGCACATCCTAATCTTGCTTTTGAGGACTACCATCAGTTAGCATATCTTGGTTTAGAGGGTCAGTTTTTTGGATCAACCCCTGAAGTTTGAGACTCCTCCACAGGTTGGGAGGAAGTCCTGCTGAGAGGGGAATACTCCTCTTCACCATTAGATAACCTTTGAACCAGTGAATTCTTGGTAAGCTAGTCCCACCAAGATTCTTGTCCTTCAGAAGATGAGAGACTAGTCCATCTCTCAAGCTTCTTGCATGGTTTTCCCTTACCAGCAGTGGTAAAAGGCCCGGACTTAGTTGTTGGATCTTCAAGATCCATAGGCTCAGTTTGCTTGCCCTTGCGGACCTTGGCTTTTTCTTCAGAGAGCTTAGTTAAGCAAGCATTGAGCCGAGCGTTTCATTAAGCTGCTTTCTTTGGTAGTTGCCTCCTCTTCTAAGTTTAAGTAAGACTGAAGGAATTAGCATCCTCTTGATCGAGGTGGTTTCTCCTCCAAACATTATTGAAATGGACCCCAGAAGGCTGGTGCCCTGACTATCGTGGTCCTTGGCAGGTGTCCACGTCCAGTAGGTGGTATTTTGGATTTCTCCTTAGATGACCAGTCCTCATGACGATTTGGCCTTTTGGAGGAGGATCATAAGTAGGCCTATATCCATGGGACTTCTCAGATGGCATCCTTAGTTCCAAGAGAGGGTCAGAAGGGGAAATGTATTGTGGAAGCAGTCTATGTTTCCTCATTGCCTCCTGTATTTTCTTGTAACATCGATCGCATGCTCAGTAGGATTCCCTTTCAAGATATTGAAATATTTTCTCTCAGTTTGTAAGGCTTAGAGTGGGCCCAAGGTCGCCACTGATTTCCATAGCTAACTCCTCGACCACTGTTAGTGTAATGCTTGAATTTTTGCGGAGTTTCATCAGCAAGTTTTTGAAAACCATTCATCTATTCATGGGATGGAGTTTAGTAATATGCTAGTAACAATTTCTATCATCCAATGTGCACCCAAGTCTCAGGAAGCCTAGTATTCCCTTGACGATCAACCGTTCAAATAGGTGATTTGCCACCCTTGCCTTCTAAATGTCATTCAAGACTATTTTTCTCATGTAAAGGAGAGAAGGGTTAGTCTGGATACTATAGAGGTTATCTTCAACAATAGTATCGTTGACTTAACAAGGACTAGGGAAAGGGTCTTTGTCGACACCCATTTGTCCTTCTCCTGGGAGGATCAATTCCCTTGCATCTATGGCATCCTGAACCACGTTTCTTAAGATCACACAGTTCTTTGTTGAATGGGTTAATGAATCGTGCCATTTACAATATACCTTCCCCTTAGTTGAATTTGGGTTAGGTTCTCTATGTTTACCCATAATGTTGAGTTTGTTATTTGCCTCAAGCTAATCGAATGTTACATTGGCTCTTGAGAGGTCAAACAAGCACTTTCTCAAGTTTTGGTACTAATAAGACTTCCTTGCTTTGATGTCTTCTTGACCAAAGGATTGCAAACCATAGGAGGTCCCTTAACATATTCAACGACGTCAATCTCGTAAGGAGAATCCTCATCCTCTTTGATTAAATCGTGTAGGTAAGTCCCAGACACGCTATTTTTCTTAGGGCTTTCTTCTTTTAAGACAACCTCATATCTAGTGGCACATTCTGCTAGCTAAAGGAGCTTTATGAAGTTTAAGCCTTTAAACTTCTTCCTAAATTCAATGTCTAAGCCATTCAAGGCTAGCTTGGAGTATTCAACACTGGGAAAGGTGCCTCTTTTCAACTAGTTAATGTAGCCTTCTACTGATTCACCTAGCTCTTAGTTTCATTCAAGCCAAATCAAACATGGAAGTTCCTAGTTCTATTCTTGGGAATCGAGCTTGGAATTGTCTAGCCATATCATCCCAACAGTAAATGGAATTAGGAGGTAGGCTAATAGCGGTCCCTATTAAAGAACTAGAGAACAACCCAAACTTAAGATGTTGATTATCAACTGCTTCTCTACACTAGCAATTGAACCTTGCCAAGTGCTCGAGGGCAGACACAGTTCCTTCTTTTAAGAAAAGGGAAAACCCAGGGAAGGGTAATCCTTGTCTCTGTAGTCAGGGTAAGGTGTACTATACAAGGGTTTATAGACCCTCACGAGGCTTGGCCCATACATCTGTTTAATAAGAAATTGGTCCTAAAGGGGAAGGTTAGGCACATAATCCATTGCCCCACAAGTGGACTAGGATCTCGATGGGGATCTGTAGGATACCCCTGAGCACTCATCACAATTGGTTAAGGGAACGGTGGTTGCCCCTAAGACCCGGGGTGACCTCCTTAATGATTTTGGCCATGTGTTTGGCTGGCCAAGAAGTATGTTCTAGCAGAACTTGGTTTATATGGTATGCTTGAGGGTGCACTAATATTAGCAAACTATTGGTTCATCCTTGCCTAATCAATTCTCAAGTTATGATCTTGAGAACGTGGGTGGTTAGCTTGCCCCCCAGTTTAACAAGCATGAAGAGGTCTAGGGAAGAAGGTATAGTCCCCAGTAATGGTTACCTGTCTTTGCATTCGCATTTCAAGGCCTTTAGTGGTCCTCGAGGCAACCTCTTCTATTTGAGGAGGGTGTGGAATGTCCTCTTCTCTCAAAGATAAATGACACCAGCATTAGAGTTGAGATCCCTCGAAGCAAGAGAGAAACCTTGATTTGAAGGCCCAGTAACCCCACGGGGCACAGTGTAATTCTTAAGGTTGGGTCGCAAGCGTGTGACACTTGGATTAGCCATAATAATGCAATCAACCTAAGCAACTAGTAATCGTGAGCTCAAAGAGGCATCACAAGGATATCCTGTTGGGATTGATAGAGGAGGTACAGGCCTAAGTTGCCCAATGTTCTCTCTAATGACTTGAACCAAGCCATTATGAGTCTTAGCCAGTCGATCCAAGATAGGCCCGACCTTAACTATTATCTGTTGTGCCACGTTCCTAGCAATAATGGTAGCAGTAGAAGATAAGGTTAAGTTCATTTCAACTAAGACTCTATTAGTCTTTACGAAGCCTTTTATTCATTGAGGTTCCATCGTCCTTTATCACGGCTCTCATGGCGGCAGAGTTTTCACGCTATACCATTGGATTGTGTTCTGTTTCAGCACGTTGTTTCTCAAAGGCTTATCGCATTTGTTGGACCCTTTGATCCACAATTTTTGAACGAAGTTTGAGAATAGCCATGAAATTCTTACAAGAATGGCCATCTAGTCCAATGCGTTCGTCTTCTGGGATGTCATCATCACCACCGCTTTCACTGCCATGGCTGTGACTTGGTTCATCCCTTCCTGTTATAGGGTTTTGTTCAAGATGATGTTCAAGTGGAGAACCAATCAGGGCTAAGGCTTCTTGTTCCTCATGCTTGAGAGCACTGGACCTCGTGGTTCTGACCATCGGCGAATGGCCTGCAATTATGTTATGGTAATCCATGATAGGCTAAATACAACGAAATCATGCTTTAAGCCTCCCAATGTGGTCACCAAAAGGGGTGTTTGCACTATTTGTTTGCAATTATATATATATATATAGGTGAGAGCATGAGAGGGGAAAATCCTGGCCCTCCATTGTAATGGACGGCCAAAATTTCTTGGACATTAAAAAAATAACAATTTACGGCTAAGATTTGTTGAGTATTGAAAAAAAAAAAAAAAACTATTTTCCTCCCTTAACCTTCCTTTTTTTCTGCTCCATGAAGGGATATGGGCCGTAAATTGTTATTTTTCTAAATGTCCAACAAATCTTGGCTGTCCATTATAATAGAGGGCCAGGATTCACCCCACTCATGCTCTCACCCTCTCATAGAAACGCCATAAATGGATGGATTATAAATGTAATATTACTTATAAGCAATACCAACCAAACAGATCAAAAAACTATGATGTTGCATCGTGAATATACATATATATGTATGTATGTATATATATATATATATATATATATATATATATATGTATATATATATATATATGTATGTATGTGTGTGTGTGTGTATGTATGCATATTAGTTGACAGAAAATTAAAAGGATACGGACCTAACTCAAGTGATAGTTGCAGTGACGGAGCAGGGCCCACAACCACCCTTCCTCACACATTTAAAAGTCAGGAACTGAGGTGGAGATAAACCCAAGAGCTCAGAAGTCCGCTTATAAGCCTAAGTCAATCAGGTTTTTAAGCCTGGAACCCTTGACTTATAATAACTTAAATGAGTTTAAGTTTGACAAGATTAAGATGGAGCAAATTGTATTCAGGTCGCTAGACTAGGATCAAGGCAATTAAGGTAAAGCCTAGGCCATCAAAGCCCCAATCAGTGGGGCGAACCTAAGTTGACCTAACTTATTAAGCAGTTACAGTAGTGTTAAGATTAACGCAATCAAGGTCAAGCCTTGGCAGTCAAATCCTCAAACTAAAGCATCAATTCTCAACTTGTTGAAGTTTAGGAACATATTAAAATAGAGAGTTCATACCTGAAGACCGAAAGACTATATTACTGAAGAAGAAAGTACAAAAGATCTATGCTAAGCTCAACTATGTTAAGTTATGCTACTTCTTGGAAATGAGCACAAGTGTACTGTAAAGAAAACTTGAAAAAGTTTTATATTGAGTATATGTACAACTTTGGACTCTCACAGAGTCTCTTATTTATAGAAAAACTGAAAAACGGTTGCCCCCTAATTTTGCGGCACTTTCTCCCCACGTCAAGCCACCAAGCTCCTTCTTGCACGTGAATGATAAATGAGTGTGCCTCTGATTCAATGCTTGAGGGAATTCTTTGGAGCCCATGTCTGCATTTTCAGTTGAAGTCCCTCTAGAAGCCCTACGTTCTCCTAGATTAAGCATAGAACCCAAGTATTTAAGATTGCATTCCAAGTAATTATCTTGAGCTTGGAAACCACCTGTCTTGCAGCCTTCTTAGCAATCTTCTGAGCTCGAGATCCCTTCACTCTTCAACCATCTTGAGCCTCAAGTGGCTGGTACCCTTGTTAGCGTGACAAATTTTTTAAGATGCTGGGCTCTCGACGTCCATATCCTAGCACTTAAAGGTCTAATTCCTCTTAAGGAGGATCTCACGTGGCACTTTGCTCAAAACGGAATCATCCCAGCTCCCCATAAACAGATGCAGAAAGCGTAAACTTTATAGTTGAGCCTTGTATCCTGGAGGCGGCACGTCGGTACCTATTGCACCAGTGTTTGATATGATAAAAGTAAAAAAACAACATTTTCAGTGCCCTAAGAGCTCCTACCTAAGCAGGGTCCGCGGGGGGGGGGAGGGGGGGGGGGGGGGGGAGGGGATGATGTAACCACTTTCAGGGTGCTACCTTAAAGGGAGGCTGTTTCGAGAAACCCCAACCTAAGGGGTGCAACACGATGACTAGCCAAGAGGTCACCCATCTTGGTATTACTCTTACCTAAGCATGCTTAACTTCAAAATTCTAATAGGATCCGGTGCTTCCGTATTGGTACCCTCTTAGGTTGGTGTTTGATACGATGGGGGCGTGAAGTCATCTTAAAGCGAGCATGACTCCCGCCTTGCTTCGATATTACTTTATTGGTATTTTGTCATCCCTATGCATCCTAGGTAATATCTTCCTCCTTTACATGTTTTATATACTATTTTCTATATTTGGTTCCAACAATTTTAAAACGATTTCTTGGCTTACAAAGGTAAAGCTAATAAGATAAATTTTATTTGTACTAATGATAATAATCCTAAGGGTCAGAATTTAGTGTCCAATGCAACATTAAACCTAGAGGTGATATTGTGACCGAAAGTTTATCCATTATTTAATTTGAACTTCAATACATCGTGATATTTTCTTTGGCCAAATGGTCCTAGAGGCAAAAGTATGACGAAAAAATAATGACCAAGAAATAATTCATTAGGGATGACCAAGGATCTAAAACAATTAATATAGTTGTTTTTTTTTGTTTTTTGAACATCACAAACGACCTCACGGCCGAAGAGGAGTATATTTCGAATCCATCAAAATAACATCTATAAATTTAGGTGGCGAGGTTAACCACCATCTATTGGTACTGACAAGGGGAGAGACTCGCAACTGGACTATCACCGGCCGACTATTTGGCTGCTGTAGCCACCCTTCATCCTCCACCTCCCGAAACCCTATTTCTCCAACCTGGAGAGTAACCAATTAACTCAAAATACTATTCTTTAGTGTGTCCCTGTTTCTTACAATGAGAACAAGTGAAACGGTTAGAAAGATGAGAAGTATAGCCCAAAGTGGGCACTCCACTTGCGGCCGCAGCCACAGCCGCAGCCGGCATCTTGGCTGCTAATGTAGCTGCCTCGGGCACAGCAGTTGTCTTGATAGCCACACTTTACTACTTCTCCTCTTGGCACAAAAAAGAATAAGCATTGC
Organism: Simmondsia chinensis; assembly: GCA_018398585.1. Classification (NCBI taxonomy): domain Eukaryota; kingdom Viridiplantae; phylum Streptophyta; class Magnoliopsida; order Caryophyllales; family Simmondsiaceae; genus Simmondsia; species Simmondsia chinensis. The sequence goes on along the minus strand of JAGTTD010000010.1, from coordinate 10,369,165 downwards.
AAATAGAGGTAAAGGCTTCGTATTCATCAATTGAGAACGAACGTTAGAGAAAGACGGATCAATTCCCTTAAGCAAGTGTAGTAGCCTGCCTATATCCCGGAACGCTGGCTTGAGTAGATCTGCAAGTACATGAAGGAATAACTACTAAAGTATAAAGCTCATCCCATAAGGACCCCATTTTTGTAAAATAATAGACAATCAACATATTTCATGTTTCAAATGTGAGATTTCGCACTTAATTCCATAAATTCGAGGAATATTTGCTTGAGACAACTGTTCATTCAAATCCAACCAAATGTCATGGGAAGTCTCAAAATACACAATACTAGCTTTGATTTCTTTTGAAATTGAATTAGAGAGCCATGAAGAAACCATCGAATCACAAGCACTCCAATTCTAAAAATCCAGAGAATTCTCGTCCGGATTGACAACTGATCCATCAAAAAAACTAATTTTACATTTTGCCTTGAAAACCTTATAAATTGAGCATCTTCATGTCAGAAAATTTGGTCTGGTCAAAACATCTTGAACAAACATAAACACTGAATGATCCAAGAGGTGTAAATAATAGGGAGAATTAGCATCTAAAACTCCCCCTAAAGCGACAACCGGTGCTTCAATTTGGTTTGAATTTTCTTCTGACATTATGAAAAGAAAACACAAACCAACACAAAACAAAACAAGGGGGAAGAGACGGCTCACTGGGCAATGGCAGGGATGAGAGGAAAATCAAGATTGCAAGATCAAGTCCGCTTTGATACCGTGTAAAATTTAAAAAGGTAAATACTAAATAAAACAAGACAAATACCAATAAAGGAAGAGTAATACTTTTACTTCGTTGATCTTCCATGAAACCAAAATGCCTATACTTAAAGTCATACAAAGAAATACCAAAAGCCTCACCTACATTAGAATCCTAAGCAACAAAGTAAATAACATCCTAATAATGGCATTAGGCCATTAAGGGGAGAAGGGAGAGAGATTAAAACCTCATTAACTATGTGAATAATTGCAAGATGCTTAAGAATATATTAGGTCGTAGGAATATACAAAGTACAAAATACAAAATATAAAATACATAAATAACATACATGTAGAAAATACAAAAAGTATACTAGTATTCAACAAATATCTTTGGTTGTGAAACGATTGGGATTATTGTTAGATTCCTTGTAATATTCTCTAAGGTTATGTTCGGAGGCTGGAATTGGGGCCGATAATTCCAATTCTGTTGTTTGGTTCACGTGCTAGAATTAGAATTACAATTCCACTACCCAATTCCATGGAATTGGATTTTAACTGAAAATCATACTTTCCAATTCCCTAAGGTGGGGATAAGGAATTGCAATTCCATATTAATTCCACTGACCTAAAATCCAAAATGACTCCACTTGATTAACCCAAATCCAAGATGACTCAAAATCTTTGACTTAGACATAACCTAAAATTTGACCCGAACCTCGAAATCACCCAACAAGAATGACTTGAACTTGAAATGACAACTACCTTAGCTCAAAGTTTGAAGTGACCCAACCCGATCGAGCAGAAACTCAAGATGACTCAAATCAATAATGAAACTACTTGACTTGTATGTGATGTTAAAAAGTTGAGTCGAAGTGGAAATGACCCGACCAAATTGACCAGAAACTTAATATGAATCCGACCCATCTTAAACTCAGCCTAAGATAACTCGAGATTTGAAATGAAACAACTCATTTGTCCCAAAACTAATATGACTCAAGCTTGAAATGACCCATATGAGCTCAAACCCAATCATAACTAGCCTAAATCCCGAAAAGTCCTAACTCAATTAACTAAAAATTCGAGATAACTTGAATACCAAATGATCAGACATGATACTCGACCCGATATGACTCGAAAATCGAATAACTCGAACTTGAATTGAATCGCTCCAATCATAATAATTTGGTTGCAGTGTGAATCGCTTCGACCAAAATCCAACCATAGTTGATTTAAAATTTGAAATACTCCAACTCAATTGACCCAAAACCTTTGATGATTTGAATCATTATATAATTACAATTCTTTTGATGAACCAAACAATGGAATTCCAATTCCATTAGAATTCTAATTCTATCAGAATTGGAATTGGAAATGCATTTCCACAGTTCAATTCCAATTCTGATGGAATTGGAATTCCAATGGAATTGAAATTCTATTATTTGGCTCATCAAAAGAATTAGAGATCAGAATTATAATTGCATAATGATTTGAATCATCAAGGTTTATCAGTCAATTAAGTTGGAGTATTTCGAGTTTTAAATCAATTATGGATGGAGCGATTCACACTGTGTAAAAGTTAATATGGTCGGAGCGATTCAATTTGAGTTCGAGTTACTCGATTTTCGAGTCAAATTGGGTCCAGTATCGCATCGGAGCACTTGGTGTTCAAGGTACTTCGGATTTTCAGTTAATTAGGATAGATCTTTTTGGAATTCGGGCTAGTTATAATCTGGTTTGAGTTCATTTAGGTCATTACAAGCTCGAGTTATTTTAGTTTTAGGACAAATGAGTTGTATCATTTCAAATTTCGAGTGATCTTAGGCTGAGTTTGAGATGGGTCAGGTCATTTTGGTATGGATCGTATTAAGTTTTGGGTCATTTTGACTAGGTCATTTGCACTTCGGCTCAGCGTGTTTATATCTAATTTCATTTTTTAGACTTGAGTCATCTCAATATTTGAATCAATCGGGTTTGGTCATTACGGACTTTGAGTTAAGGTGATTTTGGTCATTTCAAATTCAAGTCGTTCGAGTTGTGTGATTTTGAGGTTCGCGCCAAATTTCAGGTTGGGTCTAAATATTTAGATTTTGTGTCATCTTGGATTTGGGTTAATCAAGTTGGTCATTTTGGGTTTTAAGTCAACGAAGTTAATATTGAATTGTAATTCCTTATCCCCATCCAAAAAAATCGGAAAGTGTGATTTTTAGTTAAAATCCAATTTTATGAATTTTGGTAGTAGAATTATAATTTCAATTTCAACAAGTGAACCAAACAATAGAATTGGAATTTTGGGCCCCAATTCCTACCTCTAAATCTACGCTTCAAATACAGGCCAAGTATATTCCTATAATATTCTTTAAGTATATTCCTATAATATTCCTTATATAGTCTGTACTACATAATAGAGTATCATCAACTCTATTGAGTACATTGCTCAAAATAATCATTTCATAACCTGTGGGGACGGGTAGCAAAAAATAAATTTGTTTTGTACAAAATTTGATCAGAAACCACATTAATTAATTTAAGAGTAACTGAGCTTGGCGTATTCAAAAAAAAAAAAATAAATAAATAAAATAAAAATAAAAATAAAGGTCTCCCAGCATGGATCGATGGCCTTTGTAACTGGAATCTAATGTCATGTGTAGTACCTTAAAGCCTGCAGCCGAAAAATATAATAAAGAAATAAAATAACGGTCGATTTATTCAATATAAGCAAAACAGTCAGAGTGCAACTTGAGAAGTCCTCTGTCCTATCATTAAGGAATCTTTAGAACCGGCTACAATATCAATGTCCTACCTTTTGAACATGCATACACTATCTTATAAGTCCATTTTGTACGTATAATTAATTGTTTTCTATACTACAGTTTTAGCAACATAGCTAATTATGTTCCTTTTAGTTTTAGCAACATAGCTAATTATTAATTACTAAATTACTTATCATATAATTTTATTTTCTTATAAAAATTACTATAATGAATTATTGGCCAATGTTAAAGTGACCTCCAACTTCTAATTTCACTAAATACATCCCTAAATTATTAAATACATCCAACAGTAGATTGGGAATTATTTATTTTTTGGCATTATTTTTTTATTTTTTTATTTTTCAGCATTATTTTGGGAACCGACTCTGATTTTACAGAGTAAAAATTATTGTTTTAGGGTCTTGGAAATTAGTTTTCTGCATTATTTTAGGAGTTTTTTAAATTATTGTTTAGTATGGTTTTTTTGAAAAGTTATGTTTTGTAAAGATTAAGAGGAAAAAATTTTGTTCTGATATTTTTCCTAAAATAAATATTTTTTTGAGCCCACACTTCCGGTGTTAGAAGAGGTCATTGCGAAAAAGACGTTGAGATATCAAGAAACCTTCTTCCAATTTCAGGTCTTCAAGTTAGAATCGAGATTCGCACTTCAGGTATGTTTAATTAAGTATGTGGTATTTAATTTATTTTTCCTTTATTTTGTTTATTTAACATGCCATGTTTGTACTTGTTTTATTTGATGTTTTTCGATTGTCATATTATGAATCTATTAGAGTCAGATCTTAATCTAATTAAATTGTTTAATTAGATTGGGGGTTTAGATTTGAAATTGAGAACTTTAAATTAGTTTTCCACTCTGCCAGCTGAAACCGATCTAGGGAAAATTTTTGAGATATGTTTCCAATAATTGGTATCAGAGCCAACTCTTAATATGTTCTTGATTGACATTAAAAGCATTAGGTTTTTATAAAATTGGAGTATGTAAGATTACGAAAATATGAAATATGAAATCTCATTAAAGGAAAAAGGTGACCCTGACGGTTATTGTTAAAAGAGTTAAATAACAAGATCGAAAGTTTATTAAAGTTTTAAATTGTTTAAAATTTATATGAGTCACGATTCAATCAAAGAGCGTATTTCTAAATCAAATCTAACGAGATTAGATATTCAATGAGTTGAACGATTTAGATTATTAACTCTAATATAATTAGATTTTGAACCAAGGTGTGAAATATTCAATTGTTGAATATTTTTTGATAATCCAAAACAAAGAAAATCTAATTGGATTAGATGTTTGGTTTACGATCTAATGAGATTAAGATCTAAAATATTTATTTATGTATTTAAATTAAAATTTAAATAAAAAAAGGAAGAAAAATGTGGGGCTGGGCCCCATGTCTTCTTTTATTATTAATTTTTTTGTTTTTTATTATTTAAATAATTTGAATAAAACAAATAATTAATTAAAATGAGATTTTAATTAAGATTATACAATAATCTTTTCTAAAAGAGTTAAAATTTTTTTTAATTATTCCCACCTTTTGGCCTTAAGAGTTGTTATTTAAATTGTTTGATAATAGGTTACTTATTAAATTTCAGTTTACAAGTTCTGTATTATTGAAATGAATTAAATATCATGTACGTTGTGAATAAAGTTATAAGGCCATGTAAATATGCAACTTGGTAAAATATTTGATTTATCGAGTGGGAGAATTTTTCAAATAGATATAATATGATTAGATAATTCAAAAGTAAAATGATTTAAAAGGAAATTCTAATAATGTATCTAATGAGATTAGATTACATAGGTTGGATAATTAAAGGAACCTGATGGGATTAGGATTTTTACTTCGTGGTTAAATAAAAATTTAGAATATGATTCTAATATTGATTATAAAATAATCACATTTTAAAGAAAGATTTGCCATTGTAAATTTTAGGTGGGAGCGAGGAACATGAGTTGATTCCTCATGGTCTTCATTGCCAGTCTGATAGTATAGTGGATATGCGCTACTCTTCAAGGAGAGCATTTGTTCGCGGAATATAAGGTTAGACTTCTTAAGGATAGATGGAGGTATGGAAAACAAACGTGACCGCATATCCATGAAGTATCTTGTTTACTTGTACAAATGTCGAGGTAATGATATACACTTGACTAGGATAGTAAGTTAGTCTCCTAGGGAGCATTGTGATACTGTCCTAGAGACCAAGGAAGAAACAGTGAGTTAACTATGTCAAGGAAATATTTAAATTGAGAATAGTTCTTATGTGTGACTAATAACTTGTTAGGCCCCTCTCCCATGGCGTAATGAGTAGATTGATTAGCTCATCATCACACACATGCAGAGAATGATTAAGTAGATTCCATGCTTTGTTCGTTTGCTAAAATTATTAGAAGTTCACAAGACTCGAAATATCAAGTTGGGGCAAGCTTCTAAGTGAATGCTCATGGCCTTCGTTACCGGTCTAGCAGTATATAGTAGGTGGGTGGGACTCCCTAAGGTTAGAACTCTTAGGATAGACTGAAGTGCAGGAAAAACAGGTGCGGCCACGCCAACGAGGAGTACTTCATGGACTTGTATCAATATCGAGGTAGCGGTGTATACTTGACTAGGGTCTACATTAGCCTCCCCGAGGAGCTCTGTTGTAGGACCTTAGAGGTTGAGGAAAAAGTGGTGTATTAAATATGTTTAGTAAAGAGTTTACAAGAAAACATATTTATTGAGAAATGTTCACCCTTCTGATATCTCAATTCGCCCTTGCCGACGGGGAGTTTTGGGTAGTTTAGTTGGGTCGCCACGGCATACATGTAAGTGTCAGATTGTGAATTCCGAACTTTAATTGTTTGCTAAAAGTAAGAGAACTAATCTTGTATGCTATATGACTTGTTTTACAATTTTTAATTTCAGACTAGTTGTTATACTTTTGCGTTGCAATCATTATTGGTATGTCTTACTTATCTACGCTGTTTTGTTCACTATGATATGATGTATTTTAATACATGTAGAGTACTAGGAGATGCTTAGGATTCTTTGGATTGTTGCTAGTAGATCTACTAAGTTGAAAAGAACGTTAGGAATATTAAACTAGACTAATGAGTTAGTCAGATCCAACATTCGGATATGTAGAATTAGATATTTGACTTGTCAACTATAGTAGAGATGATTAGATATTTGAAAGAAGTGTTTGATTAAAAAACTAGTAGCATGGAACAACTAATGAGAAAGATGATAGGACACGATTGCATTAGGAATATTCAGTTCAAGAGCGTGTCATATGATGATGGCTTATTTAATTGGACTGGAATTATTGATGCAAATGCTGATAGCCAATCTCAACAAGATATGATATTGACTTGCCTATCAAGGTCTTTCAATCGGTTTAGGATGGATACATTGAGTAATAGAGATTGCTCATTGTCTAAATTAATGAAAGTATAGTTTGAGAGAAAAGGTGTCATTAGAACTGAGGAAAGAGTCCACTTAGTATAAGCATCTATCTCAGGACTTAGGAACCTCAAGAAAGTAAAATTAAACAAGAGTCAAAATAGTTTTGTCTCTTTTATAACAACATTGAAATTTAAAAGGAATTGCCTAGGTACTTAGATATTATTGTTGCCAAGACTGAAAGCCAAGTTGTGACTGGTAGGTAGTTCACTAGTGTTCTGGTTCGGGAGATAGTCGATTAAGTGAAGCAATGTAGTTTTGTATTTGAGTAACTATATTAATGTACTTTAGAAATTTGATTTCTACCCACTATTTATTTCAAAATAGTTTTAAGTTATTCTTCACAAAAATAGATTGATAGTTAAGTAAATAAAGTTTTTATTTAAACGGTACATTGGTAGATAGTTGACTTATTTTTATCAAAACTACGTTAATGGCGATTTATTATTCTAATACAAGCTAAGCTGTGTCACCATATAAAAGAAGAATTTCCTAAAGTCCATAATAGTTATAAGTGGCATTTGATCTTAAGTCACATTAATCTAGTACGGTTCAGAAACTAGTTTAATATGTCTTATGTGATTATTAAGTACTAAAATAATAACAAGTATGTGAATCATGTTCGAATTAATGGTGACTAAAAGAGCCTTTAAGAGTAAAGGCAGTAGAACCACTAAGTTGCTATAACTTGTTTATAAAATGTTTATGGACAGCTAAAAGTTCAAGCGAGCGGAAGCGGATAGTATTTCATAAAATGTTTATGAATAACTACTCAATGAGTTGATATAAGGACATACCTATGAAGATTGAAGTCTTGAATCCTTTGAAGAGTTCAAAGAATTAAAGACTAAAGTTGGGATCAATTAGATAATTATATCAAGTCGCTTTAATTAGACTGAAGTGGCGTGTCATGTTTGTGATGTTTAGAAATAAGTAGTAATAAGTCATAAGTAACAGTCTGGTAGTTCATTTCAATAATGGTCATGTATTTCCCTTAGTCTTGCTTCACGGTGGTTATGTTGGTTGGTTAAGTCAAGTGTTAGTTGTCTCTAATCAAGAGTGCCAGCTGCTCTTGTTAGTGATTAGGTTGTCAAGTGTCTTTATGCAATGTGTCTTGCTCTTAACCCCCATTAGTGTACTAGAGTATAAGTAGCTTGGTTCTTCCATTGTAATGTCATATGATGAATAACAATTGATCTTTCTCTCTTGATTTCTCTCAAATCTTTTAGTTCTCTTCTTTAATCTCTTCAATTCTCACCTCTTTCTCAACTAATTCTATCAACTTCTTATATAATTCTTCTAATTCTCACCTCAATTCACTTCTTATCTCAATTTAAACTCTCAAATCCCTAGTTTATGATTAAAGATTAGCTTGAATCATAACAATTGGTATCAGAGCCTTGATTTGATTCCAAATCAAGTTCAATAGATGTCAAGTTCTTGATTCGATAGCAACAATTAGCATTGATATAACAAAGTTAAGCTTGTGCTGATCAGATTCAAGATTGAAGCTGCTTTTGATCAAATCGTGATGTAATTGCTCAAGAACATGCGGAAATTGACATCAAGTGCTGCTATAAGATCATTACGATCAAGATCCAGATCGAAAGCTGCTAATAAGGTGATCACGCAGTTGTTTTTTGTGACTGGAGTTTTGCTTCATTGATCCAGCTGGAATTGGATTCAAGTCAGCAGAACCTATATTAATTTTACTAAATTAAACTCAATCTAGCTTCAGTAATTAAATCGAATAGAAGTGCTGAGTAGTGGTTGCGATTGTATTGCAATTCTGAAGTGATTAACTGCAGTACACTTCCACACATTGTTACTCACACGCATTATACTTGGCAAGAGTGCTTGATAGTGTTGAATTCACTTTGAATAAGGTAGTGCTGCATTGGAAGTTAGTTTTGCTTGTTCAGATTAAAATTGATCAAGAAGTTCAGCTCAAAGGTTGCGGTTTAAGTAATCCAAAAGTGAATTTGTGATCTGGCTCAAGGTTTTCTGATTTCGTTGGGATTGTACTGGATCCTGTTGCCTTAAGTTTGAACTTCTGAATCAATATCACATCCGATGGTGGAAGTGCATAATCAAGCCTCAACACTTATACTAAAACTCCTACGTGTGAGCTGCTGCTAATTGAGAATCGATTTAGCCAGAAGGAAGAAACCAACTAAAATGGCTGGAGGTCTAACTACTCGATCCCAAGCTACAACTTATGCTGAAGTAGCAGCTGGAACTACCTCTGGCACTGCTGTTAATAGGGGTTCTGATGCGGGAATTGCTGCTGGACAAATAGCACTGTGGCAACCGCAACTTCAGGGGATGTTCATAGCATTTGAACAAAGATTTCTAACTAGACAAGAAAAATTTGAGCACAAACTTAAACAAAGATTGGAAGGGATGCAAGAACAACTCAATGGTCAAGCACTTCCTCTAGGTGCTGGAATCCTACCTATGGTGTAGCAACAAGAATGAGCTCCTGTTCATGGTGTGGCCATTGGGACTGAAAATGCACCAGTTGTACCTCGCCAAGTTAAACCTCAAGATCATATAGTTCATAGACAAGTGGAAGAGCAAGGAGAAACAGTGGCAGTGGTGAGAAGAGCTGGATTTAGGCAGCCAAGAGTTGAACTTGATGCTTTCGATGGTACTCAAACACAATCTTGGGTACGAAGATGTGAACGATACTTTAGGTTCTATACTACTTCCGAGATAGAAAAGGTTCAATTGGCTGTGATTTATTTGCAAGGAGACAAAGAAGTTTGGTAGCATGGTTTAATCCTTAGCAATTCCACTATAACATGGCAAGAATTTGTGGCTGAATTGTGTGAAAGATATGGGGATGAAGATCCGGGAGATGTAGTGGACAATTTCAACAAGTAAAGCTCATGTGAACAGTGTCAAGGAGTACATGACTAGGTTCGAAATTTGAAGGCAAGGATGATGTCCATTCATCTGGGGGCAAATGAGGCCTATTATGTTTCTAGCTTCATTAGTGGCCTCAATCCTAAGATCAAGAATCTAGTCAAGGCATTTAATCCTCCAACACTGTCTAGAGCTTATTCGAAGGCAAGATTGTATGAATCCAAGATACTAACCAACTTTGAAGAGGGCCAAGGTAGTGGGACAATGGCTCCCTTGCTGCAAGTTGCAAATGTTGGGATTAAAGTATTGAGTTTAGAAGAGAAAAAGGCCTGAAAGCTATGCTTCAAGTGTAACCAAAGGTATTACTTTGGTCACAAGTGCAACCCTCAACATCTAATGGCTCTAACGGGAAATGAAGCTGAGGAGGATCAAAGGGGTGGCTTCGAGCAATGCAATTCAGTTATGGATAAGGTCTAAGACTTAGAAGCTGTGGGATGTGGATGAACTTGCAGCACAACGGTTCACAAATTGGTGCCTAGGTTCAAGTGTTCATCCGGCTGCACCACTGCTGTAATAACAACAAATCTGTCTCATTGTGCTCACTTCCAGCTACAATTTTAGAAGTTTTTCAGCATCAATAAGAATTCTTCAAGTCTCAATCCTCTCTAATAAGATTCTTGAAGACAAGAATCTCTAAAGGGGGAGGTATTGTCATGATTGTGATGTTTAGAGATAAGTAGTAACAAGTCATAAGTAATAGTCTAGTAGTTCATTTCATTGATGGTCATGTATTTTCCTTAGTGTTGCTTCATGGTGTTTATGTTGGTCGGTTAAGTGAAGTGTTAGTTGTCTCTAGTCAAGAGTGGCAGTGCTCTTGTTAGTGATTAGGTTGTCAAGTGTCTTTATGCAATGTATCCCGCTCTTAACTGCCGTTAGTGTGCTAGAGTATAAGTAGCTTGGTTCTTCCATTGTAATGTCATATGATGAATAACAATTGATCTTTCTCTCTTGATTTCTCTCAAATCTCTTAGTTCTCTTCTTTAATCTCTTCAATTCTCACCCATTTCTCAAATAATTCTATCAACTTCTCATCTAATTCTTCTAATTCTCACCTCAATTCACCTCTTATCTCAATTTAAACTCTCAAATCCCTAGTTTATAATTCAAGATTAGCTTGAATTATAACATGGTGGTTTCAGGAGAATTCTTATTTTTCTTTATTACAAGGAGTTGCAGAAAGGATCAATAATTTGTTACTGAGTATAGTAAGATTTATATGATGAGTCATGTTTACATATTAAAAGGTTTGTTATGTAATAGGCTTTAGAAAGTGTTCTATAAGTACATCAATTAGCTTGCATTGGATAGATTGACAGTATGAGATACTATGTCTCTACAACTTGATACAACTTATAGTGTATATGATGTATTGGATATATCTTCAACTAGGTTATTGTCACACAAATTACATGAAAGCATTGGTGTAGTAGGAGGATTTTCAGGGTCACCTAGAGGATTCATGTTTTCAGTCTTAACGGTTAATCAAGATGGTGAATCTAATCCTTTAGACTACAATGAAACTCTTAAGTATAAAGATGCCGACCAATTGGTTAGGGCAACATAAACTAAGTTAGAATAATTATATTTTAACTATGTCAAGAACTTGTAGAGGCGTCGAAAGGCATTAAGTCTATTAGATTGGATCTAAATGGATCTACAAGAATAAAGAGTTGATTGGACGAGAAGGTTGAAACCTTCTAGGCTAGATTGATGGCAGTGGATGATACCTTAAAGGAAGAAATCATCTTTGATAAGACCTTCCAGCCAGATGTTATGCTTGAGTCCATAAGGATGCTCTCATCCAATATATTTCATATGATGAGATACAGGAAATGGAAGTCAAGACGAAATTTTCTGAATGGTCATCTTGAAAAGGTTATGTATATGATACAACCAGACACATTTGTTTCCAAAAGTCAAGAGCATGTAGTATGTAAACTGAGGAGGTCTATTTGTAGACTTAATATTGAATAGTTGATTCAATAGCGGCTAATCAAATCCTAGGGATTTGAATCAAGGTTTAGTGAACCATCAATATACGAGTGACATAACAAGAAAGTAGAGACTTTCTAGGTGTTATATATAGATAACATTGTACTAATTAAGAATGGTACAGAATTGTATTGGCCCTAAAGCCATTTTATATTATAATTTTGATGATAACAATCATTTAGTAAGTCATCATGTTTAAATTGTTCTAATTTTGTTTGCAAGTGGCTCATAAGAAAGCTAGAAAAAATCAAGGCTAATCATGCTGATACCAATGTTTTTAAGACAATGAATCAAGAGGAAGAGAGATCAAAGTTGAAGAGAAGATTCATCAAAAATGAAGAGAACGAGATCCAAGTCCAAGCACTTTAAGACATTTATTTTTTATTTTTTAGAACTTAGGATCGGGATATATCAATTGGGTCAATATCTCAATTTTGATATGTGGTCCTCTAACAAATGTTTTTGAAATATATTTGAAATTTGATTTTCAATTGTCTTTTGAAAATACTTAAGTCCAGCCAATCAAGTTTGTCAATATAATTATTTTTCAAGATTGGTATTATGCAAAGCATGCTCAAATCTAACAAGATCAAATTTTAATAGGGTGATTTATCAGCTTGATGAAATCAATCAATCTTACAAATAAATGACAGAAATCATGGAAATTAATTCAAAAATTAAGCTAAATATGGTAATCAATTAATCAATCAATTTTACTTAGCTAATATGATAATCAATTAATCAAGCTAAATGGTAAAAAACGTTTAAATCCACCCAGACATGCTGAGTGTCGACACATAGAAGGGATATGTCGATAAACAGAAATACAGTAGGCAACTCAAGCATCTGTGTGTCAACACATAGAGGTTAAGTGTCGACACACAGACCCTGTGTATCAACATACAGCCCTGGGATAGCTCTAACGGCTACATTTTACTCCCAATTTTTTTTTTAAAGGTTTCCAACGGCTCCTTTGCCATTTTGGCCTATAAATAGGCTTTAATTCTTTGAAAAAATCATTCAATTGTTCAAGCTTTTATTCATCAAAAGTTCTTGTGTTCTACTTGCACTTTAACGTTTTAATTTTCTGTTTTTTTTTAAAGTTTTCTTGAGCATCACCAGTTATCATTATTGTTGATTATTGAGCTTAATTGGCATATTCTTTACTTTGGCTAAGCCTGATCTAGTGTCAATTCACTCTTGAAAGAGTGAAGAATTTGAGTGCTTTAATTATTTCGTTGCTTTAATTCATTTCCTTGTAAAGGTAGGATCCTGAGCCTACGGCTACAAAAAGGATTGGTTGTAAAGGGATGGTCTTAGGCCAACGTACAAAAAGACCGGTTCTAAAGGTTGGACCCTGAGCTTGGTTTTAAAAAGAATCATCAAGCTTAGTTAAAGGCTCAAGCGACGAAGAGCAATCACTTGAGGAGTGGACTAGCTTTCGGTTTGGGAGTGAACCACTATAAAAATCTTTGTGCACCATTTTATTATTGCCTTTATCTTTTTCATTTCATATTCATTATCTAGCTTTTAATTTGAGTTTTTGTTCACATAGTTTAGTTTTTCACTTATCACAAAAGAACCTATTTAACTCCCCTCTTAGGTTGCTCTTTGGACCTTCAATTGGTATCAGAGCTAGTACTCTCTCTCTCTCTTTTTTTTTTTTTGTTAAATTTTGGTCTAACAACCTTATAGTGATCCTAATGACAACGTTTGCACCGATTTTGGCCGAGGGTCAATCGACCGACATGCCTCCACTTTTTGACAGTAAAAACTTTCACTTTTGGAAATTTAGGACGAGACTTTTTATTATATCTATTGATTTTGATTTGTGGCTATTCACTGAAAATTTTGATTTTGTTTCTTCAATGAAAGGAAGAAACACAATGTTTGATAAATTTGAAATGAGCTTGTCCAATATGACAAGACAAAGCTTGAAAAAAAATGCTAAAGCTCATTTCCAATTATTATGTGCTAGTACTCCCAATGTGTTTCATCATGTCAAAAGTTGCAAGACCAGAAAGGAGATTTCGGACAAACTAAAAGCCATATTTGAAAGAGCGTCCAATGAAGAGGAGCAAGTGGATTCGTGTCTCATGGCCATTGAATCTGAAGGAGAAGAAGAACTTGAAGAGGATGAGGTAAATGATTTATCGTATAATGAGCTCATGGATAGTTTTCATGAATTATATGGCGCGCTTGAAAAATTGAGAAATAAATACTCTTTTAAGAAAAATGAGCTCAAAAAAGAGTCAAAAAACAATGTTTAGTGTTTAAGCTTGAAAATGAATCTTTGAAAGCAAAACTAGAGTCATTAAATGATTAAGTTGAAACATTGATCAATGAGAAGAAATTCTTGGAAGAAAGGTTCATTTCAAAAGAAAGTAAAAATGAAGAATCTAAGAAAGATGAATTATTGCTTAAAGAGAATGAGTCTTTAAAAGAAAAAGCAGACGAACTTTCAAAAATATTCAAACAAAATTTTCGAAAGGTAAGAAGCATTAGGCAAGATACTCTCCTCTCAAAATCCAATTCACAACAGAGAAGAAATCGGTTATAATGGAAATATTCAAAACAAAAATTGTAATGTAATTTTCGGTAAATCCTCCTCACCCCCAACGAACTTTATACGATGTCACTATTGTAGTGACCATGGGCATATTGTGTACAAATGTCCTTTTAAAAAGAATTTGAGAAAAACCAAGATGGTTTGGGTTCCAAAGGGATCTCGACCATAAAAGGACAAGACTAACAACAGAGGACCCAAGAAATTTTGGATACCAAAAACTAGTTAAGTTATGTAGGTATACTTGACGGTGGAGAAGAAAAATAAAAAAATGGGGCTTGGATTGTAGTCTCACAAGTTACATAACCAATGAACAATTGAAGAACACTTCTATGAAGCCAAGGAAAGGAAATCTCACTTCCAACAAGATGAAAGGGAAATCTCTTTGCATCGGTGTTCTTGCTTCTGACTCCTCTTCTTGTATAGATGATGGTTTACTTGATGGTTTCATGCATTATCTTCAAAACATTGGTCTACTATATGATAGTGTTTATTGTGTAAAATCTTGAGTCATCTAAATATTTAGTGGTGCATGCTTAAATGAATGAATTATTACTTGATTAATTAGAATGTGATAATGTCTGTATGACTGATCTTGAATGTATAAAGTTTGTGAAATGTTCTAGTGTCTCGAATGAAAATGATCATTGGATTTTAAATAGAAGTTTTGAACGTGCTAAAATAGACTTAATTTCAAAACTTTCGAAAAATGATCTTATTTGACGATTACCAAAGCTTAATTCGAAAAAGATCATATTTGTGATGCACTTTAATATGGAAAACAAACAAGATCTTCATTCAAACCCAAGAATGTAGTTTCAACATCAAGGCATCTTGAACTCTTACATATAGACTTGTTTGGTCCTACTCATCATTTAAGCCTTGGTGTAAAGCGATATGGACTTATAATTGTTTGTTATTACTCCCATTTTACTTGGTGTCTATTCCTTTCTTATAAGAATGAAGAATTTGATAAATCTAAAACGTTTTGCAAAAAAGTGCAAAATGAAAACGATTTGAAAAGTATTTCGGTTAGAAGTGATCATGGAAGAGAATTTGAAAATGATGACTTTGAGAGTTATTGTGATTACTTGGGAATTGATCGTAATTTTTTGACACCTGGAACTCCTCCACAAAATGGAGTGGTTGAAAGAAAAAATAGAACTCTTAAAGAGATGGCAAGAACCATGCTTTGTAAAAATAATTTGCCAAAATCATTTTGGGCCGAAGTCGTTAGGAGCGCTTGCTGCATCTTAAATTGAGCTTTAGTAAGGCCAATTTTGAAGAAAACATCCTATGAGCCTTATAAAGGTAGAAAACCGAACATTGTATATTTTAAATCTTTTGGGTGCAAATACTTCATTCACAACAATGGCAAAACAAATCTTTGTCAATTCGATCCACGAGTAGATGAAGGTATTTTTATTAGATATTCCCTAACTGGCAAAGCATATAGAGTCTATAATAAAAAGACATGTGGTTTTTGATTAAACTAGTGTCTTATCCTCTAGAATTCCTTGTGATGATAATGATATAGTAATCAAACTAATAAACATCACACCCTCATTCGGGGAGCAAGAAATGAATAAACTCAAAGCTCCAATGGATGAATCGAAAGGAAATAACCAAAATGTAGAATCCAAAGAAGAAGACTTGCCACGAGATTGGAAATTCTTGACGGATCACAAAAAAAGTCAAATAATTGGTGATCCCTCCCAAGGTGTAAGAACAAGGCATGCATTGACTGAGTATTGCCATCTAGCCGCATTCATCTCTCTTGAAGAACCCAAAAACATAGAAGAAGCTCTTAATGACATAAATTGGATAATGGCAATGAAGGAAGAGCTAAATCAATTCAAGAGAAATGATGTGTGGGAACTTATGGATAGACCTCAAGATCATCAAGTCATTGGTACCAAGTGGGTCTACCGCAACAAGAAAGATGAGGAAGGAAACATGGTAAGAAACAGTGCAAGGTTAGTAGCTAATGGCTATAATTAAGAGGAAGGTATAAACTACGAAGAAACCTTTGCTCCCGTTGCTAGATTAAAACCTATTAGACTCTTATGTGCATTTGCTTCATTTAAAAATTTCAAACTTTTTCAATTAGATGTAAAAAGTGCATTTTTAAATTGTTTTTATTGAAGAAGATGTTTATGCTGAACAACTACCAGGATTTGAGGATAACAAAATTTTCAACCATGTTTTTCAACTCAAAAAGACCCTCTATGGATTGAAACAAGCTCCTAGAGCTTGGTATGAGAGATTGAGTTCCTTTTTAATGCAAAATGAATTTTCAAGAGAAAAGGTTGACACCATAGTTTTTATCAAACACTCTAGAAATGACATTTTTATTATGCAAATTTACGTTAATGATATAGTATTTGGTGCTACTAATCCATCTCTTTGTGAAGAATTTGCAAATCTTATGAATAGGAAATTCGAAATGAGTATGATGGGAGAACTCAACTACTTCCTTGGATTGCAAATCAAGCAAGGAAAGGAAGGAATTTTCATCAACCAAGCCAACTACATCAAGGAAATGCTTAAAAAATTTGGCATGGAAAGGTCCAAGGAAATCGCAACCCCAATGAGCTCAAGTCTTAAGTTAGATATAGATGAAATGGGTAAAAAGGTCGAAAAAAAGCTATATGGAGGTATGATCAGATTCCTTCTTTACCTTACCACTAGTAGGCCTGATATATTGTTCAGTGTATGCTTATGTGCTAGATTTCAAGCATGTCCTAAATAATCTCATTTATGTGCTGTAAAATGAATTTTTCGATACCAAGTTGGTACTCTTACCCTAGGCCTATTCTACCTTACATGTGATTTCTTTGATTTAATTGCATATAGTGATGCAGATTTTTCCAAATACAAAGTGGACTGAAAATCGACTAGTGGTACTTGTCAATTTTTTGGTCATGCTTTAAGGTCATGGTTTAGCAAAAAGTAAAATTCTATTACTTTATCCACCGCCAAGGCCGAATATGTTGCATGTGGAAGTTATTGTACTCAAGTGTTGTGGTTAATGCATTAGTTAAATCACTATGGTATTCATATTGACCATGCTTCCATAATATGTGATAACACTAGTGCTATATACTTAACTTAAAATCTGGCTAGAACTAATCATATAGAGGTAGACATCATATCATTCGTGATCATGTGCTTAAAGGGGGTGTCGTAAAATTTGCGCCCACAAATGATCATCAACTAGATAATTTTACTAAGCCTCGATGTGTAACTAATTGGTGGTACTAAAAGAAGGACTAATATGGCGAAATATATTACTTGTGTACGTTAATTTCATATACATGGTTATATTGAAAATGGCTCTCAAAGATTTAACATGACGGAGTACAATTGTCCAAGTTTTCTTATCCAATATAATGGATATTAGTGCTTGAAAACCGTTTTTTAAAGGAAATACCAAAATTGAGTTACCTTCAATCTCTTCAATGTTTGTTTAACTTGAATATTTTCTCACATTCTTGTTTATAATTTCGATCAGAGTTGTAAATGTTTTATGAGAATTGCAAAACTTCAAGCAAATTCAAAAATCTTGCTTTGTGAGAAATTATTCATATTCACTTTATTAAGGCATATGAAAATATTTTTAAAAAAAAGTGGGTGAAACATTATATCACAAAAAAAAGAGGTGAAACAATCCTTAATCTATCGAGCTACATATGTAAAAACTACTTTTATATTTTGAGCTTCAATATATAAATTGCGCTTATTGCTTTTTGTTGATGACAAAAGGGGAGAGAGATTGGTGTTTTTTATGTCGCTTCGAATAGTGGACTAATCTTTCTTTTTCAAAATACTTGTTATATCATGAAGGGAGAGAAATATTAAGCACATTGCATTGAATTGATTTGTTCTCTTTTTGTTGATGACAAAAAGGGAGAGAAATTGATGTTTAGTTGATTCGTGTTTAATTTTTTAATGTTATAAAAATGATCCTATGAGTAAGTTATTGAACATCTAACTCCTAAAATGCATCAAGCATGGTCTGAAGTTTGTGTTTGATTAAGAAATGTTAAAAATGATGTTTATATTGACCTATTGAATGCATGATTCCTACAATGCATTAGCATAGGGGGAGACATTTGAGTTTCAATTTTTAACTTGTTGACTTGATATAAAGTCATAATTTATATGATTTGAGTAGTCAATATTTCTATGGTGAATTCTATACTTCAACTTTCATTTTTCCAAGAGAAAACACCAAATGTTTGTCGTCATCAAAAAGTGGGAGATTGTTGCACCTAAAGCCATTTATATTATAATTTTGATGATAACAATTATTTAGTGAGTCATTGTGTTTAAATTGCTCTAATTTTATTCGAAAGTGACTCATAAGAAATGTAGAAAAAATCAAGGTTAATCATGTTGATACCAAGATTTTTAAGACGATGAATTAAGAGGAAGGGAGATCAAAGTTGAAGAGAAGATTCATCTAAAATGAAGAGAATGAGATCCGAGTCCAAGAACTTTAAGTCATTTATTTTTTTAATTTCTAGGACTTAGGATCGTGATATATCAATTGAGTCTATATCTCAATTTTGATATCCAAGAACTTTAAGTCATTTATTTTTTTAATTTCTAGGACTTAGGATCGTGATATATCAATTGAGTCTATATCTCAATTTTGATATGTGGTGCTATAACAAAAATGTTTTTGAAATATTTTTAAAATTCGACTTCCAAATGTCTTTTGAAAAATACTCAAGTCAAGCGAATCAAGTGTGTTAATAAAATTATTTTTGAAGATAGGTATTATGAAAAGCATGCTCAAATCTAAAAATATCAAATTTTAATAGAGTGATATATTAGATTCATTGAATCAATCAATCTTTCAAATGAATGAGCAAAATCATGGAAATTAATTAAAAAATTAAGCTAATTTGGTAACCAATCAATCAATTTTGCTTAGCTAATAGGGTAAACAATCAATCAATCAAGCTAAATGATAAAAAACGTTCAAATCCGCCCAGGCATGCTGAGTGTCTACACACAGTAGGGATGCGTCGACACACAAACATATAATAGCCAACTGAAGCAACTATGTGTCGACACACAGACCCTGTGTGTTGACATACAGCCCTATGACTGATCCGACGGGTACATTTTAACTCTGATTTCTTTCCCATTCTTTTTTTTAAAAGTTTCCCAACGGCTCTTATGTCCTTTTGGCCTATAAATTGGGATCAAATTATTTGATAAAATCATTCAATTCTTCAAGCTTTTATTCATCAAAAGTTCTTGTGCTCTACTTGCGCTTTAATATTTTAATATTTTGTTTTTCTTAAAGTTTTCTTGAGCATTACTAGTTCTCTTTATTGTTGATCGTTGAGCTTAACTAGTATATCCTTAGCGTTGGCTAAGCTTGATCTAATGTTAATTCATTCTTGAAAGAGTGAAGAATTTGAGTGCTTTAATTCTTCCATTGCATTAATTTGTTTCATTGTAAAGGTTGGATCCTGAGCCTAAGGTTACAAAAGAATTGGCTGTAAAAGGTTGGTCTTGAGCCTACGTATAAAAAGATTGGTTCTAAAGGCTGGATCCTGAGCCTGGTTTTAAAAAGGATCATCAAGCTTAGTTAAAGGCTCAAGCAATAAAGAGTGGTCACTTGAGGAGTGGACTAGCTTCCAGTTTAGAAGTAAACCACTATAAAAATCTTTGTGCTTTGTTTTATTCTTGTCTTTATCTTTTCCATTTCATATTCATTGTCTAGTTTTCAATTTAATTTTTGGTTCATAAAGTTTAATTTTTCACTCATCACAAAAGAACCTAATTCACTTCCCTTCTTAGGTTGCTCTTTGGACGTTCAAATTCTTATGAGCCGTTAATGTTTAATTGTCCAGTTAGTTTAAAATGAAACAATCAAGATGAGCACAGTTTGTTCTTAGGGTCAAGCTTTAGTGAGATTGTAAGAAAGGACGTTGAGTTTATCATGGGTCGTTTGTTTTAAAAGGGAGTTTAGCCGTTAGACATCAGAATTCCTATTTGCCCTTGTCGTGAAAGTTATCAGATGGTGAAGAGTGAAGTAGTATTGTATTTCTTATTTCATTATGGAAGTCGGGTACTTGCCTGCTTTGAAGTTGTTGAGTAGACTAGTTGACTCAGCAGATTCCTAATAGATCAAAGTTTGTGAGCAAATGAATGAGACAATGATAGATCAATATTGATTAAAGTTTATAGTTAAAGTGTTGACAGACTTCTAGGGGATAGTTATGCAATGCGGGGCTAATTAGGTTTAGGATAAGTGGAAAATTGTTGGAATAAGTATCTTGGAAAACACAATTAGTTAGTTTTAAATATTAAATAAATAAAATTATTTTATTAATTTATTACCTGATTGTCTGGAAGAGGTAAGGCTGCGTACATCACCCCTCCCAGACCCTGCTTTCTGTGGGAGCGGCGAGGCACTGGGATTGTTGTTGTTGTTGTATTATCTGATTGTGTTTTATGAGTCAAACCTACGTGTGACTGTTTTCTAAAACGTTCCTTGAGATGGGCGTAGTCCACGATAACATGTCAAGTTTGATTTAAGTTGTCAATGAGATTGAACTACATATAGACTTGGATCAAACTAGTAATATATTGTCAAAGTACGTTCGTAGTCAGTGATAAGTTTGGACAACCTGTCTGATAAGGCCATAACATGATACTTTTGATGACTTATCTTGGTCATGTGGATAGAGATCCAAGAGTATTATATTAGTGTTGTCAATAAGATTGGAACACTGAGCATGACCACCTAAATTAGTTATTTTTTTAATTGCTATCCGAACTAATTAATTATGTAAGATGATAACTCTAAATCTAAGAAATAGTTTGAAATCATACATGGATTGTTCGTTGCTTTGATGTGCTAAAAGGATTAGTCAAAGTGTGCTGACTTAAACCTTACGTGTGCTGGGTAACGTCATGAAGTGTAGCGGAAACAGTTGTTTTACATGGAATCTATAGTATCTAATGAGATAAATATATCCCTTTAGTTAATTCGCAAGCATACGAATAGATTCTAGAATATTTAGCCAAAGTACTCTATGTGTTTGACAATTAGAATTAATACGAAAATTGTTTCTGTACTACTAAATTGTTTGACAAGGGCAAGTTCGAAACTACAGCGAGAGATGTGAGAAAAGTAACAATAGTAGTTAAAGTTACTTTTGCTCATGGATATCTACTAAAGGAATTAATTATCACATAAGTTTTTTAGGAAATTCCTAAGTGAATATATTTAATTTTAGAGTATAGTAAAACTTATTAAATGAAATTAAGTTTTTCTAAATGATAATCAATTATTATCATGAGATGATAATCAGATTTGACGCATTTGGAGCTAGAGTTATATTGTCACTGAGGTTCCTCCGCAAGCCTCAACTTAAGCATTGTTCGAAAATGTTTAAATTGAATTGGTGAGATGAATTATTTATTCAATAAGATGTATAAATTAATTTTGCTAAATATAATTCAGGAGATGGATTATTTATTAATAGGATGAATAAATTAATTTTACCAAATAATATGAGATGAAATTATGCACGCCGGTATTTAAAACCAAAAAAGGAGAAATGAAATAAAAAAATAAAATAAAATTGAAGTAAATTGGGCCGTATTGTGCAGCCCAGCACAGATTTAACTCGGGGTGTGCTTGAGTCCGCGGCTTTTGGCGCTGCGATACGTTTAGAGGCTTCACGGCCGTTTTGGCTATCTGTATGCACCGTTTATGACGAATAGCAGGTTGACACGTGGTAGGCAGCTATGTTCCCCCTCCCTCTGTGTGTGTGTGTGTGTGTGTGTGTGTGTGTGTGTGTGTGTGTGTACACGTGTGATTTTTCGGAGTAAAAATTATTATTTTAGGGTTTCAAAACCTAGTTTTCTTCCACGAGGAAAATCCTAAAATTATTTACGAGTTTTTTAAATTATTGTTTAGCATAGTTTCTAAAAAATTATTTCTTGGATATATTAAAAGAAAAAAATTTGATCCCAAAATTTTCCTATAATAAATATTTTAGGGAGCCTACACTCCTGGTGCTAGAAGAGGTCATTGCGAAGAAGACCTTGAGGTGTCAAGAAACCTTCTTCTAATATCAGGTCTTCAAGTTAGAATCGGGATTCGCGCATCATGCATGTTTAATTAAATATGTGATATTTATTTTGTTTTTCCTTTATTTCATTTATTTTCCATATCATGTTTTTATTTGTTTTATTTGATATTTTTCGATTGTCATATTATGAATCTATTAGAGTAAGATCTAGATCTAATTAAATAGTTTAACTAGAGTGGGGCTTTAGATTTAAAATTGAGAATTTTAAATTAGTTTTTTGCCTCGTTTGCTCGAGCCAATCTATGAAAATTTTTTGAGATATGTTCCCAACAACAACTACAGCACACTCAGGTACTAGTGGTTCCAAATCTTGTGTCAAGGATCGCGCTCCGTAGAAGAGTATACCACCGACTTTTTTGCTGTAGTGGTAAGGAATGACCTGGCCAAGTAAGAGGAATTGATGGCAGACAGGTATATCGGTGGGTTAAGAGAATCTATTCAAGTGGTGTTGAATATGTTTGGCATATTCTCTCTAAGGCTCATAGCCTTACATGTTGAAAAGAACCAAATTAGGCACCAAACAAGTGTGCCTTGGGGTGGACCAACTGGTAGTCGAGATCTGAACCAAACGAGACACCTAGCCAACAACGAAGTATAGGGGCATGTGAGCAACCTGGTGGGACAAGTTCTAGCTGTCCAAGTAATCCGGGGTAGGCTAGTAGCTCATGGACTCATTGCTTCAAGGGTGGTGAGATTGGTAACCTTATGTCCAAGTTCCGCAAGGGCAATGGATTTGACAAAGGACTGTTTATTGAAGGTGCTAATGGTGAAGAAGACGAGGCAATAGAAGAAGTTCCACAGGAGGAGGCCATGTCAACCAATGAAGAATGGGTTGCCGAAGACGAAGGCCACCTTCTGGTCATTAGTCGAATTTGTTGCGCTTTTAAAGAAGAAGATGGAGACAAGTGGTTAAGAAATAACATTTTGCAGACCACCTATACCATAGGCGGAAAGGTTTATTGCCTAGCCATTGATTCAAGAAGTTGTGAAAATGTTATATAAGAGGAAGCAATTAGGAAACTAGGGTTCAAATTATAAGAGCATCCAATTTGTGCAAGCTTTCTTGGTTGAAGGAAGGAAATAAGGTAACAGTGTCAAAATGTTGCCTAGTAAACTTCTCAATCGGGGCAAAATATCACGACAAGGTTTGGTGTGATGTTTTGAATACATGTCACTTGTTGCTTGGGCGTCCATGGTAATTTGATAGGTGTGCCACTGATGATGAGTGAGAAAACACTTATAGCTTCATATTCAGTGGAATGAAGATCGTGCTATTACCAAAGAAGCATGAGGTGCTTCATCTAGCACTAGTCGAGTATTCCATATTACAGACCCGAGTGATGTTTATCAAGGAAGTTAATGGAACCAAGATTGTGTATGTTTTATCAGGGAAAGACCATCAGGAGGATTAGGGTGAAATGACACCTCAATTAAAGGCAAGTGGGAGGAGATGAAGATTTAAAACTAACATATGGAGTATTTGATGGCATAAAACATTTTTTTCTTTTCGACTTTCAGCTTTCCTTTTCATATTCAGTTTTTCTTTCCATTTTTCATTTGAAAAACACATTTAAGAGTGGAAAATCATTACAATTTTCTAACATAGAAACCCCAAAAATGTGATCAAGTGATTGCAGTTTTTCAATTTTCTGAAAATCCAATAATACGATTCAAATCCAGTCTGAACAATTGTGTCCTGGGGTTGGAGTACAGGTATCGATTTGTTACACAATTCTAAAGTGTAGACCACCTACTCATATTTTTTATTGCATACAATGAAAAAGAGTATTTCATTGTTGTATAAAATAAATATAACCTAGATATATAACATGCTAACTCTTGTATTTTTGGGGCATATTCACCTTTATGTTGGCTCGTAATATCATCTCATTATGGACCATAACACCTTTTCTACCATACTAAATAATTGATGTATTTGTTCTGTCGTTTATTCACATACTATTAGAATTGTTGCCTTAGTGGATGGTCTAGTATAAAGCGCAAATGAGTTCCTCTGAGCAAGTGCCGCTTTAAAAATGAGGAATTTAGACTTAAGTATGCAAATTGTATGCTCCATAATATTTTGCAAAGATTCGGCCTTAAAGGGTGGGTTATGGGTTACAGATTAGAATTGATAGCATGGACGCGAGAATATGAGTGAAATAGAAAGATTGGAGTGAGGAAAAAGTGAAAGAAAAGAAAGCCAAGATTAAGAGAGAAAAGAAAGAAACTTGCAAGAAACACAGATATAGAAAATTCTAAAAATTATTTTCATACTGTTTTCCAAATTTTTCAAATGAGTGAGGAAAAAATGGAAAAATTGTTTTTTTGAAAAAATGAGCTTGTAAATAGCTTTTCTAGTTTTCCAGTTCTCTAGGAAAATATTTTTAGAAAACTGAAAAATTTTATATTATCAAACAGTCCCATAGTCTTTTTAGAACATCTTTCTAAAATAAGTTGTGAAAAGATCTAGTTTTACATATTTTTCTGTTTAATTACATAAAAAGATTTATTTTCTTATTCATGTTGAGAATATATAAAAAGATCTTTTCTTTCAGTCAAATACAAGCGTTACAATTAAATAGGATTTTTTCACAACTTTGAATTTTTTTATAAATCTAACCAAATGCAACAGAAAAATTTGTCATATATAACTAGAAATTTCCCATACTATTCCATTTTTAGTTCACAACTCTCTAAATTGTCCTTATTTAAAACTCTTGATTTAGACATAAAACACTATTAAAGGGTTAATAAAATGAACATTGCTATTATTCTTCGTATACTCATTGATTCTTTTAAGGAACATCAAAGGCTCTAGGAATGGAAGAAGGGTGCATGACCTTATCACTTTCCTTCTCTCTTTCCACCATCTTCCCTTCTCCCTCACTACTCATAGATACTTCACTCAAACCACTCACCCCATTATCAACTTCCTTCCCACTTCTCAACACTATAATAAACTTTACTTGCTTTTGATATGGAGGATAGTTTTCTCGCCGGACATGGTTCCTAGGATTTTCTACAGCTTATCTAGGGAATCTTCTTTCATCTCTCCTACTCAAAGCATTTGCTAGTTGAACTATTTGGGAACCTAACCTTGAGATCGATTGGGTACGAGAGTGGAGGAGTTGGGAATCAAATTCTAAACCCTTAGGTGCGCTCAAGACCTTCTCTTCATAATTTGAATTAAAGCTCGAATTAGAAGGTTAAGAATGGTTAGAAACATACCCTTGTAGTTGAAAACTGAGAGGTCCTGACATACCAAATTGGTGAAGCCATGGTAGATTTGGTTGTCGCTCATGATGGAATTGCCCTTGCGGTTAAAAATTGAACATGCCATGATGATGTGCAACCTCCTTGCCTCCAAGAGAAGTTCATATGTTTTCTCTAGCTCAGATTGTATGCATTCAAGTATGATCATTCCTTGAAAATCCCTGGGCTGCACTAGTATGCTCCTGGGAACACTCAACAAAAGGTGAAGCAAAGGGCAATCAAGTTCGGAATGAGAAAAACTACAACACCTAGAACACACACCATGCATATTTGGAACACTAGACACATTAGACAAAGTGGAGGGATTCAATGTCATTTTAAATAAAGATGTAAGTTGCTCAATAGAAGATGCAAGAGAATCTACTTTCTTATCTAAGATGGAAGCGCGTGCAATTTCATGCACTTCTCATTTATTTAACCTAGCAGTATTCAAACGTGCATGTGTGACATTTTGTTGTGAATTCTCATTTAAATGTTCAAAAAGTTCCCATGCCTTATCCTCATTTTTCCTAAGGAATTGAGCACTACAAGAAGAATTGACAGTTTGTTGACCCTTCTCATTCAACCCATAGTTGAAATTTTGGATAAGTTGCCATTTAGGGATAGCATGATGTTGACAAGCTCTCAAAAGTTCCCTAAACCTATCCCTACTCTCATGGAACTCGTCACTAAGAAGTTGGGCAAAGGTATTAATAGCTCTCCTAGTTATGTTGGTCTTACTAATGCGATCGAATTTCTTAAGGAACTCTTGTCGAATTTGATCCCATGTACTAATCGTCCACCAGGTAAGGTGCCTAACCAATACTTGGCCTTATCCTTCAAAGAGAAAGGGAAAAGGAGAAGTAGGATGGCGTCATCTCTAACCTTAGTAATTTTGAAAGTAGAGCAAACCTCCATAAAACTGTCTAAATATATGTACGGGTTTTCATTAACTAAGCCATGGAAGTAAGAAAGCATCTGTATGGTGGTTGACTTAAGCTCAAACTGCTAGGCTATAGGTGGCAACCTAATGCATGAAGGTCAGGCGTATGTGGCGGGAGTAAAATACTCCACAAGTGCACATGCTTGTTGTTCATCTGCCATTGTGGCTTGTGCTCAATGTAGGGCTCTGAAGTCTCACTGCTTGGCACATTAAATTGCAATTAGACTGTGGATTTGCAATTCCAGTTCCAATTCTAATGGAATTGGAATTCTGAAGGAATTGAAATTCCATTGTTTGGTTTATTAAAAGAATTGGAGGTTAGAATTATAATTCAATAATGATTCGAGTCATCAAGGGTTTTTGGTCAATCGAGTTGGAGTATTTCGAGTTTTAAATCAACTATGGTTGAATTTATTAGCTTCCAATTCAAAGATTGAAAGTTAACCTTATAGAAGAAAGAGTTCAGATGAGAAGAGAAGTGAAAGGGAATGAGAAATAGAGAAGAAGATGAGAAGTAGAGAGAGAAATTCCAAAGGAAAATCTGAATGTTATTGATTGAATGCTGAAATTACATGTTGTGAGCTTATTTATACATGATCGGAAACATTGAATCAAGACAACTAACTCTAACCATCTCTTAACCGACATTGTCGCCAAAACCAGTTAGCCGCCAGATTTGACTCACCAAGACCAACTACCGACCCCCCTAGGCGCCAAACCATACCAACTAACATTTGAATACAAGCAAGCACAACAATGAAGCCAAAACCCGAAATACAACCCAAATTACAACTAGAATCTAAAGGATCATAACATTCCCTCCCTCTTGAGAAGCTTCTTGTCCTCAACGAGTAAAATTAGGGAATTGGCTCTTCAAGAATTTGAGATTTTCCCAAGTCACAAGGCTCTTGTCCAAGTTGCACCAATGCACCAATACTTCTTGCAAAGCACCATGTTCCATCTGCAATGCTCTCTGAGCCTTGACAGTAGCAGGTTGAGCAGTAGAGTGCCATTAGTTCCTGCTTCTGGTGGCTCCCGTGAGATCACAGCTCCCTTCTTTACCTGCTTTTTAAGTAAAGAGACATGGAACACCGGGTGAATGTAAGATTGAGGAGGTAAGTCAAGTTTGTATGCAACTTTGCCAATTTTCTCCAAAATCTTGTATGGGCCAAGAAGCGAGCACTTAGCTTGACATTTTTCCTGACAGCCAAAGAAGGCTACCTATAAGGTTGTAATTTGAGGTAGACCATATCACCAACTTCATAGTTTTTATTTACCCTCTTTTTATTGGCATAAAACTTCATTCTTGCTTGAGCTTGTAAGAGATTGTCTTTAAGAAACTATGACATTTGCTTCCTCTGCTGCAAGTAATCAGCTGCTGCAGAAGCTGTTGGCATGGGTTGTTGCAACATGAATGGAGTAAGAGGGCTATAACCATACAATGCTTGGAAAGGAGTGATGCCAATAGATGCACGTACATGTGTATTGAACCAGAATTCAGCTAGAGAGAGCCATCGGTTCCATTCTCTAAGCTGAGTGAAAACCATACTTAGAAGATATTGCTCAATACATTGGTTAACACACTCGGTTTGTCCATCCGTTTGTGGATGATAAGATGAGCTAAGTGCCAATGCAGTGCCCAATAACTTGAACAACTCCCTCCAAAAATTGCCTGTAAAGATCTTGTCCCGATCAGAAATAATGTATTGAGGCAACCCATGTAACTTGTATATGTTCTCAAGGAAGATCCTTGCTAGTCTTTCAGCTGTAACAGGTCGAGTAAGAGCAATGAAGTGGTTATATTTGGTGAAACGATCCACTACTACCCATATGACTTCCTTGCCTTCAAACCTTGGCAATCCCTCAATGAAATCCATGCTAATATTGATCCATGCTCTATCCGGAATGAGAAGGGGCTGAAGAAGACCCTTGTAACGATGATCTCCAAGCTTGGTTTGTTGACATACCTCAAAAGCCTTAACATACTCACGCAATGTCTTCTTCAAACTTGGCCAACTAAAGTAAGCTTTAATCCTTTGATAAGTACCTTCTACACCGACATGACCTCCCTAAGCTGCATCATGAGAGGCTTGAATAATCTGATACCTCAATTCAGTTGCAAAGCCAATATACGATCTGCCATGAATTCTGATCAGACCCTTCTACATTGAAATACCAGCTTCATTGTCAATCCTTCCTGCATCTTTCACCAGGTTAGCAGCCACACACTCTTGGGCAAAAGAATAACTTTCATAAGACTTATAAACTTCTTCCATCCATGAAGGAATCACCACGGTTGTTGCACTGCAGAAACCTTGTTTAGCATCCTCAAATTTTCTGGATAAAGCATCGGCTGCAGCATTTTCCTTGCCTTTTCTGTACTCAATGACATAATCAAGGCCAAGCATATTCATTAGACCCTTCTTTTGAATCCTCGTTACAATCTTTTGCTCAAGAAGGTGCTTGAGGCTTTGGTGATCCGTTCGAATAATGAACTTGTGACCATCCAAGTAATGCCTCCATTTATCAACGGCTTAAGGAATTGCTAAATATTTCTTCTCATATGTTGACATAGCTTGATGCTTGGGACTAAGAGCTTGACTCAAATAAGCAATTAGCCTTCCTTGTTGGGATAGAACAGCCCCTATACCCGAATCGCTTGCATCTGTCTCCAGCATAAAGCTTTCAGTAAAATTGGGCATTGCCAACACGAGTGCCACACACATTGTTGATTTGAGGGCCTCAAAAGAAGCCTGAGCCTTTTCCGACCATAAGAATGCATCTTTCTTTAGGATTTCAATTAAAGGTTTTGCAATGGAACCATATCCTTTAATGAACTTCCTATAATACCGGGTCAAACCCAAAAAACCTCTCAATTGCTTCAAGGTTATTGGAATTGGCCAATCTTGCATTGCTTGGACCTGAGTAGGATTAGTGGAAACTCCTTCTTGAGAGATGACATGGCCCAAATATTCAAGCTTCGTCTGAGAAAACGAGCATTTGGACAGCTTAGCAAAGAACTTGTGCTGCCGCATCACCACAAAGACTTGTCTAAGGTGAATGAGGTGATCCTCATAAGAGGAGCTATAAATCAATATGTCATCGAAGAAAACTTGCACTGATCTTCTGAAGAAAGGCTTGAAAACATAATTCATTACAGCTTGAAAAGTGGCCGGAGCATTTGTTAGGCCAAAAAGGCATAACAACAAACTCGAAATGCCCATGATGAGTCTGAAAAGCAATCTTTTATACATCCGGCTCAAGAACTCTGATTTGATGATACCCCTGTCTCAAATCAAGCTTAGAGAAGAAACATGCTCCATATAACTCATCAAGCAAATCATCTATGACGGGAATGGGAAACTTATCTTTCACTGTCAAAGAATTCAATTGTCGATAATCAATGCACATTCTAGTTGATCCATCCTTCTTCTTCACAAGGATCACAGGCGAAGCAAAGGGACTATGGCTTGGTCTAATGAAGCTCATGTGAAGTAACTCTTCAACTTGTCTCTCAATTTCTGATTTTTGGACATGAGCATAACGGTATGGCCTGATCTTAACCGGATCAGCATTTGCACGAAGTGGAATGGCATGGTCCACACTCCTTTGAGGAGGAAGGATCTTTGGTTGCTCAAAAACATCCTCAAACTCCTCAACCAAGGTATGAACCTCTAGCTTAATGTCCTGCTGCAGCTCAACAGAAGAAATAACAAACAGGTGCCCGAGCCATTGAATTGCTTTCTTCTTGATCCCTCCTTGTAATCGTTTGCCATCAATCAACTGAAGCTGTGCCTCCTCAGAAATGCCTTGCAATGAGACTTTAGTGCCATGGACCTCAAATGCTACCATCATTTTATCAAAATCAAACACCACCGGATTGCATGTTTTCATCCAATCCACACCTAGCACCATGTCACAACCTCCCAAGGGAAGAACTCTAAAATTAAAGGTGAATTGATGATCTTGTATAGTCCATGGAAATGCTAGGCACTTATTTTGAGTAGTTATGGAGTTGCCATCAGCCACCATAATTGCCAACGGATGAGTTTTTGTCACTTCATGCCTCACTTTCTTAATCAATTTAGGATCAACAAAACTATGCGTGCTCCCACTATCTATAAGAATAATGATAGACGTTTTACGAGCCTTGCCTTTGATACGAATGGTATTATGAGCTCCACTCCTGATCAAGGCCTTCATGGAAATCTCAACTTCGTCCTCCAACAATTTATCTTTTGAAGAAGGATCATAATTGTCATCTTCAGCGCCTGAATCTTCACTGTCAGAAACAACACTAGCACGAGACCCTCTTGCAGACATTAAGGCCTGAGATTTGCACCTATGACCAGGCTGATAGGGCTGGTTACAACGAAAGCATAGCCTCACTGAGCTCTTATCAACATTGCGCTTAAATCTGGAACCAGAATTCTCCTTCTGCTGCTGCGGTCTGTAATTACTGCCTTTGAACTTGTTCTTGTCACTTGAATAGGCTAAAGTAGCTTCAATCAACTTAGCCTTGTTGTAAGCATTAGAAAATGTTTTAGGACCAATGGCTTTCACCATATTCTTGATCCTAGGCTTCAATCCACTAAGAAAACAAGAGACATAATAGGCCTCTGTATCCTCCGGAGCAATGGATATTATTGAAAACAAGTTAGCTCGTAGATTCTCAAATCTGATCATATACTCCCTCACGGTAGAGGTTTGGCACACCTTATTGAAGCTGGCCACGACATCAGTTATCTCTTCCTCTCAATATCGTTCACACATTTCTTCTACGAATTGTCCCTAAGAAAGGTTAGGTTTGCTCTTCAACAAACTAGAATACCATACCTCATGATCACCATGTAAATGTATTGCAGCTAGCTCGACTTTCTCAGCTTCATTTATGTTGTAATATTGAAAATACTGATCACACATTCTCAACCAATACTCCGGTTGTTTACCATCAAAAGATTCAATTTCCACTCTTGGCTGTCTGTGAGCACCACTCCTGCCTCCAGAAGACATGTCATTGCTCACTAATCTTCGTTGAAATTGCTGATCAGAAGGTCTGTCTTGGTGTTCGAAGTCATCATCTGCAATCCTGTGATGCAAAATAGAATTCGGCTGCCTCGAATTGTGATCTAAAATCAAGCCATTCAATCTGGAATGAGCTAGTTCTGTGGCACGATCCTGATTTTCAATAGCAATTTCAGCCTGTGGAGGTCGATTCACAGCTGATCTGATCTGAGTTGAAGGTCCTGCCTCTGGTTATACCATCGGAGATTTCCCTCGACTCCCAACCAAGCTTCCAGTTCTGTCAAGGTTAGCTTGATGCTGAACCACATCAACAGGTGGAAGAATCTAACTAGCTGGCTTAAGGATTGCGTTAATTGAGGATTCTCCTTGCTTGTTAACCTGATCTTGCAATTGCATAAGTTTCGCCTCAATTTGCTGCAACCGATCTTCTTTATTCGAATCCTTGTCCAGAAGTAACTGCTGCATTTTTAACATTTGATCTAACACTTGATCAATCTTTTGATCGAGCTTTGCCACATTCTGATCGAGCTTTGCCACATTGCCGTCATTGGTATCCAGCTTTTTATTAAACTTATACTGTAGGTCCTGAAGATGATCAGTAGTAATGTGCTGAGGACTGATCGTTGCATCTGCACCAGCAACCACAGTTGCATAGAACACATCCAAACCAGGTACATTTGCTCCACCAGCTCCCGATCGAGTTCTCACACCATCTGTCATGTTTTTCTTTTGTTTTTCTAGCTTCAATCAATCAATTGATTACTTGAACCGGCTCTAATACCAATTGTTAGCCTCCAATTCAAAGATTGAAAGTTAACCTTGTGCAAGAAAGAGTTGAGATGAGAAGAGAAATGAAAGGGGATGAGAAATAGAGAAGGAGATGAGAAGTCGAGAGAGAAATTCCAAACGAAAATCTGAATGTTATTGATTGAATGCTGAAATTACATGTTGTGAGCTTATTTATACATGACTGGAAACATTGAATCAAGACAACTAACTCTAACCATCTCTTAACCGACATTGGCACCAAAACCAGTTAGCGGCTAGATTTGACTCACCAAGACCAACTACCGAACCCCTCTAGGCGCCAAACCATACCAAATAACATTTGAATACAAGCAAGCACAACAATGAAGCCAAAACCCGAAATACAACCAAAATTACAACTAGAATCTAAAGGATCATAACAGAACTTTGGCTGGAGCTGTTCACATCGCATTCGAGATGATCGAAGCGATTCACTTTAAGCATAAATTATTCAGGTTTCGAGTCAAATCTGGTTGAGTATTGCCTTGGATCACTTGGTGTTCAAATTACTCTCATTTTTTTTAGTTAATTGGCTTAGGTTTTTTCATTATTCGGGCTTGAATTGATTGGGTTTGGCTTGATTTAGGTCATTACGAGCTCGAGTCATCTTAGTTTTGGGAACAAGTTGTATCAATCGAATTTTGGGGCATATTAGCCTGAGTTTGAGATGAGTCGGGTCATATTGGGTTTAGGTCGTATTAAGTTTTGGGTCAATTTGATCGAGACATTTGCACTCCGACTCAGCTTCTTTGTGTCACATTCAAGTCAAGTCGTTTCATTTTTTTGGATTTGAGTCATCTTGAGCTTTGACTCAATTGGATTGGGTCACTTCAAACTTTGAGTTAAGTTAATTTTGGCCATTTCAAGTTCAAGTCATTCGAGTTGGGTGATTTCAAGGTTTGGGTCAAAATTTAGATTGTGCCCAAGCCTTTAGATTTTTGAGCCATCTTAGTTTGAATTAATCAAGTAGGGTCATTTTTGTTTGAGGACAATAGAGTTATTATAGAATTGCAATTCCTTACCCCAACCCCAAGGAATTGAAAATGTGATTTTCAATTAAAATCCAATTCCATAGAATTGTACGGTGGAATTGCAATTCAAATTTCAGCCGGTGAGCAAAACAACACAATTGAAAGTTTGGGCTCCAATTCCAATCTCAACCCCAATTGTAGTCTCCAATTCCATGCTCCAAACACAACCTAAGGTCATTTCAATTTCAAAGTTGAGAATAGTAAGGTCAAGAGAACAGAGCGACATCCGTGCGTAAACGAACAACCAAATGAAGTAACATAACAAAATAAGAAAAACTAGCAAAAACTAAAACGTGAAAATCAAAACACAAAATAATCCTAAATCTTAACTAAGAACTAAGAAGCGAGACAAATAACAGGGAAAATTGAGTAATTTAAAAAAACTAATAAACAAACAAAACAGAAAAATAAAAAACAAACAACAAAAGCAAACCAAGAA
This sequence comes from Simmondsia chinensis, assembly GCA_018398585.1. Taxonomy (NCBI): domain Eukaryota; kingdom Viridiplantae; phylum Streptophyta; class Magnoliopsida; order Caryophyllales; family Simmondsiaceae; genus Simmondsia; species Simmondsia chinensis. The sequence goes on along the minus strand of JAGTTD010000010.1, from coordinate 10,335,095 downwards.
GCACAAACGAAATTAATTGAATCAAACTTAAAATCCTACGTTCAAATTCTATGTTAGGAGTCCAAATGAATTGATTAAGAATCAAAGAAAATCAAAAAATAAATAATGAACATGGCCTAGTCCCCAGCAATGGTGCAAAAATCATGATGTGTTTTTCTACGTCAATAAAAATTTAATACAAAAATCCATCCACTAAACAAATCCTAATTGAAGTCTCAGGCAAGAGAGTGTCAAACTACATGAATTATGAGTACGTCAATTTATTCTATGACCTAAATTGACGCAAGGAAAATTAATTGATTTTGTGTTAGTTAATCAAAGAAAAGATAACTATCTAAGGAATTTGACTACTAAATGTGTAAAGCTGAAGGAATTGGAACCTATGACTTTGAATCCATCATTAACTAATTACTCTTACATTAACCCCTAAATTGGAATTATTGATTGTCACACGAGTAGTGGTTTGGGCTAAAAGCATGAACCTATTAAGGTGATGTTGTCAGTATCACGTATTAACCCTATCTAACTAAAACATAAGGAAAATAGGCTCTAATTGTAGAATTAATACTTTCGTATTTTGTATTTTTGTATTTGGGTACATAAAATATTCCTTATATTCTAGTTCTAGAGTGTTCTATTGTAATTAACATTTTAGGTAGCATTCAATTTCTCCCTCTTCCTCTCCTCTTCTCAACCGGCCATCATGGGCCATTTACTAGTGCTTTTATTTTGTGTAACATCTTGCTAGGAAGATTATGAGGCATGTCTCTTTGTCTAGTATTTGCTTTGTATAAATAGGGTTGCACTTGTATTATTTTAATTATCCAATAGAATACATTCCTTTATTTACTTATCCTGTTGCAAGTGTGAAATTAGTCTTGCATATTTTTATACTTCAATTTTTATATGGCATTAGAGCAGTTTCGCTCTTGAATTTTTCACACCATTGTTGATTTGGCCGTGCACCATTGTTGGTGCGTTTGTGAGTGTTTCTATCCTCTCTTACTTTATTTGCATTTTGTTTGTGTTTTATTTCATAGATTATGGAGAACGTTAACAATGAAATGAAATTATTAACACACAAGCAAACACTAATCAAATTATCATGGCAGCTCCCACGATAGGGGGGAGCTATTGATGTTAACTCCCCGTTTTATCTTCACCCCTCAGACAACCCGGGGTTGGTTTTCATTCAAAATGTTTTAACAGGGCCTAACTACCAATCTTGGAGAAGGTCAATTCTTAAAGTTTTTAAGGCAAAGAGGAAAGCCAGATTATAGATACCCATGCTACCAATCACATGGTTTAATTGCTATCCTTTATATTTGATATTGTACCCAATCAAAGTGTCAGACCCGTTAGGTTGCCTAATGGGACAAACTTGTTAGTTTCTCATATTGGAAAAGTACGGTTTAATAATTTCATTCTCCATGATGTATTGTGCGTTCCTAGTTTTTATTACAATTTATTGTTAGTGAGCAAGCTCACCCATAATGAAAATAGTACATTAACATTTTACCTAAATTTTGTTACCTTTAGGACCCTCACTCGAGGAAGCTGACCAGAGTGGGTGGAATGAGAGATGGGCTATATCTTCTAGAGGCACAATCGGCTGCTCCTTCGGCACACATGGCTCAGAATAACAAGGAGGCGATGTTGTGGCATTGTCTCCTGGATCATGCTGCTTTTAGTAAACTTTCAAAATTTCCGCATTTGAACATAAAGAGGACGAATGTCATTTGTGATTCTTGTCACCGTGGGAAACAATCACGTTTGCCTATTCCTTTGTTAGTTTCTGAGACTCGGCTATGTTTTGAATTAATTCATTGCGATATTTGGGGGACTTATAGAACATTGTCTTTGACTGGTGCACGTTACTTTCTCACCATTGTTGACGATTATTGTCAGTGTACTTAGGTATATCTTATGAGAGAGAAATCCCAAGCACGTGGGATTCTCAAAAAAAAATTTCATATGGTAGTCACCCAATATGGATTGCAGGTTAAGCAGGTGCGAAGTGGCAATGGTCAAGAATTCAAGTATGGACCATTACTAGACTTCTTTGCGGAACATGGGATACAGTTTCAAACCTCATTAATGGGAACACTTGAGCAAACTGAGGTTGTTGAACGCAAACACAAGCACTTGTTTGAGGTTGGACGAGCACTTCGATTTCAGGCCAGTCTTCCAAAAAGGTTTTGGGGTGAGTGTGTCTTAACGGCCGCTTATTTGATAAATTTGATGCCTACTCCCTTGCTTAAAAATAGAAGTCCATATGAAGTTTTGATAGGAAAACCTCCCTCATACGATCATTTAAGAGTATTTTGGTGTTTATGTTACTATCATGTTAAAAGTCGATCCAATGACAAACTTGATAAACGGGCCTCACCGGGGATTTTTGTGGGTTATCCTTATGGTCGAAGGGATATAAAATTTATAGCTTGGATGAAAGTAAAATTGTTGTGTCAAGAGATGTCCGGTTTTATGAAGACTCTATGCCTTATTTTAAAATTGGGGTATCAGATTCATCGCATGAAGAACATAATAGGGTCTCGTATAACCAAATTCCAATTGTGGACATGAATGAATCGGTCCATGCTGGACCGATTCAATCATAGCAGCAGGTCAGCTCACCTGCTGCCAATGAGCCGACTGACAGTACTCAGGCCAGCTCACCAGTTGACAGTGAGCCGACCATCACAGTCGAGGGCAATCCCGGGGACTATCAGCTAGAGGTTGAAATGGGGGGTGATTCTTGAGTTGAGGAGGAAACTGTAAGAATAAGTAATAGAGTTCGTTCTATGCCTGTCAAATACCAAGACTATATTACAGAGGTGCCGCCTTCTATAGCCCATTCTCTCACTGCCGCTCTATCAGCTAACTCTGGTATTTTGTGTCCAATTTCAAATGTTATCACTAATGTACAATTTTCTAACGCTCACTCGACTCTTTTAAATGCCATTACTTCTTGTGATGAGTCGAAAAATTTTAATCAGGCCGTACAATATGAATATTGGGGGGAAGCAATGGAAAAGGAGATCAAGGCTCTTGAAGAAAATCGCACATGGACACTTGAGTCGCTTCCGGTTGGAAACAAGGCCATAGATTCAAAGTCGGTTTACAAGATCAAGTACAAATCAGATGGGACCATTGAGAGGCATAAAGCCCGTCTTGTTGCTAAGGGATACACCCAAGTAGAAGATATAGATTATCATGATACGTTTGCTCCTGTTTCTAAGCTTGTAACTGTGCATTGTGTGTTAGCCATAACCGAGGCCAAAAGTTGGATTATCCAACAATTAGATGTTAATAATGCATTCCTTCATGGAGACTTAGATGAGGAAGCCTACATGAAATTACCGCGGGGTTTTGAGCGTAAACAAGAAGGAAAAGTTTGTCACCTTCGTAAGTCTCTTTATGGACTTAAACAAGCATCCTGAAATTGGAATCAGAAATTGGCCTCAACCTTGGTTGAACTTGGTTTTCAACAGTCTAAGGGCCGATTATTCTTCGTTTACTTATATGTGTGGGCTGACTTATACTGCCGTGCTCATTTTTGTGGATGATGTTCTAGTAACAGGGAATAATATGAATCACATTACAGAAGTCAAAAATGTTCTAAACCAATCTTTTGGAATAAAAGATTTAGGCTTGGTGAAGTATTTCCTAGGGATTGAGGTTGCTCGATCACAAAAGGGAGTTATGCTAAACCAACGGAAGTATGCTCTAGATATTATTAGTGAGGCTGGTCTTTTGGGTGCGAAATCGGTTTTTACATATATATATATATATATATATATATATATATATATATATATATATATATATAAGATAGTAGGCGAGCAAGAAGAGGACGGAGGTCGGTATAGACGACTTGTAGAGCATTTATTACATTTAACAATTACCCGTCCCGACATTTGTTACGTTGTGCGAGTGTTGAGTTAGTTTATGCATGACCCCCGTGTTCCTCATCTTGATGCTAATATGAGGGTTCTTCGATATCTGAAAGCAACATTGGGGCAAGGCATTTTTCTTCCTTCTGGCTATGACCTAAGACTCCGTGGTTATTGCGATGCAGATTGGGCAGTTGTCCCACAAATATACGGTCGGCCACAGGATTTGTTATATTCTTAGGTGGTGCTCCTATCTCTTGGAGGCCAAAGAAACATAGTGTCATTTCTCGATCCTTAGCCGAAGTAGAATATTGTTCCATGGCCACAACAACAAGTGAAATAGTCTGGTTGCGTCATTTATTAAATGATCTTGCTGTGCCTACTAATGATCCTGCTTTACTATTTTGTGTTAACCAGTTAGCTCTCCTTATTGCCTCTAATCCCATGTTTCATGAAAGAACAAAGAACATTGAAATCGATTGTCACTTTGTTCGAGAAAAATTATTGTTCAAGGAAATTACAAAGTTCAAATTGTTCTGTACTTCTTGGCAAGTTGGGCATTATAAACTTACATGTTCTAACTTGAGGGAGAGTGTAGAATTAGTTCTTTTATATTTTGTATTTTCATAGTTGTATTGTATTTGTATACATAGAATATTCTTTATATTGGAGTTCTGGAGTGTTCTATTGTAATTAACATGTTAGGTAGCATTCAACTTCTCCCTTTTCCTCTCCTCTTCTCAACAGGCCATCATGGGCCATTTACTAGTTTTTTTATTTTGTGTAACATCTTGCTCGGAAGATGATGAGGCATGTTTCTTCATCTAGTATTTACTTTGTATAAATAAGGTAGCAGCACTTGTATTATTTTAATTTCTAATAGAATACAGACATATATATATATATATATATATATATATATATATATATATATATATATATATCAGCATCAACAATCAAAGATTACAAACTCGATCATCATTTCAATTGAATAATCGATAAAAACGAAATACTTTAAGTGTCTTTTACAATCAAGCAATTCATGTGAACAATAAAATTATCCCAAAGTAAAAGTCTACAAGAGTAAAAAGACTAAGATTTCATCTAACCCTAACGAGCAAGTCAGCTCTCCATCAAGGATGAATTGGTGAAGGAGGAGATGAACGAGCCCATGTCAATCTTCATGCTAAAATTACTCATGTTCCAATTAGGGAAAAAGAAGACATAAAAGTGACACAGAGAGAGAATTGCAGTGGATATGGCGGTGCTGGTTAATGATAAAAACAGGGGAAAAACCAGCCTTCTCCTTGCTTCATTAAACAATCAATATATGAGGGAATTAAGGTACTATTGCGGCTACCCCTACGGGCAGGAGAATGCGGTGTGGGCCTGCAGATGGCTTACACTGGAGGAGCTGTTGATGCCTGATGTTGGGCTGCGCGGTAGAGTTGCTGGGCTGGTGGTGAGCGTGGGCTGTGCGGGTGACGGGCTGAAGGGGCAGCATATTACGTGGTCATGGGTTGTGTTATGATTCTCATAATAGGGGGCTTATGAAATAGGATGTAAATGTAATAAGTAGCATGAGTCTTGAATAAGTCTTGTAATAAGAGATGTATGTTAGTCTAAGGATGTCATGTTAGTCTAGTTAGTTAAGGTGTTATGTCTTTGGGGTTAAGGCATGGGTTAGATGCAATGTAATAGATCATGTCATGTAAGTAGTACAAATAGTAAGGTTCTAGCTTGTAATCTCATAACTTTGATAACGAAATATCTCTTTGAGATCAATTCTCTCTCTCATCTAACTCTTTCTCTATTTCTCATCTAATTTCAATTCTTTCTCATCTCATACTCTCATCTATCCTCAATTTTACTTAGTTTATGATTGTGATTTAATCACAAACATAACAATTGGTATTAGAGCCTCGTTTGGCTTCCAATTGAGCTATTAATCAAGAAAAATTGGAAATCATATTTTTGTTGCTACACAAGTAACTTTAGATGCTTTGCATTTGACTTAGTTGAATCAATTCAACTAGATTGAGTTTGAATTGCGTCAAGCCTTTGGTGCTAGCTGCAATTAATCAACAAAAACAATTCTGTGATGATTTGTTTCAGTTTTGTGTGATCAAGAATTCAAATCTGAATTCAAATCAGAAGAGCTGGTGTGCATTGTATCAGATTGAATTCAGTGGAGTTGATCAAGCAATAGCTATTGAATTTGAGTGCTAAAGCACAACTGAACTTGATCAAATATTCACTTGATCAGTTGGAAAAGAAGCTTAAGTGAGCTATTGGATCAACATTGCACTTAATCATAATCCAAAGATTAGAAAAACAAGCCGATTGAAGTAGTTTCTGGTTCTGACTTTCAAATGAGAAGTGCCGGTAGCTGTTACTGAACTTCGAGTTGCATTTTTTATCAGAATCTGCTTTTGTTGCTGATTTGTGATGAAATTCGTGTTAATATGCATAGAAGTGGTAAGAATTTAGTTGATTCTTAAGAATTACATGTTATTAAGTTGACATTTTCTTAGACAAGAATCTGACATTGAACTGAGAACCGAAAGTGTTGAAATCTGATTTCGTTCTTGAAGATTGCCTTGAGTATTATGTGGAGGACTTGATTGCAATCTAGCATCGAGCCTAATTTAGAATTATAAGTCTGGTTACTCAAGAAACATCACAGTTAGGGTTTGTTCGAGTTCTCTGTGTGGCGAAAATTTTGCAAATTAGGGTTCTTATTCATTGACGATTGAGGAGCTGTTAGCAAGTGATTGTTTGTGCAAGCGAAGGAGTATAATTTCTTTAAGCAATTATCTGTTGAAGTGATTCGAATCGAAATTGTCCCTCGAACTCAAATTTCTGAGAACTGAGTTGGTTCATATTGAAACGCTGTTTAACATTGCAAATATGGCTGGTATGGATGATGATGGCTCTTGTCGATCCATGATGAGCGATATTTGGGAGAAATGGAGGCAAGAATGTAGACAAGAACGCGAGAAGTTGTGGCAAGAATTGAAACTGGCAATGGACCAAGTGCTGCAGCTAAGTATGAATCAGTTTGCAAACATCAATCGAAATGGTGCTAGCGTTCTTGATGCAAATGAGTTCCCTGAGCTAAAGGATGGCATTATACAACAAGAGTTCAATGTTGAGCAAAAAGAGAAGGTTGGAGTGGAATCTGTTGCCGTTGAAGATGCGTTAGACTGCGGTAATGCTGAAATTGATGAACACAAGTTAGAAGAATCTGAGGTTGAACACGTTGATCATGATGAAGACTCTTTGCGGGAGTTAGAGTATTTTGAAGATGTTGAGCTACAACAAGATATGTTTCCAGAATGGGAATACGATTCATATGTCAAGGGAATGATAAAGAAAGCAAAGAGTAAAGTGAAGAGGAACCATCTAAATGAAGCATTGAAAGATTTTTGTGGTAAAATGAAGTTTACAAAGCGGACGTTGAAGAATAAGTTTGTCTTACAGCCTAAGATGTTTGATGATTACAAGTTAGAAAGGTCAGTGATTGATTCACGGTCGCCTAAGGATGATTCGATGCTACAAGAGATTGAAGTTGCGGCATTGGACTTATCTTCACAACAAGCTGTAAAGGAATCAATTCAGCAGTATACAAGCAGCAATGGTGTAGCTGTTGGAACATTTCAATCCAGTGACCAATTGGATAATGCAACGAGTGGAATTGATTCACGAGTGGATTGCTATGAAGTCCTTGCAAGCAATCAAGCAGAGGAATCTGCTGACCCGAAGTTTTCAGCTGCAAAATCCAATAAATTGGCTGAAGTATCAATTAATGCTGCAGTGCACTGGAATGTGAGGAAACTTGGGATTATTGTTGATAAGAGTCAAATGTTTCAAGGAGAGCCGGTGCAAGGACAACAAAGAGGTGATTTTATAATGCAAGAAGAGTGTGCTCTTCGCTTGGAAAAGGATCAAGATGGAGGTCGACAAGCTGAAGAGATTCAGGAACAAGCTGGAGGAGCTGTTGATGCCAGATGTTGGGCTGCGCGGTAGAGTTGCTGGGCTGGTGGTGAGCGTGGGCTGTGCGGGTGACGGGCTGAAGGTGCAGCATATTACGTGGTCATGGGTTGTGTTATGATTCTCATAATAGGGGGCTTATGAAATAGGATGTAAATGTAATAAGTAGCATGAGTCTTGAATAAGCCTTGTAATAAGAGATGTATGTTAGTCTAAGGATGTCATGTTAGTCTAGTTAGCTAAGGTGTTATGTCTTTGGGGTTAAGGCATGGGTTAGATGTAATGTAATAGATCATGTCATGTAAGTAGTAGAAATAGTAAGGTTCTAGATTGTAATCTCATAACTTTGATAATGAAATATTTCTTTGAGATCAATTCTCTCTCTCATCTAATTTCACTTCTTTCTCATCTCATACTCTCATCTATCCTCAATTTTACTTAATTTATGCTTGTGATTTAATCACGAACATAACAGGTTGGTGATGAACACGGGCTGTGTGGGTGCTGGACTAAAGGGCAGGCCTGGGCTTGCACAGTGGCTCATGATCCCGAGCCCCATTGACATGATTAAAGAGCTCATACATCGAATTTTGTCTCGTTTGCACCAAAATTTGACCTTTTAAGAGACTTTAATCTTCCAATCTATAAAACATAAAAATGGTCAAAATAAGAATATACCAATAATTAAACGTGTACAAAAGAGCTAAGTAGCAATGAAAAGCTGCGTAAATAAGAGGCATATCAGCGAGATGCCCAAGATAGTAAGAAGGAGAGACGTGCGGTAGGAGGATGAAGGAGCTAGAGTTTCGTGCTAAGCTTAGTTTAGATCAGTTAATTTTGTTATTTATCTATGTATTTATCACTTTAGTTTTTAGTCTTTCATCATAAGTCAATTAGCTCCTCCATTCAAAGAAGAGGAAACCTAAGGTTATGGTCATTTGGTTTTCAAGAGATTTTATTTATGTTTTAGACTCTTCTCCTATTCTTGGGTTGTGAGAATTTGAGTTAACAATTTCCTTTGTTTTCTTAATTGTTTTAGGGATAAGAAATTAACGAAAGACTGTCGAACCTTTCGTTTCCCTAATTTTCTTTGTCTTTTGGTATTAGAGTTCAAAATTTTTTCTGGGATGACCCTTGGGCGACAGAGGTAAGCCACCATTAGACACTTCTATGAGAGATTTTAAACTACAGTTCGAGAGGAGAATCAGGGATTTGGAGGAGAAATTATGACGAATCAAGCTATGTTTGGTTCAATTGAGAGCAAATCCTAACAAAACACCTGTGGCTCCAAATTCATCTTGTAAATGTTACTTTATTAATGAATGCAATTGAAGTTCCAGTCATTTCCTCTTTAAATTTGTGTAAGTAAGCATATATCTTGCATGTGATTTTCCTTTAAGTAACATCCACGAGATGGATGTAGTCCTCATATTACTTTTTACATGTTTGTTTTAAATAGTTTATAAGATTAAGCCACAGATAGACTTGGTGCAAATGGAATGGAAAGTTATTTGAAAAACTCATAGTTGGTGGTAAGTTTGGACTACTTGTCTACTAGACTATAACAAAAAACTTTAGATGACCTCTCTTTGTCATATGGATGATGATCTAGAAGTGTTATGTTGGTGTGTTAGATAAGATTAATATACTGAGTTGGACCGTGTGAGTTACTTGTTTCTAGACTACTATCGTAAGTGAGTGATTCATGATGTACTATTTAAACAACGACTTTAAATCCTAGGATTATTCTGGACCTGTGCAAAGAATGCCAGTTACTTTGGTGTACTATAAGTAAGGTCTTAATATATATATGGAAGAGATTCCACATGCATTAGTTAACCGCATAAAGTGAGACATGGATTAGGTATTTAATAGAGAATCTCAATCTCTTATGAGATACAGATGTCCCCTTAGGTTATTTAGAAGTGTTTGAATTAATACAAAAAATTTGGCTAAAATGTTCCAATTGTTTGACATTTTGAATTTATACTGTGAATTTGTTCATGTATAAATAAATTATTAGAAATGGGTGAGTCAGTAACTAATAGAAAAGCTTTGAGAAAAATAATGGTAGAGTTATAATTATTTTTTGTCATAAACATCTAGTGGAGGGGTTGTTCTTGTCAATATAGTGTAATTGGAAATTATTGAATAAATAAATTAAGTCTACAGTGCTGTAGGATTTATTTAGTAAAATTAAGTCCCATTGAATTGTAATTAAATTTTATCATGAGATGGTACTTAATTTAATCCATTTAGAGCTAGATTTAAATTGTCCCTAAGGTCCATGTGCAAACCTTTATTTTTACTGCAATCGAAAAAATATTAAAAAATTCATGAGATGATTTATTTATTCATGAGATGAATAATCCAATTTTGCTAAACATTATTTATGAGATAAATAAAATTTAAAAATTATAAAATATAATATTTTTTAAAAGTTAAATTTCATAGGATGAAATTTTATATGTGGGAAACAAATCAAATACAAAAAGAAAAGGAAAATTGAGAAAATCCCTGGCGATCCACGTTTGAATGCAGCAACCAATTAGCGCGTGACACGTGTCACGCACTAGGCCGCCCAGGCAGCGATATGCACCTACAGGTGCGGGCTAATCTGCGCCTGACATGTGCCATGCGGAGAGGAAAAAAATAAATAAACGTGGTTTGACCTATTGAACCAATGTCATTTTGGCTCGTTTTATTTGTTTCAAACGTATCCCAAATTGAAAATTTGCTATTGTTTCGCTCCAGTATCCTACTACAAATAGGGGTACTGATTTTAAGGTTAGACATTAAATTAAAATTAGAAAAAGTTTATGGAAGTATTAATTTTTAGAAATCTACTAAGAGAAAATTTTCATTGAAATTTTTTCTCTTAAATTTAATATTTTTTGGAGCCCACACTCCCGGTATTTTCGAGGACATTGCGTAGAAGGCTTTTGGGTCTCATTATTCTTCTAGTATTCTGGTTTTCTTTATTTGGAGCAATTTCATGTATTCTTTTTTCCCTTTCTTTTAGTTTTTCGCTTTCTATTCTTTATAGTATTCTTATTATGCTAGTTTTATATTCATGTCATTATTATAAGTTTATTAGAGTAGAGGCTTGTAGAATCAAAATTATGACTTTTAAATCTGTAGATTTAGAATTAGGAATTTGAAATTTTAAACCGTTCCGCTGTGTTAGTTTAATAAACTAGGAAATTTTTTTGAAAATTCATCCCAACAATTGGTATTAGAGCCAACCTCTGATTACATTCATAATATGCAAGATAGGTATAATAAGGTTGAAATAAATAGACTTGCGATTTAATAAAATAAAGCTTTTATTAAAAAGGAAAGATTGTTTTATTTGATTAAGATAATAATTGTAGACCTGATTTTAAATTGTTTAAAATAGTTATTTGAATTAATAGTTAATTCAGATCTATACATTAGATTTTAAAGTTATATTTATATTTACTTTACGTATGATGGGATTGTGCTTATATTGTTAAGATTTACAAAATCGGAAAATTGATCTAATGAAACAATTGATCTAATGAAACTATCATCAAAATATTTTATGATAAATTAAAAAGTAGTAAAATAAACTTTTTTTATTTGCTAACGTTGACGCCAGCAAAGTGCTAACGTCAACGCTGACGTGGCTAAAAAAAAGGGGGCATGTAGATGTCAGTATTAAATTAGATAATAATAATATTTAAAAATTAATTTTTAACTAATTTATTTTTAGAATGAGATTCTAATGGATATTATGAGATAATCTATGTTGTAAATGCAATTTAAAATAAAACCACTAGTTTATAAAATTTAAGTGGGAGCACGGTTTAATTGTTGAAACACGGTCTTTATTACTGGTCTAGTAGTACAGTGAATCAAGATCACTCCCCATAGATGGTTTCGGTTTACAATTTAGTGCAAAGAAGCGATGCGACCACGCTGCCATGGAGTATTTCGTCTATTTATATGTATTTATATGGAGCTTCAGGTAATGGTTTACACCTGACTACCGTAATACATTAGCCTCCCCAAAAAGCACAATTGTGTCATGTTAGAGACTAAGGAAAGGTGGTGAGTTAATCATATTTAGTAAGAGTTACAATGAAACATGTTAATTGAGAATAGTCTTACCTAAACTAATTTCATACGACCCTGCTACTGGGGAGTAGGGAATAGTGTGTTTGGGTCATCATTACATATATGATAGTTCAGTTTTGTTGATACCTGACTCGTTGTCTTTGCTAATATTAAAAGAACAGATATCAGTGCACTGTACACGACTCAAATTTATAGTCACACAAGTGTTTGCATTTACAAAGATTAATAATGGCTACAACTGCTGCACTTCACTAAATACTCAAGGATAATGCTATGACTGGACCTAATTACTTTACCTAGAAATTGAATCTGGACATTGTATTAAAACATGTGGGACACAAATTTGTTCTCACTGATGCTCGACCTATGTTGCCCACTAATAATTCTATTACTACTGTTAAAGAGTGTTATGAATACTAGAATAAGGCTAATCAGTTAGCTAGATGCCATATTTTTCTTCAATAACAAATGGTCTCAAGCATCCGATGCTTGAGATGGAAATGGCAATGGAGATGATCAAACATTTAAAGGAAATGTTTGGCGGTCAAGACTGGGTAACTGGATAAGAGCGGATGAGGAAGCTCCTTAACATGAGGATGTTAGAAGGAACTCCAGTTCAAGAACATGTCATGAAGACGATGGCATGGTTGTTTGAGTTGTAGATTCTTGCTCCTAAGATTGACAGCAATCTCAACGAGACATCATCCTTTGCTCTCTATTTGGCTCCTTCACCCAGTTTAAGCTTAATTACACAATGAATAAAAAAGATTATTCATTGCCTAAGCTGATGAAGGAACTGCAAGTTGCAAAAGGTGTGATGCAAGCCAATGAGAGTCTCCACTTGACTCAAGCATCAAGAACTAGTGGAAGCAAGCAGAATAAGGGACGGACCGGAAAGAAAGGCAAAGGCAAGGTTGCTAGTATAGCAACTAAGTCTATTAATAAGGCTGCAAAAAAAAAAAGAGTTTCTTTTGTGGGAACACTGGCCACTGGAAGAGGAACTACACAAAGTATATAGCTACTTTTCCTGCAAAGACTGCTAAGCCATTTGGTGAAGGTATGATAATATTTCACTTAGTTGAGTCATGCGTAGTTGAGAGTCCACTAGGTTCCTGGTGTATGGACTCGGATTCAACTGACTATGTCTGTACTATGTTACAAGGGCTCTGGCTAACCAAGAGGCTGCATGACAACGTGTACCTCTTGGCTCGAGACAATACAAGAGTACGGTCTTAAAAGTAAGAGATGTTAGCTTAGTCTTTAGTGGTAGGGTTTTGATTTTAAAGAATTGTTTATTTGTACCCCGCAATTTATGTCTCTCGTTTTTTGGATAGTGGTTATTCATTGAATTTTAGTTTTGAACTATTCGTTACGAGAAATAAATTGTTTATTTGCAAAGGTACAAGTGTGGATGGTTTATTCATGTTATTTCCTGATCAAAACTCTCATATATGATTAAATGAATCCAACACAAGCTCACTTGTTCAATCTCTTAAAAGAAAACACCTTGAAAGGGATAATGCTTACACATGGCACCAACATTTAGGTCACATTAATTCTAACAGGATCCAAATACTGGTAAAAGATGGCCTAAGAGAACCTTTGGACTTGAAGTCCTTGTCAATCTACAAATCCTACATAGAAGGAACCATGACCAAGTCTGTCTTCAAGAGTAAAGGCAACAGGGTTGGCGACTTGCTTGAGCTGGTCCACACAGATGTATGTGGAACAATAAACATTTAAGCAAGAGGTGGGTATGAGTACTTCATCACTTTCGCTGATGATTTACTCTAGATATGGATATGTTTACCTAATAACAAATAAGTCGGACTCTTTTGAAAAGCTCAAAGTTTATGAAGTAGAAGTTGAAAAGCAAGTAGGTCAACAAGTCAAGTCACTTCGATCAGATCGAGGTGGAGAATACTTTTCAGGTGAATTTCTGGATTTTCTAACTGTAAATAGGATAAGATCTTAGCTTTCTGCTCCAGGAACACCATAGCAAAATGGTTTTGTAGAAAAAAAGAATAAGGCATTGTTGGAGATGGTATGGTCCATGATGAGTCATGCCACTTTACCAATCTCTTTTAGGGGTTATGCCTTAGAACCAGCAGCATATCTCCCGAACTTAGTTCCATCTAAGTCAGTTCCTAAGATTCCTGTGGATTTATAGACTGGGCGAAAGCCAAGTCTAGGGTACCTTCAAATTTGAGGATGCCTAGCACATGTCTTGAAAAAAATCCTAGCAAGTTAGAATCAAGGACGGAGGTGCATGTTTGTTGGTTTTCCCAAATGGAATAAGGGGTGGTCCCTTCTACAATCCTTCTAATCAAAAGGTTTTTGTAAGTGTGAATGTGAAATATTTAAAGGAGGATTTTGTAGTATACTATAAAAGCAAAAGTAGAATAGTGCTAGGGGAATTAAAAGAAAATGATGCTAATTTTGAATAGCTAGACACAACTCAGGACACAGTGGATGCATTAAATGTACCTACTAATACGGTCAAGAATGTTCCAAGTACACGAGAGCCTAGGTGTAGTGGGAGGATGGTCAGGGTACCTGATAGGTTCATGGTGGGGGCCTTAATAGTTAACCGTGACATTAAATCTGATCCTCTCAGCTACAACGAAGTAATTAAAGAGGGATATGTTATGGATGCGAGACCCCGAGGCGTGGGCTGTTGGTGTCATGGTTACTGATGCTTACTGCTGTTATGTTGGTGTTGCTGCTATGCTGTGGGCGTTGCTGTATTGGGTTGCTAAATGATGGTAGTTGGTGTAGGGAAGTTGTATTAGTTAGTTGGTATTGTAATTAGTAGCATTTCCTTAAGTTGTTGATGTAATAATGTTGATTTGTGTGCTGAGAGCCGGTTAGAGCTTAGGTCTAGGTTCAATGTCTTGCTTGCTTTGTTTTTTCCTTTAAATAGGTTGATCAAGTGTAATTCTAAGGCATTCAATGAAAATTACTAATCTCTTTGAGATAAACTTCTCTTCTCATCTTATTCTCTCTCTATCTCCTCATCTCCTTTCACTTCTTTCTCATCTCATATTCTCTTATCCTTAGCTTACGTTTGTGAATCAATCACAAACGTAACAGGATACTGACCAGTGGATCTTAGCAATGAAAATTAGTCTAAGGTTTGATATGTTGTACTATATTGATTTCATCTCTAGGTTTTCATTCATTTCGAGAGTTTGATTTCGTCTCCCTCTAGGTTTTCTTTCGATCTAATACTCTAGAAAAGTTCAAGGTACTCAAATTATTGTAAGCTTTTCTTCTGTCTTGTCTTTTTATCTTGCTTTAGAATGAAAATTTGTGATTGCTATTTTTGTTTGGGTACATTGATGAACACATATAATTGATTTGCGGGTTTTTGTGTTGAAACATATTTGGATTTCTCCAATTGTGTTACAGAATGGTGGTTTTTGATCTTGAACTTCATTATGGGGGTGACTTTGCTATGAAAAAAGGGCGCTTGTGTTATGTTGGAGCGCCTTTTTTTTAGGAAGCCAGGGTTTGATAGTGATGTCACCTTATATTGAGCTTCAAACTCTTCTAAGAGAGGACTCTGGTGTGGATTAAGTGAAGCATTTGTGATATATGAACCCTAGTTCTAGGAGGCTTGATGATGGACTTAGGAGAATAGTTGCTGATAGAGAGATTTTAGATCTAATTTCTGTGCTTGATACTAGTAATAATAAAAGTTGTAGGGTTTATGTCACCCAAGATCAAGTTTTATTTTTGCAACATGCATTTGAATAGCTGGTAAATGATTTTGTTTTGACCCATAAAAAACCTATTGTGACAAAATTTCACAGATCGCTTGTGGACACCATGCCTTTGAACTTAGCAATGAGATTTCTATAGATTTATATGGCTCTGTAGATCTTGATTTTGGCCTAGATGATCCAAATGACCTTACATACCATGTTGTGAAACCAGATAAAGATGGATTGTTTGATATAAGGATAGGGGTGAGATCGTATGGTAACTAGGTTAATGAGATTGAAGCAAGTACTATGGATGAGGATTTATACTTAGAGGCATCGGAGGGTGAGGAGGACAGCTTAGTTGCTCGTGATGATGATGATGATTTGGATGATTACAATGTTGATAAGAATATTACTGAGGGAGTCACTAGAATGTTGGCATCTACTATGAATTCCATGAACTGGAGAGATATTGAATTGGGAGATGAGGAGGTTCTAAGTTACAACAACTTTGAAGTATTGGATAGTGAGTTTGATAGTGATTTAGAACATGATGGAGATAGATATGTAGAGTTCAATTCAAAGACTATTTTCAATAAGGAGATTGTGCTGAAATTCGGGATGAAATTTGGGGATCATAATGTGTTTAGGAAGGCTTTAAAGCAATATTCGATTGAGAAGGGCTTTGACTACACTACAAGAAAACAGATTTTTTGCGACAAGATTTAGCAATGACTGATAAATTTGTTGGCAAATACTAATATTTAGCAACGACAAAAAAATGTCGTTGCTAAAAATAAATTTTTGGCAACGATAATATATTCTGTTGATAAAAATATATTTTTCGCGACGACATATATTGTCGTTGCAAAAGGAAACTTGTTTATTTGCAACGACAATAATAAATCATTGCCATAGACCTTGTCTTTAGTAGCGATATTGATCAATCGTTGCCAAAAAGCATGTATTTGGCGACGACAAGAATTTTCTTTGCAAAAAATGCTACTTTAGCAACGACAATAATAAATCGTTGCCATAGACCTTGTCTTTAGCCGCGATATTGATCAATCGTTGCCAAAAAGCATGTATTTGGTGACGACAAGAATTTTCGTTGGGAAAAATGCTACTTTAGCAACGACTTTTAGCGGCCATTGGAGAAACTCATGATATTTAGCCACGACATTATATTATCATTGCCAAATATATTTTATTATTCACAAGTTTGCCGCCATTACTAGCTTTCACAATATGAAAAATAAGTGTTCCAAAAAAAAAAAAGATAATTAAGTAATAAATTTTAAGATTTTATACTAAATTTAAGTATTACATGTTAGAATTTAATAATTTCCCTTAAAATTCGACCAATCTTACCATAGAACTTTAAGACAACTAAGTAATAAATTTAAAAATTTTATTATAATATAATATTTTCAAATTCTCAAACTAAAATAATAATAATATTTTGACCCAATTTTTATTCTCTCCAAAACTCACTTTTCAATTTCTCTTCCCTACTTCTATTCTTATTTTTCCCCTTCTTATCCCCTAAAACATGAATTAAAGAAAACTTTTTGATATTTGTGATTAACTACAACACACCCAATTACTTTTAATGTTAAAAAAACTAAAAAAAATTTACAAATTTAAAAATTAAAAATGAATACTAAAATTTTTTTTTTTAAACCTTGAAAAATAAATTTTAAAAATATTATTATATTTTTTATGCTTTTTCCAAAAAATAATTTTCAATAATTTGTTTCATTTTGTTTAATTTTAAATTTATTAATGTTTAAAAAGGTGTGTTATGGTTAGTAACAAAGTTGATGAGTAAGTTGTATGCAACAACAAAGTTCAAGGGGCTATTTTTTGCAATTAAAAGTGGGAGAGCGGTGCATTATATTTAATTACAAAATTAAAGGAGCTATTTTTTGAAATTAAAAGTGCAGGGAATGTTTTATAGTTACTATAAAGTTCAGAAGGTCTTATTATAATTTATATTTTTACTAATTTAAAAATATTATGATCTTTTTTATTATTTTTAAAAATATAGAGTGTTAAAATATAAATAATCTAAATTAATTATAACATTTTTTTAAATTAAAAAAAAAATAACCCCAAAACTCCCCATCCCCTCCACCCAGCCCGCCCAAAAATCACCCCCCCTCCCCAAAATCCCACGGCTCTCACCCCGCCCTCATTCAAATCTGACCCAACCCATTTTCTCTCCATTTTTTCTCCATTATTAAACCTCCGTTAAGCTCTTTTCCTAAGTGAGAGACGAAATTGTAGTTTTGAGACACGAGAGAGAAGGTCAGTGAACTGTATTTTTGATTTTTTTGTTTTGATTATTTTCATTTTTACTTTTAAGTTAAACCCTAAGTGCATCTTTGTTTTTCCATTGTGCTAGTCTCTCTCTCCGCCAGTTCCCGCTGCATCTCTGCCATTGCACCTCTCTCAAGCCGGGCTTAGGTATTTTGCTTTACAATATGAAATTTTGAAGAAAGTGGAATGATTGAGAAGTTTGATATTATGTAAACTAGTATAATATATGTGTTTATTCTTTGCGTGACAAAAATTACAATATTTGAGTACCCATTTTGTTTAAAATTTCACATAATTTGGAATTAATTTTTCATATTTTCAGTTTAAAATTTTATTGTTTGAGTGCCTATTTTGTTATTCTTGTTTAATAAATTTGTGGGTATTTTGTTTTACAATATGAAATTTTGAAGAAAGTGGAATGATTGAGAAGTTTGATGTTATGTAAACTAGTATAATATATGTGTTTATTTTTTGTGTGACAAAAATTGCAATGTTTGAGTACCCATTTTGTTTAAAATTTCACATATTTTGAAATTAATTTTTCATATTTACAGTTTAAAATTTTATTGTTTGAGTGCCTATTTTGTTATTCTTGTTTAATAAATTTGTGGGCATTTTGTTTTACAATATGAAATTTTGAAGAAAGTGAAATGATTGAGAAGTTTGATGGTATGTAAACTAGTATAATATAGGTGTTTATTTTTTGTGTGACAAAAATTGCAATGTTTGTGTACCCATTTTATTTAAAATTTCACATATTTTGGAATTCATTTTTCATATTTTCAGTTTAAAATTTCATGGTTTGAGTGCCTATTTTGTTATTCTTGTTTTAAAAATTTGTGTGTATTTTGTTTTACAATTTGAAATTTTGAAGAAAGTGGAATGATTGAGAAGTTTGAAATTATGTAAACTAGTATAATATATGTGTTTATTTTTTGTGTGACAAAAATTGCAATATTTGAGTACCCATTTTGTTTAAAATTTCACATATTTTGGAATTAATTTTTCATATTTTCAGTTTAAAATTTCATTGTTTGAGTGCCTATTTTGTTATTCTTGTTTTAAAAATTTGTGTGTATTTTGTTTTACAATTTGAAATTTTGAAGAAAGTGGAATGATTGAGAAGTTTGAAATTATGTAAACTAGTATAATATATGTGTTTATTTTTTGTGTGACAAAAATTGCAATATTTGAGTACCCATTTTGTTTAAAATTTCACATATTTTGGAATTAATTTTTCATATTTTCAGTTTAAAATTTCATTGTTTGAGTGCCTATTTTGTTATTCTTGTTTAATAAATTTGTGGGTCTAAATTTCTTTTGCTTTGCTCATGATGATTTTAGGGGTTTCATGCTTAGTTTTTCTATGTGAATGATGTCTAAAAAGCCCTCTTTTTATAAGAGTTGATGAATTACATGTACTTAGTCAATAACAACAACAACAACAACAACAGTTCCAGTGCCTTGCGGCTCCCGCTGAACTCAGGGTCTGGGGGGGGGGGGGGGGGGGTGATGTACGCAGCCTTACCCCTTCCAGCTGGAAAGGAGACTGTTTTCGGGCACCCCCAACCTGAAGTAGTTGAATGCCTGCAGATAAACTACAAATCAATCACCTTGCCTTCAGATAAAAAAGTCAAAGAAGGAGAGAATAAGGAGAAGGAGGAGCAAAAGAAGAAGAAGAATAAAGAGAAGCAGCAGAATGAACAATAAACAATAAACAATAAACAATAAACAATAAACAGGGACTAAGCTAGCCTAAAGTGCCCCATTAGAGGTCATGCTTGCCTAAGGATCTTGGACTACCAACCACTCTCTGCTCTACACTACTCTGCCACCTCCGTTATCCTAATGCTAGCCCTCCAACGAGCCCTATCTGAGGCCATCTCCTCTCTTAGGTTTAGGTGGGTTAGGTCTTGACGAATTGTCTCCAGCCAACTCTTCTTTGGTCTGCCCCTCCCTCTTCTGCTTGTCGCTGTGTTGAGCTGTTCGCACCTCCTGACTGGTGCTAAAGTTGGTCTTCTACTAACATGTCCAAACCATCTAAGACGGGTCTTTCTCAGTTTATCCTCGATCGAGGCTACACCCAGCTTACCCCGAATCACCTTATTCCTAATCCTATCCTTCCTTGTGTGGCCACACATCCATTGTAGCATCTTCATCTCTGCCACCTTCATCCTCTTTGTTTGGTTTTGTTTCATTGGCCGACATTCTGCCCCGTACAACATAGCCAGTCTTACTACCGTCCTATAGTATTTTCCCTTTAACTTTAACGGGAATTTTCTATCACATAGCACCCCGGATGCCATCCTCCACTTCTGCCAGCTTACTTTAATCCTGTTGCTGACATCCTCATCCACTTCACCGTTTTAGTGTATCATGGATCCCAGATATTTGAAGCTCTCCTTACTCTGTACGGCTTCTGATTCAATCTTAACCTCCTCGGTGCTAGACGCGGTGGAACGGTTGAATTTGAAATCCACATACTCTGTCTTAGATCTGCTAATCCTTAGACCTCTCGATTCTAAAGCACCTCTCCATAGCTCCAGCTTTTCGTTTATGTCCGCAAGGGATTCCCCTACCAGAACTATGTCGTCTGCAAAAAGCATGCACCAAGGTACCTCCCCGTGGATATGTCTAGTGAGCTCATCCATCACTAGAATGAATAGGAAGGGACTTAAGGCAGAGCCCTGGTGTACCCCTATTGTAATAGGGAAAGTGTCTGTCTCCCCTTTCCCTGTGCGCACATTAGTATGTGCCTCTTCATACGTGTCCTTAATGACCCGAATATAAGGCATCGGGATGCCTTTCCTTTCCAACACCCTCCACAGTACCTCTGTTGGCACTCTATCATATGCCTTCTCCAAATCGATGAAGACCATGTGGAGACCTTCTGTCTGTCCCTGTATTGCTCTATCGTCCGCCGTAAGAGGTGAATGGCTTCTATTGTTGATCTCCCAGGTATAAACCCACACTGATTTTCGGTCACTCTCGTCTGTTGTCGTAGTCTCCTTTCTATGACTCTCTCCCACAACTTGAGGGTGTGACACAATTACATGTACTTAGTCCTTGGAATTAATTATATCAGTATAAGTCTATTACAACCTAAAACCCCTTTTCTAATGAAATTGAAGAAGAGGAGCTACTAAACTCATAATAATTTATCATATTATAATTTGGTTTTGTGGTTACTTTATTGGTAGTTATTCTCTTAACACTTAAATCCATGCTAAATTGCATTATTATAATGATTTTAGGACATGATGGTAGACAAGAAGTGGACGAAAATAAAAGATTGAAGAACATGCGAGTATTTACACGGTGTTGATAGTTTTCTTGACTTTGCACACGAAGCCTTAGACTTATGTGATAATGGGAAGATTAGATGCCCTTGTAATAAATGCCAAAATGTTTCTATGAAAGAAAGATGTAATGTCCGATATGATTTATTGAGGCATGGAGTTTTTCAATAATACATCATATGGAATTTACATGGTGAAAAATTTGATGATATTGAGAACTCAAATTCCGAGGATGAACATAATAGTACTGATACAACTGCTCATGATTATATACCCGATATGTTACAAGCCGCTTGTGGTGTGGCGGGAATGGGATTACAAGTAGGTAATATAGGCAGTGAACATGATGATATTGGGCCAAATGTGGGTCAACAAGTTCCAAATAGTGAGGCGGCAAAGTTTTATCGCTTATTAAAAGAGCACCAAGACCCATTAACCATTGAGGGTAAAAAGATGTCAAAGTTAACTTATTTAGTGAAGTTGCTTCACTTAAAATGCCTTAACAATTGGAGTGATAGCTCATTCACTTCCTTGCTCCGATTTCAAAACGACACATTGGGTCTACAACTTCCTACATCATATTATGAGGCCAGAAAAATTATTACAGATTTGGGTCACAAATATGTTAAGATTGATGCTTGTAGAAATGATTGTATGATATATTAGGGGGAGCACATTGACACAATGGATTGTCCTACTTGCAACCTGTCAAGGTGGAAGGGAAAGAAAAAACCTAATGGAAAAAACATTCCTTACAAAACTTTTTGGTATTTTCCAATTACTCCTAGACTTCGAAGATTTTATATGTCAAGTATGACTGCTAAATATATGTGATGGCATAAAGAGGATCGGATAGATGACGGAGTAATGAGACATCCTGCTGATTCTCTTGCTTGGAAATCATTTGATGAGATTTATGATTCATTTGCTTCAGATGCTCGTAATGTGAGGCTTGGCTTAGCTTGTGATGGTTTTCAGCCTTTTAGAAACACAGAACATAGTGTTTGGCCGGTTGTACTCATCCCTTATAATTTGCCTCCATGGATGTGCATGAAATCTTCTTCATTTATGCTAATAGTACTTATCCTTGGAGGTGAAAAGTGTCCAGGAATGGATATAGATGTGTATTTGCAACCAATGATTGAAGAGTTAAAAATGCTTTGGGAGGTTGGTATGGCAACATACGATGCCCACTTAAAACAAAATTTTGTGATACATGCAGCTGTTTTGTGGACAATAAAGGATTATCCTGCACATGCTGATTTGTCTGGTTGGTCAACCAAAGGATATTTTGCTTGTCCTTGTTGTCATGGGGAAAAGGAGTCACGTCATATAAATAGAAAAATGTGTTATATGGGTCATCGGCGTTGGTTGCCGCAAGATCATAGGTGGAGAAAAAATTCCAAAGGTTTTGATAACACAGAGGAAATACGGTTAGCTCCTCAACTTTTGTCAGGTGATGATGTGTTGAAACATTATGAGAAATTCAAACAAGCACCGTTTGGTAAGAGTAAGAAGAGAAAACATGACGATCCCACTTTTAATTTATATGGATGGCAAAAGAAAAGCATTTTCTTTCAGTTGCCTTTTTGGAGAAAGCTGAAGTTGGGTCATAATGTTGATGTCATGCACACATTGAAAAACTTTTCTGAAAATATCATTTTTACGTTGATGAACACAATGGGTAGTTCTAAAGACACGATAAAAGCTCGACTTGATCTTGTTGCATCAAAAGTGCGTATTCCCACTGCGTGCTACACGTTCAGTTCTGATGATAAAAGAGCAGTTTGTGAAATGTTTATGAATTTGAAGTCTCCTGATGGCTATCTATCAAACATTTCTCGTTGTGTAAAGGGTGATAAAATCTCACAAATGAAGAGCCATGATCATCATGTATTCATTGAACAACTCCTTCCCATTGTGGTTCGTGGATGCTTACCTAGAAAAGTGTGTGAACCATTAATTGAGTTGAGTCACTTTTTTTTGGAATTTATGCTCTAAAAATATAACGTTGAAAGATTTGGACGATCTTCAAAAGCAAATTCCTTATGCTCTTTGCAAGTTAGAGATGGTGTTTCCACTTGCATTCTTTGATGTCATGGTGCATTTGGTGGTTCACTTAGCTGAAGAAGCAAAGATTGCCGGACCTGTTCGATATCGGTGGATGTATCCAATTGAGAGGTACATTATTCTTATTATTTTTATTTCTTGCATTTGACTCAGCGAAAGCTTTCAAATGTGAAAACGATTATGGTAATATAGGTATTTACGAAATTCAAAATCATATGTTCGCAACAAAGCACGTCCAGAAGGGTCAATTGCAATGGGGTACTTGGCCAATGAGTGTCTCACATTTTGTTCTAGATTTATGGATGATGTTGATACTAAATTTAATCGCAAAGCAAGAAACGATGATGGTGATATTGAGGCACATCCAAGCAGTGACTTGGAGATATTTAGATCTATTGGTCGTCCTTTAGGAAAGGATTCCCAGCATCATCTATCTTTGGAGGATTTTGAGCAAGCTCATTTATATGTCCTGCACAACTGCGATGATCTTTTGGATTTTATTAGGTAACTTGTGATATATTTATTTGTAGAAGTCTTTGTTATACCATACTATTCTCAATTTCTTCCAATTCATCCTATTAGGGAACACAAGTTGGAATTAGAAAGAGAAAATCATCGGAATGTTGAAAAGAGGCATAAGGAGCAATTTGCAAAGTGGATATACAACCATGTACATGTATTTATGTTAATCATGTATTTAATAACTTCCTTTTGTAGATAACTTAAGTTATTTTTGTCCTTCTTAATAGGTGAAGGAAATGCATAAACATGGACGTGTGGGTGAAGATCTATACAACCTAGTATGCTATCCTTCATGCATTGTGAAGCGGTATAATGGGTATATTGTTAAAGGTTTTAGATTCCACACGTTAGATCTTCAAGAAACTAGGAAATGTCAAAATAGTGGTGTAATGGTTCGTGGTGATGATGAATCTGATAAAGAATACTATGGGGTATTGAAAGATGTCTATGAATTGTAATACGGGGGTGGAAATCGTGTCTTTGCTTTCAAATGTGATTGGTATGATGTTGAACACAGTGATCGGCGATACAAAGTAGATGCATATGGCATAATAAGTGTTCACAAAGAAAGAAGGCTAAAGACGAACTAGCCTTTTATTCTTGAATCACAAGTGCAGCGGGTTTTTTACGTGCAAGATCCTCAAGTAGATCATTGGTTAATTGTTGTAAAGACACAACCTCGAGATCTATACAACATGACGACAATAGAAATTGATGACTTGAATGAGGAAGTTGAAGATGATGCTTGTCAGGAAAATGAGGTTGATGTTGATACATTACGCAACATATTTACGCCACTTGATAATGATGATGAGATCGGTTGTTTGGTTGGAACTGGCTTTTCAATTGAAAGAAGAGCTAATGTTGTTAAATTGGTTAAAGAGACTTTTAAGAGAATCAAGGAAAATGATAAAGAAGCTAGGAGCAACAAAGAAGATGATAATCTTTATTCCTTGAGTAATGATGAATGATTACTCAATTATTTTCTCACATTATTCTTGGTTAGTGCCTCCTTTCTCTTCTTTCTTTTGCTTATGATACCATTCAATTTGGCCCCAAATTTTAGTTATAACATGCGAGCTTATTGTTATTTACTTGTAGGATAAAAGCATAGTTGTAATCTTGTTTGACGTTGCATTCAACTTAACTAGTAAGGCCATACTTGAATTGTTTGCACACTTAATTGTTGTTGAGTTTGTATGGTATTGTTGTTTTATGATGTTAAGCTACAATTTGATTTAAATTTATAGGAATGGTTAGTCGAGGAAAGGTAAAAGCGACGTTCCCCACAAATATAGGCGGAAGAGGCGAAAAGGGAAGGGAAATTAGACCTTCTCACTCTACTCATAACGACATACCCTACATTGCGAATGATGAGCTTGATGCAAGACCATCTTTAAGTGACGAGTCTCAATGTCACTCTATGGATACACCAATCCAAAGAGGTAATCATAAATAATCTTCTATTATCTTTTTCATATATTTAATTAAGAATATTAAAACAAGCTAACATTACAGGGCAAGCAAAAGGGAAGACCAAGTTCGTCAATAGAATCTCTACACACTTGGATATTCATGGAGCAGCTAATCCCGCTCCTAGGTCCAATATGAGTTTGTCTCGAACAAATAACCGTAATATTGTAGAAGAACCAATAGCAGCCTCTCCAAGTAGTCAAGGTAATTCATCCAAAGTTCTCAAACCTTAATTATTATGTTATACGAAAAATATTAATGTAATTAATTTTATTGTGTATTTGCTTTTTGCAAAGGATCAACTGCAAGCAAGCAAAGAAAGAGAGGAGAAAGGGGGAAGTACAAATCCATTGTGGTGGATATGAAAACTTGCGGTGGAAAATCGAAGCTCTAAATTGAAATACCTGATGATATTTTGCGAGTAGTAGGTGACAACGCATGGCTATTGGTGAATTATTGTGGTTATGTAGTTAGAACATCGGCTCTTGTGAATGTTAAAAAATATAAAGAAGCATTTCAAATTGTTGGCGACATTATGTGGAAGAAAGTGCAGGTTTATCCATGTTTATAATTTGAAATGTCTCTATTTAGGCTATGACTTCTTTGTTATTTCTCATTCTTGTTTTAATATTTTTTTTTTGTCAGGATTACTTTGAATTGAAAAATGATGACAATCGAGAGGCTACAAGATTGCAATGTTTTGTATTGGATGTAATGCAAAGATTGTATACGGGTTGGAAGGCCTGATTGCATACACATTATAAAAAATGTGGAAAATCGGATGAAGAACGATTGAACAATCCTCCTGAAGATTGTCCAATTGACGGGTGGCGTTACCTTGTAGAGTTATTTGGCTCAGAAGAGTTCAAGATCTCAATTGTTAAAATAATTGTTATGTGATATCATATATATATTACTCATCTATTTTTATTGTTATTTTTTTGAATCAGAAAATCAGTGAAAGGAATTCAAAACAATTGTCGCTCTGAAAATAGGTGTACGCACACAATTGGTAATTTATCTTTCGCGGAAGTTGAGCATATGTTGGTAAGAAAGTAATATATTTTACTCATGTAGTTTTATTGTTATTTTTTAAAAATAAATTTTTAATAAAAGCATGATTTTTACAGGCATTGAACAGTAATGAAGATAAGGCCACTGCTGATGTTATTTGGCTTGCTGAGCACACACGCCCAAATGAAGAAGGAGTGTTAGAGTGGGCAGATGAAGTTCGCTCCAAACAAGTTCATGTATGTGCTTTAATTAATTTAAATGTTCAAATTAGAACATATATTATTCTTATTTATGATTTTGATCTACTTTAATTATAGGAAAAACTTCATGAGTTGGTTCAAAATCGATCTTCCGAAGGTGCCCCCCAAACACAAGAGGAGATGTTGCTTGCTGTATTTGGTCCTCGATCTGGATATGTTCGAGGAAAGGGTACCGGCTTGAAAGGCTATATAAAAGAACGACAACAATTTGAACAAACTAAAAAGATAGATGAGTTGAAGGATATAGTTGAATATCAACATCAAAAAATCGAATCTCAGGAGAAAGAAATTGAATCGCAAAAAAAAAAAAGCATTGAAGAACATCAAAAGGAAATGGAGGATTTTCGAAAACATAAGAATGAGATCAATGAGTGGAAACAAATGATGGAGGACATGATGCGAAATGTTCGCTAACTATAGGAGGTAATTCTAAAAGTAGTTGGTTTATTATTGATACATGGTGTGGTAATACTTTTTTTATGGCTTGAGGTTATTTGGTCTTACAATTAATTTGTTTTATATTCATTGTTGTAGGAAATTGAGAGTTACAAGTTGGAAGCTTTAGGTAGCCACCTAGATTTTGAAGAAAGCCAAAACATATGGCAGTTTTAATGTGATTTTTTTGTAGAATTATGTAATGTTTTGAGATTACAATACATTGATTGTAATGTTTTCGGATTGCAATATGTTGATTGTGCTTAAATGGCTATGTATATACCTTCCGATATTATAAATTAGGATATTTTGTATGTTTGTATGGATTATTAATAGTGGAGCTATGTACAATTTGTTGTATTAGAGTGTCTCCTTGTAAATGAGTTTTCTTTAGTATTAATATTTCATGTAAGACATCTTCTATGAGTTAAAATGCAAACATTTGACAGCTCTTAAGAATATAGTAAGAATGATATTAGAAAATATCAAATATCTATGGCAATGACAATTTTTCTTGAAAAACAAAATAATTTTTGGCAACAACAATTGTTGTTGCAAAACATAGCACTCTTCGGCAACGACATGACTCGTTGCCAAATATAATGCTTTTTGGCGATGACATCACTCGTTGCCAAAAAACAGTTTTTAGCGACGACATCACTCGTTGCCAAAAAATAGTTTTTAGCAACGATAATTGTTATTGCAAAAGATAAGGGTTTTTTGGCAACGGCCATATTGTTGCCAAAACATATTGTCTTTCATAACGACAATTGTCGTTGCCAATAAAACGTACTTTTTGCAACGAAAATTGTTGTCGCCAAAAAGCATCATATTTGGCAACGACAGTTTTCGTTGCCAAAAGAGCTTTCGCAACAAGATCATGCGCAACAACCTCGCAACGACAATTGTCGTTGTCAAAAATATATTTAGCAACGATAAAGTATCTTTCGCAACGACTTTTGTCGTTGCCAAAGGTCGTTTTTCTTGTAGTGCTATTATAACTTACACACCGAGAAGAAGACAGTGGCTACTTATTGTAAGAAAATACGTAATTGTCCTTCAAAACATGATAGCAAACTGAAATTTACTTGTGAGAAAAAGTGTCATTTCAATGTTAATGATGTCAGAATGCTAGATGGAAGTGGGAAATTTCATATTAGGGCATTAAGAGAGAAGCACAACTGTTTGAAGCACAACACTAACGCAAACATTGATTTTGCTTGGTTGTTTAACAAGTATATTGAGAATTATATAGATGATCCCCTGTGGAAGTTGACTGCATTTCAGCAAGCTGTGAAACAGAATGATGGAGTTAATGTGTCATAGATGAAGTGTTGGAGAGCAAGGGCAATGCCTATGTTATGAACTTATGGTGACTGTTCTGAACAATATGCCAAGGTTTGGGATTATGCAACTAGTTTGAGGCATTTCAATCCAAGGTCAAGTGCATTTGTGACGGTGGATTTAGATAGGGGTTTGCAACCTATATTTCAAAGATCTTATGTGTGTGTTTAGAGGCTTGCAAAAAAGGATTTTTGGTTGGTTGCAAATGGATGTCACCTGAATGGGGCCTATCCAGGTCAACTACTTGTTGCTGTGGGAAAGGACGCAAGTGGCAACATATATCCAATAGCCTATGTTGTGGTCGGGATAAAGAATAAGGACTCCTGGATGTGGTTCATTAAGCTCTTGTAAAATGATACAGGGTCTTGTCAACAGTTCAGATGGAGACAAAAGGTATGCATGCTATTTTCTTTATGAATTTTTATTATTTCTTTATTCTGCCTAACTATAATTTCTTTTTACTTGAGCAGGCGAGGGAAAGGTAGTAATACCTAATTACAATTCACAATGCTTTTTTGTTTCATATTTTAGGGTTTAGTTCAACCCTTGTTTGTTGCAGCCCCTAATGCTGAAATGAGTATATGTGTTAGGCATCTATACAAGTATTTGAAGCCGAACTTTCCCAGTGAAGTATTTAAGAATGCACTTTGGAGGGCAGCAAGAGCTACAACAGAGGTTGACTCTGAAAAGGAAATGGAAGCTATAAAGTGTCTTTCTCAAGAAACTTACGACTATCCCATAGAAGCAGCAAGTGAAGAGTCACTCAGGGGGTTGAAATGTGAGGTCGACCATTTTAGTAAAACCTATGTGGTTGACTTGACCCATAAAACATGTTGTAGTTTGTGGGATTTGAGTGGGTTGAAATATTGTCATGCTATTTGTGCAACTGTGGCAAAGGGGTTATATTATTAGTGCATACCAAAATTCATATGACGTAGGCATTAAACCTATGCCTGATATGAGCCAATGCAAGCAAACAAACCAACCTTGGCCAATTAAGTTACAACCCGAGCAGCCAAAGCATAAAGGAGGGAGGCCTAGAAAATTACCAAAAGAAAGTCAACAACTGTTGGGATGAATTTTAAAATTTTTTTCTAAATGAGTAGATTAATGCAATTTAACAGTTTAAAATTCCTAACTTTAAGCCTATGAGTGATTTAAAATTCCTAATTTTAAATATATAGGCTTCTACTCTAATGCATTCATAACAATTACATGAATATGAATCTAGCATAATAATAATACTATAAATAAATAGAAAAAAGAAAAAACTAAAAGGAAAGGGAAAGAAGAATACCTAGAAAAGCTCCAAATAAAGAAAACCAGAAAAATCGAGACCTAGAAACCTTCTATGCAATCTCCTTGAAAAACCCGTAGTGTGGGCTCTGAAAAATATTAGACTTAAGAGAAAAAATTTTAACGAAAATTTTCCCTCATATTAGTTCCCCGAAAGTTAATACTTTCAGAAAACTTTAATTTAAAATTGGATGCTACACCTTTACTCCAAAACCTCTATTTATAGTAGGCTACTAGAGCGAAAAATGTAAAAATAATCGATGTGAGATTCATTTAAGAAACAAAGCGACATCAATTAGTATACAACACAAAACACGTTTAAATATATATACCAATGCCACGCGTCACCACCAGATTGGTCCGCGCCAAACGGCACAGATTGCTGCAGTTAAAGGTGTGATTTTTCGGTTTTTTAGTTTTTCACATGTAAAAATTTATCCTATAATTTTTTTTAATTTAAAAAAATACATTTAATTTTATAATTTTTAACTTTTATTCATCTTATTAATAATATTTAGCAAAAATAAATTTACTTATCTCATGAATAAATAATTCATCATATGAATCCTTTAATATTTTTCTAATGGTATTCAAAAAAAAAAAAAGAGGCGTGTGTAGGAACCTCGGAGAATTTAAATCGAACTCCACATGGGTTAAATTAATTATCATCTCATGATAAAATTTAATTACTATTTAATAGGACTTAATTCTACTAAATAAATTCCACTGCACTCTAGACTTAAATCATTTATTAGATAATTTTCAAATAGACTATATTGCTAACAACAATCCCTCTATTAAATATCAATGATGAAAATTAATTAGAACTACTACCATTATTTTTTGTTTACAGCTTCTCCATTAGTTAACGACTCGCCCTTTTCCGAATAATTCATTTATATTTGAACAAATTCACAATATAAATTCCGAATGTCAAACACTTGGAACACTTTGGCTAAATATTCTGAATTAATTCAAACACTTGCGAATCATCTAAGGGAATATCTGTATCTCATAAGAGACTGTAGATTCTCTATTTAATACCTTATTCAAATCACACTTCATACTGTTATCCAATGCACAAGGCATGTCGGCCATATATCAAGATCTTACTTATAGTACACCAATGTAACCAACATTCAAGGCATAGGTCCAGAGTATTCTCAGGATTTAGAGTCGTCGTTCCAATAATACATCATGAATTACTCACGTCCGATGCTAGTTTAGAAGCAACTCACGTGGTTCAACTCAGTGTATTAATCTTATTGGACACACCAACATAAGACTTCTGGATCACCATTCACATGAACAAGACAAGTCATCTAAAGTGTCGTGTTATAATCTTAGTAAACAAGTAATCCAAACTTATCACCAACTATAAGTCTTTCAAATAACATTTCATTCCATTTGCTCTAAATCTATCTATGGCTTAATCTTGTAAATCACTTAGAACAAACATGTAGAAGGTAATGTGAGACTACATCCATCTCATGGATGTTACTTAAAAGAAAATCGCATGCAACATATGGGCTCACTTGTACAAATTTAACGATGAAACGACTGGAACTTCAATTTTCATTCTTTAATAAAGTAACATTTATAGGACAAATTTGAATTTTTAAGGCACTATTAGTAGCTAGCAAGAGGAAAAGAGGAAGAAAGAAGAATGATGTAAGTGATTTGTGAAAAATCAAATTATGGTCTTAAATCCAATACGTACATGCTCCTAATATTTTCTAATGTGTGGGTTGTGGCAATGACAGCAAACTCCATCTAAAAAGAGGACCTTAGAAGAAGGTGAAAACTTTGATTGCTGTGAAATAGATGACCAGTTATTCCTGTCAAAATCTTGCTCATTTCTTTGCACTATAGGAATCTAGTTGAACACTTGCAGATTTAATATTCGTGGTTGTTGTTTTGGCTTTTTTTTTTTTTTTTTAGCTAACTTTAACCACTACAAAAAAAGTGACAATTACGAACAATAATATTTCAAGTTTTGTTGGTAATGGTTGTATATTACCAACAGTAAAATGTTACTGTTGGTAATGACTTAAAATGAGTAAAAGGTGAAAATAATAAAGACTTAATCCCAGCATAATAGATTTTTGTTGACATTGATGTAGTCATTCCCAATAGAATAGATTTCTGTTAGTATTGACTACCTTAATGCCAACAGAAATAAGTGCTGTTTGTATGGACTAACTTAATGCTAACAGAAATAATGTTGTTGGTACTGACTATAGCTCAATATCTGTAGAAATAAATTTTATTGGTATTGACTAGATCATTGCCAAATAAAATAAATTTTGTTGGTATGGACTAAATTAATACCAATAGATGAATTTATCAATAAAAAATTTTTTCGATAAAATGAGTAATTATAAAAAAAATTATTAGAGCAATTTAGATATTAATGCCATGAAGTTTGATATATCAATTTTATAGTGCCTTTTGTGAAATAACTTTTTAGTCAAAAAATATAATTAAAAAATAGTTTAAACAACAATCTGTATTGGTGTAACTATGCCCCATTTTTATTCTTTTTTTATCGTCATGTGGACCATTTTATAAAATATATGTAAGTTGCTATATTAAAATATTATTTCATAAAATTTAT
This sequence comes from Simmondsia chinensis, assembly GCA_018398585.1. NCBI lineage: Eukaryota > Viridiplantae > Streptophyta > Magnoliopsida > Caryophyllales > Simmondsiaceae > Simmondsia > Simmondsia chinensis. The sequence goes on along the minus strand of JAGTTD010000010.1, from coordinate 10,302,749 downwards.
GAACTAAAAACTTAGTACATTAAACCTCAATATAATAATAAGTTGCAATTGAAGATGTATTTAAATAGTATTATCTAATAATAATAATAATAATAATAATAACAACACTAACAGTGTTTTCAAAAATTTTTATTTTTCCTTTTCAGTTTCATTTTCCCTCCATTTTGTAATTTGATTTTCTTATTTCATCCTAACCTGACGACTGGCACATGAAGACTTTTATATTTGTACTTCACTCATTACCAATAACTATTACCAAAGGACAAAATCATATTACCAACAAATAAATTTTTAGTATTGGACCAATACAGATAGAGACATTTAGTAATAGGCGAATTTATTGTTAGCGTTATTCTTATAATATTAAAAGAATCATTATCAACAAACAAAGTCACTAGTTTTAAATTTAAAAAAATTCATAGTACTTAATTTTTTTTTAATTCAATTTTTAATTCCATCCTTAATTTTCATTTCCCTCTTTAATTTTTTCCCTTTTTCTCTCAAATTTTTATTTTCCCTCTCAAATTTCCCCCCAATACTTACAATTCTAACCCAAAATTAATTTAAAAGTTAAATAAATTTAGTAATTGGTTCAAAAAAAAATAAAAATATATATATATATATATATATAGTAAATTAAAAAGAGCCAAAATTTCACCCGCACACCTCACTACTCTTCAATTAATTTCACCCACACACCCCCAAAATCTCTCCAACACACCACCACGCTAGCGACGTCGACTCGACCGCCACCACGCCGGCCACGTCGAGTCGACCACCACCATGCCAGTCACCGCTGCTGGGTCTTTCGGCTTGACTCGACAGCCCTCACGCCAGGCTCAGTGCCCTAAATTTCTAATATAACCATGAGCATTTATATACATTTTACATTTTATTTTGTTTAAAACATGTGAATTTGTTTAATGAGACATGAATTTTGCTGAAATTTATGTTTGTCGTTGCTAGTTGTTGAGTAGTTTTGCGGCGGGAGGTTGTCGGGTTTGGATATTGAAGAGATTATATCAACTCTTGGGCTTAGATTGTGGTGGTACTTCTGATTTTTTTTATTTTAATCTATTTCTCATGCAATTTGAGGTTTGTATTCATTAGTTTTGTTGATATTAACATGTATATTTGGTTTAATTTAAGTGTGGATTAGGTAACTAGTTTTTTCTTAAACTATTTAACTGAAATCTTATATTTGTTGATATATTGGTTGGTTTTACTTTTTTTTTTTTAATTTTAATTGTTAGTAAGATGGGGTAATTAGGCTATTTTGTACTGATTGTACTATTTGATCTATGAAAATTTGAGTGTTTTAATGATTTAGAGCTATAAATATTGTCTAATTCAAGTTCGAGGTGAGCCATATGTTAATGTTCATGTCCATAAATGATTTAGACCAAACCTAGAAGTTATACTGCAAATATTGTGTATAATACGAGATCAAACCTACTGAATTAAACACTACAAAAAAAGTTATACCATGTAGAAGTTAGAAAATTATATAGAACTAAAACTATTGTCCTTGACTTATTTTGTCTCAAGGAATCTATGATAACATCTCCAAAAGTTGAACTAAAACATTGCATAAGCTAGTTGTATGACGTAAATCAATGAAGAAATGAACAAAAATTTACTTCAAAACAACAAAACCTACCTGTAAGCAAACATATATGACCAATAAACATGGAAAAATATTTCTAGCCTTAGAACTGTAAGAATTTGATCAGTTGATCTACAACAACAACAACAACAAGCCCAGTGCCACCAAGGGCTCCCGCCAAGAGCAGGGTCTGGGGAGGGTAGATGTACGCAGCCTTCCCCCTTCAGGGGGCTACCCTGAAGAGAGGTTGTTTCCTTGGACCCCTAGCCGAAGATAATGGTGTTGCATCCATCAGTCAAAAGACCTGGCAAACATCAGAAAGTATAAGTATGGCCCACACCAAATAAATAAATAAAAAGAGGGGGGGGGGGGGGGGGGGGGGGGGGGGGGGGGAAGATGAGAAAAGGAAAGAGAACGAGAGAGAGGATGAGGATGAGGGGATGAGATAGGGATAGAAAGATAGAAAGGGATAGACAGATAGAGATAAAGACTATCCTACTCTAACCGGGTCATCTAATACCCCTATGCTACCCCTCCAATAGGCCCTATCAGTTGATCTATTTTTATCAACTATATTATTTCCTCATATTGTCACTGTTCTAGTATTCAAGCTTAGAACATTGCGGTTATATGGTATGAGTTGATTTGGATAGATATTTTACTATATTTTGTAATTGATTTGTGAATATTGGTAATTGTAGGATTTACCATATGGATGTGTTTAAAAATAAGGATTGGGTGAAGTTTACAAGGGCTTCAAGCGAATTTGAGAATAGAATGCAAGCATTTGTCTCATATGCTTTTAATGTTGTTGGTAAAAAGGGGTTGATACCGTATCCATGTAAGTTATGCTCTAATCAATATAGCAAAGATAAACTCACTGTGGAATGCCATCTTCAACTTAAAGGCATGGATTCTGATTATGCTCATGGCATATGGCATAGTCATGGGGAACCAGAAGTTTATGAGGGCAATGATACTTATAGCGAGATGGAGATGAATGTCTGTGACGATGATTATGGTGTTTATGAGATGATCGGAGATGCATATGGGGTACATAATCTTATTAATATAGAAGAATCATCACAACCACCAATGGAAGGACCTAATATAGAAACTGAAAGTTTTTACAAATTGCTTAAAGATGTAGAGCAACCCTTATATCTTGATTGTAAGGAATTCAGCAAGCTCTCATTTCTTATTCAACTATATCATCTTAAATGCAAGCATGAGGTGACCAATGCTGGATTTACTAAACTTCTGACTTTGTTTAAAAAGGCTTTGCCAAGGGGGAAACATTGCTGAACGCCTATTACAATGCAAAGGGCATTATTAGAAAGTTGGGTCTTAGATACAGTAAAATAGATGCGTGTCCCAACGATTGTGTGTTGTTTTGAAAGGACTTATTGGACTATGATGCATGCCCTATTTTTGGTGCTTCAGGATGAAAGACCACAAATGATAAGAATGTAGTGTCATTAGCCAGTGGAAAAAAAATCCCTAATAAGGTGCTCCATCACTTCCCCTTGATACCTACACTTAAGAGGATGTTTATGTCAACTAAAACATCTAGTTATATGAGATGGCATGCAGATGCACAGAAGAAAGACGATAAGCTAAGACATCCTGCAGACACCGAAGCATGGAAGAGCTTGGATGAGTGATACCCAAAATTCTCTTTAGATCATCGAAATGTTAGGCTTGGCCTTGCTAGTGATGGGTTTAACCCTTTTGGAATTATGGGTACTCAATATAGCATATGGCTAGTTGTATTAATGAACTATAATTTGCCACAATGGATGTGTATGAAGCAATCTTATTTCATCCTAACCTTGCTTATACCGGGTCCGAAAGCACCTGATAATGACATCGATGTCTACTTACAACCTTTAGTTGAGGAGTTGAGTGAGCTGTGGGAGATGGGTGTAAACACTTACGATGCTTCAGCAGGTGAGACCTTTTCTTTACACGCAGCATTGTTATGGACAATCAATGATTTCCCAGCCTATGGTAATTTGTCTGGGTGGAGAACAAAGGGAAAATGTGCATGTCCTCATTGTAATGTAGATACATGCTCTCGCTACCTAAAACGGAGTAGGAAATTATGTTACCAAGAACATCGACGCTTTTTCGATAACAATCATAAATTTCGTTGTAACAGAAAGGAGTTTGATAGGACCACTTAAAAAAGGCACGCTCCAATGTTGAGATCTAGAATAGAGTTGTTAGAACAGATGGAAGGACTGAAGGTGACATTAGGTAAGGGTTTGCAGTTACAGCAAAAAAAGAAGAAAAGGGCTGAGGAAGTTGGCCCTGGGAAGAAGAAGTGTATCTTTTTCCAACTGACATATTCGGAACATCTAATAATAAGGCATAACCTTGACGTGATGCATATCGAGAAGAATATTTGTGAAAGCTTGCTTTGTACTATTATAGATATTGAAGGGAAAACAAAAGACATGTTGCAATCACGCCTTGACCTCGTGGATATGAACATTCAAAAGGATCTTCACCCAAAGGAAGGAAAGGGCAAAGTGTATTTAACCCCTACATGTTGCACATTAAGTGTTGAAGAAAAGAAGGAACTTTTTGGGTCTTAGCTAGTATTAGAGTTCCTGATGGATATGCAAGCAATATTGCTAGATGTGTGAGGACGACGGAAAGAAAGATCTTGGGCTTAAAAAGTCATGATTATCATATTTTGATGCAGCAGTTGTTTGCTTTTTCAGTGCGGAATTTGCAAAATAAGGAGGTGAGTCGTGTTATAATTCAATTCAGCAACTGTTTTTAAGAGCTATGCTCAAAAGTGGCGACAACATATGACTTTGAATACTTACAAGATCGAATAACAATTACCCCTTGTGAACTCGAGCGATTATTACCTCCTTCATTCTTCAACATCATGGTGCACCTTGTTAACATGGGTGAGATAAACATTGTTGGAGAAGATGTGGAAGGGCTTATGGTTGACAAACCCTTGAATGAACTAATTAGTGTGGAAGTTAATGATGAATATTTCTACCATATTGATAGCAGTGAAGAAGATGACACTTTATATAATTACGATTATGATTAGAGTTGATAGTTATGTTTTTTTGGTAACTGTAACATGGTGACAATGATTTTTGAATTTTATTAAATGCGAGTTCTGGTATTGTGGTTGATTATAGCATTATGCTTGTTTAACATAATATGCCATGATCTTAAGAATATTGTTGTATTGTATTTGTTTGCTAATCTTAAATGTTGAAGGTTTTCATGACATCTACTGGAATGAAGAGAAGGCTAGTGAAGTCGTCGGATTTGCAGGTTTTCCACACATCTTATTGCTATGTTATTATTTGTTAATATATCTCGATTATATTTTTGCTATGTTGTCATTCCTATTCTCTATGTAGAAATTGGCATCTCATAGAAATGATCATCGAACAGCACAAGCGCAACTTATTCTTCAGCAATTACGTCGCAGCCCTAGGTTGGCTCATCGTCCTCTACCTCAAAAGCAGAGTGATGATGAGACATCCTTTCCAAAAGCACTACGTCTTATTTCCTACTGATCATACGCATGATAATCTGCCACAAGTTTAAGCAGAAGTAGAGCATGTTGCAGAAAATATCATTCCCGATGCAGGAGAAAATATGATTCATGAGTCTATTTTTTCAGATTACATTATGTTTTATCTTGTAATTGTGTACTAGTTATGGGTACTCTTAACCCTTTCTTGCTTTTTTTTTTTTTTTTTTTTAACTTTTTCCATTTGAAAAGGTACTAAAGGTAATCGTAATTGTCCATTGCGGGAGAAAAGGCTTGATACAGCTAGAAGTAATGAAAGACAAAGTTGTGACTTAATCATGTTAATTTTGTAATTGTGGCCATTGTATCAAGTACACACTTATGTTCGATGTTTTGATATCATGTGAATTTGTTTAGGTTGTGGAACTGGTAATACATCTGGTATATCATCTCAATCTCAAGGGCCAGCACAACAACCTTGCAGCACTCAATCAGGTTGTGTTATAATATTTTTAGAATTTGAATTGCAGTATTGTATTTAATATATATTAATGATATAGCAAAGACTTTAATTTTGTAAAGTTAGTACTCAATTATATTTTTTTGCCTTAAAATTACCCTTAATATCTACTAATAGAATTTGATTGGTGTTGTACGATTGGAACCTCAAAAAAAAAAAAAAAAAAAAAGAAGAGGGGGGCCAAATAAATTAATATCTACTAATAGAAATTGACGTTATTGCTGAAGGTCAGCATGACGATGACAATCAAAGGAAAATGTCAACTTTGATTGGAATTCATACTAGAAATCCTCGAAAGTTGCCAATTGATCTAGAGCATTGGTCAAAAAATGCAAGAGTGGAGAATAGACTACATATGGCAAATCACAAATTTAACTTATTTCTTATTATGTAAAAAATAGAAATAAATTATTAGTTACATTGCTTGAGTTCTAAGTGATTGTTGTATTTATATTTCAAGAAGAGTACTACGTCCCTGAAGGAAGGGAGCAATACATGTAGGTCTGTTCAAAAATGAATTCTAACTGGAGAGAAAATAAAAGTGAGTAGAGAAACGACCTTATTGAAGGTTTCTCGAAAGAGAGAGCTTTGAGCAATAAACCTGACATTGTACCTCACTTACAGTGGAGAAAGTTTGTAGAATTTTGCTTTTCTGAAAAAGGGCTAGTATATCGATGTGATGGTAATAGTAATAATGGATCTAATATTCTTATATTGATAATGGTTGTAGTTTCCACTTTTTATTAATTATTCTCATAGTGTCATAATTTTTGATATAGAAACGCCGCCAAAGAGCCATAGCCAATCAAAAAGAATCAAAATCGAGACACTATGCAGGTAGCAAGAGTTTTGCCGGAGTATGGAAAGCTAAGGTAATTGAAGCTCTTTTTAGTTTCATATTTCAATACTTTTTATGCATTAAAATTTTTGTGTTAAGTAACATATGCATTCTTGTTTGAATAGAGGAAACAAGATGGTAAAGAACCCAATGAGATTGATATTTATAAGGAAACCCATATTCCGAAGCATCACACCACGATTGATGATGATATTTCTACTACCTTGTTTTGATGATTGCTGCATTTATTAGATCATTCTAAATTTTTTTAGTGTTTATGCATTCCAATACCCATTCTAATAGATTAAAATACTACTTTTTACAGATGGAGATTGATAGGAGGTTGTCAGAACTTCCGGATGATGCAGATGAAGCATTCATTAAAGAAGAACGAAGGAAGATATTTTTTGAAGTTGTGGGAGAGAACAATAATGGATACACAAAAACCTAGAGATTAGGTGTTAAGGTTCCTTGTTCTAGTGCTAAACATGCCACTCTAGCTGAGGAATAGGCTAAGGCCAGAAAGTTAGAGGAGGAGCTGAAAATTATGAATAAGAAGTTGTCTAATTCAGATGAGAGTTTAAAGAAACCATGGGAAAAGTTAAACTTTCACTAGTCCACTCTTTTAAAATTTATAGGAAAGGTAATTGTTCAACATATAATGGAAGAGCAACATTTTATTAGTTTGAAGTTAGGCTAATATAGTTCTCGATGGTATGTTAATTAGCGTTGTTTCTTATTGAACCTAATTGACTATTGATCATTTACTTGTGACGTAATATATCTATTTTGGCTTTGCAACAGTGAATATGAATTATAAAGATAAATATTCTAGAATATGGTTGTGTAAATGCTAGGACTTGATTGCTAACTCTTATGTATAACTGACTTATGTGCTAAAAGATTGGGATTGAGTTCAAGTGGTACATTTGACGTCTTTGATAATTGTTGTCACAGGAAAAGTGCATGTCAGTTGATGACGAGCTTAATCAAGAGTATGGAGACCAGGAATACACAGATGAAGATGACCTATAGGAGGATGCCTTTTTTGCATATATATTATGAATTTATCTTTTTTGCCACATGAACTTTTAGGATTTATTTTGGATTGTTTTTTTTTTTTTTTTTTGTTGGGGATTAAATAAGACATGATATATATATATATATATATATTTTAGCACATAATTAGACATGATATTAAGGATGTATTTTGGATGTTGTGGGGGATTTTTTTGTTGGCGAATGTATATGTATTAATAAAGGGACTAGTTATATGAAATTGTTAGGAAATCCTTGCCAATGGAAACTTTTTGTTGGTATATACAGAAAGTCTTTGTTGTTATATCTTCTAGTGCTATATGCTAATTGTAGGAATAATCTTTAGCAATTAAAAATTTTTTTGGTTGGAATACCCTTTGCTAACATACACTTTTTATTGGTATAACCTTTACCAACACAGAATTTGTTGCTGGTAAAAAATATTTTACCAACAAAAAATTTGTGTTGGTACAGTCCTTTACCAATAGACAATTTTTATTGGTATAACTTTTATCAATAAAGAACTTATGGTTGGTATACCCTTTACCAACAGAGAATTTGTTGTTGGTAGTAACTTTTACCAACAGAAAACTTTGTTGGTACAACTTTTTCCAACAAATGAACAATTGTGGCTAATGACAAGCTATTACCAATAGTTTAAAATTTTTGTTGGTAAAACTTTTAACAACAGTGGCTATACCAGCAGCTTACCGACATACCGATTTCTATTGGTAAAGCCTTTACCAACAGAAAAATTGCCATTGCCAACAACAATCATGTTGTTGGTAGTAGTCACTTTTTTTATGGTGAACACATGTTCTTGGATATGCCACTAGTGGCAAATTCAACTCCATCAGACAAGGTGTCAGATTTGAACTAGATATATAATGTGTATCAACAACTTAAGCCCATGGAGGTTATTAATGAGTTAACATCCAAGAGTAAGAAGGCAAAGAAGGCTGGTGAATGCTCTCAGACTATAGTAGGAGAAAAGCCTCCATGGAAGCTTTAAACATTACTTTAAGGCTCCGTTTGAAATTAAAAAAAATTCGAAAAAAAAGAAGAATATGGAGAAAAAAAGTTGAAGGGAAAGAAAATAAAAAGAAAATGACTTTTTTCTTTCTTTGTTTGGAAGTCAGGGCAAAACAAGAAAACAAAAAAGTAAATTTTCATGATTAAAATTTGTCTTTGTTTGGTTGGGAGAAAATTAAATAAAAAAACAACTATTGTCCACCCTATATTTTGCTTGTGTAGTTTGGGTCGTGTGAACTTTTCTAATGAGTTATCCTAATAATGTTCTGTTAGAGATTTATTATATAGATACCATGAGTTTTTATCACCCAAATACCTACATTTACGGTCAAGTACCTCAGTTCTAAACTTTTAGAGAAAATTTGGTTCATGTACAAAAATATTTCAATATCTTATGGTAGCTGAATCCAATTTTATGACACTCAAATAATTCCAAAAGTTTTGATATTATATCAATTATGTATTTAAATAAAAAGTGCTATATTCAATTTAAACTTAATATACCAAACATACTTAATGTATTCGATGAACCTATATGACAAGTAAAACGGATCCCGTTGATGAAATATAAAACCCAGATCAAGTCTAATATATATTAGGTTTACATTATTTGAGTCAACATCCCCCCCCTCCCTTCCCAATTTTCCTCCAAAATTTAAGAGGAACATAAGAAAACCACTTTCTTTACTTTTTTATTTTTTCCTTTCATGATTTTTCCATATTCCAAATGGACCCTAAAGAATAAAATATAAATTTTTGGATATTGAAAAGTGAATAGGCTTTTTGGATGTTAATTTTTGGCCAAATTATGGAAAAACCTCCTAAACTTTAAGTTAAACATAACACATCCCTTGCATTCTTAATTTCCCAAAATAGCCCAAACATTTTATAATTAAATACAACACACCACTTACACTTTCAATTTCATAGAATAATCCCCTGAACTTTATAATTAAACACAACACATCCCCTATACTTTTAGTTTAACCCTTGAACTTTGTTATTATGTAAAATTTACTACCTAACCTTTGTTACTAAACTTAATACACCCCTTAGACAATAATAAATTTAAATTAAAAAATAAAATTAAAAATTTTGAAACAAAATATGAAAAATAAAAAATTGAAAAAAGTTTGAAAAAATATAATAATATTTTTAACATTGATTTTTTAATATTTTAAATAATTACTTTGCAGAATTGCTTTTTAAAATTTTGAATTTTGCATAAATTTTAAATTTATTAATCTAATTTTAAAATTATATTTAAATAATTATTATATTTTTCTTATAATATTTTTATAAAAATTTTAAAAAATATTTTATTATATTTTAAATTTATGATATTATTACTATATTTTATTAAAAAATTATTTTGTGTGAAATTTATTATCTTATCTTTTTCTTAAAAATACAAAACATCTATCTTTCGCATAAAAATAAAAAATTCATATTTCTTATACAAAAGTAGAAAATTTATGATTTCAATTTCATAATTTTTTTGAATTTTAAATTTATTAGTCTAATTTTTTCCCAAGTTAAAAAATGTTATTTATAGTTTTTCAAACTTTTTCCCAAATGTTTTCATAATTTGTTTTAAATAATTTTAATTCAAATTTATTAATATCCAAGGGTTGAATTGCATTTATTAACAAAGTTCAGGGGGTTAGTTGTGTATATTTACAAAGTTTAAGGTCTCTTTTTTAAAATTAAAAGTGTAGGATGTGTATTGTATTTAATTTCAAAGTTTAGAAGGTGTGTTATATGTCATAATAAAGTACAGGGGGTTATTTTATAAAATTTAAAGGCAGGGGGTGTATTGTGTCTAATTGTAAAATTCAAGGGGCTATTTTCTAAAATTGAAAGTATAGGGGGTGTGTTGTGTTTAATTGTAAAGTTCATTGGGTCTTTCCATAATTTGGCCTTAATTTTTTTGCTATGATTGGCAAGTGATTAGGCTTTTTGGATGTAGATCTTTTGATATCATTGACAAATGAATAGGATTTTGTACATAGTATGTGATATGAATATTACCGAGGATTACTCTCGATTTAGTCTCCAACCTTCCTGACTGCCGCATCAGCATGCCATATCACCAATGCCACATCTACAGTACCACATCATCAACCTAAACCCTAATTAGTTAGTATAAATATGGGTCATTAGAATTATGAATAGTATGTTGAGTAATGTGATGTTTAACCCTCCTTAATCTTTTTTTATGTTTCTTCCCCCTTTTTACTATGTTATCTCTCCCCTTTCTTACTATAATATAATACTATCTTCACGTTTGTTGGTTTGATCGGGTTTGAATTGTATCAATTGGTATCAGAGCAATTGTTCCTCAGCACCAGTAACAGAGGTTCCTAGGAGGTAATCAATGGAGGTCCCTAAAAAACCATCAATAGAGCCTATACTAGATCAATTGATAGCGGCTAATGTGGCGAATACGCAAAACACATTTGAGAAATTGAAGAGAATTGTTGGAGAATTGAGATCTCAGTTGAGAGACTTCAACGCAGCCACCTTTACTACCGCCACTGAAACTGATGCTGCCGCCACTAGAGCACCACAGCTCGATCCTACCAGGAATAGAACAAAGAACATGGAGTCGAAACCACCAACATTGGACCAAAACCACAGCGGCACGCCGGAACCACCTCTGACCAAAATCGATAAGGGACCCCCACTGCCTGAGACCAAAATCGAGGTGAAGGACAACGATGTAACACCCGAACCGCCGATGTCGATAGTGGAAGAGGAAGACGACAATCTCGTCTTCACCGAGGTGCCAACACCGCTAACCCCGAGTAGGAGCTCTAGCCGCAAAGATAAGAAAGAGAACAAGGAGGAGGCCGATGGTTTGGAGAAAGGAGACGATCGGGTGGTGAGGGAGCCGGAGCTGCTATGACCCAATTGTGTTTAGACCATAAACTAATGTTTTCTTGAATTTGATTGAAAGAAAGAGGAAGAGAGTTAGGGAGATGTAGAATTGAAGAAGAAAGTAAGGGAGAAAGAAAGAGTTAGAGAGGGAGAAAGAGAAATTGGAATTGTAACTTTCATTAATCATCAAAGTTATGTTTTACAAGATATTGCTTCCCTATTTATAGACAAAGGGATGAGGAAAAATTGAAACAATAATGAAAACCTAAAAAATCTGCTAAAATTAGTAAAAACAGCAACTAACTGCAATTTTGGCTCCAAAAACATTAAAGGCTAGCAACCGATTTTCCCGCCGAAAATAGAATTCGATAGCTAGTTAGGTATTTAACTTCTAAACCCATTATTGAAGCAAATTAGGCAATTTAAGGTATTAGTTCCAATAATTTTAGCTCAACTAAGTATTCTTGGACTAAGAATTAAAGGAATTAACAACTTAAACCTAGGTACATGACGTCACCCCCCCCCCCCCCCCCGACAAAGTTAATCCTCGTCCTCAAGGATAGTCTTCACATCTTCAATCATGGGGGCCTCACGATCATGATTACCAAACTGCAATGTCGTACAAACTCAGTTGATTGATCCCTTCTCTTTTTTTTCCTTGTTCTTCTTGAATCCAACCTTCATCAGCTTCATTGTTGAAATATCCTTCAAAAACAACAGCATCAATGAATATAATAAAAATTGCAGCATCTTGCTCTCCTTCAACTTTCCTCTTGTGAACAGCGGAAGCAATAATTTGGACCTAAAATGCAGCAGCAAGTTCCGTCCATCTGAATCTTTAATTCGCTTGGGCAAAGTCCTTTCACTAATTCTTATAGGGCCTAACCTTGCCAAAGCACGCTTAGCCCGCTTCTTAACCCCATTTTGCTTCATCCGTGATTGTGCAAGCTCCAAATTCTTATTGACTTTGGCTGAAATTAACAACCTTTCCCAGCAAGATGCACCACGGTTCAGTGCCTTCCAATCTTCATCTGATCTTTACATCCTACAACTCCTATCTTCAGTTTCTCCCTGCAAAGACACCTCAACCCTTCCTTTTGAATAGAAAAATTGAGGTTAACAAAATTGAGAAGGATTGGGTTGTGTAATTTTAACCAATCTACACCAAGTAATATGTTACAACCACCTAATCTAAGGGCTCTAAGGTCATGGATGAATGTATGACCCTGCATTTCCCAAGTAAAGCTTGGACATATGGTGTGTATGGATGTCTTATCCCCATTGGCAATAGTGAAGATTAAAGTAGGGCCAAGTTTAAGCTTGAATCGACCTAATTTCACTCTCCTAAGGTCAACAAAACTATGGGTAGAACCACTATCTATCAACACTAGGACTTTATGTTTCTTGACCAACCCTTTTATCTTAATGGTTCTATGGTTATTGTCACTCTTCTCTTCTTCAGTAGTGTCTACCATAACTAAAGGTTGATCAACTAAAGGCTCCCCATTTGTGGGTTCTTTGCCTTCTTCAACAGATTCAGTTGAAGGTAATTCTCCATTAGGTTCTGCAATCTCAACCAAGTTTATTTGCTTGTTTTGACACACATGACCCTGGAAATATCTTTCCCCACACCTATAGCAAGCTGGTAGGGTCTTATTGGAGTCAAGATTGCCTGAACTAGGGCCATAGTTGGTTGATTGTTGGGTAGAGGTCGCACCAGACCTCTGGTGTGCTGTAGAAACGCTCCTCTGCAGTACACCAGAAGCGTTTTCCTGAGCCTGTTGGGTTCTTTCAACAGTGAAACTTGGACTACTTGGTTGTGTGCTAGTTTGGGCATTAAATTGGGGCTTTTTGTAACTAGAGGCATAGCTAGATGTGTTCTTGGTAGAGTTAGAGTGTGCTAACTCATAATGCCTAGCCAATTCAAATGCTTGTGCCAAAGTGATGGGTTTAAACATGGATATAGTATGGTTAATTTCCAGTTTTAACCCACTTAGGTAGCTTGAAACAAAATACTCCCCATGCAAATGAGGATCATTCCTTTCATGTAGGCCTTGAGTTCCTCAAACTTATATTGATATTCAAGAATTGAACCGGTTTTTTGTAGTTTATTAAATTCTTGGACTACATTCGTATACTTCTTGTCCCCAAATCGCACACATAAATCCTCCACAAATTGTTCCCAAGTTAGGTCTTCATTTCCTAGTAAATGACTATCATACCAAGTGGCAACATCACCAACTAAGTTGATGCGTAAAGTTTCCCATCTTTCTTGGATGGGCATGTCATAGAACTTAAATTACCTATCACATCTAAGGGCCCATCCTTGAGGGTTAGAAAGGTCAAAAACAGGGAAATCAACCTTGGGATTATTCTTCCTAGGCCTCCTTTGGTGGTGTTGTTCCAAATCTTGGAATCTTTGACCAAAGTGTTGATCCCTTCTTGGGTAATGGGGCGTTTCTTGATCCATAGGATCAAGATTTCCCTCCCTAATGGGGCCTAAGCTACTAGAAGTAAAGTTAGGTTCCATTGGGGCTTTATCATTGTTGGGAGCATGGCTTGTAGGTGCTTGAAGAATCGGGGGTTGCTTTGGAGCAAGGTCGAGCCATAGAGTATCGATCATTTCTTGATTAGCGAGAAGCCTTTGCCTGAGGTTTGTTTGTATCACATCATTCTTTGCCAACTTTTCTTCAAAGGAAACCATCATTTCCTCTTGTCGCCTAAATGCTTCTTCTTGACCCCTAGTGGCCTCCCGGAGTTCTTGCAAACCATCGTTTAGTTGTTCCTTTAGTTCAACCAATTGGTCTTGCAGCTGCAGCAGTGCCTTGTCATGCAGCAAGTTCGATTCTTGGGTCTGATCTTCCAAAGTTAAGACCTTCTGGTACAAGAACTCAACTTGTTCCTCGATTTTCTCTTTTAAGGGTTTGGGTAGTGCATCAAAAGGGGTTGCAGCAACAGCAGGCTGTCTCTTTAGGGCCATTCCCGCCTTCATGAATCGATAATGTGCTCTAATACCAATTTGTTATGACCCAATTTTGTCTAGGCCATAAACTAATGTTTTCTTGAATTTGATTGAGAGAAAGAGGGAGCGAAAGAGAAGAGAGAGTTAGGGAGAAGTAGAATTGAAGAAGAAAGTAAGGCAGAAGGAGAGAGTTAGAGGGGGAGAGAGAGAAATTGGAATTGTAAATTTCATTAATCATCAAAGTTATGTTCTACAAGATATTGCTTCCCTATTTGTTGACAAAGGGATGAGGAAAAAGGGAAACAACACTAAAAACCTAAGAAATTTGCTAAAATCAGTAAAAACAACAGCTAACTGCAATTTTAGCGCCAAAAACATTAATGGCTAGCAACCAATTTTCCCGCCGAAAACAGAATTTGATAGTTAGTTAGGTATTTAACTTCTAAACCCATTATTGAGGGAAGTTAGGCAATTTAAGGTATTAGTTCCAACAATTTTAGCTCAACTAAGTATTCTTGAACTAAGAATTAAAGAAATTAACGACTTAAACCTAGTTACATGATAGGAGCCACCATAGCCACCTACGATGGTCGTCGCCAAGGACCCATCGTGTCGTCGAGGAGCCACGCCACCAGCAGTTGGGGCAGGCTAGGGTTTCGCTAGTGTATTCATAGTGGAGGAAAGTGTGGAAGATGAAAAGATTGGGGTTGAAAGTAATTTTGTGGTTTAATTACAATTTTACACCTACTTTTTACTTAAATAATTTAGAAAAAATGGATTTTATAATTTTTATTAATTTTAGTAAAGTTTTTTTTTTTTTTTATCAACAATTTTAGTAAAGTTAAGGGGGGAAAATTTGTAACTTTTGTATTTGATCCTCGAGGATTTACCCATTTGTATAATAATACTTTGACCCTTGAGGATATGGGTCATTTTACAGCGGAGGTATTGATACGAATATTACTGAGGATCACGCCCAATTTAGTCTTGGGCCTTCCCGACCGCCTTGTTAGCATGCCACATCACCAATGCCACATCAGCAGTACCACATCATCAACCTAAACCCTAATTAGTTAGTATAAATATGGGTCATTAGAATTATGAATATTATGTTGAGTAATGTGATGTTTAGCTCTCTTTCTCCCCCTTACTCTTCTTCTATATCCCCCCCCCCCCCCCCCCCCCCCCCGGGGGCGCCCTTTTCTATGTAATCTCTCCCCTTTTTTACTATAATATAATACTATCTTTACGTAACTTGATAGAGTTTGAATCGTATCAGTCTTTTGAATCGTGTCAGTCTGAAATGTTAATTTTTGAACTGGGTGTTACAAATTGTTGGTAAACATCCACTTTTGGATCATATATGTCTATTTTCACTTTGAAACAATTTATTAGATGTTTGACTTATGACATTTTTGTTTTTTTCCCCTTGTTTTTTATTTTTTGTGCAAGCTTATGGCTAAATTGAATGCATTTTTTGTTCATTATTGATATCGGTTTTTTCAAAAAAGTAAGGAATCACACATTCAATGTGTGTCAACACACAATTTTACATAAACTTAAAGAAACAAATTGGAATTGTTTGTTGACATATAGAACCTATGTGTTGTCACACAACTTCCAATTGTTGTTTCGGTGATTATGTGTGCCAACACACAGGAAGCATGTGTCGACACACACCATATTCAAGTTAATATTTTTTTTTAAATAATTGAGGTTTTTTCTTCAATTTCTATAATTTTTATGTAATAATATGAATTTTTAAATGAATTATAAATAACTTACAACTAAAAAATAATTCTAAATTTTCTTTTGGGGCAAGGAGGGCAATTTCAGAATTTGCCAAATATATTATTTAATATAATTTAATTAGATTAAGTTAAGCAATGCATTTCTAGCCAAAACGCTACCTTTTAAATGATGGAAACCAATGTGTCTTATATTTACATATTTTATTTTTCACTCTTGCAAAATATTCGACTTTTATACGTGTATTTTTGTTGTAATTTAGGTACTTTTTTTTGGGTAAATCAGTGAAAAATACCATATATGATAAAAAAAATATATATATGTACAAGTCTACGAGGGGCATACCCCAAACCAAGGCCAAAAAACCTACATTAAAGAATCAATCAAAGAAAGAAACAAAGCAAGAAGTATAAACGGTCAACATAACCAAACAAAGAGAACAAGCAAATGAAAGCAATCAAAGCTAATGCTCAATCCCCCACTCCTGCAGAAGGTGCTAGTGGCGCTGAGCACCGCGAAGCGTAGGAGCAGCGATAAGACGACTGTGGACCAATTGTGATCTCCTCAGTGATGACTGCAAAAGGCCTGGACTAGGAGCGATGAATCCTCAGGTTACGCTCATGCCAGAGGATGTAAATCGTAGCGGAGAAACAAAGGCGGGCAAGGATCCGATCCACCTCGCCGCCACGGAGCCTGGTAGCAGCCCACTAAACCAGCTCGCGCCATGGAAGTGTGGGCTCGGCAAAAGAGGTGCGAGAGGACACCTTGGACCAAATAGTAGCAGAGTAGCTACAGGTGAAGAAGAGATGGTCATGCGACTCAGCATCTGACCCGCACAACTTGCAAGTAGCCCGTACATCGTGCACTCGGGGCATATTCGGGGCATATTTGAAGACTGCTTTAAGAAACCCGACCACGTGTGTGAAAAAGAACCAATCAGATCATAATTTAGTAACCTAAATAGGCCTCGTGGATATGTATATATACACACACACACATATAGAATTCACTGAGGGGAGTCGGACACTGCCGCACACACACGCACGGCCACGCTCCGTTTAAATATCAAAAACCTAATTATTTTAGGGTATCTTTTACCATGCCTCTCTCATCCTCTCCTTCTCGAAACCGTTACGAGATCTCAAACGGCAAAGGACAGGTGGTTGCAGTACTAGGGAATTAAAGCAAACATCAACGTCAACATCAATTGGGGGAATCTTCAAATCCTTAGTTTTATAATTATTATTTTCTTTCTTGGATTTGAATGATGTGTAAAACTCCTACAGAGGAGTAGACTTGTAGTTTAGGGACGAAGGGCGGGTCACCGCTCGTATCCCGAAATTATATTATGCTTTTGACAATGGATTTATGTTACGCACCCCTATGAGCAATTTATGATTGTGTTTGGTGTTTCTTTGTGTGAGTTTGTCACCATGGTGAGATCTCCAAATTATTAGCGTTAGTCTACGTGCTTGTAGCCTAGACCATAACATAACTGGTTTTCACGCATGGTTAGGATTAAGGATGTACTCAACCCTAAACACAATCCTTTATACAAATTAATATTTAATTAAGAGTGACAAAAGAATTTGTTAATGCTATTGAGATAATCCATACTACACCTAGGGTGATACGACGGGTTATGCCCGTAGACTAGTTCATTACCCTAAATCCTAACTTAAATATTAATACAAGTTTAATATTGAACTAAGAGCACGAAAGGAATTAAGTAGTGCTAATGAGATAACCTATGCTGCATATAGGGTGGTACGACAGGTTATGCCTTTAAACTAGTTCATTACCCCAAGCCTAGTTTAAATATTAACGTAGGCTTAGTGCCTGTAGCCTAAAACCCCTAAATTATTGTCATAGTAGAATATAATGACAGAATACGAGTAAAGCTACCCTGAATTCATTCCCTGAACTAACCTTAATTAATTTGGCAACTATAGTTTATATTTAGTTAACAAATTCAAGTCAATAAAACCCTGATTTCAACTGCTCTTTAATCACTAAATTTGACTTAACTCCGATTCCCTATGGATAGGACTCGTATACCCAATTTAGCGGTGATCTCATACACTTGCGAGTACACTGTTTTAAAACACTATTTTAAAACACATCAAGTTTTTGGCGCCGTTGCCAAGGAATCGGTAAGCTAAGTTGATTTAGAAATCAATGAGTTTTTTTTTCGTTTTTATTCTTATTTTTATTTTTATTTTCTTTGTTTAAAAAATTTTGAAAAAATTTATTTATTTTTCTTTATTTTAATTTTTGTCTCTTCAGGGTAGCCCCCTGAAGGGGGAAGGCTGCGTACATCTACCCTCCTCAGACCCTGCTCTTGGCGGGAGCCCTTGGTGGCACTGGGCTTGTTGTTGTTGTTGTTTAATTTTTGTGTTATTTTTCTTTTTCATTTATTTTTGTTTATTTATTTATTTATTTTACTTAATTTTATTTTATGGTTAACTTTGTATCTTGTACGATTGGGGACCACTTTGTTCCCCAAACATACATCGTGGCTGCCAGAGTAACACAAGTTTCAAAATTAAGCCCGAGATCATCACCATGCTCCCCACTTTCTATAGGAAGCCAATAAAGAGCCCATACGAGCATCTCGATGCGTTTATAGAAATTTGTGAAAATTGCCATTATCAAGGTGTCTCAACTGATGCAGTTAGACTACGTCTTTTTTAATTTTCGTTAAAAGACGTAGCTAAGAGGTGGTTTCAATCCTTACCCAGGGTGATTTCACAACTTGGGAGGACCTAAAACAAAGTTTCTTGGTCAAATTTTGTCCTAAGGCTAGAACAATAGCTGTTAGGCATGTTATCAATAGTTTTGAACAAAAAGACCAGGAGTAATTTCACGAAAGTTGGGATAGGTTCAAGGAGCTTCTTAGGAGTTGTCCCCAGCACAGGTCTCCGAAGCGGGCTTTAGTGCAAAATTTTTACGATGGACTCACTGCATCCCTCAAACAGATGGTTAATTCTTCATGCAAGGGAGCATTGAACCAATAGGATGAGGATGAAGTATGGACCCTTTTTGACCGTCTTAGCGAGCACTCCCTCGACTAGGCCTCATCTGCGAGGATGGTTAGGGGAGGTGCACATGGCGTCTATGGGGTGGTACCAAATGATGACATCGCATTTAAGTTAGAAGCACTTAGTAGGAAAGTTGATTAGATCATGGCATCTCAGGCCAATCCTACTAACATGCATGCAATTAATGCCGCTAAGTCATCACATGGTGCCAACACCTATGACATTTGTTCTAGCGCTGACCATTCTATACTTCACTGCCATCATGCCTCTCAATTTCCCAAATTTGTGCAGGAACAGGTATTTAGGGCCAAGGATTTTTGAAGAACGATGACCTATTCTTAAACAGCTACAATCCTGGACGACGCAACCACCCGAACTCCTCGTGGAGATAGAATGACCATCAGAATCCACCCACGAGGCAACATAATCATGGTATTGTAGGTAGTGCACGCCCACCTACCTTTTCGGGAGGGCAGAGGTATATCTCTCAACATACCCTCCCTGTTTTACATGCTGACCCCCCTCCCCCACCTTCAGGATATTCTTCTCGGTTCGACGAGCGTATGCTTCGATTCTTGGAAGACAATGCACAACTTGCCTGATCCCATTCTCAGTCCATATATAGATTAGAAGACCAGCTAGGATAATTGACCCAAGCACTTCATAGGTAAGAGGAAGGGAAGTTACCCTCCCAACCTCTCACAATTCCAGCAGGGTCAACTAGTTCTAACCTTAACTTACCTCCTGACGAGCAAGTTCGAGTGGTGTCAGTGTCTGAGGAGGGGAACCTTAGAGATGTGGAGGTCAAGGTTGAGAAGGAGAGAATGAATTCCTCCCCCACTGCTGATGGCGAGGACCCAAAAGATAGGGTTTTCGAACCCGTTGTCCATTTTCTTTCGGCCCTTATAGGATTGAAGGAGAAAGACGACCCAAAAAGGGCTAAGCTCATAGATGTGTTTAAGGATGTGAAGATCAACATACTATTGATTGAATCCATTAAACACATTCTATGTATGCCAAGTTCCTCAAGGACCTTTGCACCAAAAAGAAGAGCTCGCAAGCACATATCCCAAAGAGGGTCTGGCTCATCGAGAAAGTGAGCAGCATTTTAGTGTCTGGCACCCCACCCAAGTTTTGAGACCCTAGAGCATTTACGGTTCCATGCATCTTAGGAGAGCGTTACACTAGTCGAGCCTTGTTAGATCTAGGAGCTAGTGTAAACCTTATTCTTTACTCAGTTTTTCAGGAACTGGGAATAGGACATCTTAAGCCATCTAATGTTACACTTTAGTTGACTGATAGGACAGAATGGGTACCTCGTAGAGTAGTTGAAGATGTACTCATCAAGGTTGACAAGTTTGTTTTTCCTGTTGATTTTATTGTCTTAGATATAGACCCTACTCCTAGGCAAAAGCAGAACTCTCCTATTATTCTAGGTCAACCATTTCTAGCAACAACCGAAGCTATGATTCATTGCAGGACTGGAGTGTTGGAGGTTTCTTTTGGAAACCTCAAGTGCAGATTGAAGGTCTCGAACATTGTTCGGCACCTTGAGACTGAGGACGAGTTGGAGTGTTATAGAGTTGACGATATTTACCCATTTGGTAGAGTCAGATAAGCCCGATTCTACTAAAAGTGTTGATTGTTATAGTATTCCTGTCTGTGTTGATAGCTATGCTTTATCACCTACACCTAGTAGGATAGAGATTCTAGACCTCGATGCTGGTAATATTTCCCCCCTTGATAGTCATGGGTCTCGAAACGCTATTGGGTTAGGGGATTGTCCCTACTGGGTCAACTTGAGTTTTATGGCAGACATTGCCTCGGATTTTGGTTGACATTGTGCTCTAAATGGCGTTCGGCTGAAGATGTTAAACTTTGCGCTCTTGGGAGGCAATCCAACCTACTTTTAATTTTGTTTTAATTTGTTTTTCCACATGAACTCTCTCTCGATTGCAGATCCTTTTGTTATCCCTGTCATTCTAACTTTGTTTCTTTTGTATAAAACACTTGTATGATCCTTATTTCTAACGCTATTAACAAGTTTGTTTAATATTCTGTCTTCTATGTCTTTGATTGCAACCTGCTACTTTTGTCTTCCCTTTTTGGATTCACTCAGCATGCGTAGTTGAATATGCCGCACCTCAATTTGTCTCTTTCCTTCCTTTGCTTGTATTTATTTTTGTTGATTTGTAATGAGGACAATGCAAGGTTTGGGTTTAGGGATGGCATGAATGGTGTGAATTCTTGATTGTCCTTTTAGCATTGTTTTTGCTTAAATTAGCTAAGTTTTTCCATAAATGAGCATAGAATTGTTTGAGACTTCTATTGAACATCAAATTTAAGATTTACTATGATCATTAGAATATTTATGTGATGAAATTATTTCTGAATTTGAATTTTGAATTTGTATTTTTGTGCCTTAACTCTCTAGAGATATTATTATTTTTCACCCTTAATCTTGTGACATATCTTACTTTTTAGGTTGAAATAGCGGAAATAATTTGAGGAATTTAAATCTACCATTTTAATCCTTTTTTTTTTTTTTGGTAAATCAGTTATATTTACCATATATGTGAAAAAATATATTGTTAAGGTTTCGAAGATTTGATCTTGAACCTCAACCTTGATTGGGATAGAAAGAGTATGAGATGAGAAAGAATATAGAGTTCAGATGAGATAAGAAGGGAAAGGAGATGAGAAAATAGAGAGAATGAGATGAGAGAGAGAATTAATCTCAAATGAGACTTGTGTTGATACTTTTCATTGAAGGATTTCAATTACAGCTGAAGGATCTATTTATAAGCAAACAAGCAAAGGTAATACATTGTATCAAGACAAACTAACCAACTAACTCACTAGAAAATATCTAGAAATATCTAAAAATATCTAACTAACAATTAAATCTATATTTGGCGCCAAGGCCAACTAACAGCCAACTATTATCCTAACCGTGCCTAGCTTACTGCAGAACTGGGTAATATGCAGGTTTATTATACTCAACACAATGCAGCTACTACTCATTATTTATTAAACTAATCAAATCTAATCAGCATTATTTCAGCAACCAAACAGCAACAACAGCACAGCCCACACAGCAGCAGCAGCCAACAGCAGCAACATAACATCACAGCCACCACAGCCCACGCTTGGGATTTCTCGGATTATAACATTCCCTTCCCCATGAAAACATTCTTGTCCTCAAGAATAGAAGAGAGTTGTAACAATGAAGAACACTCATTGCGTATGAAAAGACAACTGAATTGATGAATTCTTGCTGGAATTTGTCGTGAAAGAGAACCTCTGAAGCAAGAAATACACCAGAGTAGTTCACTGAAGTTTGCATCTGCATCTGCATCTGCATCTGATTTAGAGAATTAACCTCAGGTGATCTGCCCATATCATACCAAATCAACCAAATATCAGCGCAGCAAACACACCCAAAACTCTATCTTGCTGCTGAGAATCATACAACGCAGCAACACTACTGTAATTCTGCTTGTAGAATGCTGCTTGGCGGATGTTATATGTCGTTACCCCATAAAACTGCATGTGAAGACATTTAATAACTCCGGAGGCTTTCCAAACTCAAACCAAGAAAACCAAACATCAAAGTCAGCTCGTAGGCATTATCCATTGCAGCTCAAACAGTCCCATTTCTTGATCATGGTAACCGAACACAATGCAGGTCCATAAGAATGCATCTGTAAACCCAAAACTTCAGTGATTTCTTTGTCCTCGCCTGAAACCTTGGAGACAAACGACTTGCAAATGTCCTCCTAATAGCACAGCTTCATGATAGAGGCCTTGTTAATCAAAACTCCCTTCAAAAACATAATTATTTCACCCCGAACTTGCCGATCAGCACCGCGAAAGTGCATATTAGCTACTGGAACTTGATTCCTTGCTGAATTAACGTGTCCTGCTGCAATGATTTCCAACAAATTCAGCTCACACAACCACCTACTAACCCAACTTATGACATGCTTAATAAATCCTTGATTGCCTCCCAATTTCACCCAAGCTGCAGCAAAGTCCAGTAAACCAGAATTGCAAACTCGAAGCAGATCGTAATGATATATTGCAGCTCGGTTTATGTCCATATGGAAGCTACTTGAAGTGAACAAGTCATGACATCTTCCCATAATCATAATAGCACCAATCACTCTCAATCTGATCAGCTTATTCACTACTGACAGTGAAGAAATTCTCCAAGAATTTTCTGCATCCTCCAAAACGACCTTTGGTGGAATATTGAGAGTAAACTTATGGAATCTCAAAATTTCAGCCGCTTTTTTCCAAACTCTTGCATTGATCGTTTCCACCAAAACATTATGGACATATTGGAGCTTATGCATATGATTTTTCCACTCCGAAATGCCACTGCAGATCACCCAATGCACAACCAGGTTCTGAATCTGGTCAGCATTTCCCATCTGCTGATTGTTCCAATGTCTAGGTGCCATTGTCTGTGGCTGAGCTTGGCTTCGTGCACCAGCTTTGAGGTCATACCAACAGCCCAACATAACTTCAAGCCATCCATAACTCCTCAAACAACTAGCAGCAATTACCATTCTTTCAAGGAAAAGCATTTGTTTCAATTGGAACTTCAATGACACCAATTCCAGGACAATGGAAACTTCAATGTTACATGCATTTTGTAGCTTGTAAAATGCATAATTCCTGCCTTCACAACTAGCTTGGACGTTAACTTCGCCATGACTCGCAACCTCTACCATTTTTCCACCAATGCTTGTAACGACATTGCATTCGTCAACATCACACAGCAGCAACGAATGCCTAGCTCCTCCAAACGCTTGTAAATCAGTCCTTTTCGGATCAAGGGAACTTCCAATATTAAACACATCAGTTAAAGCACCCATTGAACTGATATTGAGCTGCACAGAAATCAGCTCCAACACATTACAGAAATTATTCATATCCAACAACTCCATTGCTTGTATTGACACAAGGCCTCTGCTTCGTTGGACTTTGAAATGCACTCTCGTAGCTTGATTAGTTCTTTTCAGCAAAGAATCAACCCTTTTTGGCTTCGTATAAACTTGAAAATGTTCTCCCGGATCAGGAGATAACTCGTCATATGAATGGGTATTTGAACACACCGATACTCCCCTCAAAAGCACACCTTGTTCGGTATCCGATAGTACCACAGCAGTAACAGCTGATTTACCAATAGAATATAATCGTTCAGCAGTGAAGTTGCTACAATTTTGATCCAAAATCGGCTCAACAGCAGGCCTCAAGTTCTGATTCTGCATACCAACTCGCCATAGAGTAACACTTAACTGATTTGACGATGTATCAAGTGAAATAACAGCAGTAGCATCAAGCTTATCAGATGTAATTAAAGATTCTGCAGTCTCCACTTCTTGTATACCATCTGAACCTTGTATACTAGCATATACATCGGTAAGATCAGCGTCTTGAGTTTGTTCTTGTTGATCATCAAGCATCATAGGCTGAAACACAACCCCACGCTTCAACTTCGGCTTTGTCAACTTCTTTTCACCCCGACAATCTTTCAATGCTTCACTTAGATGATTCCTCTTCGTCTTACTCTTTCCCCTTTTTAACATTTCTTTAACATGCAAATCGTATTCCCAATCCGGATGCAAGTCATACTGTGCTTCGACACCAGCAAGATACGCTAACTCTAGCAAAGAATCCTCATAAGAATCATCTTGTTCAAACTCAGATTCTTCTGACCGGTGTTCATCAATTTCGACATTGTCGTGGTCGACTTCATCCTCAACAACAATCGTTTCTATTACAGCTTTCTCTTTGTGCTCAACCTCGAGCTCTTGCAGTAGAACCACTTCAGTAGGTGGAGTAGTCTAGCTAGCATGCTTACCAATTTCATTAACCAATGATTCACCTTGCTTGTCAACCGGAGCCTGCAAATTCACAAGCCTTGCTTCTTTATGCTGCAAACGAACCTCTTTGCTCGAAGATCCTTCCATATATAACTGCTGCATTTTCATCATTTTCTTAATGTTGTCACTCTGTTGCTCAAACGAAATGTTTTGATTCTGTTGATCAAAAAGCTTGTCATATATGTCCCGAAGGTCATCAAGAGTAGGATGCTGAGGTCCGACTGTAACATTTGCACCAGCTCCCAAATGAGCCCTCACTCCATCAGTCGTATTTGCAATGAACAACAAACCTTCGATCTGGAATCAGATCAGTTCGTAGAAGACTAGTTCGAAAATCGCAGAAGAATGAAACTTGTTTCGCAACTCCTCAACAACCAATTGCTTAATGAAGTTCTACTCTCTCGCTTGCACAACAATCCGCTGCTATCGATTCCACAATCGTCACGGATTACAAACCTCATATGTAGATTTTCGCTCACCGAGAGTTCGAACAAACCCTAACTTCGAACAATTTCTAACAATGGTGTTTTCTTGATTAATTCGGACTGAGAATCTGAAATAGGTTCGATTTCTATCTATAGTGATGATTTTAACAAACGAAACACAACAATCTTCAAGAACAATATCGGATTTCAACACCTTCGATGCTAAGTTCGCTTGTCAGAATTTCGAATTTCGACTAAGCAAATATCGACTCAATAACACCTAATTCTTAAGAATTAAACGCAGATGCTGATGAGTTCTCACCACTTCTATGCTTATCAACACAAACCAGCCACAAAATGCAGATTCAAATCGAATTTGACCTGGTAGTCAGAAAGCAGTTACCTGAACTTTCATTTCTGATTTGTAGAATCTAATAATCCTCGATTCAGTTGATTTCTGATCTTTTGATGATGATCAAGTGCAATGTGGATTAGTTAGCTAACTTTTACTTCTTCTTCAACCGATTGGATGAATATTTGATCAACATCAATATTGTTCGGCACAGAACTTCAGCAACTGATACGAACTTCAGCACACAAATTCAGCAACTAATGCTTGATCCGATTCAACTAAAAGCAACTTTGATGTTGATTGAAATCAACAAATACCGATCAAATAAACTTTCATTAATGTAACTCCATCAATTATGTCCTAACCAAAGCAATTCCGAGGCAATGCACAGGTTATGAATGCTGCCTATAGCAGTAACCGCCAATTCTCACCTTCAAAATTCAGAATTTAATTTCTAATCACAAAAACTGAACTAAATTTGTATCACAATTGTTTTTATTGATTAATTGCAACGCAATCAATCAGATTTTGTATTTTTTTTTTCGGATATGAGCTTGATTCGGAAGCCAAATCAAGGCTCTGATACCAATTGTTAAGGTTTCGAAGATTTGATCTTGAATCTCAACCTTGGTTGGGATAGTATGAGTATGAGATGAGAAAGAATATAGAGTTTAGATGAGATAAGAAGGAAAAGGAGATGAGAAAATAGGGAGAATGAGATGAGAGAGAGAATTAATATTAAATGAGACTTGTGTTGATACTTTTCATTGAATGATTTCAATTACAGCTGAAGGATCTATTTATAAGCAAACAAGCAAAGCTAATACATTGTATTAAGACAAACTAACTAACTAACTAGCTAGAAAATATCTCGAAATATCTAAAAATATCTAACTAACAATTAAATCCATATTTGGCGCCAAGGCCAACTAACAGCCAGATATTATCTTAACCGTGCCTAGCTTACTACAGAACTGGGTAATATGCAGGTTTATTACACTCACACAATGCAGCTACTGCTCATTATTTATTAAACTAATAAACTCTAATCAACATTATTTCAGCAACCAAACAGCAACAACAGCACAGCCCACGCAGCAGCAGCAGCCAACAGCAGCAACATAGCATCACAGCCACCACAGCCCACGCTTGGGATTTCTCGGATTATAACAAATATGTGCAAGTCTATGAGGGGTATACCCCAAGTCAAGACCAGAAAGGCCTACATCAATGAATCAAATGAATGAAACAAACAAGCAATGCATCAGAGGTCAACATGAACAAACAAAGAAAATAAAGCGAAAAGCCAAAACAAAGAGCTAGTGCTCAACCCTCCAAAATTGGCTTGCTTGAGGTGGGACTTGAACCTCCACCTTTTATCAACATTTTACTCATAACAATGTTGAAATCAATTTCCTATCTCTTTATCTTAAGTGATTCCCTAAAAAAAAAAAAAAAAAAAAAAGTGACTTGTTGGTTCTTGTAGTCCCTATGTCTCGAGCAAGTAAGCCCGTAGGGGTATCTTAAAACCTAGTACCTTAAGCTAACTAGGTTGGGAGCTTTCAATTGAAAGCTAGCCACATGGGCCACAGGGAAAGCTTAAAAAGAATCAACCCTTTAGGTCACTATAATGAGCACTAATACCTAATGAAAAAACAGAGTATGTGCTAACGGATTAGGCTGTGAATTCATTGGACTCGAGCCATTAGGTCCTTCGGGGTATCTTAAAACCTGGTACCTTAAGCCAACTGGATCCGGAGTTGTTGGCCGAAAACTCGGTCCATGGATATGAGAGAGACACATCTTACCGTAAAAAAAAAAAAAAAAAAAAAAAAAAAAAAAAATAAAATTGAGAACAAGAGAGAAAAGATAAGCATTTTGATTTCACTATTGATTAGTGGTGAATGATTAGGATAGCTAACTCCTTCTATTATTCATTATATTCATCCTAAATTTGGAGGATTTGAAATAAGACAAAGTGGAGCAAAGTTCTAAGCTCACATACTAGTAAAAAGACTTGAATCGCGAGACTCGAGTTAGAACCAGTATAATAATTGTATTACATAAAAATTCTCCACTCTCATGTATACCTTGAAATATGATTGGAAAATAATTTTCACAAGTTATTCTTACTATTGCATGTCTGGCTAAATTTTTCCATCATTGGCTAGTTTAAGTTGAATTTTGCTTGAGGACCAGCAAGAAAAGAGTTTGGGGATTTTGATATGCCTTATATTTACATATTTTATTCTTCACTCCAGCAAAATATTTGACTTTTGCATGTGTGTTTTTGTTGTAATCTAGGTACAATTAGTCTTGGAGTATAACCAAGTGAACGAAGGTGGAAAAGAGACAGAATCAAGCATAATCGGGGCATATTTGAAGACCACTTTGGGAAACCCGACCACGTGTGCGAAAAAGGACCAATCGGGTCATAATTCGGTAACTTAAATAGGTCTTGTGAATAATTAATATATATATATATATATATATATATATATATTATATAATATTCTATATTATATTATATTATATTATATTACATATATATAGAATTGGCGGAGGGGGAGTCGGACGCCGCTGCACACGCATGCACTGGCCACGTTCCGTTTAAATATCAAAAACCTAATTGTTTCAGGGTATCTTTTGCCACGCCTCCTCTCATCCTTTCCTTCCCGAAGCCACTATGAAATCCAAGGGGTTCTCAAACGCCGGAGTGCGGGCGGTCAGAGTACTGGGGAAGCAAAGCAAGGATCAACGTAAACATCAGTTGGGGGAGTCTTCAAATCCTTAGTTTTATAATTATTATTTTCTTTCTTGGATTTGAATGATGTATAAAGCTCTTATGGAGGAGTAGACTTATAGTTTAGGGATATGAAGGGTAGGTAGCTGCCCATATCCTAGATTTATATAATACTTTTGACAATAGATTTATGTTATGTTATATACGCACCCCTATGGGGAATTTATAATTGTGTTTGGTGTTTTTTGCTTGAGCTTGTGGCCATGGTGAGATCTCCAAATTGTTAGTGTTAGTCTACGAGCTTGTAGCCTAGACCATAACATAATTGGTTTTCACACGTGGTTAGGATAGAGGATGTACCCAACCCTAAACACAATCCTTTATACAAATTAATATTTAATTAGGAGTGACAAAAAAATTTGTTGTTGCTATTGAGATAATCCATGCTAAACCTAGGGTGATACGATGAGTTATGACCTTAGACTTGTTCATTACCCTAAATCCTAACTTAAGTATTAATAGGTTTAATATTGAACTAAGAGCAAGAAATGAATTAAGTAGTGCTAATGAGATAACCTATGCTACATGTAGGGTGGTATGATAAGTTATACCTTTAGGCTAGTTTATTACCCTAAACCTAGTTTTAATATTAACCCAGGCTTAGTGCTTGTAGCCTAAGCCTCCTAAATTATTGTCATAGTAGAATACAATGACGGGATACGAATAAAGCTACCCTGAATTCATTCCCTGAACTAACCTTAATAGATTTGGCAAGTATATTTTATATTTAGTTTTATTAATTTAGTTCACAAATTCAAATCAATAAAACCGCGATTTCAACTGCTCTTTAATCATTAAATCCAACTTAACTTCGATTCTCCGTGGATACGACTCATATACCTTATTTGGCCATGACGATCTCGTACGCTTGCAAGTACATGGTTTTAAAACACTCTTTTAAAACATATCAGAAACTAATATTGTCAGCCCTAGGTATGACATTGAAATTTTTTTAAAAAGTTAAGGTGTGACTCTGAAAAATTAAAAAAGTTATTTGGTTTTTTGAAATGGCACCAAAAATGTAGGTGTTTTTCTATTAAAAAAAAACTAAAAATATAAGTGCCCAATAGTAGAAGAAATGCCCCCGTCAAAAATAGACACCTCTAAGCAACCCATTTGTGACACCAGTCATACCCACATTCCAACCTCCAAAACCAAAAAAAAAAGCCTAATAATCACGTGTTAGGACAATTTTATAACGTCCATCTCCATGTTACACCATCCCACCTTCGCATTTGATTGACGTTGACATCTTTTGTAGGTACACCAAAAAGTCGGTTGACCCATTCTTTGAGAATATGGATACAACTATCTCCAATATGCCCCAAATCTATCTTGAAGCTAACCCCCTCCTCTTAGATTTATTCTTCCGTATCTTCGATTGTTTAACCGTAGGGTTTAACATGATGCTCAGCTACCGCATCTTGAGAATATAACTCAAGACCCTGCCAGTGAAATGATTATGTGTCCTCAGGACCTGCGTTTCCTCCAAGTTTTTAGCCCTCTACTTTGAGCAGGTCAGAGTCCTGTATGGAGAGACCCAGTAGAGTTGGGGTGAGAAAAGGAAAAGGAGTGATGACAAAAAGAGAGATGAAAGCGTTGAAGCACAAGAAAAAAGAGAATGAAAAAAGGGAGCCTTAGAAATTTCGGGAGGATATGTCATCTAGGATCAGCACATCGAAAAAGACCAAGGCATCAGGCAAACGGAAAAAGGGGAATGAGGCGAAATGGGGAAAATCATCAAAGGCAACCGGGAAAAAGAAGAAACGGAATAGGGAGAATCGGTACGACAAGATCTCTGAAGCGGAGTATGATAAGATGATTATGCAAGCGGAGCGGGCAATTGACATAGGGAGAATAGTAGGTTTTAATTTTGATGGTGGCAGACCTGTTAGCTAAATGAAGTGGTTGGTTTTGTGGTGAGGTTTAGTCCTGCTTCGGTTTTCCGTGCTAGTCGTTTAGTTCGTTTTCTTTTGGGATCTCTGTCTGTGCTTGTTTCTTGTGCTTCTTGTCTAGCCTGTGCTAGGTGTCTATTGTGTCGGGTTTTGGTGTTTTGGTTTTGGCGCCTGTTTGTTTCCCTATTTGGTCTAATCTCTTTTTGTTCCCACTATCGTTTACGGAGTGGCTTAGGCCTCTTCTTTTCGAGTTGTCTGATTGTACTACAGCTTTGCCGATATTTATCAAAAAAAAAAAGGAACAATTCTAAGGGAGCTTTTAGTCTTAAATACGAAATTCATTTTCTGGTAGTGGATGTTAATGAGTCTATTATTGTTATACATACGGTTTAAAAAAGTTATAAATCAATATAGTCAAACCCTTATACTGATCTTCCGTACAAAAGACAAGGGGCTAAAATGGGGTGGCTCTCATTTCATTTGCCCCAACTTTATTTACCCTCTTCAGGTATTCTTCCCCCCTCACCAAATATTTTCGTCCTTTTTTTTTTTTTTTTCATTTTCTTACACATTTTCACCTTTTTCTTTTTGTTCTTGTTCTTCTTTTAATTTGTGTATATTCAGGCTTTTTTTCCTCATCTTCACTAATATTTTATTACTTTTTTATTTTATCTTTGCAGCTTAACAAAAAAAAATTAGGCAGTTATTATTGAAGATCTTGATGGGAAGAGCAAAGATCAAGATTGAAAGAATAGACAATTTGAATAACAGACAAGTTACGTTCACCAAGAGGAGAAAAGGGTTGTTCAACAAGGCACGAGAGCTCTCCATCCTTTGCGATGTAGAGGTCGGGATTATCATCTTCTCCAATACAGGAAAGGTCTACGAATTCGCGAGCACTAGGTAATACATGAATGTTATTAGTTGATGTTTATTTATAAATAATATATCCTTCATAATCATCAATCCATTCCAGCAATAGTTGATAAATAATAAATTAAATGTAAGTATGAGTGCTTAATTAGTTTAATTAAGTGTTATTTGGTGTTGTTTTCCTTTTTTTTTTTTCAGTTTTTTCATTGAGAGATTGTAGCTAGAATTTTTGAAATGGAAATTTTTATTTGCACTTCTAGACTTCAATGTTTTTGCATAAGTTTTTTAAATGAAGATTTATAATTTTAAAAAGGACTGAATTTTTTTCAAAAATCAGAATTTTAGTTTATCAAAAACCAGAAATTAATTAAAAATAAAAAGTAATACCAAATAAACCCGCTAAAATTATGGGTGAATTGCAAAAAAAGTGCTTGACTTTTGTATAAAAAACAGCCCATAGACATTTAAAATCGAACACTTAACCCTATCTTTTCAAAATCCATCAATTTATCAGATCCATAAAAAAGTCAAACACTTGCCTTTAGAACTCTTTAGAGAAATGATCCCAGTGAAGGATGTCCAGAATGAGTCCATGTCGGCCTGCAATTAATGACTCTGGGTTAGTTGAAGCATGGAAAACCTAGGAGGTTTTCCATGTATGTTGTATGTTGGGGATCAGGTGTTGGCTTGGTATGTTGAGAGGTTGGAGTGTTGATGGGTTGGGGGCTTCTCTAGATTGCTAGAATGATGCTGAAGTTTGGCATTCGTTGCATTTGGGTGTCATTGCTGATGTTCTATGGGCATTTTGACCCGGGGATTTCCCTTTTTGTTTTCCGGGCTTCTTGTAGTTTTGGTTATATTGTTTATTAGTTTGTTTAGGTGTGCAGTGGTGTTTGGATTTGGGCCTCTTTTTGGTCCATAGTCCTATTTTGTTTGCTACTATTTTTGGCATTATATCATGTTATTTCTCCTTTTCTACACTTCGTGTGTGTCCTATAATTCTCTTTGTGAGGTGCCGATTTTTATACCACAAAGTTTCCCTTGCTCATTATCGAAAAAAGGCTAAAGTGAATGATTTGTGAAAAGTAATAAAGTCAAATGTTTAGTTTTAGAGTAATGCAAAAGTTATGCAATTTACCCCAAAATTTTCATTGTAATGCGTTAGTCGGATGGTGGTATTGATGTTACTCTACATTTTATTTTATATATGTTTTTTTCTTTGTAATTCTCGTAAATGTTTGGTTGTTTTTCCCTTTTAATCATATTTTCTTTTGTTGAAGTTATTTTGTTTCTTACAAAACATAACATACATGTACAACAACAACAACAACAAACTCAGTGCCTCCAAGAGCTCCAGCAAAAGCATGGTCTGGGGAGAGTAGGTGTACGCAGCCTTCCCCCTTCAGGGGGCTACCCTGAAGAGAGGCTATTTCCGAGGACCAAAACATAACATACATGTATGTATGTGTGTGTGTGTGTGTGTGTGTGTGTGTGTGTATATATATATATATATGTATATATATGTATGTATATGTATATGGGTTATAATTATCCAAGCAAAGCTCAATAAGACATTGATTTGATAACTAAATACATGATAAAACAAAAATTTTATAACAAAAGATCCTTGATTTCAATTCCAACTATCTTCAAAACAAAGTAAGCAACTATATCATCTCGGTCATAATTTTGGGTCAGTTTACAGCCGCTTTAACTAGTTTACACCATACACCCCTCACTCATAAACTTCTTTACTCATAAAATTCACCCCCCGGGGGGGGGGGGGGGGGTGGGGGGTGTGGTCGATTTTGTCTTTCTTTTCTCTGTTATTTTTGTTATTGCTTTATTCTTTTGTTTGGCTCTCTTGGCTCTATATGTATCTCTTGGAGAATGCTTTCCTTGCACTTGCTTATCAGAAAAACTTGGGCCTACATTTTTTCTATAATTACCGAAATGCTTGCAGTATAAAAGTTGGCATCCTACGGAAGTGCGACCCGAAGGATGCACAAAGTGAGGGAGTAGAAAACCAAAGGAACCAAAAATAATAATACAAAGGGCAATCAAAAGCTATGCAAAAATGGGGGACCAAAATGCTACCAAACACCAAACACCACCTCAACCCAGCATACCAATCAGAAGCAAACCAAGTTTTTGTTTTTTGGGTAAATTAGTGATATAAACCATATATGATACAAAATATATACCATAATTAGAAGCAAAACTAGTTTTTTCTTTCCCCTCTCCCTCTATTGTGGGCTTTGTGGAGCTCCACTTTTGTGGTTGGGCCAATTTTGTGTCGAGGGTCATCTCTCTAATTATAAAAAAAAAGAAAAAAAGAAAAACTCTTTGAAGGATCCCAAGCAGATCTGAAACACCAAAAGCCGTGCTGAAGTTTTGCATACCCGGATCCGATGCTACTCCCAACTCACAAGCGCCTTTGACGAATTTGGACCCACTTACTCTAGTCACACCAATCTCAATGTTACCAACATTCCTCTCCAACCATATCAACACTGATCTCTCCCATATATGTTTTTTCCTCTGCACCCTCGACCCATGGCTTCACGTGCTTCACCAGCAGATGGCTTCACTTGCTTCACAGGATTCGAACCCAGCAGATGGCTTCATGGACCTTCATAACCAATGGGTGTCCCCAAGAATTTATTTACTACTAATTAATGACAAGATTCCAACTCTAAACCTAATTGTTCAACACTGATCTCTCAAAGGTATTACATTTTTTTCTTTTTTGGGTGGGTATTTTTACAGCATGAACTCATTGCTGGAGAACTACAACAAAGAGAGAGAGGAACACCAGCTGCTAAACCCTCTCTCAGAAGCCAAGGTACACATTATATTTATTTTTCCAATAATTTTATTTTGTTCCCTTTATTAATTTAATGGGCCTTCATGTTTTCAGATTCATTTCATTTAAGCTTGTTGATTAACCTGTACTGCAAAAATCTTTACCAATAAAATTATAATTGTGTTAATTAGTTTGTATATAACTTAAATTATTCTCATACAGATTTTGAACCACGGTTTCTTTTTGGTATTTATTTTGACACAGTTTTTCTAGTTATTAGAATTTCCTCAAAACATTGACACTAATTTCATACCTGGACTATATTACTACAATATATAAATTGTAAAAGGAAGTAAACTAATATAGTTACAAGTAGTACATCGGCTAAAGTAATACAATATAAATGACATAGGTTTACATAACATAATAATCCATTATTAATGCTAAATCTAAGACCAGGGGTTCATAAATTTAAACTCTAATCTACGTCAATTTAAATCTGAGAAATTATGCCACATTCCAGCCTAGGTTGCATTTACTAGTGTTATAAACTTTGCATATTTTAATTCATAATATTATTTTTTATATCATTATGTATATAGATTTAACCCTTAATTTTAATTGTATCAATTTAATTCATAGTTTTCTTTCAAATGTTATAATTTTATTCTAATAATGCATTTGTTTTACTATTGGTCCTAATTTTACCTTGCTTTACATGAATTACACCAGTTAAAGAACATTACGATATTTAGAAAAGAAAACAAGGTTGTCACATGCATGTGATTAAATTATCAGTGTGGATAAAATAATAAGATGAATGTATCTAAACCTTCATTAACCTAGGAACACTTTAATTAATAAGGGAATTACATTAAAAAAATAAAAATACAGGAATTAAATTCACAAGCTTTATGAAATATGAGTTTGGGATTATGTTATCGGCATGGCAAGAATGTTAGTGGTCAAGCAGCTTTATAAAAATTTGCGACTATCATTCACTACAAGTTAGATTATTGCTTTGGCAATAAAATTTTTGACCTTTTTTTTTGATAAATAAATTTATTACTTTGATAGCTGTGGAAATTGGAAGCAGAAAGCTTGAGGAAACAACTGGATGACCTAAGAAGCAGC
Organism: Simmondsia chinensis; assembly: GCA_018398585.1. Lineage (NCBI taxonomy): Eukaryota > Viridiplantae > Streptophyta > Magnoliopsida > Caryophyllales > Simmondsiaceae > Simmondsia > Simmondsia chinensis. The sequence continues at coordinate 10,267,387 of JAGTTD010000010.1, read as the reverse complement.
CACAGGTATTTCACTTGAATTCACATTTACATGCATTTTCATAAGGGGAAAACAATGATACACAAGGGCAGGTGAATTTGGCGAGTAACAAGAACATTATTCCTTAGATTATATTTTTTATAATCAAAAGTAAGTGATGCTTAGCATTAGTATCAAGTAGTATCGAAAAGTCACAATATAATCATGCAAACTGAAACGCTGGACTTATAATAGTGTCCGCATTACAAACATTCTAAAGCAACTAGTGATTATAATAAAGTCTTATCATCCAAGAACAAGGGACCACTGAATCTATAATATAAATGTACCATCCGAGCCTATAAATATTGCCAACACTTACATCTTCACAACAATCTATGGTAGTCCTCATCTTTTACTTCCACCTCTTGAAACATCCTCCGCTGCTCAAATTTTCCTTGTAGTGACTATTTGTCACTTGTCTCCGTTACTGCAAAATTCCAACGGCTTGCCTAGCTCCAGAGTCCATTGAGTTTTTTTACATATACATTTTGTTGTTTTTCGGGCGATTTTTTGTATTATACATTTGAGATTTTAGTTATACTTCTGAGATTAAACATACAGCTAGCAAGCCAACACGTTTACTAAGAAAGGAGTAATTGAGAAAACTTTACATTGGAGGGATAAAGAAGCTTGCATACGGGCCAGCTCTACAGTAAAATGGGGTAGATACCACTATGTTAACTTTTGAAATCTAGATAAAGCAACAAATCCACTATCAATGATTTATTTTAAATTAGTATAAGATTTACTTCTGAGAATGGGACATCTTCATCTCCTTTACAATGGAAAACACAATTTATAGGAACACAAATATTGGCATGAAATTAAAAGTACGACATAAGATTTTTATGACTTGACAAATTATATCTACATGAAAGTTGTAAAGTTCTCACTATTTCGAAAAAGAGTACAAGAGTAGCCTCAAGTACAAGATGCTTAGAGCCGTTGCCCAAAATGACTCAAAATAAAAAAATATTACTCAAAATGACCTATTTCAAAAAATATTTACCCAAATGGCCTCCATGTCATCAAATTTGAATTTTTTTGTTTGTTTTTGTTTTGAGAATACCTTCCCTTCTATGATAATAATTTTAAAAATAATAATTTATATAAAATATTATATAAACAAAAAGCTATTATTAAATAACTATAATAATGAGTAAATTAAAAAATTATGTATACATAATATTATTTAATATTTAACAAACAACTTACTTTAATTTTTTTTTTATTATGAATTACATATATAATTTAACTAAAAAGCATGTTATAAAGCTAAATATACATGATAATAAAAATATAATAAATATATTTAATTAATAATTAATAATTTATTAAAAATTAAATAAATAATTTAAAAAGGTTTAAAGTATCAAGTACCCAAAAAAAAAAAAAAAATTGATGATGTGGAGGCCATTTGGAAAAATATTTTTTAAAATGGGTTATTTTGGGTAATAGTTTTTTATTTTAGGCTATTTTGGACAACGGTTCAAATGCTCGCACAAACCTAGCATAAATTTTTAGCCAAAAACGAAACTCTGGTGCCCTCAAAATCTGGTCCCAAATGGGGTAAAAAGAACAAGTATTTGTAAAAGATCTCTCAGTTTGGAGATCAATCTGCATACATAAAAGAACAATGATTTATTCCCTAAGAATTCTTAAAGCATATGTACACTAAAGTCTTTCTATTAGTATAAACCGGAACTGGCGAATATCATAATACTTAATTTTGTGAATGCAGGCAATTTTTGGGACAAGAACTCTGGCAATTGAGCGTTGAAGAATTAGAGAATATGGAGCACCAACTGGAATTAAGCACTAAAGCCCTTCGTGCTAGAAAAGTAAGATTTATATTTCATGGAAGATTTATATTGTTGTTATTCATGTACAAAAGTTATTAGCAAAACATATATTGTTCTTGTATCACACACGTTTTGTGAAAGGATTTAGTATTGTGGATCTGGCAGAAAATATATGCTGATTAATATATAATAGTAGTAAGAAATTTCGTATCGGAATTAAGAGAGAGAAAGACACTTTTCCTATTACAGTTGGGGTGCACCAGGGTTCTGCCTTGAGTTTCTTTTTGTTCATTCTAGTAATAGATGAGCTCACAAGACACATCCAATGAGAGGTACCTTGGTGTATACTTTTTGCAGATGACATAGTTTTGGTAGGGGATTCCCGAGCGGACATAAACGAGAAGTTGGAATTGTGGAGAGGTGCTTTAGAATCGAAAGGTTTAAGGATTAGCAGATCGAAGACTGAGTACTTGGAATCCAAATTCGATCATTCCACCACGATTAGCACAGAGGAGGTCAAGATCGAATCGGAGACCTTACTGAGTAAGGAAAGTTTCAAATACCTGGGATCCATGATACACCAGAATGGCGAGATGGATGAGGATGTCAATAACAGGATTAAGGTAGGCTGGCAGAAGTGGAGGATGGCATCCGGGGTGCTGTGTGATAGAAAGTTCCCGTTAAAGCTAAAGGGAAAATACTACAGGACGGTAGTAAGACCGGCTATGTTATATGGGGCAGAGTGTCGACCAATGAAACAGAATCAAACACAAAGGATGAAGGTAGCAAAGATGAGGATGCTGCGCTCGATGTATGGCCACACAAGGAAGGATAGGATCAGGAACGATATAATAAGAGGTAAACTGGGTGTAGCCTCGATCGAGAATAAATTGCGGGAGCACTGCCTAAGATGGTTTGGACATGTTATCAGGAGACCGACTACAGCCCCAATCAGGAGGTGTGAACAGCTTCAGACGATGCTGGGTAGAAGAGGGAGGGGAAGGCCAAAGAAGAGTTGGCTGGAGACGATCCATCACAACTTAACCCACCTAAACCTGAGAGTGGAGATGGCCTCAGATAGGGCACGATGGAGGGCTAGCATAAGGGTAGCGGATGTGGCAGCGTAGAATAGGGCGGCGAGCGACTTGTAGTTTAAGATTCCTAGGCAGCCATAGCCGCAAGTGGTGCATTGTAACAAACCTCGATGTTCGTTACGGCCAAAGTATGGAACTTAGGCCCAATGAGTGACAATAGAGGTTTAGATGAGATAAGAATGTGAAATAGAGTATGAGATGAGGAAGAAATAGAATATTGGAGATGAGAAATAGAAAGTAAAGATGAGAAAGTAGAATATTTCATATATTTGATAATTGGATGATTACAAATGAACTACAAAAAGCCTATTTATAGAAATATAACAAAATACTAAGATAATACTTGAGATTACTTAATTACATCAACAAAATCAAATAATATCTAATAATATCCTAAGGAATCTTCCTAACGGCTAGTAGGCGCGAGCAAGGGCATCCCAACGGCTAGTTAGGCGAGTCCAAGGTGTGGGCTGAGGTGCGGCGCGGCACTGGGAAGCAGCGCTAGGGACGCGGCCTGGACACGGGCTTGACAAGGCCTTGGCATTGTCATGACAAGGCTGGGGCGCGACTGGGCACGGACCAAGACACGGGCTGGACATTGTCATGACACGGCTGGTACACGACTGGGCAGCTACTGAGACAATGACTTGACATGGCTGGGGCACGGCACTGGTAGCGACCCTGACAAGGCTGAGGCAGCGACCTTGGCACGGTCCTGGCATTGTCACGGACCAAGGAATATCATGTCCGTGACATTCCCGCCCCCTTAAGTTCATCCTTGTCCTCAAGGATGCGATGACGGTGCAACCTTTGGCTCCCGGATCTCTTTCGTTTGTTTGCCCCTTTGTCACCCTATTATTGCCCATATCCTTTACCTTAGTTTGTCCCCTTGTCCCCCTATTATTATCCATATCCCTTACCTCTATTCCCGGCTCGAAAGCCAAGATGGATGACTTGGGCCCTTGAAGATTTTAGTTCCGATCCTGGTTCTTGGAAAGCATTCACATGACCGGTCCTTCTTCTTCTTGGTTTTTAGCCCGGTTCCCTTCTTTATGTGCGATCCACTATGTTGCTGCTGCGTCTCTTGCTGATGCTGTACTGACCGTACATCAGCACCACTCGGTGACCTTAGATTTGGCACGGAAAGATCAAGGAAGGGATCCTTGACAGCGGCTTCGGTGCTCGTAACTTGTTCCTTGTCCTTAAGTTGTGGAGGCTCATGGGTCAAGGCATTTTCAAAGGACCCATGCGTTTCCTCAACCAAGGGGGGCTCTTCCGGTTCATCTTCGATGTCAACGGGCAATTCTTGGGAGAATGGTTTGTCCGACGTATGAAGGACATCACCCATCCCCACATCTTGCGGTTTGACAAGGGCAGTTGGCTCAACCGGTTCTTGCTTAGCCATGGCTTCTAAAGGAATCAAGTCAAGATCGTTTTTCTCGGGGTCTATTCCTGGTTATGCATGTATTGCTTCAATTTTTCGTTCAAGGAATCGAGGGTTGCTGTCATCTCCTTCGTCACATCGTTATAGTTGATGAGTTCTTTGTGGATCATATCAATACCTTCTTTAAGAGGTGTTAACATTACAATGTCTAGTGCACAACAATGGTCATAGACATTTCTTCTATGTAGCCCTTGGCGTGCATTTTTAGCTTCCTCCCAAGAAGTATATTTTACATGTGCTTCAACTTTTATGGATGAAGTTGAAATGATAACAATTTCCTCAACGACACCATAGATAGAAAAGACTTGGTTGAGAACATCCATTGTAATGGGAAAAAGAAGACCCGTTACCTTAACCAATAATGTGGCCATCTCAATGATGTTCTTGAACCCCTTTCTTGAAAGGCTTCAGTTTAATCACTATGGCAGCAGCGAAGGCTTGAATTCCTGAATCCTTGACTTTGCCCACTTGCTCGTAACATGTTCTGATACAAACTGTAACGAACCTCGATGTTCGTTACGGCCAAAGTATGGAACTTAGGCCCAATGAGTGACAATAGAGGTTTAGATGAGATAAGAATGTGAAATAGAGTATGAGATGAGAAAGAAATAGAATATTGGAGATGAGAAATAGAGAGTAAAGATGAGAAAGTGGAATATTTCATATATTTGATAATTGGATGATTACAAATGAACTACAAAATGCCTATTTATAGAAATATAACAAAATACTAAGATAATACTTGAGATTACTTAATTACATCAACAAAATCAAATAATATCAAATAATATCCTAAAGAATCTTCCTAGCGGCTAGTAGGCGCGGGCAAGGGCATCCCAACTGCTAGTTAGGCGCATCCAAGGCGTGGGCTGAGGTGCGGCGGGGCACTGGGAAGCAGCGCTGGGGACGCGGCCTGGACACGGGCTTGACAAGGCCTTGACATTGTCATGACAAGGCTGGGACGCGACTGGGCACGGACCAAGACACGGGCTGGACATTGTCATGACACGGCTGGTGCGCGACTGGGCAGCTACTGAGACAATGTCTTGACATGGCTGGGGCACGGCACTGGTAGCGACCCTTACAAGGCTGAGGCAGCGACTTGGGCACGGTCCTGGCGTTGTCACGGACCAGGGAATATCGTGTCTGTGACATGCACTTATATGCTGATTATTTTATCTTCTGATGACTCGGCTGTTTTCTTGGCTTACATATATACTTAAGTGCTTGCATGTCTATTTCCTTCACTCATTTGGCGATAAATTGTTGGTTTTATTTGCAGGCGCTCCTGTACTTCAGGATGGGGGTCCTTGGAAACAGTCTCCTTTCCACTCGGAAGGGGTATGGCTGCGTACATATACCCCTCCCAGACCCTGCTTTAGCGGGAGCCGCGAGGCACTGGGATTGTTGTTGTTGTTTTAATTAAGAGAGAGAAAAGATTAACATATATGTATAATGGGGCATTTCATTTAATGTTGTATTGTTTTGTGATGGCAATCCCATTTGGGCTCGTTCGAAACTTTATGCATACAAACTCAGTTGGGTTAAGTACTAATAAAATTTTACATGGTATGAAATGACTTGGATGATCCTAGACTTTTGTTTATCGAGTCAAGTCCTTGATAAAATGGGTGCATTTGATTTTGAGGCGACAAGTACCTCTCCAATGAATGGTGAATCGAACTGGAAGTAGTTCATAGTTGGAAGGGAAAAGGTAACGGGCATCAAGGGGATTCCCCTCTTCCCAATTATCAAAAAAAAACCCCTAGAAAAAAAAAAGGAAAAAGAAGGTACCGCATGCAATTGAAAAGATTCACATGTAGGAAAGCCGATTAGGAACACCACGTCTAATACTAGTAGGAAATTCCACATAAAAGTCGTGAGGAGAGATCAACATTTAAGTTGAGTTGATTACTTCATAGAATGTCAATTAATTTTAGAATAGAACTTCACTTGAGATCGTATATGGACCTCTTATATGTTAATTTTATAAGTTGGATCTGTGAAACTTTACAGGGCTTCTAAGTTATTTATTAATAAAAAAAAAAGCAACAATTACTATTTGTGTTACACATTGTATAATTTGCAGGAGCAGATTTTGAAGGACAAAATTCAGCAACTAAATCAAGAGGTCACTCAATTAATTACCAACAATTTTCTTCCTATTTTTAAAATTTTTTTTTTACTTTAAAGGTAATGTATTAACAAATATTCTAAGTTTTTGAATATGATTTCGTGTGGTTTAATTCCAGGGAATTTTGATACACCGGGAGAATATGGAACTGCACAAAAAATTGAACTCCATGCATCATGAGATTGTTGAATTACAAAAGAAGGTTTGCCATTATCTTTTATATTTAAAATTGATAGCCGGTCCCCGATTTGTCCCAATAGTTGGGGTTGTAGTTGGCTGACCATGGAACGCATGTCGGAATCCGCCATCCCCATTCCCAAGGAATTACTTATTTCAAAAAAAAAAAAAAAATTAGAATTGATACTCAACATTCTATTCCATAATATTTATCTGCAAAGTGCAATGCCATATGAGAGGATTCTCGTTTGCCAGTTTTTTCAAACAAAACCACTTGATACATCCCAAATATTACCAAAAAAACAAATTAAAGCTGTCCGGCGACTAATAAGTTTAATTATCATTTTCTCAAACTAAAGTCTAATTGATGTTTATGTTTCAGGTTTTGGAAAAAAAGGAAACGCAAGAAACTCATGATTTCGGGACAACCCATTTGCCAACCCAACTTCAGCTAAGCTAACCAGGATAGCAAGATAATTATAAAACTATTTATGAAAATTACTTGTCAGTGCTCCTCGTTATTTTTGTAACAGAACTTCAAAAAAGGGTGTAGTGTGTAATACAAATATGAACCCTGATCATATACGCACATATATTTTTACAATTTTAAGAAGAAAAAAGGGACAAACGTGTTTTGTTGCATCGAGAAAGGTATTGCATGGATTTTTCTTTTAAAGAATGGAATCATTGGAAGAACTATGGGGAGACGCAAAACTTTAATATTAATAGGGTATTTTATTATCAAACCAAAATTGTTATTGTCATAACAATATCATTATGTCCAATAAAACTTTGTGGCTATCATTTTCTGCAAGTCACATATTACTCTAACAATAACAAATTTCGATGTTAATATTCTTATAGTTTCAACATGCACAAAAGATTGTTATAAATGCATGAACACACAATAGAAGATAAAATTAGAAATGAGTATGGTTGGGTTAAGCTAGTTAAGTTAAGATGGAAAGTAGAACAAAAAAGAAAAGATTAGACTCCTTCATAAAAGAGAACACGAAGTATTTCCTTGTCGCGGACTATAGGCAAAGCCGAGCATGCAATGGTTTGCTTTGCCCATTTTGTGCCTCCAACTTGTGGCTTTTTCTTCTTAAGGTATTATTTTATTTCTTTTTTTGCTTTGTTTATACTGTATAAACTCTCTCTATGATGTTAAGCTTAATTTTTAATTTTAAAAAAAAAAAAAACAGAGAGAACACAAGGTATTATGTTTAAAATGTGCATTACCCACTCTTGGATTGGTTTTTCTTTTTAAAGAATTTTATTATACTCTTTATCAATGTATAAAATAAAATAAAAACAGAAGATCTTGTTTGATTAGAGTTCATACAAGATATAACATGAAGTGCAAACTGACTCTACTTCTTATAGTCAACCTGAAAAATTATTAATTCCATGTAACAACTATTAGGACAATAGTTATCTTCTAGATCTAGATATGATAAGATCTGGTGTTATTAGATTTATATCTCTATGATTGGGTTGCTTTATCTCATCTTGTATGTTCTCCCTCTATTCCATGTACAATCCTGGCATCCCCGGTTTTGTATGCCACAATAATAACTTATTCTCATATTGCATCAGAGCAATTCTGAGACGGTAACCCTAAATTAAACCTTTCCCCCTCCCTTCAAGTGGCACTGTTCCCGACTTTCCCTTTCTTTGCCGCATCCTTTTCCTTAATAGTAATAAGGGTTTAGTAGCACCAAAATGCACTCGGTTATGGCTTCCTCCTTGTGCCTCACCCTACACGTACCATCTCCCCGACCAAACCTCAAGCATAGGTCATCACCATTGACACCCCTTGTCAGTTGCACCACCAACGTACCCTCCTACGGCCTTGTTTTGGTGAGCAGTTCTCCATCCAGCTTTCCAACTCTCGGTACATTAAATACCCCAATCTCTTCTCTGAACTCCACCCATGGCGCACCTTACCTCACCTCCTTTCTACTGCCCATGCTTAACACCCAAAATATTAGTCATTTTTCCTCTCTCTCTCTCTCCCCATTACTGGACCACCGTTGGCACTAGCATATGCACCCGCTCCTTCTTTGTTTTTAGCGTCCACAGTCACAAATGTCATTACCATCAAATTAGAAAGCTCTATCGACTACTCTGTGTGGTGTGAACAAATTTCTATGATTTTTCGTGCTCATCGACTCATGGGACTTGTTGATGGTGCGTTTCCCTGTCCTACTCCATACATTATTAACCATGGCGAGTCTTCCATATCCAATCTTGAACATATGACATGGAGCTACACGGATCAAAGCATTCGATCATGTATCGCTGCTACCCTTTCCCGCCCCGTCCTCAACGATGTCATCCGTCAACCAGCCTTTAATGATATGTGGGATGCACTTAACAATCGTTTCCCCGATCACTCTCTTGCCCAGGAATTTGATCTTCGCACTCAATTAGATCTTTTATGAAAAGATAACAAAACTCTTGTTGCCTATCTATTTGAACTCAAATCTATCGCCGATGATCTTGCTGTTATTGATTCCCAGCCTCTAATAGGAACTCATCAACTATGCTCTATTTGGACTTCCCCTAGAATATCACGCCTACAGGACCTATTAGTCAATCTTTCTTTCGAAGAATTGAAGGCCTCCCCTCAATGAAGAAGAAGCTAAAGCCCGACTAAATGGCTTCTCAAGTATTGACCATGGTCATGCACTTGCAACCAACAGTCAACCTAGGGACAACTCATGTGGTGGTGGTGGTGGTGGTTGTGGTTGTGGCGGTTGTGGCTGTGATGGCCATGGTGATAGTAACCCCAATCGTCAAGGGGATTTTAGAGGGCGCAGACCGGGCGAGCAAGGTCAATAATCACCACAACACTCGGGTGGCTCTCCGATAGGGGGCTCTAGTCGTTCTCTTACTAGATCTCTCCTCCACACTTGGCTGCCTCAGTTAAGACATGCAGGTAACACTCCTTGCCAGTTTGGTGATAGTATACTAGGTCCCGGACCTAGCATTTGCCAAATTTGTAAACAATTTGGTCATATAACATTTGAATACCTACAAAGATATATCCAATATAACCTCTCTCAATCCCTCTCTGCTTTGTCCATCCGTCAGCCGACTTACTACACATGGTACCCTAACTCCAGACTGTCTAATCATGTGACATCTAATTTAGGAGCACTTCGAGACTCTCGTTCCTATCTAATGGTTCTAAGTCGATCTTAGTTGGCAATGGGTCATTATTTCCTCTCACTCTTACTTGGTCTGCTACTATCCCCACTAAGTCTCGTGCATTAAAATTGTCTCGTGTGTTTTTAGTTCCAATCTTACTCACAACTTACTATCAACCAAGCAACTTTGTCGTGATAACAACTATATAGTTAAGTTTGACTCTAACTCTTTTTAGGTCAAGGACAAGGATACGGGCACGCTTTTACTTCGGATGCATAGTCAAGACTCCATATAAGGATTTTCACTGCACCACATTAGACTTGTTTCCCGCTCTACAACAACTAACATTGAGCACAGAAGTTAAGGTCATCTAGGGACTAATGTTTTTAATATTTTGAACAAAAGTTGTTTAATTTCAGTTCGTTCTTCAGATGTTGAACATTGTGCTATTTGTTGTTTATGAAAGTCACGTCGTTTATCCTTTACTCATGTTATTGATTCTACTAATAGTCCTTTAAAGCTGTTTGAAATTTGGAAAGCCCCCTTTCCTTCAAACTCTGATATTAAATATTGTGTTATTTTTATGAATGACTTTTCATGCTTTACATGGATTTATCTCATGTGAAAGAAAGATAAAGTTTGTGATTTTTTTGCCTCATTTAAAGCTCTCATAAAAAATCAGTTTGATTGTAAAATTAAGTGTTTTCAAAGTGATGGAGGTAGTGAATTTGATAGTCAGAAAATTTGAGCTCTTTGTCGAACTCATGGCATTCATTTTCGTGTTTCTTGTCCTGATACTCCACAACAAAATGGGGTGCTAGAATGTAAGCATCAGCACATTAGTGAAATGGTGTGGACGCTTCTTTTTTAGGCTCAACTTCCAACTCTTTTTTTTTTGTAGATATAGCATGCATTGCTTGTTTTATTAAGAATTGTTTGCCAACTCCAACTCTACAAAATCTTTCCCCTTTTCAAAAATTGTTTTGCATAACCCCATATTACAATTCTTTTCACATCTTTTGGAGTGCATATACCCAAACATCACACCCTGTACTGCTCATAAATTAGCTCCACGAGCAATTCCATGTGTATTCTTTGGATATGTGTTGCGTTACAAAGGGTATCGATGTTTGAATCCTCAAACAATATGTGTTCATATTCGGCGCAATGTTCACGTTGTCGAAATACTTTTTCCTTATAAGGTCCTAGTGACCCAACACGCTCCAGTGCCCGACAAACCTGGGTTGTTAGAAATACTCATTACCATTTCACATACCTTCCCCACATTAGAACCTCACATGACACATGTTGACCATGAGTCCATACTCTTCACTAAGCCATGACCATTACCCGCGCCATTAAGGAGTGCACCCCAACCCACAACCACTAGTCCATCGTCTGGCTTCCCAATTGTCTCACCGACTAGTATTGCAGCATCCCCCATACCCTTGTCTAGCCTTGCTACTGCAGAATTACGGTGCCTCAATTCCTTCCCTCCCTTGACTTGGATTGGGTCTCATTTGAGTCACTAGTGACTATCTCAACTACTACTGACACTCATCCTATGCGCACTAGGCTCAAGGACGGTATCCTTAAGTCCAAGCATGTTCTATACTCGTCTACTATCCTGGTTATTTAGGTGCCCACCTGTTTTTCCCAGGTTGTTAAAAGTCCTTAATGGCAAGAAGCCAAGGCTGAGGAACTTAATGCTATAATCCTCAACCATACAAGGGATTTAATTCCTCCCTCTTCTAACAATAATGCTATTGGCAGCACTTGGAAATATATGGTTAAGTGCAAATCTGATGGGTTTCTTGAATAATTCAAGGATAGGTTAGTGGCTCAAGGTTTTCGCAAATGAGAAGCCGTAGACTCTTTCAAAACCTTTAGTCTTGTTTTCAAACCCTTCACTGTTTGTTTCATCCTTGCACTTGCTATCACCTATTCCCTAACTTGATGCCAAGAATGCCTTTCTTCATGGATACCTCAATGAGGAAGTCTATATGAAGCAACCTCAGGGATTTGCCCATCCTAAGTTTCCTAACCATGTATGTCGCCTTCACAAGGCACTTTATGGGCTCAAACAAGCGCCACAAGCTTGGTTTGATATTTTTGCACATTCTTGTTAAGTCAGGGTTTCCATCATGGTCGAGCTGAACCCTCTTTTTTAGTCCTTCGCTCTTCCAAGCGCCTCCTTTGCTTACTTCTTTATGTTGATCACATTATTTTGGCTAGTTCAAACTTGCAGTTGCTTACCGACATTATCCAGGCCCTATCACGACAATTTTCCATGAAGGACCTTGGTTCCTTATATTACTTGGAATTGAGGCCAAACGAAGTGAGAAAAGACTCTTTCTTACTCAACATAAGTATATGGTTGATCTACTAGTAAAACATGACATGCTTGACTCTAAATCCGCTCAAACACCAATTCCAGCCTAGCCCCAATCTTCACTAACTGAAGGGGAATTACTTGCTGATCTAACTGAGTATCGAAATGTAGTAGGGACGCTTCAATACTTGGCCATGACTTGAATCAATATTTGTTATGTTGTTAATCATGTCTCTCCATTTATGGATACTCCCAGGACCATTCATTGGTAGATGGTAAAACGAATACTATGGTATCTTAAACTCAAGCTTGACCATGTTCTCACCTTTCAACTCGGATCCTGCACCTCTATCACCGCATTCACTGACACTGACTGGAGTGGTTGTTCTAGTACTGGGCGTTCTACTACTGTCTATGCTCCTTTTCTCGGGCCAAATTTACTCTCATGGCTTTCGAAGAAGGAGCCTACTTTTGCCAAATCCACTAGTGAATCAAAATATAGAGCTGTGGCCAAAAGGGATTGGATTAAATATCTAATGCATGACCTTGGATTACGACATATAAGCTAATTACTGTTTACTGTGACAATATTTATGCCACTTATCTTTCTGCTAAAACAATTTCTAATGATCGTAGTAAGCATGTGGATGTAGACTTTTATTATGTACGTGAGAAGGTACGTCAGGGCAATCTCTAGGTTCGATACACTCCTACCACTGGATAGGTGGCTTATATCTTCGCCATGGGTCTTTCCACTGATTACTTTCACATTCACAAAGTCAATATGCACGTTGGTCCCCCTGTTCAGATTGAGGAGGCATATTAGCATAATAGTTTATCGTCAAACTCTAGATATGTTGAAATCCATTGTTATTAGATTTTATCTGTATGATTGGGTTAGCTTATCTCATCTTGTATATTCTCCCTCTATTATATATACGATCCATGCATCCCTTGTTTGGTATGCCACAACAATTACTTATTTTCAAACCTCATTAAAGCATCGCGTAGTACATACAACTGCTGGACATTGCAAATTATCCCTCTATTACTTGTTTTATCCCCTCCATGTCCGTAATGATTTTTATTTCATCAGTTCTTTTTTACGCCTTCCTCGACCATCTCGATTCGTGGCTAAAATGGTCTCATGAAATGCTACCATACCATGAATCAGATCAGAGGTGGACCTAATGCCCATGCCTCCTGCATCATCACATATGTCGTTACCACAACACCCATTGAAGCCCACTGGTATCTCCGGTCGTGGCTCTCCTATACCATTCGGCACCTCCATCATGAGACCAATCGGAACCCACACTCCTTGCTATTTCTGCACCTACTCCAGCTGCTGCTGTAGGCTTGGATGCTGGTGATGGCTCCCGTAGTCGATGCGTCCAAATTTTCGATAGGGAACTCTACCGACTAGGTGATTAGCTCATCAAAGGTCCCTCCTCTCCCTGTTTGGCCTATTACTTCACTTGCACCCTGTCGAGCACACTGTGGCTCCAAATCTTCACCCTATGCACATGAGACTCGAGGATGGTATACGTAAGTCCAAACACATTCTCTCCCTGTCCTCTAGTACTATAGTGCAGGGGCTCACATGTTTTCCCTAGGCTGTCAAAAATCCTAAGTGGCAGGAACTCATGGCTGAGGAATTTAATGCACTTATTCGAAACACTCATGGGATCTTGTTCCCCTTTCCCCTAATCATAACATTATAGGGAGCTGTTATGCTCGGGATTGAACCACAAGCGTAAACTAAGTATAATTTGGATAGGTTGAGAATATGAGATGAGAAAGAAGGGAAATTAGATGAGAATTAGAGAATTGGGGATGAGAAAATAGAGAGAGTTAGATGAGAGAGAGAATTGATCTCTAAATGAGATATTTGTTTATAAATTTCATTCCTTCCTCTGAACATTACATCCCTCACTTATTTATAGCAATCTACTACAAGCTAATGCAATGAATCTAGACAACCGACTTAGATAGGAACCATCTAGAACCATCTAGAATGCAACTAACTAATATTTGAACTTATTATTGTTGGCGCCAAATGCAAAAACAGTAGCAATCAGTTCAACAGCAGCAGCAACATGCACAGTAGCAGCATTAACAGAATTTTAACTACCAACTACAAGTCCCGCCATTAAGCCAATTTAAATCCATGCCTCGGATTCTCGGTTTATAACAGGAGCATACGGAGAACATGGAAATATAAGGTCAATTACAAGCCTGATGGTTCAGTTGATCGTTTGAAGGCTAGATCGTCGCTCAAGATTTTCACCAATGCGAAGGTTTAGAGTACTTTAAAACTTTCAGTCATGTTGTCAACCTACTACCATCAGGTTTATTCTTACTCTTGCTATTACTAGAAAATGGTCCATTCGCCAATTTGATGTCAACAATGTGTTTTTACATGGTTTTGTAAATGCAGAAGTTTACACGAAATATCCCAAGGGGTTTGTTCATCCTAAATTTTTTAATCATGTTTGCTGCTTGTGCAAGGCTCTTTATGGATTTGAATAGGCACCTGGAGCCTTGTTTCATTAGTTCTGTTCGTTCCTTTCAAGTTTTGGGTACCACTGTAGTAAGGACGACCTCTCTTTCTTCACACATTGTTCACCTCTGGGGCTTATCTACCTTCTTCCCTACGTTGATGACCTTCTTCTGAATGCCTCTAATTCCTTTCTTCTTTAGCACCTAAGCACCTTATCCACCCAATTTTCCATGAAAGATCTTGGCCCCTTACATTATTTCCTTGGTATTGAAGCTAAACCTTCACGATGTGGATTTTTTCTTACTCAAAACAAATATACCCTTGATTTTTTTAGCAAGGATGACATGCTTGAAACAAAGCTTGTTCAAACCTTGCTTCCTGCCTGGGTACAACTATCTCTAACTAATAGAGATTTACTTGATGTCCCGACTGAGTACCGCAATGCAGTATCTGCCCTTTAGTACCTCACTATGACTCGTCTTAATATTTATTTTGTTGTTAACTGTGTTTTCTGGTTTTTGTTTGCTCCCAGGTCCTCTTATTGGCAAATGGTAAAGCGTATTCTTTGGTATCTCAAATACACACCTGACTGCAGTCTTACCATCTCCCGAGGAACCTGCACAACCATTACTGCCTATGTTGATGCTGATTGGGGGAATGCCCTGGTTTTTCTCTGTTCCTTAGTCCAAACCTTATCTTTATGCATGGTAGTTTGATTCTGTAGTGTCACCATTGAGTTTGTTGATGTATTTTCAAATAATGTGATAAGAATTGTGAATAAAGTGTTTAAGGTTGGTCCCAAAGTTTGTTTGATATATTTTGAAGTGTGTTGGGATGTGTGTCGACACATAGGGCTGGCGTGTCGATGTACATTCTTACAGAACAGGGATGCAGAGGTGTGCGTCAACACACACGGCCCGTGGGTCGACACATAGATCAACAGAACCTTATCTACATAACTGTGTGTGGACACACAATGACAGATTTTTACTAGTTTTTTAGTGTTAACTTCCACCCTTCGTGCGCTTTCGTTGAGGCATGTTTTGGAATGTCTCTTTGCACTAATATATATATATATATATATATATATATATATATTCCCTTCATGTGTTTGATTAAGAAATGATCAAATGATTTGAAAGAACTTGTTTCATTGTTCCTGATAACACCGTTCTCATACATCTCTTCTACATCTCCCTTTACATACGCTCAATCTATTTTACATTAGGTTATCGTTGTATCCCCGAGACTATTTCATATGCTGAAATATGTTTTAAGGAAAGTGGCATCATGCCTCGAAACCTGTAGATCGATTTGATACCCGGTACTTGCGAATTGTAAGTGTTTGATCCAACAATGTCTGGTTACCTGGTTCTCGGTACTTTTGGGAGTTTACACCAATAATCTTAAGACTTAGTTCATTAATTGAAATGGCGCTTTCACTTTCTGTGATTTGATGTCGAATCATGTGAGGTTGGAGAAAATGATGAATGGAGAGAATTGGTACGGCTTCTTGGATCTATCCTTGTGTGAATGACTATGGACCAAGGTATGTCATTTAATTTTTTAAAATCATGAAATCATGATGCACTAAGATGAATGAGAATTTGGGTTTGTGCTTTATTCATGAGGCACATGGTTAATTTGCATATGGTTTGATAACATAATTCAAGAATTCATGATGGTGGTCAAGTTGGGCATGTATAAGGATAATAGAAAAATGCCTTTATGCTTTTTGATTTGCATCCAATTAATGGAGTCAAGTTGTGTGAAATCTTGTACATTTGATTCGGGATAAAATCACAAAGTTCTATAATGCCTAAGAAAGAGTGGTTGATGCATTGTTGTTTATGCATGAAAGTATATTTACTTGTGGGGTTGAAATTCCAAAGATAACAACTCTTAATTTTCAGTTTAGGAATTGTTTTGATATGTTATTGAAAGGTGAATAATATCCAAGATCTGAAAAGTAAACCCTTGAGACTGAGGAAAACAAGGTATAGCTCAGGCCCCTCCGCTCCACCACTGACCTCTAATTGAAATCTAAACTCAAAATTTGAAAGACAACCCAGCAGTTATATATCATGAATATTGATCAATGATGAGCATACATGTGAAATCAAATCAAATCACGATAATTTTCAATTTGAGCATTATTTTGTTGTGGCTTGCATCATGAATTTAACAACAAAGTGCGCTAGAATTAAATGGATAATAAATTAAATTATGAAGAAATACTCAATATAAATTAGTATACATGATTTGAGTATTAAAATAAAATAAATTAAAAGGAAAATCCTTATTTAGCGTGGTTGTTGATACTAAGCGCCGAAACGATTCCAAAACTGGAAATAATAATAATAAAGTTGGATGTATGCTCTGTTACAAATTGGTGATATGAGGGTTCCAGCACTTTGTATAACCATGACTATAATTCATAATAATTATGATGGTTGAAATCAAGTACAAACTGTGCGTTGTGGGTAGTAAATTCATTGTTGCATGAATTTGTAATTTGATACAATCAGATTGAGGTTAAATGCATGTACGTTAATAACTATGTGGATATAATCCCATAATAAATATGGGTATATTTTTTCATTTTTGTTTTGACAGTAATTGAGTCAATCTCTTGTACGTATTGTTCTTTGACGGAATTGATTTTATGGCATAATGAAGTGAGCAATAGTAGAGTTGGAAAATCATGGAAAAGGATTGAGTATAATCATGCTTATATGTTAATATAACTAATACATGCGTGTCCATAAAATTTAAAGTAAGAGCATGGATATTAATATGATTGTGTGATTTGTGCTCATATGCATGTTAGTAATACTATAGATGTATTATTTCATTATATTGAAGATGATGCATCATAAAAATGTTTTGTGTAACTATGTATATTGATGTGGTTATGAGGACAATATGTCCATGATTCTTAATATGGTGATGAACTCTTCGGCGTTGTTATTTATAACAATGAATGACGTCTGCCTATTTGATTAAATGAAAAAGATGTGAATTTGAATGTATTAGTGGATCTTGAAATTTGAGATAATATTACATGGGTTGATCCCTAATGTGACTGATATAAAGATATTCAAATTGAAATTCATGATTATGAACAGTGAAAGAAAGTGTATTAATGCACTTAGAAATGATGACTTATAGTTTCATAACTAGCCACATGTTTTTGATGGGTCTTCCAATGTTATTGTTATTGTAAATCTCACAAATACTTGCAAAATCCTTGCAAACAGGTAACCCAAAGATCTTAGGTGTTGAGGCTATGTAATCACTTTCCTTAAGGCTTATTTCGGTATACGAAATATCCTTGGGGATACAACAACAACCAAATATGGAGTAAAGATGTGTATGAGGAGAGATTGACAAAGATGTAGTGAGAAATGATTAAGTTTAACAAACTAAACAATTGAATTCACACAAGAACACAAGACCACATGAAGATGTTCTTCTATTCCGTTTGTTCTTGTAATTTTCCAATCAATTTCATATATTCAAGTAGTAAATCAAGTATCAAATGGAAGAATATATGTGTATCAAATAGAAGAAGACGCCCCAAAGAAAACCCAAGAAAAAAACACAAAAACCGGGAAAGAGGCATCAAGATAACTACCAGAAAGCAGGTCTGTGTGTCGACACACAGCGCTTCTATAAGGTTATGTGTCGACACACGGGCCATGTGTGTCGACACACACCTATTCGCCAGTGGTACTGTTGGATTGTTTGTCGACACACATGGCCCATGTGTCGACACACACCCCTCATATGTTTTAAACACTTAAACACATACTAGGACTGTCTCATATACATTTTATACATACATTAAACAATATTTTACATATTTATCAATACAAATTTTGAAAATACACTAACAATCCCCCACCATTTTCAAAATACAATCAATCTCAATATGACATCTCGAATAAAGGACACCACATAGTGCATCAATGTGGGTGTCCTGCGATTGAGCCCCCAGTTAGTGAAAGGGCCATACAGTTAATCGGATCGAAAATGGTAGGCCAAATTTGAACCATACAACCCATTTGACTAACTGACTATCCAATCACGCACTAGGCGTACTCCCCGTACACACCCTACACCTCCCAGATCGACACATTTGTGGCCTTGTGTCCTGTACCCTTCCTGATTATTTCAGGGCCAAACCCTAAGTCTAAAATCACCCCTTTGAAGCAGCCAAACTTTAACACGCACTAAGGTGCCTGTTGTTCCATGTACACTTCCTCCTCTAGCTCACCATTCAGGAATGCCGTTTTGACATCCATTTGATGTATCGCTAGTTTATAAATAAAGGCAAGGCCAATCAATATCCTTATCGTCGATGTTCTTGCCACGGGGGCATACGTGTCAAAGTAGTCCAACCCATGCTTTTGGGTGAACCCTTTAGCCACCAATCGGGCCTTGAACTTGTCAATCGTTCCATCGACTTTCATCTTCTTTTTGAAAATCCATTTACACCCGATGGGCTTATCCAGGTATTATTACCTAAGATGGAATCCATCTCATCAATCACAGCCTCTTTCCAAAAAGATGCATCATGAGATCTCATTGCCTCATTAAATGTCATGGGATCAGCTTCCATGACACAACAATATGGAGTCACTTGGTCCACATCATTCCAGGAACCTTCTACTAAGAACGTGTAGAAGTCCGAACCGAAATATTTCTCTTTCCTTGCTCTCTTATTCCTTCGAAGTTCTAGAGAACTTTCAGGGTCATCTTCCCTCTCATGATGAACATCGTCATATGACACTTGAGTGTCACTTTCAATCGGTACATAGTCCCTCTGTCTAGGGATCGAGGTAAACCGATTCTCATCAAATATCGCATCTCTTGATTCTATTATTGTATTTGCATTGATATAATCATTAGCTTCGATTACATAGAACCGATATGCCTTGCTACGAGACGCATAACCAACAAACATGCAATCAATGCCTCTTTCACCTAACTTTTTAAGTTTAGGTTCAGGGACTTTAACAACTGCCCTATACCCCCACAGTTTCAGATAGTTCAAATTAGAGGCTCGTTTGTTCCACAGTTCATATGTGGTTATCTTATTTCCCTTATTTGGAACTCTATTCAATATGTGACAGACTGTTAACATAGCCTCACCCCAAAACCCATCGGTGAGACAGGAATAGGATAACATGGAATTAACCATTTCAGTTAGAGTCTGATTTTTTCGCTCAGCCACGCCATTCTGTTGTGGCACATATGGAGCAGTTATTTCATGTATAATTCTGCTGGTTTTGAAATACTTAGGATCGTAGTATCCCCCACCACAGTTCGACAGGCATTTGAGGAAGGTCTCACAGTGTATTTCAGCTTCTGCTTTGTAAGCATTAAATCAATCAAGCTAATAATCTTTTTGACTTATTTGATATACATAATAAAATCTTGAACTATCATCTATAAATGTCACAAAATAATGCTTTCCACCAAAGCTCGGTGTGTATTTGAAATCACATAAATCGCTATGTACTAGGTCAAGTACATAAGTCTCTCTTTGCACTGAAGGAAATGAAAATTTAGTTATCTTAGTTAACATGCACATTTTGCATTTATCATCAATTTTATCTATGTGTGGAATCAAGGAAGAATTAACAATTTCATGCAATCTACGAAAAATCACATGACCTAACCTTTGATGCCATAAAAACAACGAATCAAGCATATAAATAGAACTATCAATTTTATTATCAATGTTCATCTTGAACATACCATTACACATGTACCCTTTTCCAACAAAGACTTAACCCTTAGACAAAACAAACTTGTCGGCCTCGAAAACCAACTTGAACCCAAACCGATTTAACAGGCCACCGGAAACGAGATTCTTCTTCACATCCGGAGCATAACATATATCGGTTAAAGTAAGGGTTTTTCCAGAGGTGAAAAGTAAATCTACTTTTCCCTTCCCTTTAACCGGTATAGTCGCCCCATTACCCATGAACAACATAGTTCCGTTGTCCATGGGTTCAAAAGTCGTGAAGAACCCCTTGTCCTTACACACATGTCTCGTGGCCCCCGAGTCAACCCACCTAGAGTTATCACTCTTACGTAGGTTGACTTCCAATATCATCTCCACGAACCTATCGTTCGAATATTTGGCACGATAATCAAGTCCTTTGCCTTTATTCTTTTTAAGGAAATAATAGTCCTTACGTAAGTGACCGGGCTTCTGACACTCCCAACAGACCATTTTTGGCCTCTCGTCATTCTTCTTCTTTTGGAAGTGTCTGGTTCTTTTGGGTCACTTGCTTGACCGGCCTTCTTCCGTGATATTGATTTTACCAACATCACCAAGGCGGTCTTTGTTGTCATTCTGTACCCTGTAACCTTCCTCAACACGTAAATGGTTAGCCAATTCCTCAATTGACATATCCTCCTTCTTATATTTAAGACTTTTCTTAATATCTTTCAAAGAAGGAGGAAGTTTGTCAATTAAGGAAGAAACAACTATGGTATCGTCCATGTTTATTTTATGTTGTTTGAAATTATTCAATATTTATTCGATTTCATGGAATTGCTCCATAACAGGATGATCATCTACCATTTTATAATTATTAAACTGACTAACTAGGAACTTTTTGCTTGTAGCATTCTCGGCCATATAGCGTACCTCAAGAGCGTCCCACTGCTCCTTCGCCATCGGCACGTTCGAGTAGATATCAAACAGGCCATCAGTCATACCATTCATAATATGCCCTCTATAGATGTAGTCATCATTCTCGCACTTCAGTCTGGCCCTCTGCTCGGCCAATGTCTACTCCTCCTCAGAGATGGGGGATGGAGATGGTGTATTTAGGACATACACCACATTCAACGTTGTGATGAGGAAGTGCATCTTCCTCTGCCATTGGCAGAAGTTCCCAGCATCAAAACGGTCCAACTTCACAAAGTTAGGTGTCATTGTCCTTAGTGATGAAGCCATAACCCAAATTAGAAATTAAGCCTTAAGATTGTTAGTGTAAATCTCACAAATACTTGCAAAATCCTTGCAAACTGGTAACCCAAAGATCTCAGGAATTGAGGCTATGTAATCACTTTCCTTAAGGCTTATTTCGGTGTACAAAATATCCTCTGGGATACAACAACAACTAAATATGGAATGAAGATGTGTATCGGGAGAGATTGACAAAGATGTAGGGAGATAGATTAAGTTTACCAAACCAAACACTTGAATTCACACAAGAACACAAGACCACACGAAGATGTTCTTCGATCCTTTTTGGTCTTGTAATTTTCCAATCAATTTCATAAATTCAAGTAGTAAAACAACCTATTAGATGGGAGAATATATGTGTATCCAACGAAAAAAGACATCCCAAAGAAAAACCAAGGAAAAAATATCAAAATCCAGGAAAGGGGCGTGAAGATAACTGCCAGAAAGCAGTCATGTGTGTCGACACACACGTTGACACCCAGGGTTACTGTAATATTGTGTGTCAACACACAGCCATTGTGTGTCGACACACAACATTCTACCATGCGCTTCTGTAAGGCTGTGTGTCGACACACGGGCCATGTGTGTCGACACATACCTATTCCCCAGTGGTACTGATGGATTGCGTATCAACACACATGGCTCATGTGTCGACACCCACCCCTCATTAGTTTTAAACACTTAAACACATACCGGGACTATCTCATACACATTTTATACATACATTAAACAATGTTTTACATATTTATCAATACACATTTTGAAAATACACCAACAGATATTGGATGTAGTGCTTCAATAGAAGCCGACGTGCATGTGGAAAATTTAGCATCATTATTAACGCAGTTAAAGAAAGCTTATTTGCATGTTAAGGGCATATGTATATGATGATTGAGTATTCGGTTAAAATGATGTGCATTCAGGCATTGGGTTTTTAAGTACTCAAATTGAGTGTTAGATTCGTATAATTACTGCATGGTAAATAAGATTATTATGTGATGACATGCTCACTTGTTAAGATGTCATTAGTCATTAACGTGACAAATTTAAAGAGTATGAAAATACTGATTTATGATGACTCTTTTGTTGCCCATAAGGTTTTATGCATATAAATGGCATGTATAGTCTTTTGACTAATTTATGGGTGGAGTGAACATCCTAAGATATAATTATACATGAGTACATAGAAATTGACTTCGAGTCTTTCATAGGTCTTGAATGATGCATTCTGATAATGTGAATTAAAGTATATTATAAGGAAGATCAAGTTTGAGGGTGTATCCCTGGAAAGACTCTAGAACTTTGAAAGAGTAAAAGAATATGAAAAAAGGAGTCTTAACGATCGGACTTGTAAATTTCTAAAGGAATGAACTAGAAATGGAATGAATGTCAAAGTTCAATATTGTTGTGTCATAGATTCTGATACTCTGAAAAGACTATGCAGTCTAGCGATGTTGCCTTTTTGAAAGAGGTAGTTGATGAATCCGAATAATGCATATGGCATGTTTAATAAATCGGGAAATTCCTTGTATGCAGGCTTACTACATGTTGAAATTTGGTGTGAAAAATTTAGAACGAAATGTAAGCGTTCCAAAGGGATAATTGGACCTTGAAAATGTTAGATGTAGCCTTTGTTGTTGGATAGCTGAGTGTGCATAACTAGCTATGTGAGTAAATGTTAATGACATAAAGTACATAAGGTACCGAAATAACCATGAGTTGTGGTGCTAATGTTAATGAGAATGTAGAAGAGTACTAGGATGCCAGTTGTATATCCGATAAGGAGGACTACGCTTCTAAAAGCTAGTAAATGGTATAAGTGGTGGGGGTGTTGTTCCTTGAGTTTTAAGAAACTAACACGTGTTACAAAGTTTCACTGTGATTATAGAGTTTAATGCTCTAGTTTCTGCTTGTAAAGAAACATAATGATTAAAGGATGTGTTTGAGACTCCTTTGTAGCACAAGCCAATATAGACTCTTTCGGTCCATTGTGATAGTGAGATGCGTTTTTCAAATATATAAGAGCGGGGTGTGTCCCAGAAAGTTCGGACACCACAGTGTCAAATATTGCTAAGTGAAATAATTCATGAAAGATTGAAGTGATCACTGTGGACTTTGAAAATATAAGTCCGAAACTAGCGGATTTCTTATTTGAGAACATTGCTAGAGACTTGATAATTAAAGGGATGGTGTGAAACCTGTCATTTTTAGCCACCCATGATTGGCCCTCAACTCGACGCCTAGTCAGGCCCTAGGTCTCAGGTTCAATGAGTGAGTTTTATCATAAGTGTGGCTACAAGCACAAATGAACTTTCCATCCCGCGTGCGAAGTGCTTGGTTGATTATGTCAGAAATTTAAAGGATGAGCGTATGCTCTTAATGGACCCAGTCTTGATAATTTTATAACTGAATGTCGCGTCACACGACATGATCACTTGGGGTCTACCTTAGTGAGTGTGAAGTTTGGCCGCTTCAAGGGGTGATTTTGGACAAAGGGTTTGGCCCTGAAACACTCGCGAAGGGTACAGGAAACAAGGCTTCATATGTGTTGATCTGGGGAGGTGTAGGGTATGTACGGGGAGTAGATTGCCTTGTGCGTGGCGATGTATTCAGTTGGTCGAATGGGTTGTATGGTTCAAAGCATAGTCTACCATTTTTCATCTGATCAATTGTGAACATGTAATCACTCGCTGAGGGTTCAATCGAACGATGCCCTCATTGATGCGCGATATGACCTCCTTTAACTTACAGATGTCATTTGTGAGAATGATTATATTTTGAAAATAGTAGGAGAATGTTGATGTATTTTCAAATAATGTGATAAAAATTGTGAATAAAGTATTTAAGGTTGGTCCCAAAGTTTGTTTGATATGTTTTGAAGTGTGTTCCGATGTTTGTCGACACACAGGGCTAGTGTGTCGCCATACATTCTTACAGAACAGGGATGTAGAGGTATGTATCGACACACAGATGAACAAAACCTTATCTGCAGAACTGTGTGCCGATACACAGGGATAGATTTTTACCAGTTTTTGGCCTTAATTTCCAGCCTTTGCGCCCTTTCTACGAGGCATGTTTTGGGATGTCTTTTTACACTAATTCTCATATATATATATATTCCCTTCATGTTTTTGATTAAAGAAGGATCAAATGATTTGAAAGAACTTGTTTTATTGTTCTTTAAAACATCGTTCTAATACGTCTTTTCTATATCTCCCTCTACATACGCTCACTCTATTTTACATTAGGTTATCGTTGTATCCCCGAGACTATTTCATACGCTGAAATAAGTCTTAAGGAAAGTGACTTCACACCTCAAAATTTGAAGATCGATTTGGTACCCGTTACTTGCGAATTGCAAGGGTTTGATCCAACAATGTTTGGTTACCCGGTTCTCGGTACTTTTAGGAGTTTACAACAAAAGAGTTGGTGATGATAGTCGGTGTATCAAAGGTCACATGGGGGAATGAATCGGGTAGAGAGGAACTGAGGGCTTTATGGTACCCAAGGATAGGAAGCTACACCACAAATGTAGACCAATTGGTGGATGATAGGAAACTGGTTCAAGAGTTTGGTCACTGTCGCCACAAAAAAGGCTGAAAATGGGTTGGTAGCACAGAACGAGTAGAGCGGGCTAGAGTGGTCAAATGGGATGTGATTGCATTGGCGGTTGTCACAACAGGGTGAGGCCAAGGGGTGTGTTTGCATTTAGGAATTTAAAGGGGGAAGGGATTTCACCCAAAAAGATAGCATAAATGAAAAAAAGGAAATAAAGAGTAGTTACACATGATTATCATGCTGATTCAATTCAAGAATATAACTAACACTGAAAGCTAGACAAAATAGAGTTATAATCTTCAGTATATACAGAGAGCATAAAGAAGATGAAAGTACAGAAGTAACCATGATCTAGATAAAGAGTTAGATGTAGATCTAGAACTAAGGTAAAATATATAAAATATATGACATAATAAGAGAGATATTTAAAGATAAATCATAAATATAACCTTAATAAACATGTTAAAAAACATATAACCTTAATAAAAATCCCAAGGCCTTAGATTCAGAATCCTAAAGCATGGTTATTTACAATTATAAGGAATCCAAGATGCACTTTTCTGTTTTATCCAAACCAATTTGATCGCATATGTCATATTTACTACAATTTTTCCATCATTAATTTTAAGAATTTAAGTTTTTGAATAGTTGGATTCTTATCACGGTACTAAAGTATTTTTAATTGTCATGTTTTGAGTACGAAGGAAAACGAAACAATAAAATTTTTCATTGGCCTTCCCGCAATAATTTATACTTTTAAGACAATTTTGCTTTCTATTGAACAATTACGTTTAAGACAATTGTTTAACTCCTTAATTCATAGTTGAACTACTCTTCAATATTTAGCTTTAGTTTTTTTGTTTTTGTTTTTGTTTTTTGTTTTTTTTGTTTTTAATTGCGAAGGCCACCTGAACAATAGATGTGGTTTCAAAAAATCATCTAAATTTTCTAATTTTTTAATACTGCACCCAAAGTTTTCAAAATGTTTTAATGTCACACCTTAACATAATACCGTTAATAGTCATTAGTTTTTGCTAATGCGATATTCCCAAAAAAAAAAAAAAGAGAAAATAAATTTAGAAAGTTAGAATTTACATTTTAAATTTAAAATTTAAAATATTTAAAGTATTTAAAAAATATTCTAAATATCTAAAAATTTTGTAAATATTTAGAAAAAAATAATGTATAAATTTTAAAAATGCCATGTTGGTGGAAAAATAACAAATATTAACATGGTCACATTATGTTGTTATATTGAACATTTTTTAAAAGTTCGGATGGTTTTTAATTGAAAAAAAAAGCCCCTTAATTTTGGTTACTTTCACTGCTTTTTGCAAATGAATTATTTACTTTACTAATTTTTTTATATCTCATCTTCAAACTTGTAGAACCAAAAATTAAGTAAGTTTTTTGACCCAAAAAAAAAAAAATTTAAGTTTTTGTTGTTCAAACCCTAATTCAGAGTAAATTTGTCATTTAGTGTAAGATCACTTATAAAAGACCAATTCTGCTTCAGTTTGTTCTTCGCTCACAAAAACCTATAATTTAGATGGTGCTAATAAGTTTGACATATTTCCGACACGATTAAATTTGTCATCTAGTCTGATCTAAAATTAAAATCCCATGATTCGACCATGAATCAGTTTGACATATTTCCGACACGATTAACTTGTGCGTTCTATGCTTTTGTTAATGTAGCAATTTTAAATAAGCAATGATGATGCTGATCCTCGCACCCCCTACCCATATTTTGGACTATAATGCAACCAACTACTACAAAGTATATCCAAGGGGACGCCTTCAACTCAAACGAACACCAAACCACCATTGTTGATGCTACCTACAAGCCCACTTCCATGCCTATTGCCCAGTCGTCCATTAGACTGCCACTACAACATCGCCAATAACAATAGCAACTTTCTGTAAAATTTTAGTATTTGGTCATGTAATAACATTGACACAATTCACATCGTCAGTATAGGAAAAGATGAGAAATATCAACTTATATGCCTAATGAGATATTCTACCAATTATCAATTGATTTTAGGATGAAATATTCCTTAATGCATATCAGAAATTGTAGTTAGGAAAAACGCTTTTGGTAGTTTGACAAAGTCCAGAATTTTGGAGATTTGGGTGCAGTTCAACTTCAACTTGTCAAATTCAAAAAATTTAACCTATAATTATGTCATATGAAAGATAGGGAAAAAAAAAAAAAAGAAACTTGTCATTTCTAAAATTGACTGATTTGATATACTGGCACGAAACAAAAAAAAAAAAAATTTGGGTTTGTGGCATATCAAAAAAATATTAACAAAATGGCACCTGCGTCATTTAACCAAATTTCTTTTTTTTTCTTTTTTTTTTTCTTAAGTTAAACGCCCCACCTTAGATAAATTTCATTAAAAATCTTTTAGGTGTGTGTTCACACTATGCCTGCCTTCGTTCTCTTCAATATGTCTTTTTTATTTTTTTATTTTCATTCCTTTTCTTTATTCTATTTTTTAAAATTATTTCATTACTATTTAAAAATTAAATATTTAAATTTAAAAAGGAAAAAATTTAATCAAATAACGTAGGTGTCATTTTGTTAATTTTATTTCTTTTTGACATGTCGCAAATCCTTTTTTTTTTTTTTTTCATGGCAGAGTATGGCAAATCAGTCCCTAAAATATGCAGAGGGAACATGTGAGCCTCGAAACGTTTTTAATGAATGATTCTTGGAAGTTAAAATCAGGTACAGTAATTCAGTAAATGTCCCCCCGGACATTGAAAGCAAAAGCATCTAATGTCAGGTGCAATAGATGCACCATAATATATAAATATAAGCAACCACGGTTATCAAAGAAATATGTCTAATTATATATACATATGAAATATATAGGTATTGTTTTTATACTTTAATAATATATTATTTATAACAACTTGCTAGTTATAAAAATTTATTGACTGAGAAAGCCGAATTTAGTATTATTTAATTAGTTAATAATTTTTATATGTTATTTATGCCAAAAGTCCTTATAACTTTCTTATTATATCAATTTAGTCATATTGGTAGTTTATATTATAGAGTTTTATGTAAAAGTGCAGGAATATATCTCACATCGGAAAAGAAGAGGAAGAAGAGACACTACTTTATAAGTGTGTGTGTCATATAGGCTATTAGATTATTGGGTTCGTTATGGACTTAAGAATTTGTGTTGCTTTTTGTGGGGTAGGAGAACTCCAAAACCACACATGAACATGCACGAGCGCAGCGCCAATGGCGATTTTGGTGGCTTTTTAGGCGCCACTTTACACTTGCCATGCTTGTGTGGAGTGCGGGTGTGGGGGCTTAGTGTAAATTATAACGCAAAGCATAATAACCCCTTATTTGTTTCCCATTGTTAACTGAATTATCTACTTTCAGATTTGAAGAATGATTAGATACATTTAAATTGGTTATTGATGGTTTATGGAATTCTAAGTGAATTATATCAATTTAATTATAATGCCTCTTGTGCCCATCAATAAGAAATCAATTTTTTCAAAATTATTTTCTTTCTTCATTCTCTCCTTTTTTCTCAAGAGAGTTCATGAGATTTTGTAGTTTTTGTTGTGCATAAAATCCAAAACGGCTTATTATATCATGGGGGTACACTTAATTTAAGAACAATCTTTGTGCAGTGGGAAAATACTACCTTAAAGAGAGTGTTCAAACATGCCTTAAACATTAAGAATTTTCTCAAATTATAATATGCCATGTCCAATTCTCAACAAGTCGTTGTAATTTTAATTTCGTTAAATTAGCCGCTCCGTAATTTTTATTAAATCAATTTAGTCATTTGTCAAATTCTAGTTGAGTTATTGATGTAATTATTAACGGTACAATCATGTTAGATGTAAGTAAACCACTGCAGGTCCACCCGTTGACTTCATTTAATCGGACCCATGATTGAACCATTCAAAATTTCATTAACAATTTAACATAAAGTACTTTACTATAAGCACGAAATTGAAACAATATTAATTATAAAGGGACTAAGCTATCGTAATTAAGAGTATATAGACTAAATGACGTAATGGAAAAACAACAAGGACTTTTGATGCAAATAGCCCTTATTTATATTATTTAATAACAAACTTAAAATATAATCTTTTTATTCAGTATTTTTTGGGACATAAATAATAGATAATGTAATTCACATGATAAAAAATTAATGATAAAATATTTTATAAAATTATATAGCTATTATTCAGAGTCGGTTCCCAAAATAATGCTGAAAAATAAAAAAATAAAAAAAATAATGCTAAAAAATAAATATTTACCAATCTACTGTTGAACCGCGTTATAATAAACCGCGTTTAAAAAACGCGGTTATATGTAAAAATAACCGCATCAAGCAAAAAAATTTTTATAGGGCATGAACCGCGTTTAGAAGACGCGGTTTAATATCACATAAAACGCGTTTAGTAAACGCGGTTATAATGCTTTATGAATTAAACAACATAAATAACAAACTAATAGATATATATAAATAACGAACTACTATATAAAAAATAATATAAATAAAATATAAATAAATGTTCAAAAAAATGAAACATAAATAAATATTACCGTGATATATTTCACTGCTACTAGCTGCTAACCGAGCCTCGTGCTCCTTTTTCATCTTGCATGTCAATACATTATGACATTTTCTCTTACAGAATTCACATGTGACCCTTCGTGTATAGTCATTTCATCCATTTCATTTTGAATTCGTTTCGAGCGTGGGCGTCCTTGACTTCAAGACTTATATTGTACAATGATATGAACCGCGTCTTAAAGACGCGGTTTATTCACATATGAACCGCGTCTTAAAGACGCGGTTTATCTTCGAATGAACCGCGAACGCGGTTTATGTTCATATGAAACTCGTCTTTAAGACGCTTTTTATAACTGGAAAAAATTAATTCGGTTATTTTTGGAGTGAACCGCGTTTAGATTAGTAATTATTTATTTTTTGGCATTATTTTTTTATTTTTTTATTTTTCAGCATTATTTTGAAAACCGACTCTATTATTCAATACAAGTCACAAATAATAATATTTGTTCTAATGACAAAATGTACCTAATTAAATAAAACAAGTACAGTAGTGGCGGAGTTAAGTTCTGAGAGATAACCAGGAGTACAGATTGAAAGGTCAGTTGGCATATCAAAAGGAATATGGAAGAGCAGTTCATGTCAGTCATGTAGTGCTAATCATTTATTACTAAATGTTTATATTGTTTTTAATTATTTTCTCCATTATGATACCCATAATCGAGTCTTGGAATGCATGTCCTCACATTTACACACACACACACACACATATATATATATATATATATATATATATATATATATGTATAATTTCATGCATTTGTAATTTGTATATGTTTTGTTAAATCTGTGTTCACACTTGCGTGTGTTCCTAGGAGGGTTACTATGAAGCAGCGGCGGATTACACTGCGGATAAGGTGCCCACCTTGAACTTCCAATAATTTTGACTTGTTAAGGGTGAGCTTGGCCACTCTAAGTTCCAGAATTTAGTCCTATTATCTTATAGTTTTATAATTTCTAATATAAATATATATAGTAAGATATCATAAAGATTAAAATCTCTATCATTTAGAAATCCTTTGTCAAAATCCGATGATATTTTTTTCGAAATCCTAATAAATTTTTCCAAAATGGCTTTTTTTTTTTTGTTGCAAGTCAGCGAGAAAAGCATATGAGAGCAAAAAATATTGTACATGTTTACGGGGGGCATACCCCAAGTCATGGCCAAGAGACCTATATCAAATCATCAAATGTCCAAAAAATAAATAATAAGACAAGCTAAAAAACAACAAGGCAAAGAGCCAACAAGCTAAGGGAAAGCAACAAAGGCAATAGGCCATACATCATCAAAGTCTAACTTGTGATGTATTGTCAAAATATGTAATGAATATCATGTTAAATGTTTGTTTAATATGGATAGATGTGTTTAAGATTGTTCCATTTCATATTTTAAATGTTTAAGACTTGTTAGGGGTGTGTGTCGACACACGGGTTATGTGTGTCGTTACACAATCCTACAAAACTGAGGAAAGGCATCTGCGTGTCGACACACAGGCTTTATAGAAGCGCAGGAAAGGCTTTGTTTATTGACATACAGGCTTACAATAAGGTGTGTGTTGAAGTATGTGTCGACAGTTTTGATAGTGTTTTGCGCAGTTTTTCCCAGTATTTGGCAGTTTTTTTCGGATGTTTTGGGACTTCTGGGCATGATATATGCACAAGTTTTCCCCCTTGTTTTGGGCACTTGAATTGAATAAAAAGAAAGAGAGAAAAGCAATTGCTAAAGAACTTTGAAAGTTATGTTCATGTGTTCTTGTGTTCTTGAGTAAAAGTTTGAGAAACTTCAATTTCTCTACACACTCAATTTCTCCTCTTACACATTCTCACTTAGTATTTGGTTGTTGTTGTATCCCTAAGGATATTTCATATACCGAAATAAACCTTAAGGAAAATGATTACACAGCCTCAACACCTTAGATCTTGGTTACCCGGTTTTAAGGATTTTGCAAGTTTTGAAGATTTGCACTAACAATCTTAAGGTTTACTTTATGGTTTTGGGATATTAATCACTTCGAGAAATGACAGCCAATTTCGTGAAGTTGGATCAATTCGATGGTGGAAATTTCCGTCGATGGCAGAGGAAGATGCATTTCTTGATTACTAAGCTCAATGTGGTGTATGTTCCGAATACACTATTCCCTTCACCTGCTTCTATAAAGGAGGAGACATTGGCTGGGCAGAGGGCTAGATTGAAGTGGGAGAATGACAATTACATTTGCTGAGGGCACATCCTTAATGACATGACTGACACCCTGTTTGACATCTACTCAAACGTCCCGACTACTAGGGCGCTCTCAAGGCGTGCTACATGGCCGATGATGCAATAAGAAAAAAGTTCCTGGTTAGCCAATTTAATAGTTATAAGATGGTAGACATTCGTCCTGTCATGGAGTAATCCCATAAAATTGAACGAATCTTGAATAATTTTAAACAATACAATATGAACATGGGCAGTACAATTGTTGTTTCATCCTTGATTTGCAAACTCCCACCTTCATAGAGAGATGCTAAGAAAAGTCTCAAACATTAGAAGGAAGATATGTCAATGAAGGATTTGGCTAACCATTTGCGAATTGAGGAAGGCTGTAGGATATAGGATGACAACAAGGACCGCCCCGGTGATGTTGGAAAAATTAGAATCACAGAAGAAGGCCAATCAAGCAAGGGTCCCAAGAGAACCACACTTCCAAAAGAAGTAAGATGACAGGAGGCCGAAAATGGTTGGTTGGGAGCTTCAAAAGCCCGATTATTTACGTAGGGGCAGTTACCGCCTTAAAACCAAGAAAGGCAAGGGGGTTGATCATCGAGCCAAAAAGTCGAATGATAGTTCAGGGCGCTGATATTGGAAGTCAACCTAGGCAACAGTGATAACTCTTGGTGGGTTGACTCGGGGGCTACAAAACATGTGTGTAAGGACAAGAGGTTCTTCACGACATTTGAACCCGTGGACAACGAAAATATGTTGTTCATGGGTAATGGGGCAACTACCGGTTAAAGGGAAGGGAAAGTTGACTTGCTTTTTGCCTCTGGAAAAACCCTTACTTTAACAGATGTATATTATGCTCGGACGTGAAGAAGAATCTTGCGTCCGGTGGCCTACTAAATTAGTTTGGGTTCAAGTTGGTCTTCGAGGCTAACAAATTTGTACTGTCAAAAGGGGGGTGTTTATTGGCAACTGGTACTTATGTAATGGGATGTTTGAGATGAATGTTGATAATAAAGTTGAAAGTTCTGTTGATACCTTACATAGACAAGAATCATGATAAATGCAAAACATGCATGTTAACAGAAATAACAAGATTGCCATTTTATTCGGTGCAAAGGGAGACTAATTTAGTTGCTCTAGTACATAGCGATTTATGTGATTTCAAGAACACACCAAGTTTAGGTGGAAAGAGATATTTTATGACATTCATAGATGATTGTTCAAGGTTTTGTTATGTCTATCTTATAAATTGCAAAGATGACTTGCTAGATAGATTTAAAGCATATAAAGTAGAAACTGAACTATACTGTGAGACTTTCCTCAAATTCCTAAGGTCGGACTGTGGTCGAGAGTACTATGATCCCATATATTTCGATACCATTGGAATTTTACATGAGATCATAGCTCCTTATACGCCACAACAGAATGGCGTGGCTGAGAGGAAAAACCAGCCTTTAACTGAAATGGTTAATTTAATGTTATCCTATTCCGGTCTCATCGATGGATTTTTATGTGAGGCAATATTAACGGCATGTCATATATTAAATCGAGCTCCAAACAAGAGAAATAAAATGCCCCGTATGAATTGTGGAACAAACAAGCCCCTAATTTGAACAATCTAAAAGTGTGGGAGTTTAAGGCAGTCATTAAAATCCCTGAACCAAAACTTAAGAAGTCAGGTAAAAGAGGCATTGATTTCATTTTCGTTGGATATGCACCTCATAGTAAGGTGTATCGGTTCTATATAATTGAATATAATGATTATATCAATATTAATACAATAATAGAGTCAAGAGATGCCATCTTTGATGAAAATCAGTTTACCTCTATCCCTAGGGCAATGGATTATGTACCGGCTGAGAATGACATTCCAATGTCGAGTGGTGATGGTCATCATTAGAGGGAAGAAGTCCCTGAGAATGCTCTAAAACTCCGAAGGAGTAAAGGAAAGAGAAATCTTTCAATTCGAACTTCTTTACGTTTTTGGTAGAAGGTTCGAGGAACAATATGGACCAAGTAGCACCATATTGTTGTGTCATGGAAGCTAATCCCATGACGTTTGATGAGGCCATGAAGTTGCACGATGCCTCCCTTTGGTGAGCAGCGGTGAATGATGAGATGGATTCCATCACTGTTAATAATACCTGGATCCTAGTGGATTTTCAAGGTAGTGAGTCCATCGGGTGTAAATGGATCTTCAAAGGAAGATGAAGGTCGATGGAACGATTGACATGTTTAAGGCCCGATTGGTGGCTAAAGGGTTCACCCAAAAACATAGGTTGGACTACTTTGACATGTATGCCCTTGTGGCAAGAATATCGACTATAAGAGTTTTAATAGCTCTTGCCTCGATTTACAAACTAATGATTCACCAAATGGGTGTCAAAATGGCATTCCTGAATGGTGAGATGGAAGAGGCGATGTACATGCAACAGCTAGAAGGTTTTGTCATTTCGGGCCAAGAGAGAAAAGTATGTAAACTCATACATTCTCTTTATAGGCTAAAGCAAGCCCCGAAGCAATGGCACCAGAAATTTGATCTAGTTATTCTAAGCAACAGATTTTTTATACACGAATTAGATAAATGTGTCTATAGCAAATTTGATAATGGCGTAGAGCTCATTATATGTTTGTATGTCGATAACATGCTAATATTCGGTACTGTTATGGAACACGTAGAGAAAACTAAACTGTTTCTCTCGAAGAACTTTGCTATGAAGGACATGGGTGAGGCAGAGGTAATCCTAGCTATAAGGATCGTAAGGAATGGCATTGACATTTCCTTGTCACAGTCTCACTATATTAAAAGTGTGTTGAATAAGTTCAACTTTGTTGTGTATGCACCAATGTCCATTCCCATGGATCCAAGTGTGAAACTAGTACCGAATGAGGGAGCTCTAGTGTCACAATTGGAGTATGTTCGAGTCATTGGTTATCTTATGTACGCCATGATGAGCACAAGGCATGAAATAGCCTTTGTTGTTGGAAAGATGAATAGATATACTATCAATCCAAGTAAGATGCACTGGCATGCAGTGTATTGTATGCTAAAATACCTTAAGAAGATATTGGAGGGGTACTCTAATACAAGTTGGATCTCCGATGTGGTGGATCATGCATCCACAAGAGGATTGGTATTCTTGCTTGGTGGAGGTGTAGTTTCTTGGGGTTCTCAGAAACAAACATGTATATCTGATTCTACCATGGCGGCGGAGTTTATTGGCCATGCGTCTGCGGCAAAAGAGGCTGAGTGGTTAAAGGATTTCTTCTATGAGATGCCTTTGTGGTCAAAGCCAATTTCACTGATATCTATCCTCTGTGATTGTCAGCTTATGCTTTTTAGAGCATACAATGATGTATATAATGGGAAGTCCAGATACATTGGTATAAGGCACGTTATAGTAAGACAACTTATTCAAGAAGGTGTCATCAATGTGGACTCTATGAGAATAGGTTAGAATCTTGTGGATCTGTTTTCAAAAGGCCTGGTTAGAGACATGGTTCTGAGAACAAATGAAGGGATGGAGTTGAAACCTGTCATCATTAGTTGCCCATGATAGGCCCTCAACTCGATGCTTGGTATGATGTTAGGTCTCGAATTCAGTGAGAGAGGCTTGTCGTCTGTGTGACTGCAAGCACAAAATGAAAATTTTCTATCCCATGTATGAAGTGCATAGTACCTGCGTCAGAGATACTAAGAGAATGAGCTAATTCTCTTAATGGACCTGATTTTAAATTCTTATTAATTATTGAATTGCAAAGACATGATCATTAAGTTTCATTTTAGTGTGTGTTGAAGTTTGGCCGCTTCAAATGGGTAATTTTAGACTAAGGGTTTGGCCTTAGAATACTCACGAAGGGTATAGGACACAAGACCATAAATGTGTCGATCTGAGAGTTATAGGGTGTGTACGGGAAGTACGTCTTGTATGTGATTCGATAGTCAGTTAGTTAAATGGGTCATATGGTTCAAAGATTAGTCTACCATTTTCAATCCAATTAACTATATGGTCTTTTTACTAGCTAGGGGTTCAACCGAAAGAGACCTTCATTGATGCACAATCAGGCATCCCTTAACTGAGATGTTATTTTTTGAGATTGATTGTATTTTGAAAATGGTGGGGGAATATTGATGTATTTTCAACATATGTAATGAATAATGTGTTAAATGTTTGTTTAATATGTAAATAAGATGTTAAGATTGTCCCATTTCATATTTTAAGCGTTTAAGACTTGTTAGGGGTGTGTCGATACACGGGCATCGACATCACAATCCTACAGAACCGAGGAAAGGAATCTACATTTCAATACACAATTCTACAAAAATGAGGAGAGGCATTTGTGTGTCAACACATGGCCTGTGTGTCGACACAAGAGGCTTTACAGAAGCACAGGAAAGGGTCTGTGTGTCGACACATAGGCTTATAGTAAGGTGTGTGTTGAAGCGTGTGTCAACACACAGCTTTACAGTGAACTCTGTGTTGAAACTGTGTGTCGACCCACAGCTTCAACACACAGGAGAGTTTTGACAGTTTTTTGTACCCTTTTTTTCCAATTTTTGGCTGTTCTTTTTGGTTGTTTAGGGACATCTTTGGCATGATATATAGATAGGATTTCCCCTTGTTTTTGGCACTTGAATTGAATCAAAAGAAAGAGAGAAAAGCAATTGCAAAAGAACTTTGAAAGCTATATTCATGTTTTCTAGTGTTCTTGAGTAAAAGTTTGAGAAACTCCAATCTCTCTACATCTCAGTCAATCTCACCTCTTACACACTCTCATTTGATATTTGGTTGTTGTTGTATCTCCGAGGATATGTCGTATACCAAAATA
The DNA here is from genome assembly GCA_018398585.1 of Simmondsia chinensis. NCBI lineage: Eukaryota > Viridiplantae > Streptophyta > Magnoliopsida > Caryophyllales > Simmondsiaceae > Simmondsia > Simmondsia chinensis. Next base: position 10,230,514 of record JAGTTD010000010.1, on the reverse strand, counting down.
AACCTTGGGAAAAGTGATTGCATAGCCTCAACACCTTAGATCATTTGGTTACCCGATTGCCAGGATTTTGTAAGTTTTAATGATTTGCACTAACATAACTCTCAATCCCCCATCTTTAAAGCATCTGGGCATCACGATGAGCACCATGGAGCATAGGCGCAGCAATGAGACGTCTATGGACCAATCCAGTAATCATCTTAAGAACAACTAAAGGGGGTCTAGACTGAGAGCTTTGAATCCTTAAGTTACACTCATACCAAAGGACATAAAGCTTTGCAGATATGTGATCAAATCCTCGTCCATGAAGCCGCCTAGTGGCCCAACTCACTATCCCACTGCAAGAAAGAGCTGGCTAAGCAAAGGATGTGCGTGATGCCATCCTAGTCCAAATAGAAGCCGAGAAGGCATAGGCAAAGAAGAGATGGCTTTGTGACTCATCAACAAAACCACATAGCACACATGAAGTGAACATCCTGAACCTGATGCCTCAGAAACCTATCATGTGTCCATAGTCGGTCACCGGAGGCTAGCTAGAGAAGGAAGGAGTGCCGTAGAATGTGCAACGGCTCTTACTCCAAATCATCTCCCACGTCGATCTGGTGGTGATTATCCTTGAATGATAATCCATGCACCTAACATGGTCAGCAACAGCTGGTCAAGGTCTGAAATCAATAGAATCTTAGATAGGTAGAAGCTCAACCCTCTCCTGCGGCAACCTCCACTGATCACCGATATTAGAAACACAAGAGCCGTAAAGGTGACCTGTAGAGGTCAAAAGTTGGGTTGAAAACTGACCTTGAAGATGACCACATGACAGCCAGTAATCAGCCCAAAGCACAATGTCGCACCCTTCCCTAAGGATGTGCCTGAACACCCCAACGATCAAAGGCATAACATTAAGGATACTCCTTCAATACCAGAAAATTGAGCTAGTCTCCTGGACCTCCCAAAATCTCTTCCCCTTGAGTTGATTCTAATGAATCTACTGAGGCTAGAGAGAAATGCAATAAGTGACCAGAACCTAGATATGCTTCATGACGGAAGCCTAGTTCCACTCAGTCAAGCGACGAATTCCAAAACCACCCTCTCTATGAAGGTAACAAAGGTGCCTCTAGGCAACCTTTGTTCACCCTTAGGCCAGCGAGGTACCACTCCAAAGGAAGGAAGCAAGCGTTGACTCAATCTTCTTAGTCATTGCCTTCGGTAGAATTAAGACAAAGGACTTGGAGACCCGAATGGAGAACAACACCGACCAGATCCACGATAATCGACTTGGAAAAGAAAGAGTACGAGAAGCCCACAAGTGAATGCGAGTGAGGATGAGGTCAAGGAGAGGCTTACTGTCAATGAACAGAAGCCACGAAGTGATAGGCGGCTCCCTTAGATACTCGATTTCCTCGCTTAAGCCATGCCTACAAGTAAGGGTTCGGATGCTCCTCTATTTTCAACCCTAGCTTCTAGACTGCTTCCTTAGAGATGGCGTTCCACAACTCCTATAATCAATGATTAGTGACACACCCTTCCGCTGATCATACATGTCATTTGGAAGACGTTATTTCGAAGCCAATCTCCTCCTTCTGCTTCTTTAGGCATGAAGCCAACTCTCCTAACCATTAATAAGCGGCCCTTGTCACCTGCAACTTCCTCTTTTCCATTTGGTGCTAGCTCATCTTAAGCCTCTTCCTCAACTACCAGGCCGTCCTCAATGACCTTCAGAATTTTAATCTGATGCTTGGACTCCCACCCCCAATCGTCTGAACAATCAGAAGCTCTGTAATTGGCCGAGCTCTTCTCACATTCTAACCTAGGTTTTTAACTTACGAAAATAGATTGTGAAAACTCTTGTTCGTTTCTTACTCTCTGCCCACTACCGATGGGTTTTGAGGCTGACCCCTCAATGCTTGGTTGGGATTCCCCTCCAATTGGACTACACATAGCTCAATTCTTCGAAATTTCTTCACCACATCCTTGTATCTCATCTCAACCTAATGTTGAAAATCTCATTCATAGACGTCTCAAACAGCGGCGTACCTCTATCTCCCATGGACCGTCTTAGAAAATGTTTTCGAGTTCTAAAATTTAGGGAAACGGAAGGCTAATAGCCTTCCTTTTAATTTCCATTGCTAAAACAAGCAAAAACTAAGGAGAAAATTCTATTCGTAATTCTCACAACACAAGAATTAGAAAGAACACATAAAAATATTAAAATTTTAAGAAATTGAATGCTTAATAAAACCATAACCAACCCTCTCTTTAAAAAGAAGAGCTTTCCTAGGTAGACTTAAGCTAATACAAATTTTAAATTAAATCCCCATGTAAAGATCAATGGTGGAGATTAGCTATCCATATGCTTGTCCAACAATCTGTGTGATCATCTTAGAATAAAAGACTGAAATACAAAGAAAAATAATAAAAATCAACTAATCTAAACTAAGTTTCCTAATTGATGTCAACTTCTTCAAGCTTGTTCACCTTTGCCGCATGTCCTACCAATCTGCCAAGATGGTCATCACGCCGAGCTAGTCATCCCGCCCAGATGAACCCACCAGGATCCATTTGCTCTGCAACCTGCCCAATGCTAAGGCGCGGTTGCATCAAAAATGGTCATCGTAATTTATCTACTATGTCAATTTAGCCTTTTTTGCTTCTAATTTTGCCAATTTAGTTCACATATATTTATATTACTTCAATTTAGTCTCATGATGAAATTGAAAATAAGTTAATAATATACTTTTTAACTCCTCTTCATGTGAGATGCAAGTGACCCAATATAAACGCACTTATTGACGTAATTTAAGCATACGTGTTACCCAGAATTAGAAATTTCGCCATCTTAATGTCAATATTACTAAGACTATTTTGACACAATATATATATATATATATCGATAAATGCAACTAATGAAAGACCAAACTACTAATATATAAGTGATGAATTTGCTTAAATTCATAGGGTTCATAGTTCTTATATCCCTCAAGCTTATTCATTCTTTATCAATTTCATTTATTCAAATTTCGAGAAACCTAGGTAGAAAAAAAAAATACTACTTTTCAGTAAAGGCATCTTTTAACTAGGCTCATCCTCACTTAAAATTCTGGATCCGCTACTGCTACGAAGGACGGTAGTTAGTATTGATCAATTACAGTAGCTGATTCACACTCAAATATATAAGAAATTTGTTGAATACTAGCATTTGATTTGTATATTTGCAATTTATTTATGTATTTTCTACCTTGTATTTTTCTACTACTCTTCCTTTACTTTCGTAGATATTAGGGGTCTAATTGCTACGCAATATTCCCTCTCCCTTCCAATCTATGTAACGAGTCTTGGACAGGGATGACTCTATTTGAATTGGACAAGCCCACGGTCCCATTATTTGTTGTAGTTTAGTATTTGATCCAGTCTTGAACTAATGTGCCCTCCTAATCAGGGTTACAATAACAATAAAGGGTGGTTGTTATTGTTTCACCAATTATAATTGCTTATTGACACTCAAATGTATATTGAACTAGGCATACACTGTCTCCAATTATTTAGATCTTTTTTTATACATTGGTAAGAAGAATATAGTAACTTCTCTAAAATGAAAAACTAATTTTCCTAAGTAGATTACAACTAATTACTTAAATATTACCAAGCAACTAAATTTATAATTACCCAATGTATATCCGAATGGGTACACAGGAAGAGTCCAAGAAAGGTCTACACACCAAGTCGAGTAGAACCAATTGTTTAAGGCAAGTAGAGGGTATACTTGCCAATCAATGGGGAGAGTCGGAATTGGTAATCAATAGAGGTCGTCATTCAAAAGAAGTGTTTAGGATTGAGCTGGGGTTAATTTATGTTGTCTTAAATTTTATGTATTGTATTTTGTTTAGAGTTTCCTTAGGATTTCAAATATAACATTGAAATTCTATTTTACTAGGATTTAGCTCTATAAATAACTTGAAAACTCTGAGGAATTCTTCAATTTTCCTTTGAAATACTAAAGTTGAGATTAATCTTCCTTTTCGATTACTTCATTTTCTTTGTTAAAATTGAATTAAAATGCCTTTGATTCTTGTCGTGTTCAAAATCTTGATTAAGGTCGTTGAACCTGTGCTTCTATTGACCTTTGATTTGCATGCGGCATTAGTACGGTAGCAAAGCTAGAAAGTCACCGGATCATGGGCAGAAGGAAGCTGAGCATCATTGCTTCTGTTGATGAGATCTATGAGAGGGACAATGGTAGACAAAGAAATATAAGGCACAAAGAGCTTGAAGCACAACTCTGGAGAATAGAAGCAACACTGGAGCAAATGGTATATCATTTCACTGATCTACCTGCTGGAAATATAGCGTGTACAACGATAATACTGCGTATAATAATACATAAAATACTGCTGTATATTACCAAAAATTAACCCAAAAAATACAGTAAAAGTAACCAAATATAGCTGCCGAAAATTACAGTGAATGAACCAAAAAATTGCAGTAAAAAACCAAAATATTATTGTAAAACAAAACAGCGAAAAACAGTAAAAAATTAAGCACTAATCTCGGTGTAATGCAGCGAAATATAGTAGTAACGTTGTGTCAAATAAACGCGGTCGAATATTGAACACGACAATCAAATAATACCGAAAGAGGAAGAACAGGTTAGAAAATACTGAAGGTATCATGCCGTGGGAAATACCACTGTCCTAAAAGACGATTTCACCACTGCTCTGGTGCATACAGTTGTGTCGGCCGCCATCCTCCAGGATTAACACGGTCTGACTCTAAACGTGCACTCGTTAATCGTCGGGTAGGAGAGAACGAGAACTTTGCCCAGAATTGAGAAAGAGGGACGATAAGAACAAGGAGGAAGAAGAAGAGAATAATTTTTTGATAATCATCACTTGAGCCCAAACACCCTATTTATACTAGTGTTGAGGCCCAACGGGTAAAAAATTGCTATTAATTATGAGCCCCAACGTTTAGAAACGGTAAATAGGCATTTAACATGAAGCCCAACAGCTAGTGTAGTTAATTTGGCAATTAACGTGAAGCCCAACGGCTAGTATAGTTAATTGGGCATTAAAACCGAGCCCAACAGCTAGTTATCGTAAATTTCCGCAAAACAAATATATCCGACGAGAAAAATATCACCCACACCCACGCACGGCAAGGCGGGCGGGCGGTGTGCACACACGTTTGTGATTCCTACCATTCCTTCACCCTAGACTAAATTGAATTGGATTAAAACCATACACCCTTATAGACCTAACTACCCCCGTTTAAATTGTCAATGTGGGATTGGGAGCCTTTATTTTGTATTCACAATGTGGGATGGGGGTATTTACCAATTGAGATACAACTTTCCTACTAATTTAGAATTAGCTTGTATCATTTTTCTAACAATCCCCCTCAAAGGATACAAGCGAAAGAGAAAGAAAGGAACAGACTGGGCAAAGGGAGTTTGGTTTTTCAGTGCCGATGTCTTACGACTTGAATCGTCACCTAGTGTAACCCAAGTTTAGGACCAACATCTTGCAAAGTGACTTTCGTCTTGAACCTCACAAGGGGTTGTATAGTCTTCCACTTGGACACATACCGAACTCCAGATCTCTGCAACTCCTACGGTTTGGCGTGTTTAATCGGCCATGCGCTCGTCCTGGATGTTCATAGGCGCTCTAGAAGGCAAGTATCAAATCCTTCATAGGGAGCGGCCAGACTCTCACACCTATATAGGTGGATCCCATCAAGTGTGTGTTACCGCACACCACCAAACATATGGATATGGGTCCATTAAGAGTTAAAGCTCAACCTTACCCCTGGTAAGATACAAATAGTGTCCGGCATGTGCAAGTCGTGCTTACACCGCCAAACATATGGCAATGGACCCGTCTCCGCATTGCCACACCATAGGGCGGGACAACATAAAACACAGTGCTTATCTTGAATGAAACTATGACTTCTCACATCGAACATGTTAAAACCAGGTTGGATACATCACAGTTTATTCATGTAAAGACTTTAATCCCATCCCCCTCGATGTTTCTACAATCATTTTACGACAAAGGCCTTTTGTCAACGGATCCGCAAGATTCTTTTTAGACTTTACATAGTCTATTGATATCACTCCACTTTCTAGTAGATCTTTCACAATCTTATGCCTGAGACGAATGTGTCGCCTCTTGCCATTATAAACCTTGTTCTTGGCCACAGCAGTTGTAGCTTGGCTATCACAGTGAAGCGACATTGATAGAGCTGGAAGCCCCCACAATGGCACATCTCCCAATAGACTTCTTAGCCACTCAGCTTCCTGGCCTGCCAACTCAAGACCAATAAACTCAGATTCCATGGTAGACGTAGTAGTACAAGATTGCTTAGATGATTTCAAGGATATAGCACCTCCAGCTAGTGTGAACACATATCCACTACTGGAATTAATTTCATCATTATCAGACACCCAATTGGCGTCACAATATCCTCCTAATATAGCTGGAAACTTTCCATAGTGAAGTCCCCAATCCACAGTTCCTTTCAAATATTTAAGCAATCTTTTTAACGCATTCCAATGCTCTTGATTAGGATTATGTGTGTATCTACTGAGTCTACTTACAACAAATGCAATGTTAGGTCTAGTGTAGTTCATTAGAAACATAACACTACCAATTATCATGGCATACTCAGATTAGCACATAGCAACACCTTTGTGTTTAGTTAAATGTACACTGGGATCATAAGGTGTTCTAACAGGATCAGTATTGATCGTATTGAACTTTTTAAGTATCTTCTCAACATAGTGAGACTGGTTTAGGCTTATGCCTTCTGGAGTTTTCACAATTTTAACTCCTAAAATCACGTCTGCCTCACCCATATCTTTCATTTCAAATTTAGAGCATAGAAAGTTTTTCGTCTCACTGACAACATTCAAGTCGGTGCCAAATATCAGCATATCATCAACATATAGACAAATTATTACACACCCATTTGAATCAAACTTAGAATACACACATGAATCACCATTGTTTACAAGGAAATTTTTAGCTGCTAGTGTGCTGTTAAATTTCTCATGCTATTGTTTAGGTGCCTGTTTGAGACCATACAGAGATTTTACAAGTTTACAAACTTTATTTTCATTACCAGGAACCACAAAACCCTCACGTTGCTTTATGTAAATCTCTTTGTCTAGGTCACCGTTAAGGAATGCTGTTTTAACAAGGGCGATCAAAGCTCTAATCGTGGCAATTTTAGCAACAGGTGAATAAGTATCAAAATAATCTAACCCCTGCTTCTGGGTGTAACCTTTAGTCACTAACCTTGCCTTAAACTTGTCTATTGTCCCATCAGCCTTTATTTTCTTTCTAATGACCCACTTACAACCTATTGGCTTACAACCTCTAGAAAGGTCTACCAACTCCCATGTATGGTTACTTAGAATTAATTCTAGTTCGCCATTAATGGCTTCTTTCCAAAAGGTAGAGTCAACTGACCTTATGGCCTTATCATAGGTTTTTGGGTCTTCTTCTAACGTATAGACATTTGCAATTTTTTCATTTATGAAATTATCTTCTGATAGGAAAGTGGTAACAAAGTGAGGTCCAAAGTTGATTTCTTTCCGAGCTCTTTTTCTCCTTCGAATTTCAGGAGTGTCTATATCGTTAGTATTATCATGACTAGCAGTTACATTATGAGAAGGTAAACTAGTAGGCTGTGCATCATTAGACTTCAAGGGAAATATACGTTCAAAGAATTCAGCATATCTAGATTCCATTATACTACCACATGTATATGAATCATTAGATCCCTTAATTAAGAAACGATAATCAGCACTGTGATAAGCATATCCGATAAAAATAAAATCAACAGTCATAGGTCCAATCTTACTTCTTTTAAAGTCAGGTAACCCAACCTTAGCTAGACACCCCCACACTTTTAAATATTTTAGATTAGGCACATAACTTTTCCACATTTCGTATGGGGCTTTATCTAATTTCTTAAGAGGAACTCTATTTAGTACATGGCAAGCAGATAATATCGCCTCCCCCCACATGTTATCGGGTAGTCTAGAACTAATAAGCATAGCATTCATCATACCTTTTAAAGTTCTATTTTTCCTCTCTGCAACACTGTTAGACTGTGGGCAGTAGGGAGGGCTTCGATCATGTATTATTCCATTTTCGTCACAGAACCTTCCTAGAGAGGTTGGGTCATATTCTCCTCCTCTATCGGACCTAACTCTTTTTATTTTCCTTCCTAACTGATTTTCTACTTCGGCTTTATATTTTAAAAACATTTCTTCTGCTTCATCTTTAGTACTTAGGATATATACCATTGAGTACCTAGACTGATCATCTACAAATGTTATGTAGTATCTTTTTCTACCTCTACTCATCAGACTTTTATAGTCTCCTAAATCAGTATGAACTAGTTCAAGAAGTTCAGTTTGTCTCTTAATGAACTTAAAGGGTTTTTACCTATATTTAGCTTCTACACATACTTCACACTTATTAAAGTTGACATCACTGAAGCTAGGGATCATGTTTATTTTCTTAAGTCATTTAATTGATTCAAAATTTATATGTCCTAAGCGAGCATGCCATAATTCAAGAGATTCAACAATATAAGCAGAGAAGATACTAGCGATGTTGTTCATGCAAACAGCATCAAGGACAAAGATACCACCATTACAAAAACCCTTGCCCGCATATTCTCCATTCCTAGTCAGGACTAATTTGTCTGAGTCAAAGGATAACCTCAACCCAGCTTTGATCAAAAGACTACCCGAAATCAAATTTCTACGCATATCAGACACATGCAGCACATTCGTTAAAGTAAGAAATTTTTCAGAAGTGAGTTTTAAAGAAATCTTCCCTTTTCCGAGGATTGGTGCAGATGCAGAATTACTCATAAAGACCACCTCCCCATCGGACAACTTCTAGTAGTCCTGGAACTTGTTTTTGTTTGTGCAGATGTGCCTGGTAGCCTCGGTATCCACTATCCACTCAGTCAAGTTGTTGACCAGGTTCACCTCTGAGACAACAGCTATGATGTTCTCCGCTTCTACAAGGTAGACTTTGTTTTTCGAGTCTTTAGGCTGGTTCCTTTTACTTCTGCAGTCTTGGGCCATATGTCCACGTTTCCCACAATGATAGCAATCTCCGAGGAATTTGTTGTTCGGCTTTTGAACCTTTCCACCAGGCTTGAAATTTGAGTGATGCTTTTTGCCTTTGTTCTTGAACCTGTCAGCAGTACTAGGCCTAGCTTCGACAATATTAGCTTTAGAATGGTCGGAGTATGCGTACCCCCTGTCCTTAAGCCTATTTTCTTCTTCAATTTTTAAGTGGTTTATTAACTCTCTAATGTCAAGTCATTCTTTTTATGCATAAGTAGATTTCTATAATCCTTCCAAGAAGGTGGAAGTTTTTCAATTAAAACATATGCTTGAGTTATTTCGCAAATTTTAAGGCCCTCTGACAAAAGAGTAGTTACTATGTTTTCATATTCATGGACTTAATCAATGATTGGTTCATTGTCCATGAATTTGAAAACTAACCACTTACTAACAACGTATTTTCTAGTTTCTGCATCATCACCCCCATATTTTTTCTGTAGGGGATCCCAAATCTCCTTTGCCGTGCTTAATTTTACATAAATGTCAAGTAGGCCATCACTCATATAATGCAGTAAATTCCCCCTACAAGTTCGGTGGTCTATGGTGAATTTTTCTTCACATGCATTTTTCTTGTTTTCACCTTCAGTTGCCTTTTTCTTGTAGAGTACGTAATCAAGACATACTAGTTGTAGGAAAAACAAAATCTTTTGGGACCACCTCTTATAGTTCTTCCCGTCAAGAGGCTCAACCTTAGAAATGTCGGGAAGGGGTATTTTGGTTGCCATGTTTAAATGTTAGTACGTCAAAAATCGTCTTTTAGATTGTTGGAAATATAGCGTGTACAACGACAATACTGCGTATAATAATACGCAAAATACTGCTGTATATTACAAAATATTAATCAAAAAAATACAGCAAAAGTAACCCAATATAGCTGCCGGAAATTACACTGAATGAACCGAAAAATTGCAGTAAAAAACAAAAATATTGCTATAAAATAAAACAGCAAAAAACAGTAAAAAACTAAGCGCTAATCTCGGTGTTTTACAGTGAAATATAGCAGTAACATTGTGTCAAATAAACGCAGTCGAATATTGAACACGACAATCAAATAATACCGAGGGAGGAAGAACAGGTTAGAAAATACCGAAGGTACCGTGCCATGGGAAATACCACTGTCCTAAAAGATGATTTTGCCACTGCTCCGGTGCATACAGTAGTGTCGGCGGCCATCCTCCAGGATTAACACGGTCCGACTCTTAACGTGCACTCGTTAATCGTCGCGTAGGAGAGAACGAGAACTTTGCCCAGAATTGAGAAAGAGTGATGGTAAGAACAAGGAAGAGGAAGAAGAGAATAATTTTTTGATAATCATCACTTAAGCCCAAACACCCTATTTATACTAGTGTTGAGGCCCAACGGGTAAAATATTGCTATTAATTACAAGCCCCAATGTTTAGAAACGGTAAATGGGCATTTAACATGAAGCCCAACAGCTAGTGTAGTTAATTTGGCAATTAACGTGAAGCCCAACGGCTAGTATAGTTAATTGGGCATTGAAACCGAGCCCAACAGCTAGTTATCGTAAATTTACGCAAAACAAATATACCCGACGAGAAAAATATCATCCACACCCACGCACGGCACGGCAGGCTGCGCGTGCGCACGTGTGTGGTTCCCACCATTCCTTCACCTAAGACTTAATTCAATTGGAATAAAACCATCCACCCATATAAACCCATCTACCCCCCTTTAAATTGTCAATGTAGGATTGGGAGCCTTTATTTTGTATTCACAATGTGGGATGGGGGTATTTACCAGTTGTGATACAACTTTCTTACTAATTTGAATTTAGCTTATATCATTTTTCTAACACTACCTAACCTCAAAAATCCACAAGTAGTGGAGGATGTGGAAGTAACAGAGGAAAATTTTAACAATTCTTTTAGCCAAGTAGGTAATGATTGGCATGGTTGTTGATGGGGGAGGCTTTCTTTCAATCCAATATGAATACTTTGAAGGTCCACATTAGGTACATACAATTTGGATTGAATAACATAATCCTAAGGATGATGACACCTTGGATTGTGACAAGGAAAAGATAGTGATGCCCATTCTTGCCACATGTTATGTTACCGCCTAAGGTACACAACATATTGGCCACTATGACGAACCACACTTCTATGTACGTCAAAGTGATATACATTACATCTATGGCTTTAAAACATTCTCATAATTTACAATCTAACACTTAATAGCGTAACATGAATGATTTGTTTATTTATTTATTTATTTTTTTGTAGTTGAGAACTAAACTCTATTGATTTAGTCTACAGTTTCGATCTTATTAAGAAATACCATTATGATACCTTATGATGTGATGCAGCTTGTAAAGTGGGATTTAGGGGAACGGGAAGGTTCAACAACATATGTTTCTATTTTATTAACAGCTAATAAAAACAAGGGGAAACTTAAATTCAATTTTAATTCTCACACTAAAGAATAGAAGGAGCCAAATAGCTCATCAAAATAGATCTAAGAAATTGAATGAATTAAACCCTAAGTTCCTTCTCCTATATATAAAGAAGACACTAGCTATTAGAACTCCGAAGTTAAGCATGCTTGGCGAGAGTAGTACAAGGATGGGTGACCTCCTGGGAAGTCCTCACCCTCAGGTTGGGGGCACTGGGAAACAACCTCTCTTCAGGTTAATACCCTGAAGGGGGAAGGCTGCATACATCCGCCCCCCCGGACCCTGCGTAGGCGGGAGCCCTTGAGGCACTGGGTATGTTCCACTAGCTAAAGCAAAAAGGAAAGAAATCAGTCTTAATCAAAATTTAATATCTTCAAGGATCTTGATATCTTCATGTATCTTCGACAATCAAAATACTCCCACGTGTCCTGCCTTGGCCAAGCTTGTTCTACCTTCGCCAAGACTCCTGCCGAGCCTTAACGAGCGTGTCTCTCTTCAGCCTTGCGGCCAAGAATTATCGCAAAGCTCTAGCAAGGGCATCAACCCGTATATCCTACCCAGCCAAGCCTCCTGCCATGGCATCACTTTCCAGTCGAAATTAAACTATCAACACCGAAATGGCCGCTGCATCATTCTCTTCCAGTTGGAGAGAATTCACCCCCAAATTCTCTGAGGGATCTTCCTGGTTGTTCTTTCCATGTAGAGCTTCCTCACTCCATCCGCCCAGCTTGTCAAGCTCCAACCCACATGCCTACCTATCATCCATTGTATCCGTCAGAGGTCAAGCTGCTAAGTTCCCCCCTTTATTGGTGTCACTACAGCTAATCCGCCCTTCTGTCTTACCTGGATGTAACTACTAGCAATTAGCTTCCACAATTGCTGCTTGAAGTCCTCATGCTCCGCAAGGCTTACTCGGTATTGAATCCTCCTTCTTGGAATGGTGTCTTCAGAAAATTGGTCTAACCGGCAATATTTCCACCTTGTTGGCAATGAGTAATATGCCAACTCTTTAAGACAAACCTCCTTTGATAGACTCCCTACCTTTTGCAACACCTCCTTGTCATGGATGGACCCATTGTACGTGGGTTCATCAAATACAAATGAAGATGTGTCGCCTCAACAGAGATAGGTCCTCCCCTGATAACGCCTATTAGTGTAGACACCAACTCTGACTTGCTAACTTCGTTGGTGGACACTGCTCTCTCTTTCGGCTTTATGTCTTCGACCTTTGACACACATGGTACCTCAACCTTCTTGAGCAACAAGATGAAGTTTGTTCCCTCAAAGACGGAGCTATATGTGTTTCGTGGTCTGTCGTGGATATTGCCTCTATCGTATTGCCACTGTCTCCCCAACAACAAATGGCAAGCGTCGATGGGCATCACATCACACCACACGCCGTCTTTATACTTCATTCCAATTGAAAAATTCACCAAGCAACATCTAGACACGATTACCTAGTGCCCGCTCTCGAGCCATGACATCTTGTAAGGGTTCAAATGCTCCTCCATCTCCAACCCAAGCTTCTGCACGGCTTCTTTCAAGATGGTGTTCTCACAACTCCCGGAATCGATAATTAGGCCACATGCCCTCTCGCTAATCCTTCATGTCGTTTGGAATTTGTTGTGTTGAAGCCATTCATCCCCTTCTACTTCTTCAGGCATGAAGCCAACTCGCCTGACCAACAGCAAATGACCCTCACCACCCGCTACCTTGACTTCGCCAAGTGACGCCAATTCGTCTTGAGTTTCTTCAGTCACTATGGTGCCTTCTTCTTCAAGCTCCGAGTTCTTAATCCAGAGACTAAACCTCCGCCTCCGTTCATCAACGTTGGCGTTACCGGTAATAGACCAATGTTGCCTTAGCTTAGGATTTGGTAGCTTAGCATCTGATACTGGATTCTCGGTCTTGTCCATCTTCTTTTCTTCGTCACCCAGTGTTGATGGGCGTTGCGGCTGGGTTCCAAGCTCCAAGTCGGGATTTGCCCCCGATTGAATCAAGTAACTCTTGATTCGCCGGAATCTCGCTTCCAAGTCCTCTAATCTCCTTTCGATCTGTCGTTAATGGTTACGATCATTAATGTCTTCGATGGCGGCATAACGCAGTTGCCCACGGGCTATCTCAGAAACCATTCTGAACTCTAATACTAGCCGATGTGGAACGGGAAGGTTTAACAACCATCCCTTTCTATTTTATTAATAATTATACAGTGATCGTCATCGATGAACCTAATAAATTTTAATTTTAAAGATCAATACTTAACAATTTGGGCCATCATTACATAATTTCGGAGTACGTATAAATGAACCATTAATGATCATGATCATTCAACCATTATTAGCATGTCCAATTACTCTTATAGAGATATTGGATTTAAGATAATCGTCCACTTAAGGCAACTTCTCCACTGTCATTGTTGCATGAAACCTGATTATGTAGTGTGCATATGTTCAACTTGAAATAACAAGGAGTGAACGCGGCGATTTCCCCAATCAAATGCACCTCAACTATTGGACCCTCAATTCATGCCTCGTTGCACACTTCTCTTTTCAAGGTCTGGAAAAACCTCTCATTTACATACATCTATTGAACAAAGCCAATACCTATAGTGTCACTTACAAAATCAATAGGCAGACACTTCATCAAAATACAAAAAGTTGGTGTCAAATTTTTTCTAGTTCACATATTTTCTCCAATATTATGACATAGCACCTTCATATCATCAACATGAAAAATAGTGGCACATAAATCTAAAAAAAGGGGTTAGATTAATCAATGCATCCCACACTGAATTAGGCGGCAAATATCTGAACACAAGATATAATAATTTGTGCATGAAACATGGCAATCATATCTCTTATGCCTTTATTGTTCCCTCATAAACATTCACATATCTTGGGACCCTAGAAGCATTACCTTCAGAGAATCTCAACTCGTTAATACATTCACATACATCACGTATTTCTCCACTATCCAATAGTTATGACTCATGCAATTTGTGTCATCACCTTTTTGCTTTGAATTCAAATCAGACCAAGAACAAATTTCCTCCATCTCAACATGTCCTTCATCTTACATGCAACATCCACAAGTGTGTTGAATAGATTATGCAAAACTTTTCTTTCACAGTGCATCACATTGTGGTTATGTAAAATTATATTTATACAACACAAAGGGTCCGTTTGGAACCTAGAAAATTGAATGAAAGGAAAAAAAAATATTATGGAAAATATTTTTCTTATGTTTGGAAATCAAGGAAAATATTAAGGAAAAATAGTTGAATGGAAAATAAAAAAAATATTATAATATAATTTGAGGAAAGTTACTTTCCTCTTAAAATGGTAAGGAAAATGGGAAAAAAACTTTAGACAGCCCAAGTTAGCCAATGTTCAGCCCATGTTATTAAAAAAAACAAAAAGAAGCTCAGCCCATTCATTTTTAACGTCACCTACCCATTCTTGAGAGGAAACCCTAACCCTAACCCTAATATCCATTCATTTCCTATCACAAACCCTAGCCCTAGCCTTCCTAATGTCCTAAATTGCAAGATTGCTCTGAATTCGAACCATTCAATTCGAAAAATTGAATTCGATTCAATGAATTCGAACCGAGCTAGAAATTCTTTGAATCTTTCTCTGAAACTTTCAAAATCACAAGAACAAGGTTCATCCTCAAGTCAAAAAGTTTCTAAAAGTCCAATGGAACGTCCACTACAGCAAACATTTGTTTAAACCGAGAATCCGAGGCATGGATTTATATTGGCTTAATGGCGGGAAAGTATGTTAGGATGGTTAAAATCTGTTTATGTTGTTCTGCTGCTGCTGTTGGGCTCTTGCTGTTGCTGATGTTCTGCTACTGCTACAACTGCTGTGCCATTGCTGCTGTTAGATTGATGATTTTAAGGCTGTTACGTGTTGATTAGTTTAGTAAGTGATGTAATGGCTTGGTAGTCCTTTCCGTTACTGCATTGTGTTGTTAGTTCAATTGTAATAAGCTGCTCATGTGCCTGCGTGTGATAGACTTGCAGTAAGCTAGGTGGTCTTGCTGTTAGTTTGTTAGGTGTGGTGTCTTGGCGCCAAAATAGATTTAATTGTTAGTTAAGCTTAGTTCTAGATATTTCTAGACAATTCCTAAGTTGGTTAGTCCTTGGGTGGCTAGATTCAATGTATTAGGCTCATATTATGTAAGTAGTATAAATAAGAGGTACTAGCATGTAATCCATAACTTTGATAATGAATTGATCTCATTTGGTTACTTTCTCTATTCTCTCATCTCTTTTCCCTTCTTTCCTATCTAAGCTCTATATTCTTTCTCATCTCATACTCTCTCTATCCCAACCAAGGTTATGGCTCAAGAGAAATCTTCGAAACCTTAACAATTGGTATTAGAGCCTTGATTTGGCTTCCGAATCAAGCTCATATCCGAAAAATTATAAAAACCTGATTAATTGTGTTGCAATTAATGAACAAAAGAAGGTTTGATATTGCATTAAGTCAGATTTGGATCAGGATTCAAATATGAAATTTTGAAGTAGTTTTGGCGCGTATTGCATCAATTTTCTGCATCAGCCTGGGAGTTGCTTTCGGTTGGGATTTACGTGATCAAATTACAATGAAGAAAGTTCAATTGATCAA
This sequence comes from Simmondsia chinensis, assembly GCA_018398585.1. NCBI lineage: Eukaryota > Viridiplantae > Streptophyta > Magnoliopsida > Caryophyllales > Simmondsiaceae > Simmondsia > Simmondsia chinensis. Next base: position 10,214,322 of record JAGTTD010000010.1, on the reverse strand, counting down.
TATTTGTTGAGTACATTCAACATCAAGCTGATTCAGATTGAAATTCAGTAGGATCGATCAAGCTTCAGCTGCTAATTGAGTGTTGAGCAAAGCTTTAGTTGTTGAAGTTGAGCTGAATTGTTCTTGATCAATTATTCATGTGATCGGTTGGAGAAGAAGTTAAGGTGAGCTCATTGATCAACATTACACTTGATCATCATCGAGAGATCAGAAATCATCTGAATTGAGGTGATTACAGATTTTGCAATTCAGAAGTTGAAAATTGAGGTAATGGATTTTTGATCTTCAAGTTGCAATTCATTGAGAATTCATGTTTGTTGTTGGATGATGTCAAAATTGTGTCGTTAAGCATAAAAGTAGTGACAATTCATCGGAATCTAAGGTGATCTTTGAGAATTATATGTTATGGAGTCAAGAATTGCTTAGGCGACAAATCTGTCAGCAGGCGAAACTCTGACAGGAGAAGCAAAGGTGTTGAAATCCGATTTCGTTCGTTGAGATTGCTTGAGTGTTGTGTTAAGAACTTGATTTTGAGTTAGAATCTAGCCTAATTCTGAAGTGTGAGTCGAATAACTCGACTAAACGTGGCTGTCAGAATTCGTTAGTGGTTAGGGTTTGTTCGACGATCTGTTCAAAGCTTATCAGTTAGGGATATTAATCAGTGTCGATTGTGGAACCGTCGGCAAGTGATTGTTTGTGCGAACAAAGGAGTAGAACGTCATGAAGCAATCAATTATGGAAGAGTTGCAAAATGAGTTTCACACTTCTACGAGTTTCGAACGAAGTTGTGGTTGTTCATTACAAACATGGTTGACCAAATCAGGACCAAAGGTATCAGCTGCGGTGACAGGTTCTGGTACTAATGCATCAATTGATCACCACCGGGAGTTGAATGACAAGTTTGAACAGTGGGATGCTAAGTTTGAACAGCAAAGAATCGAGAGTAAGCTCCAGTTTGACAGCATTCAGCAAATGTTGAAGAAGCTTTTGGGTAAGGATGCGAATAAGGAAGATCGGGTGCAACAAATTGAGCCTTATAGCTAGATTATTCCACCGACTGTAGTGGATTTACCGTTGTAGTTCATTGTTGAGCAAAAAGAGAAGGTACAATATGTTGCCGTTGGGGGTGAACTCGTCCCCGATAGTGCCGAAATTGATGAACATGAGTTAGAAGAACCTGAGTTTGAGTAAGGTGATTCTTATGAAGACTCTATGTAGAGATACAATATGACGTGCATCCGGATTGGGAATACGATTCACATGTTCGAGGAATGATTAAGAAACCAAAAGTAAGTCGAAGAGAAATCGTCTAAGTGAAGCATTGGGAGACGTTGTGGGTCAAAAGAAGTTGTCCAAGCCAAAATTGAAACGTGTGGTTGTGGTTCAACCTAGTAAGCTTGATGATCAACAGGGGTTAACTTGAGAGGCTACTCTTACAGTTATGTATGCAGGAATACAAGAATTAGTTGCAGCAGAATCTGAGACTCCAACTGGAGAACTGGGAGCCATTGCTAAAATATCATTGAAAACATCTCCACACTTGTTAAGTATTGTCCCTTGGCAAGGTTATATGCAGAATCGAAGCTCTTTTGCGGCTGAGCAATATCATTAAGTTGAGGATTCCTTTGTTGCGGTTGCAGTCCCTCTTCAAGCAGATGAGGGCATGTCTCAAAATCTCCTTCCAGGAGTAGAAATTTCCGTGAGACCTCATGAGCTTCCAAATGAGGTATATTTGAACAAGTCTTATGATCTCATGAAGGAAAAGATGACGTTGGCCATGCTTGTGACGGTTAATCCTCAAGTGCACCTTCAAACAGATGGTGTTAGTCCTCCAGATTCAATTCCAGAAGCTGATATGCATTTTCGGCATGCCGATCGACAAGTTCGAAATGATTTATTCCTTTATGTGAGTGGAGTTGTGACTCATCCAAGTGCAAGTTCTTATGATAAGTTGCCTCCTGATCTGGGAGAAGATTTCCAATTTTATATGAAGATGAAAAGGTTTGATTCTCTGTTGAAAAGAACTAATAAAGCTGCGAGAGCGCATTCCAAAGTCCAACGAAGGTGAAGCAATGTGGCGGAACAAGCAATTGAGTTGCTAGATGTGTATAACTACTGTACCATACTGAAACCGATTTCAGATCCGTCCAGAAGCTGTCCAGCAGATGTTTTAACGAATGTGTTGGGTGTTGGAAGCTTCATTGATCCGGGAAAGAATGAATTACAAGTATTTGGAGGAGCTACACACTCGGTGCTGCTGTTTGATGTTGAATATGGTGTTGGCAGTGCAAGCATTGGTGTAAAAGTGGTTGAGGCTGTGGGTCATTGTGAAGATAACATCAAAGCAAGCACGGAAGACAGGAAGTATACATTTTACAAGCCACATAATTGTGACAATGAATTTTCCATTGCCCTGGAATTGATGTTGTTTCGGTTCATACGAAAGTGTTTACTTGAAGGGTTGGTAATTATTGCTTGTGGTTTGAAGAGCTGTGGATGGTTAGAGGAGGTATTGGGCCTCGGGTATGACCTCACCACTGATGCTCAGGGCCAAGCAAAGCCAACGGTGAAAGCATTTGAAAATCGGGACATAATACAACCGGAAGCTGCTATTCTGGTGCAGAACCGGGTTGTGCTTTGGGTGACCTGTAGTGGTTGTTTCAAATGGGAAAATACTATGCACAAGCTTCATTACTTTCTCAATGTATGGGAGAAGGAGTACAACAAGGGAACAAGATCATTTTTAGTTGAAAATAATTTACATTTCAGTAGCCAAGATCAGGATAGATTTTCCCTTACACTGAAATTAATCGCAGATGTTCAGTTGTGTCATTGGTGTCCTGATTTGAAGTTCATCTTTCAGTCTGATGTTGGAAATTTGATTGTGACCCATGAGTATTTGATTTGGTGGAGCAAAAGCCCAGATATTCAAGCCCATGTCATAAGGGCTCAGTTGATCAAGGTGGGATTGCATGAGTTCAGATTAGTTGCTTTTATGGCTGGGAGGATTACAATTCCTTCTTTGTTAGCAGTGAATGAGTTGTCCAAATGGAGAGTGAGTGGTGCTATTATGGGTTTGGGAAGTTGTCATCACATGTTTGCATCAAGAAGCTTCAATATGGACAAGAATCGAGCTAAAATCTGTAAAATCTGCAGTTATGAGTGGTTTGGCTCAAGCATTGCTGAGTTTCTGAGTTTTCCAGCAACTTGGGTGCAATTGGAGAGAAATCAAGAATTTTTTAAGCATGTCATGAGTTGGTTTAGCATGTGGTAGTGTAAGCAATACAAATTTTGGATAAGGTCCAAGATGAAAGATTGTCATTTGCATTCTTGTGGAAATTCAATGAGTTTGGTTGCCATGATCAAGAATTGGGTTTGCTGGAGCTGCATTTGGGAAGGCGAACAATTGGAATTCGACAATTGGTTCTCTTGGTTTGAAGTGGGAAGGCCTCTCGAGGTGTTAAGGGACTTCATATGCATTTTTTTGTGGTTAATAGCATACCAAGTCAGTTGTGCAGCTTGCTACATACAGAAAGACATAATTGTTGCTGCATTTGTGGAATTTCAGCAGCAAGTTTGGATTTTGAGCTGTGTTAACTGCAACAGGAGGGGTTCGGAATGTGTTGGTGATGTTTGGTTGGATCATAGCAGACCTCCTGAAGAGCATTATGTACTCAAGCGCAGACATGGCATCACGATAAATTGAAGTGCTTAATGGTTGTCTCGGCTGCAGATTTCAGCAAACTTCATCATTTCAGATGTATTTTCATATGCAATAAGTGTTCTTCATTGTTACAACTCTCTTCTATTCTTGAGGAAAAGAATGTTCTCAAGGGGAAGGGAATGTTATAAACCGAGAATCTGAGGCATGGATTTAAATTGGCTTAATGGCGGGAAAGTATGTTAGGATGGTTAAAATCTGTTTATGTTGTTCTGCTGCTGCTGTTGGGCTCTTGCTGCTGCTGATGTTCTGCTACTGCTACTACTGTTGTGCCATTGCTGCGGTTAGATTGATGATTTTAAGGCTGTTACGCGTTGATTAGTTTAGTAAGTGATGTAATGGCTTGGTAGTCCTTTCCGTTACTGCATTATGTTGTTAGTTCAATTGTAATAAGCTGCTTATGTGTCTGCGTGTAATAGACCTGCAGTAAGCTAGGTGGTCTTGCTGTTAGTTTGTTAGGTGTGGTGTCTAGGAGCCAAAATAGATTTAATTGTTAGTTAAGCTTAGTTCTAGATATTTCTAGGTAATTCCTAAGTTGGTTAGTCCTTGAGTGGCTAGATTCAATGTATTAGGCTCATATTATGTAAGTAGTATAAATAAGAGGTACTAGCATGTAATCCATAACTTTGATAATGAATTGATCTCATTTGGTTACTTCTCTATTCTCTCATCTCTTTTCCCTTCTTTCTTATCTAAACTCTATATTCTTTCTCATCTCATACTCTCTCTATCCCAACCAAGGTTAAGGCTCAAGAGAAATCTTCGAAACCTTAACAACATCACATACCAAAGCTGCCATTGATGAAACATCTTCAAGATTTAGTCCGTTGAGGAATTTGGATGATTCTGAGATCCCATATGAGAGTGGAGAGGTTGGATTTGAACGAGTATGATATATCAATTTTGTTTACACATTCTAGGACTTGTGGATTAATTTTGAATAATTAATTTCGTGGAGGCTTTGTTTCTTGGTTGGTATGGCGATTTTGGGATCGCTTAGTGGTTGATTACTGTAGCCATGAATATGGGTAAAATTAAATTCATGCTTGCGTACACACACTCATATCTGATACCACTTTTGATAATTAGGCTAAAATTTCCAGGTGCATAATAAGTACATTCAAAGTATATCTTGAGTTTCTTTGTATATCAGAGGGTTTGGCGGAAGAGATGAATATGTGGAAGAGCTGCACCATTTTGTTTTGTCCATTGGTTTCATCTGTTGCTTTGGATTTATATAGTTGAGTCGATGGTGCCAAATTCTAGGAATAGTTTGCAATAACTCCTTGATTTTAACAAAGATTATGAAATAATATATTCAATAAAATAGTTTAAATAACGATATAAAAAGGTGTAAAATATATTGTTATTTGTTGGTAACAACACCTATTTTTCTAATTTGACACACATGATGCAATGCTGTAGCACATCTAATGTAGATGTGTTGGATAAAAGATCTATTTGACACATTTACCCCTTGTTTGGCAGTGGTAACGGGGGTAAGGGTAAAGGGGGGTAATTTCTTACCCTTAAGTTAAACATTTGATATACAAAAAATGTCTTATGTCTTTGCTTAAACTATTTTGTAGATGCATGATGAGGATTGGGAAAACTTTAGAAAATGGGCTGCAGCTAGTGTTGCTACTTATCGGGTGTATGTGGCTAGCCTTGTTGCAATTGTTTGTCATAGTAATTATGTTGATAGATCTATATCTAGGGAAGGAGACTATTGCAGACAAGATTTTTTAAGAACACTAACACTAGAAAAAGATAAAGATTGTTGCAATGAGTTACGCCTGGGAAAAGATGCTTTTTCTAGGTTAGTTCAGGTATTATGTGATTCGGGGAGATTGAAGGACACATACTATTGTATTGTTGAGGAACAAGTTGCTAAGTTTCTTCATATTATTGGACATAATGGAAGAAATTGGTCAGTAAAATTGGATTATTGGTGCTCTGGTGAAACAGTGAGTAGACACTTTCATAATGTTTTGAGAGCTATCATATCACTGGAAGGAATATTTTTAAAGCAACCTGATGGATCCGAATGCCCTCGAGAAATAGCAAATAATCCAAGGTTCTTTCCATATTTTAAGGTAAATTTCAATAGCAAGTAATAGTTACTTGTATTTTAAATTCACATTCTATCCATAATTCTAATTCATATTAATTCATGTTGTTTAGGATTGTGCTGGTGCACTTGATGGATCACATTTTCGTGTTAAGGTGTCAAGTGATGCGGTGCAAAGATATCGAGGTCGAAAGTCATACCCCACCATGAATGTATTGGCCGCCTATCTCTTTAATTTGAAATTCACTTATATTTTGCTGGGTTGGGAAGGTTTTGCTTCTGATTCAAGAATTCTAAACATTGCATTAGAGAGGAGGATAGATAGGTTAGAGATCCCTAACGGAAAATACTATCATGTGGATGCTGGGTATCAATTGAGGCCTGGGTTCTTGGCTCCGTGTCGAAAAACTCGTTACCATTTGAAAGAGTATAGTGTTCTTGCTCCCCAAAATGGCAAGGAAATTTTCAACCATAGACATTCTTCTCTTCGTAATGCCATTGAACGAGCATTTGGTGTCCCCTAAAAGAGGTTTCCTATCTTAGCTAGTGCAACTGAGCCTTTTTACCCGGTAGATGCACAAGCTGATATTATGCTGGCAGGATGTATATTGCATAATTATTTGATGGGCGTTGATCCAGATATGGAGCTTATAACTGAGGTTGATTGTGAATTGCTCAGTGTGAATACAACATCTTCTAATTTTGCCCTTTCAAGTTCACTTCACATGTGTAGAGAAACAGAAGAATTTAGAAATCAATTGGCAAATGCAATTTGGAGGGACTACAGTAATAGCCATGATGCTCATTTGTGATAAATTTTCACATGGTTGGTATTGTTGGATCTTGTGGTATTAGTCAATGGTTGGGTCTTGAATTGCTTAGCGATTTTGTCAATGAGACAGGCTACATTGATGCTCTTTGTCAGGTTACTTTATGATTACTAGAAGATTTTTCTGATCTTTTTCTATAGTATGTACTATCTATGATAACCATGAAATATCTCAATGTAATTTTATTGTATTTACGTGGTAATGGGTTCTTTTGTTCCTGGACAATATTATAAAATTCAATTACTCTTGTTATTGTTGAACTGGTTTTTGGGAGTTTTTTTGAGACAGATTAATTGAATTCATAGCATGAGTCTAAAGGAAGGAAGCAAGTAACAATCAAGGTATGTTGTTAAAGTTTATGTGGGTGCATGAATTTTCAAAAAAAGAATGTGTAGTCTTACTTAGTCTAACTTGCTCCGAGGAAGAAAATGATGTTGAGGATGGAAGCACAATAACGGAGAAAAAAAAAATTTGACATGAAATGCTGACATGGACTATTTTCTAGTAGATTTGCTTATAGACAAATGGAGAAGGGACAAAAAGTTGGTAGCACGTTCACAAACTCGGTGTTTGCAAGTGTGGCTCAATCTGTGACCAATGAGTTCTAATTGTTATGTTCAAGTGATAATATTAAAAATCGGATGAAAATATTGATAAAGACATATGGTGCAGCTAAGCAAATTCTGAATCAAAGTGGGTTTGGATACAACGACTCAACTGAAATGATAGAAGCATTACCCCAAGTGTGGAATGATTATATCCAGGTATGAATTTTATTTGGTTAATAATTGACACAATTCTATGTCGAAGATTTTATGTTCTTTGAATGTTTATTTTGTATAGAGCAAGCCACAAGCTGCGACATATTGATATAAGCCCATCCAAAACTTTTACAAGTTAGATATCCTATATGGAAGAGATCGAGCTACAGGAAGTCTTGCAGCTGGGCCAAAGGAGAGGCATCATCGATGGGCTTCAAAAGAGCCAATGTCTATTGATACTTCAAATCAGGATAAGCTACCATTGGATCAATCTCATGAGGATATATCATCATCCACATGTCCAAATCTAGTTAAAGAGAAAGAGACAAAGAAAAGAAAAATCTCGATAATTGACATTGTGTGTGAGGAGTTAAATTTTATCAAAGCTGGCATGGAAGCAGTGGTTGCTGTTCTTGATAGAGGCAATTCACGGAACTATACTAAGGAATCTTTATATGATGAGATCATGAAGGCATTTCCCTAACCAAAAAAAAATTAAGGTTTGAAGTTTTAATTCAATTGCTGCGATGAGCTTTAGTACATGAAAAGACTTAAACCTAGTTGTTGGATTTTAGCTTTCTTTATTCTCTTTGCCAATTACTGCTCTTTACTTGAAATTCAAGATTTGGCACAGGTTGATGACTTGAATGAGATAGCGCAAATGAAGATTTATCAAGAGCTCTCAACGAATCCAAGTTTTGCCAGAGCATTTCTTGCTTGTCCAATCGCACGTCGTGGGCTATGGTTGAAAGTGAAATTCGGATCTAATCTTTTGGAGGCGTAAGGATATGAATATGTTATGCTTTATGTAAACCGGTTTTTCCTTGATTTTGTGCACTCATTTTGATTCTATTCGATGAATTTCGATGATGCTATTTCTCTAGTTGAATATCTTTTGGAGCTTAAGTATGCAAAACTTCATATATTAGATATATGTTTTTTTTTCATTTTATTTTCTCTGAACCAAACAAAGGAAAAAAAGTTTGATAATGGAAACTTGCTTTCTTTCCTTCATTTTCCTTGGCCTCCGGACAAGGGAAAAAAAGTTAGTTTCTCACTTTTTCTTTCCCTCAAGTTTTTTTTCCTCGTACTTTTCTTTTCTTCTAATTTTCTGGGTTCCAAACAGAGCCTAAGGCAATTCCCAAAATATAATTCTCTACACCAATTTCTATTTTTCCCGTTTCCAAGTAATTTTGTAAGTTTTGGCCCAATAGTCAAATCATGAACGTAAAGCACTATGGATAACTTGTTCACTCGATAACCATGCATGTGGAAAATCCCTCCTAATTATAATCATGGAGAAAACATATCTTTAGTTTCGGTGTGGATGATTTATAGGCAAAAACTAACAATGATAGCAATTCAGCATTTCTTTCTTTCTAAGAATTAAATGGAAGGCCTTTCATCGATGGCCTTTAATATCTACAAAAGCCGCTTATAGTTTACATGAATGAAACGTCCCCTAACTTTGTAACTGTCCCCAGCTTCCCACAATATTTTCCACTGATTAATAAGGGTCTTAGAAGAACATAAATATTTCCGAATACAATACATATTTCCTAATTTTACTTTCAGTAAATCATTTTATTATACATGCATTTGTTGGGAAACTTTAATTACTAAAATTAAAAGTTCTCTAAATTGGCAATATTAGGCATAACGGAAACAACTTTAAATTCTTTATTTTATATCTAAAGGATATCTGATCTAAATATATTCATAAAAACATATAATATCTACGCTTAACAAACGAGAAATTGAAAGCATAAGTAGAAATGCAAAAATTCAAGGAAACCTTAAATGGAAAAGGATAAGGAATACATGGATTGTAGATCATAATGGTTGCCAAAGGGGAATTATCGGAACCGCAAGATCTTCTTCGGAATGTCCCTTTGACACCCAGAAAGTGGGCTTTAAAATATACTTACTAAGAAAAATTTCAAACATAAAATCTTCCATAAAATTTTCAAAAATCAAAATTTTCAGAAAACTATTAGATTGCTAAATAGAATCCCAAATACCCCTAGTTGACGAATAGTAAGGAAAAAAAATCCCGAGGTTTCGACGTGGGATACACCCAAAACCCAATAAATGTGTTTGTAAAAGCAGCAAAAATGACTGCATAAACAAAATTGAATACTGGTTCTAAAATCCAAGTTAAACTGCAGCGTGTCACGTTCATATTGGCTGAGAAAGTTCTCCACGGATAACAGGCGGCAAGATACATGTCATACAGCCATTCGCCCGTGGCTGTCCTCGTAGATATCAAAACTTGTGACCTAGGGCACGCCACTGCCTTATTAGCTATCTAGGTATGCCGTGGATCCGAGCTACTTTAACACGTTTTTGCCTTTTTTTTTTTTTTTTTAATTCCTACATGTATAAATTCGTATTGTGAATATTATTTGGTAAAATAAATTTATTCAACTTATAAATAAATAATTCATGTAATAAATTATGTTTAGCAAAATAAATTTATTTGTCTTATGAATGAATAATTCATCTCCTGGATTCATTTGAGTATTTTTCAATTGACGTACTTCCAGATATATATATATATAGAATGCATGTGCTATGGCTTGAATCCATAGTCAATCCAATTTCCGATAGGAGCAGTTTACAATTGAATTCAAATTTGTCCATATATCTAATTATCAACACTTGGATAACATTGATTACGATTCAATAATATTTAATTACAGTGAATAAATATTATTGCACTCAAGATTTAAACATAGATATTCAATAATTTCAAAATAACTTTTATTTTGAAGAGCAACCCCTCTAATAGATATCCAGGAGAAAAAATTAAATGTAACTACAATCGTTATTTTTCTCACATCTTTCACCGAAGTTCCCAGCTCCTCCTTCTTGAATAATTAATTAATACAGAAAATAATTACTGTACTAATTTCAAATATCAATCATATGGAATACTTTTGCCAAAGATTCTAGAATTTATTTGTATGTTTGCAATTAAACTAAGCCAACATCTCTATCTCATCAGAGACTAGCAATTCCAAGCAAAATACATGTTTCCTCTACACTTCATGCCATTACTCAAAGCACGTAAGCTTTAAGCCACGTGCTATGACCTAATCCTTTTAGCACATTGTTATGAATTGATGAATTTTAGCTGTAATTTCTGGTTGTATTTTCGTTTTTGATTTCCATTGTCGAGTTGTAATAATTCAAATGTTAGTTGGGGTCGGCAAGGGAGGTCCGTTGGTCAAGGGCCGGTCCAATCTGGTGGCTGTCCTGTTGTTTGGCGCCAAAAGCTTAGTTGAGTCGGTTATTTTAGTTGGTTAGATTCAATGTTCTAATCTTTGCATAAATGAGCCCCTAACTTGTAATCCCATACTCCAATGAATAGAAATCAGAATTCCTTTTGGAATTTCTCTCTCTTTTCTCATCTCTTTCTCTATTTCTCATCCCCTTTTACTTCTCTTCTCATCTTAACTCTTTCTTCTATAAGGTTAGACTTTTAATTTCGAATTAGAAGCTAATAATTGGTATCAGAGCTGGTTCAGGCAATCAATTGATTGATTGAGGCTGGCAAAAGCAAAGCAAAACATGATCGAAGGTGTTAGAACCAGATCAAGAGCTGGAGGAGCAAATGCATCTGGTCCGGACACTTATGCTACTGCGGTTGCAGGTTTTGGTACAGATGCAACAATTGATCACCACCGGGATCTATATGACAAGTTCGAGCAGCTAAATGCTAAGTTCGATCAGCAATATGTCGAGTTTAAGCAGCAGAATTGCAACATTCAGCAGCAAAATGACAGCATTCAGCAGTTGATCAAGATGCAGCAGCAGTTTATGGAAAAGGAAGCGACTAAGGAAGATCGGTTGCAACAAATTGAGAAAAAGCTTGTGCACTGACAAAATCAGGTGAATAAGAAAGGAGAATCTAGTGTCAATGCGATCCTCAAGCCAGCTGGTCAGATTTTTCATTAGAATCAGACTAATCAGCAGCAAGACAATGCAGACAGACTTGAAGGTTTGGTGAGGACTCGAGGAAAGTCTCCGATAGTGCAACCGGATGTAGGACCTTCAATTCACATTAGATCAGCTAAGAATCAACCTGTACAACCTGAAATTTATGTTGAGAGTCAGGATCGTGCCTCTGGACAAGTACATTGCAGGATGAATGCCTTAAATGCAGGTCACAATATCGGGCAACAAAATTCAATTATGCAGCGCAGAGTTGAATTTGATGAGTTTTATCATCTTGACAGACCTCCTGATCGACAGTACCAGCATAGATTATTGAGTAATGACACTATATCTGGTGGTAGGAGTGGTAATTACAGGCAGCCAAGAGTAGAAATTGATCCTTTTGATGGTAGACAACCGGAATCATGGCTAAGGAGATGTGATCGGTATTTTCTGTATTATAACATACCTGATCAGGAAAAGCTCTAGCTGGCTGCAGTTCATTTTGGTGACCATGAGGCTTGTTATTATAGTTTGTTGAAGAGCAAACCGAATCTTTCTCGGGGCCAATTCGTAGAAGAAATGTGTGAACGATATGGAGAAGGTGAATCAACGGATGTTGTGGATAGCTTTAACAAGTTGTCTCAAACTTCAACCGTGAGAGAGTATATGCTCAGATTTGAGAACTTAAGAGCCAACTTGCTGTCAGTTTTGTCCATAGCTCCTGAGGATGCTGAATCATATTATGTTTCATGCTTTGTGAGTGGATTGAAGCCAAGGATCAAGAATATGGTGAAAGCAATTGGTCCTAAGACTTTGTCAAGTGCTTACAACAAGGTAAAGTTGATTGAAGCCACTCAAGTTCAATCAAGTGACAGAAATAGGCAGCAAATCAGCAAGTTCAGACCGCAGCAGAGAAGTAGTTTCAGTTCTGGTTTTACGCGAGCTGTTGACAAGAGTTCATTGAGGTTATGCTTTCGTTGTAATCAACCATATTAGCCTGGTCATAGGTGCAAGTCTCAAGCACTAATGTATGCAAAAGGGTCTCGTGCTGAAGCTGAATCTGGCAGTGAACATTCTGCTGCAGAAATTGACAGTGCAGGCTATACTTCGCAAGAGGAATTGAATGATGATGAAGTGGAGATATCAATGAAGGCTTTGACAGGTAGTGGAACTCATAATACCATCAAGATCAGAGGCAGGGCTGGAAAACACTCTATCATTGTCCTTATTGATAGTGGGAGTACTCATAGTTTCGTTGATCCAAAGTTGATTAAGAAGGTTAAGCATGAGGTGAGAAAGACTCATCGCTTGGCGGTGATGGTGGCTGATGGCAACTCCTTTACGGCTCAAAACGAGTGCTTAGCATTCCCATGGTCTATGCAAGATCATCAATTCACCTTTGATTTCAAAGTTCTTCCTTTGGGAGGTTGCGATATGGTGCTTGGGGTGGATTGGATGAGAACCTTCAGCCCGGTTGTGTTTGATTTTGATAAGATGACCGTGGCATTTGAGGTTCATGGCACCAAAGTATCCTTGAAAGGCATATTAGAGGAAGCTCAACTCAAGTTGATTGATGGCAGACGTGTGCAAGATGGAATCAAGAAGAAGGCAATACAATGGATTGGGCATTTGTTCATGGTATTTGTGGTAGAGTTGCAGCAGGCTGTCCAACCTGAAGTTCAGGCCTTAGTGGAAGAATTTGAGGACATTTTTGAGCAGCCTAAGAGTCTTCCTCCTCAAAGGAGTGTGGACCATGCCATTCCCTTGCGTGCTAATGCTGATCTGGTTAAGATTAGGCCATATTGGTATGCTCATGGCCAAAAGATAGAAATTGAGAGGCAAGTTGAGGAGCTTCTTCACATGAGCTTCATTAGACCAAGCCATAGTCCTTTTGCTTCACCTGTGATCCTTGTGAAGAGGAAAGATGGCTCGACTAGAATGTGCATTGATTACCGTCTGTTGAATGCTCTAACAGTGACGGATAAGTTTCCCATCCCGGTTATAGATGATTTGCTTGAAGAGTTACATGGAGCATGCTTCTTTTCAAAGCTTGATTTGAGGCAGGGATATCATCAAATCAGGGTCTTCGAGCCAGATATCTGCAAGACAGCCTTTCAGACTCATCATGGACATTTCGAGTTTGTTGTTATGGCTTTCGGCTTGACAAATGCTCCGGCCACTTTCCAAGCAGCCATGAATGACGTTTTCAAGCCTTTTCTGAGGAAGTCAGTGCTCGTTTTCTTCGATGACATACTGATTTACAGCTCAACTTATGAAGCACATCTCACTCATCTCAGACAAGTCTTTGTAGTGATGTGGCAACACAAGTTTTTTGTAAAGTTGTCCAAATGTTCATTTGCTCAAAATAAGCTTGAGTATTTGGGTCATGTCATCTCTTAAGAGGGAGTTTCCACCGATTCTAATAAGATCCGAGCAATGCAAGATTGGCCAATTCCAATCACCTTGAAGCAATTGAGAGGTTTTTTGGGATTGACTGGGTATTATAGGAAATTCGTTAAGGGTTATGGTTCTATTGCCAAACCTTTAACCAAACTCTTGAAGAAGGATGCTTTTGCTTGGAATGAGAGATCTCAAGTTGCATTTGAAGCTCTTAAAGCTGCAATGTGTGTTGCACCAGTGTTGGCAATGCCAAACTTTACCGAGAGCTTTGTTTTGGAGACCGATGCAAGTGGTACTGGTATTGGGGCTGTTCTTTCTCAACATGGAAGGCCTATAGCTTACTTGAGTCAGGATCTTAGTCCTAAGCATCAAGCTTTGTCGACCTATGAGAAAGAATATCTTGCAATTCTCTTAGCCGTGGAAAAATGGAGGCATTACTTGGAGGGTCACAAGTTCATCATTCGAACGGATCACCAAAGCCTCAAGTATCTCCTTGAGCAAAAGATTGTGACAAGAATTCAAAAGGAGGATCTTATAAAGATGCTTGGCCTTGATTATGACATTGAGTATAGAAGAGGCAAGGAAAATGTGGCTGCAGATGTGCTGTCCGGAAAGTTTGAAGATGCAGATAAGGGGTGTTGCAATGCTATCTACCGTGGTAGTCCCTTCATGGATGGAAGAAATTTACAGGACATATGACGGTGACTCTTTTGCCCAAGATTGTGTTACTTCTGCTCTTGTGAATGGTGTAGAAAGAAGCCTTCAGGATGCCGATATATCGGTGTAGAGAGGGCTGATCAGAATCTGTGGCAAGCTTTATATTGGTTCAGCTACTGAATTGAGGCATCAGATCATACGAGCCTCACATGATGCAGCTTGGGGAGGTCATGCCGGTGTAGAAGGCACTTATCAAAGAGTTAAGGCTTACTTTAGTTGGCTAAGCATGAAAAAAGAATTAAGGGAGTATGTGAAGACCTGTGAAGTGTGTCAACAAACCAAGTTGGGTGATCATCGCTACAAAGGACGTCTTCAACCTCTTCCTATTCCGGATGGAGCATGGATTAACATTAGCATGGATTTCATTGAAGGGTTGCCAAGGTCTGAAGGCAAGGAAGTCATATGGGTGGTGGTAGATCGTTTCACCAAATATAGCCATTTCATCGCTTTTGCCCGTCCTGTTACTGCTGATAAATTTGTAAGGGTCTTCCTTGACAACATTTATAAATTACATGGATTGCCTCAATCCATTATGTCGGATCGTGACAAGATTTTCACAAGCACATTTTGGAGGGAGTTGTTCAAGTTGGTGGGTACCACATTGGCACTTAGTTCCTCTTATCATCCTCAAACGGATGGCCAAACCGAACGAGTCAACCAATGTGTAGAACAATACCTTCGGAGTATGGTTTTCTTAAGGCCCAAGGAGTGGAATCATTGGCTTTCTTTGGTGGAGTTTTGGTTCAACACTCACTTCCATACATCAATTGGCACTTCACCTTTCCAAACTTTGTATGGTTATTCTCCTCCTTCACCAATGCTGCTGCAACAACCGCGAGCTACTAATTCTGTAGCAACCGATTTAGTGTAGCAGAGGAGACATTTTGTGCAAGTGCTTAAGGATAATCTCCAACAAGCTCGGGCACGAATGAAATTTTATGCCGACAAAAAGAGGGTAGACAAAAACTATGAAGTTGGAGACATGGTCTACCTTAAATTACAACTGTATACATAGTCTTCCTTGGCTGTCAAGCATAATGTCAAGCTAAGTGCTCGTTTCTTTGGCCCTTACAAAATCTTGGAGAAAGTTGGCAATGTTGCATATAAGCTTGACTTACCTTTGTATTCATACATTCACCCGGTGTTCCATGTTTCCCTACTCAAAAAGCAGGTCAAGAAAGGTGCTGCAGCTACTCGAAATCCAGCTAAAGCTGAGTCGAATGGCATGTTGCTGCTGCAACCTATTGCTGTTAAGGCCCTGAGGTCACTGCAGGGAGATCAAGGGGCTGTGCAAGAAGTGTTGGTGACATGGAGCACTTGAACAAGAGCTTTATGACTTGGGAAAATTGCAATTTCTTGAAGAGCCAATTCCCACATTTTACTTCTTGAGGACAAGAAGTTTCTCAAGAGGGAGGGAATGTTATGAATTGATGAATTTTAGTTGTAATTTCTGGTTGTATTTTCGTTTTTGATTTCCACTGTCGAGTTGTAATAATTCAAATGTTAGTTGGGGTTGGGTTGGCGCCAACGGAGGTCGGTTGGTCAAGGGCCGGTCAAATCTGGCGGCTGTGCTGTTGTTTGGCGCCAAAAGCTTAGTTGAGTCGGTTATTTTAGTTGGTTAGATTCAATGTTCTAATCTTTGTATAAATGAGCTCCTAGCTTGTAATCTCATAATCCAATGAATAGAAATCAAAATTCCTTTTGGAATTTCTCTCTCTTTTCTCATCTCTTTCTCTATTTCTCATCCCCTTTCACTTCTTTTCTCATCTTAAATCTTTCTTCTACAAGGTTAGACTTTCAATTTCGAATTGGAAGCTAACACACATCAAAACAATGAACATTCCAGGCATGAGTTCAGACTATTTTCTTGATTGAAAGTTATCGTCTTGAAGAATTAATTATTTGTGACGGTAGTTAAGAGACAAATAATTCAGGTTGTCCTACTTGGTGTTCCCATTATATAGACAACACGAATATAGCACTTTTGGATCCTTATCCACATAATGAAGACAAGTCACCTAAAGTATCATATTATAGTCTTATCAGATAAGTTGTCTAAACTTATTATCAACTACGAACTTGCTTTGACAACATATCACTAATTTGATTTAAGTCAATCTGCGGCTTAATCTTATTGACCACGCAAACCAAATTCAGCACGTTATATTAGATTACGTCCATCTCATGGAACGTTTTGCAAAATAATCTCACATAAATTTGACTCAAAAAACATAATTAGACAATAAATAAACAAAATAATTTTATTTAATTAATAAAATAATTTGGTTTTTAGGACACTGATTCCAACAGCATCAATCTTTTTGTGCTCTAAAGTAAGATCTAAAACAAACTTTCTGCCTTATAAAAGTTTTCCCTCATTGTCAACAAAGGTACTATTTTTTCATTATTGCAAAAATCTTATTGTTACAAGTGTCACTCATATTAAACTCTAGCTTGTAGTTTGCTTAGGGATTTAGTGAGCAGGTTCTTTAAGATGAGAGCCGGACTAAAGCTCTCGCTGGGAAGTGAGCTGCCGGCCCGTTTTATCCGAGGTTTCCTGCAAAATGAGCGAGATGGTTAGAGGGTCTCACGGGTTGGACAGCGGGAGACCCCTTTGATGCTTGAGTCAGTAACGATCGTGGTTAAATAGTGAATAATTGTAATAAAATACTAGCTTAGGTGGAATACCTAACCTACATTGAGTAGGATAAAGTTGGGGAGGATGGGCCAAAGTAGAAAAGGAGATTGGCGGGTAGAGTGGCAAGGAAAGTAGCAGAGTGGTGAAGGGTGTGTTGGTGGGAGAGTAGTGTGTTGGGTTTGTGGAGAGAGAAAGAGGGTGGGGGAGTCCCCATCAATGAGGGAGTGTTGAGTTTGGTACTTATTGAGAAGGGGTAGGTGTTCGCGGGTTTTAAGTTGGCAGAAAGGAGGAGGGATTAAGCTGTAGCCATGAATCCCTTGCCCTTATGTAACCACCCTCCCCTCTATTTATAACCAAAGGGGGTTTAATAAGCATAGTAGATAAAGGCAGGTGGCGGTTTTGAATTGGTTAGGTGTGGCTTCATTTTTTATTTTTTTTACTATTTTTGTTTCTTTTAGTTTTCTATTTTTTTATTATTTTTTTATTATTTTTTTTAAATTTTGCGGAGGAAGCAAAGTGCTCTGGGAAACCTATGTATGTGGGTAAAGTAGGTGGGGCCGGATGCCTTGATCACTAGACGTTGGCCGAGTGGAACATGTTGCTAAGATTATGCTACCATGGACTCCCCCGCAGACCTGTCGCTAGGTTTTCTTCCAACAGTGCATGCTGCTATGAGTTTGCCACCATGTGTATGCCGTTATGTGTCTATCTGCGGGCATGCTGTCAATATTCCACCAAGGTCTTACCTGTTGCCCTTTAGACAGATGCCTGCCAATGGCACAATCGTTGCCGTATAGCTGAGTCTCCACCCGATAGCCAGGACTTCCTTACCGGTGGATGCGCCGTCAAGGGTCTGGTTTTTACTCCATAACCAAGAAGTAGCAAGGTCAATTGATTTCCCCAATAGATAGTGCCCCACTCTATGGGTGAAGGTGACCTGTTCACATTCATCCATGGAGTGCACTTCCCTCCTTTACCTCTCGACCTTGTGGGGAGCTTCATATAGGCCCTTGCTGGGAAGGGGACTCTCCATCTACGAGAGTTGGCGAGAACCTTTGATGCCGTTGTACATACCTTAAGTTGTGTTAAGGCTTATTGGGTATTGATTAGGTGCAAACGGATTCACCAAGTGAGGAAAGTTGTTGATAACGCCAATTGGGTTCAATGGGTCATCTGGATTGGATTCATTTTAGTGGAGGAGACAATAGGCTTCGTGGGTTTTTCCTTGGAAATACCCGAAAGTAGTGAACGATGACGACTAACTGATGCTTGGTAAGGGGCTATCTAGTCAATCAATTGCCAGCCAAATCTGGATTGTTCATTTAGCATGGTGATTCTAAGTCGTTCATTTTTTTCAAAATAAACCATCTTAGCTAGTCCTCTTGTTTTATCTTCCCCCAAAATGTTTCGAAACCCTAATCCTGAACTCCATTAACAACGGCAGTTTTACCCCTTAACGCCTTGGCTTTCTTGAGTTTAATAATTGTGGGTGCGTGAATCGGTTAGGGATTAGGTTTTAAGGAAAGATTCTTCACGCGAGTATCTTTCTTTCTTTTTAATATCTATCTCAAGGCTACAAACATGGCAGAGGAGAGCAATGTGGGGGAAGCAAGTAAGTGTGTGGCCTGCTCCTAGCATCCCCTTAGAGGGGAAGGCAGTGTCATGGAAGTTGGTGAGGAAGCAACCCCCACTAAGAAACCCACGGGGGAGGGAGTCACATTTGAACCTAGCCCTTAACACCCCCTAGTGGCAAACTGGTCAGTAGAAGAGGTGGTGCTTGCAGATGAGTTACCAAAGCCATTCGAGGCTCACCCTTCCCGCGCCTTTATGCCCGAGACCAAGGTGGACAAGGGGTAGCCATGTTACGGGCTAGGTATTATTTTTCTCACAATTTCGAAATCTGGGGCCCTAGAGAGGAGTGCCCTCTTTTCCCGCCAAGGGGTTTCTTCCTAATAAGTGTAGGTGCGCTTGGCACAAGCTTATGGTTCCCATCCCTCATGTTGTTTTGAACATTTTCCTTCTATACATTGTATGCCTTTGTCAAATCACACCAAACGCGAATAGGAACATATAAGGATTCTTGCTAGGCCACTTTGTTAACGGGTTCCAGCCTACCCACCGAGTTTTTGGTATATTGTTCAAGACTAAGCAGTTAAAGAGTGGCACCTCACTTAAGAGTAGAGGCGAGTCCACCATTATCAACGGCAACCCTTCCAATTTGAAGAATTAGCTGAGCAATTACTATCCTACAAGTTGGCGAGTTGTTAACAAGCAGACTCAACCTGAGTTGGAGAGCATGACCAAGAAGGAATGCATGGTGTATGACTACTTTGCTAGCGAGTTTCGAGGAGATAAGTTCTTGGCTATAAGGAAACTACTGTAGCAGGAGATCGTGCTCGCCAAGGTTGGGCTCAGTGGTAAGCCGTTTCTAGGTATACTTCCCGCCTGAGTTTCTTGCTCTCATGTACCTTAGGCACTGAAGGACCCACATTGTACTCCTCTAGTTTTTTTTGTTAATTAACTCACATTATATTTCTTCCCAACAGAAGAGCCTCATGCATTCGACATAAGGGCGCCATCGCCCTGCTTACTAGGAAAAGGGGAAAGAGAAGGCACCCTCTTAGCGAGAGGACAAAGGCACCTAAGAAGCTGTCACGCTCGTCTTCCTCCACTGCTATTGAGAGGCCTCTTCACATGGTATGTTGTTCCCTGGCGAGTTTGGAGGCTCCTTTGCCTAGCGAGGATACTGCAACCGAGATTGAGTATGGCGAGGCAAGGAATAGCAACCCTTCATCTCTAGTTATGCATGCCTCTCTCTTCGGAATTCTTGAATGAGTTGTTGTTATCATGTTGTATTGCAAGTGGAGGCGTAGGGAGGGTCTAAGGGATTTTGTGCCTTCTCCATCTTCAACAGTTGGTTGTGACTTGGTGCTTCTCTCACAATTCTTAAAAGAGCATATTTCCCTAAGGGATTTCCAAAGGAGTCAGGAGTGCTCCTTCAGCTGATATGGTGGCGTGCGTTTCACAGGTCAAGGCTATTGTCTGTTTTGGCCTATAATTCCCACTTGCCTTACTTGTTATACGTGGAACTTGTAGGGGTAAGGCACGATTGGATCTATGTTGGTGGCACATCTTGATAGGGACGCACAACTTCATTGTATTTAAGATGAGTTTACCTCTTGCTCGGTTGCTCTCAAGGCGCTCCAAGAATCGGATGAACAAAAGTTCGAAGCAATAGAGGAGTCGAAGAGCAAAGTTGGAAAACTAGAGACATCTTAATCTGAGAAAGAGAGCCTTGCCCCTGAGGCAAAGAACATAATCGATAAATATCTAGCCAGCCTACCCACCCAGTTATCAGCCGCAGAAGAAGAGGCAATGGAGAATTACTTCGCTAGCTCGGAATTCTTTGAGCTAAAGTGTCAAATGTACCATGGTTAGAGAAGGCACTATCTAAATTTCAAGAGAAGGTCTAGAACCTATTTCCTTAGCCTGATGTAGTCTCAACCCAAAAGGCAGCCGAGGAGGTCAGCAAAGACATTGAAGATGAAAGGGAGCAAAACTTAAGTTTGCTATATTTGCCAAGTGACACCGAGTTAGGGTGTTGCCTATTGTGGGATACCTTTTGTCAACCACTTAGTTTATTTTTGTTGCTAACAGCTACGATAAACCCAAGTTATAGAATTGACCAAATGTATATTAGTTGACTCCCTTTTTGTTGAAAACAGTTAACTTGAAACGAATACTTCTTCGCTCCCCTATTATGATTAGAGCTATTTTGAATGTAGCTAATGCACGTGGAAATTAGGGTGCTCTTTGCTCTATGCTAGAGGATGATGTCAGGAAGCATTTTTGGCATATCATGCCAAAAAGAGGCTTACCATGAGAACCACTCTGCTTCTGACAAAAAGCCCCCTTGCATAGAATGTCTTGAATTAGCGTATCAAGGAATTCCCGATAAGATCAATTGGGTTAGTGTGTGCGAGTAGGACTTGTGAATGGCATAGACAAGTACATAATGTCATAATCAAAGTATCAAAAACAAGTGGCGAGTCGTAAATAGCATATATCATCAATGAATAGCGGGTGTTGAATAGCATTTACCCACGCCTTCAATGAGTAGCAGGTGGTGGATAGCGTAAACCCATAGCATGTACCAATAACTTTAATGAATTGCAAATGGTGAGTAGCGTATACTGCCAATGAGTAGTGAGTGGCGCATACTGTCAATGAATAGCGAGTGACGAATAACGTTAACCAATACCATTAAAGAATAGCGAGTCTTGTAGGCTGTTGGAGCCTTTGAAATCATATCGAGTAGAGATTCAAGCAGCACTCCCTTGACGCGTACTAAAACGTCCTGTAGGAGAGCTTTAGGTAACGTACTAACAAGGGACTCTTACACCATACATACAACCATACAACTAGTATAGGAATGGAAAATAGCCTTTGACTTGTAAAGACTCGACACACTGTCCTTTGTACAAAACACCAAGCCAAAGTCTGATATGCTGTTGGAAGCTCCCAACCGAATTTGTTTGCTGCAGCCCTCTGCCTGGCTGGTTGTTGGTAGAGCCCAACCAAGTCCCTTGGCCAGGTCCCTGCCAACTTATTAGTGAAGGCCCCCAGCTAAACATGAACTTTAGCTTATCCTATTCAATTTTTAGTCTTAGTGACCCTTGACTTCAATTTAAGCTTATAATTCCAAAATCTTAGTTGAATTTTGTGCAAAGGAGTATATTGAAGTTGTCCACCAGTAGTGAAGAGGACTCATGCGACTGTCGCTACGAGTCTAATTGGTAGGGGTACCGAGCATAGGTGCTCATATAGCTATGTTAGGGGTGATTGACCCCCTGTAGGTGCGTAGGGCCTCCTAGGAATCAACAGGGTCCTGTAAGTGTACTAAGGAAACTTGTTAAGAGTAGTGGAGTCCGCCTTGCTCTTTGGGTAGCCTTTTGAGTATTATTCGCTATCTTAGACCCTTCAAGGTAACTTAAATAGTCGTTATTGAATTGGCTTATAGGTTTCTGACACATATGAGTTGACGCTTTGTGGCTTTACGCTTGGAGAGTTGGCGCACAGATCTTGATAGGTTGGTAAAATAACACTTAAAACCGGATTTTACTTGCCCCGGCCCTAGCTTAATAGAAGGATTAGGTGCCAACCCCCTAGGCAACAAAGACTTGGCATTATTAAGGGTAGACTTAGTAAGAAGGGATGAAGACTTACAACCCAACTTACTTGGACAGCCCACGAGCATGATCATAGCTCGTAGTGGGCAGCCAAGGCCCCTGCTAAAACTTGACTTGTAGCGAATGCTCGTGCTTTCCTACCAAGGACTTTACCTGTAGTGGGCATTGGAGCCTGTAGCTTAGTGGAAGGCATGGGAGTTTTGTTGGAAATGCCGAACCCGACGCCAGCATGCTATCCTTCCCATAGATGGCGCCATTTGTTTCGGGCTTTACCGAGCAGGTTTCTTAATATGAGAGCTGGACTCAAGCTTTCACTGAGAAGTTAGCTGCTAGCGAGTTTCATCCAAAGTTTCCTGCCAAATGAGTGAGGGGGTTAAAGGGTTTTGTGGGTTGGACCACGTGAGACCCCTCCGATGCCTATGTCAGTAAGGGTCGCGGTTAAAAAGTAAATAAGCATAATAAAATATTTATCTTAGGTGGGATATTAGCCTCTAAGTAGGACCAAGTTTGGGAGAATGGCCAACATAGGAAAGAGGACTGATGGGTAGCGTGGCAGGGAAAATAGGAGAGTGGTGAAGGGTGAGGTGGTGGGGGAGTAGAGTGTTAGGTCTTTGGAGAGGGATGGTGGTCAGGGAGCCCCCTTCAATGAGGGAGTGGGGGTTGGTACTTCTCAAGGAGGGATAGGTGTTGGCGAGTGTTGAATTAGTAGAAAGGAGGAGGGATTAAGCTGAAACCGTGAACTCCTTGCCCTTGTCTTACCACCCTCCCCTTCATTTATAGCCAAAGGGGTTTTACTTAGTGTGGGAGATGAAGGCCGATGGGGGTGTGGATTGTTTAGGTAGGTGGTGGCTTTTTCTTGCGAAGGAAGGAAAGTGCACGGGGAAACCTATGTATGCGGGTAATGTTGGCGGGGCCGGGTGCCGTGATCACTTGATGTTGGTGGAGTGGAACATGCAGCTAAGATTATGCCACCAAGGACTCACCCGTGGACCTATCGCGAGGTGTTTTGCCAAGAGTGAATGTCGTTAAGGGTTTTCCGCAAGGTGTGTGCTGCTATGCATCTACCAATGGGCCTGTTGCTGGGTGTTCCACTAAGAGCTCACCTGCTGCCCTTTAGGCGGATGTGATGCCAATGGCACACTCGTTGGCCCGATAGCTAAATAGCCACCCAGTAACTAGGACTTCTTTTCCGATGGATGCACTGCCAAGGGTCTACGCATTACTCCATGGTCGGGAAGCAGCCAGGCCAATGTATTCCGCCAGCATAGTTTAAAGAGAAACAACCAATAGAGTGTATAGAATAGACTTCTCATAGAGTTTATTTAGTGCAAACGTGTAATGAGTAGAACTTTCTAGAATTAACATTTAGATTATGTTGCAATTATTGTTGCTCCTCAGTGCAACTATCCCAAGTGGAATCACGCTCAACGAATCCAAACTTATATCCAATTGCATCAATGACCGATGAGCTAGCACTTAGTATATGAATATTTCTTGGTTCATTTATTGCTATGAATCTCGACAAATAGTTTATGTTTCTTATTTCACCATTAAAAGTCCATTATGTGTGATAATCCTTAAATCCTTACTCAAAATATGGTAATGAATTATATCCAAAATATCAAATCTTTGGGCTTTACATTTTCCCAATGTAGTGGCGAATCCAGGAGTTTAACGAAGCGGGGTCCATTTTCGTAATGATAATAAAATAATAATGAACTGAGAGAAAATAATAATAATTGTATGCGTGTGTGTGTATATATATATATATAAACAATTTAGAAAATTAAAAATACGAATATATATGTATGTAAAAATAAAATTATATCAACATTTATACAATTGAAAGAAATAAAATCAACTATCATATTGGGTGGATGGCTATAAAATTGCAAATATTTCTAGTGAAAGGGTAGGAGAGAAGAGAGAAAATAACTAAAATTTAGAAAAATAGGTTTTGCCTAAATGTTATAAGTTAATAGGAAGCAAAAATGTCCAAAAAAAAACCTTTTTCTTTGTAGAACTACCTACAGATAAGATTAAAGAGCTTTTAGCACTAATATATGATGCAGCACGACAGCAGAAGATTAGGGGGACGGGAAGGAAATGATGGCCTTCCCTTTAATTTTATTAAACTCGAATAAAAATTACAGGAAAAAGATAAATTCGACCCTCATTCTCACTCTTGAGAATAGAATGAACAAATAACTCATAAAATTAATTCTAAAATTGGCTCCCTAAACCCTAGCTACCCCTTTCCTTATATAGAGGAGGGCTCTAACTCTAATTCAAATTTTAAATCTAATCAATGGTCAAGGTTGCAATCCTCGTGATATGAATCAACTGTTAAGATCGCATTCCGTATGCTCTATTTAAAATAAATAAATAAATAACATAAAGAAAGATTTAAATCTGAATTTAAACTAATTCTAATCCCAATTAAACTGTTTAAAATAACTAACTTCACACGAGTCCCTTGAACTGTGTCTTCCAGTGGTGGTGTCAGCATATGGTGACGCCAAGTAATGGTGGCGCCAAGTCATGATATTCTTCCCTTTTACTGCCGTTAAGCCCGGTTTCTTGTTCACTCCTGCCACGTGCTCGCCAAGCTTATCTTTCTTTGGCTGATTCTACACATGCGTAGATGGCGGCTTCATCATCTGATACCAACTGATACAGCGTGACAGCGGAAGATTAGGGGGCCGGGAAGGAAACGACGGCCTTCCCTTTAATTTTATTAAACTCCAATAAAAATTACAGGGGAAAGATAAATTCGACTCTCATTCTCACTCTTGAGAGAATAGAATGAACAAATAACTCATAAAATTGATTCTAAAATCAGCTCCCTAAACCCTAGCTACCCCTCTCCTTATATAGAAGAGGGCTCTAACTCTAAATCAAATTTTAAATCTAATCAATGGTCGAGATCGTAATCCGCGTGATATGAATCAACGGTTAAGATCGCAATCCGTGTGCTCTATTTAAAATAAATAAATAAATAAACAAAATAAATAAAGATTTAAATCTGAATTTAAACTAATTCTAATCCTAATCAAACTTTATATAAAATAACTAACTTCACACGCGCCCCCTGAACCATGGCTTCCAGTGGTGGCATCAGGATATGGTGATGCCAAGTAATGGTGGCGCCAAGTCTTGATATTCTTCCCTTTTACTGCCTTTAAGCCCGATTTATGGTTCACTCCCGCCACGTACTCACCAATCTTGTCTTTCTTTGGCTGATCCTTCACACACGGAGATGGCGGCTGCATCATCCTCTCCCAGTTGGAGAGAATTCGTCCTCGAATTCGCCTCTAGTTCTTCTCGGCTACTTCAGTCATGCCAAGTCTCCAATCTTCATTTGTCAAGCACATGGTTCTAGTAGACTGCCAAGTATGAGGTGGCGCCAGGAATGATCTAACTAAGGTCCTCGTGATCTTCTTCTTCAGCCAAGCTATGCGCCATATTCGGATGCTCGGTAGCCTTGTCTTGCTTCGCCAACCCAACTTTGCTTCTGACCCTGCACTCTCGTCCTCTTCCCCCACTGACTTGCCAATGCCAACCATGCCTAAACCATGGTGCCACCAAGCAATATGGCAAAGGAGGTAGGGCTGCATCATTCTCTCCCTGTCGCAGAGAATTCGCCCTCGAATTGGCCGCAGAACTGTTGGTATCCTTCTCGCCATTGTTAGGGTACTCGCCAGAAATGAAGGATACTCGCAGTGTACGTTGATTTCGGTGGTGAATCTATTCTCAGTATACTCCTGCCAAGGTTTGCTCCGTTTAGGTGAGAGAGATGGCGTGAACTCAACCCGGTGATGAAGCAGAGCCGGTAACTTTCCTATTGGTACTTGACACTTCCATTGCGGGCTTGTCCTTGTCTTTGTCACAGCTCTCGGGAACTCTCTCACTCTTGTCACTTGTGTTGTCTCACTATTGTCACAGTCCCACCAAGTCCCATCCTTGGTTGGCGTTAGTATGGCCGACCCACCTTTCGGTCTCGCCCGGATGTAGATCATCACAACTAACATCCACATTAGGCGCCTGATATACTCGTCCCTCCCATTAGTCACTATGCCCGGTATGGGTTCCCAACTTAGCTGGTTCTATTCTTCCATTATTGGAGGTACGTAAGACGCCAACGCCTCTGGATAATCTTTCCTCGATTGACTCCCTACCTCATCCGATTCCTCGTCCTCGTCAAAGATGGGCTCATCATACATGGGCTCATCAAATATGGGTGGAGTAGATAGGTCTAGTTGTGGTATCCCATCAAAGATAGGTTCTCCATGGGTAACATCTATTGGTAGTGACGCCGACATGGCCTCGCCAACTACGTTGGTGTTCACATCCTTTTCTTTTGGCTTTAATTCTTTGCTCCTTGGCACACATGGCGCCTCGACCTTCTTAGGCATCAAGATGATCTTTATTCCGTCAAAGACAAAGCTATATGTGTTCTTTCTTTCGTCATGGACGAAGCTCCTATCATATTGCCACGGACGTCCCAATAGCAAGTGACAAGCGTCCATCGTAACAACATCACACCAAACCGCTTCCCGATATGTGTCTCCAATTGAGAAATTGACCAAGCAATGTCTTGTTATAGTTACCTAATCGTCTTTCTTGAGCGAAGACACCATGTAAGGGTTTGGATGTTCCTCCGTCTTCAACCCTAGCTTCTGAATGGCTTCTTCGGAGATGGCATTCTCACAACTTCCCGAATCAATGACCATACGACATACCCTGTCGCCAATGGTACAAGTGGTCTGGAAGATGTCATGGTGCCTCCAATCTTCTCCTTCTGCTTTTTCAAACGTGAAGCCAGCTCGCCTGACTAATAGCAAGCGACCTTCGTCACCCACTAATTCCTCCTCGCCAAGTGAAGGTAGCGCGTCTTGAGTTTCTTCCAACATAATGACGCCAACTTCCTCAAACTCCGAATTTTCTTCATAGAGATTAGTGCCCACCTCTTGTTTTTCAATGTTGGTGGTACTGATGCAGAGCCGATGCTGCCTCGACTCAAGGTCCGGTAGATCAACAACCAATGCCGGATTCTTTATCTTCTCTTTCACCTTTTTGTTTTCACCCGGTGTTAATGGGCGTTGGGGTCAGGTTCCTGGCTTTAAGTCAGGATTTGCCCCCAGTTCAATCAAGCAACGCTCGATTTGCCTATGTCTCTCCTCGAACTCGTCTAATCTCCATTTGTTTTGCAAAATTTTGTCTCGATAAGAAACTTCCACAATAGTAGTGTGCTTTTGACGACTTGATGCCATCTCAGAAACGTTCTGAGCTTTGATACCAACATATGCAGCACGACAGCGGAAGATTAGGGGGACGGGAAGGAAAGGATGGCCTTCCCTTTAATTTTATTAAACTCTAATAAAAATTACAGGGAAAAGATAAAGTCAACTCTCGTTCTCATTCTTGAGAATAGAATGAACAAATAACTTATAAAATTGATTCTAAAATTGGCTCCCTAAATCCTAACTACCCTTCTCCTTATATAGAGAAGGGCTCTAACTCTAATTCAAATTTTAAATCTAATCAATGGTCGAGATCGCAATCCGCGTGATATGAATCAATGGTTAAGATCGCAATCTGTGTGCTCTATTTAAAATAAATAAATAAATAAAATAAATAAAGATTTAAATCTGAATTTAAACTAATTCTAATCCTAATCAAACTCTATCTAAAATAACTAACTTCACACGCGTCCTTCGAACCGTGTCTTCCAGTGGTGGCATCAGGATATGGTGGCGCCAAGTAATGGTGTTGCCAAGTCTTGATATTCTTCCCTGTTACTGCCGTTAAGCCCGGTCTCTTGTTCACTCCCGCCACGTGCTCGCCAAGCTTGTCTTTCTTTGGCTGATCCTTCATACGCGGAGATGGCGGCTGCATCAATATGATTAACCATTTATGATACAAGATCAATTTTACAAAATTAACCTATTTTTAGGATTAGGAGTTATTATAAATAAAAAAATGTGAAATAATTACTTGCTTGGACCCAAAATATGGACTACTCACCACTAACTAAGCTCAGCCAATTGTGTTGGATACTTATTTTTCAATTTTTTATATTAATTTTATTTGAGGAGTTCAAAAAAACAAGTAGTTAACAAAAAATAACTGTGTGCTCTTAATGGTACTCGAACCCGCGACCACCCATGGATTGAGTGTCGTAGGTAACTTTACCATTAGGCTACCGTACTCCTTGTAATTCAAGGTCACTAGTAACGTATTATAACCAATTATATTTTTGGTACTTATGTATATATTTTTTTAGACGTCGGGTGGTAAAGCTGCAGGGTCCATGCACCTCGGTAGCTTCAACGTGTGTCCACCATTATCGCCATGGACACTTCATTTTCCCATTTGCTATGCACATTGGCCTTTAGGGTATGCGAAATCCAAATACTCCTCAACATGGCTAAAACTAAGAATTAATATATCCCTAGATCAACCATCAAGACAAACCAAAATATCAATCATTTAATATAAATCTGTATGTCATTATTAAATTTCTAATTCAATTAATATACGATACATGTTACTAAAATTCTTTTTAAAAATAAGCAATGAAATTGTATGTCAAACACATAAATGTACAAGTCTACGCGAGGCATGCCCTAAGCAAGGCCGAAGCATACACTAACAAACGAAAAGATAGCATAAGCAAGAAGCAAAGGCCAATAGGTCAAACGTCATAAAGTGGAGGAAAAGAACTTCCTAGTGGTCTATAACCCATCCCTGAGGTAGCTCAACATGTAAATGAGCATCACGAAGAAAAGTCACTACGAGCACGTGCCTCTGAATAATGCTTGTAATTTTCTCAATCATAGTAGTAGCGGGTCTACACTAATGCATCTAGATCCTAAGGTTATGCTCACACTAGAGGGCATTCATGATCATCAAATAATAGAAGCATGCAATAGATAGAATGATCCGATTTTCTATCTGTAAGTTGACTAGTAGCCCAAGCCAAACGCTCATGCCATTAGTGTGTGGGCCATGAAATTGATTTGTGCGCAATAACCTTGCCACATACAAATGCTAAGAATAATAGGCTAAGAAGATATGCCTCTAAGCCTCATCAACAAAGCCATGGCACGCATGAGACTGAATGCCTTGAACCTTTATGCCTTAATATCCAATCAAGGGTCCACAACTTGTCATAGCTAGTCCTATCACGGGTCCACTACTTGTCATAGCTAACCAACTATAAAACAAAACAATGCCTTGAAAAATGCAAAAGTGAACAATAGCTTGTGATGGATAGTATCCTCGCTGTCACTCCTAATCATCTCTTAGGAAGACATTGTGGTGAACTTTCTCGAGGGGTCACCCGACCACCGAGCCTGATCTGCCACATCAACTCACGGACTATGTTTGTAAATATTAAGAAAAGAATCGCACATCGGTAGGACACAAGAGATAATGCCAATTTTTATAGCTAATGATCCACTTCACCTATTGTGGGGAATTTTGACACCAAGGAGCTGATTATTCTGACACATGATCTGCTTACTTCAGCTTATGGCCTCGGGATTTCAACACATGGATCCTTTTCTAGCACATGAGAGACATGTGCAACACAGGATTTTGGGGAATTTGAGTAGCGTCTAATTAGGTCAGTTAGCTATTAATTTGAATAGCCTGAAGTCCAAATTGGGGATTATGTTGGTGATATTTTGGGTCTTTAACCTTTCTGTCTCCATCATCTCTTTCTCCCAAATCTTCTTCTTCGATCCCCAAAGCTTTTACTTTTATACTTCAATTATACTTGTACTTACTTTACACTAGTATAGTAATGCAAACCCCCATTGGATCTTATGGGTTTATTGGTTGTTGATTAAGTTCCTTGAGTTGATCCAGACTAGATTTGGTATTTTGTATTGTGTTGATTGATTAAGCTGTATCACAAGTTCAATTAAGGACCAAATCCCATATATTAGACCAGCCTTCAATCCAAGAATATGAGCCTATTCGGTTTTTGGTCCTATCCGGTCAAGGATTGGAAAACGTGAGGATCTGACTGAAGACCGATCAATACTAATTTCATATTAAATATTTTAGTTATGTAATTTTAATATATAATTAATATATACTACATGTGTCTAGAATATTAAATCATAGAAATATAATTTAATTTTTTATTATTCAATAATTTAATAAATATTCTATATAGTTATCCTAAAATTGCATAAATTGAAAATATTATATCAGTATTATTATTTTGATGTTTTCAACTTTTGTATGCAAACTTTTGGCATTCTTATGATTGCGTTTGCTAAATGAAAAAGGTGGTTCAAATCGGTTCAGTTCAGTCCAGTCTAGCCTCTAACAGGTCATGGACTGCACCGACCCAATTTCAATTTGACCAGTCCGTGGTCCCATGATTTGCTGTAGTTCAGTATTTGGTCCGTTCTTGGACTGATGTGTATCCCTGACCAAGGTTATAGTAAGGATGAAGGGTTGTAGTTATTGTTGCACTAATTATAATTTCCCAATTGAAAGGTTAAGATTCAGTAGATCTAAGACCGAGTATATGAAACTCAA
This sequence comes from Simmondsia chinensis, assembly GCA_018398585.1. Lineage (NCBI taxonomy): Eukaryota > Viridiplantae > Streptophyta > Magnoliopsida > Caryophyllales > Simmondsiaceae > Simmondsia > Simmondsia chinensis. Next base: position 10,183,494 of record JAGTTD010000010.1, on the reverse strand, counting down.
GTTCATTACTTCTACCATGCCGAGCACAGAAGTAGTCAAGATAGGGTCAGAGTGCATACCGCAGAAAGTGTGCTTTAAATACTTGGGCTCGATGGTGCAACAGGATGGCGTAGTGGACACTGATATCAACAACAGGATTAAAGTGGGTTCGCATAAATGAAGGATGGCCTCTGCGGTACTGTGCGATAGAAAGTCCACGTTAAAGTTAAAGGGTAAATACTATAGGACAGTTGTGAGTCCGGCTGTGTCCTATGGGGCAGAATGCTAGCCACTTAAGTGCCACCACACTCAGAAGCTGAAGGTGGTGGAGTAAGGATGTTGAGATGGATGTGTGGATACACAAGGAAGGATAAGTTCAGAAATGACGTTATGAGAAGTAAATTAGGCGTCGCTCCAATAGAGGATAAGTTGAGAGAGCAACGTCTGCGGTGGTTCGGGCATGTTAGGAGGAGACCCACCACTAACCCTGTCAGGAGATGTGAACAACTCCATAGTACAGATAGGAAAAGAAGGAGAGACCGGCCAAAGAAGAGTTGGATGGAGACAATTCGACAGGACGTTGCCTATCTCAACCTAAATGGGGAGATGGCCCTACATAGAGCTCAGTGGAGAATTAGTATAGGTGTAACTGATTTAGAGGTGTAGGAACATTAGGCACTTATAAGCTCAGTCAAGTGCCACGAGGCTGCGTGCATATCTGCTATCATACTGTATCCTCCTCTCTCTCTCTCTCTCTCTCTCTCTCTCTCTCTCTCTCTCTTTCTCTCTATCTCCTTATACTCCTTTTACGCTCTATTCTCCCCATGCTCCCGTTTGATTGCACTATGTCGCATGTGTAATCTCTCCTCTAGATGCTTGAATGCTTTTGCCTTTCGCTTTTGATGCTATGCTTCCATGCTCATTGCTTACATGTCTACGTGCTTGCATCCTTGCATGCTTCTCATGATCTCATTATTCCCATGACCTATTTGATCGCTATGATCTTTATGCTTTCTTCGCTCTTTGTACTTTTCAGGTTGAGGGTCCTTGGAAACAGCCTCTCTTTAGGGTCTCACCCTAAAGGGGTAAGGCTGCGTACATCCTACTCTCCAAACCCTGCTCACGTGGGAGCCCTTCAGGCACTGAGATTGCTGTTGTTGTTGTTGTTGTTGTAATTATAATTTCCCACTCACACCCAAATGTATATGAATTAAGTATGTATTGTCTTCAATTATTTAGATTTTTCTTACATCGACAAGAAGAATATAGTAACTTCTATAAAATGAATAATTAATTTTCCTGAGGAGAGTACAATTAATAATTTAAATATTTCCGAGCAACTATATTTATAAATATCTAATGCATATCCAAATAGGAAAGCAAGAAGAGTCCAAGAAAGGTCTACTCACCAAGTCGAGTATAACCAATTGACTAAGCAAGTAGAGGGTGTACTTGCCAACCGATGGGGAGAGCCGGAATTGGTAAACAAGAGAGATCATTGTATAGAGGGAGCTTTAGGATTGAGCTAGAGTTATTGTATGTTGTCTTGAATTTTATGTTTTGTGTTTTATTTAGACTTTCCTTAGGATTTCAATTGTAAAATTGAGCTCAATAAATAAGTTGTAGAATATGAGGAATTCTTTAGTATTCCATTGAAATACTAAAATTGAGATATACTCTTCCCTTTGGATTACTTGAGTTTTCTTTGTTGCAAAGTGAATTAACCCAAAATGCTTTCATTTGTTATCGTGCTCAGGATCTTGATTAAGGTCGTTGAACCCATGCTTCTTTTGACTTTTGATTTGCTCCTTGCATCAGTGTGGTAGTAAAGCTAGAAAGTCTCCGGAACATGGCTAGAGGTAAGCAGAAATGGATGGCTTCTGTTGATGAACTCTGTGAAAGGGAAAGAAATAGGAGGCACAAAGAGCCCAACGCACGATTCTAGAAAATAGAAGCAACGTTGGAGTAGATGGCTATATCATTACATAGATCTATCTGACCTCAAAATGTACAATTGCTGGAGAAAGTGGAAGTAATACGGCAAGTTTCAACAATTCTTTAGCCGAGCAGGTAATCACTTGCGTGGTTATTGATGGGGGAGGCATTCTTGTTATCTAATATGATACTTTGAAGATCGACATGGGTATCTACAATTTGGATTGAAATAATAGAATCCTAAGGAGGACGACAACTTGAATATTCATGAATTATGACAGGGAAAAAGAAAGTGGTGCTCGATTTTAAGGTGGTGTCTTAAAACAACCCTATTCTTTAGCGATGGATCTACCTCAAGGAAGAGTTGTTGCCCAGTAATAGAAGCAGAAACACTAAAGGTTGAGGCAAGGCAAGTGTAGATTATGATGTGCGAAAAGAAGACAAAGCACATCCAAATGCCTTCATTCCCTACAATTGAGCTACACTAATGTCGCAAAAGCTCTGAAAGTTGGGTCAAGGTTATGATTCAATGGAGGAATACACCACACATTTTTTTGCTCTTGTGGCGGGGCACAATTTTCGTGGAAACTAATAAATAATTGGGAGATAGACACAATGGTCGGATGATGGAATCCTACCACAAGGTATTGAAAATATAAGAGATATTTTCGATCTCCAAAGCCAATAAAAGATTGGTTTAGGTACAAATAAACAACCCTTGATACGATAGGTTGAGAAAACTGGAAAGCAAACTTCTCCAAGCCCTAGTAACACAAACCTGCAAGGCTATACTAATGGACTAATCGAGGCGAGCTTTGATAGCTAATTTTTATCAATTAGTAGCTTCGAAGCACATGACTTCAAGTGTAGAGAGGCATCCATTTTATGGCTGAATGTCATAAAGGTGACAAGTATGGACTTGGGCTTTGTGTAGAAAGCGTTGAACTAAAAATGGGTGAGTAACCTACCGAAGAGGTAAAGTCATAAAAACCATTTGAAACAAGGGATATTTACTTTCAATAAGTTGAGTTTGTGTTGCCCTTCGTGGATGAGAGGAACATGATTGTTTAAGGAACAACATCTTGGAGCCTACCTACATACTTGGTGGCAAGGTATGTCACCTTGTGATAAATTTTAGTAGTTGTAGAACATAATCTCCAAGGAGGAAATTATGAAATTGGGGTTAATGATGGAAGCTCTACAAATGCTTTACAAGCTCCTACGGTTGAAGGGATGTCATACATATTCTTTACTTCTGTTTTTTACATGATCCATCATTTGCTCGCCTTATGTTAAGGGTGTGGTATGGTGTAATCTTCTTGACCTAGATAGGTCATTGCAATTGTATACCCATGTAGAATTCCAACAAGAAGTGGAGTCAAACCAATTACATTTGAACAATACTACTTTATTGGAGCCAAAACATTTCTAATGTTTCAACCAACATCATAATAAACATTTTCCATCATCATTGTTATAACTCCCAAACATATTCCTTCATTCCTCATCCACTGTGTTCAATCATCGATTATTTGGAGCTTAAACCCGTTTATAACGTAACCTTTACAATACTTGGAATGTCTTCTCATAGTATAAGATCAATATTAAGGGAATCTTCCAAAAACATAAATGACATACGAAAATAAATTTATTCCATATAATAGATATTTATTTAATAAACAAATTATGGTTATTAAGTTTGTACATAATTGTTAAATCACAAGGCATGTTCCATTTCTCTTATTCTCACGAGTAGTTCGTAAGTGAGATTGGGGGCTGGTGTCTTACCTTTTTGTTGTAAACCTAGGAAAATATCCTATATATATATATATATGTAGGGAAATATTTCAAAAATATTCCGGAAATTTTAATCAACATTGCACAAAAAATTTAAATCTAATTTAATTTAGGATCTTTATCTTATATGCTTATGTATAACATAAATATATATGATAGGAAGAAAACATACATCGCTTATAGGAAAGCAAAAAATAAAGAAAGGTCATAAAAATGCAAAGAAATCTTACGTGAGAAGAAGAAAGAAAGACTATGTCAGAAAATTTTGAGACCACAAATCCTTATTAACAGCTTCTCTCAAACGGCCTAAGTGTGGGATCCGAAAATATTTAAGTTCGATAAATGCCTTTTTGTTTTAGGAAGAAAAAATTTTCATAAAATTCTAATACTAAGCCATAATCCCATTACCCGTACTTATATGGGAGTTTTGGATAGAATAAATATGCTTCGCTAATGTGGGACACAAATTGAAATAAATTTTGGATCATTTATGTTAGCTTGGAAGGTAAGTGATGTAGCCCCGTGTCCTATGGCAGATTCCATGGCGGCATTGTAATCGGCTGAGGCAGGGGTTGGAGGTTAGATACATGCATTGGAATCCAAAAGACTTGGCAGGTGAGACAAGCAAACTTTACATGGCGAAGGCAACCCAAAAGATCCCTTGGTGAATTCGAGGACAAATTCTCTCCAACCGGGAGAGGATGATGCAGCCACCAAATGGGTCTTGGCGGGTCAAGCTGAGGAAGCCTATAGAGTCCAAAAATAACAAGAACCGGGTGCCAAGAATCGATAGAAAGAGACAATCCCGGATCCGTGATTGGTGGATAGCTTGGCGGTGGGGACTAACAGCAGCAAGGAAAGTGATAGAAGCTCACACTTGGTGTCACCGGATCTTGGCGCCACCAATGAAGTCACACGGAAGAGGGCCGTGAACTGTTAGTGTAATTTAGATAGAGTTTTATTTAGATTAGGATTTGTTTTAATATTTCATATTTGCAGTCTTTATTTAATTTTATTTGTTTATTTATTTATTTTAAAAGTGAGCACACGGATTGCAATCTCAGGCATTTGATTTATCACGCGGATTACGATTTCAACCTTCAGTTCAAATTAGAGTTTAAATTAGAATTAAAGTCAAGTTAGGAAAGTCCCTCTATTTAAACAAGAGGAGACGTAGGGTTTCATTAGCCAATCTCTCAGATTTATTTTATTATGTTTATTCTTCTATTCTCTAGAGAGAGGATTAGTATGAATTTTATCTTTCCTCTTGTAATATTTATTAGAGTTTAATAAGATTAAAGGGAAGGCCGTCGTTTCCTTCCCGTGCCCCTAATCGTTCACTGTCGCGCTGCATCAGTACAAAGACGCCATGCGTGTGGAAGATGTGAGGGGAGCCCACTCCAGCCAGCACGTTCTGCAAGTGCAAGACCTCTTAAAGCATTAGGCTGCATTCTACGGAACCTCATTTGTCATTTTTAATCAACTTCTCCTTTGTTTTTTGCTTTTGTTCCTTTCCCTTTTTTTGAGTTCTTCTTCACTTTGTTCTTTTATTTTTGTTTTTCCCACATGTATATGTTCGTGTCATGAATAATATTTTATCTCATAAATAAACAAATAATCGGATTAATTCAATTTAAAAATTTTCATATAGTGTATGTATTGTGGCTTGCGAAGGGACCTCAATGAAAATTTAATTCAAGCTAAATTTGTCAAATTAAAAAATTATCAAATGATAACATTTGGTTATCATTAAAAAGTATCCGACTGCACTAGATAAATATTGTTGCACTCTTTTATTAAGAATCTTCAAATTGCTATTGATTAATTGACTGACCCCTCTATTACATATTTGCGAGAAATAATAACTTAAACTATTATTATTACATTCAGTACAACTTTTCCTAAATTTTTCTATTCATCCTTTGCAAAAACTCTATACACGTAAATAACATTTTTGTATGAAACTTTAGTAACCCTTACTTGAAGTACTTTAGTCAAAGATTCAAAATTTTTGAACATTTACAAATCAACTCAATGGTATGCGTCTATCATAAGCAGAGATTATAAGTTCCCTATTTAATGCTCATTCCTGCCCCATGATATGTTACCACTTAACATACAAAGGATATTGGCCACTATGAAGAACCTCACTTCTAAGTACATCATAGTGACATACACTATATCTATGACTTTAAAGCATTCACATAATTTAGAGTAATAGCTTAATAGCATAATATGAATGATTTATTTTATGCTATAGTTGAGAACTAAATAACTCTAGCGGCTTGGTCCAATATTCCAATCTTATTGACAAATACAAATATGATACTCTAGGATGTCTATCCATATGACCAAGATAAGTCACCACTCAGACCAAATTATAGTCTTAGCAAATAAGTAATCCAAGCTTATCATTAACTATGATATGATTTGTTTTCTTACAACATATCACTCTTTTGGGCTTAAGTTTATTTGTCAGCTAATCTAATTGTCCACTTATATCAAATATTGATATGCTATAATGGGCAACTTCCATCTGCGTGTTTTGCAAAACTAATCACAAGCATGTACAACTCATGAGACAAAATGCATGAATAAATATAATAGTTCTACTTAAGTAATTAAAAATAACACTATTGGATTTCTAGAAAGTCCTCACTCTCAGGTTGGGGGCACTCGGAAACAGCCTCTCTTCAGGGGGTAATACTTTAAAGGGAGAAAGCTGTGTACATCTGCCCCCCCCCCCCCCCCCCCCCCCCCCGACCCTGCTTAGGCGGAAGCCCTTGGGACACTGGGTATGTTGCAAACTATTGGATTTCGAGGACTTTGTTCCCAATAAAATAAGCGATACAGTGATCATGATGCAGCGAGCTTAGGCGCCTAGGCCTAGGCTTGGCGGTAAGAAGCTCACGGTAGAACACGTAGAACCTGGGCTTGGTGTTGCCTGGACTTGGCGCCACCTTGGTCCAACACGGTTGAGGGCATTGTAAGATTCCCGACTTGATTCATGGGCGGTTTTGGCTAGTTTCCAACTCAACAGATTATCTCTTTTCTTAATTTTGATTTGTCCTTTATTAGTTGATTTGATTTATTTCCTATTTTCTTAATTCAGTTTAGATTTGATTTGATTTGATTAGGAATCCCTCATCTATATAAAGGGATGTTATGTTAGTTTAGGAATCATCCAATTAGAATTCCAATAAATTATTTTCTTCCTTTTGTAACCTCGAGTTCTCGACCTGTGAGAAATGAGTTTATGAACCTCTTTTGTTAATTTTATTTTAGTAATAATAAAATTCAAAAGGGAAGGCCGTTGAACCTTCTTGTTGCCCAATTTTCCCCATCACGTGCTGCATCATCTGGTATCAGAGCCAGGTTTGCTTCCTGTAACGATGGCCCCTGGAAGACGTCAGAGGAACGCCACAGTAGAAGATGTTACCAACCGAGATCACCACCATCAGCACGAGAGGAGATTTGAGGAATTGGAAGAGAGATTCCGGCAGATCGAGCAACACTTGGTCCAAATTGGTGCTAACCTCAACTCTATGGGTCGAGCGAGGCACCAACGCCACCCTTCGCCTGGCGTGAATGGTGAAGACGCGGATGACCCCTTTATGAACCTTTTCTTCAATGAAGGCCAACCGGACCTAAGGCCCAGGCGCCAACAACGCCGTGGTGAAGATCGTGACGATCGGAGGTGGGAATCCGGGCTTCGGATCGAAATACCGGAGTTCAATGGAGGAGGACGTCTGGAGGAGTTCTTAGATTGGCTAGTAGCCGTCAAGGAAGTCCTTGAATTTAGGGAGATACCGGAGAGAAAAAAGGCGCCGCTCGTCGCTACTCGCCTTTAGGGTAGAGCCGCCGCCTGGTGGCACCAACTGAAACAAACCCGGTTCAGGCAAGGAAAGTCCAAGATTGAAACACGGGAGAAGATGAAGAAACACCTTCATAGCACCTTCTTACCATACAATCATGCACGGATTATGTATCAGCGCCTTCAAGGGTTACGCCAAGGTTCCAAGTCCGTTGAAGACTACACTACTGAGTTCAACCAGAAACGACTTGGCAAAGTCTGAAGAAAAGTTGGAGGATCGCTTTATTAGTGGCCTATGAGAGCCCATCTAAGAGGTACACAACATGTTTGATATCTTTACTGTGGCGGAGGCATCTCAGAGAGCCATGAACGTGGAATGACAACAAAGGCGCCACCATCCTGGCGTGACTGGGAACAGACAAGCACGCAGTAGGGATCAAAACTGTGTACCGCCAACTCAGAATCAAAACACCCAAAATAGAGCCCCTCCAGTTGTTATTGGGAAGCAGGTTAATCAAGGGGCAGGCGGTTCGTCCCGTATACGTTGCTTCAAGTGTAGAGAGTAGGTCACCGTGCCTCCGAATGCTGAAAGGGAGATAGACCGGGTAAGGCTCTTCTCATTAACGAGCCTACTGAAGAAGAAGACGTAGCCATTGAAGAAGATGGTCAAGAGGATTTGGCGGAACAATGAGAGGACTCCATTATAGGAGACGAGGGTCAATGTCTTGTCGTTAGGCGTGTCTACCTCACGCTAAGGAATGAACAAAGAGACAGCTAGTTGAGGAACCATATCTTCCAAACGACTTGTACTATTGGCGGAAAACTTTGCCATGTGGTTATAGGCTCAGGAAGCTGTGAAAATGTCATCTCTGAGGAGGCGGTTAACAAATTGGTGTTAAAGACTGAAGCCCATCCTCAACCATACCGTTTGTCTTGGTTGAAGAAGGGTAATCAGGTGACGGTTTCCAAATGATGTTTCATGAATTTCTCAATAGGAGATACGAGGAGGGAGTATGGTGCAATGTAGTTGCCATGGACGCATGTCACCTACTCTTAGGGCGTCCTTGGCAATATGGCCGAGGAGCTTTGCACGATGGATGGAGAAACACGTACAGTTTCATGTATGAATGAGTGAAAATAGCGCTTTTACCCAAGAAGGAGCAGCAACCACAGGCTACCGTGGCTCAACACCCCAATGTGTAGGGTCGGGCCATGTTTGCTAAAGAAGTTGGCGACACCAAGGTTGTGTTCATTCTGATTGGGAAGGAAGCTGACAGTGTACCCGACAAGCCACCGATTGAGATCTTGCCTCTATTAAAGTAATTTGCTAATGTGTTCCCAGACGAATTACCGGACACACTGCCACCTTTGTGTGACATCCAGCACAAGATCGATCTAATTCCTGGCGCATCCTTGCCAAGCAAAGCCCATTACCGCATGAGTCCTTTTGAGCATGAAGGACTCAGACGCCAAGTTGAGGAGTTGCTTGCTAGAGGTTTCATCAGGGAGAGCTTGAGTCCTTGTGCTATTCTGGTCTTGCTAACGCCAAAGAAGGATGGGAGTTGGCGTATGTGTGTGGATAGCAAAGCCATCAACAAAATAACAGTGTGGTACCGTTTCCCAATCCCAAGACTGGATGATTTGTTGGACCAATTATAAAACGCCAAGGTATTTACCAAGCTGGACCTCAAAAGTGGTTACCATCAGATACGAATATTTCCCGGGGATGAATGGAAGACAGCCATCAAAACAAGAGAAGGTCTCTATGAGTGGTTGGTTATGCAGTTTGGTCTCTCCAACGCGCCTAGTTCCTCATGAGGTTCATGAATCAGGTATTACATCCGTTCATTGGCAAGTTTGTCGTCGTCTACTTTGATGACATTTTAATTTATAGTCGTAACCGTACTGAGCACGTCAACCATTTGAGAGAGGTTCTTCTTACTTTGAGAAGTCAGAGTTTGTTCACCACATTGAAAAAGTGTGATTTTATAAGGGAGAAGGTGACCTTCCTTGGCTTCATTATTTCCAAGGACGGTATTTCGGCTGATGAAGGTAAAATTGTAGCTATCCGTGAGTGGCCACCACCAAAAACCGTTAGCGAAGCACGAAGCTTCCATGGACTGGCGTCATTCTACAGGCGCTTCGTTCCTATCTTCAGCTCCATCGTGGCGCCTATCAAAGATTTCCTTAAGAAAGGTTCTTTTGTTTGGACGCCTGAGGCTGTATATGCTTTCGCCATTATCAAGGAAAAGCTGACAACAGCCCCAGTGTTAGCCATACCTGGCTTTTAGAAGACGTTTGAGCTGCACACTGACACTTCAAAAGTTGGTATTGGCACCGTCCTAAGTCAAGAAGGAAGACCGGTTGCTTTCTTCAGTGAGAAGCTTCATGGGAGTAAGTTGAGATATTCTACATACAACTTAGAGTTTTACGCTTTGGCCAATGCACTCTGACATTGGAAATCATAGCTGGCAAACCGTGAGTTTATTCTATACTCAGACAACATAGCCCTGAAATTTATCAATAGTCAAGAGAACTTGTCAGAGAGGCATGCCAAGTGGGCGGGTTTCATCCAACTCTTCCACTTTTCAATCAAACATACTTCTGGAGCAATGAATAAGGTGGCTGATGCCTTAAGCAGGAGGACTATGGTCTTAACGCAATGTAAGACTGAAGTTACCAGGTTCAAGCATTTCAAGGACATGTACCGTGATGACCTAACGTTCAGCAGCATTTGGAGTGACGCACAACTTGGCCCAGTACCGGATTACTCAATCCACGATGGTTATTTGTTCAAGGGAAACCAACTGTGTGTATCGAACTCTAGTTCGCGTCAGAAGATAATAGAGGAGAAGCATAACACTGGCCATGTTGGTAGAGATAAGACGTTAAAGCTCATTACTGCCACCTACTTCTGGCCCACAATCCACAAAGATGTTGAAAGATTTGTCAAACGATGCCGTACTTGTCAGATCTCTAAAGGTGAAATGATGAATGTGGGTCTCTACTTACTATTACAAGTGCCAGATCAACCATGGACATACGTGAGCATAGGCTTCGTATTGGGGTTTCCTCGAATAGTTGGCGGAATTGATTCCATTTTCGTTGTTGTTGATCGATTTTCGAAAATGGCTCACTTCATCGGATGCAAGAAAGCTGCAGACTCCACCTACGTTACAAGACTTTACTTCAAGGACATTCACAAGCTCCATGGCTTACCGTCCAGCATTGTGTCTGACAGAGACTTCCGGTTCATCAACCATTTATGGTGCAGCCTTTGGAAGTTGGCCAACACCGCACTTTCCTTCCGCACTGTCCATCACCCACAAACCGATGGTCAGACTAAGGACACCAACCGTTCCTTAGGGAACATACTCTGATGTTTGTCTGCCAAAAATCCAAAGAGTTTGGCATAGAAGCTTCACCAAGCTGAATTCGCCTACAACAGTTCAGTAAATAGAAGCACTGGGTTCACGCCGTTTTAAGTTGTCTATGGGTTCACTCCACGATCTCCTATTGACTTGGCGCCAGTTCCAGACTTGGCGCGTCCTCATGGCAAGGCAGAAGACTTCGTATCTTCCCTTCAGGACATTCATGAATAGACAAGGGAGCGGTTATTGAAGGCTAACGGCAAGTACAAGGACGACCGTGACAGTAGGCGACGACGAATGCAACTCCAAGTGGGAGATAAAGCTTGGGCTATTTTAAAAAGAGAACGCTTTCCAGCTTGGGAGTATATTAAGCTCTTAGCCCGCAAGATAGGCCCTTTGGCAGACCTTGAGAAGATCAACGACAACGCTTACCGTCTACAATTGCCGCCTGGTATGCGAACTTCTGATATCTTTAACGTCAAGCATCTCAGTCCTTACTTTGGCAAGAATATCAGTGTTGATCCCCAGTCAAATTCGAGGGCGAATTCTCTCCAACCCGGGGAGGATGATGCAGCGAGCTTAGGCGCCTAAGCCAGGGCTTGGTGGTAAGAAGCTCACGGCAGAACACGCAGAACCTGGGCTTGGCGTTACCCGGACTTGGCGCCACCTTGGTCCAACGCTGTTGAGGGCAGTACGAGATTCCCGGCTTGATTCATGGGCTGTTCTGGCTAGTTTCCAGCTCAACAAATTATCTCTTTCTTCAATTTTGATTTATCCTTTATTTGTTGATTTGATTTATTTCCTATTTCCTTAATTCTGTTTAGATTTGATTTGATTCGATTGGTAATCCCTCATCTATATAAAGGGATGTTATGTTAGTTTAGGAATCATCCAATTAGAATTCCAATAAATTATTTTCTTCCTTTTGTAACCTCAAGTTCTCAACCTGTGAGAAACGAGTTTGCGAACTTCTTTTGTTAATTTTATTTCAGTAATAATAAAATTCAAAAGGAAAGGCCGTTGAACCTTCCCATTGCCCAATTTTCCCCATCGCACGCTGCATCAGATCATGATCGATTTAATCCAATATATTTAAATGTTTAAGAAGTACTTAATTAAAAATTAGGCGCATCTTCAAATAATTTAGAAGTACGCATGGATGAGCCGTTGGTGGTCATGATCATTCAACCACATCGATTATTGGCATGTCCAATTACTCTTCTAGGGATATTGGAAATCGATAATCATCCACTTGAGCCAACATCTCTACCGTCATTGTTGGGTGGAACCTGACTATGTTGTGTTGATATGTTCAGCAAGAAATGACAAGAGTTGTGGCGACTTCCTCAGATAAATGCAACTCAACTATTGGATCCTCAATTTGTGCCTTGTTGCACACTTTTCTTTTCAAGGTCCAGAAAAACCTCTCAAATATGTAAATCCGTTGAATAGAGCTATTAACTATGGTCTCACTGTCAAAATGAATAGGTAAATGCTCCATCACAAGACATAAAGCCGGTGTCAAATTTTTGCAAGTTCACACATTTTCTCAATAATTTTATTACATGGCATCTTCATATCATCAATATACAAACTAATGGCACAAAAATATCAACAAAAAAAAAAAAAAAAGGCTTAGTTCAATCAACGCATCCCACACTGAAACAGGCAGCAAATATTTGAATTCAAGATATATCAATCTGTGCATAGAAACATGGCAATCGTGGCTATCATACCTTTATCGTACCCTCACAAACATTCACATCTTGCAATTTTGGAAGCACAACCTTCAAGGAATTTCAACTCATTAACATTGTTAGAAATATGCTTCAAAACGTTGACATGGGTAGCTTTAGCCCTTCTTACTTCTTGTCCCACATTGAAAGAAAATGTTTGGAACTTTCCTACGTTGATTTTCCAAGCCTTCACCCACATCCCATAGTGAAAAATGGTAAAGGAGCTTGCCTAAAATAAACATCTCATTTAAATGTTATGTAAAAGGAGCCTAAAACTTTCCCTCGTTTATCTTGTCCGACATCGGTTTGGAGACATCCTAATATCCATTGTGCACAGTAAGTTGTTAAGCGCTTGTTGGAGCTATGATGGAACACACGCGTGTTAGCACCGCCTGTCCCCCACCATATGCGGCACTAGGCACGAGTGTGGGCGTGTTTATCTTTTGAAGGAATTTTTTTCACTTTCCATTGGAAATTTATTAGTCATTGGAGGATTTAAATGTGGAAGAATTCTAATTTTTGGCAGAGTTAATAACGCAGAATGAACAAGTTTTAACCTATCTTTCTTAATCTAGAATCATTGGGTATGATCAATGGGTTAGAGGCACCCTCTCCTTCCCATAACGTCATCGAGGATCGAAGCTGCGGATTGGATCTTTAGACTAATTTGCATCAATTGGAATTAGAGCAAAGGCACGTTCCTATGTCATGCCACCGAGGCAGCAGACAATGGATCATAGACTCACAGTGGATGACAGGTTTAAGCGACTTTAAGAGAGAGAAGAGAGATTGATTCATAAGATGATAGCATTAGGAGTGGACATCTCTGACTTGCGCCATCACCATCGGTCATTCTCTAAGACTGCATCACCTCAATTGTCATTAAAACCGGTGAATCATCGCTTTACCACTTACTCAACCCCAGCACCATCACCACCCCGGCAACTTTTGGCCTCATGAGACACGACATACAATCGTGTGCCACCATGATCTACCACTATAACACCACCCACAACCACCCCAATTTTTCTCGCCACCCACCAACCACTACCTATCCCATTCCCACAAAATCCCTTTCACCTCCTATAAATAACAAAGCCTATATTTAGTACATATGAGGAGTTCAATCTTGATTTTTCTTCTCAATGAAGCAAATAAGGCTAAAAATAAACCAATTAAGCCGAGAAGAGAGAAAACGAATCCCGGGAATTGTAGAAATTATATCCGAGCAGGAATACTAGTGCGATTTATTATGATTAGGGTTTTAAGGTATTTTTGATTAATTAGGTTTAGATATTTTGTTTAATTAATATTATATTTATTAAGGTTTATTTTTACTGAGTTATGCAATTAGATTTAAGATTTTTGAGTTATATCAAGATTATATTAGGTTCAGCTGGAATTAGAATAGGATTGTTTTTTGTAGTCAAATTTGAATTAAGAGTAGGGTTAGATGAGTGTATAAATAAGCAATTAGTGATTCATTTTGGAAAGGTTTTGATTTTTGGAATTGTTTTAGTGTCTTCTATGTTCTGAGTTGATCATTGTAATTTTATTTTGAAAGAGTTCAATAAAATTACATAGCTCCTCTTTTTGGTTGTCGCTCAAGTGTTCACAGAATCAACGAGTTTTGGCTGATCCCTCTTAATCCAGAATTGTTGGATATGATCAACGGGTTAGAGGCATCCTATCCCACCCAACACTTGTCATCGAGGTTCGAGGTTGTAGATTGGATCTTTAGACCAATTTGCAATAGTTCTTATCAAAGCAAAGTAACATTGTTGAGTCATTCCACCGAGGAGGCAGATAATGGATTATAAAATCACAGTGGATGAGATGTTAAAGGGGCTCGAGAAGAAGGAAGAACAATTGAAGCAAAAGGTGATAACATTGGCATTATAAATCTTTGACTTGTGCCATCAGTGTTGATTATCCTCCAAGACCGCACCACCGGATCGTCATGAAAATAGGTCACTTTACCACCTACTCAACCCCAGCACCAACACAACCCTAGCCTCTTTTCGCCTTAAGGAACACCACGTACTACCATGCACCACCATGTTCCACCACTATGACACTATGCATACTGTCACGGGTATTTTTTTAACTACCTGTGATGGCAATGAGAATATGTCTCACTCAGCCTAAACACAAAACTTACACAAGCACAGTGGAATTAAACATAAACCAGCATCAACACAAGTAATTGCACACAAGACACAAGGGACGACTTTTATTACTTGAGCACTCTTTGAATTACAATGGAAAGCCCTCAACTATCTCTCAAATTCGTGTACAAGACTCAACATATGACACAAGAAACGAATCACCTCAAATCTGGCCAAACAGCCCTATTTATAGAGGCTCCTAGTAGTTTCTAGCAGTCTTCCCATGTTCTGCAGTGAGGTGACAGCCATGCCAAGTGGCGTGTCCTCGTGCTGCCAAACTGTGCCCATTATGCCTAGTGGTGCTCAGCAGCAATTACAAGTCAAGGTTGATCAATGCAACTGCTCACATTTTAGGTGCCTAGTTTGAACTGGCGGTTACCCCATGCTCTGCCCCACTCCCTTGTTTCCCGCTCAAAACTCCTTTGAATTAGTCAATGTCCATTCTCACCTTTCTTCTCTGGTAACCGTCCCTCACGTGCTCAACATGCAGATTCAAAGTCCATCCGAGCTTGGGTCCAGTTGGGCCTGCACATGCCTGCACAAGGCCCACGCATGCCATCTCAGGCCTGGGATGGGCCAAGCGTTGCACATGCATGTGCTGGGCCTGCGCATGCCTGCCATCCCAGGCTTGGGCGGGGCCGGGATGGGCCCTACGCATTCGTGCGCTCGGCTTGCACATGCCTACGCAAGGCCCACACGTGCCTTCGCAGGCTTGGGCCCGGATAGGTCCTGCGCAATGCTTGTACAGGGCCTACACATGCCTGCGCAGGGCACACACATGCCTGTGCGGCTCGAGCCGAGGCCATCGTCTTACGCTAGGACCACGTTCTAGTGCATTGTGCCTAAGCCCCCATGAGCTGGGCCCGTGCACTCATGCACGTGCTTGGGCTGGGCCAGGGCCTATTAATCAGGCCAAGGCCGCTGTCCCTCTCCAAATTAATGTTAATACCTTGGCACACTCAATGATCCATTTTGAGTTGGTGCCATATTGCGTCTATGTGAAGGTCCGTTGTCATGCTAGCACCTCCAATCTTGTGTGCTTGGACTTTGTATTTCAGGCCTTGCCCTTGCTTTTGCATGTGATGCGCCTAACCTGCCCGCATTGGGTCAGCGCTGTGCAGCAAGCGCATTCCCTCGGCCCATCAATGCCATTCTGAGGCTCATTTCCGCTAGGCCTGGTTCATGCACTGCTTATATACTTGTTCTTGATTGATGTCCGTATCATATCAGCATAACGCGTGCGTAGCACTTTGTCAAGGGTCCGTCTTTAACTAGTGCGGCGCAACTAATGTGTGCCCACTTGAGCATGATCATGCGTTTGACTAGTGGTCCTTTAGTATGCCAATGCGCTACTTCAAGTGCACGTGCCCTACCTGAGTCATGTTTGGGTCAAGGTCTGTTATGTCCCATGTCACAGCCAACATCTAGGCGCTGACATCCAACCATGTATTAGAGGTTTGCGCACCAAGGGACTATGTCTGCGCACTGATCGGAGCATGATGCCCCTAACGCCAAGCATCAGCCTGCGCACGGCATCCCAATGTCAAGGATCTTACAAACCTCCCCCACCACAAGAACCTAACGTCCTCGGCAGGAAATGTAAGTACCCTAAGAAGCTAATTTTGGTCAACCGTTGCCTTAGTCATTTCATGGGAACCAGTGACATCCTCTTCCAATCATGCCTAACATTGGTCTATGGTTCACACAAAATTCTCATGCAACTAAGTCTCTCAGGTGCTTTAATGCAATTTCACTCATCTATACTAGCACAAGTCCTTATGCATACAAGTCCGTTAGGTACTTTGACATAGTCTCATTTGTCCATTGGTTCTATCATACATTAGGTTACATACTAGTCCGTTTGTTGAACCCTTAAAAGTTCATCCGTTTCAAGGCTCATTTAGGGGCATTCAGGTCCATTAGATGCACCACTAAGCCACACATTTGATAGTCCCCCAAAGCATGTATAATCATCATATATATATACACATACTTCATATAAATTAAGGATAAATGACCATCGAAAACAACATAAGCGAAATCATCAAAACCAAAATTACATCAAAATCCTCCAAAACAACGGAGCCCAACAATAAAACATAATCATAAGCTAAACATAAAACATCAACAAAACAACAGCCCACCGGCATGCTTGGATGACCAGCCCCCTATGCATCACCCAGAAACTGTTTTGTCCTTCAACATCAGGGAGTTCAGTCTCACATGAGAAGGAGATGGCTCATGATCCTCATCCTCAACTTCATCCTACTAAACAACAGCACTCAAGGGTAGTTTGTTAGGACAATTCCTTGCAAAGTGAGGGCCATCACATATGAAACAAGCAATAGACTTAGGACCCTTCCCTTTGTCATTCTCATCTGTCTTTGTTGAAATCTTAATGTTGTTGGGTTTAGTGGCAGGACCCTTACCATCTTTAAAAAACTTAGGGTTAAATTTATTTCCTTTCTTGAAGTGGTCCTTCCTACTAAAGTCATGGTCAACATTAAAATCCAACAAGGATTCAGCCGCAGCCAAAGCAGAGGCACGGTCTTAGACCTTTTGGCGCCTCAACTCTAGTTGAGCCCATGGTTTAAGACCCGAAGTAAAATTAAAGAGCTTATCCTTATATGACATATCTTTAATTTCTAAAATTATAGAACTAAAGCATTAACATACTCACAAACGGAACCATTTGGTTTAAGGTCCTTCAAGGACACACCGACCAACCAAGAAGCATTATTAGGAAAGAATTGGTCACGAGGGTCTTTCTTTAAGATCTCCTAAGAACTAGCCCTAGCACGTCCAACCTCATGGTCCTCTGACACACGAGTCCTCCACCACAACTTAGCATCACCCATCAAGTGCATGGATTCCATGACAATCCTGCCTTCCTGTCGGACATAGGCAGCCATAAAATACTGTTCCATGTCCCAAAAGAAGTTCTCCAATGTCTTGGCATCACGTTCACCCCAAAAGGCTTTTGGAGTAGGAACTTTAATACTGCTCTTATCAAGCCCAAAAGTACCTGCATCAAGCGTCTTACGCAGCACCAAGATTTCTCTCTGTAAACTTTCCACCATAGGGATTGAAGTTTCACCAACGGGAGGTACATTAGGGGAACTACTACCGACACCATTAGGACCACCCCTAGGAAATATATTAGTAGGGGTAGTAGGGGTTGGAGACGGGGTTCTTTGGGTAGCAATTAAGGACTCAATCATCTAATTATGGGACCCAATTTCGTGGGACAAGAACTTCACTGCACCCAAAACCGTCCCCGGAGGAAGGCCGTCAACATTATACTCAGAACATAAGATTTCCTCAATTTGGTTCAAGCGTTCATTAGTCTTAAGAAATTTCCCTGGTTCTCGATGATTTTGAGTCATGGTGACTACTAACCAACACGACAATTCAAGTAACCACCATCCACGCTACCCACACAAGGACTAGACTCACCCAGCCCAGGCTAAATTTCTGCTCTAAAGGGTCAAGACAACCTAGCCCACGTGCAATTTCACACAATTAAAGACAAAGCCACATGTAAGCCACCAGGTTATGACACGCAAAACGCATAACAGGGCAGGCCCACAATTTTCACAGCCAAGCAAAGACACTGTTAACACTAAAGACAGCCTTCAAGTACCAGCCTAGGCCAAAATCCAAACTTTAGATGTTGGCTAGAAGTTTGAAATTAAAATCCCAATACGAGGGGCAAAGTTGATTTTATACTCAGCCATAAATTTCAACAGCAAGAACGCAGGTCTAGACAGTAACCAGGATAAGGTCTGGGCGGCACGGTTCAAGCAAACCTGGCTTTGGTACTAAATTGTCATGGGTATTTTTTTTGACCACCTATGATGGCAATAAGGATACACCTCACTCACCCTAAACACAAACAAGCATCAACACAAGTAATTGCACACAAGACACAAGGGACGACTTGTATTACTTGAGCACTCTTTGAATTAAAATGGAACGGCCTCAGCTCTCTCTCAAATTCGTATGCAAGACTCAAAATATGATACAAGAACTAAATCCTCTCAAATCTAGAAAAACAACCCTATTTATAGAGGCTCCCAGCAGTTTTCAGTAGTCTTCCCATGTTCTGCAGTGAGGTAACTGCCATGCCAAGTGGCGTGTCTTCCTGCTGCCAAACCGTGACCATTATGCCTAGTGGTGCCTAGCAGTGGTTACAAGGAAAGGCTGGTCAATGCAACTGCTCACATTTTAGGCGCCTAGTTTGAACTGGCGGTTACCCGATGCTCTACCCCACTCCTTTGTTTCCCCCTCAAAACTCATTAGACCAATTCAATGCCCATTTCCTGCCTTTCTTCTCTCATAACCGTCCCTAACATGCTCAACATGCTCCTTCAAAGACCATCCGGGCTTGGGTCCATTTGGGCCCTGTTGGGCCTACGCATGCCTGTGCAAGGCCCACGTATGCTATCGCAGGCCTGGGCTAGGCCAAGCCCTGCGCATGCCTACGTAAGGCCCATCCATGCCATTGTAGGCCTGGTTTGGGCTGGGCCAGGCCGGGCCGGACCCTGTGCATGCCGGCATAAGGCCCACGAATGCCGGCGCATGCATGGGCCGGGCCGGGCCGGGCCCTGTGCATGTGTACGCTGGGGCTGCGCATGCCTGTGCAGCCCGGGCCTGCGCCAACATCTTGCGTTGGGCCCGCGTACTCATGTGCTAGGCTTGAGCTCCTGCGCATTGGGCTCGTGCACTCTTGCGCGTGCCTGGGCTAGGCCAGCGCCTAGTGCAAGGCCTTTGCCTGTGTCCTTGACATCACTTAGGGCCTGCATTCATCTTGGCTCCCACTTAGTCCGATACTCAAGACAACATCCGTTGTCCCGCTCTAAGTTAACGTCAATACCTTGGCACACTTAAGGGTCCATCTTGCGTTGGTGCCGTATCGCATCAAGGTGAAGGTCTGTTGTCATGCGCTTGAACTTGGCATTTCATTCCTTGCCCTTGCTTGTGCACGCGATGCGCCTGACCTTGGCACATTGGGTCAGCGCAGTGCAGCAAGCGCATGGCCCTTGGCCCATCAATGTCATGCTTAGGCTCATTTCCGCTAGGCTTGGTTCATCAATACAAAGGATGCACACTACGTAAATATTTGTTCCCGATTGATGTCCATCTTATATCAGCGCATTGTGTGCGTAGCACTTGGTCAAGTGTCCACCTTTTACTAGTGCGGCGCAACTAAGGTGCGCCCGCTTGAGCATGATCATGTGCTTGACTAGTGGTCCTTTACTATGCCAATGCGCTGCTTCAAGTGCGCATGCCCTACCTGATCATGCTTGGGTCAAGGTCCGTTATGTCCCATGTCACAGCTAACATCTAGGCGCTAACTTCCAACCAAGTACTAGAGGTTTGCACACCAAGGGGCTACGTCAATGAACTAATCGGAGAACGATGCGCCTAACGTCGGGCATCAGCCTGCGCGCAACATTCCAATGTCAAGGGTCTTACACGTACCACCCCTAATGTTTCCCACAATCCACCAGTTATGCTCTTCAACCACCCAACCCAATAGCACAAAACCTTTTTCACCTCCCACTAATAATAGAGCCTATATTTTGCTCGTATGAGGAGTTTGATCTTGCATTTTCTTCTCTGCCTATCTTTGATGAGCCTACCTATAATGAGCCCATTTATAATGAGGAGAAAATTAATGATATTGAGATCTTATACCTGACTTACCAACAAAGACCCCACTTCCACCTCACCCATCAAAACCAACTTTACCCGCCATTCATGAACCACCATAAGTACTACTTGAACCACCACCGCTAGCTCCACTGAAAATATCATTTAACCAACCCATGTCACAAGCACCATCTATGGCACCTCTACATCAAAAAATTCGAGTCATAAATCGGGAGCCATTGATTTTCCCTGTGGACATCTTCATCCTCCAACAAGAATAATGGGCCAAATTTGATGATGAATTCAATTGAAGAGGGAGAGAATTATTCAAATAAGGGTGAAAATAACCCGATAAAGATGAGAAAGATAGAAAATGGATCTCGGGAATCGTAGAAATCGCATCCGAGTTGGTAAAGTAGTGCAATTTATTATGATTAGGGTTTAAGGTATTTTTTTATAATTAGGGTTAGGTCTTTTGTTTAATTTATATTTTACGAATTAGGGTGTATTCTTACTGAATTGCATAATTAGATTTAAGGATTTGAGTTCTACCTAAATTATATTAAGTTAAGCTAGAGTTAGAATAGGACCATTTTCATAGTTTAATTTCAATTACGAGTAAGGTCGGATGAGTGCCTCTAAATAAACCATTAGTGATTTATTTTAGGAAGCTTTAGATTATTTGAATTATTTCAGTAACTTTTATGATTTAAGTTGATCTTTGTAATTTATTTTAAAAAATTGCAATATAATTACATAGCTTCTCTTTTAGATTATTTTTCAAGTATTTGCTGAATCAACGAATTTTAATCCAGAATCATTAGGTACGATGAACAAGTTAGACGTACCCTATTCTTCCCACGATGCATCATCGAGGTTCGAGGCTGAAAGTCGAATCTTGAGACTGATTTGCTTCAAGTTACTTTGACCCCAGTTTGCATCATTTTCCCTTATTTTAGAGTTTTTCATGTAAATCTTAGTGCCTTCATTTCTATTCTCTCTATGGAAGAACACAAGGTTAACGAGCAATCACAACACAAACTTAGGATAAACAAAAGAACTCGAGATACTTAAAGTAAGTTTACGAGTAGAACATTTACTGACCTTTGGAAAGATCCAATCTTGGCATGATTGACTTTTATCCTCGTAGTATTCAATCTAAAGCTTTCACATAATCAAGCTTATTCTCAAAAGAATTAGGGTTGAGAATGAACAAAACGATCACATGCTTGAGCAACATATAAGTCTCATGCTTTAGTGAGCAAGTTAATAAACATGACTGAATTAAGGGCAGAGCAAGGAAGTGGCTCGAAAAAATACCATGCTGAGGAACAAACCTCTTCTCTAAGTCGTTTATGCCCCTAAAAAGGTACAATGGGATGAATGGCACTTAAGCTCCAAGGGTTAACACGACACCCACCTCAGTAGTGTACATCATGGGGATGGACTGGAGGACGTCCCAACTTCTTAGTAATGAAGGAAAGAATTATTTAGAAAGAAAGAATGACATCAAAGAGAAGAAGAAGTTATGTAAAATTAGGTGTATGTTTTAAGACCCACCAATGTGAGGTATTTATAATAGAAATACTTGCACATCAAGGAAGATATAATGGCCTAAGAATCTCACTTAAACAAGGAAAGTCCCTGATATGGGAGGGCCAACAAATCCAACTCTAGTTATGAAAAAAAAAGGTTGTGGAATGAGCAATAATTGACACAGTCAAAATATGTACTCGATATCTTGAGCTTTTAACCTTGAGCCTCGAGACCCAGAGTATCGACAACCCCATGAGGTAACACCCTTGAGGTCAACCAAGAGACGTCTCAAGCTCGAGCGAAAGGCCTCCAGCATTACTCAAAGACAAGAACTCACCTCGTGTTTGATTACGGCAACTTAAATAAATACAATGGCCGTAAAAATAAAAGTTTGGGTTATAAAAAGCCCATGACATGCGACACCGCGACACCCCAGCGCATGTGGCCTTCCATCCCCACTCTATGCCTACAAGACTTTACTAAATACAATGACAATGGGCTATACAAACAAGCCTTCCCACATTTACTCTCCCTATTTGGGATTTAGTTGGTTTCATAAGTTGAACAAATGTAAAACCTACTACCCCAATTCTAGCAGTTCCCCACGTGATAAAATTTTAAGAAAAAGAAGGAAAGAAAGCGTATTACTGAGCAGTAAAACCCAAACTTGACGATGCTAATGTCTTTTGGACTTGAACAAGAACCTGGTGACTAAGCATGTCCCACAACCATCCAACGATGAACATAGTCTCGAACCATGAGTAGTCATTGTGAAGAGAATACCTAACTCCTTCATGTGGTTATAAAGAGTAAGCCCTTACTGTCGACAGTGGGGCTTTCTACCCCCCACAATCCCGTTGGTGAGTCTATCAGTTGTGCTGCCCCACACCACCCTCATAGGCCATGGACATCATTAAGAGCCTTAAGCTCAACCTAACACCATGGCAGTACAGTGAGTGTGTTGCCCCATAGCATCATAACAATTTATGGACAACGTTAAGAGCATGAAGCTCATCCTTAACTTCATGGCAATCATGAAAAATCCTTAAGCCATAAAACAACATTAACTATTTCCCAGTCCCTGACTTCATTTGAATCATTGAACCCAAAAGCACCTCCCAAGATGGGTATCCATCAGGATTAGGGCACACAAATGGGCTTAAGCCCTAGTCCCTTTGATGTATCACTTCTCACCTTCGTTTAAAGGCCCTTAGACATGTTCCTACTCTAACAAGCACACACTCTCGCCTTCTTTAAAGGCTCTTAAATTAGAGGATTTGTCATTAGTCTCACTCCTTAACAGGCGTAATTGAGATCAAGTGTCTCTCGACGCTGTAGCTAAAGCGACATGCCCTTAGCTTGCAAAACCCATAAGGTGTGTAGTGCCCACACCATTCTTCAAGGACTATGGGTAGGTTGGCATCAAGCTTAACCTTCACAATTGGCATTATGACACTAATCATAGAGCAAAGCGATACTTAAGTTGGCCACTACCAATCATCAATCTCAAGTTGTTCTTATCCACACATTGCAACGAGCTATTTTACAAATAGCTCCATAGCTGGCCAACTTCAACAAAGGTGAGTATAACACAATAGTAGAGCACATCATATCAATAAAATCATATCTCCTTACCAAAGTCCTAATATAGTACACAAACAGTAGGCAAAACAATTATATATCACCAAATATTAGTTTTGCATACCACCACAAGATTGGAACATAACTATCTCAACTCAACTGGAGCACCACTAGTTAGTTCACATTACACTATAATCCCAAGAGGGCCTTTTATTATTCGAATTAAGGCAGCCCACACATCATTAAGGCTCTCCAACCAAGTGCTAGTATCACCAAACTATCCGCACTAACTTTAATCATTACAATAATATTTTCACCATAGACAATTTACATGAAGTAGCAATAACTAGTGAACATCAATGGAACCACTACAATCACAAGAGATTACGGTCAAATGTTGTATTAGGTAGGCTCTCGGATACACCTAAACAAACCCCCGCAACGCAATGTCTAACACAATATTCCTAAGCCGTACAACTTTTGGACCTTCTAATTCTAGAGTAATGAACTTAGAGTCCAAGGTTATTCAATAGTGCAGGTTTGACAGAGGAATCTAGGATACGACACCACTAACAAGCCCAAACACATAACCATTAGTTGAATAGTTCTCATTAGTATCAGATACCTAATTGGCATTACGGTATCCCTTTAACACAACGAGGAGTCTGTTACAATCTAGGACTCAATCAACAATACTTTACTATTACCTTAACCATTTGATTATAACACTTCAATACTCATCATCTAGATCAAGGATATATAAACTAGGCCTGCCAATGACACATGATATATCATGACGAGTGTTGTTCATCAAAACATGGCACTATTGAACATCTTAGCGTATTTAGTTTGAGACACAATATCATTTTTCCTTCTCTTCAAGGGAACACTTAGGGTCACAGAGAATGTCATTAAAGTGACCAAACTATCTAAGGAATTTTTTCATATAGTCAAGAGTTAAACACATTAGGTATTTTAGTGATTTTCACACCAAGTATCACAATGGCCTCATATAGGTTTTTCATATAAAATACAAACCTAAGAAAGACTTTATATCATTTACAACATTCACATTCATGCAAATATTGAGCATCCCATCAACATGATTATCCACACATTCAAATATCATCATAAACAAATTCGTATGTAACTAAGGACAATCAAATTATGATGCCACTATTTCAAGGTTTGATGAAGATCACATTGGGAGTTTCAAACATAAAAACTTTATTTTCAATTGTGGAACCTCAGAACCCCTTGGGTTGCTCCGTAAAATGTTATCCCTTACAATCAAAATTTAGTATTTTTATTTTCTATCAACTAATAGGCTGACCAATAGCAACCACTCATAATTTAAATATGACTCATTATTAACAAAGTCCTTAAAAAATAAGTGGATTTATGTTTTCATAACGCCAACAAGGGTTTTGGGATTTTCCACTATCATGAAAACACTGGTGACAAGATTTTCATGATTAAAGTAGTTGGCAGACATATATTCAAGAAGACCTACTTAAGCTAGACGCCCCCACATTTTAGGAAGAGGAGACTAGGAACATAATCCTTCAACATTTTAAAAAATGTTTCATCTATCCTTTATATAAGGACTCCCCCTCTAAAGTGAGAAGGACCGGCAATAGGATTTCCCCCACATAATCCTTAAGTATTTTATTTTCCTTGTAATTTCTTCAATCTAATCTCTTTTATTTATAGTCTAATTAATTTCAACTTCCACTTCCATTTTAAATTTTAGAGACTTCTCAATGGACTCATCTCTGAACTCCAAAGGTATTCCTTAGTAAATCTCGATTAATCTACTAGCGAGATCTAAAACCGATTTACCACCTATGCTAATGGTGCTTGAAGGCACAAAGAGCAACCATAAAAGGGTTGGGGGATGAATTAGATTCTGTTGCAATAAAATGAAAATTTAAACTTTAATAACAAAAAAATTAAAAAAGCGAAATAAAAATGTAGAGGCAAGAAGAAAATGAAGATTTTTTTTTGGGGGGGGGGGGGGGGGGGGGGGAGAGAGAGATTAGGCACTTTCATGATAAAATAAAAATTTAAACTTTTGTAACCAAAAATTAAATTAATGAATGCAAAACAAAAAATCAAAAGGTAAGAAGAAAATGATGCATAATGATTTTTATAGTGGTTCACTTCCAACTCTGACGCTAGTCCACTTTTGGGGAGATTTTGGTAAGTTGGCGGAGCAACACAGGGAAGATCTCGCCTTTAAGGAGATTTGGCGAGAAGTGCAAACTGGAGTAGTGGCTGGTTATTCAATACATGATAAGGGAATCAACTATGCATTCCTGATTCAAGTTTGCACCTCAAAATAATACAAGAGAAGCATAATGAAGAACACATGGGAAGATACATGATGCTCAAGTTGGTGAGCGCTACTTATTTTTGGCCTTCAATGCAAAAGGAGATTTAGCAGATTGTCAAAAGATTTCGCATTTGTCAGATATCGAAGAGTGGAATGTCCAAATTGGGTTTGTTTATGCCATTACCGATTCCGAGTTCGCCTTTGGGCAAATGCCGGTATGGTTTTTATGTTTGGGTTACTAAGAACGCAAGGATTCATTGATTTGATCTTCATTCTTGCGGATCAATTCTCCAAGATGGCGCAATTAATAGATTGCAAGAAAGCAGTTGGTACATATGGCTCAATTGTACTTCCGAGAAGTTTACAAGCTCAATGGTTTGCCAGCTAGCATTGACACGAATAGGGATGTGTGGTTTGTGAACTAATTCTGGAAGACGCTGTGGAAGATGGCAAACACCCCTCTCACCTTTAGCACTATTAATCATCCTCAAATGGGTGACCAAACTAAGGTAATTAATAGATCTCTAGGTAACTTACTCCATTGTCCTATGGCTGAGAACATAAAGGGCTGGGATCAGAAGTTCTTCAAGTTCGTATACAACAGCTCGGTTAATAGGAGCACGAGCTCTCTTTCATTCAAAGTCATTTACGGCTTTATTCCTTGTTCTCTGATAGGCCTAGCTTCTGTGCCGGATCTTACTCCTCCTCATTGAAGGGCGAAGGATTTCGTCTCCAACCTCCAAGAGATACATAAGCCAACTCCACCATGGTTACTTGAGGCTAGCGCCAAGTATAAGTTGGCAAGCGACACTGCGCAGTTCAGCTACAAGTTGGTGATCAAGTATAAGGCAATTGAGACAGGGGAACGATTTCTGGCATGGGATTACAACACGTTGATAGCAAGGAAAATGGGTCCGTTGAGGATTATTGAGAGGGTCAGAAGCAATGCCTATCGTCTATAGTTGCCGAGTGTTATGAGGACTCCAGATGTTTTCAATGTCAAGCATCTCGTCTCTTACTTTGGCGAGAACACTTTGGGAGATCAATTGACAACTTTGAGGGAAAATTCTCCCCAAGGATGGTGCAGCCACACCTTTACGCTGGGCAGGTTGCTTGGCAAGATGCCCAAGATGGCGAGAAGGAGAGACACACGGCAAGAGGGTGAAAGGCCTAGAGTTTCATGGTAATTGGGAAAGCTTACTTTAGATTAGTTGATTTTATTATTTATCTATGCATTTATCTCTTTATTTATTAGTCTTTTATTTTAAGTCAATTAGCTCCTTTATTTAAGGCGAAACCCAGGGTTTTAGTTTTTCAGGTCGACGGTTCTCAGAAACAACCTCCCTTCAGGGTAGCACCCCGAAGGGGCGAAGGCTGCGTACATCTACCCCTCCCAGACCTCGCGTATGCGGGAGCCCTTGTGGCACTGGGTTTGTTATTGTTGTTGTTGTTGTTGAAAACTGGGGTTTTAGTCATTCAATTTCCTAGTGATTTTATTTGTATTTTAGAGTTTCTCCGATTCTTGGGTTGTGACAATTAAAGTTAGCAATTTTCCTTATTTTCTTAATTGTTTTAGCAATAAAAAAAAAAATTAAAGGCTGTCAAGCCTTTCGTTTTCTTAATTTTATTTATTTGCACTGCATCAGTCAAGTTAACACACAAAGCATGGAGCTCAAAAGATGGACAAAGTAAAGTAAAATATAAGTATCCTATACTACAAGAAACACCCTTGTTAAAAATAGACACCGCAAAGCAACCCATTTATGACACCAGTCATACCCGCATTCCAACCTTTAACACCACAAGAAAGCCTAATAATCACGGATTAGGATAATTTCACGACATCTGTTTCCATGTTACACCATCCCCCTTCCCATTTGATTGACGTTGACATTTTTTGTAGGTACACCAAAATGTCGGTTGACACATTCTTTGAGAAATGGATACAATTATCTCCAGTTTGTCCCAGATATGCCTTGAAGCTAACCTCCATCCTCTTCATAGATTTATTCTTCCTCTTCTTCGATTGTTTATGATGCAATGCATACATGGGAGAACTGGGGTACGGGAAGGTTCAGCTAACTTCCCTTTAATTTTATTAATCTTGTAATTAAATAAAAAGGAGAAACAAGCTCAATCCTCATAATCCAGGAAAACAGGCTCAAAATATGAATAAAAATATGAAAAATAGGTATTGACTTAAACCCTAGCTAACTCTCCTCAATATAGAAGAGAAGTCAAGAAGGGAAGAAATCAAACTTGCTACAAACAAGGAAAGAAATCAACGAACAAGAAAAGAAATCAAACTTAATTCAAAATCCTGCTTGTCCTGCTGCCTGGCACCCCCTGAATTCCTCCGCATCCCGTGTTCCACCTTGAATCCCGCCAACGCCAAGCATGTCAGGTTGTATGTGCATGTCCAGTCTTCGCCAAGCCTCCCGCCAAGCCTTAACGGGCGCATCTCTTCTTCAGCCTTGCCGCCAAGCTCATGCACAGGCTGCATCATCCTCATCAGGTTAGAGAGAATTAACCCTCGAATTCGCCAAGGGATCTTCTTGGTTATCCTTGCTAAGTAGAGTTGCCTCACACCATTTGCCAATCTCCCTGAGTGCTTCTGTTTTCTTCTTCCAGTAGTCAGGATGTAGTCTGTCCGCCCTGGTATGGGCGGCATCATCCTCCCCGGATTGGAAAGAATTCTCCCTCAAATTGTCTATCGAAACGCTTGACCCATTTTTGTCAGTATCTTGGTGATTCTGAACCCCACAATGTTGGATCTGCTACCAACACATTCCCGCCATGTCTTATCCCTTTGTGATGCCAACGGTGCTGTGAGCCTTGGAGGTTTGTAATCCGGAAGCAACTCAGGGCTCAATTGATGTTGGGGCGTACTCGATAGTTCTCCTCCTGGTATCCCACTCTTCCTCCACGATTTTGTCTCTACCGCCACCACAGCTCTTGGTGCCTCTTTACTCTCCTCAGCTTGGTGCATGTCCTCTGCCAGTATGGTTGTATCCCTGTTTCTGCGCATGTCTTTGGCCAACAATACATTAGCTGCGGACGTTAGGTTCTTATCTTCCTCTGGTTGTGGGGCTTTGTGCTTCTTGGGTAGTAAGACAATTCTTGTGTTGCCAAACACAAAGTTGTAGCTGTTCTGTTGTCCATCATGGGTTGCGCCCCTATCAAATTGCCATGGTTATCCCAATAGCAAATGACAGGCGTCCATAGCTACCATGTCACACCACACCTCGTCCTTGTACTTCGCCCCAATTCAAAAGTGAACCAGACCTCGTTTTGAGATCGTTATCTGGTTTCTCTTCTTGAGCCAAGAAAACTTATATGGGTTCGGATGATCTTCCGTCTTCAGCCCAAGTTTGTACTTAGCTGCCTTAGAGATGACATTTTCACAGCTTCCCGAGTCGATCACCAGGCGGCATACCCTCCCGCCAACTGCGCATGTCGCCTTGAAGATGCTACTTCTCAGCCAATTATCTCCCTGTTCTATCCTAGGCGAGAAGCAAATGCGCCTAACCACCAGTAGTCGGCCCTCGTCTCCTACAGCGGCCTCCTCGTCATGTGGCACCAACTCATTGGTAGCCTCTTTCTCAATGATCCTGCCAACTTTTTCATGGAGTCCCTCGATGTAAAGGATATTTCCCGGCCTATCACCCTTACGACACTCAGCAGCACGGTGTCCCATCTCTCCACACATGAAGCAATGGGTTCAGGAGCTACTCGCCAAGTTCGTCCCTGTGTTTGCAATATACGGCGTTCCTTGTGAATCCGAGTTGGTTGATAGCTAAACCCGGTCACGCCTACTTTCTTGGACGTTTCCAGTGCCGCCAACTTGACGAAGCCTCTATGGCTTCTCCATAGCCATTGCCCTTCGGCTTGTGTCTAAGACCGAGAAGATGTCGAACATATTCAACACCTCCTGTATCGAATCTCTTAACCCGCCAATGTGCCTATCCACCAACTATTTTTCCTATTCTGCCAAGTCGCTTGTGGTGATCAAGGAGTAGAAGTCAGCCGTGTACTCCTCCACGGTCCGCGAGCCCTGACGTGATTGTGAGGCAAGAAGGCACCTCTCATGTGCTTCTTCATCTTCTCTCATGTCTCAATTCTAGCCTTTCCCTGTCAAAACCGCGAATGCTTCAACTATTGCCACCAGGTGGTAGCCCTTCCCTGAAGCCAGGTAACGATTAGTGGCGCCTTCTTGGCGCCTTCTTCTTCTCCGGAACCTCTTTGAACTCAAGAATTTCCTCTACAGCCACCAACCAGTCTCTGAACTCCTTCGGGCGTCTTGCTCCATCAAACTCCAGTATCTCAACCCGGAGGCCAAACTCCCCCCTCCGATCATCCTGATCATCAATGTAGTCGGTATTGACGCGATGTCGCCTAGGCCTAGGATCCAGTAGCTCCTTGCCCAGGAACGGATTTTGGATGCCTTCATCCATCTCTTCTCATGTTGTGGCCGATGTTAATGGGTGTCGGGGTCGGGTTCCCAGTGCAAGATCGGGATTTTCCCCCAGTTGAATCAAGCAACACTCGATTCGTCGGAATTTCTCCTCCAATTCCTCCTCTTGGCTTGCTGTTGATGATCACGGTCATAAACATCTTCAACGGCGGCATTTCTTTGTCGTCCAAGGGCTATCTCAGAAACCGTTCTGAGCTCTGATACCAACTGATGCAGCGCATAAGTGGAAAAATAGGGGAACGGAAGGTTCAAAGGGCTTCCCTTTAATTTTATTAATCTCGTAATAAAATAAAAAGGGAAAAATAAGCTCAATTCTCACAATCCGAGAAATGAGGCTCACAATACGAATAAAATCTGAAAAATAGGAACTGACTTAAACCCTAGCTACCTTTTCTTTATATAGAGGAGACGTTAGTAAGGGAAGAAATCAAACTTACGACAAACAAGGAACGAAATCAATGAACAAGGAAAGAAATCAAACTTAATTCAAAATCCTGCCCATCCCGCGGCCTGTCATGCCCTGAATCCCTCCGCCTCTCATGTTCCGTCTTGAATCCCGCCAACGCCAAGCCTCCCAGGCGTATGTGCATGTCCCTCCTTCGAGCCTTCCGCCAAGCCTTAACGGGTACATCTCTTCTTCAGCCTTGCCACCAAGCTCATGCATAAGCTGCATCATCCTCTCCAGGTTAGAGAGAATTCGCCCTCGAATACACCAAGGGATCTTCCTGGTTGTCCTTGCTAAGTACAGTTGCCTCACGCCATCCGCCAATCTCCCTAAGCTCTCATCCGCCATGCTCCTCCCGGGGTGCGCTTTTGTTTTCTTCTGCCAATACTTGGGATGTAGTCTGTCTCACCACAGTGTGGGCGGCATTAGTTTAGCCGTAGGGTTTAACATGATGATTAGCCTATTTTGTTAATAGTAAGCTTATTATGACACTGCATAAAGAAAAAACTCTAGGAGAACTTTTCAGTATTGTATATGAAATTCCTTCTCTCTTAGTGGATGTTAATGAGCCTTATGAGAATGTTATTGTAATACATACGGTTTAAAAAAGTTATATATCAATATGGTCAAAACACTACATTGACATTCGGTACAAAAGACAAGGGGCTGAACTGGGGAAGCTCTCATCTCATTTGCCCCAACATCATTTACCCTCTTCTTCAAGTACTCTTCCCCCCTCACCAAATATTTTTGTCTTTTTTTTTTCCTCCATTTTCTTACACATTTTCACCTTTTTCTTCTCCTTCGTCTTCTAATTTGTATATATTCAGGATTTTTTTCTCATCTTCACTAATATTTTGTAAATTTTTTCACTTCTTCTTCGCAGCTTAATCAAAAAAATTAGGAAGTTATTACTTAAGATAACTATGGGAAGAGCGAAGATCAGGATTAAAAGAATAGACAACTTGAATAACAGACAAGTTACGTTCACCAAGAGAAGAAAAGGGTTGTTCAAGAAGGCGCGAGAGCTCTCCATCCTTTGTGATGTAGAGGTCGGGGTTATCATCTTCTCCTACACTAGAAAGGTCTATGAATTCGCGAGCACTAGGTAATACATGAATGTTATTAGTTGATGTCTATTTATAAATAGTGTCTCCTCCATAATCATCAATCTATTCTAGCAATAGTTCATAATTAATAAATTAAATGTAAGTGTGAGTACTTAATAACTTTAATTAAGTGTTATTTGGTGTTATTGTTCATTTTTTTCATTGATGGATTGTAGCTAGAGTTTTGGAAATGACATTTTTTGATTTGCACTTCTAGACTTCAGTTTTTTTGTGCATAAGCCTTTTAAATGAAGATTTATAAATTAAAAAAAAATTAAATTTCTTTCAAAAATCAGAATTTTAGTTTATCAAAAGTAATAAACTAATTAAGAACAAAAGTATTACCAAATAAACCAATTAAATTTATGGGTAAATTGTAAAGAACATGCTTCACTTTTGCCTCAAAAATAGAAAACTCCTATGAAATTTTAAAATCAAACACTTAACCCTGTCACTTTTCAAAATCCATCAATTTACCTAATCCATAAAAAAAGCCAAGCACTTGCCTTTAGAGCACCTTACAGAAATGATTCTGGTGGAGGAAATCTAGGATGAGTCCATGTCGGCTTGCAGTTATTGTGGCTGGATTGGTTGAAGCAAGGAAAACCTAGGATATTATTGTTGTATGTTATTATATGTTGGGGATCAGGTGTTGGCTTGGTATGTTGAGAGGTTTCAGTGTTGATAGGTTGGGGGCTTCTTTAGGTTGCTAAAACGATGTTGAAGTCTTGTTTTCTCTACATTTGGGTGTCATTGTTGATGTTCTGTTGGCACTTTTGAGCCGAGTCCTTCTCTTTTTGTTTTCTCGGCTTTTTGAAGTTCTAGTTATGTTGTTTATTAGTTCTAGCCATGCTAATGTTATGTTGTTTTCTCTTTTCATTTTCTTTTGGCATTTTTGACCCGGGTCCTTCTCATTTGGCATTATATCTTGTTATTTTCAGTTTTCCTCACTTTGTATGTATCTTGCAGGTCTCTTTATGAGATGCCAGTTTTTGTACCGCGAGGTTTTCCTCGCTAATTTTTGAAAAAAGGGTAAAGAGAGTGATTTGTAAAAGTATTAGAGTTAAATGTTCTATTTTAAAATTGATAAGGGCTTTCTACTTTTGAGGCAAAAATTCTGCAATTTACCCTAAAATTATCGTTGTTATGTCTTAGATGGTGGTATTGATGTTAGACTACATTTGATTTTATATATGTTATCCTAGACCTTGTGTTTTGCTCTCTGTAATCTTCATAAACTTTTGTTTGTTTTTCCCCTTTCATCATATTTTCTTTTGTTGAAGTTATTTTGTTCCTTACAAAATGTAACGTATATTCTTTTTTATGGCTTATCTTTATCCAAAAAAGCTTAATAAGACATCAATTTAATAACTGAAATACATGATAAAATTGAAATTTTATGACAAAAGATCCTAAATTTGAATTCCATTAACTATCTTCAGGATAAAGTAAACAACTATACCATTTTGGTTCGTAATTGAAGTGTTTGGGCTAGCTGACACCCACTTTAACTTGCTTACGCCATCGACCCCTCACTCATAAACTTTCTTACTCATGAAATTCACCTTGGTAGCTGATTTTCTCCTTTTTTCTATGTTTGTTTTGTTATTGCTTTCTTCTTTTGTTTGGCTCTCTTGGCACTATACGTCTCTCTTGGGGAATGTTTTCCTTGCACTTACTTATCAGAAGAAGTTTGGGCTACATTTTTTTGGCAATTAGTAAGAAGTTCGTAGTACAAAAGTTGGCATTCCACAAAAGTGAGACTTGAAGCACGCACAAAGTGAGCGACTAAAAAACCAGAACAACCAACAATAACAAAACAAAGGGCAACCAAAAGCTATTAAAAAAACGAAGGACCAAAAAACTACCAAACACCACCATCAACCCATTGCACCAATCCAGAAGCAAAACCACTGCTGGTGTAGGAGCACAAAGCCCTACTGTTCAACCTCGGGAACCAGACATTCTTCAACTTATTCCAGAATCCTAGCAATCTCACCAGGAAGATAGGCGAAATCCTTACACCAAACCTTTGACCCGAAAACCTAACCTCATCTTGATACTCTAGAATATCTCCTCTTCGCACCATGCTGCTATCAACAACTCGTTGAAGGATCCCAAGCAGGTCTGAAGCACCAAAAGCCGTGCTGAAGTCCTGCATACCCGGATCCGATGCTACTCCCCCCTCATAAGCTGCTTTGACGAATTTGGACCCACTTACTCTAGTCACCCCGAGCTCAATGTTACCAACATTCCTCTCAAGCCATATAAACATTAATCTCTCCCAGATATGTTTCTTCCTCAGCAACCGCGAGTCAGGGCTTCACGTGCCTCAGTAGATGGAGGACTCGGACATAATAGGATTCGAACCCAGTATATGGCTTCATGGACCCACATAAACAATGGGTGTCCCCAGTAATTTATTTACACCTAATGACAAGATTCCAACTCTAAACCTAATGGTTCAAATGTAATACGTAGCCCTTCATGCCTCTTACCATTTTCTAAGGTTGTCAATTTTGATAAATTGAATACCATATTATTACTTGTTCACCATCTTCATATTTTTTTTTTTTTTTTTTTTTTTTTTGTTTGGTTGGGTATTTTAACAGCATGAAGTCATTGCTGGAGAACTACAACGAAAAGAAAGAGGAACACCAGCTGCTAAACCCTCTCTCAGAAGCCAGGGTAAACATTATATTTATTTTTCCAATAATTTCATTTTGTTCCCTTTAATAATTTATTAGGCCTTCATGTTTTCTGATTCATTTCCTTTGAGCTTGTTGATAAATCTGTACAGCTGAAATCTTTACCAATAGTTATTTCTATTTTAGGTTTCTGTACTTTGTATAATTGCTTTAATTTAATCCATAAAATTATAGTTGTGTTAATTAGTTTGTATATAATTTAAATTATACTCATACAGGTTTTAAACCACGGTTTCTTTTTGGTATTTATTTTCACACAGTTTTTGTAGCCGTAACATTGTTCGTATTAGAATTTCTTGAAAACGTTGATGCTAATTTCATACATCGGCCAAAGTGTATAATGTAAAAGGCATAGGTTTATATAAACAGAATTAATGCATTATAATGCTAAATCTAAGAAAAGTGGTCATAAATTTAAATTCTAAACTACGTCAATTTAAAACTAAAAATTTATATGCCCTATTCCAGCCTAGGTTGCATTTACTACTGTTACAAAATTTGCATATTTTAATTCATATTATTTTGTATATTATTATGTATATAGATTTAACCCTTAATTTTAATTGTATCAATTTAATTCATAGTACTCTTTCAAATGCTTTAATTTTATTCTAACAGCGCATTTATTTTACTATTTGGTCCTAATTTTACCTTACTTTACACAAATTACACCATTTCAACAACATTAGGATATTTAGAAAAGAAAACAAGGTTGTCAGATGCATGTGATTAAATTAGAACAAGTATGGATAAAATAATATATATGATGAATATATATAAACGTACATTAACCTAGGGACACTTTAAAAAATAAAGGAATTTGTCACTAACCCAAGTCCGTAACTTGGATAGTTTTGAGAAAGAAAGAATTAGGGGGGGGGGGGGGGGGGGGAGAGAGAGAGACAGAGAGACCAAGAGTAGAGAATTAAGAAGAGAGGTTAGAGAAAGAGGAGAAGTTAGAAGTCAGGGAAGGAAAGGGAGAGCGAGACGGTTAGAAGAGGAGAAACAGAGAGAAAGATAATTTGAATTTGTTGTTAATTTCTTGATGCCAAAAATAAAAGACTTACAATGCTTATATAGAACTTGGGGAGGGGTACACACACCCAACACACCTAAACCCCTAGATCCCCTACTAGCCCACAATTAATTAATGCTTAATTCAAGCTTACAAAACAAGTCATCTTTGCCTAGCTACTCTTTCCCTCCAATCGGTGCCCCATTCCAAATTCAAACTAAATTTTTACTAATTAATTTTACATTTTTACATTATATATTTAATATAAAATAATAAAAGCAAAAAACGGGCCGATCGGTTCTTGGCTCGTGACAGTCACGGCTAGGGTCGTGACAAACCCTTCCCCTTGAAAGCATCCTTGTCCTCAAGGATGTCATGTGGGTTGATCTCCTTGTGCCAGTTTCGGTTCTTGAAAATCATTCCCATACCCTTGCCTTGACCTTGATCTTTTGGATGTCTCTACGAGTGGTCTTAGGCTTGAGAGGGTGAGCTTAACACGTTTTTGCCTTGTTGTGCGGCTGTCTACCATGCTGCTGCTGCTTTTCATGAGCCATGGTAGCACTATGGAATTCTTAAGGTGCCATTGTTACCGGTGTTTCCTGTTCATGGTCACCCCACGGCCATGGCTTGCAAGTCATAGCCGGGCTTGGTGGCTTGTGAACTTCTAGTGGCACCTTTGTTGCGTTTGGCCCCAATTCATGCGATTCTTCCTCAATAACAGGCTGCCCTTCAATAATGTGTAGCTCCAAGGCGGTGGTTCCATTGGTTCCTCCCTAAGGCCACAATGCCCTTCTTGTGGTGGTGGTGGGTGTTTGGACCTCCCTCCACTGCTATCTAGGTCCTCTTGAAGTACTCAAGGTTCCCTTGTTACTTCATGCGAACTTTCTTCAACGGTTGTTTCAACAGGGGTTGGTTTGACAATGGTTGGTTCAACAAGGGTTGGCTCAACCGACTTCTCTGCAACCAAACACCCGTGCTTCCTTTCTTGATTGTCCGCGTATTAGTTTATGAACTTGGTCAGTGATTTAATGGTAGCTTGCACCTTCATCATGGAAGCTAAGCATTCTTTGTGGGACTTGTCTATCTCTTCCTTTGTCAAAGGAGCCATTGTCGCAGTGGGACTCTTTTTTTTTTTTTTTTTTTTTTGGATTCGGTAATGAGAGCAGGAGAAAAATATATATGTGTCAAATTTTTTTTTTTTAAATTCGGTAAGGAAGCAGGAAAGAATTTTTTTTTTTTAAAATTTAAATTCGAAAATGATAGTAACGGAAAATACCTTTTTGATAGAACGAGCCTCTTGATTGCAAGATGGCTCTGATACCACTTTGTCACGAACCTAAGTCCGTAACTTGGATAATTTTGAGAAAGAAAGAATTAGGGGGAGAGAGAGAGAGAGAGAGAGTAGAGAATTAAGAAGAGAGGTTAGAGAAAGAGGAGAAGTTAGAAGTTAGGAAAGGAAAGGGAGAGGGAGCCGGTTAGAAGAGAAGAAAGAGAGAGAAAGATAATTTAAATTTGTTGTTGATTTCTTGATGCCAAAAATACAAGACTTACAATACTTGTATAGAACTTGGGGAGGGGGGCACACACCCAACACACCTAAACCCCTAGATCCCCTACTAGCCTACAATTAATTAATGCTTAATTCAAGCTTACAAAATAAGACATCTTTGCCTAGCTACTCTTTCCCTCCAACCAGTGCCCCATTCAAAATTAAAACTAAATTTTTACTAATTAATTTTACATTTTTACATTACATATTTAATATAAAATAATAAAAGCAAAAAACGGGCTAATCGGTTCTTGGCTCGTGACAGTCACGGCTAGGGTCGTGACAAACCCTTCCCCTTGAAAGCATCCTTGTCCTCAAGGATGTCATGTGGGTTGATCTCCTTGTGCCAATTCCGGTTCTTGAAAATCATTCCCATACCCTTGCCTTGACCTTGATCTTTTGGATGTCTCTACGAGTGGTCTTAGGCTTGTGATGTTGAGCTTAACACGTTTTTGCCTTGTTGTGCGGCTGTCTACCACGCTGCTGCTGCTTTTCATGAGCCATGGTAGCACTATGGAATTCTTGAGGTGCCATTGTTACCCGTGCTTCCTGTTCATGGTCACCCCACGGCCATGGCTTGCAAGTCATAGTCGGGCTTGGTGGCTTGTGAACTTCTAGTGGCACCTTTGTTGCGTTTGGCCCCAATTCATGCGATTCTTCCTCAATGATGGGCGGCCCTTCAATAATGTGTAGCTCCAAAGGTGGTGGTTCCATTGGTTCCTCCCTAAGGTCACAATGCCCTTCTTGTGGTGGTGGTGGGTGTTTGGACCTCCCTCCACCGCTGTCTAGGTCCTCTTGAAGTACTCAAGGTTCCCTTATTACTTCATGCGAACTTTCTTCAACGGTTGTTTCAACAGGGGTTGGTTTGACAATGGTTGGTTCAACAAGGGTTGGCTCAACCGACTTCTCTACAACCCCACACCCGTGCTTCCTTTATTGATTGTCCATGTATTAGTTTATGAACTTGGTCAGTGATTTAATGGTAGCTTGCACCTTCATCATGGAAGCTAAGCATTCTTTGTGGGGCTTGTCTATCTTTTCCTTTGTCAAAGGAGCCATTGTCGCAGTGGGACTCTTTTTTTTTTTTTTTTTTTTTTTTTGGATTCTGCAATGAGAGCAGGAGAAAAATATATATGTGTTAAATTTTTTTTTTTAAAATTCGGTAAGGAAGCAGGAAAGAATTTTTTTTTTAAATTTAAATTCGAAAATGATAGTAACGGAAACTACCTTTTTGATAGAACAAGCCTCTTGATTGCAAGATGGCTCTGATACCACTTTGTTACGAACCTAAGTCCGTAACTTAGATAATTTTGAGAAAGAAAGAATTAGGGAGAGAGAGAGAGAGAGCGAGTAGAGAATTAAGAAGAGAGGTTAGAGAAAGAGGATAAGTTAGAAGTTAGGGAAGGAAAGGGAGAGGGAGCCGGTCAGAGGAGGAGAAAGAGAGAGAAAGATAATTTAAATTTGTTGTTGATTTCTTGATGCCAAAATTACAAGACTTACAATACTTATATAGAACTTGGGGTGGGGGACACACACCCAGCACACCTAAACCCCTAGACACCCTACGAGCTCACAATTAATTAATGCTTAATTCAAGCTTACAAAACAAGTCATCTTTGCCTAGCTACCCTTTCCCTCCAACCGGTGTCCTATTCAAAATTCAAACTAAATTTTTACTAATTAATTTTACAATTTTACATTACATATTTAATACAAAATAATAAAAGCAAAAAACGGGCTGATCGGTTCTTGGCTCGTGACAGTCCCGGCTAGGGTCGTGACGGAATTACATTAAAAAAATAAAAATACCGGTATTAAATTCACGTGCTTTATGAAATATGAACTTGGGATAATGTTATCGACATGACAGAAATGTTAGTGGTAAAGCAATAATATTTTTGGCTTGATAATAACAGCAACCTTAATTTAACCATTATAAACAGCCTTTTTGGCTATTCGGCTAATGAGAGAATTTAGTAAATTTGTTTCTTTGATAGCTGTGGAAATTGGAAGCAAAAACCTTGACGCAACAACTGGATGACCTAAGAAGAAGCCACAGGTATTTCACTTATACTCAGAATTACATGCATTTTCAAAAGAGGTAAAAAATGATACCTAGGGGCACGTGAATTTAACTATTAACAAGAAAATTTTCAGATATGATCATGCAAACTAAAACGCTAGGCTTATAATAAAGTCCGCGTCACTAAAATTCTAAAGCTACTGGTGATTATAATAAGGTCTTATCATCCAAGAATAAGGCACCATTGAATCTATAATACAAATGTATCATCGGTGCTTCTAAATATTGCCCACACGAACACCTTTGCCGCAATCTACGGTAGTTTTCATCTTTTACTTCCACCTCTAGAAACATTCTCTACTGCTTAAATTTTTCTTTTAGTGACTACTTGTCTTCAGTAATGCACAATCCCAACGGCTAGCCTAGCTTAGTAGTCCATTGAGCTTTCTACATATATATTTGATTATTTTTCTGCCGATTTGTATGATACATTTGATATTTTAGTTATACTTTTGAGAATAAACATATAGCTAGCAAGCCAACATGTTTTTTATTAAGAATAAGAAAACAAGCTAGTTCTTTCTAAGAAAGGAGTAACTAAAAGAACTTTACAATGGCGGGCTAATGAAGCTTTCCCAGCTCTACACTAAAATGGGGTAGATACCACTATGTTCACTTCTGAAATCTAGATAAAGCAACATTAATAGTATCCTCGCATTTGATATTGCTTCGATAACATTATTTTTTCACCTTCTTGAAAATTACTTCACGCACTACTAATGATTTATTTTAAAGTAGTATAAGATTTACTTCAGAGAATGTGACATCTTTTTTTGATAGGGAAAAAAATATATATATATATATTATCATTAATAAGGAAAGAATGTAAATAAAATTAAGGATAAGAAGTCCTCACTCATAAAAATAAAAAACCAAAATTAATAACACAAAGCCTCCAATCCCTTTGCAAATTTGTTAGTGGTATGTTCAACAAGCACCCTTCGCTCTTAACCCAAAAAGCTCCTAAGAAGACTACCTTGTCCCATAAAACGTTCACGCGTGTCTTTGAAAATCCTAGCATTTTTTCTAGCCAAATACACCAAAGAATTGCAATCTTAGCCGCCAGGAATAACAGCAAACATCTTGACGACTTAGGAACATTAGGGGGTAAAACGGATATGTTACCAATTGTGGCGATGTGAAAAACCCAACTACGGTAATTAATAGTTATTGATCTTGGCAAGGTTAAAAACCTCATTACAGCTTAGCCAAATTCACCACCTTGATAGGCTAAGCCAAAGATACAGATATCCAAATTCACCACCTCGGCAGGCTAAGTCAAAGATATAGATAGTAGCCTGTTTTACCGCCTTAGTTGGCTAATCGAAGGATACATAACAAAACTCTCAATCAAGAGAGACATAAGAAGAGGAACTCTCAATTTTATTCATAGTTTGAAACTCACAAAAAAAAAAAAAAAAAAAAAAATTCTCTGGATTACATGACTAAGAAGAAAAAGAAAAAGATAATTAAATCATACCCGATAAATATAGAGATATTCTAATCCTTGTTCATAGATATATGAATACATCTTAACAAATTAAAAATCATGAATTAAACCTTGTAGAAACTAATTAGCTAAAATAATTAAATAAGATTTGAAGTTATCCAATTGAATCCCGGTTAATCTCCACGACACTCCATGTCACATCTTTCCTTCTTCCTGTGCTATGGACCTTGATAAGAAGGATACTCTCAATTGAACCAGGAACAACCCACATCTGGTCAAGAAGATAGAAAAGCTTGCACCATAGGTTCCAAGCCGCCACACAATGCAAAAACAATTGATTGTGCATTTCGTCACTTTGGAAGCACATTACACATATCTACAAAGCTTTAAAAGCACTTTGTCTTTGCAAGCAATCTTGAGTATTGAGCTCATTGAGAAGTAAGGACTATAAAAACAATCTTTATCCTGAAAGGTACCTTAGCTTTCCAGACATAGGAACAAAAGGGGAAGACTGGGAAGTGATTGTGAAGTGTAAGGTATTGGAATAATAATTTAGAAGTAAAGTTGCCCAACCCCTTCGACACCCAACGCCTCCTATCAGGAAGCATAGACAAACGAAAGTAAAATCTGACATAAAAATTGGCATGAAAATTGACATGAGAGTAAAAGCACGACACAAGATTTTTATGAGTTGACCAATTATATCTAAATGAAAGATGCAAAGTTTTCACTACATAAAAATCTAGTACAAGAGTAGCTCAAGTACAAAATGCTTGCATAACCCTAGTATAAAGTTTTAGCCAAAAACAAAACTCTGGTGCCCTAAAAATAATACACATAAAGTGTTTCAGTTTGGAGACCAATCAGGTCCGGAATGGGGTAAAAAGAACAAGTATTTGAAAAAGATCTCTCAGTTTGGAGACTAATCTGCATACATAAAAAGAACAATGATTTATTCAGAATTCTTAAAGCATATGTAAACTAAAGTCTTTCTGCTAGTATGAACAGGAAGTGGTGAACAGCTTGATAATTTTGTGAATGCAGGCAATTGTTGGGACAAGACCTCTCACAATTGAGCATTGAACAATTAGAGAATATGGAGCACCAACTGGAACTAAGCACTAAAGCCCATCGTGCTAGAAAAGTAAGATTTATATTTCATGGAAGATTTATATTGTTGTTATTCATCTATAAACGTTTTTAGCAAAACATATATTGTTTTTGTTTCACACATGATTTGTGAAAGGATTTAGGCTTGTGGACGGTTGGAATTTAGGGGCAGTGTATTTTAATTTTAAAGTTTTGTGAATAATCCTCTATTCCACATAGAAAATCTAGAGGGAGAGAATTGTGGGTGCGCCCGCCCGCCCCACTTCGTGAAGCTAGCAAGCGCATCTCGATGTGGTTAGGTGTGGACGTTTTTTAATCCGAACTTTTATTTTTACTACCCACGTATTTGCTTAAGTTGTCGTAAATAATCTCATGATGAGGTCTTATTGTTGGGTTGAGCTCGAGGACTTTGGCTCAAGCTCGAGGAGTCCTCCTTAATTGACCTCGAGGGTGCCACCTTGAAGAGTTGCCTATAGTCCTGTCTCGAGGCTCAAGGCTCGAGGCAACAAGCTCAAGCTCAAGGACGCGTTTTTACTACATCTTTTTTCGTTCTTTCCTTGACGGATTTTTTTCTGTATCTGATTGGTTTCTTAGGCTCCCACATCCGCCACTTTCCTTATTTGTGGTGGATTCTTTGCCATGATATTTTCCTTAACAAAAAAGGAATTTGCTCTATAAATTTGTCCCTTGGGGTTTTATTCTAGACCCATTGAAATACAAAGTTTCAAATATTTCTTCTTCCACTTCGCAACTTTTTGTTTCTCATCCCATATTTGTTACTAAGCAAGTTGGGGCATACTCCAACTTATCTATCGGGAGTACACTGCTTAGGTGGGTGCCAAGTTAACCCTAGGGGTTGGAATATTGTTCATCCCATTGTACCTTTGTGGGGGCATAAATGACTTAGGGCAGTGGATTCTCCATGGCGCGGCAATTTCTTCTGTCAATTTTTTTCCCTTTTGTTACCTTGTTCAAAGTTGTTTTATTCATCATATTCATGCCTTCATTTAGTTATGTTGATTGTTTTACTCTCTTGCCCACTAAACATTTACGCTTTTCAAGCTCAGGAATGTTTTTATTCATCTTAAGTCTAATTACTTTGAGTATAAGTTCAAATATATGAAAGCTTAAGACTGAATAATATGGTGATAAAAGTGATTCATATAGAGATTTGATCTTTTGAAAGGTCATTATAAATTCCTCAATTAGAGTCAATTTAAGCTCCCTTGTTTATTCTGATATTATATAATAATTGTTCACTATCCCTGTATGTTTACCAACAATCTAAGCTGTTTAGGTATAATGACTAATCATACCAAATTAATTTCTTTTCCCATTGGCCCTGATATGTTGAAATCTAGATCCTTGAAGATAAAAGAAATATAAAATATTGTAATATGTGATTGGGCTTGATGAAATCCTTCCCAAAGAAATTTGAAGTTTTTGCGCTTCTTGGAAGGGTCAAACAAATTTTTTAACAAAGGATATTCAAATAGACATTCATTATATCAACTTGTGGTAAAATGAATAAAATAGGCTAAACTTCTTATAATATTAACAAATGGTTAGTTTCTTGGCTTGATAGGCTTCAATGTGAGAACTTGACCTTGAAGAAAACTAACAACCCTCTTGAATGACCTTTAAGAACGCCATATGAAAGGTCATTATAAATTCCTCACTTAAAGTCAATTTAAGCTCCCTTGTTTATTCTGATATTATATAATGATTGCTCATTATCCCTGTATGTTTACCGACAATCTAAGTTGTTTATGTATAATGAGTAATCGTATAAAAATTAATTTTTTTTTCCCATTGGCCTTGATATGTTGAAATCTAGATCCTTCAAAATAAAAGAAATATAAAATATTGTAATATGTGATTGGACTTGATGAAATCCTTCCTAAAGAAATTTGAAGTCTATTTTGCACTGCTTTGAAGGGTCAAACAATGTTTTTAACAAATAGAAATCCGTTATATCAACTTGTGGTCAAGTGAATAAAACAGGCTGAACTTCTTATAATATTAACAAATGGTTAGATTCTTGGCTTGATAAGCTTGAATATGAGAACTTGACCTTTAAGAACGCCATATGAAAGGTCGTTACAAATTCCTCACTTAAAGTCAATTTAAGCTCCCTTGTTTATTCTGATGTTATATAATGATTGCTCATTACCCCTGCATATTTCCCAACTAAGTTGTTTAGGTATAATGAGTAATCATATCAAAATTATTTTTTTTCCCATTGGCCCTGATATGTTAAAATCTAGATCCTTCAATATAGACGAAATATAAAATATTGTAATATGTGATTAGACTTGATGAAACCCTTCCCAAAGAAATTTGAAGTCTATTATGCGCTTCTTTGAAGGGCCAAACAATGTTTTTAACAAAGGATATTCAAATAGACATTCGTTATATCAACTTGTAGTAAAGTGCATAAAACATGCCGAACTTATAATATTAACAAATGGTTAAATTCTTGGCTTGATAGGCTTGAATGTGAGAACTTGACCTTTGTTGAAGGAAATGAACAACCCTCTTGAATGACCTTTAA
This sequence comes from Simmondsia chinensis, assembly GCA_018398585.1. Taxonomy (NCBI): domain Eukaryota; kingdom Viridiplantae; phylum Streptophyta; class Magnoliopsida; order Caryophyllales; family Simmondsiaceae; genus Simmondsia; species Simmondsia chinensis. The sequence continues at coordinate 10,139,090 of JAGTTD010000010.1, read as the reverse complement.
GAACGCCATAAGTAAGGTCGTTAGAAATTCCTCACTTAAAGTCAATTTAAGCTCCCCTATTTATTCTGATATTATATAATGATTACTCGTTATCCTTGTATATTTACGAACAATCTAAGTTGTTTAGGTATAATGAGTAATCATATCAAAATTAATTTTTTTTCCCATTGGCCCTGATATGTTGAAATCTAGATCCTTCAAGATAAAAGAAATATAAAATATTGTAATATGTGATTGGGCTTGATGAAATCCTTCCCAAAGAAATTTGAAGTCTATTTTACGCTTCTTTGAAGGGTCAAACAATGTTTTTAACAAAGGATATTCCAATAGACATTCGTTATATCAACTTGTGATCAAGTGAATAAAACAGGCTGAACTTCTTATAATATTAACAAATGGTTAGATTCTTGGCTTGATAGGCTTGAATGTGAGAAATTGACCTTGGTTGAAGAAAACTAACAACCCTCTTAAATGACCTTTAAGAACGTCATGAGTACAGGTGGTAAAAGGATATTATATCTTGCTTCCAAGATGACAAGTCAAATTAGCAAAAGTACATCATTTGAAGATTCAAAGATGAGGCTATTGAGAAGTTCCACAAATATAAGACAGAAGTTAAAAATTAAATACCTTAAATCAAAGGGATTTAGTCAAATAGACGTGGTGAATGTGATATCGCCTTCCTAAAGAGAGATTGCTGGGGAAAATAAATGCTTAAATACATGATATTTTTTGACTTGGGCGACCTTGGAGGTTGTAGGGAAGCTTTGTTGTGAATGCTACTCATTTAAACGACCCCTTGTAAAAGCTAGATGAAACTATATATGAACTGTGTACGGAACATGATCCTAAATTGGCATTGTACTTAAATGTGGGAGTGTCTAGCCAAAGCACGTTTTCCTAGTTATGTCTTGGTTTTTAATTGAGTACTTTGTTTTTGGGTGTTGTTATTGTTAGTGCTTACATAATAGAGGAAAATCTTAAAAACCTTGATGAGGTTATGAAAACATAAATGCATCAATTCTGAAAGAGTTCATTAATATGAGCAGATGCTAGTGATCTTCATTAGGGGTTGATGCAAAATTTTAAAAAAAAAATATTGATTTATGATATTAAGGGAGAAACTTTATGGAACAACTCGAGGGGCTTTGAGTTTCCAAACGGGAAACTAAAGTTTATTTGTTTAAAACTCCCTATGTGATCTTTATCAATTCCCTAAATAATGGCATTTAATTTAATTGTCCTTAGTTATGTGTGAATCTATTTTTGATGATGTTTGAATGTGTGGATAATCATGTTGATCGGATGCTCGATTTTTAGCATTAGCGTGAATGTTGTAAATGCCACAAAATCCTTAGGTTTATGCTTGATATGAAAGACCTATGTGAGGGCACTGTGATATTTGGTGTGAAAATTATTAGAACACCTAAGCCATATGGCTCTTGACTATGTGGAAAAGTCCTTAGAGAGTTCAGTCACTATGATGATATTCAACGTAACCCAAGTGTTCACTTGAAAAAGGGGGAAAAGTGATACTGTCACAAGTTGAATATGCTAAGATTTTAAATAGTGTATGTTTTAATGAACAACACTTGTCTTAATATATCATATGTCATTGTAAGAACTATTCTATATGCCATGATCCAAATGATAAGGATTGAGGTTCTCTATTCAAATAGTTAAGGTACTAGTAAAATAATATAGCTATGTGTTTAGGCTTGTTAGTGGTGCCGTATTGTGGGATTCCCCTCAAACTTGCACTGTTGAACTATCCTGAAAGTCTGAGTTGGCAGGTAGAAAATTTAAATGGCATAGGAATGTAGTGTAAGACATTCCATTGTGGGGGTTTTGTTGAGCATCCGATAGCCGATGTGATATACTAAATGACCATAATGTCTTTTGATTATTGTGTTCCGTTGATATTTGTAAGTTATTGCTAGCTCATATGTATTGATTCTAGTGGATATATTATTGTGATGATTATCTAAAGTGAGTGCGGATAGTTTGATGATACTAGTACTTGGCTCAGGAACCCTGATGATGAGTGGATTGCCTTAATTTGAATAATAAAAGGCACTTTGTGGATTGTGGTCTTTTGAAAACTAACTAGTGATGGTTCAATAGTTGAGCTGGGATTATTATGTTTCACTCTTGTGATGGTATGTGAAACTAATATTCTACAGTATAAAATTATTTTGCTAATTGTGTGTATACTATGCATGTACTTGAGGTGGAGATTTTGATTTATTGATATGATATGTGGTCCAGTATTATTTTTTGCCTACTGTTAATTGAAGTTGGTAAGATATGTTGATGGCTATTTAACAGCTCGTTGCAGATGCCTCACTGTGGGGGTAAGACTATCCTATGATTGATATTGGCAGTGACCAACTTATGTACAGCTTTGTTTATGATCAGTGGCGTAATGCTAATTGTGAGGGTTGAACTTGATGCTAACCTGCCCACAGTCCATGAAGGATGGTGTGGAGACTCATACCTGATGGGTATGGCTAGCTAAGGGCATGTTGCCCTAGCTGTGGTGTCAAAAGACATGTGATCTCACTCGAGCCTGCTAAGGAGTGACATTATCTGACACATCCTCTAATTGAAATACCTTTTGAGAAGGCAAGAGCGCACACCTGTTAGAATAGAAACATGTATAAGGGCAATTTAAAAAAGAGAGATGTGAAAAAGTAGAGGGAATGGGACTAAAATTCCTTATATGTGTCCTAATCCTAGCGGATACCCATCTCGGGAGTTACTCTCGATTTTCAACGGGTCAAACAAAATTAGATAACGGGCAAAATTTGTGATAGCCACTTAAACCCTTCCCATGTTAGCTATGAGTGGCTTTAGGATCTGTCAAATCTGCCTTAATGGAGATTGAGCCGAATGCTATTAATGTCGTCCATAGCCCTATGTGGTGGTGTGGGGCAGCACACTCGATGGACGTACTGCTACTGCCATGATATGAGGATGAGCCTATGGCTGTTAATGACATCCATATCCTTTTATGGTGGTGCAGGGTAGTGCACCTGATGGACTCACCTGCAGGACTATGGGGGTCAATAGTTCTCCTGTCGAGAGTATGGGCTTACTCTCTATAGCAGTTCTAATACCAAGTTTCATATTATTTTTGCCGGACCTTATATGTCTTGAGCGCGGAGTGCATTTCAACCTCGAGAACCACATGAAGGGGTTAGGTATGCTCCTTACAATGACTACTCATGGTTCAAGACCTTGTTCACCAATAGGTGGTTGTGGGACATGTTCAATCACTAGGTTCTGTTTCAAATCGAAAAGACAATGGCATTATCAAGTGTGGGTCTCAGTACTCACTAACATTCTTTTGTTCCTTTGTTTCTCAAAATTAAACCATGAATAGCATTGTTGGAATTTGGGGGTAGTGTGCTTCAATTTTGAAGTCTTGTGAAAAACCATCTATCCCACATAGAAAATCTAGAGGAGGAGAGTCTATTTTATATATCCCCTTGTTATTGTACTTGGTAAAGTCTTGCAGGGTCTAGAGTAGGTTTTGTGAATCACACACGAGTACGCTCGCCTGCCCTACCTCGCCAAGCTGGCCGGCGCATCATAGTGTGGTGTTGTGTGGACTTTTTTTAACCTGGATTTTGTTTTTACAACCCTTGGACTTTTTTTAACCCGGACTTTTGTTTTTACAACCCTAGTATTTGTTTAATATGTTGTGAGCAAACTCGTGTTGAGTTCTTGTTGTTGGGTTAAGCTCGAGGTCTTTGGCTCAAACTCGAGGCGTCCTCCTTAATTGAACTCGAGGGTGCTACCTTAAGGAGTATTTCATAGTCCAATCTTGAGGCTCGAGGCTATGAGCTTGAGCTCGAGTACAAGTTTTGACCGCGTCTTTTCCCACTCTTTCCTTAACTGATTTTTTCCATATCTCATCGAATTTTTCAGCTCTCATATCCGCCACTTTCCTTATTTGAGGCAGATTCCTTGCCATGATATTTTCCTTAAAAAACAATGAATTGCCTCTATTAACACTGTTCCTTAAGGATTTATTCTAGAAACACTGAAATACGATATTTCAGATATTTTTTCTTCCACGTTACAGCTTTCTATTTCTCTTCTTTCCTATATTAATAAGCAAGTTGGGGTATACTCCAACCCATCTCATCGAATTACTCTACTGAGGTGGGTGCCATGTTAATCATGGGGTCGTAGTGTCGTTCATCCCATTATACCTCTGTGGGGACATAAACGATTTAGGGTAATGGATTCTTCACGACGTGGCAATTTCTTCGGTTAATTCTTTCCATTTTGTTACCTTGTTTAAAATCATTTTATTCATCTTATTCATGCCTTCATTTGGTTATATCAATTGTTTTATTCTCTTTCCCACAAGCTTCAGATTTACGCTTCACAAGCCTAGATTTTTTCTATTCATCTTAACTCTAATTACTTTGAGTATAAGTTAAATATGTGAAAGCTTAAGATTTAATACTATGGTTTTCATATCAAGATTGAATCTTTTGAAACATCTGTATAAATTGCTCATTTAAATTCAATTTAAGTTCCCTTGTTTATCTTGATATTGTATAATGAATGCTCATTATTCCTGTATGTTTACCAATAACTGGGCAAAAAATTGTATGCTGATTAATATATAAGACTAGTAAGAAATTCTATATCTGAATTCAAGTAGGGAAAATATTAATAGTATAATGGGGTATCCCATTTAATATTGATTAGTTTTGGGATGGCATCCCATTTGGGCTTGTTTGAAGACTTGACCTATGCGAACTCACTTTTTTGGGATTAAGTACCAATAAAATTTTTCATGGTATCAAACGTGTTGGATGATCCTAGGCTTTTGTTTCTTGGATCAAGTCCTTGAGAAAATTGGTGCATTTGATTTTGATGCAACAAGTGCCTCTGCAATGAATGGTGAATAAAACTGGAACTACCCCATAGTTGGAGGGGAGAAAGTAATGGGCATCAAGGAGATTCCCGTCTTCATAATTATAAAAAAAGAAAAAGAAAGGAAAAGAAGGTAACGCATGCAACTGGAAAAAAACTCACATGTTATATAGAGTATTAGGAACACATCTAAGTTGAGATCAACATGTAAGTCGAGTCGACTACTTCGTAGAATGTCATATGGGTTTGGAATAGAACTTCACTTGACATCTTATACAGACCTCATAAGTGTTAATTTCATGACTTGGACCTGTGAATTTTTACAGGGTTTCTATGTTATTGATTACCAAAAAAGAGCAACAATTACTATTTGTATTACACATTGTACAATTTGCAGGAGCAGATTTTGAAGGACAAAATTCAGCAACTAAATCAAGAGGTTACTGAATTAATTACCAACAATTTTCTTCCTTTATTTTTTTTACTTTAAAGGTAATGTATTGACAAATATTCTAAGTTTTGAGTATGATTTTGTACCGTTTAATTTCAGGAAATTATGATACACCAGGAGAATATGGAACTGCACAAAAAGTTGAACTCCATGTGTCATGAGATTGTTGAATTACAAAAGAAGGTTTGTCACTATCTTTTATATTTAAATTGAGAGCCGGTCCCGAGTTTGTCCCAATTCATGGGGTCATACTTGGCTGACCCTCGAATGCAATGGAATCCGCCATCCTCATTCCTGAGGAGTTACTTATTTAGAAAATTACTTAGAATTGATACTCAAAATTCTAATCCACAATATTCATCTACAAAGTGCAGTGCCATATGAAAGGATTCTCATTCGCTAGATTTTACAGAGGAAAACACTTGACACATCCCTAATATTATAAAAAAAAATTTGCAGTTGTCCAGCAAATAATATGCTTAAATTGCCATTTTTCTAAAATTAAACCATAATTGATGTTTACGTTTCAGATTTCGGATAAAAAGGAAGAGCAAGAAACTCATGATCTCGAGACAACCCATTTGCCACTCCAACTTCAGCTGCGCCAACCAGGATAGCAAGATAATCATAAAACTATTTATGAAAATTACGGGGCAGTGCTCCTTGTTATTTTTGTAATAGAACTTGAAAAAAGGGTGTGGAGTGTAATACAAATATGAACCGTGATCATATATACGCATATATTTTTACATTTTTAAGAAGAAAAAAGGTACAATCTATTTTGTTGCATTGAAAAATCGATTGCATGGATTTTCTGTTAAAGAATGGAATCATTAGGGAGATGCAAAACTTTAATGTCAATGGCCTCCCTTCAGGTCGAGGGTCTACGGAAATAGCCTCTCTTTAGGGTAGCACCCCGAAGGGGTAAGGCTGCATACATTCACCCCTCCGAGACCCCGCGTATGCAGGAGCCCTTGTGGCACTGGGTTTTTTGTTGATGTTGTAGGTTATTTTATTGTTAAAGCAAAATTTATTATTGTCAGAGCGATATCATTATTCCCAAGGAAATTTTGTGGTTATTATTTTTGCTAAGTCATATATTGATCTAGCAATAACAATATTCACTATTAATATTCTCATAGTTTCGACATGCACAAAAGACTACTATAGATGTGTGAACACAGAATAGAAGATAAAATTAGAAATGAGTATGGTTGGGGTGAGCTAGTTAAGTTAAGATGGAAAACAGAACAATAAGGATAAGATTAGACTCCTTAATTAAAGAGTTGGCTTTTCTTTTTAAAGAATTTTATTGTACTCCTTATCAATGTAAAAAAAATTATAATAACAATAAGGGATCATGTTTGATTAGAGTTCGTAGAGGATATACCAAGTAGTGCACAACGACTATTTCTTCTTGTAAACCTGAAAAATTATTAATTTCATATAACAAATATTAGGATAATAATTATCTTCTAGATCTAGATATAATGAGATATTTTGTTATTAGATTTATATCTGTTTGATTGGGTTAGCTTATCTCGTCCTGTATGTTCTCTACAATTATATATTTGATCCTGGCATCCCTAGTTTTTTATGCCACTAAAATAACTTATTCTCATATTGTATAAAAGTAATTCTAAAACCCTAACCCTAAATTAAACCTTCTCCCCTCCCTTCAAGTGGCAATGTTCTCGACTTTTCCTTTCTCCGCCGTAGTTCCTCTTCCTCAATAGTAATGAGGGTTTAGTAGCACCAAAATTCACTCGGTTATGGCTTCCTCCCTACACTTCACCACACTCTTACCATCTCTCCAGCTAACCCTCAACCGTAAGTTGCCCCCATTGCCACCCCATGTCAGTTGCACCACCAACCTACCCTCCCATAGCCTTGTTTTGGTGAGCGGTTCTTCGCCTGGCTTTCTGACTCTTGGTACGTTGAAAACCCCAATCTCTTGTTCGAACTCCTCCTATGGCGCACCTTACCTCACCTCCTCTCTACTGCCCATGCTCAACACCCAAAATATCAGTCATGTTTCCTTTCTCTCTCTCTTCTTGTTACTAGACCGCTGTCGGCACTGCAATACGAACCCGCTCCTCCACCCTTTTTAGCGTCCACATTCACAAATCTCATTACCATCAAATTAGAAAGCTTTAACGAATACTTTGTGTGACGTGAACAAATTTCCATGATTTTTTGTGCTCGACTCATGGGATTTGTTGATGGTACTCTTTGCTGTCCTACTCCATACATTATTAACCATGATGAGTTTTCCATATCCAATCATGAACATATGACATGGACCTACATGGATCAAAGTATCCGATCATGTATCACTGCTACCCATGCTGTCCCCGTATCAACAATGCCGTCCATCAACCAACCTCTAATGATATGTGGGACGCACTTAACAATCATTTCCGCAATCACTCTCTTGCCAAGGAATTTGATCTTCGCACTCAATTAGCTCTTTTGTAAAAAGATAACGAAACTATGGAAGCCTCCCTATCTGAACTCAAATACATAGCCGATGATCTTGCTGCTATTAATTCCCCAGCCTCTAACAAGGAACTCATCCACTATGCTCTATTTGGCCTTCCCCTAGAGTATGGTGCCTATGGGACCTAATGCGTAGTTTTCCAGTCACCCTTTCCTTTGAATAACTAAAGTCCACGGTCCTCAATGAAGAAGAAGCTTAAGCCCAATTGAATGGCCACCCAGGAACAAACTGAGGTCATGCACTTGCAGCCAATAGTCAACCTAGGTACAAATCGAGTGGTGGTTGTGGCCATGACGTCTGTGGCTGTGGTGGCCATGGTTATCATGACCCCAATCACAGAGGGAGTTCTGGAGGGCATGGTTAATAGTCACCACAGCACTCAGGTGGCTCTCCAATAGGGGGCTCAAGTCGTTCTCCTATTGGATCTCTTCTCCACACTTCGCTCCATAAGTAAGACACGCAGGTAACACTTCTTGTCCGTTTGGTGATAGTATACTGAGGCCTAGACCTAGCTTTGACAAATTTGTAAACAATTTGGTCATATAGCATTTGAATGCTTACAAAGATATATTGAATCTGACCTCTCTCAATCCCTCTCTTCCTTTCCCATCATTTCGCCCACTTACTACACATGGTACCCTAATTTTGGGGCATCTAAACATGTGATATCTAAATCGAGTATACTTTGAGACTCTTATCCCTATCTAATGGTTATAAGTCTATCTTAGTTGGCAATGGGTCATTACTTCCTCGCACATGCATAAGGTCTGCTACTATCCCCACTAGGTCTCGTGCATTAAACCTGTCTCACGTATTTTTTGTTCCAATCTTACTCACAACTTACTATGAATTAAACAACTTTGTTGTGATAACAATTGTAGTTGAGTTTGACTCTGACACGTTTTGTGTTAAGGACAAGAATACAGGAACGCATTTACTTCGGACACACAGTAATGGCTCCCTATGTGGATTTTCACCACACCACACTGGAATTGTTTCCCGCTCTACAACAGCTAACATTGGGCATAGAAGTTTAGTCATCTAGGGACTAAATTTTTCAAATATTTTGAACTAACATTGTTTAATTTCTGTCTGTTCTTCAAATGTTGATCATTGTGCTTCTTATTGTTTATGAAAATCACATCGTTTACCCTTTACTCGTGTTATTCATTCTACTAATAGTCCTTTACAACTAATTCATTTTGAAGTTTGGAAAGCTCCCTTTCCTTCAAACTCTGATTTTAAATATTACGCCATTTTTATCAATGACACGCTTTACATGGCTTTGTCTAATGTGGAGGAATGATGAAGTTTTTGATTTATTTACCTCATTTAATGCTTTTGTGGAAAATCAGTTTGATTGTAAAATTTAGTGCTTTTAAAGTGATAGAGGTCGTGAGTTTGAGAATCGAAAAATGAGTGCTCTTTGTCGAACTCATGGCATTCCATTTTGTCTTTCTTATTCTGATACTCCATAACAAAATGGAGTGGCAGAATGTAAGCATCAGCACATTAGTGAAATTGTATGGATGCTTCCTTTTCAAGCTCAACTTCTAGCTCCTTTTTGTGTAGGTGCAGCATGCACTGCTTGTCGTATTATAAATCGTTTACCGACTCTGACGCTAAAAAAACCTTTCCCCATTTGAAAAATTGTTTCGCATGACCCTGGATTACAATTCTTTTCACATGCTTTGGGGTGCATTTTACCTTAACATCACACCCTGTACCACTCATAAATTGGCTCTATGAACAATTCCATGCATATTCTTAGGATATGCATCACGTTACAAAGGGTATTTACATTTGAATCCTCAAGTAGGACAGGCTCATGTTAGTCGCAATGTTCACAAGTTGAAATACTTTTTTCCTTATAAGTCCCTAGTGATCAAACGTGCTCTAGTGCTTGACTAACCTGGGTTGCTAGAAATACCCATTACCATTTCACACACTTCGCCTACATTAGAACCTCCCATAACACACGTTGACCATGTTTCTATATTCTTCACTGAGCCATGACCATTATACATGCCATTAAGTAGTGCACCCCAACCCACGACCACTAGTCCATCATCGAACTTACCTATTGTCTCACTGACCAGTATTGCAGCGTTTCCCATACCCCTGTCTAGCCTTGATACTGTGGAGGCTGTGGCAACAGACACCACATCTGTTACAGTGCCTCAACCCTCTCCCTCCCTTGACTCGGGCTGGGCCTTATTTGATTCACCAGCGGCAGTCTCAACAGGTACTAACACTCATTCTATGCACACTAGGCTCAAGGATGGTATTGGTAAGTCCAAGCATGTTCAATCCTTATCTAGTAAATTATCGCTATTGTTTAGGAGCTTGCTTGTTTTTCCAAGGCTGTTAAAAATTCTTAATGGCAAGAAGCCGTCACTAAGGAACTTAATGCTCTAATCCTCAACCATACGTGGGATTTAGTTCCTCCCTCTCCTAACCAAATTGTTTTTGGCAGTACTTGGAAATCTAAGGTTAAGTACAAGGCTGATGGGTATGTTGATTAATTCAAGGCTAGGTTAGTGGCTCAAGGTTTTCGCTAATGATTAGGCATAGACCCTTTCAAAACATTTAATGCTGTTATCAAATCCATCACTATTTGTTTCATCCTTGCACTTGCTATCACCTATAAGTGGCCAATTCTCCAACTTGAAGTCAAGAACACCTTTCTTCACGAATACCTCAACGAGGAAGTCTACATGAAGCAACTTCAAGGATTTTTCCATCCTAAGTTACCTAACCATGTGCGTAGCCTTCGCAAGGTACTTGCTTTAGCTCAAACAAGCACCTCGAGCTTGGTTTCATAGATTTAGAACCTTCCTATTAAGTCGGGTTTCCACTATAGTCAAGCTGACCCTTCTCTTTATGTCCACTCTTCCAAGGGCCTCCTTTGCTTTACTTCCTTATGTTGATGACATTATTCTGACTTGTTCTAACTTGCAGTTACTTACTAACTTTATTTAGGCCTTATCCTAACAATTTGACATGAAGGACCTCGGTCCTCTACGTTACTTGGAATTGAGGCAAAACAAAGTGAGAAAGGACTCTTTCTTACTTAACATAAGTATACCCTTGATCTACTAGTAAGACATGGCATGCTTGACTCTAAACATGTTCAAACATCAATTCTAGCCTGGGCCTAGCCTTCACTAACTAAAGGGTACTTACTTTCTAATTCAACTACGTATCGAAGTGAAGTAGGGGAGCTTCAATGCTTGACCACAACTCGACCCGATATTTGTTGTTAACCCTTCTCTTAATTTATGCATTCTCCAAGGACCATTCGTTGGTAGATGGTAAGCTCACGCTTGACCATGGTCTCACCATTTAACCCAGATCCTGCACCTCAACCACTACATTTGCTGATAGTGACTCGGGTAGTTGTCCTAATACTAGGCACTCTACTACTTGCTATGCTCCTTTTCTTAAGCTGAATTTACTTTCATGGCATGCGAAGTAGCAACCTACTGTTGCCAGAATATGAATATTGAGCTGTGGCTCAAGTTGTGGCCGAAAGTGATTGGATCAAATGTCTCATGCATGACCTCAGATTATGACATATTGGCCAATTACTGTTTATTATGAAAATATTTTTGTTACTTATCTTTATGCTAAACCAATTTCTAATGATTGTAGTAAGCATATGGATGTAGACTTTAATTATGCACGTGAGAAGGTACTGAAGGGTGATATCTAGGTTCGATACACTCCTGCCACTGTATAGGTGGCTAATATCTTCACCAAGGGTATTTCCATTGATCACTTCCACATTCACAAGGCCAATATGCATGTTGGTCCCCTTGTTCATATTGAGGGGGCAGAATAGGATAATAATTTATCTTCTAAATCTAAATGTGATGAGATCTATTGTTATTAGATTTTTATCTGTATGATTGGATTAGCTTATCTCATCTGGTATACTGTCCCTCTATTATATATACGATCTTGGCATCCCTAGTTTGGTGTGCCGTAACAATTACTGATTCACTCAACAACATTAAAGCATTCTGTATTACATCCAACTACTGGACCTTGCAAAATTATCCATCAATTACTTGTTTTATCGCCTTCACATTTGCAACTATTTTTATTGCACCATTTCTTTTTACATCTTTCGTGACCATCTAGACTCATGGATAAAGTGGTCTCATTAGATGCTAACATACCATGGATCATATCAAAGGTGGACCCAATACCTATGCCTCCTATGTCATCACCTATGTCATTACTAGAAAACCCATCGGTGCCCAGTGGTATCTCCAGTCGCGGCTCATCTATACCACTCCGTACCTCTGTCATGAGACCTATTGGAACCCATGCCCATTGCTATGCCTGCACCTATTATAGCTGCTACTACGGGCTCGGGTGCGAGCGATGGCCCCTGTCACCCACGTCGATGTGTCCACATCGTCACCAAGGAAATCTACCGACCAATCAGTTGGGTCGTCGGAGGTCCCTGCCCTTGTTGTTCAGCCTATGACTTCACTTGCACCAGTCCAGCACATCGTGGCTCCAAATCTTCACCCTATGCACATAAGACTCAAGGATGGTATACATAAGTCCGAACATATTCTCTTCCTATCCTCTATTACTGTGGTGCTGGAGCCCATATCTTTTTCCCAGGCTATGAAAAATCCTTAGTGGCAGGAAGCCATGGCTGGGGAATTTAATACACTTATTCAACCACACATGGGATCTTGTTCCCACTTCCCTTAATCATTACATTGTAGGGAGCACAGGGAGCACATGGAAATATAAGGTCAAGTATAAGCTTGATGGTTCAGTTGATCGTTTGAAGGTTAGACTTGTCGCTCATGGTTTTCACAACGTGAAGGTCTAGAATACTTTAAAACCTTCTTGACAAACCTACTGTCATCAGGTTTATTCTTGCTCGTGCTATTACTAGAAAACAGTCCATTCGCCAACTTGACGTCAACGATGTGTTTTTACATGGTTTTCTAAATGCAGAAGTTTGCATGAAACTATTCCAGGGGCTTGTTCATCCTAAATTCATGATCATGTTTGCTATGCAAGGCTCTTTATGGACTTCAAAAAGCACCTGAAGCTTGCTTTTATTGGTTCAATTCATTACTTTACTGTTTTGGGTGCCACTGGAGTAAGGATGATCCCTCTCTCTTCACACATTGTCCACATGTGGGGCTTGTCTGCCTTATCGTCCATGTTGATGATATTATCCTAACCGGCTCTAATTTCTCTCTTCTTTAGCACCTTATCCATCCAGATTTCCATTAAGGACCTTGGCCCTTTGTATTATTTTCTTGTAATTGAAGCCAAACTTTCGCGACAAATGGCCTTTTTCTTACTCAACACGAATATACCCTTGATCTTCTTCACAAGCATGACATGCTTGAAGCAAAGCTTGTGCAAAGTTCACTTCCTGACTTGGTATAACCGTCTCTGACTAATAGAGATTTACTTGATGTCCTGACTGTGTACTGCAGTGTAGTACGTGCCCTTGACTTCCTCACTATGACTCCTTCTGATATTTGTTTTGTTGTTAATAGTGTTTCCCAGTTTATGCATGCTCCTAGGTCCTCTCATTGGCAAGTAATGACGCGCATTCTTCGGTATCTCAAACACACACCCGACAACAGCCTTACCATATCCTCGGGATCTTGCACAACCATTATTGCCTCTACTAATGCTGATTGGGAAGAGTGCCCCATACTCATCCTTCAACCAACTATTTTGCTCTATTCCTCGGTCCAAACCTCCTCTTTATGCACGGTACTTTGACTCTGTAGTGTCACCATTGAGTTGGTGAGATAATTGATTTGGCAAAGGTCACTTGGGAGAGTGAATCTAGTAGAGAGAAACTGAGGGATTTAGTGTATCCCGAGGACAACAAGTTACACAGCTTATGTAGACGAATTGGTGGACAATAGGAAACTGGCACAAGAGTTTGTTCATTGCTACCACAAAAAAGGCTGAACACATGTTGGTTGCATCAACACGAGTAGAGTGGGCTGGCATGGTCAAATGGGATGTGATCACAATGGCGATTGTCACAACAGAGTGAGTGATGCAACCCGCCTTTCACAATTGGAAGGATTCTTGGTGGGTGATTCATGGCGAGTTGAGCGAGTAGGTGAGCTATGGATAGATGCGGCTAGAGATATGACTTGAAGAGTTTGTCTTTCGTTAGGTTATAGATTAGAGATAATTATTAGTTGTTTAGATAATTAATAGTTGATTTTGTATTTATCTTTTAGTCTTTTAATTAACTTTTATTTTCAAGCTTTCTATTCTAGGTGGATTATCTCCTCTATTTTAACAAGAAAGACTAGGGTTAATTTAGCATTCAATTTCTAGATTAACTTTCATAATTTGTTAGTTCTTTCTATTCTCGAGTTGTGAGAATTAGAACAGACTTATTTGTCCCCTTGTTCTTTATTATTTTCGAACTAAGAATTAAGGGAAAGCTGTTAAACCTTTCTATTATCTCAATTTACATATACGTGTTGCATCAGTTTGTATCAAAGCTTAGAGCGACTTCTGAGATTGCCCAATGAAAGATAGAGATACGTTGCCGTCAGGGATGTATATGAGCAAAACATTCAACGGAAGATCGAGAGGAGGGTCGAGGATATGGAAGAGAGATTCCGGCAAATCAAGCAGTGCTTGGCTCAATTGGGTGCAAGTCCCAACCAAACACCGGTGGCTCAGCCTCAAGACCCATCGAAAGGGGGTGAAAAGGATAAAACAAAGGAGGCCCACGTATTAATAGTCCGGAAGATTAACTTCATGCCTAAGGAAGCCAAAGTAGTTTATTGGCTTCGAGGTAACATTTTCCACATGATGTGTACGATTGGTAGAAGGGTAAGCCACCTGACTCAGAGAGTGGTGCGAACACCATCTCTGAGGAAGCAGTCTAGAAGCTAGGGCTTAAAATGAAGGAGCATCCAAGCCCTTACAACTTATCATGGCTCGAGAGAAGAGATCAGGTAATGGTATCTAAATGTTGTCTTGTTAATTTCTCGATTCGATCAATGTACTAGAATGGGGTATGGTGTGATGTTGTTAACATGGGCGCGTGCCACTTATGTCTTGGATGGCCATGGCAATTCGACAAAGGTTCCACCCATGATGGGAGGCACAATACCTACAGCTTTGTGTTTGAAGGCATGAGATAAATCTTGTTGCCTAAGAAAGACGAAGCACTACGTTCGATAGAAGGGGCGAAACCAACTAGCCAAACTGGAGCCATGAACTCCAAAAATGTTGGCGAGAATGAGATGGTACCTATATTGATGGACATGGAGTTCCGAGCGAGATAAGTGAAAGTATAGGATGAAGTGGGACATCTGTCAAAGGACGTATGCCCAAAAAGTTTTTCAAGATTGTTGCTGCTATCAAGAAGCAAACAATACTGGATTTATAGGGTGTTAGAGGTCATCTTACTATCAGGGCCATATCACTAGATGAACCTTATGGAGCCTGAAGATCTTAGGAGCCAAGTTTGGATGCTGCTCAGCGTGGGTTTCATTTGAGAGAGCATAAAGAGTGGGACAACTATCCTAATGCTAACAAAGGGTAGGACTTGGCAGATATGCCTATCATGGTATGATTTCGATTACCCATTTCGTGGTTGGAAAGCTTCTTTTGCTAATTACTGAATTCGACGGTGTCAAGCAAGTTGGGTCCAAATAGCGAATACCACCAGAGTCAAATTCCGCCAGAGGGTGATTGGAAGACCAAGTCCGAGTTCCGAGGAGGGATACATGAGGGACATATGTTGGGACGATTTCAAAAATTTTCCCTAATTTATTAAATTTAGCATAGCGGAAGAGTTTAAAATTCTTAATTTTAAATCTAGAGTTGATTTAAAATGCCTAATTTTAAGTCTACAAATTTAAATTCTAAACTAAAATCTATAGGCCTCAACTACAATACATTCATAGCAATAACATGAATTTGAAACAGGCATAAAAAGAACAATAATAAATAAATAGAAACAACAAAAACTTAAAAGAGAAAGAAAGAAGAATTCTTGAATTGCTCCAAAAAAAAAATACAAAAGAATAATAATTATCTCCAAGAAAGCAGAGAAAATCAAAAGAACACTGAGACCCAGTAGCCTTTTACGCAATGATCTCGAACTGGCTGGAGTGCGGGCTCTAAAAAATATGAAACTATTGAGAAAAATATTTTAACGGAAAATTTTTATCTCCAGTTAGGTTTCCGAAAGTCAATACTTTTACAAACCCAAATTTTTTTTATATCAAATTAATTGCCAAACGTCGAAATAGGTACCCATATATACAGTAGGCTATCGGAGCAAAGAAAATATAAAACTTTCGATGTGGGATGTGCAAATTTAAAACAAAACGTAGTGTATTTTAATATTGCAAAGCAAAAATGCTGTGTTTTAGCACATGCCAAACCGCCTCCTTTCGACTCAAAACGCGTGCCACATGGCAACGTTTTAATTTGTCCATGTACAGTGGCGTGAATAGTTAGTGTGTGCACACTGGTTCGTCTGATTCGAATGCCACAGATCACCACTATGCACACATGATTTTCATTTTATTTTTTTTTTTTGCTTTGTTTTCCACATATAGAAATTCATTCCATGAATTTTAACTTTTCAAAAATGTATCTTATTTTATAATTTTTAATTTTTACTCATCTTCTAAACAATGTTTGGCAAAATTAAATTCATTTATCTCATAAATTCTCTAATATTTTGCCAATGGCAATAAATCCAGAGGCTTGCACAAGAACCTGAGGAGCAATTTAAATCTAGCACCAAATGGGTTAAATTAATTATCATCTCATGATAAAATTTAATTACCATTTAATGAGACATAATTCCACTAAATAAATTTCATTGCACTTTAGACTTAAATTATTTATTCGATATTTCCCAAATAGGCAGTATTGATAACAACAACACCCCCACTAGATGTCCATGACAAAGAATAAATATTACCACAACTATTATCCTTCTCACAGCTTCTCTATTAGTTACCGACTCACCCTTCACTTAATAATTTATTTGTACTTGAACATATTCACAGTCTAAATTCCAAATTTCAAACACTTCGAATACTTTAGGCAAAGATTCCAAACTATTCAAATATTTGCAAATAAACTAAGGGGATATCTATACCTTATAAGAGATTACAGATTCCGTATTGAATATCTGATCCTTGTCATACTTCACGCTGCTATCCAGTCTACGTGGGAATTCAGTCATTCTTTTGGACCTGACTTATAGTACACTAAAGCAATTGACATTCCATGCACAAGTCCAAAATACTCTCAGGATTTAGAGTCATCGTTCAAATAGTACAACATGAATCACTCATCTCCGACAGTAGTCTAAAAACAAGCAACTCTTATTTTCCAACTCAGTATATCAATCTTATTAAACACACCAACATAACACTATTGGATCACTATCCACATAATCAAGACAAGTCATATATAGTGTCATGTTATAGTCTTAGTATACAAGTGGTCCAAACTTATCTTTGACTACAAGTCTTTCAAACAACTTAGAAAAAAATGTAAATTGTAGTATGAGGACTATACCCATCTCATAAATGTTACTAAAAAGAAAATCACATGCAGTATAAATGCTCTCTTACATAAGTTAAACGAGAAAAACAACTGGAACTTCAATTTTATTCATTGATAGGATAACATTTATCGGACAAATTTGGATTTTTAGGACATCATTCCTAACAATCTCCCACTTGTCCTAAATCCAAACTACTATCCACTTTCTATCCATCCTTTCTGTAAAGGTCTACTGAGTCAAAGTCATAGTGAAGTCAATTACTATATCTGAACCAAATGCCCTCTTTGCAACTTCTGAAGCTGCAGCGTATTTAGCCTCTGTGGTAATGTCGAAAATATAATATTGCTTGACACTCCTCCCAATAATGGATCCTACTCCAAGGATAAAGGCATGCCCAGATGTCAAACATCTAGCGTCTCTATCTGAATGGAGGTCTGAATCAGTATAGCTAACTTCAACAAACTCGAACTGACTTGAAAACCAAATCTTTATAGCCATTAACACCCTACATCATTCCCAATGACTAGTATATTTTCGACATACAATACTAAGAAAGTCACTACTTTCTCTTGATGTTGTTTGTAAAGGCATGGTTCATCAACCAATTGCTCGAAACCATAAGTCTTAATTGCTTCATTGAATCTAAAATTTCATAAGCGTGATTCTTGCTTCAGTCCATATATGGACTTATTCAGTTTGCATACTATATGCTTCAGATTCTTGCCAATGAAAACATTTGGTTGCACCATAAAGATTTCTTCTTCAAGACGACCATTCAAAAGGGCCGTTTTGACTTCTATTTGCCAAATTTCATAATGAACTACAATGGATAGGAGTATCCTTACGGACTTTCGCATGGCCACTGATGAGAAGATCTCATTATAATCGATTCCTTCTTTTTGGCTAAAACCCTTAGCATCCAGTCTTACTTTGAAGTTCTCTACCTTCCCATCCACTCCTCTTTCCTTATGTAGACCCATTCAAAACCAATGGGCTTAATACCAACAAGAGCCTCTACAAGATATTGGACCTGATTAGAATACATAGATCCCATCTCATATTTTATTGCTAAGACCCGCTGGTTAGCATTCTTGTCTTCATTGCCTCATTGTAGCTGAGAGGATTAAATTCAATGTCACGATCAACCATTAAGGCTCCCACCATGAACCTGTTAGGTGCCCTGCAATCCTCTCACTACACCTAGGCTCTCATGTACTTAAAACATTCTCAACCCTAACAATAGGTGCATTTAAGGCATCCATTGTATCTCGAGTTGTATTTAGCTATTCAGAATTAGCGTCATTTTTCCTTTAACTCCTATAACACTGCTTCATTTTTGCTTTTGTCATCTACTTCAAATTCTCCTTTTAAAAAGTTCACATTTACATTTACAAAAACCTTTTGATCAGAAAGATTGTAGAAAAGACCATACTTGTTTTATTGGGATAACCTAAAAAAATAGATTGGTAAAGTAGCATAACTCATCATAGACCTTACCCTCTATAATTCTGTCTGCAGCACTATTCTACCATGGCGTTCCCAGAACAAAGCTAAGATCTTATCCCATTTGCAGTTAGGAAATCTAGACTTTGTCAGCTTTCCTTGTTTACCTAATTGCTTTTTAACTTTAGGTTTGTAATCTTTGAACTTTTCAAAAGAGCTCAACTTATGTCTCACTTGGTAAACATATCTATTTCTTGAGTAATCATCAATTAATGCGATGAAGCACTCATACCCACCTCTTGCCTGAACATTTATTGGTCCGCATACATCTCTGTGAGCAGGCTCAAACAAGTTACCAACCCTATTGCCTTTACTCTTAACGATAGACTTTGTCAGCTTTCCTTTTATATAGGATTCGTAGACTTGTAAGAACATTAAGTCCAAAACCTCTATCAGTACAAGACTAGTAATGACTTCACTAGTCTTTGTATCCTATTCAAATTAATGTGACCTAAATGTTGGTGCCATGTGTAGGCATTAGCCCTTTCAGGTTGTTTTCTTTTAGGAGAATGAACAAGTGAGCTTGTGTTAGATTCATTTAGGCAAATACCAGAGTTTTATTCCGGAAATAACATGAATAAACCATTTACACATGTACTTTTGAAATAAACAATTTATTTCTTGTAATAACAAGTTCACAACCAAAATTAATTGAATAATAATTATTCATAAACGAGATACATGAATCAAGTTCCTGCACAATGCAAGTACAAATGAACAATCCTTTAAAATCAAAACTCTAACACTAAAGTCTAAGCTAACATCTCCTACTCTTAAGAGTGCTACTCTTATACCATCACCAACTATTAGGCACAACTTCTCATCGTGCTGCCTCCTCGTCAGCCTAAGCCTCTGTATTATATTACAGACATGATCAGTTGAATCTGAGTCCATACACCAGGCACTTGGTAGACTCTCAACGGCGCATGACTCAACTAAGTGAGATATCAACATATCTTCACTAAATGGCTTAGCAGTCTTTGCAGGAAAGGGAGCTAAGTATTTAATGCAACTCCATTCAAGTAGCTAGTCCTCTAGCAAAAGAAACACTTTCCTTTTGCTAACTTTTATATGGACTTCGTAGCTACACTAGCAATCATGCATTTTCCTTTCTTTCTAGTAGGTCCTTTGTTAGTAATAACTAAGTCCAACTTGTTTTTTCAGGCATTGTAATTTGGTCCATTGAATAGATTGTGCATTACAATCGAGTGAAGTTCGCCGGCCATATCCATTTTAAAACACTGTAAATGCAAATATTTGTGTAAGTGTCTAACAAAAATCATGTATAATGCAGTGATATCTATTCTTTTATTTTAGCAAACGCAATAGGTCTGGTATCACTAAACTATCTTCACATGCATGCAATTATGACCCAAGCACACCACTCCTTACTCCCTAGCAGCAAGGTCGCACGAAGCCAGTATGGGTGAGAACTATTCTCAATTGACATGTTTTCTTGTAACTGTTACTAAACACGATAAACTCACCACTTTACCTTAATCCCTAACATAACATTATAGAGCTCCTTGGGGAGGCTAATGCATCACACTAGTCAAGTGTAAACTATACCTAAACCTCCATATAAATGAAGGTAATACTCCATGGCAGCATGGTCGCATTGCTTCTCTGCACTTTGGTTTATCCTAATAAAAGTCTAACCCTGTAATCTGCAAACAGACATCGTCTGTGGGGAGGTCTATCGATCTGCTATACAGATAGAACGGTAATAGAGGCCATGAGGTTTCAACAATTGAACCTCGCTCCCATTTGATTTTTATAAAATAGTGGTTTTTAATTAATTTACATTTAGAACTTGAATAATATCATAATCTCCTTTAGAATCTCATTTAAATAAAATTAAATAATTAATTTTTATTCAAAGAACTATCGTCTGACAACATAGATTAGTTCATAATTCACCTTAGAATCTCACTCTAAAAAAATTAATCAGTAAAACTAATTAATTAATTTTAATTTAAAACAGTATGATTTATAACTTATATCATCTCAAAATCTATTTTAGAATCTCATTCTAAAATTAAATTAATTCATAAAAATTAATTTTTATTTTAAACAATATTGATTTAAAACTTAGATTATCTCATAATCTATAGAATCTCATTCTAAAATTAAATTAGTTTTTAATTATTATGTAAACCGGTACTGACGTCTACATGTCCAAAAAAATATTTTTAAATTTGCTAATGTTAGCGCTGATCGCTGACATCAACATCAGCTTTTTCTTTTCTTATGAAAATAATTAATTAAAAATTAATTTAATCTAATCTCATTAGATCAATTTTATCCAAGTTCATAAAAAAAATTGAATGTAATCTCATTTAATCAATTTTTTCCGATATTACAAAAAATAATTGAATCTAATCTCACTAAATATCTGAATTCATAAAAAATAATTGAATCTAATCTAATTAGATCAATTTTATCCAATTTTATAAATAAATAATTGAATCTAATCTCATTAGATTTATTTTATCTGATTTTATAAAAAATGATCAAATATGCATAATCTTGGTATACGAATAACATGAATGCGAATTAATGAATAAATAGATCCAAATTGACTATTAATTCGTTAACGATTTAAATAATTTAAATATTTCCTTAAACAATCTTTCTTTCTAATAAATTCTTTATTTTATTAAATTACAAGTCTGTTCATTTCGTTCTTATTATACCTATTTATGTAGATTATGAATATAATCAGAGGCTAGCTCTGATGCCAATTGTCGGGATGGATTTTAAAAATTTTCCTTAATTTATTAAATTTGACATATAGGAGGGGTTTAAAATTCTTAATTTTAAACCTCGGGTCGATTTAAAATCTATAGATTTAATATCCTAACTTAAATATATAGGCCTCTACTTTAATACATTGATAACAGTAACATGAACTTAAAACAGGCATAATAATAAAAACTGTAAATAAATAGAAAAAGAGAAAACTTAAAAGAAAAGGAAAGAAAAATACTTGAACTTGCTCCAAAATAAAGAATAACGAAGAATAATAATTATTTTCAAGAAAGCTGAGAAAACAAAAAGAACACCGAGATCTAGCGGCCTTCTACGCAATGACCTCGAACTGCCTGGTGAGTGGGCTTCGAAAAATATTAAACTATCGAAAGAGAAACTTCAACAGAAATTTTTCTCTCCAGTTAGGTCTCTGAAAATCAATACTTTCAAACACCGAAATTTATTGTTTCAAAATAGTTGCCAAACCGCAAAATAGGTACCCATATATATAGTACGCTACTGGAGCGAAAAAATATAAAACTTTCGATGTTAGACACACAAATTTAAAACAAAACACAGCGTATTATAGTAATACTAAGCCAAAATGCCACGTTTTAGCATAGGCCAAACTTCCTTCTTTTGGATCAAAACGCGTGCCACCTAGCAAAGTTTTATTGGTCGGCACACTATGGCTTGGATAGCCAGCGTGTGACGTCCCAGCACGTCCAATTTGAATGCCATGGATCATCACTGTGCATGTGCGATTTTCTTTTCTTTTTTATATTTTATTTTTTACTTTGTTTCTCACATGTAAAAACTCATCCTTTAAATTTTAACTTTTCAAAAAATAATTTTATTTTATAATTTTTAATTTTTATTCATCTCATAAATAATGTTTGGCAAAATTAAATTTATTAATCTCATTAATTCGTTAAAATTTTTCCGATGACAATAAATACAGAGGCTTGTGCAGGGACCTCGGGGACAAATTAATTCTGACTCCAAATTGGTTAAATTAATTACCATCTCATGATAAAATTTATTTACCATTTAATGAGACTTAATTCTACTAAATAAATCTCACTGCACTCTAGACTTAAATTATTCATTCGATATTTTTGAAATAGATTGTGTTGATGATAACAACCCCTCAATTAGATGTCCATGATAAATAATAAGTATAACTAGTATGATTATTCTCCTCAAAGCTCCTCCATTAGTTACCAACTCGCCCTTCAGTGAATTATTCATACTTGAACATATTCGTAGTATAAATTCCAAATGTCAAACGCTTAGAATACTTTGGCCAAAGATTCCAAATTATTGAAATACTTGCGAATCAATTAGGGGGACATCTATACCTCATAAGAGATTATAGATTTTGCATTGAGTACATGATCCTTGCCACACTTCACGCTGTTGATTAGTGTACCTAGGAATTCAGTCATTCGTTTAGGCCTTACTTATAATACACCAAAACAACTAATATTCCATGCACAAGTCTAGAATACTCTCAGAATTTAGAGTCATCATTCAAATAGTACAACATGAATCACACATATTCAATAGTAATCTAGAAACAATCAACTCACATGGTCCAACTTAGTGTGTTAATCTTATTAAATGCACCAATATAACACTTTTGGATCACCATCTGCATGACCAAGATAAGTCATCTAAAGTGTCACGTTATAGTCATGGCATACAAGTGATCCAAATATGTCTTTGACTACGAGGCTTTATAATAACAATCCATACCATTTATTCGAAGTCTATTTGGGCATTATTCTCATAAATCACTTAGAACAAACATGTAAATTATGATCTGAGGATTACACCCATCTCATGGATGTTACTAAAAAGAAAATCACATGTAATATAAATGCTTACTTACACAAATTTAACAAGGAAACGACAGGAACTTCAATTTTTTTCGTGGACAAAATAACATTTATAGGACAAATTTTGAATTTTAGGACATCATTCCTAACAATATAAGCATGTTGAATTTGCTAACATTATGTCAGATTGGGATATACACTTTACGTGCTATGCTTGTAAGCTGTTGTGGAAGATGGTGAGTAGTCGAGACGTTGGCAAGAATGATGCAACCCTTGACTTAAATGGAAAGATCAAGAAGCATCGTTGGCGAATTCGAGGATGAATTCTTTCCAATCCAAGGAGGATGACACTGCCTGTTTCTTAGCAGGACACGTTGCAACCACGTCTTGCGAGTCAGGTCAACAATCCTCCTTCGGGGCAAGCATGGTCGGCTAGAGCTAGGCGAGATTCGAAGCTGGCATGAGGGAACGCAACATTTCAAGAATAGCCCAGAAGATCCATTGATGAATTCAAGAGCAAATTTTCTCTAAGACAAAGAGGATGATGCACCCCGCGTTTCACAATTAGCGGGATTCTTGGCTGGTGACTCTTGGCGAGTTGATCGAGTTGGTAAGCTACGAATAGATGCGGCTAAAGATATGACTTAAAGAGTTTGTCTTTCGTTAAGTTATAGATTAGAGATAATTATTAGTTGTAGATAATTAACAATACGTCTTTGTGAGTTTTTTTATCCAATTGGTAGAGTTTTGAAAAATATTTACAAAAATGGAACCCTTTCAAAAATATTTACCAAAATGGCACCATTTACTGCAGCTTGTTCAACGTATGCCGTTTTAAATGGTGTATGTCCTATGTATGAACAACGTATGTCGTTTGTAACGGCGTACGTTGGCCGTACGCCTTTACAAATGACGTACGACCACAGCCTCATGTCATACGCCGTTTGTAACAGCATTTGAACAGCAATTTTTCTTATTTTTTTACAGAATCACAGCTAATTGTATTTTAAAAATTATTGCATTAAAACTATTTTACATAAATAATTTAAAATTTAATTTTTTTTAAAGAAAGTATATTAACTTAATCATAACATTGTATGTGTCATCTTTTTTTATTATCACGTCATCTACCACATATTCTTTTTGGTTGTCATGTTATTTTTTCGAGTAATTGTCCTGGCAACTTATAAATAGTTAATACCTTTCCTAGTCCTTTTCTAAATAATAGTTTTCTTCTTGGTTGTTTTTGCAAGGTATGTTGCCCTTATTATGCATAATATCATTTTTGAAAAATTCCACCATTTATGTTTTCATCCAAAAAGTAATGCATAATTTCCATTTATATAATAATGGTTCAGCAAAAATTTTACGAGTACCTAAATGATGAAATAACCTCTATATATTGTCATTGTTATTCACTATATTAAATATAGTAAATAGAAAGCAACATACATTCCCAATGCCCTAATGGCTCCCTTCAGGCATAGCTATAAGCTCTAGGATAGATTCCCTTATATGTTTTTTTTTTTTTTTTTTAGTATAAAGAATAATACAAACAAAAGTATCACAATATGATGTGGATACTTTTGGAAAAGTGAACAGTCCAAATACTAGTGTGCTACCTGTAAGAAGGTACAATTTCATTCTTTTCCTAAATTTTGGAACTTTTGGTGCAATGAATCATCCATAAATTTTGCGCAAAGTTGATCATACAACTTAGTTGAAGAACTTTGCTCAACTTTTGAGTGAGCAACATTATCTTTGTCACATTTTGTAACTAAACAAGGAAGACAGAACAATGCTAGAGAAAATACATATTCTTAGTAAAGAAGATTTCAAATGCCAAAGGATTCAAATAGCCACAAGACAATCTTCGGTGTTATTTTCTATTTTTTATTTTTTATTCTTAGTTAAAATTTTAAATTATTTATGTAAAACAGTTTTAATGCAATAATTTTTAAAATACAAATTAGTTATGCATCCATAAAAAATAAAATAATTAAATTTACTGTACAAACGGTGTATGACAGAAGGGGCATACAACCAATGTACGCCCTTAGAAACAGCGAGCGTAATTCATAAGTAGGACGTACGCCATTTTTAACAGCATATGTTGAACAAGGCACAATAAATAGTGCCATTTTAGTTAATATTTTTGGAAGGGTACCATTTTGGTAAATATTTTTCAAAACCGTGCCAATTGCGTAAAAAACTCTGTTTTTATATTTATGTTTTAGTCTTTGAATTATCTTCTATTTTTGAGTCTTATATTCTAGGTAGATTTTCTCCTCTATTTAAACAAGAGGAAGACTATAGTTCAAGTTTGCATTGGTTGTGAGAATTAGAATTAGAATTAAGCGAAGGCTATTAAACGTTCCAGTTCCCTGAATTTCCATCTATGTGCTGCATCAGGGACGCCAAGTGGTGTGTTTGCATTTAGGGTTTTAGAGGGGGAAGGGATTTCACCCAAAAAGATAACATAATGAAATAAGGTAATAAGGAGTAGTCACAGATGATTATCGCTCTGATACAATGTGAGAATATGAATAACATTGAAAGATATACAAAATAGAGTTGTAACCTTCAGTATATACTGAGAGAGCACAAAGAAGATAAAAATACATAATTAACTGTGATCTAGATAGAGAGTTAGATGTAGATCTAGAACTAAGGTAAATTGTATGAGATACAACAACAACAACAACAACCCAGTGCCTCAAGGGCTCCCGCAAAAGCGGGGTCTGGGGAGGGTAGATGTACGCAGTCTTCACCCTTTTGGGGGCTGCTCAGAAGGGAGACTGTTTCCGAGGACCCCCAACCTGAAAAGCTTATCCGCTTATCCGTAGTAAATTATTTGAGATATATGACATAATATATGAGGCATTTGTAGATAAATCATAAACATAACCTTAATAAACATGTTCAAAAAAATATAACCTCAATAAAAATCTCAGGCCTTACCTTCAGAATCATAAAGCATGGTAGGTCAAATATCCATCTTATAAACATTTTTCTTAAGAGGGTTATTTACAGTTACAGTATAACCTTAATAAAAAAATATCGTTGGGACCACGAAAATGTATTAATTAATTAAGATATTATTTAATCAAGATATTATTTACCATGTTGGTCCCGAATCAGGATCGGCTAAAAATATTATTTAGTCAAGGTTATTAATTTATTGGGGTTCATAATAATTGTACAAGGAATCCAAGACAATTTTGTTTTCTATTGGACAATTACGTTTAAGACAATTGTTTAACTCCTTAATTCAGATTTGAATTAGTCTCCAATATTTAGATTTAGGGTTTTTTTTTTTTTTTTTTTTTCTCCTAAGACCACCTAAACATTAGATGTAGTTTCAAAAAATTATTTAAATTTTCTAATTTTTCAATGCTGCACCTAAAGTTTTCAAAATGTTTTATTGTCACACCTTAGTATGATACCGTTAGTAGTTGTTAGTTTTTGCTAATGTGATATTCCCAAAAAAAAAAAGAGAAAATAATTTGAAAAATTTGGAATTTACATTTTAAAAAAATTTTAATTTTAAAATATTTTAAGAATTTCAAAAATTTTATAAATATCTAAAAGGCATGTAAATATTAAGAAAAAATAATTTTTAAATTTTTAAAATGCCACATTAGCAGAAAAATAACGGATGTTAACATGGTCACATTATATTGTGATATTGAACATTTTTGAAAAGTCCAAGTGATTTTAATAAATAAAAAGAAAACCATAATTTTAGGTTACTTTCACTGCTCTTTTCAAATAAATTGCTTACTTTACTAATTTTATTATATCTCATTTTGTACTTGCAGGACCAACAATTAAGTCAAATTTTTTTGTTCAAACCCTTATTCAAAGTAAATTTGTCATTTAGTGTAAGACCACTTACAAAAGACCAATTCTACTTCAGTTTGGTCTTCACTCACAAAAATCTATAATTAAGGTTTCTAGTGCGATACAACAACAACAACAACAATAGTTACAATGTCTTAAGGGCTCTCACTTACGCAAGGTCTAGGAGGGGTAGGATGTATGCAGCCTTACCCTATCAGGGTAAGACCCAGACGAAAGACTGTTTTCGAGAACTCCCAACCTAATAAATGATAGTTATGATAGTCAGGAAGAGCCTGATAGGTTTCTATTGCGATCTAAATTTAAAATCCCGTGATTCCACTGTAAACCAGTTTGACATATTTTCGAAACAATTAACTTGTACATTCTATGCTTTGGTTAATGTATTAATTTTAAACAAGCAATGGTAGTATTGATCCTCACACTGCCCACCCATATTTTGGACCATAATGCGATCAACTCCCACAAAGTGAATCCAAGGGGATGTCTTCAACTCAAACGAACACTGAGCCACCACTGTTGATGCCACTATAAAATTGCCAATCTAATCATGGTTGACTCGAAAAAAAAAAAAAAAAAAAAAAAAAAAAAAAGAGCATTTTTTGTGAAAATTTGAGTATTGGTCCAATAAGGAAATTGACAAAATTCCACATCTTCAGTATAGGAAGAGATGAGAAATATCAACTTATACACCTTACGAGCTATTATACCAATTATCAATTATTTTTAGGATAAAACTTTCCTTAATGTACATAAAAAATTACTGTTGGGAAAAATGTTTTTCGGAGTTTGACTAAGTCTAGAAATTTGAATATTTCGGTGCAGTTCAACTTCAACATGTGAAATTTAAAAAAATTGACTAGTGATTATGTCATATGAAAGATAGAAAAAAGAACAAAAAAATAAATAAATAAGAAAAAGAAAGTTGTCCCCTCTAACATACGGAGAGGGAACATGTGAGCTTAAGAAATATTTTTAATGAACTATTCTTGGAAGTTAAAATCAGGTACAGCAATTCAGTAAATGTCCCCCCAACATGAAAAGCAAAAGCATCTAATATCATGTGCAATCGATGCACCATAATGCCTATATATATATATATATATATTATCAAATAAATATATTTAATTATATATATGTATATATATTTTATGGTCAAATTTTTTTTATATAAATTATTGGGATATTAGAAGAGGAAGAAGAGGCACGAATTTATAAGTGTGTGTCTCATATAGGCTATTAGATTATTGGACTCGTTATGAGCTCAAGAATTCTTGTTGCTCTTTGTGGGTTAAGGGAATTATAAAACTGCACACGCACACATGCACGCGCGGCGTTTATGGTGATTTTGGCGACTTATTAGGCGGCACCTGGCACTTGGCACGATTGTGGGCAGTGCGGGTGCAAGAGCTTAGTGTAAACTATAAAACAAAGCATAATGAACTCGTAACTGTTTATTATTGTTAACTGAATTAACTACTTTCTCATATGAAGAAGGATTAAATACATTTAAATATGTTATTGATAGTTGGTGGCATTCTGAGTGAATTATATCTATGTAAATATAGTGCTTTTATATAATGCTTCTTGTGCCCATCATTGAGAAGTCAATTTTTTTGGAATTATCTTCTTCCTTCATTCTCTCCTGTTTTTTTCCTCAAGGGAGTTTAGGGGATTTTCTTGTTATTGTTCTCCATAAAATCCAAAATGGTTTATTATATCGCGGGGCAATAATTGCTTAATCTAAGAACAATTTTCAGATAGAGGGTGAATAATAACTTAAAAAGAGTGTTCAAAAACACCGTAAGCATTAAAAATTTCCCCAAATCATAATCTGCCATATCCAATTCTCAACAAGACCTTCTACTTTTAGTTGTATAAATTTAGTCCTTCCATAATTTTTATTATGTCAATTTAGTCATTTGTCCAATTCAAGTTAAGTTATTGATATAATTGTTAACATCATAATAACTCTAGATTCAAGTAAACCATTGCCATTCCACCCAATTACTTCATTTAACCGAATCTATGATTGAACCATTCAAAATTTCATAAACAACTTAACATGAAGTGCTTTAATATAAGGATTAAGTTGACACGATATCAATTATGAATAGACTAAACGGTCATAATTAAGAGTGCATATGCTAAATTACACTATGGAAAAATACATTGGCTTTTTAGTGCAAATCGCCCCTTTTTATTTTGAGCAACAAACTTAAAATATAATTTTTTTTATATTTAGTTTTTTCCTAGACACAAATAATAGACAATGTTATTCATATGATACAAAAATTAATGAAAAAATAATTTTACAAAATTTTATGACAATTATTCAATACAAGTCATAAATAACAATTTTTATCCTAATAACAAATATGTACCTAATTAAATAAAACAAGTACAGTAGTGGTAGAGTTGTTAAGTTATAAAGGAATATGGAAAAGCAGTTCATGTCAGTCATGTAGTGCTAATCATTTATTACAAAACGTTTATATTGTTTTTAATTATTTTCTCCATTGTGATACCCACAATCGAGTCTTGGAATGCATGTCCTCACATATATATAAAATTATGCATTTGTAATTTGCATATGTTTTGCTGTGTTCACACTTGCATGTTTTAGTAGGAGGGTTACAGCGAAGTGCGGTAGTTACTGTAGCACCAGTTATTGTAGCCCCATTTACACTCAAATATATAGGAAATAGGTTGAATACGTTGCAGTTCATAAAACGTAAAGATAGCATTATATTAATATAAGAAACGGAAGAATTATATAGAAGAAAGGACGAAAAACATAGAAGAATTTGGGGGGAGAGAGAACACATCACATCACTAATCCCAACATAAACCTTTCCCTAAACCCTACCCCATATTTATAACAAAAACTAAGTCAAATGGATGAACATATCACCTCATCGAGACACGTGGCAGATATCTAAGCGGCATCGGGATTGGACCTAGGAATATCTATATCAATACCCCCAATCCTATTTTGGCTCGTATCAATTCTTTCCCCTCCAAAGACCCTTGTCTACTAGTGCCATAGATACCGAGCCAAATTCTAAATGTAGATAATCCTCCCGAGTCAAATATTAAAATTGCCAATTTTAAGCCCTTAATTTTACAAAAATTAATAAAAATTATAAAATTCATATTTAAGTGAAATGAAAGGGCAAAATAATAATTTATATAAATAAAACCCAACCCCCATTTCCTTTTCTCCTTCGCCTGCAACGAAACCCTAGCACCGGTGGACACGGTAGGTGACGCGTAGCGGTGGAGGTGGCAGCAGATGCTTGACACCAACTGCAGCCTCTTGATTCTTCATTTCGAGATGGTTGTTGGCAGCGTTCTTCGCAATTGTGGTTTCATGGCCATCGAGAGTGGTGGAGTATGGTCGCTCTCCAATGATATCACAGCCTCTGGTGGTTCTAATGCTCCAATGATAACGTTTGCTTCGATTTCAGTCTAGGGCGGGGGCTCTAGTCATGTCGTCTTTGTCTCCGATGAGGCGAGGTCCAAATCAGGGCGGTGGTTGTCAAAGATGTCCTGCTCCTTTGACAACACTGCCGGTAAAATTTGAGTCTCGATCCGGGGAGGGGCTTCTGGTGCTCCGATGGTGGTGGCAGTGGTGTTGATGGTGCTGGGGGTTGTAACGAAGCAATACAGGTATTTTTGATGCTTATACACATCGATTTCCACTCTTCTTGCCCCTCTTTATAATCAACCAAATTTTTTTTTTCTAAACCTTTGTCCAATTTTTTTGATATTTCCTCCCAATCTAGCCATAATTTCTTGATTAAGGGTAAATTCCATTGATGGTTTCTAGGAACCTTCATTGATGGCTTCCTTGAAACCTCCATTAATGGTGCCGATGATAGATAGCTCTGATACCAATTGTTACTATTCCTAATCGATTAAGGTATATGAGCATAAAAACGTGAAGATAGTATAATATTGATAAAAGAAAGGGGAAAATTACATAGAAGAAAGGGGGAGAAACATAGAAGAATTTGAGGGGAGAGAGAGAACACACCACATGGCTAATGTCAACATAAACCTTTCCCGAAACTCCACCCTTATTTATAACAAAAACTAAGTGAGATGGATGAACATGCCACCCTATCGGGACACGTGGCAGATATCTAGGCGACCTTGGGATTGGACCCGGGAATATTTGTATCAATACCTCCAATCCTATTTTGGCTCGTATTAATAATTGACACAAACCAAAATATAATCTAGCTCTAATCAATAAGAATCACATGCTAAAGTACTATATTTGATAGATAAACTCCAATAACAGAGGATTTACAAAAAAGAAAGGGGAGAAGACTTAGAGAGAAATAGGGGGAGAGATAGAAGAACATGCATAACATCATTCAACATACTCAACCCTAATCCGTCACTACCTATTTATAGAAGAAACCTCCCAAAATATCTACAAAATATTTGACATGTGGAGGCATGCCATGGAAGGATCTGGAAGGTGATTGTTGCTGGTGGTGCCAAAACATGGCTAATGGGCGAGCAAGGAAGGAAAGTGCTGATGGGGTCCTAGCGGTAGCTGGGTGTGTGCTGAGGTGCTGCACAATACAGAGGATTAGCGAGAAGGATGACAAGATGTGGGATGGCGGTAATAGAGGACAAGATGCTGGCGGGGCTGTGGTGCCAACCACGTTGTTTGAATGTGTGCTGTCAGTAGACTGAGATGGAGTTTATGGCAGTAGGCGTGATGGCGGTAACTGGAAGAGATGTCTTGGCGGCCAGGCGATGCTCATATTGTATAAAATACCAACCCCTAGAAACGATCCTCGTCCTTGAGGATCGAAAGGAAGGTAACTGCTTAGGCAGGTGAGCACTAATGGAATGGCGTTCTTCTGTACGCCTAATGCCACTTTGGCTCATATCACTTCTTTCCCCTCCAAAGACCCTTGCCCCCAAGGATCATGGACATC
This sequence comes from Simmondsia chinensis, assembly GCA_018398585.1. NCBI lineage: Eukaryota > Viridiplantae > Streptophyta > Magnoliopsida > Caryophyllales > Simmondsiaceae > Simmondsia > Simmondsia chinensis. Next base: position 10,106,761 of record JAGTTD010000010.1, on the reverse strand, counting down.
GAGCCAACTCTGAATGTAGAAAATCCTCCCGGGTCAAATACTAACTTTTGGAACTTTAGCAAGGCATAAGCCGTGAGGTTGACCGGGTTGTTGTCGTTCTCTAGGTGTACTCGGAAGTCGAAGGGTTTCTGAAAGAGTGAAGGGTTGGCGGAAGTCGTGATAGCCTCCTCTAATTCGTAAAGTAGCTGATGAAGTCCCAGAGGATCTGACCCGGTTGCCGTGGTATCAATTGAGGGTAGTCAAGGTAGGACTGAGACTAGCGTCACAAAGATGGCGGAAGATAGAGTTGGTGTAGAGGCAATCAGGTCGTTGTCATAGGAGGGTGGTTAGCGGCATAAACGGAGACACCAAGTAGTGGAACAATGGCGGTATCTAAGGCTGGTAACGGGACTTAACTATTGGGGCCCACTGCTTGGTAATGGGACTTAGCTATTACCACCCCCTGCTTGGTCATGGGACTTAACTATTACAGCCCCCTACTTGGTAACAAGACATAACTATTACCGGCCACTGCTTGGTAATGGAACTTAGTGATTACCGGCCCCCTGCTTGGTAATAGGACTTAGCAATTACCATCCCCTGCTTGGTAATGGAACTTAACTATTACAGCCCCCTGCTTGGTAGTGGGACTCAACTATTACCGCCCGCTACTTGGTAATGGGACTTAGCTATTACCCCCCCCCCCCCCCCCCCCCCGGGCTTGGTAATGGGACTAAATTATTATTAGCCCCTGCTTGGTAATGGGACTTAACTTTTACTGCCCGCTCCTTGGTAATGGGACTTAGCTATTGCCACCCCCTACTTGATAATGGGACTTAACTATTACCACCCCCTTCTTGGTAGTGGGACTTTGCTATTGCCGCCCCCTGCTGGGTAATAGGTTTTACCATTACAGCCCCCTGCTCGGTGATGGGTCTTTCAATAGTGAGTACCGACTAGGGAATACCAACCAATGATTGCCGATCTAGAATTCTATATAAAGGGGTGTTAATAGTTACAGCCCCTTGAACGGCGAGCTAGAAAAGGGCGGTCAAGAAAGTCCGAGCTAGAAAGTGGCGACCTTGAAAGTATAACCTAGAAAGTGGCAACGTAGAAAGTCCAAGCTAGAAAGTGGCAACCTAGAAAATACGAGCTAGAAAGTGGCGACCTAGAAGATACGGGCTTGAAAGTGGTGACCTAGAAAATCTGACCTAGAAAGTGATGGCCTAGAAAGCAGCGACCTGCAATGTCTGACCTAGAATTGGCAACCTAGAAAGTCCGAGCTAGAAAGTAGCAGCCTAGAAAGTTTGAGCTAGAATGTGGCGGCCTAGAAAGTTCGACCTAGAAAGTGGAAACCTAGAAAGTCAGATCTAGAAAGTGGGGACCTAAGAAGTCCAACCTAGATGTGGCAACCTAGAAAGTCCGAGCTAGATTGTGGCGGCCTAGAAAGTCTGAGCTCGAAATGGCAACCTCGGAATGGCTAGCTAGAAAATGGCGACAAAAAGCAACTAGTTAGGAATCTATAAATACTAGAAGACCTAGAAAGGAGGGAGGCAAGCGGTAACACTCGGGGGACCTTTCATCCTCACGGCACCCCCCATTCTATGAGAGACCACTCTCTCTCCTAACGCTCAAACCTCCCCACCTCACTTAGGCAAACAAATACCAAGTCGAGCATGCAGCTAAAGCTTAAGTCCAACTCGTCTTTACGAAGCCCACCTCATACCAGACTCTCATACTATGAATAAGCACACTGGCCAAATTGAACCAAAATAGTTAGGTCTCTAAATGTGACCGAAGTTGTACGTGCGTTGGGTAACAGCAAGAAGTGTGGTGGGGATCAGGTGTTCAATATGGAAAATATAATCTCTTACAAGATGCAAATATCTCCTTAGATGATTTGCAGGGGTTGAATTAATTTGGATACTTTTGCCAAGGTATTCTAAGTTTTTGACATTTGGAGTTTATACAGTAAATTTCTTCATGTATAAATGAATTATTCAAAGAAGGGCGAGTCAGGATCTAATAGAAAAGTTGTGAGAAAAATATAGGTAGTCGTTATGATTATTTTTCTCATGGATATCAAATATAGGAGTTGTTATTGTCAAAATAGTCTATTTGGCAATTACCATATAAATAATTTAATTATACAATACAGTAAGACTCATTTAGTGTAATTAAGTCCTGCAAATGGTAATCCAATTTTTTTCTCAGATGATAATGAATTTGCTCCATTTACAGCTAGAGTTAAATTGTCCTTGAGAACCCTGCGTAAGTCTTTAATTTTACACCATTTGAAAATTATTGAAAGAATTAATGAGATGAATTATTTATTCATATAAGTAGTAAATGCAATTTTGCTAAATTGTACTCATTAGATGAATTTTGTAAAAATAATTTTGATATAAAATAATTTTGTACAAATAAAATTAATTAGATGAATTTTCATATGTGTGAAATAAAAAAAAAATAAAAAATTTGCGCGTTAACAGGGACAGCCAATCATGGCGTGACACGTGTTTCACCATGAAAAGGGAGTGGCACGATCCAGGTCTCCCTGCGTGGACGAACCAAGGCATGACACCCATAGGTTTGGGACGGACAAACCAAAACGTACCACGGGGCACGCTGTAGGCAACACAAGTATTTTAGGCAAAAATGACTCCGTTTTGAATGTTTATTTTTCATCTCACATTGAAATTCTTGGCATTTTTTGGTCCACTAGCTTGCTATAAAGAGTATCATTGAAAATTTTTCTGCAGTTCAATTTTTTTGGAAGCCCACACTCCGGATATTTCGAGGGGATTGCATAGAAGGTCTTGCTGTCTCAGTGATTCTTTGGAGCAACATTGCAGTGCACATCCCGGTATTGTTCTTTCTTATCCTTTTTCTTTTTGTTTTAAGCTTTTCTATTTATTTACAATATTTATTATGCTAGTCATTATTCATGTTATTATTGTGATTATGTCAGAGCAGAAGCCTGCAGATTTAAACTTAGAAACTTTAATAACTTGTAGATTTAATGTTAGGAATTATAACTTGTTATGCTGCGTTAGTTACATTTAATTTAAAAAATGTTTTTGAAATATGTCCCAACAATTGAGATCAGAGCCGACGTCTAATTTCACTCATATTATACACAATATAATTTTTTAAATTAAAATAAATAGATTCGTGAATGAATAAACTAGAGATTTTATTAAAAGAAAAGAGAAAGCTCAAAGAGTCATTAAAAGTTGTTTAATAACCATTATACTTATTGATTCATTTCATTTAAATTGTTTAAAACTTTGATTGAGTTAAAATGTTAATTCAGATCCAAAAATTATGGCTTTTAAAAATTATATTTTAGACATGTATGATAGAAAGATGTCAGATAAGATTATTGAGCCAATGAGATTAAAATTAATATTTTTTAAAAAATAAAATAGATAATATTTGATGTTGGCATTAGAAGCACGCTGACAACGATGTCTTCAGTGCTGACGTTGAATTGAAAAAAAAATTTCGGACGCGCGGACAACAGTGCTATCATGCAAAAATAATAACAAATTTCCATTTTAATATTAAATTTAATTTTAGAATGTGATTCTAATATGGATTATATTATAATCAAGATGTAAATGCTTTTTAAATTAAAACCACTAGTACATAAAATTTAAATGGGAGTGAGGTTCAATGGTTGAGCCCTCACGGTCTCCATTACAAGTTAGATGGTATAGTAGATCGACATTACTCCTTGAGGAGGGTGTCAGTTTATAGGTACAGGGTTAGACTTCTAATATGATAGACTAAAAGTACAAAGGAGCGAGTGCGACCACGGTACCATAGAGTATTTTTTGAATTTGTACGGAGGTTTAGGCAATGGTATACACTTGACTAGAATGATACGTTAGCCACCCCAAGGAGCTCTATTGTGTTTTGCTAGAGACTAAGTAAAGAGTGGTGAGTTAATCATATTTAGTAAGAGTTACAAAAAAGCATGTTAATTGAGAATAGTTCTCACCCAAACTAGTTTCATATGGATATCATACTCATTTACATGATAGTTCAATTTTGTGGATATCATACTCATTTTATTTGCTAATTTAAAAGAATGGAGATCACAACATTTTGCATGACTCATAATAGGTTATGTAAATTTGGCACTTACAGAGTTATAATGGCAATGACTAGTGCTCTGCATTTGATTCTTAAGTATATCACACTCACTGGAATGAATTATTTTACTTGAAAAATGAATTCGAACATTGTATTAATTAATGAGGGACACAGGCATGCTCTCGCAGATGCTCGTTCTCCAGTGCCTACTACTAATTTCACAGCTGCTGTCAAAGGGCATTACAAACACTAGCAAAAGGCTAATAACTTAGCCAGGCACTATATATTGACCTTTGTGTCAACTGTTCTCAAGCATTAGATGCTTGAGATGTAGCCAGCAGTTGAAATGATGATACATTTAAAGGAAATTTTTGGAGGTCGGGATAAAGCAGCACGACAAGAGCTCATGAGGAAGTTAGACAATATGAGGATGTCGGAGGGAACACTAGTTCAGGAACACGTTACGAAATTAATGGCGTGTTTGTTAGAATTGGAAATCCTTGGAGCTAAGATTGACAGTCAATCTTAGCAGGGTATCATCCTCAGTTCTCTATCCAGCTTATTCACTCAGTTCAGGCTTAATTATTTTATGAATAATAAGGACTACTCGTTGCCTAAGTTGAGGAAAGAGATGCAAGTTGCCAAAGGTGTGACGCGGTCCAAAGGGAGCGTCCACTTGACCTAGGCATCAAGAACGAGTGGGAGTAAGCAGACTAAGTGTTCAACTGTGAAGAAAGGGAAAAGCAAAGTTGCTAGTGTAGTGGCTAAGCCTAACAAGAAAAATGCCAAAGAAAAGTGCTTTTTTTTGGATAAAAGGGGCCATTTGAAGAGGAACTGTACTAAGTACTTAGCTACCCTTCCTGCAAAGACTGGAAAACCATCCAATGAAGGTATTGTTTTTGATGGGCATGGGCTAGGACAAGCTATACTCAAGCTAGTTGGAGAAGCAGCCGTCGGGATTCCCTTTTCCACCTCGTCAGATGATAGTTCATGATTCCTACGTGTGTTTTTCTCTCTTTCGCGTGTCTTTCTGTGGAGGGGAGCTTTCCTTTATATAGGGGTTTGTGATGCGTGCTTCTGGACACCTACCTCTGCACGCCGTTTTTTGGGCACCGCATTTGGGCGCCAACTTCTGGGAGCCGCTTTTGTTTCGGGGTGCCACTTTCGGGCGTCGCTTCTGGACGCCATTCTTTGGATGGCCAGGGGGGTGTATATAAACATGTTGGCCCCCTACTTTTAGAGTAAGGAGTTCTTTTTTACTGAAAAAGTGTGACGTGCTTCATTGGTTTCACCCTTCTCTTTTCTCTTTCTTCCTGAGTTCTACCTTTGTTGGACACTTTTCCTGAGGACCTTTTCTTGGTTACACTCTCGTGGCTCTCTGCTAATATTTTGTGTCGGCTTCATGTGGTTTCTCAGTATTTTCGACGGTTCTTTCTTAGAGAAGATTTTGTAAGGGAACAAGCTTTGTCTTGCTTTAAGCAGCCTGCTGATGGTGTTCTTATACAAAATGGGTACTGGCCTCCATACAGTTGTTACGTGGAATCCTTTGCATTAACAGGTTCCAGTCCTTCCTTTTGCATGCCCACGGGCCCTTTGGAATTTTTGTCAGAAGGGAAAGAGATTGTGGGAGTAAGTAACAGTTTGATTTTATGTTGAGATACTCCTTTCTTCGGATCTCTGGCTTCAGAAGTGTTTAATCCTATTGCACAAGTTTATATGCCCATTTTCCTTCCTGATGAATTTCACATTTTGGGTTCTTCTCCGAAAATAGTTTTTGATTACGTTAATGATGCTTCTCTCTATCCACTGAATTATCATATATTTCTTTTCATTTTCAATATGGATTTCGTGTTTAGGGATGATGAATGGCCTTAAATGGATTGGTGATTGGTGTATGGCTTCGACCACAGTGTGTGGAGGTATAGGACTCTTGTGTGCACTAGTAGCAATTCAGTGGATTTTACAAAATCAGTTCTTTGTGATTATGTCTTATATTTGCTCTCGGAGCATAGTGAGGCATTTTCTACAGACCGTTCGTTTTATATCCATATTTAGTTTCCTGCGACATAGTACAGAATTCCAACTGCTTAGTGTTTTTACCAAACCATGTTCGAAATGTGGCTGTCCGTTGTCAGTCATGGGGCATTTTTTGTCCCGAAGGTCGGTTGCGCTTAGCGGGGTTACATGATTTGTCTCTGACTTTATGAGCATTAGAGGACAAACTAGATCTCGACCACTTTTCGGGTCCAAATCATCGTGCTCTCCGAGTGATATGCCAGCACATGTATGGTGACTGGGCGCGGCTTTAGTCCTACTGGAGTTCCTTTCATCCTTGTGGTTCTTCCATGATTCCTTGAGGATTGTTATATGATCAGTTGTTCTAGCATAGGAAAGGTTATTGTCGTTTTTTTAGAGTGTGGTGTTGTACTAACACTTTTGCTTTTTCTTAACCCGTTTTGGCATACGTTTTGTACTAGTTTTGTTTTTTTTTTTTTTATGATTTACTTTTGGGGGTGTTGCCTTTTTTATTTTTTATTTTTTTTGACGATGAACTTTGGGGGTACTGCTAGTATTTTTGACGATGTTTGTTGGTTCTTTAACTGTGCCTACTTATGATTTTTACGCTGGTACTTTTACATATGGTGCTTCTTTATTGAGATCCGACCAGTAATTTTTGTGACATACTTGCCTCCTACTTCGTGGTAAATTCATCAAGTTTCGAAACTTCCCCCTGTCTAGTGGCAAGGCTTTAACTAGTGCAGCCCCCTGTTTGATGTCAAACTTGTTGGGCTTTTAAGCTCAACTAACTTAGCCCCCTATTTGGCGGCAAACTTGTCAGGCTTTTAGGCTTAACTGATGCAACCCCCTGTTTGGCGGCGAACTTGTTGGGCTTTAAAGCTTTAACTAACACTGCCCCCTGTTTGGCAGCAAAATTTTCGGGCTTTTAGGCTTAACTAACACAGCCCCCGGTTTGGCGGCAAACTTGTCGGGCTTTAAGGCTTTAACAAACATAGCCCCCTGTTTGATTTTTGGCTCCATTTATCCCCTCTTGGCTGTAATGCTGTTGTTTACAATTTTTGTTCTTCACTCTTGACTGTTGATCTTGGTTGTCTTTCCTTTTTGCGCGTCCGTTCTACGGCTTTTTTCCTCCACTGGCCTATTTTGTTCACTTTTCCTTCTATTTGTCAACTTTGGGTGCCCTTTTCTTTGCCCGCCTACCTTGGGCGCCATTTTTATCTGCTCGTCTATTTTTGGACGCCATTTTTATCTATTTTCTTATCTTAGGCACCATTTTTATTTGGTCGCCTAGTTTTTGACGTCTTTTCCTCTGTATCTTTGGCGCCTGTTTGCCTATCTTGGGCACCTATCTTTGGCGCTTGTTTGTGAAATTAGCAATATGGTGTGCCTTAATTTGTGGTTTACTTCGTAATTTAAGGGTTTGGTCGATGTATGTTTCGTTGATGGAGGTTATTTTCAGATTTTGGGGTTTTTCACAAGTTAGGGATTTTTTCGTTTTGGCTGGTGTAATCAAAGGGTATAGAGATTAGGGTCTTAAGTTGCTTGTGTGTTTAAGAATTGGTATCGTGGTGCCGTGTCTTCTGTTGTGCGCGATTTGGGTTTTAAAACTTTAGGGAGATGAAATTTGCGGATGTTAGTGCTAGTTCTCCTTTTACGTGTTAATCTCTTGTTTGGGTCGAGCATGTGGTTGTTTTCCTTCTAGATAGCATTGTTAAAAGAGGAGAGATTAATTGGGGAGAACTTGAAAATGCCCAGTCCTGGCTATAACTCGTGTTTTCAACATTCTATGGAAAATCCTATTTTGACGGGGGCTTTAGAATAATTTTTGCTACCTCTGACCAGAAACACGCCATTGGCCTCATCTTCATCAATATTTCCCACATTTAGTGCTTAACAATTTTGTATATGTATGTTTTCTTTGCCATGACTATTGTTATTGTATTTACTTAAGTTTTACTGCAGAAGAGGAATGGTCCGTGTTCAAGGTCGAGCGAGAAGTTCGACACGGCGAGGTCATGAGGAGAGTACCCCTCTTCATCTTCGGCTTGATGCAGCTATTTTTAATGTTAATAATCTAGAAAGTCGATTTCCTACCGCAACGAATGCTAGGCCTTCTAGCAGGTTTGTACATAAATATCGTGGGAATGCAGGGGCGTCAGCCCTTCTGGAGAAATATTGCTTCCCTTCTAACCGTACCATATGGGTTCCTAGCGAGAATGAGTCTCCCTTGATCGCACCTCACCAAGATTTTTTTGTTGTTCCCATAGAGTCCCTTAATGCGGGTCTTCGGTTTCCGCTTCATCCATTTGTGTCTGGTGTTACATCACGTTATTCTCTCTGTCCTGGTCAGTTGGCCCCAAACAGTTTAGGAACAATTTATGGGCTTTTATTGGCATGTTTTGTGAATGGATTTGAGTTGACTGATCCAGTTTTTGATTATATGTTTAGGCTCAAACAGACTAGTCGTAATGTGGTTTTTGAGAGCCGTATTGGCCTGTCTTTTATGCGTGACAACCTTCTAATGTTAAAGATTGGCTACATAGGTTCGTTTGGGTTCGCCCGCCTATTCTTCCAGAATATCGTATAGTTTGAAGTATTCTAACCTAGCCTCGTAAACCTCGTATTGAGGATTTCATAGAAACAGATTCATTTCTTATCCATTATTTTGACAAGAACATAAGTGATGCCCTTTGTTTGCTACGCGGGCCCATCTTAGGCAAGAGGCGATCCTAGTTAAAACGGGACTTAATACGAAACCTATTTCGGGTATCTTTTTACTTCTATATTGAAGGAAACTTTTGCATGCCTCCTTTCATTTTCTTTTTATTTTTCTAATTTTTGAATTTTTAGCCGAAGAGTTAGCTCATACCGACATTGTCAACAACTTTGAGACGGAGCCTTCTTCAAGAAGCCCGCGTCCGTGCTAGTCTGGGGCCAATAAATCTTTTCCTAAGGTGGCTAGCCAAGCTTCTCCTGCGGATTCTTCTTCCCATCATTCCTTGGAAAGTGTGCATTCAAGGTTTTGTCGATATCAATATAGGGGCTTCTAAGGCTCCTCCCTCTCGACGGAACAGTCCTTCCCAACTGTGTGATTTGGGGGGAAGGCTAGGCTGTTCTTCTTCTACTCCAAATTTTCCCGCTCCGGTTCTCTCTTTACCTATCCCCACGGCTTCTGTCAGGGAACCTAAGACTATTCCTAACTCGATAGCTGAACCCATGGATATTCCCCAGGTGGTGGTTACTCCCTCCTCTTTTTCTAATCTTGAGACTTTGCATTAAATTTTCGAAGTGATCCAACCTGCCCCCCTCGCATATCAGAAAGGCTTTCCTTCGGTGACTAAGGTATGGATTGTTTGCATTATTTCTTTTTCCAGATTTTTTTATGCTTGTGGCTAAATTCTTTTGTGTTTGTGTGTTTGTAGTATGCTTCTGTCTTTGCTTTGCTGTCTTTTTTTGGAATGCGAGGTGAAGAAGTTGCTAGTCATCTACATGAAGAGCTTCGCTTGGTTTCCCAGCAACGAGGAGAGTCTCAATCGTAATGTTCTAAACTCCAAAGTTAGGTGAGCAGCCTAAGAAATGAACTGGAGGGTAGAGATGCCATGGTGAGGGATAAGGGAGAGAAAATTGTTCGTTTGAGGTCGTACCTGCTTTTAGATCTAGCCCCGAGTTCCAGGAAGCACCCAATGGCAATTACTGGTCCAGGCATGAGTGGGGCTTTGACCATTTGCTGGAGAAGGTTAGGGATAACAGTTCTTCCCTTACTCCTAAGATCATAGAGGATCTTATGTCACGTGTTAGTGAGGAGATTATGAATACTTTGTCAGCTTGAGGGAATTCTTCTAGTGGTGAAGGAGATGCTGGGCCGCAGGCATGACAGTTGTTTTGTTTTTGTACGTTATATATTATAAAACTTTGTATTGGGTGCCATATGACGTGTTGTTGGGTGGCGCATTTGTATTGTGTCTGTTTTGATGTCCCTATCTACTTTACATTTTGGAATCTTACTTTTAAATTATTATGTCATGAAATGATGAATTTAGTTGTTATGTTGCAAGCAAACATGTTTGCCTAGGTGAATGATTTCGGATATTGTATTTTGGAGTAGGTGACCAGTGCCATATACAGGGTAGATGACCAATGCTACACCTTAGACAAGGTGTGCGCTAGTGTTGCGCCTTCGATGAGGTGTACGCTAGTGTTGCGCCATCGATTAGGTGTGCGCTAGTGTTGAACCTTCGACGAGGTTTACATTAGTGTTGCACCTTGAACGAGGTGTACGCTTGTATTGCACCTTAGACGAGGTCTGCGCTTGAAGAGTGCTTGATGCTAGGTCAGGGCCTTGGAATTTGATATACCTTGTGTTCATTTTCTAGGTGATTTGTTAGGCTAAGAAGTTGATTGAACCAGAAGTTTAATTTTGATAAATTGGCAACTTCATTGGGGAAGTCTGCAAATTTTAGATTGTGGCAATCATTATTTGGTAGAGTATAGGTGATTTTAATTTTGAGCTTGCCTCTTAAGATGATTGCAATGAAATCTAGTGGCCAGTTAGCCCTGGCTGCTGAAAGGAATTGCGCAGTACGTCCAAGTGGTGGTTCAAGCTAGACAGTTGATCAAGGCAGTGTGTTTGTTCTATTGGGCTCTACTTGGCGCTTTTATCAGAGGTTAAAGCCAAATGGATGGTCAAAGCCGTGTACATTGGGCTCCGCCCGGCCATTTTATCGGCGGTCAAAGCTGTGTATTCCGTCCTATGGGCTCTGCTTGGCCCATTTGTCAATGGTCTAAGCCGTGTATTTGGTCCACTGGGCTTTGCTCGGCCCTTTTACTAGCAGTCAAAGCCACACAGCCAGTCAAAGCTGTGTATTTGGTCCATTGGGCTTTGTTTGACTTTTGCCTTCAATTTGAGAGTGCAAAACGATTTTTGTTCTTAGGCTTATAAATTTCGTGCCCTTCCTTATTGGAATGAACACTTTAAGGGTCATTGTTGGGTTAGGCTAAACTTGTAGACCCAGACCCGTAATATGTGCAATAGTTAGTCAATCTTCTTAACCCTTTACGGTAAGTTCGTTAATTTTTAAAAGGTTCTCTTATAGGTAGATCCTAGATCGAGCAGGGAGCCCCCATAACAGCTTCCCAAGCCTACTAGTTTAATATACAAAAAGGAGAATAACAGGAGCCAACATTAATAGTCTTCATTTTATTTATACCACATATCACACCCACACCGTTTATGCTATCCTACGGATAATATTTTCGAAGATTACCTGCGTTCCATCGACAAGACAGGCCGATTCCATCCATTCACTGGAGGGCATAGCTACCCTCTCTTAGCACTCGAGTCATTTTATAGGGGCCTTCCTAATTGGGTGCGAGCTTTCCGACTCCCGTATTTCTTCCACTGAGTCCGATGTGTCATAAGACTAGGTCTTCCACTTGAAAATTACGTGATCTAACTTTGCGATTGAAGCAAGTTGGCATCCATTATTTCTGAGCGGCCATCCTAATTAAAGTGCTGGCCTACACCTCGTCTATGACATCCACCGATCCTCGTAAGATTTCCTTGTTGGTCTTTGGATGATAATGTTTTACACGAAAGGTGGGGTTGCACATTTCAACTGTTAGTACAGCCTCAACCCCATATTCTGGCATGAAAGGAATCTCCCCCGTGGCTGGTTTGACCATCATTTCAATAGACAATAGAATATTGCCTAATTCATCCACCCATTGTCCCCTAGCGCCATCGGGTCGCTTTTTCAGCCCCTTTAGAATTTCTTTGTTAGCTGCTTCAACTTGACCATTGCTTTGTGGATGTGCGACAGTGGTGAAACGCGGGTTTATACCTTTTTCCTTGCAATAAGCTTGGAAACTTGTTGAGCTAAATTGTGATCCATTGTCTGCTGTTAGAACCCAACAAACCCCAAAATGAGAGACTATGTTTTTGCATAGGAATATTTGTTCAGCCTGATTTTTATTCGAGCCACGGGCTCGGCCTCCACTCATTCGCTGAAGCAGTCAATTGCAGCTATCACAAACTTTCTTTGTTCGGAGGCTGTAGGAAAGACGCCCAGCATGTCAATTCCCCATTGTGCAAAGGGTATTAGGCTAATCAATGGCTGCAAAGATGTGGGTGAAGCACGGTGTATTGGGGCAAATCTTTGACAAGCATCGCACTTGCGCACCAAATCTTTAGTGTCACTTTTATGAGTGGGCCGAAAGTACCCCACATGGGAGGTCTTGTTAACTAGGGCATATCCTCTGATGTGTCCTCCACACGCTCCTTTGTGGATTTCATCCAAGATGGAGTCCACCCACTTAAGCAGTGGATGCAAAAAGGACCACTTATATAGTTGATCGCCTAGAGTCACAAACCGAGCCACCTGGTGCCTGATCTGTTTCGCCATGTGGGGATCATCCGGTTGTGTTTCTTGGATTAAATAATCCGTTGTCTTTTTCTTCCACCCAGATGTTTCAACAATATTACACACTGCCTGTGGAATGGGTTCTTCAGACATGCTTTGATAGACCTGCCTCATCACCACTTCTGTCCTGACTTCAAGCATTTGACACGAGCTTGCCAGCTTACTAAACTCATCGGCTGCTTGATTTTTGTCTTGCTTCATGTATCGCACACTTATCACTGGTGTTTCAGCAGCAAGCCTGTGACATGACTGCAAGTATCTAACCATGCTTGGATCGTGAGCCTTATAGTCCCCATTTATTTGATTTACCACAATCTTGGAGTCGCTAAGAATTGTCATAGTATAGGCTCCTACGGCACGTGCCAGTCTAATCCCACGGATTACGGTCTCATACTCGGTCTCGTTGTTAGTTAAAAGGCATTGCAATGCATGACTCCACTCGGGTCTTGAAGATAAATTCCTGCTCCTGACCCTTCTGAACACGTTGAACCACCCACCAATATCTTCTATGACTGAGCAATCCCATCGAGCGAATCTATCCGAGCAAAGTCCAATGGAGGTTTCGCAGTTTCAGGGTCCAGTCTGTCTTCTTGCGTCTCTGTCACACAGTATCTTCTGCATTAAAGGTACAATCAGCAAGACAATCAACTAGGGCTTGGGCCCTAATAGCTGTTTGGGGGATGTACTCGAGGTCATACTCAAACAATTCTACCACCCAGGCCAGCATTCGCCTTGAGTACTCTCGCCTTGGCAACCATTTTTTAACCGGCTGGTTGGTTAAGACATTAAGGGTGTGCGCTTGGAAGTACGGTCGAGGCTGTGAGGCCATGACAATGGCAAATATCAGCTTTCCCACAGATGGGTATCACAGCTTGGCATCTTTTAACACTTGGCTGACAAAGTATATCGGAACTTGCTTCCATAGAGGATTGTCAACCAGTACTGCGCTAGCGGTTTGATATGAAGCGGCCACGTATAGAGCGAGTGTTTCCCGTGGGACAGGTTTAGCCATAAAGGGGAGATGTGCCAATTGCTCCTTTACTTGTATGAAGGCCTGGTTGCATTCTTCATGCCACAGGCTGTCCCACTTTTTCCGTAGGGCTTGGAAAAAGGGCTGCGATTTCTATTCAGCCTTACTGATAAACCTGTTGAGTGCTTCCAAATGCCTCGCAAGGCGTTGCACCTCATTGATCATTTTTGGGGTGCTTATCTCCAGTATCGCACTCAACTTCACTTGATTAACCTTAATACCATGTGCACTAATGATGAATCCCAAGAACTTGCCTTCTGATATTCCAACAGAGCATTTGTTGGATTGAACTTCATTTGGTATTTCCTTAAAAGTATGAAAGGTTTCTTCCAGATCAGAGATGTGATCCTTATCGATGTGGGACATGAAAATCATATCATCAACATACATTTCCATATTACGTCCGATTTGTTGAGAGAATATCTTATTGGCCAGTCATTGGTACGTGGCTTCCGTATTTTTTAAACCAAATGGCATTACCTGATAACAGTAAGTGCCTTCATTGGCTACAAACGAGGTCTTTTCTTCATCATTCGGATCCATCCTAATTTGGTGGTATTCGGAGAAAGCATCGATGAAGCTAAACACATTCGCCAAGTCCCATTCGGTTTCTATACAAGGACCACATTGGACAACCATTCAGGATATCTCACCTCTTGTATAAATCCGACCTTTAATAGTTTACTAATCTTAGCTTCGATGGCCTCATTTCTTTCCACGTAGGAAGTTCTTTTTCTTTGTTTGACTGGAATGGCACCTGAGAATACATTCAATCGATGGGTCAGCACTTCTTGGCTGATTCTGGGCATTTCCTCCTTATTATTGGCAAACACATGACCGAATTGTTTTAATAGGTATCTTAACTCACCCTTCAAACTTTTGGGCAAGTCATATCCTAGTTTGACCATCTTCCCTTCTTATATATCCACTTCCTCCCGGCGTCCCAGATCAACAATTTTCCCTTCTGATCTCTCCTTGCATTTGGGATCGAGCTTCTCAATTTTTAGTTCGGACGGAGGTCTTCAATTTGTTTGTGGCAAGGACACTTTGTAGCACTCCCATGCCATCTTTTGGTTTCCTTGTAAGGAAATTATGTCTCCTTCATCAGCCTCAAACTTCATAAGAAGGTGGTATGTTAAGATCACAACACTTATACGGTTTAAGACGGGCTGCCTGAGTATCAAGCTGTATGGGTAGAGGGGTGCCCACAATTAGAAACTCGACTCTTGCACTTCTTACTGCCTACTGCCCTCAAAGGACTACATCCATAATCACTACCCCCATAGGCCGGACTGTTTCCCCAGTAAATTTGACCATGGGATAGCCCACTGGCATAATCTGACTTGCGTGTATCTCCATCTGTTGAAAGCACTGACGAAAAATTACATTTACTGCATTCCCCTAATCTACAAGAACCCAGTGAATTCGGCACTGCTCTATATTGATTGAGATGACAAAGCGATCATCGTGAGGTACTTAGACACTCCTAAAATCCTCATCATTGAAGGTGATTCCTAATATTGACTACCTCTTCTTAGCTCGCCCCTCTTACAAGTGGGATAGCCTATTGGGTCCAACCCGGGAGATCACTGTGATCATCTCATTTGGTGCCTCACTAGTCTCTTTGGGGGGCACAGTTACCAGCACTTTGCTGTTGACCCCAATATTTGACGTTTCTTGATCGGGAGGCTCGTTGTAGGGATTCTAAGTTTGCTTTTGCCGAGCTCGACACTCCGCTGTAGAATGACCATAGAACTAATGAAACTCGCACCATTTAGTCTTAGCCCATGAGTCAAACGATTGCTTAGGTGGATGAGATCCCCTTTTTAAAGGGGATGGGTGGTATGTCGATCTTTTGTCTATCTCGTAGGTCATTCTCTTAAAGGGTCGGTGAACTCAGACCCTTAGCTGGGATGTTTATGTTAAAGGTCTTGTTCTCATTATATTAGTAGTGCCGTCTCTTTCTTTGGTCTTCCCTGTAAACCCAACAGGAATTTCCCAATTGTACTTATTACGTCCTCAACGGATATGCATTTGTTGGCCTTGTCCCATAACTCGTCGATTGTCACGGGCTGCTAAGGCAAACTTAAAATCCAAGTTCTTAAGTCCGTTGACAAAGGTGCTTATGGTTGTTTCGTCAGCTAGTCCTGGTATGTCAATAATTTCTCTGGCAAATCTTCTAACGAAATCCCTTAGAGTCCAAGATTCTCTCTGCTGCAGCTACATTAATTATGCTACCGTCTTTTTCATACACTTGTTCTCACGAAATTGTGGGAGAATTTTTCTGTTAGATGAGCAAAACTAGGAATCGTGCCTGTCGGCAATGATGGAAACCACGATTGCGCAACTCCCTTCAACATGGCAGGAAAGCACTTACACTAGACCTCTTCAGAAGCATCTTGTATATACATTCGGGATTTAAATCTGGATAGGTGATCTTTCGGATCCTGAGTTCCACCAAAGAGATCTATGTTAGGAATCTTAACTTTTTTTCACCGGAAAGGATAAGACCTTTCTGGAAAACGGAGAGTGTGTGCCTCGAAACTTTGGTTCTTTACCAAGTTTGTCTCCTTCGGATAAGGAGGTCGGCCCCACGTGATTGACCACTCGTGCCATAACTGGACTCGTCTCCAGAGCTATTTCGTCCTATGTAGCGGTGCTTGTTTGTTTTTCTCTCAGAATTTTGAGTTCCTAAATCAAACCCTTGTAAATTCTAGCCAGTTTGTTGCCCATGCGTGTCCTCAAGTTCAGGGCTCGTGGCCTTGTGATTGTCATCTCTTGATGTGCAGTGTGCATTGGGTCGTGATTCATCTAATTTTTGTAAAAGCGGATAAAGCAAGCTCTACGCATCTCTTAACTGTTGCTTTGACACGTATTCGGGTTCCTCGTTGGACCTAGAAGGATTACGTGATCCCGATGGCTCCCTCATGGTTTCGATCATTCCCATAGATGGAACCAATTATGTTTTTGATGGGTATGGGGTAGGACAAGCTGGACTCAAGCTAGTAGGAGAAGTAGCTGTCGAGATTCCCTTTTCCACCGAGTCGGATTATAGTTCATGTTTCTAATGTGTGTTTTTCTCTCTTTCGTATGTCTTTCTATGGAGATGAGCTTTTCTTTATATAGGGGTTTTTGGTGCTTGCTTCTGGACGCCTGCCTCTGCACGCCGTTTTTGGGCGCTTGCTTCTGGGCGCTGCGTTTGGGCGCCAACTTCTGGGTGCCACTTTTGTTTCTGGGCGCTGCTTTTGGACGCCGTTCTCTGGACGTCTTGGGGGGTGGTGTATATAAACAGGTATGTTGATATCTCACTTAATCAAGTCATGTGTAAATGAGAGTGCACCAAGTTTCTAGTGTTTGGACTCAAGTTCGGCTTACCATGTTTGTAATATGTTATATTGACTCAAGACAACTAGGACTTTGCTTGATGAAGAGGTGTGCCTAACTGTTGGAGATGATACAAGAGTTGTGGTCTTATAAGTAGGAGATTTTAGCTTAATATTTAGCGGTGGAGTTTTAAATTCGAAAGACTGCATATTTGTACCAGCATTACCCAGGAATTTGATTTCTTTGTCTTGTTTAGTTAATAATGGATATTTGGTTAATTTTGATTTTGAATTTATCATTAGTCGAAATAAATTGTATATTTGCAAAGGTACTTGTGTGGATGGTCTGTTTATGTTGTTTCCTAATCAAAACTCTGTTAATTGTTCATATGAATCTAACACAAGCTCACTTTTTTCAACCTCATAAGAAAAAACACTCTAAAAATGATAATGCCGACACATGGCATCAACGCCTAGGTAGCATTAATTCGAATAAGATCCAAAGATTGGCAAAAGATGGACTGATATTTGGACTTGAAGTCCTTACCAACCTGTGAATCCTGTGTGGAAGGTAAAATGACCAAGTCTGTCTTTCAAAGTGAAGGCAACATGATTAGTGTCTTGCTTGAGCTGGTTCACATAGATGTATGAGAACCAATGAATATTCATGCAAGAAGTGGGTATGAGTACTTCATTACTTTCACAGATGTTTATTATGGGTACGGATATGTATACCTGATGAGACATAAGTCTTAATCTTTTGAAAAGTTTAGAGAGTTTAAGGATGAAGTTGAAAAATAGTTAGGTAAGCAGGTCAAGGAACTTCGGTCGGATCGAGGTGGTGGATTTCCTAACTGCAAATGAGATAAGATCTTCGCTTTCTTCTTCAGGTACTCCGCAGCAAAATGGTATTACGGAACGAAGGAATAGGACACTGTTGGGGATGGTATGGTTCGTGATGAGTCATACTACTTTACCAATCTCTTTTTGAGGTTATGCCATGGAAACAGAAGCATATCTCCTTAACTTACTTCCATTAAAATCAGCTCCTCAAACACCTGCGGAGTTGTGGACTAGGCGAAAGACTCGTTTAAGACACCTTTGAATTTGGGGGTGTCCAGAACATGTGCTGAAAAAGAATCCTAACAAGTTGGAACCGAGGACAGAGGCGTGTATGTTTGTAGGTTATCCCAGAAGAACAAGGGGTAGCCTTTTCAACAATCCTTCTTAACAAAAGGTATTCGTAAGTGCAAATTCCATATGTTTAGAGGAGGATTTTGTAATGGACTATAAAAGAAAAATTGAAGTAGTGTTAGAGGAATTAAGAGATATTGACACTATTTCTAAGTAGCTAGAAACATCTCGAGACACCGTGGATGTATCAGATACACCTGAAGAGAGAATCAAGAATGTTCCAAGTACACAAGAGCCTAGGCGTAGTGGGAGGATTGTCAAGGCACCTGATAGATTCATGGCCTAAGCCTTAATGGTTCGCCGTGACATTTAGTCTAATCCTTGCCGCTACGTTGAGGCACTTAAAGACAAAGATGCTCACTAGTGGGTCTTGGTAATCGAATCGGAGATATAATCTATGTATTCCAATCAGGTGTAGGAACATGTAGAGGCACCAAAAGGCATTAAACCTATTGTATGTAAATGGGTCTAAAAGAGGAAGAGAGGCGTGGACGGAAAGATAGAGATCTTCAAAGCAAGACTAGTTGCTAGGGTTTTACCCAAAATGAAGGTATCGATTATGATGAGATCTTCTCACCAGTGGCCATGTGAAAGTCCATTAGGATACTCCTACTCATTGCAGCTCATTATCACTATGAGATTTGGCAAATGGATGTCAAAATGGATTTTTTGAATGGTCGTCTTCATAAAGAGATCTATGCGTTGCAACTAGACGGTTTCGTTGGCAAAAATTAGGGGCATATGGTATGCAAACTGAAGAAGTCCATTTATGAGATGAAACAAGCATCACGCTCATGGAAGATTAGATTCAATGAAGCGATCAAGTCCTATTGGTTTAAGCAATTGGTCGTTGAACCATGGGTATACCAAAGAAATCATGAGAAAGTAGTGAAATTCATAGTGTTATATGTGGATGGCATACTAATTTGAAATGACGTAGGTGTCTTATCAGTTGTAAAATTTGATTGTCAAATCAGTTTGGTATGAAGGACCTAGAAGAAGCTTGCTTTATTCTTGGGATCAAGCTTACACGAGATCGTAAGAGTAAGATGATGAGTTTTCTTGAGGGCCTTATATTGACAAGATGTTGTCAAGGTATCATATGGTGGACTCTAAGAAGGGATTAATACATTTCAGGCAAGGAGTGCCTCTTTCTTTAGGGTAGTCTCCTAAGAAACCTCACGAGGTAGAGCAGATAAGGAACGTACCATATGCTTTAGCTAAGGGAAGCCTCATGTATGCTATGTTGTGCATGAGACTAAATATCAACTATGCTGTTGGTATAGTGAGTAGATATTAGTCTAACCCAGATCCGATGCACTAGGCGGCAGTCAAACATATTCTTAAGTACTAAAGGAGGACTAAAGATAATATGCTTCATAGCCACAAACTGGTTCCAGTGGGCTATACTGACTCAAATATTCTCTCAGATAGGGATACTAGATGTTTGACATCAGGATACGGTTTTAACCATGGAGGTGGAGCCATCAGTTGAAGGAGTATCAAGTAGTCTTGCATTACTGACTCAACCATGGTGGCAAAATATGTTGCAACTTTAGAAGCTAGAAAGGAGGCCTATTAGCTTAGAAAGTTCCTAAGACATCTTTAGATTGTTTGAGATGGTCATACACCTTTCACGGTATTCTGTGACAACTGTGAT
Source organism: Simmondsia chinensis (assembly GCA_018398585.1). NCBI lineage: Eukaryota > Viridiplantae > Streptophyta > Magnoliopsida > Caryophyllales > Simmondsiaceae > Simmondsia > Simmondsia chinensis. The sequence goes on along the minus strand of JAGTTD010000010.1, from coordinate 10,087,036 downwards.
GCGGCGGCAAACTCTAAAGAGCCTAGAAGATATAAGACTTCCAAGCCCATTGAAAGGAAGTGCCACCACATACCAGCAATAATCACGTAGATCTCTTTACAAAGACCTTCACTCTGAAGACTTTTGAATCACACTTAGAAGGGGTGGGGATAAGGTATATTGTTAATTGGATTAAGGACAAGTGGGAGATTACAAGAAACAGCATCCTGAAAATCTAATTTATCTTGTAAATATTATTTTTAACGAGAGACTAAAATTTAGTTATTTTCGTTTCCAATATAATTATTTATGTGAGTTCATTATGCATGTGATTTTCTTTTAAGTAACATCAATGAGATGGATGTAGTGCTCAAACTACCTCTCAGTGTTTGTTTTAAGTGGGTAATGAGATTACGCCACAGATAGACTTAAAATAAATGGAATGATGTGTTATTTGAAAATCCGTAGTCGATGAGAAGTTTGGACAACTTTTCTGCTAAGACTATGATATAACACTTTAGATGACATGTCTTGATCATGTGGACAGTGATCCAAAAGTGTTGTATTGGTGTTTGCAAAAAGATTGATACACTGAATTGGACCAAGTGAATTACTTGTATCCGGAGTATTGTTGCAAATGAGTGATTCATAATATACTATTTAAACAATGACTCTAAATCCTGAGGATAATTTGGACCTGTGTATGAAGTGTTAATTATCTAGATCAGTAGTTCATTTGCAAGTGTTTGAATCGATTCGGAAACTTTGGCCAAAGTATTCCAAGTTTTGACATTTGAGTTTATACTATGAATCTGCTATTGTATAAATGAATTATTTAGAGAAGGGTGAGTTTAGAACTAATCTAAAAGCTGTGAGAAAAATATAGGTATTAGTTATGATTGTTTCTTATGGATATCTAATAGAAGGATTGTTGTCAAAATAGTGTAATTGAAAATTTTAAATTAAATAATTTAATTTTAGAGAACAGTAGGACTGAATTAGTGGAGTTAAGTCCAGCTAAATGGTTATCAAATTTTATCATGAGATGATAATTAATATGTCTCATCTGGAGTTAGAGTTAAATTGTTCCTAAGGTCCCTGTGGAAGCCTCTAATTTTACACCATTAGAAAAATGTTAAAAGAATTAATGAGATGAATTATTTAATTTTATGATGAGTAAATTTAATTTTGTGAAATAGTATTCATTAGAAGAATCAAATAAAAATTTATGAAGTAAAATAATTTTATGGAAATAAAATCCATAAGATGAATTTTTACAAGTTAGGGAAAAAAAAAAAAAAAGAAGCGCGTGCTAGTAGGGTTAGCCAATCACGGCGTGATAAGTGTTGTGCCATAAAATGGGAGACGCGTGATTTGCACCTGTCTGCTTGGACGAACCAATGTCCCACACATGTCGCACAATGGGACGCCCATAGGGCCTATCTGCGCCAAACGGCGGGGACTAAACAGAACCTAATGTATTTTGTGCAAAATGACTTCGTTTGGATTGTTTGTTTTGCATCCCACATCGAAATTCTTAGTATTTTTTAGTCCAGTAGCCTGTTACAAATAGGAGTCCTGGAATTATGGTTTATCATCTGTTAAGAATCAAATAATTTTCTGAGTGTGTTGACTTTCAGAGGATAAAAGAGCAAATATTTCCATCGAATTCTTTTCTCTAGTTCAATATTTTTGGAGTGCACACTCTGACTGTTCAGCGGAGATTGCACAGAAGGTCAGTGACACTGCGATCTACATCTAGGAATTTTTCTTTTTTTTTTCTTTGTTTTATTTATTTGCAGTATTTATTATGCTAGTTATTTTTCATAGTATTATTATGAATGTATTAGAGTATAGGCCTATATATTTAAAAATAAAAAAATTTGAAATCATTAGAAGATTTGAAATTAAGAATTTTAAATCACTAGTAGGTTCAAAATTAGAAATTTTGAAACATTCTGCTGCGTTAGTTATATTTAGCTTAGGGAATATTTTTAAAATACGTCCCAATTGGGTCAGGCCCATATCTCTTCAATTTATTAGCAACAAATTTGCTAACGAACACTCATGAATAATAAATATAGTCCCTTTAAATGGCGCTAGAGCAAAATCCATGCCATGACAGTAAAACAAAGTTTGATTCGCCAAAAATGCAAACCCTCTTCCATATGTGATTGATAGGTTAAGCACGTCAAGTTCAAAATTTAGACTTGCTCTTATGACGTGGTACGTCCCTTTTTTGCATGTTTGTTTAATTTTGCATTTGCGGTGACCACGTGCATACCAAAGAAAAGCAAAAGGAGCAAGCACACCCTTTGTTAACCTCAATGGGAGGCTTTGTAATGTCTAACCACATCATGGATTTTAGTAAGATAACCTTACACCATTCTCCAATGGCCAAAGGTAGAAGAACTAGCACTCTTGAGTTAAGGAGCCCAAATATTTGGCATTGATTGGGCCACAACCTAGAGAACATACCCCAATCTCGCGAGAGGATGGCATAGAAAGCACGGTGACATCCCGAAAGATGAATGCTTGAGGTCTGATGGATATGCTTGAAAGAGCTTTACAGCCATGCTGAAGCGAAGAATGCAACTCGCTAATGAGAGACTTAAGTAGTCCATAAACGAAGTTCAGGAGAAACCATGTGCTGACATTAAACGTAATCTAGTTGGCCAGTGTGAGCTTGCAGTCGCTTTAAGGACTATTGATAATGATGTTGCAAACTCAATGAACATGACAATATAAAGAAAACGATAGAGTTCTTGTTGAAAAGAATGCAACACCCGCTAATCTTATACCTAAATACATGACCAGATAGACAATGATATAAAAGTTGAACACATGTTGGCAAGGAAATCTGAGATACAAAATGGCCTTGTCCAAGTGGTTAGGGATGACCTTTAGGCAATTAAGTCCTATCGCTTGTACCCCAATTCTCACTAGTTATCCGAGCAATCCCTCTTCGGGACTGTGAGTGCCAGTAAATGGGGTCATTGCTATTACCTTCGAAGGTAGAGGTAGCACCTTCTAGTGTTCCGGGCATTATACGGCTGGATCCCTACCTAGGGAACGAAAGCATAGTACCTGAGGCACTCAAACCTTGAACGAAGGGTAGTCCTTAGCGTTACAGGACTTGAATACCTACACCTTGAGACCGGGGGGTAGAGTCAAGTTCCTCTTGCCCAAAAGGAAGGGAACGACCTCAATATCTGAACTAAGTTTCAAGGTTACTGGACAAGGTTAGGCATCTTTTACCAGACACCTCCTACCCATCATCACTAGGCCCAAACCAACATTTGAAGTTGGAGGTTGAGCGTACTTAGACAACTTTAACCGCATTAGGATATGACCCAAACTATGGTATCTATGGCCAAGGATAGGCACCCGTTTTAAGAGACCATAATACCTTCCTCCCAAGATTGCACTAGCATTTGAGACTAGGGGCAGTTGAATGTACCACGTGTTGGAATCCGCGATCTAAAAAATTGAATTGTTTAGTTTTAAACATTAATAAATGAAATAGTTTTGTTTATTTAAAGTCTAATTATTTTATGAGTCAAATATAAATGCGATTATTTTCTAAAATGTTCAATGAGATAAACGTAGTCTAAGATGACATGTCAAAGTTTTGTTTGAGGAGTCAACAAGATTGAGCCATAGATAGATTTAAATATAAATTGTCATATGTCATCAAAGTATGTTCACAGTTGGTGATAAGATTAGACAACTTATCTAATAAGGGTATAGTATGATACTTTAGATGACTTTCTTCATTATGTGGATAGAGATCCAAATGTGTCATTTTGTTAAGAAGATTGCAATACTGAGTTGGACTGCCTAAATTACTTATTTCTTAACTACTATCAAAAATAACTAATTCATTCAACTAAAACAATGACACTTAATCCCGAGATTGTCTTGGACTTGTGCATGTAGAATGTGGTACTTTGAAGAAATGAGAAGTGATGTCTCATTTAGTGGGTTGATATCCTTTCTACGACATGTGATAACATTAGCTGTAGCAGGAACAGAACATCCAATATAAAGTCTATGGTCTCTTCTGATAGATATATATCCCCTTAAGCAGATTTGTAAATATTGGAAAATTGGAAATCTTTAGCCAAAGCATTTCAAATAATTGTCACTGGAAGTGATACAAAAATTATGTTTTGTATCATAGAATTATTTAAAATGGCAAGGGAACTTAAGGGAAGAGAGATGAGAAATATAGTGATGATAGTGTTATGAATTGACAAATTTTAATTGTAATTTCTGGTTGTAATTGTTGATAAGTGTTTCATTGTTGAGTTGTTAGATTTTAAAAGTCGGTTGGGTAGCATTTACGCCCAAAAAGCGGTTAAAAGGTCTTACCGGGTCCATTTTGGGGGTTTTGCTGCAGATTTGGCGGGAAAGGCTATTAGATGGGTTAGTTTGAATTTGTCTTGATGCAATGTGCCCAAATGTGTATAAATAGGGTCCTAAGCATGTAATTCAATCATCCAATTAATAAAAATAAGAATTCCTTTTGGAATTACTCTCTTTTCTCATCTCCTTCTCTATTTCTCATCCCCTTTCACTTCTTTTCTCATCTCAACTCTTTCTTCTACAAGGTTAGACTTCTAATTTCGAATTGGAAGCTAACAATTGGTATCAGAGCTGGTTCAAGCAATCAATTGATTGATTGAGGCTGGCAAAATCAAGGAAAATCATGACCGATGGTGTAAGAACTAGGTTCGGTGCTGGTGGAGTGAATGAAACTGGTCAGAGTTTGGATGATGCTGCTGCAGTTGCTAGCAATGCAACGATCAGACCTCAGAATGCTACTAAAGAAGATCTTCAAGATTTATAGAAAGGTTTTGATCAAAAGTTTGAGATCAATGCAGAAAAGATGGATCGAATTCTGTCATTATTGTTGGACAAGGAAGCAAAGGTGCAAGATCGGTTACAGCAAATTGAAGAGAAAATGGTAAACTTGCAAGATCAAGTTAATAAGCAAGGAGAATCAAGTGTTAATGCAATCTTAAAGCTTGTGAGTCAGATCTTTCATTCGGTTGAAGTAGATCAGCAGCAAGACAAGGCTGACAGACCTGAAGGTCCGGTGAGGAGCCGAGGAAAGTCCCCGATAATGCAGCCGGATGTAGGACCTTCAATTAACATTAGATCAGCTGAGAATCAACCTTTGCCGCCCGAAATTGATGTAGACAATCAGGATCGAGCCTCTGGACAAGCACATTGTAGACCTGAAGCTTTGAACGCAGACCGCAATGTCAGGCCGCAGAATTCAGTGTTGCAGCGCAGAGTTGAATTTGATGAGCTCGATCATCTTGACAGACCTCCTGATCGACAGTACCAGCATAGATCAGTGAGTAATGATACTATATCTAGTGGTAGGAGTGGTAATTACAGGCAGCCAAGAGTTGAAATTGATCCTTTTGATGGTAGATAACCGTAATCATGGCTGAGAAGGTGTGACCGGTACTTTCTGTATTATAACATACCTGAAGATGAAAAGCTCCAGCTAGCTGCAGTTCATTTACATGGTGACCATGAGGTTTGGTATTATAGTTTGTTGAAGAGCAAACCGAATCTTTCTTAGGGCAAATTCGTAGAAGAAATGTGTGAACGATATGGAGAAGGTGAATCAACGGATGTTGTGGATAGCTTTAACAAGTTGTTTCAAACTTCAACCGTGAGAGAATTTATGCTCAGATTTGAGAACTTAAGAGCCAACTTCCTGTCAGTTTTGTCCATAGCTACCGAGGAGGCTGAATCATATTATGTTTCATGCTTTGTGAGTGGATTGAAGACAAGGATCAAGAATATGGTGAAAGTCATTGGTCCTAAGACTTTGTCAAGTGCTTACAACAAGGCAAAGTTGATTGAAGCCACTCAAGTTCAATCAAGTGACAAAAATAAGCAGCAAATCAGCAAGTTCAGACCACAACTGAGAACAAATTCTGGTGCTGGTTTAAAGCGAGTAGTTGACAAGAGTTCATTGAGGTTATGCTTTCGTTGCAACCAACCATATCAGCTGTAACGCCCCCAAACGATAAACCGAATAGGCTTAAGTTAAGAGGACGCTATACGGCCGTACTACAATAAATCCCCGCATCACAGCACGAAGCCCAAAATCTTTCTCTGAGAATTTGTCAAAATTCCATAAATTTTGCCAACATATATGACCTCAAGTCCAAATACATTGATACTAACATTTTAAAACTAATAGTGCGGAAGCTTAAATTACAATATCTCAAACGGTCTATAATATCCCACTACAAAACTATCAAATAATTAAACTACAAAAATAGGCTAAATTTCGAAACAGAGAGTGGCTGCATCATCCTCATTCCTCTAGAATTTGCCACCGGCTACTAATCTGAAAGATAAATTAATAGGGTGAGCAAACAACGGCTCAGCAAGTATACCATACACCCTACCCGGATCAGGCACATTATTTAAATGAATAAAACTCCAACCAAAGCAAGTAAAATCAATTTCGAAATCATGTTGAGGTAGCACCAAACCAATACTTTATAATGTAACTTATTTCACAAGAGCTCATTTTGGTAAAACTCACAGACGAAACGAAAACTACGGCCGGTATTATTCCCGCGACAGGGTCACAATCGACGTTCACATTTCACAAATTCGAACCGATTCTAAGTCGACAGATCCAACAGGATCGAACATAGATCTATGCGCCGGTATTATTCCTGCGACAGGGTCACAGATCGACTTTCACATTTCACATTTAGAATTTTATCGTCGATATACCCCGGAGGGTCAACGTAGTTATCTGTAACCTCTTCCCATAAAATCTTTTGATTCAAATAGCAAGTTCACAGTAGTTTCTTTTGCATACTCACAAGTATAATTCCTTTCAAGATTCACTTGTTTAAACATCAATTCAACGTATAAATCAATACAATTCAAACTACATTTTAACACATCAAACAATAGTAGGAATCATATATTTAAACAACAAATCAACGTATAAATCGGTACATGTTAAATCAAAAGAGTATAAATCACACAATTAGCCAAATATATATATGCCTGAACCTATTTTAACAAAATAATAAACTATTCAAATATAAGTCTCACATATAAACCCTTAAAAATCAGATTTTTTGTATATAAACAAGTAGGGGGAGTGGTATACTTACCTTTACTAGTGTTAATCCAAAAGTCGAACTACTATTATGGGTTTGCGTCGGATCCTATCAAGCGAGAACCGGAATTTAGGATTCGACAAAAAAAGAGAGAGAGAGAGAGAACGAGAGAGAGAGAGAGACGAAAGCGAGATAGAGAGAGGCGCAAGGGAGAGGGAGAGAAAGAGGGTTTTGGGGTTCTGGGAGGGGGTCTTCACAGCCCCCTTTCCTTTCCTTTTTTTTTGTTTTATATATATACCTTTACCTATTTTAATTACTTTATTACTACTAATGGACCCCTCTTTGATAATTAATTCATTTATAATCCAATCGAAATAATAGTGAATCTTAATCGTATTATAATACCTAGCCTAATTTAATTAGACTGGGTATTACATCCTCACCCCCTTAAACAAAAGTTTCGTCCTCGAAACTCACCTTCTTTTTCGAATAATTTTGGGTATTTGCTTCTCATCTCCTCTTCGATCTCCCACGTTGCTTCTCTAGGAGTATGATTACTCCATTGGATTTTGACATATGGGATCACGCTATGCCTCAACCTTTGTTCTTTTCGGTCGACTATGCGAACTGGATGCTCTACATAAGTCAAATCTTCTCGCACTTGCAACGGTTCATGTCGTATCACATGACAAGGATCCGAGATATACTTCCTCAACTGAGAACATGAAATACATTATGTATTCTAGACAGTTCCGGCGGTAAGGCTACTCCGTAAGCCACGTCTCCAACTTTCGCCTAAATTTCAAATGGTCCTACGAATTGAGGGCTTAATTTACCCCTTTTTCCAAATCTCATCACACCTCTGGTTGGGGATACCTTTAGATAGACATGTTCACCTACTGAAACTCCAACGGTCTTCTTCGTTTGTCTGCCCAACTCCTTTGCCTATCTTGGCTTATCTTCATTCTATCTCTGATTAGCCTGACCTTCTCTTCAGCATCCTGTACAATCTCAGGACCTAACAGTTTTCTTTCTCCAACCTCGTTCCAAAACAAAGGAGTTCTGCATCTCCGCCCATACAAAGCTTCATATGGTGCTATCCCAATACTAGAATGGTAACTGTTGTTACAGGAAAATTCTACCAAACTCATGTAGTTATCCCAACTACCTCCCAAATTTATAATACAAGCACGTAGCATGTTCTCTAATGTCTGAATAGTCCTCTCAGTCTGCCCATCTGTCTGAGGATGATAAACAGTCCTCAAGCTCAGTTTAGTTCCCAAAGCTTTCTGCAGACTCTCCCAAAATCTAGACACAAACCTCGAGTCTCTGTCAGAAACAATTTCGCTTGGCACACCATGCAACCGCAGCATAACATCAATGTACAGTTCTGTCAATTTATCTAATGGAGCACCAAACCTAATAGGAAGAAAATGTGCACTCTACGTAAGTCTATCCACAATGACCCAAATCGCATCATTCTTCCTAACTATCCTCGGTAGGCCAACAACAAAGTCCATGGAAATTCGATCCCACTTCCACTCAGGCACTTCTAATGACTGTAGCAATCCACCAGGCTTTTGGTGCTCGGCCTTTACTTGTTGACAGATCAAACACTTAGCCACAAGCTCAGCAATATCTCGCTTCATGTCACTCCACCAAAAGCAGCTTCTCAGGTCTCGATACATCTTCGTGTCTCCAGGATGTACCGAAAAGCGGGATCTGTGTGCTTCTTCCATAATATCCCTCTTAATTGTTGGATCATCAGGTACACATAACCTATCGCTAAAGTACAATGTTCCGTCACCACGCAGCATGAAATCTGATGATTCTCCATTGGTCACCTTACTTTTCATCTTCATAAAAAACGGGTCATGTTGCTGCATAGCCTTGATCTTTTCCAGTAATGACGGTTGTGCAACCAGATTGGCTAAAACACCGCCCTTTTTATCATGAATGCACACTTCAATTTGCATTTCCTCCAAGTCTCTAAGTAGCTTAGGCTGGGAAGTGATCAAGGCAGCTAAATTGCCCGCTGATTTCCTGCTCAGTTCATCTGCAACAACATTTGCTTTTCCAGGATGGTAATTAATGGTCACATCATAGTCTTTAATCAATTCCAACCATCTCCTCTGCCTCAAGTTCAACACTTTCTGAGTAAACAAGTATTTCAAACTTTTGTGGTCTGTATAAATCTGGCAAGGTCCTCCATAAAGGTAATGTCTCCAAATCTTCACAGCAAATATCACTGCTGCCAACTCTAGGTCGTGCGTTGGATAATTCTTTTCATGTGGGTTTAATTGTCGGGACGCATAGGCTATCACCTTCTCATTCTGCATCAGCACACAACCTAGCCCTTTCTTTGAAGCGTCACTGTAAATGAAAAAGTTACCCTCATTAGTAGGTAATGCAAGTATAGGGGCAGACACTAACCTCTTTTTCATCTCCTGAAAGCTTCTTTCACACTCATCTGTCCACACGAACTTCACTCCTTTTTGAGTCAATCGGGTGAGAGGAAGTGCAATTTTCCAAAATCCCTCAATGAATCTTCTATAGTAACCAGCCAGTCCCAAGAAGCTTCTAATCTCTGTTGCAGTTGTGGGGGGATTCCACTCCAATACCGTTTCAACCTTCCTTGGATCCACTGAGATCCCATCTTTGGGTATCACATGGCCTAAGAATGCCACTCTGTCAAGCCAAAACTCACACTTACTCAACTTGGCATACAATTGATGCTCTTGTAGGGTTTGCAATACCATTTTCAGATGTTCTTCGTGCTCCTCCCTACTCTTAGAGTAGATCAGTATGTCATCGATGAATACAACTACAAATCAATCCAGGTACTGTCGAAACACCCTGTTCATCAAATCCATGAAAGCAGCAGGAGCATTCGTTAGCCCAAACGGCATAACTAAGAATTCATAATGGCCATACCTGGTTCGAAAAGCAGTCTTAGCCACATCCTTCTCTTTGATCTTTAGTTGATGATAACTAGATCGTAGGTCAATCTTAGAAAAGACCTTTGCACCTTGAAGTTGATCAAACAAGTCATCAATTCGGGGTAAGGGATACTTATTCTTAACCTTCACCTTGTTCAGTTCTCTATAGTCAATGCATAACATCATACTGCCATCCTTCTTCTTCATAAACAATACTGGAGCACCCCAAGGTGAGACACTAGGTCGGTTGAAGCCTTTATCTAACAATTCCTGGAGTTACACCTTCAATTCTCGTAGTTTAGAAGGAGTCATTCTATAAGGGGCTTTGGATATGAGTCCACTGCCAGGTACTAGATCAATTTCAAACTCAATTTCCCTCCTTGGAGGCAAACCATGCAGGACTTCTAGAAAGACCGCAGGAAATTCCCTGACAATGGGAATGTCATCTAACTTCACGTTGTCCCTTCTACTATCAAATACGTGGCAAAGGAATCCTCGACATTCCTTCCTCAAGGACCTCCTAGCATTTAGGGCTGAAATCATCCTACTAGAAGTCTTAGAGTCTTCACTTCCCATAGGAGGATATAACCCGTTCCCATGATAAGCAAACTCTGGTTGGTTAGGAATTTGAAATACAACCCTTTTTCCAAAACAGTCCAAATGTGCGTGATAAGAAGACAGCCAATTGATCCCTAGAGTCACATCAAAATCCTCCACATCTAGGAGTACTAGGTCTGCCACTAACTCCATATCACCTATTCTAATAACACAATTTTCCCTCACAAGATCAGCAAGCACATCATACCCAAGCGGGGTTGCCACACAAAAGGGCACATCTAGTAGTTTCGGCTCACAAGTTAAATTAGGGTCAAATTTCTTAGCCACAAAACAGTGAGAGGCCCCGGTGTCAAATAATACATGCGCACTAGTAGAATTAATAGGAAGGGTACGTGTCACCACACGGTCACTAGCAGTCTCGTCCTTCTGAATCATAGCAAACATTCTGGCATTACCCCGAGGTCCCTATCTGTCCTCACTGCCTCTATTCTTATAACCATCCTTGAGGGGACAATCACGAGCTATGTGTCCCTTCTCTTTACACTCAAAGCACACCCCTAACTTTCTGTAGCCCTCACCGGAATGGTCCTTGCCACAATGCTCGCATTTTCTGAACCCAGTGTTTGAGCTCCCCAGATTCTTCGTAAGAAACTTTTTGCCATTGCCTCCTGATCGGTTGGGCTTCCCTCCTTGACACTTACCATCTGGTAACTTTTTCTTAGCAGCATGCTCTTGTTCTTCCAACCTTAGATCTGCTTCCACCTTCAATGCACGTTCAAGGACCTCCTTGTATTCCTCGAAAATGATACTTGATAGATGCCTTCTAATGCGAGGAAGCAGTCCCCTTTCAAGCCTGTTCGCTTTACTAGTCTCAGACGCCATGATGCTTGGGATGAAACGTCCCACTTCATGGAATTTATTGGCATGCAGCAATACTGTCATCTGTTCTCCCTATTTTAGCTTGTAGAATTCATTTTCCTTCGTCATTCTAAGCGCTTCAGGGAAGAACTGGTTGTAGAAGACCTCCTTAAACTCTACCCAATCCAACGGCCCAGTGGCATTTGGGTATGCTACCTTGATTGTGGCCCACCAGAACTCTGCATTCCCCTTAAGAAAAGGGGTGGCTGCTCCAACCTTATCATCATCAGCAATTGACATTGCCTCGAACAAGGTCTCCATCTCCCGTATCCATTTTTCAGCTTCTAGAGGGTCATCTACTCCTTCAAAACTTGGGGCCCTCAACTTTGACAACCTTTCAAAGGGTGTCTCTTCAACGCGCCGAGTGAGAGAAGGTACAGCCTGGATTTGTTGTTGATGTTGCAAGAGGTTAACCATGAGCTGGTGCATTGTTGCAACATCAAACTGATTAGAGGAACCACCCGAGGTCTGACGGTTTTGACCAGTGGGCCTATTTAGCAGCTGAACACGTTCCTCATTAAGGTGCTCCTCATCTATATCCTTCTCTGATTCACTAAGGTGTTCCTCGACCGGGGGTGGAACCCTGCTCTTTCCCTTCAGGGTTCTCTTTCTCTTTAAGGATGCTGGTATTTTACTCTTGTCACTCATCTTCACCTGAACCCAGATCACATAAGAAACAAATTATTTATTAATTTTTTTAATATAGTTGAAGCTACCAGTTCAAATAGCCAACTATGTTCCCCCAGCATCGAAATTCTGTTCCATAATAATTAATAACCTAAGTTCTCATCTTAATACCTAAACTTTTTTTTTTTTTTCTCCAAGATTCAAAACCTAGGCTCTGATACCACTTTAAGTAACGCCCCCAAACGATAAACCGAATAGGCTTAAGTTAAGAGGACGCTACACGGTCGTACTACAATAAATCCCCTCATCATAGCATGAAGCCCAAACTCTTTCTCTGAGAATTTGTCAAAATTCTATAAATTTTGCCAACATATATGACCTCAAGTCCAAATACATTGATACTAACCTTTTAAAACTAATAGTGCGGAAGCTCAAATTACAATATCTCAAACGGTCTATAATATCCCACTACAAAACTATCAAATAATTAAACTACAAAAATAGGCTAAATTCCGAAACAGAGAGTCGCTGCATCATCCTCATTCCTCTAGAATTTGCCACCGGCTACTAATCTGAAAGATAAATTAATAGGGTGAGCAAACAACGGCTCAGCAAGTATACCATACACCCTACCCGGATCAGGCATATTATTTAAATGAATAAAACTCCAACCAAAGCAAGTAAAATCAATTTCGAAATCATGTTGAGGTAGCACCAAGCCAATACTTTATAATTTAACTTATTTCACAAGAGCTCATTTTGGTAAAACTCACAGACGAAACGAAAACTACGGCCGGTATTATTCCCGCGACAGGGTCACAGTCGACGTTCACATTTCACAAATTCGAACCGGTTCTAAGTCGACAGATCCAATAGGATCGAACATAGATCTATGTGCTGGTATTATTCCCGCGACAGGGTCACAGATCGACTTTCACATTTCACATTTTGAATTTTATCGTCGATATACCCCGGAGGGTCAACGTAGTTATCTGTAACCTCTTCCCATAAAATCTTTTGATTCAAATAGCAAGTTCACAGTAGTTTCTTTCGCATACTCACAAGTATAATTCCTTTCAAGATTCACTTGTTTAAACATCAATTCAATGTATAAATCAATACAATTCAAACTACATTTTAACACATCAAACAATAGTAGGAATCACATATTTAAACAACAAATCAACGTATAAATCGGTACATGTTAAATCAAAAGAGTATAAATCACACAATTAGCCAAATATATATATGCCTGAACCTATTTTAACAAAATAATAAACTGTTCAAATATAAGTCCCACATATAAACCCTTAAAAATCATATTTTTCGTATATAAACATGTAGGGGGAGTGGTATACTTACCTTGACTAGCGTTAATCCAAAAGTCGAACTCCTATTATGGGTTGGCGTCGGATCCTATCAAGTGAGAACCGGAATTTAGGATTTGACAAAAAAAGAGAGAGAGAGAGAGAATGAGAGAGAGAGAGAGACGAAAGCGAGATAGAGAGAGGCGCAAGGGAGAGGGAGAGAAAGAGGGTTTTGGGGTTCTGGGAGGGGGTCTTCACGGCCCCCTTTCCTTTCCTTTTTTTTTTGTTATATATATATATATATATATATACCTTTACCTATTTTAATTACTTTATTACTACTAATGGACCCCTTTCTGATAATTAATTCATTAATTCATTTATAATCCAATCGCAATAATAGCGAATTTTAATCGTATTATAATACCTAGCCTAATTTAATTAGACTGGGTATTACATCCTCACCCCCTTAAATAAAAGTTTTGTCCGCGAAACTCACCTTCTTTTTCGAATAATTTTGGGTATTTGCTTCTCATCTCCTCTTCGATCTCCCACGTTGCTTCTCTAGGCGTATGATTACTCCATTGGATTTGGACATATGGGATCACTCTATTCCTCAACCTTTGTTCTTTTCGGCCGACTATGCGAACTGGATGCTCTACATAAGTCAAATCTTCTCGCACTTGCAACGGTTAAATGTCGTATCACATGACATGGATCCGAGATATACTTCCTCAATTGAGAACATGAAATACATTATGTATTCTAGACAGTTCCGGCGGTAAGGCTACTCCGTAAGCCACGTCTCCAACTTTCGCCTAAATTTCAAATGGTCCTACGAATTGAGGGCTTAATTTACCCCTTTTTCCAAATCTCATCACACCTCTGGTTGGGGATACCTTTAGATAGACATGTTCACCTACTGAAAACTCCAACGGTCTTCTTCGTTTGTCTGCCCAACTCCTTTGCCTATCTTGGCTTATCTTCATTCTATCTCTGATTAGCCTGACCTTCTCTTCAGCATCCTGTACAATCTCAGGACCTAACAGTTTTCCTTCTCCAACCTCGTTCGAAAACAAAGGAATTCTGCATCTCCGCCCATACAAAGCTTCATATGGTGCTATCCCAATACTAGAATGGTAACTGTTGTTATAGGAAAATTCTACCAAACTCATGTAGTTATCCCAACTACCTCCCAAATCTATAATACAAGCATGCAGCATGTCCTCTAATGTCTGAATAGTCCTCTCAGCCTGCCCATCGGTCTGAGGATGATAAACAGTACTCAAACTCAGTTTAGTTCCCAAAGCTTTCTGCAGACTCTCCCAAAATCTAGACACAAACCGCGGGTCTCTGTCAGAAACAATTTCGCTTGGTACACCATGCAACCGCAGCATAATATCAATGTACAGTTCTGACAATTTATCTAATGGAGCACCAAACCAAAAAGGAAGAAAATGTGCACTCTTCGTAAGTCTATCCATAATGACCCAAATCGCATCATTCTTCCTAACTGTCCTCGGTAGGCCAACAACAAAGTCCATGGAAATTCGATCCTACTTCCACTCAGGCACTTCTAATGAGTGTAGCAATCCACCAGGCTTTTGGTGCTCGGCCTTTACTTGTTGACAGATCAAACACTTAGCCACAAGCTCAGCAATATCTCGCTTCATGTCACTCCACCAAAAGCAGCTTCTCAGGTCTCGATACATCTTCGTGCCTCCATGATGTACCAAAAAGCGGGATCTATGTGCTTCTTCCATAATATCCCTCTTAATTGTCGGATCATCAGGTACACATAACCTATCTCTAAAGTACAATGCTCCGTCACCACGCAGCATGAAATCTGTAGATTCTCCATTGGTCACCTTACTTTTCATCTTCATAAAAAACGGGTCATGTTGCTGCATAGTCTTGATCTTTTCCAGTAATGACGGCTGTGCAACCAGATTGGCTAAAACACTGCCCTTTTTATCATGAATGCCCACTTCAATTTGCATTTCCTCCAAGTCTCTAAGTAGCTTAGGCTGGGAAGTGATCAAGGCAGCTAAATTGCCCGCTGATTTCCTGCTCAGTTCATCTGCAACTACATTTGCTTTTCCAGGATGGTAATTAATGGTCACATCATAGTCTTTAATCAATTCCAACCATCTCCTCTGCCTCAAGTTCAACTCTTTCTAAGTAAACAAGTATTTCAAGCTTTTGTGGTCTGTATAAATCTGGCAAGGTCCTCCATAAAGGTAATGTCTCCAAATCTTCACAGCAAATATCACTGCTGCTAACTCTAGGTCGTGCGTTGGATAATTCTTTTCATGTGGGTTTAATTGTCGGGACGCATAGGCTATCACCCTCTCATTCTACATCAGTACACAACCTAGCCCTTTCTTTGAAGCGTCACTGTAAATGACAAAGTTACCCTCATTAGTAGGTAATGCAAGTATAGGGGCAGACACTAACCTCTTTTTCATCTCCTAAAAGCTTCTTTCACACTCATCTGTCCACACGAACTTCACTTCTTTTTGAGTCAATCGGGTGAGAGGAATTGCAATTTTCGAAAATCCCTCATTGAATCTTTTATAGTAACCAGCCAGTCCCAAGAAGCTTCTAATCTCTGTTGCAGTTGTGGGGGGATTCCACTCCAATACCGCTTCAACTTTTCTTGGATCCACTGAGATCCCATCTTTGGATATCACATGGCCTAAGAATGCCACTCTGTCAAGCCAAAACTCACACTTACTCAACTTGGCATACAATTGATGCTCTTGTAGGGTTTGCAATACCATTTTCAGATGTTCTTCGTGCTCCTTCCTACTCTTAGAGTAGATTAGTATGTCATCGATGAATACAACAACAAATCGATCCAGGTACTGTCGAAACACCCTGTTCATCAAATCCATGAAAGCAGCAGGTGCATTCGTTAGCCCAAACGGCATAACTAAGAATTCATAATGGCCATACCTGGTTCGAAAAGCAGTCTTAGCCACATCCTTCTCTTTGATCTTTAGTTGATGATAACTAGATCGTAGGTCAATCTTAGAAAAGACCTTTGCACCTTGAAGTTGATCAAACATGTCATCAATTCGGGGCAAGGGATACTTATTCTTAACCGTCACATTGTTCAGTTCTCTGTAGTCAATGCATAACCTCATACTGCCATCCTTCTTCTTCGCAAACAATACTGGAGCGCCCCAAGGTAAGACAATAGGTCGGATGAAGCCTTTATCTAACAATTCCTGGAGTTACACCTTCAATTCTCGTAGTTCAGAAGGAGCCATTCTATAAGGGGCTTCGGATATGAGTCCACTGCCAGGTACTAGATCAATTTCAAACTCGATTTCCCTCCTTGGAGGCAAACCATGCAGGTCCTCTGGAAAGACCGCAGGAAATTCCCTGACAATGGGAATGTCATCTAACTTCACGTCGTCCCTTCTACTATCAAATACGTGGCAAAGGAATCCTCGACATTCCTTCCTCAAGGACCTCCTAGCAATTAGGGCTGAAATCATCCTACTAGAAGTCTTAGAGTCTTCACTTCCCATAGGAGGATATAACCCGTTCCCATGATAAGCAAACTCTGGTTGGTTAGGAATTTGAAATACAACCCTTTTTTCAAAACAGTCCAAATGTGCGTGATAAGAAGACAGCCAATTGATCCCTAGAGTCACATCAAAATCCTCCACATCTAGGAGTACTAGGTCCGCCACTAACTCCATATCACCTATTCTAATAACACAATTTTCACACACAAGATCAGCAAGCACATCATACCCCAGCGGGTTTGCCACACAAAAGGGCACATCTAGTAGTTTCGGCTCACAAGTAAACTTAGGGGCAAATTTCTTAGCCACAAAATAGTGAGAGGCCCCGATGTCAAATAATACATGCGCACTAGTAGAATTAATAGGAAGGGTACCTGTCACCACACGGTCACTAGCAGTCTCGTCCTTTTGAATCATAGCAAACATTCTGGCATTACCCCGAGGTCCCTGTCTATCCTCACTGCCTCTATTCTTAGAACCATCCTTGAGGGGACAATCACGAGCTATGTGTCCCTTCTCTTTACACTCAAAGCACACCCCTAACTTTCTGTAGCCCTCACCGGAATGGTCCTTGCCACAATGCTCGCATTTTCTGAACCTAGTGGTTGAGCTCCCCAGATTCTTCGTAAGAAACTTTTTGCCATTGCCTCCTGATCGGTTGGGCTTCCCTCCTTGACACTTACCATCTGGTAACTTTTTCCTAGCAGCATGCTCTTGTTCTTCCAACCTTAGATCTGCTTCCACCTTCAATGCACGTACAAGGACCTCCTTGTATTCCTTGAAAATGATACTTGATAGATGCCTTCTAATGCGAGGAAGCAGTCCCCTTTCAAGCCTGTTCGCTTTACTAGTCTCAGACGCCATGATGCTTGGGCTGAAATGTCCCACTTCATGGAATTTATTGGCATGCTGCAATACTGTCATCTGTTCTCCCTGTTTTATCTCGTAGAATTCACTTTCCTTCGTCATTCTGAGTGCTTCAGGGAAGAACTGGTTGTAGAAGACCTCCTAAAACTCTACCCAATCCAACGGCCCAGTGGCATTCTGGTATGCTACCTTGATTGTAGCCCACAAGAACTCCGCATTCCCCTTAAGAAAAGGGGTGGCTGCTCCAACCTTATCATCATCGGCAATTGACATTGCCTCGAACAAGGTCTCCATCTCCCGTATCCATTTTTCAGCTTCTAGAGGTTCATCTACTCCTTCAAAACTTGGGGCCCTCAACTTTGACAACCTTTCAAAGGGTGTCTCTTCAACGCGTCGAGTGAGAGAAAGTACAGCCTGGATTTGTTGTTGATGTTGCAAGAGGTTAACCATGAGCTGGTGCATTGTTGCAACATCAAACTGATTAGAGGAACCACCCGAGGTCTGACGGTTTTGACCAGTGGACCTATTTAGCAGCTGAACACGTTCCTCATTAAGGTGCTCCTCATCTATATCCTTCTCTGATTTACTAAGGTGTTCCTCGACCGGGGGTGGAACCCTGCTCTTTCCCTTCAGGGTTCTCTTTCTCTTTAAGGATGCTGGTATTTTACTCTTGTCACCCATCTTCACCTGAACCCAGATCCCATAAGAAACAAATTATTTATTGATTTTTTTAATATAGTTGAAGCTACCAGTTCAAATAGCCAACTATGTTTTCTCAGCATCGAAAATTCTGTTCCTTAATAATTAATAACCTAAGTTCTCATCTTAATACCTAAAAATTTTTTTTTTTTTCCAAGATTCATAACCTAGGCTTTGATACCACTTTATGTAACGCCCCCAAACGATAAACCGAATAGGCTTAAGTTAAGAGGACGCTACACGGTCGTACTACAATAAATCCCCTCATCATAGCACGAAGCCCAAAATCTTTCTCTGAGAATTTGTCAAAATTCCATAAATTTTGCCAACATATAAGACCTCAAGTCCAAATACATTGATACTAACATTTTAAAACTAATAGTGCGGAAGCTCAAATTACAATATCTCAAACGGTCTATAATATCCCACTACAAAACTATCAAATAATTAAACTACAAAAATAGGCTAAATTCCGAAACAGAGAGTCGCTGCATCATCCTCATTCCTCTAGAATTTGCCACAAGCTACTAATCTGAAAGATAAATTAATAGGGTGAGCAAACAACGGCTCAGCAAGTATACCATACACCCTACCCGAATCAGGCATATTATTTAAATGAATAAAACTCCAACCAAAGCAAGTAAAATCAATTTCGAAATCATGTTGAGGTAGCACCAAACCAATACTTTATAATTTAACTTATTTCACAAGAGCTCACTTTGGTAAAACTCACAGACGAAACGAAAACTACGGCCGGTATTATTCCTGCGACAGGGTCACAATCGACGTTCACATTTCACAAATTCGAACCAGTTCTAAGTCGACAGATCCAATAGGATCGAACATAGATCTATGTGCCGGTATTATTCCCGCAATAGGGTCACGGATTGACTTTCACATTTCACATTTTGCATTTTATCGTCGATAAACCCCGGAGGGTCAACGTAGTTATCTGTAAGCTCTTCCCATAAAATCTTTTGATTCAAATAGCAAGTTCACAATAGTTTCTTTCGCATACTCACAAGTATAATTCCTTTCAAGATTCACTTGTTTAAACATCAATTCAACATATAAATCAATACAATTCAAACTACATTTTAACACATCAAACAATAGTAGGAATCACATATTTAAACAACAAATCAACGTATAAATCGGTACATGTTAAATCAAAAGAGTATAAATCACACAATTAGCCAATTATATATATGCCTGAACCTATTTTAACAAAATAATAAACTATTCAAATATAAGTCTCACATATAAACCCTTAAAAATCAGATTTTTCGTATATAAACAAGTAGGGGGAGTGGTATACTTACCGTTTCTAGCGTTAATCCAAAAGTCGAACTCCTATTATGGGTTAGCGTCAGATCCTATCAAGCTAGAACCGGAATTTAGGATTTGCAGAAAAAAGAGTGAGAGAGAGAGAACGAGAGAGAGAGAGAGACGAAAGCGAGAGAGAGAGAGGCGCAGGGGAGAGGGAGAGAAAGAGGGTTTTGGGGTTTTGGGAGGGGGTCTTCACGGCCCCCTTTCCTTTCCTTTTTTTTTTTCTGTTATATATATATATATCTTTACCTATTTTAATTACTTTATTACTACTAATGGACCCTTTTATGATAATTAATTCATTAATTCATTTATAATCCAATCGAAATAATAGCGAATTTTAATCATATTATAATACCTAGCCTAATTTAATTAGAATGGGTATTACATCAGCTTGGTCATAGGTGCAAATCTCAAGCATTAATGTTTGCTAAAGGGTCCCGTGCTGAAGCTGATTCTTGCAGTGACCAATCAGATGCAGTACGGGACAGTGTTGGTCATACTTCACAAGAGGAATTGAGTGATGATGAAGTGGAGATATCAATGAAGGCTTTAATCGGTAGTGGAGCTCATAACACTATCAAAATCCGAGGCAGGGCTGGATAACACTCTATCATTGTCCTTATTGATAGTGGGAGTACTCATAGTTTCGTTGATCAATGTTGATTAAGAAGGTTAAGCATGAGGTGACAAAGACTCATCCCTTGGCGGTGATGGTGGCTGATGGCAACTCCTTGACACCTCAAAACAAGTGCTGAGAATTCCCATGGTCTATGCAATATCATCAATTCACCTTTGATTTCAGAGTTCTTCCTTTGGGAGTTTGCGATACGGTGCTTGGGGTGGATTGGATGAGAACCTTCATCCCGGTTGTGTTTGATTTTGATAAGATGACTGTGGCATTTGAGGTTCATGGCACCAAAGTATCCTTGAAAGGCATATCAGAGGAAGCTCAACTCAAGTTGATTGATGGAAAACGTGTGCAAGATGGAATCAAGAAGAAGGTAATACAATGGATTGGGCATTTGTTCATGTTATCTTCGATAGAGTTGCAGCAGGACCTACAACCAGAGGTACAATCCTTAGTGGATGAATTTGGGGACATTTTTGATCAGCCTAAGAGTCTTCCTCCTCAAAGGAGTGTGGACCATGCCATTCCCTTGCGTGCAAATGCTGATCCGGTGAAGATTAGACCTTATCGGTATGCTCACGGCCAAAAGACGGATATAGAGAGGCAAGTTGAGGAACTTCTTCACATGAGTTTCATTAGACCAAGCCATAGTCCTTTTGCATCACCTGTGATCCTCGGGAAGAAGAAAGATGGCTCGGCTAGAATGTGCATTGATTACCGTTGATTGAATGCTCTCACAGTGAAGGATAAGTTTCCCATCCCGGTCATAGATGATTTGCTTGACGAGCTACATGGAGCATGCTTCTTTTCAAAGCTTGATTTGAGGCAAGGGTATCATCAAATCAGGGTCCTCGAGCCAGATATCTAGAAGATAGCTTTTCAGACTCATCATGGACATTTTGAGTTTGTTGTTATGCCTTTCGGCTTAACAAATGCTCCGGCCACTTTTCAAGCAGCCATGAATGACGTTTTCAAGCCTTTTCTGAGGAAGTCAGTGCTCATTTTCTTCGATGTCATACTGATTTACAGCTCAACATATGAAGCTCATCTCGCTTACCTCAGACAAGTCTTTGTAGTGATGCGGCAACACAAGTTCTTTGCCAAATTGTCCAAATGTTCGTTTGCTCAAAATAAGGTTGAGTATTTAGGTCATGTCATCTCACAAAAGGGAGTTTCTACCGATCCTAATAAGATCCGTGCAATGCAAGATTGGCCAATTCCGATCACCTTGAAGCAATTGAGAGGTTTTTTGTGATTGACCGGGTATTATAGAAAATTCATTAAGGGTTTTGGTTCTATTGCCAAACCTTGAACTCTTGAAGAAGGATGCTTTTGCATCGAATGAGAGATCTCAAGCTGCATTTGAAGCTCTTAAAGCCGCAATGTGTGCTGCTCCGGTATTGGCAATGCCAAACTTCACCAAAAGCTTTGTTTTGGAGACCGATGCAAATGGTACTGGTATTGGGGCTGTTCTTTCTCACTGTGGAAGGCCTATTGCTTACTTGAGTCAAGCTCTTAGTCCCAAGCATCAAGCTATGTCAACCTATGAGAAAGAGTATCTAGCAATTCTCTTAGCCGTGGAGAAATGGAGGCATCACTTGGAGGGTCACAAGTTCATCATTCGAACGGATCACCAAAGCCTCAAGCATCTCCTTGAGCAAAATATTGTGTCAAGAATTCAAAAGAAAGGTCTCATGAAGATGCTTGGCCTTGATTATGGCATTGCGTACCGAAGAGGCAAAGACAATGCTGCAGCCAATGCTTTGTCTAGGAAGTTTAAAGACATTGAAGTTGGGTACTGCATTGCTACTACCGTGGTGATTCCTTCATGGATGGAAAAGCTTTATAAGTCATATAAGGGTGATCCATTTGCACAAGAAAGTGTTGTTGCTGTCCTTGTGAATGATGCAGAAAGGGATACAACAGAATCTGAAGTTTCAGTGCAGAGGGGGCTGATTCAAGTTCACGGCAAGCTCTATGTGGGATCTGCTACTGAATTGAGAAATCAGATCATGCATGCTTCCCATGATGCAGCTTGGGGAGGCCATGCCTGTGTAGAAGGCACATATCAAAGAATTAAAGTGTACTTTACATGGCCAAGCATGAAAAAAGAAGTGAGAATGTGAAGGCTTGTGAAGTATGTCAACAAACGAAGTTGGGAGATCATCGTTACAATGGTCTACTTCAACCACTTCCTATTCCGGATGGAGCATGGATTAATATTAGCATGGATTTAATCCAGGGATTACTGAGGTCTGAAGGCAAGGAGGTTATATGGGTAGTGGTGGATCGTTTCGCCAAGTATAGCCATTTCATTGCTCTTGCTCGATCCGTTACCTCTGAAAAATTAGCAAGAATCTTCCTCGACAACATTTACAAATTACATGGATTGCCTCAATCCATTGTGTCAGATCAAGACAAGATTTTCACAAGCACATTTTGGAGGGAGTTGTTCAAGTTGATGGGTACCACATTGGCACATAGTTCCTCTTATCATCCTCAAACGGATGGCCAAACCGAACGTGCCAACCAATGTGTGGAGCAATACCTTCAGAGTATGGTTTTCTTAAGGCCCAAGGAGTGGAATCATTAGCTTTCCTTGGCGGAGTTTTGGTTCAACACTCACTTCCATACATCAATTGGCACTTCACGCTTCCAAGCTTTGTATGGTTATTCTCCTCCTTCACCCATGCTGCTGCAACAACCGAGGGAGAGTGATTCTACGGCAACAGATTTAGTGCAGCAGAGGAGACATTTTATGCAAGTGCTTAAGGATAATCTCCAACAAGCTCCGGCACGAATGAAATTTTATGCCGACAAAAAGAGGGTAGACAAAAACTATGAAGTTGGAGACATGGTCTACCTTAAATTACAACCGTATAGACAGTCTTCCTTGGCTGTCAGGCGTTATGTCAAGCTAAGTGCTCGTTTCTTTGGCCCATACTAAATCTTGGAGAAAGTTGGCAATGTTGCATATAAGCTTGGCTGACCTTCGCATTCATACATTCACCCCGTGTTCCATGTGTCCCTACTTAAAAAGCAGGTCAAGAGAGGTGCTGCAGCTGCTCGAGATCCACCTGTTGCTGAGTCTAATGGTTTGCTGTTGCTTCAACCGGCTGCTGTTAAGGCTCATAGGGTGCTGCAGACCGACAATGGAGGTGTACCGGAGGCATTGGTGACTTGGAGCAACTTGAACAAGGGCTTTATGACTTGGAAAGATTGCAAATTCATGAAGAGCCAATTTCCAAATTTCACTTCTTGAGGACAAGAAGTTTCTCAAGAGGGAGGGAATGTTATGAATTGGCAAATTTTAATTGTAATTTCTGGTTGTAATTGTTGATAAGTGTTTCATTGTTGAGTTGTTAGATTTTAAAAGTCGGTTGGGTAGCATTTAGGCGCCAAAAGCGGTTAAAAGGTGTTACGGGGTCCATTTTGGGGGTTTTGCTGCAGATTTGGTGGGAAAGGCTGTTAGATGGGTTAGTTTGAATTTGTCTTGATGCAATGTGCCCAAATGTGTATAAATAGGGTCCTAAGCATATAATTCAATCATCCAATTAATAAAAATCAGAATTCCTTTTGGAATTACTCTCTTTTCTCATCTCCTTCTCTATTTCTCATCCCCTTTCACTTCTTTGCTCATCTCAACTCTTTCTTCTACAAGGTTAGACTTCTAATTTCAAATTGGAAGCTAAAAGATTGTTTTAATTATAATTTCTCATGAGAAACGGCGGATTTACCTTAGACCAAGCCTGCCCTAAATATATAAGTGTAGTTATTGAATTTTTTATTTTATGCGCATGCAATCATTATAATGGCTAATTATGCCCACCGTTAAAGTTAACAATTTTATCTATGCAATTAGTTTATATTTCACTAATTACCATTTAATTGTCTTAAATTTCAAATATTTGTTATTTAATATATATGTACGTAATAAAATATGTTAATGTTTAAAGTTTCTATTATTTCGGTATTTCTATCTAAATTTCGTGATAATTTTTGAAAAACTACAAAATTTCTGCAAAAAATCTATGCTGAAAAGTGTTGAGATGATATATGATTACTACAATTTAAATGCCTTACGTCCACTTTTTCAACAAAAACCTGCATTGTAATTTAGTTGAAATTTATAGAACTTTGACGAATGGTACTTATATGGTGCCAAAATCATGTCATGCTGATACTTTTGAAAAAAATTTACTATTTTTTGGCATTAAATACCTATATGTTTTAAGAAATCAAGTACCTCGTTAGCATTTTGTAACAAAAATTTATCAAATTTTAGCAGTGGTACCTCGAAGATAAAACTTCTAATATTTATGTCAATGGTCTATGTGATTTATCTACTATATCACTTTCGTTATTTTGCTTTTAGTTTCATCAATTTCATTCCAACACGGACAGATGTGTTTCTCATTCAAATTGTAGGTTTTTTCTATTCATTTTGTAGTAGAGGCATTTTATAATCAAGCCCATTGTCACTTAAAATTCAAGATCCGCCACTACTTTATCGTTATGTAATACAGGGGTTGATCGATAACATGATAATAATTTGGAAATTATTGAATATTTATACTTAGTTCTACAATGCACTAATGTTTATTTAGTGAAATTAAATATTACTAAATGATAGTCAATGTTAACAAGTGTTAGTAATTAGATTTGAACCATTTCATGATAGAATTAAATTGTCTCCGAGGTTTCTTTCCAAGCCTCTAATAATTCACTAATTAAAAAATAGTTAAGATGAATTCATGAGGTTAATTACTTATTCATTAGATAAATATATTCATTTTTTTTGGTAGAATTCACTAGATTAATTATTTGTTTCTTAGATGAATAAATTTATTTTACAAATAATAATGTGATAAATTTATACATGTCCGAAATAAAAAAAAGGGAATCGCGTGAATAGCCCTGTTGAATTTGCACCTTGCATGCACGCCCAATCACTGCGCAGCACTTCTCACATGATACAAGTCAAAAATTGGGCAAATAGTAGAATCCCACATAGATGGGTTAGAAGAGAAAATACAATTTTATATACCAAAGAAGCTACTCAACCTGTTGCCAATGGATTTTGGGATGTAACCTCCTTTGATATATAACAATCGTATCAGAGTTATTGATCCTCAGATTGACTCGAAGGAGCTCGACTTGGTGTGGTGATGAACTGTGCTTTGGAGTCCTGCGTGGTCCGGTATGAGACGGACTGTGCTTAATGACCGTGCTTGACATGCCACACCTAATGTGCTCAAGTTTCGAAAAGGGCAACTTAGGAAAGGGCTACTTGTAGTAGAGTGAATCCATTTCATAAGAAAAAAGGCTACATACTCAGAGTGATAATACCTAGAGTGAAGCCATTGAGGATGACGGTTGCGAAGCGTGGGGGTTTGATACAAGTCAAATTGGGCAAAAAGTAGAAACCCATATAGATGGGTTAGAAGAGAATTACCAAAATTCTCTGTAAAATTTGATTTTTCAAAAAATTAGAAGGGAAGAATTTCTTATGAATTTTCTCCTCTTAAATATCTGTTTTCAAGCCAACACTATGGGTCTCAGGAGATTATTGTGGAGAAGGTATCATAGTCTCATTAATTCTTTCAGAGCAACATTTGTGGTCTACATTCCAGGTGTTCCGGATTCTTTTCTTTGTGGCTTTCCTTTAACTTTCGCTTTTCTATTTATGCTTTCATTTTCTTGTTTATTATGCTCGATATTCTATATTGTTATAAATATATGACTTTGGAGATCCTTAGATTTAGAATTACAAATTTTGAATATATCTGCTACGCCACTAATTCTAATTTTTTGAGATTATTTTTGAAATATTTTTCAACAATTGGTATTACAGTCAACCTCTAATTATATTAATAACTAATTTTATTCATAATAGGCATGATGTTAATGTTAAGAAAAATAAAAGTCATAAATGGAATTGCAAATGATCGAAATTGAGAATTTTGTTAAATGAAAGAATATTTGAATATTGTTACTAAAAGATTTTAATAATGAGATTGCCTATTCATCAAAATTTTAAATTATAACTATGATGAATTTTAAATGAATTTGAGAAAGTATATTTTTAAATCAAGTTTAAAGGGATTAGATACTCAAATTTGTTGAAAAGATTTAGATATATGCATAATTTTAGGATAAAAATCTAATATGATCAGATTTCGAATGAATATGCAAAAATATTTTTACATAATCCAACATTATATATCTAATAAAATTAAATATTTGGATTTATTTTATTCCAATGGAATTAGAAATTTTTTTTTCCTCCTAGGGTTGCTGCTGATATCAGTGGAAATTTTTTTTAAAGATTTTGTAGAATAAATAAATAAATAAATTATTAGGTTGAGATTCTAATAAGGAGTATATGATAATTATTTCCAAAAAATTGTTTAGACATATATTTAATTATTCCAGACTTTTAAGACTATAGGTAATATTATTCAAAATATTTTGCTAACATGGTACTTGTTAAATTTTATTAGGAGGGAGAATTTTATAAAATTAGAAGGTCAATTATGTCAATTTTATAAAATATTTGATTTCATTGGGTAGGAGAACTTTTTCTTCAAATAGATCTAATAAGATTAGAAATTCAAATATTGAATTGTTTGGGAAAATTTTTTTTCATAAAATATCTAATAAGATTAGAGTTATGAAGGTTGAAAATTTTAGCAAAACTAATGTAATTATGACATTATTTAATGGTTAAACAAAATTTAAATATAATTCTAATTATGATTATGAGATAATCAAATATAAAAAAAATGATCTACCATTTTAAATTTTCAAATGAGATAATTGTTTTCAGATGGGTTTACTAAGATTAGAAATTAAATATTTGAATTACATGAATGAAAAATTCTCATAAAATATCTAATAAGATTAGACTTAAATAGGACGGATAATTAAGCGCCTAATGGGCATTGGTTTATTGTTAAATAAAATTTGATATATGATTCTAATAGTGATAATGCAATAATCAAACATGAAAGAAAGATCTACCATTTAAAAATTTCATGTGCAAACAAGGTTCAGGAGTTTAATCCTCACGGCTTCCATTGCTAGTCTGATAGTATAGAAGATAAGCACTACTCCCCAAAGAGGGCATTTCTTTACAGAATATAGGGTTAGACTTCTTTATGAGAGATTGAGATACAAGAAAATG
This sequence comes from Simmondsia chinensis, assembly GCA_018398585.1. Taxonomy (NCBI): domain Eukaryota; kingdom Viridiplantae; phylum Streptophyta; class Magnoliopsida; order Caryophyllales; family Simmondsiaceae; genus Simmondsia; species Simmondsia chinensis. Next base: position 10,059,342 of record JAGTTD010000010.1, on the reverse strand, counting down.
GCAGTGAACATGCTGCCATGGAGTATTTGTCGACTCATGACAATATATAAGCAATTGTATACACTTGACGATGATAGTATGCTGGCCTCCTAGGGAGCATTACAATATTATCCTAGAGGCTAAGATAGAAACAATGAGTTAATTATATTTAGAAAACATATTAATTGAAAATAGTTTTCACCTTGCTTATAACACCATACGACACCACCACTGGGAAGCAACGGATCGATTAGTTTGGTTATCATTGCACATACAGAGAATGATTAAGTAGAATCCATTCTTTGTTTGTGTGCTAAAGTTTAATTGAAAAGTTCACCAGACTCACTACATCAAGTGGGAGTGAACTTCTATAAATAAATGCTCATGACCCCATTACCGATCTAACAGTACAGTAGGTGGTCGTTACTCCCCGAGGAGGGCATTCATTTGCAGTATGCAAGGTTAAAACTCTTATAGATAGATTGAAATGCAGGAAATTAGGTATGACCACGCTGCCATGGAGTACTTTCTAGACATGTATGAATGTCTAGGCAGTTGTACGCTTAACTAGGGTGCTACATTAGCATTCCCGAGGAGCTTCGTTGTATGACCTTAGGGGCAAAGGGAAGCATAGCATGATGCATTAATTATGTTTAGTAAGAGTTTATAAGAAAATATATTATTTGAGAAATGTTCTTGCCCCACTGATATCTCGATTCGGCCCCACCGTCGGCGAGTGTTGGGTAGTTTGGTTGGGTCACCAGGGCTTGCATATAAGTATGGGATTACTTCATACTTTAATTATTTGCTAAAATTGAGAAAACGTACATATCTGTGCTACATGACCTATTTAAAATTTTCATTTTAGACTGTTTGTTATGTTTTATAATACATTGCAATCAATACAAATATACATTAGGGTTATTTACGCTAAAGGTCCCTGTACTTTGTCAATTGTGCCAATTTAGTCCTTATACTTTTAATTATGTCAATTTAGTCTCTATACAATTCAAAATGTGTCAATTTGGTTCTTAGAGAGAATTTTATGCGAAGTCTTTTAATAAAATTTTTAATGGTTTAGTCTCGATTTGGGTCAAATTGAGTAAACTGATGAAGTTACCAAAGAGGGCACCAACACGCAGTCACCAGATCCCATTAGAACTCCGAAGTTAAGTGTGCATGGGCGAGAGTAGTACCAGAATGGGTGACCTCTTGGGAAGTCCTCACTCTTAGATTGGGGGCACTGGGAAATAGCCTCTCTTCAGGTTAACACCCTGAAGGGGGAAGGCTGCGTACATCTGCCCCCCCAGCCCCTGCGTAGGTGGGAGCCCTTGAGGCACTCGGTATGTTTCTTTTTTCCTTTGAGTAAACGGATGAAGTTATAATAAGCCACTTGCATCTAACATAATTTTTTCGTTCAAAATTAAGACATTAACTCAACTTAAATTTGACCAAAGGACTAAATTGACACATTTTGAATTGTTTAGGGACTAAAATGACACAATTAAAAATGCAAAGACCAAATTGACATAATAGGTAAAGTTTATAGACCATTGGCGTAAATAACCCTATATATTATTTGTTTGTGCTGTTATGTTCATGAAAAAAGAATTCATTTGTCATAGTATATACCTGGGCTGGTCCATGCCCAAAGTTGTCTAGTTTACCACTAACATATATAATAAGTTGAAAGAACATTTAGATCGTTTCGCACAACTAATGAGTTAGTCCGATGTAAGATTCAGACATTAGATGTCAAATGTATTTTACTATTAGATACTTGAAAATGTCAGTTGCAGTACAGATGCTCAGACATTTAAAAGAAATGTTTAGCTGTCTAAACAGGTAGCATGAGATCAACTTTTGAGAAATATGATTTATATCTCTTAGTACATGAGGAGCACTAATCTATGCCTATAGTTTTGTAGTTTGTGGCTAAAAATGTCTATTAAGTTGAAAGAACGTTTGGAACATTTGATTGGACTAATGAGTGAGTTAGATGGATGATCCGGACATTAGGTGTCAAATGTGCTTTAATATTAGATACTTGAAATGTTAACTATAGAAGCGATGCTCAAACATTTGAAAGAAATATTTAGTGAGTTGATTAGATAGCATGAGAGCAGCATATGAGAAAGATGATTAACACTTGATCAGAGTTAAGTGAATTTAGTTTAAGAGCATGCCATTATGATGATAGTTTATTTAATTGAACTAGAATTATTGACGCAAACATTGATAGTCAATCTCAACATGGTAAGATCTTGACTTGCCCATTGAGGCCTTTCAATCAATTCAAGATGGATGCATCGAATTAATTCAAATTACTCATCCGAACTAATGAAGGAACAGTTTGAGAGGAAAGGTGTCAAGAGAACAAAGGGAATAGTGTACTTAATATAGCATATGTCTCAAGACATTAGGAACCTCTAAAGGATAAATTAAAACATAAGTCAATGAGGTTTTGACTCTTTATAAAAGTTTGGGACATTAGTACTTCAAGGGAATTACGTAGGTACTTAGCTGCTATTTATTCCAACACTGGTGAGCCAACAAGACAAGATATTGGATATATTTTCCGCTTTAGTGGTGATTGGTTCATGGCCCACTCTTCTCGTGGTGAGTGGATCACAGATCCAGTAATCATATTGCAAGGTATTGCAAAATTATAAAGCAAACCAAGAAGTTTTTTAAATGGCATGACTTGAAGGTGGTACAAGCTCTTCAGTAGGGGGCACCAAGAGATAGTGGTTTTAGTAATATAATTATTCAGTAACTATCTTAATGTATCTGTTTTCTTAGGGGCTTGATTTCTATTTACTGTTTGCTTTTAAAAATGTTTTCAGTTATTTTTCAAAGATAGACTTACCCTTAGGTAAATCAAATGTTTATTTGAAGAGGGTATGTTGGTAGATAATCTTCTAATATCAAAACTTGGTTAGTGGCCATTCTTCATCTAATACAAGCAAGGTTGTGGAACTACGTAAAAGAAGAATTTCCTGAAATAGATATAAGCTTTTAAGTGGCACTTGATCTTAAAATAAATCTAATGTGCTTTAAAGACTTGTCTGAGATGGTCTTATAGGTTCACTGGATTGAAAATGATAACTTGTCTGTGAATCACATTTGAATAAATGATGACTGTGAGAGTCTTTAAGATTAAAGGCCATAGAGCCACTAAGAAGTTTGAACATGTTGAAAAAATATTTCAACACTATTATATGTTCGAGGAAGGGAAAGCTGTGAGCATTTCATAAAAGTTTATGAATGACTACTCAATGAGTTGGTATACATACCTATGTGGGCTAAAGTTTGAATCCTTTGAAATGTTAAAAGAATTTAAGACTAATATCGGGATCAACTAGGCAGAAATATCAGAATCCCTTTAATAAGATTGAAGTGGGGGCTTTTTAGGATTGTTTTTACCTTTCCTTATTACAAAGTGCTGTAAAATGATTAATGATGTGTTATTGACAATGGTTAAATTCATATGATGAGTTAAGTTAAGTGGATCGAGGGCTGAGGTTGATGTTCGTGTTGGGCCGCATGTCGCTGGTCTTCCATCCTCCACTTGGCCCTCTTTGCCGTCTTCTAGTGGGCCTTCTTGTGGGGCTTGGACCCCCCTTGCTGCATGGCGGGCTCGGTCCCGTGCGAGGCCCGTAGGCCTAGTACCGGGGTTGAGCCCAACTCATCCCCTTGCCCAGCGCTCGTGCACTGGGCCGGCTGAGGCTTGTAGGGCTTTGACCTCCCTCGAGCCAATTCGGCTTGGGGTTTCTCCTGCTCAGCCTAGTTTTTCAGATGATCGGGAAGATGACCGTTTCGGGCTCTCAGAGTTTTGGGTCGATGCTGAGTTGTCAGGAGGATTTGAGTCGAGCTTTGTTTCCAAGTGAGATTGCGGATGCACAAGACCACCTACTGGGGATTCTAGAGCCTGATTCTTATGGCCTGAACTTGGAGGCATGTATTCCAAGTAACTGCTCTGTGAGTCCTAGTGGCCGTGACACATTTTCTGACTCTATGGACTCTGCTTCTTCTATTGGGCCTGAAGAGAGATCTACGGTTCAGCCTTAGGTTGATTGTCAAGTGACTCGAGCGGCTTCGAAGAAGCAGGCTCAAGCAAACAACGAGAAGTCGAAGGGCAAGAAGAAATCATGAATCAAGTTGAGGATTGCTTGGTGTTTGTTCGCTTTGTTTTTCTCTTGTTTTCCCTGTTTAGATTTGTATTTAGGAATTTTGTTTGATGTTGCTTTGTAGTTCTTCTTTGTTGCTTTTGCTTGTTTCTTTCCTTTCTGGATTTTCTTGTTGGCTTTGGCCTTGTTGGGGTCTGCCCCATGTGCATCATGAAGAACATCTTGTACGATTTTTTTGATATATACAATCACTGACTTATCAAAAAAAAAAAAAATATGATGAGTTAAGCCTGCACATCAAAAGGTTTGATATGTAGAAGTTTTTAATAAGTAACCTAAAAGTAGAGTAGTTAGCTTGTGTTAGATAAAATTATAGTATGAGATGCTGTGTCTTAGCAATATGATACAACTAAGTATTTGGTTGACATATTTGACGTCCTTAGCCAGTTTTAGTGTTGCACTTGGTACATGTGAGCCTTGGTGTAGTGGGAGGATTATCACAACACGAGACGGATACATGCCGTCATCCCTAGGTGTTAGATAAAATAGTGATACGATCCTCTAGACTACAGTAAAGCCCTCAAGAATATTGATGCAAACCAATGTTTCTTGGCAATAAAAGCTAAGTTAGAACAAATGTATTTTTATTAAGTTTGAAAACTCAGAGAGGGGCCAAAATATTTGAAGTCCATTAGATTAAATCTGAATGGGTCTAAAGGAGCAAAGAGATGAATGAACGCGAAGGTAAAGACTTTCAATTCTAGGTTAATGGCACTGTGTTAAATCCCTACCAGAAAGAATCGTTTTTAATGATACCATCTAGCCACAAGCTATGCTAGTGTCATAATGGATGCTCTTATCCATTGTATCTCATTAGGATGAGATATGAAAGGGAAATTAGGATGACCTTTTCTGAATGGTAATCTTGATATCAATTTGACATAACCAGATGCGTTTATCACCAAGAAACAGGAGATTATAGCATGCAAACTAGCGAAGTCTCTTCATATGCTTAAATAAGAATCTTTTGCATTGAATAGTGGATTCAATTATGCTAATCAGATCCTAAGGATTTGAACCAATGGTTAGTGAATCATGTGTGTACGAGTGACATAAATAAAAAGTGGTGACTTTCTAAGTGTTGTATGTAGGTGGCATTCTATTTATTGAGAATGATGTAGAATTGTGATTAGCAATTATGATTAGATTTTTCAATTATTTCAAAATGACAGAACCAAGACTAGCACACTATTTTTAGGATCAAGCTTTGGGAAGATTCTGTGGAAGGATGTTAAGTTTGACAAAGGTTGCTTATGTTTTAAGGGTTCTAGATGTTTGACCTCAGAATTTATGTTTAACGTAGCACTAGCAGTCATTGGAAGGTTAAATGTGAAGCAATCTTGTGTTCCTCAGTTTGCCATGGAAGTCAGGTACTTGACAACTATAAAGTTATAAAGTAAACTTGTTGACTTAGAATGTTCCTTATAGAGCAAAGATTGTGAGCAAACAATGATACAGTGAGATATCAGTTTTGAATTTGTTATAGTCAATGTGTGAATAGGTCCCTAGGGGATAGTTATGTAATGTAAGGCTAATTAGGTTTAGGACAACTGAGAGATTATTTAAATAAGTGTCCTGAAAAATACAATTATTTAGTTTTATATATTAATAATGAAATTTGTTGTTTATTTAAAGTCTTATTAGGTTTTACGAGTCAAATATATATGCAATTATTTTCTAAAAGTTCCATGATATTGATGCAGTCTAAGATGGCATGTTGAATTTTGGTTTAAATGCTCAATGAGATTGAGCCATTGATAGGCTTAAATAATATTTATCATATGTCATCAAAGTAAGTTTGTAGTCAGTGATAAGTCTGGACACCCTGTCTAAGACTGTAATATGAAACTTTGGAAGACTTATCTTGGTCATGTGGATAAGGGTCCAACAGTTTCATGTTAGGTTTTGTCATTAAGATTGAAACAAAGAGTTGGACCACCTGAATTGTTCATAACTAATTCCTGCAATTAAAAAGTTGACTCCAAATCCAAAGATTGTCTCCAGTAAATGTAGTGTGTGTTACATTAATTTATTGGAAAATGAGGTCTCATTTAGTGGCCGACATCCTTTATATGAGTGATGATAGCTTTAGGTGTACTGGGAAAAAAATATTGAATATGGAACCTATGGTCTCTTTTGAGATACTAATATCCCCTTAAGTAGATTTGCAAGTGTTGAAAAATTCACAATCTTTGGCCGAAGTATTCCAAGTGATTTTTGCTGGATTGATAAACAAATTGTGTTTTGTGTCATAGAATTTTTTGGAAAGGGCAAGTCGAGAGTTTAAGTAATGAGAATGGAGGAATACAAGGATATTTGTTTTAATTATGATTTCGCTTGGTTATCTAATAAAGGGGTCGTTTGTTGACATAAGATTAATTCAAAAATTATTGAATAATTATATTTAGTTCTAGAGTATGATAATGATTATTTAGTAGAATTAAATATTACTAAAGCGTATTCAATATTATCATGGGTTGGTAATTGATTTGACCTATTTGGAGTTAGAATTGAGTTGCCTCTGAGGTTCCTCAGCAAGCACCTAATAATGCATCGGCTGAAAAATATTTAAGATGATTCCGCGAGATTATTTATTTATTCATTAGCAGAATAAACTCATTTTGCTAAATAAAATTTATTAGATAAGTTATTTATTCATAAGAGGATAAATTTATTTTATCAAATAATGTTCATGAGATTGATTTATATATGTCGGATATAAAAAAAAATAAAAGGAAATCGCGTGAACATCTTTGTTGAATCAGCACCTTGCATGGCCAATCACGACATGCCACATCATGGTTCGCTAAAGCATTATCGACGTATGGCACTTGCAGCGAATCAGTTCCCGACAGGTGTCGGGCCCTTGGCTGCCAAATCATCTATTCGCATCTAAAAGACGTGGCCAATCCTTGTGTGACATGGGGCACACATTATTTGACCAATTTGGGGTCCATGTGTAGGGTGGTAGACCAATTAGAAGTTGCCACGTGCATCTTTTAATGCGCCCAAAATATGTGTGCATTTTCTTAGCATACAATGTCATTTCTTCTGAATATAAAACATAGTTTCTATTTTCTTAATGAATCCCACGTCGACATTTGAAAAGGCTTTCTACCTGTTCGCCCATTATAAATATGGGTCTAGGCAATTAAGTTTAGTCTCCCAAAATTCTCCGAAAATTTTGAATTTTTGTGGAATTAAAAGTGAAGAATTTTTATGAAGTTTAATATCCCAAATTTCTTTTGAGTTTAGTAGCCCCGGAATGCATGGACGCCTCGCTGCATTCCTCGAGCCCAAGCAACTGTAGCATACTACATAATACTAAATCACTAAGAGAGCCTTGTTGACCAAGGTGGGTATAACCCTGTTACACCCATTTCTTAATTGGATGGTCGCGGGAACTCAAGGGTACCCTGTTGATCCCACAAGAGATGCTCAACCCCTTGGAGGCCAATGGTAGGTGCACAATCAGACATTGAACTTACCCTTTCATGACTGGTTGGTCGTCCTAATCAAACATATGATGGGACAAGCCACAGAAGGGTCAACGTGAGACATCTATAGTAAACTGCACATTTCTTGTGTGGACGGGGAGTGTGTTATCAATTTGTTAGCAATTAAGTGTGATGTAGTCGCTGCAAAAATTTTAAAAAAAAATTTGTGTAAAAGGGACTCACCGTGACTTTAGAGTGAGCCTAAATTTGGAAAGCACGTCTTTGACCTCAACCACTCAGTGTTTTCGGAGAAATGTTTTTGACATTTTGATGAATCTAACTTTGATTATACCATGAGTTCAGCTTATGCTTCAATTCATAAAGCATGGTTAAATATTTTTGTGGATTTTTAGATACTAATTGACATAAAATTAAGGAGACATGGTTTTAACTCGAGTGGTAGTTATAGTGACAGAGCAAGGCAACATACACCTTTCCTCGTGCACTTAAAAGTCAAAAATTGGGGTGGAGAGAAACTTAAGAGCTTAGCAGCCCACTTATAAGCCTGAGTCAATCAAGTTTTTAAGCATGGCACCCTTTACTTATAATAACTCAAATGAGTTTAGATCTAACAAGATTAAGGTGGGGCAAACTGTATTCAAGTCACTGGACCTAGACCAACGCATTTAAGGTCAAGCCTTAGCCGTCAAACCCCTAGTCAATGACACAAACCTAAGTTCACCTTACTTATTAAGTAATGGTCATAGTGTTAAGTCCAACGCAATTAAGGTTAAGCCTTAGCCTTTAAAGCCCTAAACTATAGCCCAAATTCTTAACTTCTTGAAACTTGGGAACGGATTAAAATGAAGAGTTCATACTTGTGGCAAGAAACACACTATTAGTGAAGAAACAAGTACAGCAAGAGCTATACTAAGCTAAGCTACATTAAGTTATGCTACTCTTAGGAAAAGAGCACAAGTTTGTGCTCAAAGAAACTTGAAGAAGTTTTATATTGAGTATATGCACTACGTTGGACTCCTATAAAGTCTCTTATTTATAGAAAAACTAAATAATTGTTGCCCCCTAATTCCATGGCATTTTCTCCCTACGTCATGGCACTAAGCTCTTTCATGCACATGAATGATCGATGAATGTGCCCTTGAATTGGTGCTTAAGGAAATTCCTTGGAGCCCACGTCTGCATTTTCAACTGAAGTCTCCTCCGGAAGCCCCAAATTCCCTTGGGTCCACCTTAGCACTGGAGTATCTAAGATTGCGCTCCAAGTAATTGCCTCGAGCTTTGAAGCCACCTGTCCTGCGGCCTTCTTTGCAATCCCTTAAGCTCGAGCTCCCTTCACTCTTCAACTATCTTGAGCCTCGAGTGGCTAGTACTCTTGTTAAGGTGATAAACGTCTTAGGGTGCTTGGATCAAAATGCTGCTATCTTAGCACTTAAAAGTCTGATTGCCCTCAAGGAGGACCCCACGTGGTCAGCACAAGGTGTTTTTTTCAAAACAGCGTCGTCCCAACTCCATCAAAACCAGGATTTCAAATTTACAACGGGTAAAACATCTGCCTACTTTGACCCTCAACGGCTAGAGGAAGCTTGACAGAACACCGTTTATCATTTGAGTTTCTTCCCGTTGTCTATAATTATGATAGTTAAGGCTAAATAAAGGACCAAGATAAATATGAGGCATCGGCCAATCAGCATTAGGTAGACTCCTCAGAAGGCACAATCAGGTAAATAGCCATGCCTAAAGTATGCTTCAATTTTATTTCTTAGATGGCTCGAATAAAGAACTAGGAGTTTTAAAATGTAAGAACTTCTCCACTAGCGCACCGAAGTTTGTGGCTCAAGTAAGAAGAAGAATAAAGATGTTCCCCGAACTCTTCCAACTATAGCCGTTTAGGCAACAGCGAAAGAAGAAGATGAAGATATAGCCCTCTCATAATAATTGAAGAAAAGAAGAGTCAGATTTCCTTAACTTGAGGTATTGGCCTTTCTTAACTGGGGCTTCACTCATAATTGTCAAAGCAGCCCCTAACTTGGCTTTGCACAACCACAGGAAGTGCCGGCTTTAGTTGTCATGGAGATACCAGATGCCTGAGCTCAAGCAATTGCACCAGAGCCCCACTAGGATACTAAATTGTTGAGCGCAATTGTTGAAGAAGTAGGAGACATGGCTACCTCTGTTATGGCGCCAATCGTAAGCTGTCCCTCTAAAGAGGTTAGCCCTTTTTTGGTAAGTTAGTGAGAAATACCATTAAAAGGTTAGCCTCACTGTTCCTTTGATCCAGGGCCTCTTGCAGGCTCCATACCTCCTTCCAGAACCCTTTGAAGAGATTTTTGAATGAATGATTTTATCATATGCATTCTCAATTCATGATGTCTAAACCATACTTGGTTCTAACATGTAACCATTATTCTGCAGAAATCCCCCTCGAGGGAGGCATCCTTTTGGCCCAGCAGAAGGGCCAGCAGAAGCTCTAGAGGAGGAAATGCTAATTTTATTTCTTACATTTCCTCAAACTATGGTTTCAAAGGGAAAAAAAGTCCCTTCAACTTTGCTTGTCTTCCAAAGTCAGGACTCAATCTAACTCCTTTTGATGTTGCCTCATTTTCAGGCTACACCGGCAAGTGTTGCTGCTTCTCTAATCTTCGGAGGAATGTTATCTTCTCTTGAGAAACTAGGATCAAGTGGAAGACTGGCCTTTCAACAATTATACCAAGTGTCCCTAAGGATCAGAGGACTGAGAGAGATCGTACACCTCTCTATTTAAACCCCGATAGAAAGGGCCACTTTCCAGGAGGCTATTTCTCTGGTGGAGTCCTAGAACGAGGATACCAAGGTGGTTCCGGTCATTGCAAGAGAACTCAATATTATGAAGGAAGTGTTTGTGAGAGTGAATCATAAGGTCCCATTACTCTTTGAGAAGAAACGTCGCTGTCAAGATGCCATTAGGCACCTGGGCCATTCCGCTAGCTTGGGTTTCCTGCTTCTTTTGTTTGAAGAACTCCAAGCAGCCCAAGAGGTCTAGAGCCAACAAGCTTAGGAGATTTAAGGCCTGGAATATGAGATTCATCGCCTAGAGGAGAGACTGAATCATCTCAACGAAGAACTGTTTTCTCTCAGACAAAAACATACCTCTCAAGACTCAATGGTTTGGGAGCTTCAAAAAGCTACCATAGAGGCCCAAAGGAACAATCAAGCTCCTAAAAAAACGCACTCTTCATAGATCAAGAGCTGAATGAAGCCACTAGCAAGCTGTCTATCATAGAGAAATTCTTAGTAAGAATTAGGACTCGACTCTTTTGATTTACTTTTGTGAAGGAGTTTTGGCTATACAAGTTATTTTCTTATATTATTTTTTTTACAAAGGTCGTGCACTCCACAATATTAATAAAATACGCATTTTTGTCAAATACGTCTCGTAGTTTGGCGGTTCACTTTTCTTCTATTTTTCTAACTTAAGGATCATGGAATTTATCCTCAAGATATTGATATTGAAACTGAGCTCATAATTTAGGGAATCTAAATTTAGGGACTTCCTTGATAGAATCAAAAATTGATGGCACATATTTCTTTAGGAGCCTTTCACTATTGGCCCTCAGGTGAGTTTATTCATCCAGGTCTTGGAGTAAGTAGGCATTACATCCGAATATCTATATGACTTTAAATGGACCTTCCCAATTTGGAGACCATTTTCCAAAGACATGACTTTTCTAGCTAATGGTAGTACCACTTTTCAGACTAAATCCCCTAAGTTATGAGACTTGGGTTTAACCTTTCTGTTGTAGGCTTTGGCCACCCTCTGCTTTTGTCTTTCTAACTTGTGAAGGGTATCAAGCGTACCTTGGTCCAAATTAGTTAGCTCATCTACTGTAGCTTACTCATACTTAAGTTCTGAAAACTTCCCTTGGTGAGCAAGTCGAATAGACTGAACGATGACTTTTACTCAGGGCTTGGCATCATGGCCATACGTTAAATGGAAAGGAGTTGTCCCGGTTGTATCATGTTTGGACATTTTGTAAGCCCAAAGAGCATCTAGTAGCAATTCATGCCAATTCCTTGGATTATTCTAAATCATTTTCTCAAAGTTAACCTTCAAAATCTTGTTTGTTGACTCTGCCTGGCCATTAGCTTGAGCGTAGTAGGGGATTGAGTTCAAGATTTATATGCTGAAACTCTTGACTTAGTCCATAGTAATGGTCTCTGGGATCCCAAACCTACATAGGATGTATTCGTTGATAAAATCAATTACATCTTGCTGATTGATGTTTCTATAAGTTTAGCCTCCACCCATTTAGTGAAACAATCAGGTGCCACAAGGACGTAACAGTGTTACTTGCTAGATGGGGGGTTTAATATCCCCTATGATGTCCATTGCCCAACCGCAAAAGGGCCATGGTTTGACAATAGAATGCATCTCGGCTACAAGGACTTGAGGCACATGACTATGCCTTTGGCATGCTCTGCACCCTTTGGCGCACTTTGTGCAGTCATCCGTCATTAATGGCCAATAATTGCCATAAAGTTGGATGAGCCAACACATTTTGTTACGAGCTAGATGGGAACCACAGATACCCTCATGGGCTTCTACCCTTACTAGCATTGCTTCGTCCAAGTCAAGGCACTTGAGATGCATTCCACTAACGTCCCTCTTATATAACTCTCTAGATTGATGGAATCTAAGAGCTCTCATTTTCATTTTCTTGGTGTTTAACATAGAATTGAGGGCTCTTAGTAATCCATTCAAGGTTCCCTCTAGTCGTCACGCTGACTTGTGACAGTTTGATTGGTTTTAAAGCAATCCAAGTGTTCACATGGTATGACTTCACTCTCAACACTGAAAGATTCAATGAATTAAATGTCATGGTCTAAAACTTTTAGTTTTGATGACCATGGTTTCTTCACACCATGTCCTGGCCAACTTGTACCCTAAAGCTAATTGAGTCAAGTCATTAGATGCCTTGTTTTGTTCTCCAGGGATATGTTCAAATTACACACCATCAAATCTGTTTAATAGTTTTTATACTAATAAAAAGTATTTGTTTACGGTATTACTTAACATTGAAATTCCCATTTCACTTTGCAATTGACCAACAACGAATCCCCTTTAATGACGACAGTAGGGATCTGCATCCCTAAGATAATCTGTAGCCAGTGATTAATGCCTCACACTCTGCCATGTTGTTGGAGCCCTTGCCAACCCAAGTAGAAGCTAATTAGGTGTTGATCCTAGTAGGGGATTCAATCACGATCCCAACTTTGGTGCTCAAATTGATCCTTGATCCATCGAAGTATAGCTTCCAAGGAACCATTTCCACCACTAGGAGTAGGTCTGGCTCGTAGCCCAAGCTAGTATGAATGTTTTGATGGTTAGCTAGAAAGCCTGCTAAGGCTTGACCCTTGACTGACTTTTGTGACACATAGACAAAATCAAATTGAAGTAAAGCAATACTCCATTATTTATTCTTCTCCTCATAAAGGGTCTATCTAGCATGTATTTTAGGACATCTATTTGAGCAACCATGTATATGGTAAATGCTAAGAAGTAATATCTCAATTTCACCGATGCATAGAACAAAGATACACACAATTTCACAATCGAGTACTTTATTTCAAATTTAGTTAAGCAACGACTAAGGTAGAACACAACTTGTTCCAATCCTTGCTCATTACCTGGTACTAGCAAACATCCAATATATTAATCAAAAGTAGAGACATAAACTTTCAAAGGTTTGCCCTGCTTTGGTGGAATCAATACTAGCGGTTTGATCATGTACTATTTGATGACCTCGAAACCTTCTTGATGTGGCTTCTCCCACTTGAAGTCCCGTTCACACTTGAGTCTCAATAATGGAGAGAAGACTTTAGTTTTTCCTATGACATTTGGAATGAAAATGTCTTAGAAAGTTAACTTGCCCCAAGAAGCATTGAAGCTTTTTTTTTTTTTTTTTTTTGTGCTCGAAGATGGTTTAACTTGTTGAATGGCCTTAGCCTTATTAAAGTCAACTTTGATGATCCTCTGCTGTACTATAAAACTAAGAAGATCTCCAGCAAGCGTGCTGAGGCGCACTTTAATGAATTACTCTTGATGTTATGAGTCATGATTCTAAGGAGTGACCCCCTCAAGTCTTGCAAGTGCTTGACTTGGGATTTTAATTTGACCATGATATTTTCTAGGAAGACTTTCCTAGTCTTGCCAATTGGGTAATGAAAGATCATGTTCATGCCCCTGTAGTAGGTGGTGCCAACGTTCTTCAAGCCGAATGGCATATCCACCCACTTAAAGGTCCATACTGACCTCAAACACTCGAATGCTATTTTTTTGGTATTCTTCGAAGCAATCATAACTTGGTAGTAACCACAATAACCATCCATAAAGGATAAGACCTCATGCCACAAGGCTGAATCAATGAGCACATTAGCAATTAGCATTGGATATTAATCCTTTAGGGAGGCTGCATTCTAATCTTTGAAATCAATATGGACTCTGATTTTACCATTTTTCTTAAGGACAAGAACAATGTGTGCCAACCATTGAACATACCTGGCCGTCTTGATATATTTGGCTTTTAAGAGTCTTTCAATTTCCTCTTTGACCAAATCAAATACTTATTTGGACATTTTTCTCTAGGCCTTAATGATGGGCCTCAAGCCTCGCTTGACAGGAATCTTATGCTCAACCACCTTCCTGTCTAGCCTAAGCATCTCTTGATAGTCCCAAGTGAAGTAGTTCTTGAACTCACGAAACAATGTCAAATACTGCTCTCTCTATGCCTCAAAAAGTAGAGCGCTCAGATAGGTAGGTCTTAGGCCCTACGTTGAGCCCAAGTCGACCTCAAGGAGGGCGTCTTGAACTTTAGCCCTCAAATCATCCATCTTGGCCAGTGCTGCTTTTAAGTCAGATAGCTCCAAATTTTTTTCTTGCGTCATTGGGACCTCAAAACCATTGAATGGCTGTGCAGTCCAATGTTAATCCTTAGCACACCAAGCCATGAGCCTTGCTATTGTTGAGTAAACGACCTCTTCGGCCGTTGTTGGCCCTAAAGCCAATATTATTGTAATTTTTATGATAACAACCATTTAGTGAGTCACGGGATTCAAATTGTTCTAATCTTGTTTTTAAGTGACTTATAAGAAAGCTAGGAACATCAAGATTAATCATGGATACGAAGCTTTCCAAAAGATGATAAATCAAGAGGAAATGAGATAAAAGCTGAAGAGAAGATTTATCCAAATTGAAGAGAACGTGATTCGAGTCCAAGCATTCTAAAATTATTTATTTTTATTGTCTAGGACTTAGGATCGGGGTATATCAATTGAGTCCAAGTCTCAACATTGAGATGTGATGCTCTCACAAAAATATTTTTGAAAAATATTTTAGAAAGTTGATTTATCAAATTTTATTTAAAAAATATTCAAGTCAAAATTAAACCAATCTAGCTTATCAATTAAAATATTTTTTAAGAATTTTACTTTGAAAAGCATGATGAAATCAAATAAAGTTAAAATTTTAATGGGTGATGATTTAGCTTGATTTATGGAACTAATCATTTTTATGATCAAAGTTAAGTGGGAAATAATTCAAAAAATTGGACAAATATAGCAATCAACCAATCAATCTTTTAACTTTGGAAATGTTATAAAAGTATCCCACCAATCAAGGAAATTAATCGAAACATGTAAATGCACCTGGGTAGGCCGAGTGTCGAAACACATATGGTATGTGTCGACACACAAGCTTACAGTAGCCACCAATAACTGTTGTGTGTCGACACACATATTGAAAAAGCTCAAAAAGGCTACTTTTGACTTGATTTCTTTCCAAAACCTTTTTCCAACTTTTTGAACGTCTTATTGGCCCTCATTTGCCTACAAGTAGAGCTTGAATGCTTTGGTTGAAATAATCCAATACTCTCTAAGCATTCTTTGATAAAAAGTTCTCTTACATACTTGCGCTTTAAAGGTTTGTTTTCAGTTTTGTTTAAAACTTTTATTAAAGCATCACTTGTTCTTTTATTGTTGATCTTTGAGCTTTATTGGCATATCCTTAGCTCTGGCTAAGCTTGATCAAGTGTCAATTCGCTCTTGAAAGAGTGTAGAATTTGAGTGGTTTAATTCTTCTTTACTTTATTCAAATTTGTTGCATTATAAAGGTTGGATCCTGAGTCTACGGTTACAAAAGGATCGGTTTTAAAAGGTGGGTCTTGAGCCTACGTACAAAAAGCCCAGTTGTAAAGGTTGGATCCTGAGCCTGTTTTTAAAAAGAATCATCGAGCTTAGTTAAATGCTCAAGTGACTAAGAGTAGTTACTTGAGAAGTGGACTAGCTTTCGGTTTGGAAGTGAACCACTATAAAAATCTTTGTACCTCCCTTTTATTTTTGTATTTATCTTTTTCATTTGACATTTATTGCTTAGCTTTTGATTAAATTTTTTGTTCATAAATTTAAATTTTCATTTATCACTATAGAACCTCATTCACCCCCCTCTTACGTTGATATTTGGACCTTCAATTGGTATCAAAGCCTGTGCTCCAATCTTTTTGGGTCTAACAACCTTAGAGTGATCCTACGGCAACTTTCACTCTAATCTTAGCTGAGGGTCAATCGACCAACAAACCTCCTCTTTTTTATGGGAAAAATTTCCCCTATTGGCAGCTAAGAATGATACTTTGTATTACATCCATTGATTTTGACTTATGGCTTATTACAAAAAATGGTGATTACGTACCCTCAGAAAAACAAGGTGAGAAAATCATTGAAAAAGAAAAAAATGAGCTTACGCAAGATGACAAAGAAAAACTTGCAAAAAATGCAAAAGCTCATTATCAACTCTTATGTGCTAGTGCCCCAAATGTCTTTAACCATGCGTCTGGTTGTCAATCAACAAAAGAAATTTGGGACAAGCTAGAGGTCACCTATGAAGGCATGGATCAAGTTAAATCTTCTAAAATAAATATGCTGGTAAGAGCTTACGAACTTTTCAAAATGAAACTGGAGGAATCAATAAAAGACATGACACTAAATTTTCGGATATTACTAACAAACTCAAAGATCTTGGAAAAATGTATTCAAATGAGGAGCAAGTTAGCAAAATTCTTCGATGTCTCCCTATTTCATGGCAAGGCAAGGTTACTGCTATTGGGGAAGGTCATAACCTCTCTACTTATAAACTTGATCAACTAAGTGTCAATCTCATGACCCATGAGATTGACATGGAAGAGTTTAAAGAAGAGGAAAACAAAAGAAAAACAAAGACATAGCATTTAAATCATCATTGAGGGACGAAAGTGACGAAGTGATGATGAAGTTGTTATGTTAGCAAAAAGATTTTACAAACGTCTTGAAAAGAAAAGATTTAGGAAAAACTTCAAAAAGGGTTCATCTACCTCCAAAGATGAACCAACTTGCTATGAGTGTGGAGAAGTCGGACATCTTAAAAGAGATTAACCCAAGCCAAAAAATAAGAAGTTCTTCAACAAACTCAAAAAGAAAGACAAAAAGGAAGAACGGAAGAAAGCTTTTGCTTCTTGGGGAGATAGCGACGATGACTCCAATGAAGAAAGTGAAGAGAAAGTAGCTAACTTTTGCTCGTGGCTATTAACGATGATAGCGTTGAAGAGGATTAGGTAAACGATCTACCTTATGATGAACTTGTGGTCGGTTTTCAAGATTTATGAGAAATATAAAAACTTGAAAAAATAACGCAATACTTTTGTAAAAGGTCTTGAAAAGACGAGATTGGAAAAGGATTTAAAACGACGTTTAGTGCCTGAACTTGAAAATGAATCCCTAAAGAAAAAGAACAAGTCTTTAAATAATGAGATCATTAAATTAACAAATGAAAAGAAATCCTTGGAAGAAATGCTTCAAACTTTAAAGGAAAATGAGAAAGGAAAATCCCAGGAAGAAGAATCACTTTTAAAAGAAAATGAGTCTTTGAAAGAGAAATTGTAAGAACTTTCTAAAATATCAAGCAAATTTTTTAAAGGTCAAGAAACACTTAACAAAATTCTTGCACCTCAAAAGCCAATTTATAACAAAGAAGGAATTGGTTATAATGGAAATGTCCGAGAGAAAGATTTGAATGTTCTTTGATTTTTGAATAACAAAATTCTCATCTATCTACCATGAGAAGAATATTTCGATACCTAGTTGGTACTCCTACTTTACCCATATTTTACCCTAAATGTGATTTCTTTGATTTAATTGGATATAGTGATGCAGATTTTGCTGGATACAAAATGGACCGAAAATCGACTAGTGATACTTGTGAATTCCTTGGTCAAGCTTTGGTATCATGGTTTAGCAAAAAGCAAAATTCCGTCGCTTTATCCACTGCCAAGGTCGGATACGTTGCACGCGGTAGTTGTTGTGCTCAAATGTTGTGGTTAATGCACCAATTAAATGACTATGGCATTCATATTAACTATGCTCCCATAATGTGTGATAATACTAGTGCTATATGCCTAACTAAAACCTTGGCTCAACATGCAAGAACAAAGAATATTGAGGTTCGACATCATTTCATTCGTGATCATGTACTCAAAGGAGATGTCATTGTAAAATTTGTTCCCACCAATGACCAATTAGCGGACATTTTTACTAAACCTCTATGTGAAGAAATCTTTTGCAATATTGGAAGTAAAATTGGCATGTGTAATCTATCATCTTGACCTTGATTGCATACATGAGTCATTTGCATTTAATATTGTGTTTTAATACTCATCATAAAAGAGCTCCAATTGACCAAGTATTCTTATCCAATTCATGGTTACAGGAACGTGGACCAATTTTTTAAAATATTAAAAAAAAAACACACACACACAGAGAAACAGAGTGCAGTTCTATCTTATGTGTGTTAACACACAGAGCAGCAATACCGAAGCTCTACATCTGTGTGTCGACACACAAATAGCGTGTGTCGACAGACAAAGGAAAAAAAAAAAAAACAGAACCTTTTTTTTTTCTTTCACTTTCCCAATCTTAATCCCTCTACATTCATCTCCAACGGCCGTGAATGAGAGGTCTTAGCCCCTTAGCATAAGGCTTCTAGTGTTCCTTGGAGATCACCCTCATCAAGAAGGGCTCTCCCGCATCCCTAGATATCAAAGTCTTTTGACTCCACATCAACTTAACTTACCTCAGCTTCAGGAAGGGGGTTGTCAAGGATGGATGTCATGTCCTGCTTTTGTGCAAACTGTGGAGTGGTACTTTTGATGTAAAGTGGTTCTATGCCATCTTCATAGAATTTTGCCTCAATAGAGTTGGAGCAAGCCATAAATGGCATGTTATCTATCATAGCAACGTCATACTTGTTATGGTCTAAAAGATTAACAACTGGTGCAGTGAGGACAAGATACAATAATTGGCAAGTAACCAGTCTCGTCCAAGCAAAGCATTGTAGCTCGAGATAGTATCCTACAAAGAAAGCCATTAGTTTGCCTAAGGTACCAACAGTTAACTCAATTAGAATGACCCCTTTAGCATTAATAATAGCTCCAGAAAATCCACAAATCGCAACATCTATAGCAATCAAATCAGCTCGAGATTTATCAGTGATTCCCATCATATATGAAGGTATGACATTCATGGCAATGTTAAAAAAAAAAAAAAAGGCATTGATAACTATGTCATTATCCACCAAGACTCTTTTCGCCAGAATGCCATCGAATTTGGCCTTGATGTATAGTGGTTTGATGTGTTTATTGGGAGTATTGCCCATCAAATCTCATCTTCATTATTTCAGATGTATCATCAGGTGATTTGAATATTGGGGTAGTAATTTTTAAAGACAAAGGATCAGGGTAACCTATTGTAATTGCTACCTCGGCCATGAGCTCCAACTAGGGATCTTTGTCTGATGCTATCACATCTTCCTCAAGGACCTTGTGAGTATTAGTTGGCATGAACTTCAAAGGGAGGAGCAGGGCAGTTCTAACGTCAATCTTCTCATGGAGTGTCCCAAATTGCATTTGGACCCCTTAATCAGTTTCCTTTTAGGGGCTGCCATCCACTAGTGCATCCTATTCTTGCTTTTGAGGACTACCATCAATTAGTATATCCTAGTCTAGAGGTTGGCACTCCGGATCAACCTCTAGAGTTTGAGACTCCTCCACAGGTTAAGAGAAGTTTTCCTCGTGGAAGTCATTCTCAATGTCAGACCATGTTGGGTTAATGCGATCAAGAGGTTGCACTATATTAATGTTGAGAGTGGAATACTCCTCTTCACCATCACATGACCTCAGAGCCAGTGAATTCTTTGCAAGCTGGTCCCACCAAGATTTTTTTCCTTTAAAAGATGAGAGACTAGTCCATCTTTTTTTCCTTTAAAAGATGATATCATCCTCAGTTCTTTTTTTTTCCTGCTCATTCAATCAATTCAAGGTAAAATTTTTACATGAACAACAAAAACTATTCGCTAAGAACTAATGAAAGAGCTGCAAGAAATAGAAGACATGATGTGGGGAAATTGGGGATGAGCAACAGTCTTGAAGTCAAAGGAAAGTGTTTCCTTTTCGGAGAAATGGGCCGCTAGAAAAGTGATTGTACTAAGGACTTAGCTGTAAAATGCAATACTGAGTGAGTATACCATTTAAGTTAGGCTATGAAATCACCTCGAGCATCTAAAATAGCTAGCTACCTGGCAGAGCTTTCCACGTAAGTGCTGGCTTGACCTTAGCAGGCTACACATCTCTTGAGCTAGAATTTGTAAGGTAAAGAGAAAGCATTAAATATTACTTAGCACCTATGGTCTCTAAAGAGGACAAGTTGGCTTGGAACCAAGCTAAAGAACGTGGGAAGGCCAAAGGAACAGAATTAGGATAAGATGGCTCAAACTGTCGTGTTTACTATGTATGACTACTTTGTAGATCAACGTGGTATGGTCACGCTACACTGCAAACTTGCCATGAATTAATCTTAGAAAGCCAAAACGTTCGACAAGCGTCCCCCTTGAACTATGGCCAATGGTGTCACTACAATTGTACACACGGGTGCTATCCACCTTCCAAAGAATGTGAGATTGTCCACTAAATTCATGGATGGCATGAGGTTGTCCACCCAATTCGTACATGGCCTCATAAGGAGAGACCTCAATGTTAGGAAAGATGTCCCCAAGGCTGGGAACATTCTCAAAATGTTGAACATTGGCCCTAGGGTGTAGAGCTCATCAGAAGAAAAGGGATCCTCCTTTGAAATGCATGAAAGGTCCTCCTTAATGGAGTTAGCATCAATGGGGACTTGAATCCTGTCCTGGATAACTGCGATGTCTCATTAAACCAAACACGTTAAGAGTTCCATAATGTTGTTAGCCTTAGAGATGGGGAGGGAAATGCAGCGAGTGATTTAAGCCATTTCTTTGGTCTGAAAGTCTAAGTTCTAAAGAACGATATTAAATATAAAGAATCAGCAAAAAGAATCAACAGCTTGAAAGCTAAGAGCAAGTGCCAAGTGCTTAATTGTAAGAAAGAGAGAGCACAAGGCAAAAAGTGAAGAATTTCAAAGCCCTAGCTGTTATATTTATAGACACGTAGGAGTCAAGGAAGATCGAGCATTAGACGGTGCCCTCTCGAGTTCTCTATTGTCATTAAATGTCAAATCAAATGTATGTTCTACTAGTTAGAAATCTAAAATTGCCAATGGGTAAAAGGGGGCATTAGTTTATACCCCAAACTTGAGAGAATTGGAACAATGCCTTTTTGAGATAAAAGGACACTTTGCCACATGAGGCCATGCTCAAGGTATATTTAGCCTTTAAGACCATATATAATTGTGTCTTCACCCAGTTTTCATATGAGTTAAAATCCTTCTTTTTCGCAAGCCAGTGTGAAATACCATATAGAAGAAAAATATATGTATAGTCTACGAGGGACATACCCCAAATGCCTACATCAATGTTAAATGTTGAAAAACAAAAGAACAAACCAGCAAAGAAGCAAGTAAGGCCAACAAAGCCTAAAAAACTAAAAGGTTAAAATCTCTTAAGTATAACAACCACTCCGGATAGCCAATGGAGAAAAGGGTGCTTGAGCTTGAGGGATTTCCCAGAAGGCTGCGACAAAAGACTGTTCCAATGCTCAAGGAAATTATTTGGAGTGCATATTAAGGAAGTGGGCCTCAAGTATATCCAGATGAATGCGAGGCATCTAGTAGAGTCCAAGGCGAAATAAATGGATGTGGAGCTTCCAGAAGGGGCTCGAGCACGAGTTTTCAAGGCACAATCAATGTCCACTTAGTTCGTGAAGCAAGAAATGAGGCAGACATGGAGTTACCAGAATTTTAGGGTGCAATAGTTATTTTATTTTTCTATAAATAAGAGGCATCATTGCAATTGTAAAGTACAGAGCTCCATCACACAAAACTTAATCAAGATTTCTTCGTAGCACACTAGTGCTTTTATACTAGGAGTAGCTTACCCTAGCCTAACGTAGCCTGGCATAGCATAACATAGCATAGTGTAGCATAGTTTGCACTTACTTTCCTTCAACGGAATACAAACAACATTTTTAAGGTATGACCATTGTGTTTTAATCTGTTCCCAAAAATCAATGAGTTGAGAATTGGGTAATTAGTTTACGGCTTTGACAGCAAAGCCCACAGCTTGATTTGAGTTGGTCTTTAACATTGGTGTCAATACTTGATAAGTCAGGTGAATTTAGCTTTGAGTATTTAAGGGCTTTAACGAAGGTGTGACCTTGATTACATTGGTCCTTGTCAAATGACCCAAATTTGGTTTGCTCAACCTCAATCTTGTCAAACTCTAACTCATTTGAGTTACTAAAAGCTAAGGGTGCCAGGCTTAAAGACCCCATGCAAGCAGAAGCCTTTGTGGCACTAGGCATGTTGTTGTTGTTGTTGTTATGGTGCTAGGCTTAGAGACTTAATTGATTCGGGATTGTAAGTGGACTACTAAGTTCTTGAGTTTGTCTTCACCTTAGTTCCCAGCTTTTAAGTCTACAAGGTAAGGTGTCTATGAGCTCAACTCCATCACCCCAACTTCCACTTGTATTGGGTCCATATCTATTTACTTTTCTTAGAATACTAAAACTCAAAAATACCAAAAATATATATTACAGTCTCCTTAATTGGAGCAAGTGTAGAATCCACATAAGCTGCAATAGGTAGTTGGATTCATCAAAAGCATCAACCCTCTTCAGAGATGATTGATTGAGGTTAAACATGTGTGGTTCGTAAATTAGGCTCGCTCCAAAGTCGCTGCAAGTCCATTTGTGCATGGTCTTTTGATTTTACACTTTGGCGACCATACACACACATTAAACAAACAAAAGAAGCAAACAGTATCAAAATGAACACTGGCCTCAAGTACATTAAAGAAAGAGTGGATGAGCGTGGAAAACCTGGGGAGCCTCAAGCCGGCTTGTTGATGCATGTTCAACACCAATTCAACATTGTAGAAGACATTGAGGCTAAAGTTGGCATATGTGTACTACATCTCAAGGGTGCAACTGTTAAATTTTTAGGCTTATGAACCAAGGACTCTAGTGACATTGTACGGGGGCCCAACACCAATAGAAAACTTCTTTAAGTTCTTGTACAGCACGTTTATGCTGAATTTTTATTTTATATCCTTAAAAGTAGAATAAATTAAAGCTTTTGCCTTGCTTCTTTAAGCATTACACTTCTGGTTTTAGGTATGGCATTCTTTCCATAATCTCTGTTCCCAAAAATGAACGAGTTAAGTTTGGCTTCATTGGTTTAAGGTTATTGATGGCCAGGCTCTTAAGCTTGATTGTGTTTGTCTTAAATTGGCTTCACAGCATGGTATGTTGAATTTTTGTTTGAGTTACAGTTTCAGGGCTTTAATGGCTAAGAATAGGCCTTGCTTAGGTTGGTCCTAATCTAGTGAACCGAATTCGGTTCGCTCCACCTAAATCTTATCAAGTTCTAGCTCTTCAAGTTATCATTTGTTAAGGGTGGCAGGCCTAAAAGTCTAGAGACTCTAGCTTGTGAGCCAACTACTGAGCTCTTGAACTTGTCTCCTCCTCAATTTCTAGCTGTTAAGTGTATGGGGTAAGGTGTCTGTGGACTCTGCTCCGTCACCCCAATTGCCACTCGGGCTAGGTCCATTTCACTTTAATTTTTTTTAGTACGAATTTAACGCATAAAAACCCAAAGAATATAAATTAGGTCTTCTAAATTTAAGAAAGAGTAGAATCCATACAATTATTGCAAACTAAAGTCAGATTCACCAAAGACATCAACCCTCTTCAAGAGGTAATTGATTGAGGTCAAACATGTGACCTTTGAAATTTGGACTTGCTCCCAAGTCAAGGCAAGTCCATTTTTGCATGTCCATTTATTTTTTATTTACGGTGATTGCACTCACACTAAAGGAAACCAAAGGGAGCAAACACCACGGCCACGCACACTAAAAACGAACAAAAATAGTAGACAAACCTTTTAACGACAAAAGAGGGAGGCTCTATAACGTCTACCCATATTGTTGCTTTAACAAAAGAATCTTAGGCTATTCTTTAATGGTTAGAACTAGAAGAATTACTACTCTCATGGGCGAGGAGCCTGAAGATTTAGCCATGATTAGGCCATAACTCAAGCGTCCTTTAGAGCAGGCTCCTACCTCAGGAGAGAATGAAACTAGTCACAATCGTGATACAAAAAGAGAAGATGAACATATTGGGGTTGATGACTATTGTTGAAAGAGAGTTATAGCCAAGCTTGAGCGAAGAATTCAACTCATGGATGAGAGACTAGAGTAATCTTTAAAAGAGGTTCTCAAGAAACAATGTGCTAAGATTGAACGTTCTTCAGCAAGCCAACATGAAAACATAGCTGCTCTGAGGATTATAGTTAACGACGTTGGGATCTTGATGAATAAGAGAATGCATAAAGAAATTGCAAGAGTTTGGGTTGAAATGAATGCAACCCTAGCATGTAGCGATAGTCTTATAGCTAGAGACATAGCAAGACAGACAGTAGTATAGGTTGAACTTATCTTGGTAAGGCAATCTAGGACACATAATTACCTTAGTAAAGTAGTTATTCTTATGGTCCTTTTTTTGGGGCACAAATACTAGCTCATGAAGGGATTGTTACCACCTCTGAGGGTAGACAAAGCACCTTTTCCGTAGTTGTAGGCATTATATGGCTAGATCCTTGCTTAGGAAAAGAAAGCAAAGAACCCAAAGCTTATGAACCCTTGAATTAAGAACAAACCTCGGCTTCTAGGGACCTAAATACCAATTCCCAAGTATGGTCAACCCTCGAGACAGGGAGGCAGGGCCAGGTTCCTCCTCTACAAATGCTTGAAACAGCCAAGAGACCCTATTTGAGTCTCAACATTATTTGGAAAGGTCTAACGCCTTTTACATGAGACATTTAACCTTGCCCAAGCTTGGACTAACTTGAAATTAAAGTACAGGACCTAATACCTCCACTACATGCAATTTTTACCCTACTGGGAGACTACCTAAGCCATGGGACCTTCAGGCAAGGACAAGTACCGTCCTTAAGAGTTCAGTCCC
This sequence comes from Simmondsia chinensis, assembly GCA_018398585.1. Lineage (NCBI taxonomy): Eukaryota > Viridiplantae > Streptophyta > Magnoliopsida > Caryophyllales > Simmondsiaceae > Simmondsia > Simmondsia chinensis. The sequence goes on along the minus strand of JAGTTD010000010.1, from coordinate 10,034,223 downwards.
TTCCTCTTAGGAGCCGATTAGTATATGGGATTGGAGGGCTGTTGATACATCATGTCCTCACAACTATTCGCTAGGAGTGGATTATCCAAGGTTATCCAATAGCCTTTGAATACTAGAAGGCCTTTTGGCATCCCTTAAACTCAAGAAATTGTAGGATTCCATATGATACCAAATTACCAAATAGGCCATTTTAACTAAGGAGGGTATAACTCTACCTATGCAGGCTAACACCATTTACCTAATCCGAGGAGCACGAGAGTCTAAGGTGCCCTGTTGACCCCACAACAGTTGCTCAACCCCTTAGGGCTAATGGCAGGTGCATAATTAGACAATGAACCTACCCCTCCAAGATTAGTTGGTCATCCTAATCGAACAAATTTATGGGCAAAGCCTTTGCAGGGTCAGCAGACCCATTTTTAACAAATTGTAACCTGATTATGTGGCCAAGGACTATCCATTCCCTAGTGAGCATCAAATACAAGAATCAACCCTTTTCTCTCAGGAGGGGAAAGTGTTAGCTTTCCAGCACTTAGCAAGATTTAAAATACCAACATAGAGAAGTTAATAATCCCTATGTAAACTTGAGATTGCTCCCTAGCTTCTTGATATGGACTATGTTTTAGTGGTACATAAGCCTATTGCCTAATTCTGTTTATAGTTGAGATGATATGGCCAGACAATTGCATGCTCAATTTTCATGGATGGAACTAGGTACCGCTATGTCTGACCTTGCTCAAATGAAACAAATGTAAGGTCATTTAGTAGAGGATTATGTTAACCGGTTTGAGAGAGCCAGGTTTAAATGTACCCTGGCACTTCCTGAAGTCGAATATGCCAAATTGGCCTTAAACGGATTGGTTATCTAACTTGGGAAGAAGTTTTAGGGATCAAACTTCACTAGCTTACTCTAACAAGTGGAATGCGCCGCTAGGCATGAGGTAGTTTTAAAAGAAGAAAGCCTTAGGAAAAATACCATATGTACGAAACCTACATGCATGAGGTGATTGATAAGGATTAGGAAGTAGATGTAGCTGAATATGTCAATGGACTTCCGATCATTAGTAATCCTTTAGTAAAAAAAGGATATTTGGGCTGGAAAGTCAAACTAGTTTCGAGATTTTAAAAAAAATATTCATTCAGTATGTTAAGAGCAACGGCAACAACAACATACTCAGTGCCTCAAGGGCTCCCGCATAAGCAGGGTCTAGGAGGGGTGTGATGTACGTAGCCTTACCCCTTCAGAGTGATACCCTGATAAGAGGTTGTTTCCGAGGATTCAATATGTTAAGAGCAAACGTAAGTTTTGACTAGCTTTAGGCAAACATAATTTATGACTAGGTTTTGGCAAACAATAAGCTTAAAATCAAAGATAAACAAAAGAAACCTCATCCTAACACTTTCAGGGGAACAATTTATAATTGCATGAATCTTTACCCACTCGACAAAGAATTGTATTATCTTTAGATATGTGTCCAGGACACCATTCAGGCTAGGAAATTAGTTTTTCTTATTGAGGATCCAATGAGAGTTGATAAGGACCCATTCCCAAGTCCTTTACAAGACAACATGGTCGAGACTCTTAATCCTCGAAACAACGATAACACTCTTATTGATAAAAGATCCTTTTGCAGGATATGTATGGACTAAGTGAAATTGGCCACTTCCAACTACCGAATTGAAAGCTTTATGGATGAGGGAGCACTAAGATTCTCAAAGAGTATTTTTAGATTGACAGAAAAGCTTTGAAAGCCGCACATCATGATGGATCACCAACCATGTGATTGTTTAATTTTCTAGAAGTTCATTAAGAGACAAGTAGAGAAAAGAACCATGACCTTGTCAAAAAAGGAAGAGACAGCCAAATATGCATTTCCCCAAGACCATTCGCAGCTAAAAGGAGGTATCAAAGACTCATAATCTCATCAATTCTCTATGCGGCAGATGTGGGCAAGAAAATTGTTACCAAGCTAAAAACGTTTGAATTATGCCCTACGACGTCAACAAGGATTTCAAAGAAGCCTTCGTTCTTTCAGTAACAAAGGACTTCTTCCCAAAGGCATAATTGATAATGAGAACAGGGCATTGTAAGCAAAACCCAAAGTTTCATCTAGTTGGACTGTAAACCAACCATGAACTACAACCAACAGGAAGAAAAGCTACAGCTTTCTTTTGTTGTAATGTCTAAAGGCCTCACCAACCTGTCTAAGGAGTGGTGAAAGCCATAGGCTGACCAAAATAGAGAAAAGGAAACTAATCCGAAAAAGGCCAACAAAAAAGGGCCCAACTTAACCACTGGCAAGCCAAGAGTCCTTCTAAAGAAGGAACTGACCTTAACCACACCATAGCAGGTAGCCCAAAACCCATGGATCTTGATGATCCAAATAAGAACATTGACTCTTGGGCCATAAAGCCCAAGAAAGAACCACGTAAAATGTATGATAGATGGGCCTGTATCTCATAACCAGATGGAGAAGGGTCTTAGTGAGATCAATCTACAAAGGACTTATGGGCACGAAAGCTATCCGACAATGTGGAGCGCTATAGCCCCCTTAGCGTTAATCATGTGGAACCTTAGGACCGAGTTAAGAAAAAGTACTCAAACGTAGAAACCACTTCCATGAAAAAGATTAGCCCTAACCGGTGGAGGAAACTAACATTTAGGAGGTTTCAACAAAAATAAATCCTAAGACAAGGAATCAGAATCGCACTGGAAAGGTTAAAGAAGAGAAGCATAGCATCCAGCCATGGTCAATGCCCAAGCAAGCTAAATAAAGATTTCCATACTCCTACCTCGAGGGCAAGAAGCTCAAGCCAGCCTCGAAGGTGATGTTTTAGCAAATGATGAAGTGCCACAAGTTGAATTAGTGGTAGAAGTGGCACCCTTTGAAGGTAATCCTAAGTCTTCATCTTTCATATTCAAGTTTTCAATTTCAAAACTAATTGATGACCATCACGTGATGAAGATGATGTTTAATGCACCTATTGCCACAAACAAGAACATTAAACTATTATGCTCGGGATTAAATCACAAGCATAAACTAAGTAAAATTGTGATAGATGAGAGTATGAGATGAGAAAGAAGTGAATTGAGATGAGAAATTAGAGAAACGGGGATGAGAAATAGAAGAGTTAGATGGGAGAGAGAAGGTTTGATCTCAAATTGAGATATTTGTTGATATTTCATTAAATGATCTGAAAATTACAGCTCAACTACTACTTATAGCAAATCTAGGCGGGCAATACAATGAAACTAGACCAAACTACTAACCGACCTCAGCTAGAAAAATATCTAAACAACCAAAATATCTTCTAACTAACTCCCCAAGCATTTTGGCGCCAAGACCACTACCTAAGCCACTAACCGTGACCTGCAGCAGTAGGTTATTACAGTGCAGAATGCAGCTTATTACAATGCAACACTAGCTGAGACTAATACATCATTCTTTTAACTAACCAAATGCACCTAAGCAACAACTAGAGCAGCCACATAGCAGCACCAAAGACCACATGACAACAACTTCTAACAGCAACTGAACAGCCCTGGATTCACATCAAACTTCGATCATAACATTCCCTTCCCCTTGAAAGTATTCTTATCCTCAAGAATGAGAGAGAATGAGACATGAAGATCACTTGTTGTTATAGAAATAGGAGTTTCCATTTCCATGCTGGAGTCGTTTGGACTTTGGCGTTCTCTTAAGCATGTTTCTTGCTTTCTTGCTTCGAACTGTATTGTCCTCTTCATCTTCAATGCATGCTTCCTGATCTGAACCTTCAATATCAGTATCAAACTCATCATTTTCAGATTGTCCTTCAACATCAACTCCTCTAACTGCCATGAGATGTTTAGGATTGCACTTATGGCCAATTTCATAGGGCTGACGACACTTAAAACAGAGTCTTTGAGGCCTTTTCTCAAAATTATTCTTCTCGAGGTTGCGGTTCTCTTTGGGTTCATCTATCCCCTTCTGATGTTGTTGGAAACTCTCTCCTCTGTGCTTCGTCCCATCATTGGATGTTAGAACGGTGGCCTCAAACAACTTTGCCTTTGCATAAACTTGGGATAAGGAAGTAGGACCAATTGCCTTCACCAAATTCTTGATTTTAGGCTTTAATCCATTGATGAAGCTCGAGACATAAAAAGACTCCGGGGCTTGAGGACACACATTAATCATACTTGCTCTAGGGTTCTCAAACCTTGTCATGTACGCCTTCACGGTTGAGACTTGAGTCACCTTGTTGAAGTTATCAACAATGCCACTAGAGTCTTCATCACCATATCATTCACAAAGTTCAACCATAAATTCAGTCCAAGTTAACGTGGAATTACTCTTCAATAGGCTATAAAGCCAAACTCTGTGATCTCCTTGAAGGTAAACCGCGGCCAATTCCACCTTTTGTTCATCGGGAATGGAATGGAAGTGAAAATAACGCTCACATCTCCTTAACCAAGAATGTGGTTGCTTCCCATCAAAATTCTCAATTTGTACTCTTGGTTGTCTAAAGCCATTGCCTCTATTACCAAAAGTAACTTCATTGCTACGGTTAGGACCAATTTCAGAGGAAGATTGCCCTTGATAATGCAGTTGATCTGGTGGCCGAACCATTTGTTCCCTAAGCAAATAGGCAGGTCGCGTGTAATGTGGATCAAGTGGATGACCAAGCAATACAATGAACCTAGACCAAACTACTAACCGACCTCAGCTAGAAAAATATCTAAACAACCAAAATATCTTCTAACTAACTCCCCAAGCATTTTGGTACCAAGACCACTACCTAAGCCACTAACCGTGACCTGTTGTAGTAGGTTATTACATTGCAGAATGCAGCTTATTACAATGCAACACTAGCTAAGACTAATACATCATTCTTTTAACTAACCAAACACACCTAAGCAACAACTAGAGCAGCCACCTAGCAGCACCAAAGACCACGTGACGGCAACTTCTAACAGCAACCGAACACCCCTGGATTCACATCAAGCTTGGATCATAACATAAACCATCATACATCAATACAAAATTTGATGGCATTTTAGTGAACAAAGTTTTAGTGGATAATGGCAAGACCACCATCATCTTGACTTCATATATGTTGGGGGTTATTGTTAAGTCTCAAGATGACTTATTAACTTTGGACATGGCAATTTGTGGCTTCTTTGGGACCACAACTAAGTCCCAAGTGGTTATCTTGATTGAGAATTGTTTGAAACCTATGCAAGCAAACATCTTTCTTCATGGTTGATACAAAATCGAACTATAATGCATTGCTCGGGGGAGATTGGCTTCACACCAACTGCTACATGCCATCATTAGTACACCAGTTATTGGTTTTCTAGAATCATAACAAATATGAGGATGTTATGACAGATGATAAACAATTCATGGCTTACTCTAACTTTGTTAAGGCAAATTTCCATGAAGATGGAGTGGATCCACTAAGGGCCACCAAGTCTAGTCTTTCGGAACCTTAGACCAAGTGGAAAAACAAAATGACTATCCGACAATTCTTGAAAGTCCACCTACCAAGGTAGAGGTAGAATGTGTAGCGGTGGAATCGAGTGGCTCACACTTTTGAGGTTGCATGAGAGTCCTCTAGGAAGAGGGGGACGTCAAAGTTACAAAAGACGCCTTACGGAGAGCAACCAAACTGTCCAACTAGAGGCCTAACGGGCCATCTTCTCAAACATTACAATTTTAGTACCTTGGCGTGCTTAGGATGAGCTATGCACTGAACAACCATTTGATTTGGAGAATGGTGTCATGCTCTAGGTAGTGCAAGAGAGAGAATTGGTATTAGCAAATCTACAAGAGACACTAACAAAAATGGATGATCTTAGGGTTGAAGTTCAGGATCCCCTTTTGGAAGTCTAACAAAGCTCCAAGGAGGAACTAAGGCCCACTTTCTTGAGTGCTCTGCTCTTCGAGAAAACCGAAATGCACATGTGAACTTGCATCTCGAATCGGAATGCACATGTGAACTTGCATCTCGAGTTTAGGGATTGGTTTTCTTGGGAGTGTCATAGGATGCCTAGTCTAGAACAAAGTGCGGTCAGAACGTAAGCTATCAATCAAGATAGGGTAATGGCCAATTATTGAGGCCCAATGCATGTTATCCAAAGAAGTTATAGACTTGGCCAAAGAAGAAGTTGAGAGACTCTTGAATGCTAAGTTTATGCATCCAACCAGGTATGCTTAGTGGCTAGTTAACATAGTTCAAGTAATTCAAAAGAATGGTAAAAGTCAAGTATGTATTGACTTATGGGATTTAAAAACTACTACGCCAAAGGACGAGTACCTGATGCCTATTGTGGATGTTCTAATTGATTCAACTTCAAGGCATGAGGTGTTGTCTTTCATGGTTGGGTATTGTGGGATCTTCCACGTTACAATAGGTTTCGAGGATACTTATAAGACTGTGTTTAGATGTCATGGATCAATAAGGACTTTTGAGTGGGTTCCCATGCCTTTGGTTTGAAAAATGCTAATGCCACTTACCAAGGAGCCGTGAATATGATCTTTTCATGACTTAACTGGAAAGACCAATATGGAAGTCTACATTGATGGCATAATGGTCGAATCAAAAATCCAAGTTGAACACTTTGGAAGATGTGAGAGGCGCTTTCTCACAAGTGAGAAGCCACAAACTCAAGATAAACCCATTGAAGTGTGCTTTTGGGCTACGAGTAAACTTCTTGGGATTACTATGGTACACCAATATGGAATTGAGATTTATATAAACAAGAAAAAGGCCATTCAAAGTGCTAAACCGCCCTGCAACAAAAGGAATTCAATGATCATTGTGGCAGGTCAACTTCATGAGACGCTTTATCTCAAATTTTACAAGAGAAACCAAAGTCTTCTCACCATTACTGAGGTTGGAGTTTGAGTGAGACTTAAGATGGGAGGAGCCATATCAATTAGCTTTCGAGACCATTCATAGTACTTGATCAAGCCATTGGTTTTGATTGGAGCTTTATGTTTCAGCCTCTACTGGATCAATAAGTTGCTTGTTTATGCAAGAAAATGAGCAAGGGTTTGAATAGCCTGTATTTTACCTAAGTTATTATTTGAATGACAATAAATTTGAATACACTTCATTGAAAAATTTTGTTTGACTTTGTGTCATGTGTCTGTTAAGGTGAGCATTACTTTCTTGCTTTCACCTTATGTGTAATTGTTGAAATAGGTCCATTATTTGAGGGATTATATTTACTTTGTAAATTAAAATTAAAGTTTGTGAAATAGTGATGGAGCGGAGGAATGGGAGCCACAAGGCTCGGTTGGTACTTGAGCCCCGCTGTTGCGGCAACCACAGCAGTGTTGATGACAATGCTGGTGGCGCTGGTACTTAGCAGCGGTAGGGGAAAGAAAATTGAAATTACCAACTTCGGGAGAGGGGAAATGGGTGGGGTGCTTGAGACATGCACCGGTGTCACTGTTCTCATCTCGAGGGGCCGCGGCGTGCCAGAGATGGAGATACTGGCATCCACCATCCCATGGGTAGAGGATCCCAATGTGATGCGGCCAACCATGGGAGGGTCGGTCACCACCGTATCTTGGTGCGCCATTCATGCAACCAACGGGGAACCGGCACTGTGGGATCCGATCTCTGATGAGAGATTGTGGTGCAGCCCGGGGGGGGGGGGGGGGGGGGGAAGGGGTTTGTGATTACGGTATTAGGGTAGGATCGATTAGGGTTTGTAGTCATGAATAAACTAATGAATAAATTGAAAGAAAAACAATAAGAAATTCAGAAGAGAAGTAGTAGAGAACTCACAAAAACATAAATAAAAAACAAATGAGGGGAAAAAGTGGAATCAGATGCACTCTGATATCATATGAAAGCAATTAAATAATATTATTGAATGATAAAAATGTACTACACATGGCTTTTTTATATAGGCAAGCAAAAGGAAGAGAATGACAAGTCTTATCCTTAGGGCATGCTTGGTACAGGGTTAATAAGACTTAATGGTTACAGAAGTTACCATTACACTCTTTTTAACCCTGTTTTGTTAACTATTAATATTTAATCCATGAAAAAGTTTATCCTTAAATGGAAATAAAACTATTACACTAATTGATAAAAAAAAAAAAAAAAAACTATTGCACTACTCCTCAGTGCGAGATTCATAACACAGGAAGGCTTAAAAAATATTTTAACTTGTTTATAGTTTGGGAAATTTGGATACTATAAAAATGTTATGTATATTTAAAAAATCATTTAAACACTTAATACATTATTGTAAATAGTTTAAATAATTAATATTAGAAAACTATTTTAAAAATTCATAAAATATTTGAAATATACACAAAATATTTTAAATATTATTTTAATATTTATATATTTAAAAAATATTTTAAATATAAAATTTAAAAACTTTGTATAAAAATTCAACAGTTAAAAATGTATAATAATATTTAAATATTTAAAATATTAAAAATATTTAAGTATTGCAAAAATATTTTAAAGACTTTAAAAAATTTTTAAGATTAAAAAAATATATTAAATATTCAAAAAAATGAATAGATAGAAGGAGAGATCCACTAGGGTGATGTTGGTTGTGACTAGGCTGGCAACAATAGCGATGTCGGTGGGGATAGGTCACTGACGTGGTAATAGGGATAATCTGATTTTTTTTGTAAACAATTTCAAAATTATGTTTATATATTTAAGGATTTGTCAATTGTATAAGAGGTGATTTTGTTCAATATTTTAATTTTTAGACCATTTTACCCCTCAAAATAGAATAGTTAAGTATTTATTTTTATTTTTAGATAGGATTTTATGTTTTGAGAAAAAATAAGAATTTTTTTTATATTTATTTAAAAACGTGGTTTTCTATATTTATTGAAATTATTATTTTAGTTAATAATATAGTAGTGACATTATAATATTAAGAAAATACTATATTTTATCTAAAAATATTTTTTATAAAATTTTTAAAAATATAATTTGTCTTCTAAACTTATAATATCACTACTATAATTAATTAAAATAATTATATTTTTTATAAATGTATAAAATTCAATTTTATTGTGAAAAACATAAAAGTTTTCTAATTTTTTGCCTAATAATTTAAAATCTCCTTTTAAAAATATAACTAAACATTTAACTCCCTCACTTTTGGAAGGCAAAATATTTAAAAAAAAAATGTTTCATAGGGGTTTAGTAATAAATTTTTAAAAGTGAGGGGGTTTGTGAGTACTTTTATTTGGGAGGAGTGTTTTCTGTTTTTGAAATAAAAGACAGAAAATTTTTTTATAATTTATCCATTTAAAAATTACATACCCTAGTCCAGAGTTGTCCTCTGGCAAAGTCTATGTGAACATTGTGTAGCCACCCCAACTTTCATTTGGGTTGGATCCACATCTTTATATTTCTTGAAGTATATAAATACATAAACTCATAAGCAACGGCCGAGTTTAGGCATCTGATGTTATCAATCAAATAAAGTGATTGATTGAGGCAAATCATGTATAATTGAAAATTGACTTACACCACCAGTGGCGGCAACTCTTTAATTAAGTTTGTTTCCATAACAGTCATGCCTTTGAAAAAAAAAAAAAAAAAAAAAAAACCCTACATTTGCTTAGGGGCCAAAAAATAATACATTTGCTTGATGTTCTATAAAATATTCGCATGCCGGTTTGCTGTATGTCAAATCCAGTGGCTGTTTTCACAAAACCACTCTAGGTATATTTCATTTTTGTATGAGCAAGGTCCCAAACAAAATAAATAAATAAATAAATGCACTGCCCTCTTATTTTCATAATCTAATATTTTATATAAAGATAGACTGTATATTTAAGCACATAATAAATTATGAGCTGTTGAAGTTAGTAAAATAATTGAGCATTTACCCTTTTTTTTTTTTTTTTTTTTTAACACAAGCATTTACCTCTAAACAACTAATATCAGATTCAAAATTTGTTACTCCGTATCCTAGAGTAAATCTCCATGTTTTAGAAATAAATTATTACCCTTATTGTTAATGTTTAAACTTTCAATTTGAGGCCTTCAGTTTGAAACTTATTACGTGTAAAAAATAAAATAAAAAATTTCTTGAGGAAAACAAAACCCTTGACCAAAACAAAACCCTGTTTCTCATAGTGTAAAGTTTGATACATTATCACCTCAGGTTCAACCACCAGGGATAAGAGTTGTTGACTCTCTTCATCAGGTATGTAAACTTGTCCTTGCCCCTCTTGCCATTTTTGATTGTTAAGCTTGCAAATTCCAGCTACCTTAATCTATTTCTGTTTCTTTTCCCTACTCCATCAAAATTGAAGAGGAGAAAACCGCAGTAAAAATTGATACATTTAGTTTACTGTCATAATTACTAGATTTGAAGTAATTTCGTCTTCAAATGACAAAAATATTAAAGACATTTAATTTACTTTTCATGTATAATCCTTGCGTTAGTTCCATATAAATCTTATTTATTTACTGCAAAGCGGGAAACAACTGACCATATTTTCGAAGCGAGGATTATCCTGAATGGGGAGAGGAAAGATCGCAATTGAGAGGATCGACCATTCGCAGAGCAGGCAAGTGACGTTTGCAAAGCGGAGGAAGGGCTTGTTCAAGAAGGCACATGAGCTCTCTGTCCTTTGTGATGCTGAGGTTGGAGCTATCATCTTCTCTAGTACCAGAAAGGTCTATGAATTTGCAAGCACTTGGTATGTTGATTAATTCATTGAACTTTTTAGAGTTTTTTTTTTTTTTTCTTTTTTAATTTAATTCTAAACTGCCTAAATTTTAGATATATTTAAAAAAACTATGACTAGATTTTCATTTCTTTTCTTAATGTCACACTTTAATATTAATACAATCAACTCTCATTAATTTTTTCTAACTTTGCTTTTTCAAAAAGGGAGAAGATAAAGTTTTAAAGAAATTTAAATTTACAATTGAAATAATTTTAAATATCTAAGAAGATAGTGAATATTGTAAAAAATAATTTTTATATTTAAAACAATATTTTTAAATATCACATCAATAAAAACTAACGGATGCTACGGCATTAATATTAAGGTATGGCATTGATAATTTTTTGAAAGTTTAGATGCGATATTAAAAAATTAAACATTTAAGGGGTTTGCTAAACCTCGCATAAAATTTAAATGGTTTTTAAACAAAAAAAACAAAAACTTAACTTTTTATTTGTTTCTTCGTCATCAATTAAATTTTATGGCATGGAACTCTTGCATTGCAAAGTTTGTTCCCAAGGTTTTGATGGAATTGTTACATAAGCTTTTAGACCTAGGTAAGGCCTGTGGAATCTGATATAACACGATAATATGACACAGATAGGATATCAAGTTTTAGCTCGTCGGGCTACAATATCCCCAGCATGTTTCTTGCAAAAGTTCAGATCATTTGTCAAGGCGCATGAATAGTTTATATATGCTTAATTAAGGATCTTGTTCCTGTGAACAGTCATACAAATTAAAGCATTGAAAGCATGCAAGTCTATTTTCTGCAATACGCTTTAATTGATGAGCATGGGGATTATTGTACTTTGAAGTCAGATTCAAAGAGGCTTTGTGATGCATTCCATATCCTGGCGGGTAGGAGGGCGGGCGAGTAGGAAGTGTCCTCATGTAAGGAGTTTGCCTTCTAGAAGGAGATATTGATGCAAATTAGATTTACCTTAAAGATAAGATTATATTTAGATAGACTTCCAATTTAGTTTTTATTTACTCTAATTTATTTTAGCCTTTGAGCATATTTGGGAAAACTCTCTTATAAAAGTCGGCAGCTAATTAGGGTTTTTTATTCAGTTTTTCCTAGATTTTCTATTATATTTTTGTGTTCTTTATTGTTCTCTACTTGAGAAAATCAAGATTAAGATTTTTCCTTTTATTTTTATTAGCTTTTGAAATTGAAATTAAAGAAATGATGTTGAACTCATCCATTTTCAATCTATTATCAATTGGCGTTGCATCACTTTGACACCGTGTCATCATATTTTGAACCATATTTCTTCAACATTGCCTAAATATTGTAAACTAGCATGATAGCTGTACTGTTTTTATTGTCCAGCATGCAAACACTTCTAGAGAAGTATTACACAGCAAATGAGGAAAAGCAAGTGCTCAATCCTACTTCTGAAGCCAAGGTAATTAATTTAACGTTTTTACAACCTTTTTTTTTTTTTTTTTCCTTACATAGCTAAAGCTTGGGGGAGGGCTGGGAACGCCGGATTCATGTCCATAACCGAGGGTTGGCCAACTGTCACACAAATAATTGGGACAAATCGAGGACTGGCTTTTACAACATATATACATTCCATTACTTTGCATCGTATGCACCCATAAGGGGCAAGGCTGATTACACCCCACCCCTTAGACCCTGTATATGCAGGAGCCCTTGAGGTATAGGGATTATTGTTGTGGTTGTACTTTGCATCTTATGTCCATTTAGTGCTTCAATTTTAAAATTCTATCGACGTAATCCTTGTAAATTTTGAATTATAACAGTGTAGTCCTAAAATGATATTAACATTCAATTTCTAACGAAATTTTAATGGCATAATGCATTGGTACAGAAATATTGTATCTCATACATATTAAAAAGAAACTACAATTCAAAAACCGGGTATTATATTGATATACATGAATTAATGTAGCGTATTATTCAAATTTCGGAATTATGCTACAAAAAACACTTTTTTTTTTTTTTTTTTACAATGGTAAAGCTAGGGGAGGGGGAGGGGGAGAGGGGAGGGGATATACCCCTCAAGTCCTCGAAGAGGACTACCACTTTTGCCCACGGTGGGATTCTATCTCGGGATACCTAGTTTGGCAACCGACAATCCAACCCCCATGCCATGTCCCTAGGGGACTACCAAAACTATATATATATACACACACATTTTTCACTTTTTCATTGGTTAGTGTATCCTGTTGTCGTATTTATGATAGGTAGTAAAAGATTTTTTGTAAAACAAAGAAGAATGATAGCCTAACATGAGGAAGAAAGTGAAACAGATGAATTTTTGTATTGAACTTGATACAAACTTACAAGCTCTTCTTGATTTTATAAGCTTTAAAACCTACAAAATGAGAACCTCATACAACTCATACATACATTGAATTCTTCTATAAAAAACAAGTGGCCAACTTGTTTTGAATGCATAAGATAAGGTTGAATTGAATATTTAGATCACATTGGTGCTTTTAAGTGTTAAACTTGAACTCTTCAACTTGTATCAAAAATTCATTTTTTTTTTATCCAAATTACTAATTACTTTTGACACCCTTAATTTGCAATGTGATGTGAACACATGAATTGTTGTAATGTTTCTGAAGTCACCGCTTTTGTAAGTACATCGACAAGTTGGTCTTGAGTGTTAAAAAAATTTAGTTCAATTTCACCTTGTCCCACCACGCCTATATTTATAAAGTGGTGACAAAGTTCAATGTGCTCTCTCTTAAGATGAAATATTGGATTCCTTGTTAAAACAATTGCAAACATATTGTCGTAATAAGTCGTTGGTAGGAGATGCCTCTGGGCCTTTCCTCAAATCTGCAAGAACTCTTTTAAGTTAAACTGCTTCACATGCGACATCTATGGCAATAACATATTCAGCTTCAGCAAAAGAGAGTGAAACTATTTTTTTTTTTTTTTTTTTGAGCGCCAAGAAATTGGTTTTTTCCCAAACAGAATACATAGCTAGGAGTACTTTCTATTATCAATAAATCCAACCCAATCAGTATTACTACAACCAATGAGACTGCTAACACATTCTTGGACATATTTTATGCCAAACTTTTTCTACCTTGCAAACATCACAGAATTCATGTCGCTACAGACTAATGAAGTCAACCAGGCTCATTCATGAATCTCGAAATTATGCTGACCTAATACACAATATCTTGCCTTGTATTTGTGAGATACATTAGTGAAACCACAAAAAACTACAATGTAACTCGTTGCATAACCTTCTTTGCTCCATCAATTTGGCATTTAATTGGCATTTTAGAAGGTTCAGTTCAGCTACCAGAGCCCGTACCAATCATATCGTCTCCATTCCAGCTACGGAAGCAAAAGTTTCAATATAATCAATACCCAGTTCTTGCGAATATCCTTTTGCCACGAGACAAGCTTTGTACATATAGATTGACCCGTCTTCGTTGAATTCTGTTTTCTAGCTCTATTTTAAACCAACTACACCTTTTTCCTAGGGAGGATCCACAAGTTCCCACATTCAATTCTTGACGGTTGTTATCTCGTGCTCCATTGCATCTTCCCAAATTTGGTCTTTTGTAGCTTCACTAAATATTGAGATTCATAAGAGAAATATGCAATATCACATTATTCATAAATATCTCTTAATATACGTACCCTTCATATCAGTGATTCATTAACACTTGTTTCAGAATCACTGCTTGAACTTGCAATGGAGTTTAGAACTGGATTAACATCTAGATTGATTAGTTCAAACCCATGTTCTTAAAATGGAGATTCATGATTATCAAGAACAAGAGGTTGTTCTATAGCACCTAGTCCCATACTTTCATCTCATTAAACTGTATATCTTGTGATATTATAAACTATCATGAGATTGGATCATTCAAACAATATCCTTTTGATTCACCATTGTACTCTATAAAAATACACCTCTGACCATTTTCATCAAAATTTTCTTGATGTTGAGAAAGAATGAGAGAATATGCAATACATTGAACACATTCAAATCATTGACAATTAGTTTTTGCCATTCCATGCTTCATACAAAGTTTTATTCAGAATTGCATTAGTAGGAGAAGTTGAGAATATAGACAACGGCATTTACAACTTCATCCCAAAAGTCATTTGGTAAAATTTTGCCTTTCAATATACTGTGTGCCATTTCAACAATTGTGCTGTTATTTCTTTCTTCTACCTTGTTCTATTGAGAAGTGTAACGAGCTGTCAAATGTTGTTTAATGCCCTAATTGCTTCAATAGCTTTGGATTTCTTTTAACAATAGTTCTCCCCCTTTGGTCAATTATAAAAACTTTCCAACTAATAGCCACTTTCCCTATCAACTTGATCCATGAATTGAGTAACTATTGAAAATTCCTTTGACTTTTGCTCAAGAAAGTATACCCATCTATTTTCATTTAGATTATTATTCTAGCAATCACAGAAACAAATTGTTGTAATTATTCACTTTCCTTCATGACTAGACTGTTGTTGTTGTTGTTGTTGTCATGACTAGATTACCAAAATTTTGCCATAATGATTAAAGTTCAATGAAATAACTTTGCAACACACTTTGATTTCATTTTTCAAGTGTTCTCAAGCATATTTTGATCTTTTAGTACCCAAAATGCGTGGAAAAACTCATCTACTTAAACTTTGTGCGATGAAAAGGAGAGCTTTGGCATCTTTCGCCATGTTTTCCTAATATTCCTATTTTTGCCTCTCTTAATTTCTCAAGTTCTAAAGAGCTCTCATTTTAGAGAATCCCTTATGGACAATACAACAAAAGATCTTGGGAGATGAATAGGGTTTTTATTTGGAAACTCCAATATTCATAATTTTCATCATAAAATACAAGAATAGTATTTTGGGCATAACCGAACCGAGGGTTTGGTTTTGAAGCCATTTGTCTATTTTGTGTGTGCGTGTGTGTGCGTGTGTGTGCTTTTGTGTGTGTGTGTGTGTGTGTATTGGAGTTTGAGAAAGGAAGATAAGGAAGCAAAGAGCAACGTGAGGAAGAGAGAGTGAAAGACATGTATTTTTATATTTGAACTTGATATAAACTTAAAAGCTTTTCATGCCTTAGTATATAGCTTTTAGAACTTACAAAATGACACTCATCCATAAATTGAATTATTATACATAAAAGAAGTGGCCAACTTGGTATAATTGCATAAGATAAAATTGAGTTGAATATTTGTTATAAATGATAGAGTTTGAATTAGATTATTAAGGATGTGAGTTGGAAGGATAAGTGTTTGAGATGAATGATAATGTTTTTGAGTTATAAATGAGTTGAAAGATCCGGTCAAAGATACGGATTGGATTAAATTGATGATTTGAGTGTTAAACTTGAACTCTTAATCTTGTATCAAAAATTGATCTCTTCTTTATTCAAATTGCATATTATGATTTATTTCTCATATACAATTATACTCTACATCATGATACAAAAATGAAAGATCAAAATCCAACGTAATTTTAATTCTTCGAAAGATGTATTGTAGAACTTCCTCGATATTTGTTGATCTTTAGCGTTTGGAAACCTGTTTCAAACATGCAATTCTTTTTGATGCCTGTTGAAGAAAATTAACATATACTAGCGAGATATATATATATATGCAATTTGTCAACTTATGCTGTCCCTCTCTTAAGATGTACCCTCACTTTCTCATCCTCTCAATTGAATCAATGCAATGTGCGTGTGTGTATACAGATGCATACTGCGCTTTTGCCTCCGTAACCTGGAGAGTCATATTCGAATTGGCCCAACACATGAGTCCATGACGTGAACAATCAAAAAGCTCCTTATCACCGGTTTTGAGCCTTCTACGGTCGAAGGCTTTGAAAGTTTATCCCCAAACTTCCTCACTGTCTCTTTAACTTTAATCCTACCGCTTGACAAAATCAGTCTTCCAATCCCTTGTCCCTGAGTCATAATGCTATGTTGGACTGTCCATGACCACATACCTAGTGACCCTGAGTCTCTTAGGGACATAACTTAGTGGTGAAAAATGTCTGGTGCCAGAGAAGCCACCCGACTACGATCTCCAATAAGAACATGTTGCCAGAGGCCTTACCAAGTAAATAGCAAAAACATGTAGTGACCCCGAACTCAGTAACGGATCTAGAAAAGTTCTTCACTGGAGACATACACTACTAGTGACTGCCATAGTGCTCCTAATATATTTTTCAAATATGACAAACACAATGTTACTATTTGTTATTTAATGATTTATGTATGTCTTTTTTAAAATGTATTCAACGATTATGCAAAGTATTAGATAAAAACATAACGATATTTTTCTTAATCAATAACTTGTGTGTACCATACGTTTAAGAAAAATCATTTTCTAATGCAGCGTGTGAAATAGAAAAATAGGACTACTGGAAGATTCACGGCCATCCCTGTGAATTTGATTAATTGAATAACAAAATTATAAAGGGGATTGATAGCTCGCTTTCTCACAAGCCGAGAAACAAGTACAAGAAAGCTGGAAATTTATCTAGAAAATGAACTACTCTTCAAATGCTAAAGTCTCCCTTTTATATAAAGGAAGCAAGGTCCTAGAAATAAGGAAAAAAATAACTTAAAGAAAAGGAAAATAAACTGAAAAAAGGAAAGTACAATGAATATTTGAAATTCGGATTCAAATCGGGATCAGATCGCTTGTATCATGCCTTGAATCTCGCTGCTTGCCATGCTTCTCGCTCTGCGTCGCGCCTAGTGCCGTGCAACCCCAATCCTCTTGGTCCTCCACTAACGCCAAGCCTTTGTTGTTGCCACCAGGCCTTGGCGGGATGCATCATCCTCCCTCGGTTGAAAAGAATTCGTCCTCGAATTCGCTTGGGGATCTGTACTGTCGTTGCCGCCAAAATACGGAGTAAGGTGCATAACATTGAAGATGTTTGAAGTTCTGATACCTGGCGGGAGTTGGAGATGGTAAGCGTTGTCATTGATTTTCTCCAGAACCGCAAATGGACTGATCTTGCGAGCCATGAGCTTGTTATATTCCCAGGTTGGAAACCTTTCGCGTGTCAAGGAAGCCCAAATCTTGTTGCTAACTTGGAGCTGAACCGCTCTTCTCTTCTTGTCACTAACTAACTTGTATTTGGCGGTGGCTTCTAATAACCGAGCTCCGATCTGTTCATGAACATCCTTTAGGGAGGAGATAAAGTCCTCCGCCTTCCCATGCTAGCGTGTCAAATCTAGAGCCAGCATCAGATCTATTAAGGCACAAGGAACAAAATTGTAGACAATATGGAATGGAATGAACCCTGTACTACAGTTAATGGAACTGTTGTGTGCGAACTCAACTTGATGGCTTCAGCTCCTACCCCTTGCCGTTCTCTGCAACGAGGCAATGAAGACGATTGCCCAATGATTGGTTGGTAACTTCAGTTCGACAATCCGTCTGAGGGTGATGGACTGTGCTAAAGGCTAGTGTTGTATTTGCCATTTTCCCCAAAGTTCTCCGTAAGTGATTGACAAATCGAACGTCTGTATCAGACACAATGCTAGCTGGCAAGCCATGTGATTTGTACACTTCCCCGAAGTAGAGACCTGCAACATGAATGGCGTCTGCAACCTTCTTGCACCCAACGAAGTGCACCGTCTTTGAAAATCGATAAACAACGATGAAGATTGAATCAACCCCGCCGGTGGTTCTTAGTAAGCCCAAAACAAAATCCATGCTAACATCCACCCAAGGATGACTCGGTACTGGTAAGGGCAAGTAAAGCCCAGCATTGGTTACCCCTCCCTTAGAAATTTGACAAATGCGGCAATGTTTGACATACCTCTAAACTTCTCTGCGGATGGTTGGTCAATAGTAGTTGGCGGTAATGAGCTGGAGTGTTTTGTCCCTGCCAACATGCCCTGCGTTGTGCTTCTCCCCTATGATTTTTGGCCGCCAACTTGAGCCTGGGACACACAGCTGATTCCCTTTGAACATGAACCTTTGATGAATAGAGTATTCGGGAACTAATCTTGACTGTACATCACGCCAAATGCTGCTAAAGGTACGATCATCACCGTACATCTCCGCTAACTAATCAAATCCCGTGACTTCTACTCTAGTCTGTGCCAAGACCAGGTTGCACTGGCTGAGTGTGTCCTCCACCTTATTCATCACGCCCGATTTGTGCTTGCTGATGAAGTGAAAAAGTTGTAGGTAGCTAGCACACTTGGTGTGCCTATCTGAAAGCTTGTCTCGGCTGTTGATGTACTTGAGAGCTACGTTGTTGGAGTGTAAGACAAACTCGCGGTTGGCTAAATAAATCCAGTGAGTAGTTCAACTTACTTTCGTCAAACTTCTCACTGAAGTATCCAAATGGCTTCCCATCTTAAATGAGCACAACGTGAATAACAATCTTAGAAGCATCTGTGTGCAACTCAAATGTCTTTTGAAAGTTAACACTGGCACCGTGATCAGTTTCTCATTGATTCTGTTAAAGGTGGCTTCTATTTGAGGTGCCCCGATGAAGGATCCTCTCTTCAGACAGTCAATGATTGGCGCCATAATTGAGCTGAAGCCTGGAACGAAGCGCCTGTAGAATGATGCCAACCCATGGAAACAACGAACCTCGCCAATTGTCTTTGGTTAAGGACAGTCACGGATACCTTCGATCTTTCCTTCATCAGCGGATATACCATCCTTGGGTACAACGAACCAAAGGAAGGTCAACTTGTCCCTTATGAATTCACATTTCTTACGTGGGGCAAATAAACTCTGGGTCCTTAAAAGCACCTCCTTTAAATGAGTAATGTGTTCAATGATGTCTCGGCAATAGATTAAGATGTCATCAAAGTAAACGATAACAAACTTTCCAATAAAAGGGCGTAATACATGATTCATAAACCTCATGAGCGTGTGGTGCGTTGGGCAACCCAAATGGCATGACCATCCACTCATAAAGTCCCTCTCTTGTTTTGGAAGTCGTCTTCCACTCATCCCGAGGTATCCACTATTGAGATCTAGGTTCGTGAACACCTTGGCACATTGCAATTGATCCAACAAATTATCCAATCTTTGAATGGGGAAACGATAGCATACAATTATTTTGTTTATTGCCTTTCTATCAACACACATCCGCCAGCTCCCATCCTTTTTGGGCGTCAGTAAGGCTGGAATGGCATAAGGACTCAGGCTTTCTCTGATGAAACCCCTGGTAAGACGCGCTTCCGCTTGGCGTCTAAGTTCTTCATGCTCGGTTGGGCTCATCCGGTAGTGAGGCGTGTTCAGTAAAGAAGCACCTGGAACCAGATCAATACGGTGTTGAATATCCCTCAAACATGGTAATGTAGCAGGTACTTCCTCCTGGAATAAATCAACGTATTCCTCCAGTAACGTCGAGACTTCATTCAGTAATTCCTTGGGGCTGACGGTGCTCTCCTTTCCAATCAATACGAACACACTCTAGTCTCACCAACTTCCTTGGCTAACATGGCGCGACTTTGGATGTTGGGATGTTGAGCTTCGAGGACTCTCCCTTTATCCTCTTTCTTGAGAAACAATACAATCTTGGTTTCTTCAAAGAGAAAGCTGTACGTATTCTTCCTCCTATCATAGGTGGCACTCCTGTCATATTTCCAAGGGCGTACCAAGAGCAAAGGGTAGGCGTCCATAGCGATGACGTCACACCAAATTCCATGTTTGTACTTAGCTCAATTGGAAAATTTACAAAACAATGTTTTGAAACCGTGACCAGGTTCCCTTTCTTCAGCCACGAAAGTTTGCAAGGAGGGATGTGCTTCTTTCTTCAACCCCAACTTGACAACTGCTTCCTCAGAAATCACGTTCTTGCAGCTTCCTGAATCAATCATCATGCGGCACACCCTACAGCCAATGGTGCAAGCGGTTTGGAAGATGTTGTTCCTCATGCCAACTATCCCTCGGTTCTTCCCTAGCCGGGAAGCAAACATGCCTAACTACTAAGAAATGCCCTTCATCACCTTCCATGACTTCTTCCCTTGGTTCATCAATGAAGAGAGCATTACCTGATCTGTACTTTTTGGCAGTCAGCGACACGAACGCGTTCTAGATGAACCCGCCACTTCTTGATCTAGCTGCCTCCTTGTGTTGGCGGGTGGTGGTCTAATCTGTGCAATCTGCATCCGCGGTGCTTCTATCTATTCTCTCCCACCAGCTTGTGTATTCTATGCTCTGCCAACTTGGCGACGCCCTTGTTGCCGCTCCATGTTCACGACTCTCTGGGCTGCCTCTGAGGCGGAGACAATGTCAAACATGTTGAGCACGTCGTGAATGAACTCTCTCAAGCCACCAATATAACGATCTACTAGTTGTTCTCATGATTCCGCCAAGTCATTTCCAGCAACTAAAGAATGAAACTCCACTGTGCACTCTTCCAGGAATCCTGAGCCTTGGCATAAGCCATGCAAGCACTGGTACATCATCCGAGCATGGTTATGAGGCAAGAAGGCTTCTCTTTAATGCTTATTCATTTTCTCCCAACACTCTGTTCTTGACTTCCCTTGGCAAAGCCGGCTCTGTTTCAATTGGTGCCACCAGGTGGCTACTCTACCCCGAAGGTGAGTAGC
Organism: Simmondsia chinensis; assembly: GCA_018398585.1. Classification (NCBI taxonomy): domain Eukaryota; kingdom Viridiplantae; phylum Streptophyta; class Magnoliopsida; order Caryophyllales; family Simmondsiaceae; genus Simmondsia; species Simmondsia chinensis. Next base: position 10,012,964 of record JAGTTD010000010.1, on the reverse strand, counting down.
AACAAGCGGCACCTGTTTCCTCCCTGAGACTTCTCTGAATTCAAGGATCTTCCCGACGGCGATACGCCAATCCAAAAATTCCTCTGGGCGTCCTCCTCCATTGAACTCCGAGGTCTCAATTCGATGGTCGAATTCCCACCTCCGATCATCACAATCATAGAAGTCACCAAATTTGCGTTGATGGCGCCTCAACCTTGGCTCCAGTAACTCTTCTTCCTGAAATTGGATTGGAAATTGTTCATCCATTTCTTCATCGATTGTGGCCGGTGAAAGTGGGCGTTCAGGTCGGGCTCCTAGTGGGAGATCGAAATTGGCCCCGAGTTGACTCAAGCAGCGCTTGATTCGTCGGAATTTCTCCTCCAATTCTTCTGTTCTCCTCTCGGCTTGCTGATGTTGGTCATGGTCAACAACGTCTTCAACGGCGGCATTCCTTCGTCATCCACAGGCCATCTTTGAAGACGTTCTGAGCTCTGATACTAACTAATGCAGCGCGTGAAATAGGAAAATAGGGCAACGAGAAGGTTCATGGCCTTCTCTTTGAATTTTATTAATTAAATAAATAAATTACAAAGAGGATTGATAGCTTGGTTTCTCACAAGCCGAGGAACAAGTATAAGAATTCTGGAAATTTATCTAGAAAATGAACTACCCTTCAAATGCTAAAGTCTTCCCTTTATATAAAGGAAGCAAAGTCCTAGAAATAAGGAAAGAAAGAACTGAAAGAAAAGGAAAATAACTAAAAAAGGAAACTACAATCAATATTTGAAATTCTAATTCAAATCAGGATCAGATCGCGTGTATCATGCCTTGAATCCTGCTGCTTGCCATGCTTCTTGCTTCGCGTCGCGCCCAGTGCCTTGCAATGCCAATCCTCTTGGTCCTTCGCTAACGCCAATGCCTTCGTCTTTGCCACTAGGCCTTAGCAGGCTACATTATCTTCTAAATTTTTTTTTAGCGGTTTCCTGAAAGTGTCTGGGAGCATGTATGACTAAATCCCCAGGAAAGGAGAAGTTTGAGTAATTACCAACTGTTTTTAAAACAAAGCAAATAACTTACCTAATGCCTCCACATAAGTTCTAATTCCTCTGCTTTTTCTTGCGCCCCACTAGGAAGTTACGGTTCTCATCCTTACAGCCAAACACATTGAACTTACTTTCTGGGAAGTTGATATATGAAATGAATTCCTTAGATACAACTTCCTAAAGGAAAACAAGGTATATGTATCGGTGTACTTTTTAAGCTATTATATGCTACAGCTTTATAGGACCCATAATAGCTTGAAATAACTTTATCATTTGAATAGATATAGAAATGGGGCAAAAAGATTAACCTAAAAGCTTTTGATAACTAATTGGGGGCAATTTAACAATTTTATACGAATAATAAACAATAATATTTTATATGTAATTTATATTTATCATTCCCTTTTTCCAAAAAGATGTAATTTATATGCATCACTGAGAGCATTGTTTAAGTTTGGCTTTGCCTCTGCCTAAACCCATTATTAGAAAGACTAGAGATCGAAATAATACAAGTCAATCTTGTCATACTAGACTTAGATAACTTGAGCAACCATATTCTTGAGATGACCATCGCCTGGAGACTTAAAAAACTTGGGACGTGGTTGGTAGCTTCTGAACTCAAGTAGATGGGGACATAGGCAACGTAGCTTAAGCGATTGATAGCATGGAGAGAGACAAAGAAAACTTGTTCAGGAATATGTAATTCTTATTTGCCCTGTCACAAGGTTGTTAGGAAGATCTATGTCTGAAACATGATGCACGGGAACTCCAATAATCCTCCCAATGTTATTCAAACAACAAAACCTAGACTTTTTGTGTGTGCAAGAAACTGAGATCACACATGTCAATGAAAGAACCATCATTGTTATTTGGGAAGTTTAGTAAAGGGCTAGTTGTATGCTTCATTAGATGGTGCCTTGAGGGAACTAATCTCCATCTGTAATCCTGATTCCTGATGTCATTCCAGAATCCTGATTCCATGGTATAATCCTTAAAATGTCTTTATATTGCTTAGATGGATTGATGTTTCGGGGGAACGGCTAGCAAATGGTTTTAGAAGTGTCTTTTTCTAAATCTATGTGATATGATCTAAAATAAAAAAAATATACTAAAACTAAAGAAGCCTATAAAATATTGAAAATAAAGAGATAAGAGAGAGAAATATAAAGATGACATTCAATTTCATTGATGCATTTGATTTGTTTTTTGGATGAATAAAGAGCAAAGCTCAAAATACAGAAAGTGGCGTCCCAACTAAGGGGACCTATGAGGGAACAACTTATAAAGCAACATAAAAAACAAACAAAAAAGGCAAAATACATGAGGCCCTATGCCTGCATGTTACCAGGATCTAGATAAAACATCACCCCAAGAGAGAGCTATCGGCTCGCTGAAGGCCAAGTATTTTAGGTTTAGGGGTTTACGAAGTTGGCAACCATGCTTTGAAACATTGCATATTGCACACAACATCGGCGGGAGAATACAGAAATGAGTTACACTGTGCTTTCACCCAAAAACCAACTCTGAAATTAATCGACCACACGGCACCCCTGATGTTCCATCGGGCCTCTTTGAATACAATGTTGTTCTTTGATCCCCTGATTTCCCAAATAATAACAAAGAAAAGTGTCAACCAAACTTTCTTTTTAAATTTGCCTTCGACTTCGGCTGAAATCCATTGAAAGAAGTGATCTGTGATTGAGTTGGATGAGATCAAACTCAAGCTCCACCATTCAAAACAAAGAGCCCACACTCTTTAAGTTTCCTCGGATCCTAAAAGCAGGTGGTTCACATTTTTCGGCGCCTTGCCGCATAGTGAACACCATTTCTTATCTTCGGGAACGATGCCAATTTTCAAACATTTCTCTTTTTTGTTCATCTTTCCAAGTAAAACTATCCAAATGACTATCTCTAACTTTGAGGCTGCCAGGCCTTTCCAAGCTCCGCAAACTAGGTGGTCCACGATGTGCGATCTAAGGGTACTCATACTGACAGCATCAGCAAAAGACTTAACTGAAAATAATCCTTTGCTGTGTTATACTTAATTTTCGAATCATCGCCAAGTGTTAGCTTCAGAGCATTCACCACTTGTTGAGGAATTTGGAACACGTCAACTACTTCAGAAATGGCCATACAATGACTCACCCCATTTATAGAATATCCCCTCCCTAGACGGGACCTTCTCTACTATCTATTAGGCTAGGTTATATATACTACAGACTAAAATATCTAATTTGGATATGTATTAATACTTTTTCCCTTCAAAAGACCTTGTCCTCAAGGGTCTAAGTATAATATTCTACAACATTTAAAAAATAATAATAAATTTTCATGTCATCCTTATTATTATTATTAGGTTTACCTTCGGTTTTCACCCCATGAGTCAAGCATGATAGGAACAAATTTTACAAACTTAAGGGGTCCAAAAAAAAATATATATATATATTATCTCCTTTTCCCCCAAAATATTCATGTGAAGGACAATTAAGTGAATATGAACAATTATAGGGACAAAATTGATCCTTATCCCTCCTAGAGGGTGTGATATCGTGCTAGATTTCCCTTAGTTATCTCTTATGGGACCCTTATCTCTAGACATGAAACATTTGACAGCTTTCTTCACCCATTTTAGCATTTCCCACACTCTTAGAGGCCTTACTCTCGACCATGTCCGCAAAATCAGTGCGTGATCCATGACTTGAACCTTATCCGACCCACACACTCTAGGTATAATTTACACCAAGATTCTAACAACTGACACCCCCACCTTCTTCTCCTTGACCGCAGCACTGGTCATGGCCGACCCTCCTATGGGTCTTACCACTCTTCTTGATGAATTGCATATCATCCTTCATGAACCACGGTATCTTCCCCTTCACAACCTCAATTCGACCATCGAATTCCGCTCAAAGACGGTACTACTCCAGTTAATCAACAGCCATGTTGTTATTCTCTTAACCGGAGGAATGCCATTGAGAAAATGATTTCCAAACTTCTCAACAAACACACAATCTGCGAGAGTGCTCGCCCTTATGCCTCATCCATTTTCCTAATGAAAAAGAAAGATGGCTCTTGACGAATGTGTGTAGACTATCATGCGCTTAACGGTAACACCCCAAAAGATAAGTATCCCATTCCTTTAATTGACGGGTTGTTTGACGAATTGCACGGTTCCCCCTTTTTTTTTTTAAATTGATCTTCGCGCAGGATATCATCAAATTCACTTGTCTGAGCCTGGTATTTTTAAAACGATTTTGCACCCATTAAGCTCACTACGAATTTGAAGTCATGCCTTTTAGTTTGACAAATGCGCCATCCACGTTCTAGTCCTTTATGAACTTTATTTATTGACCACACTCATGTCACTTGGTTTTAGTGTTTTCCATTGACATTCTCGTTTATGGGGCCATCCCACATCACTCACCCTCATACTATTTTTCAACTACTTCTCGAAATTTTGCTTTATGCTAAAAATAGCAAATGTTTTTTCGGTATGCTTGAAATTGAATACTTGGAACACATTATTCGCGCAGGTCAAATTCCAACTGACTCGGCCAAAATTCAAGCGGTACATGACTGGTCATACCTAAGACATTTAGAAAACTTCAAGCGTTTCCAGGATTAATAGGATATTGTTGAATTTTTTTTGCAAAACTATGGGAAAATTGCAAAGCCACTCACAGACCTTCTGAAACACCCAACTCTAGTGTGGACTGAAGTGGCTCAAACCGCTTTTCTTTGAATCAAGGAGGCCCTAACCAGTGCCGTTCTTTCCAAACCGATTTCACTACCCTGTTTGAGATTGAAACTGATGCTTTAGATATCGGTATTAATGCGGTCACCATTCAAAAGTCACCCCACCGTGTATCTCAGCAAAGGCCTTTGCCCACGCCATTAACATAAATCCGTTAATAAACGCGAATTGCTAGCCATCATTCATGCAATTAAGAAATGGAACCAATATCTAATGTACTGTCATTTCTGCATTCGGATGGACCAACGAAGCTTGAAATAGCTCTCGGAGCAACAAATTTCAACCCTTATTCAACAACATTTGTTAGCTAAACTCATGGGGCATAATTGTGACATAGCCTACAAAAAGTGCAAGGAAAATGTTGTTGCCAACACCTTATCACATGTCTTAAGTGGCGAGTTATCTCTTTAGCACTTTCTTCAATTTCCACTAACCTCATGGCACAATTACAAGAATGATGGAACGCCACACCTCATTTTCAATAGCTCATTACTGACCTTACTCATGACCCCTAATCCCACCCTCACTAAACTTGGCACAAGACCAACTACGTAGGAAAGGCAGCTTAGCCATCGATCCCGCTAGTCATACCAAACACCACATTTTACAATGGATGCATGCTTCAGCCACTACCAGGCATTCTGAAATTACACAAACTAAGAAACACATTATTACTCTTTTCTATTGGCGTGGCATGAAAAATGATGTGGCTAATTTTATTAAGCGATGTACCATTTTCCAAAAACGTAAGTATTATTCAGTCCTAGACCCTGCTTTTGGCAGGAGCCCTTGGAGGCACTGGGTTTGTTGTTGTTGTTGTTGTTGTAAGTATTATTCAACCACATTTCCTGGGTTGTTGCAACCCCTCCTGATTCCGAAAACCATTTGGGCTAGTATTTCAATGGACTTTATTGAGTTCCTAAGTTCTATGGAAAAGATGTGATACTTGTCGTTGTTGACCACTTTAGTATGCCCATTTCCTCCCTCTTTCGTAACATTCTGCATTTTTAGTTGCTAATGTGTTTATGCAAGAGATATGCAAGTTACACGATCTCCCCGAGGAGATCATTGATGAAAGGCATCCTATTTTTACTAGCAACTTTTGAGAGGAACTTTATTGCATACAAGGAGTTGATCTCATTCGTTTGACATCCTATCACCCCCGAACTGATCGCCAAACGGAGGTGTTTAATCGTTGTTTGCAAAGCTACCTCCATTGCAAGTGTTTTAAACGTAAAAAAAAACTTGGTTCGAATGGTTACTGTTGGCCGAGTGGTGATACAACACTACCTATCACTCCGCCACACATACTACCCAATATGAGGTAGTTTCGGACAACCTCCACTTGTACATCTTCCATATTTACCGGGGGAATCCAACAATGCCGTTATGGACCGTACGCTCCGTGCACAAGAAGGAATTTGGGTCCTTAAGCATCACCTTCACAGGTCCCAAAACTGGATAAAGAGTTACCAGACCAACATCGAAGTGATCGCACATTTGAACGAGGTGACTGGGTGTACTTAAAACTACACCCTTATAGTCAACACTGCATTGAACGCCGCACAGTCCATAAACTCGTGCCTCTATATTTTGGCCCATTTAAAGTCCTTGGTTGTATTTTTCAAATGGTTAATAAATTGGACATCCTACCGACTGCCGCTGTTCATCTTGTATTTCACGTTTCCTTACTCAAGCCTCACCATGGTGTTGTTCCTAATTCACCCTTGATGCCGCATGACCAGGCCATACCGACTGCACCACCTATGCCCGAAGCCATCCTCAACTGACATTTGGCGCACTATTGCAACGTAGATCTTACAAAAGGTTTAGTTAAATGGAAGGGGAAACCCACAGAAGATACTACCTAGGAGTCCGTTCTTGACATTTGGGAAAGATACTTGACATTTGACCCTTGTGGACAAGCGTCTTCAAGGTAGGGGAGTATTGTTGTGTTCTCCATTCAAGTCGATTCTATCGAGGCCCAGTGCTTGCCTATGGATCATTTGGGATCGACCCGAGTCCTAGGAACATCAGTAAGCTTAAGTTTCGGTCTAGAAGGAGAGGAAGAAGGGTCCTATGAGGCCCTAGCATCTTTTGCTAACCTGGGGCAAAATATTAGTTCTACAGGGGCTCGGATTTGAACTATAATATGAGAGGAGTACACAAACCAAATTCTATAGCATTTTTGCCCTAGTTAGCTATAGGTGAGTTTTCCCTTTCTACCCCTTATTTGTGTATAAATAAGAGTGCGGGTGTATTGGCTTGAGTATCAATAAAAAGTTGCCTTCTTCCTTAGCTTTATTTGGTTCATTGTTATTCATTGTTTTGATATTCAATCCAAAGAACTCTAGTTGGGATTGGATCACTACATGCCATGTAATTTATATTTGTAATCTTAGAATTTAGGGATAGTTTCGCCTTGCTCAAACATTCCCTACGACTACCAGTTCTCCTCGGTTGTGACTTCAACATGGTCCTACTCCCAAACGACAAGAAGGGAGGTTGTGAGGTAGAACAAGTTACCAAAGAGTTTATAGAGCAATTGGACCACCAGAAACCCAAATGGACGGGGCTAAAGCAATAACTTGTGAGGGAAACTTCAAACTACCATAACATTGATCTATAAAAAGTTAAGGCCTATAACCTGTCAAATCAAAGCTATCAGACTAGACTATGCAACCCTTGTAGCTTTGTCACTGGCCTCGCCTATTGTCCCCAATTTTGACCTTTAAAAGTGTTTTCGGCAGCTTTTATGTTTTCCGCATAGTTTAGTGGTGCATTTGGTTTTTTTTTTTTTTTTTTTGATAATTTGTGAGCAACGCTCATTACAAAAATAGGCCCCGAATACAAAAGGACTTGAAATTAAATCCATCATATCTCGGAGCCTTGCTACCGCTACAATCCCAGACTGCTTCGTTGATTTCTTGGAAGTTTGGTACTTCCTCCAGCATGCTTACATCCTCTAGTGACAACCTTGGGAGGCTAAGATAGCCCACGGCTGGCCTAAATGCCTGTTGTTCTGAATACAGCATTTTAAAGAATCCATTGACAGCCACTTTGATTTGTCTCGGCTTACTGTGAACTCTCCCGTGCACTCTAACTCTATATGTTGCCTTTTTCTTGGCTTATATAGAAGCCAATGCATGGAAGTGCCTTGTATTCTGATCCATCTCCTTGGTTTCTTTACTTCTTGACTGTTGAAGCCAATACCTCTCTTTTCTTCTATACCAAATCCATAGTAAAAATGTTGCCGCTGATTTCCTAGCCACATCCTCTTCTGACAATTGAACTTGCTCTGCTTGAGCTCTCAACCTGTCTAGCTCCTCTCCTAATGCAGATATTTTCAAATCAATGAGCCCGAACACCTCCTTATTCCATCTTCTTAGTGGTTGTTGTAGCCTTTTTAGCTTCTTCACAAAAGAAAGGCCTTGGTGTGCTTGCCACTCTTCCTTGACAATCTTTGTATATTCTGGGTGTGAGAACAAGCAATCAAAACATCTAAAAGGTTTCGGACCCCAATTAGCTTCATCTAGCTGCGCAACAATCAGGCAATGGTCTGATAACCCCTTTTTCAGCCCAAAGAGCTGAAGGTGTGGAAACTTACTCAACCATTCTCCATGACCCAGCAGCCTATCCAAATGACTCATTGATTGGCCTCATGCCCAAGTGAATTATCTTCCAGATAATGGGACATCAATCGGGCCTAACTTGTTGCTAAATTCTCTAAAATTTGTCATTCCTTACGTGATATCAGATCTGCCTTTCCTCTCACCCACGTTCAACACCTCATTACAATCACCAATGAGAAATGTAGGTACATTATTTGCACTCAAAACTCTCTCTAGTTCAGATCACATTTCAGCTCTCCCTACTCTAGAACAAGGTGCATAAACCAAGCAAAAAATACAAGCAAAATCCTCTTTAATCATAGAACCAACCAAACAAATCCATCGTGTACTTTTGATTGTCTATGTAACCATGAAACTATCATCATCCCACATTATGATGAGGCCTCCCGATCCTGCATCTGCTGGAACCTCTTCCCAGTGAATAGTATCTGATCCCCAGCATCTTGAAATCTCCCTAGCTGTCACCTTGTTATGTTTAGTCTCAACCAAGCCTAGCATTGTGAGCTTGTGAGATGAGACTATGTCATGTATAACAACCTTATTTTCCTTTCCTCCAAAGCCCCTAACATTCCAAGCACAAATCTTCATCTCTTTGGTTCCGGTAATAGCAATTTGTTCTTCTTCTTCTTTCTCTTGTTTACAGTGTAATCTTGCTGTTGAGTTGAACACGTGATCTTGAAGAGCTCGTCCTCTATGCCATCAAACGTAAAGCCCACCTTTTCACCAATAGCCCATGCTTCCTTTGCTCTCTCCTTACCTTTCTTTGGTCTTATTTTTAATAAATGCTTCTGCTTTCTGTTGGTCTCTGCAGGTATGTCCACAACTGGTGGTATGGAGTATGAAATATTAGTGTTTAGGTCTACACATAATTGAAAATCTGGTTCTTCCTGGTCAAGGGCCAAGTTCTCCACGTTTTTCTTCTCTTGAGATTCCAATTCTTGCCTTTTTGGTGTTATATCCAGGTTATTGTCCAAAGGTAAGGTGTTGTCACTTTCCCCATAAGTTATCTCTTTTCCTGCTTTGTCCTTTTCTAGCATGTCAACCTTGCTTGTATTAGGTTCAAAAAAGTGTGTTTGTGGCAGGGCATTTAATGCCTCCTGAGCTCTTGTGTCCTCTTCACCTCCTAAATTGTACGGCTGAGTTTCCTTCTGTCTTGGTTTTTGAGCTTCTTCTCCGGCCAATTCCATGTCTGATTCTGGCATGGTATTGCCTTCACTTGCTGCATCTGGCCTTCTTCTTACTTCAGAATCATCTAATTTCCCTTGTGTTGCTACTGTCTCCTCCACTCTTGGCACTACTTCGTGGTCTGATCTTAGGCTTAGCTCATGACTACAACCTGGTAAAATTGCAAGGGGTATTGGGCGTTGTTCTTGAGCCTCCTCTGCTGATGTACTTTCAGTGAAGCATTGGTCTGCTTGTCTTCCTTTTTCATTCCATTTCACATCTCCAATCTCCTTGATGTATACATTGAAGTCCTTACCTTCATCCTAATACATAGACATTCTAGTAGTTGGTCCATGTGATCTGTTACAATTTGCACCCTCCCTCTTTCAAAGGTTTCACAGCTTTCTGTCTCTTTCCCAACCTGCAGAACTTTGCCCTAGCATTCACCCATCTTTACAAAGTTATGTCTTGACCATCCATGGATTGGCATTCCTACAATTGAGAGCCAAGTTGCTCTTGACAAGCAGCATTCATCCCCTGTCCAGTCCATTATCCTCTCACACCAGCAATTTAGCCATTCCCCTTCCTCCAATACAAATCTATCTTTTTCTGTTTTACTAGTAAACGTCAGCAGCAGTTTAAATTGTCCAATGTCCCTTATCTTAATAATGACATTGTGACTCCCACACTCTTGTATTGGAATGTCCCCATGTTTCATTGGTTGTGATGTACAGCAAACGAGACTCCTCTCCATCTCTTCTATCATCAATCTATCCGTGATTCCTTGTATAACTTTTTTGGCTCTTTGAGATGTACTTCCCATGTTAGCTCTTTGTCCTTGGTGTTCAGGCTGTTGTTCATTGTTAAACTGCCCTCTTCCATGTCCTTGAGTCCTCCTTGCATTTCTGAAGGTCTTTTCAAATCTAGCAAACTTCACCAGCAGATTAGCCCCTCTCAACGCTATTCCATTCAGTCCCTGTATTGCCTTCACAGCCTCCTCCTCTATAGTGAACTTCACAAACCCAAAGACTCGTCTTTTGTTTGGTCTTCTTTTATGAGAGACATATGTTTCTTTGATGTGGCCATACCTCTGGAATAAGTGAAAAAGTCTTTCTCCATTAAAGTAAACAGGCAAGTTATCCACAAACAAGGATCTTTGTGCTGCATCAGACTCTTTTTCCCGCTGCTGCTGACTCTGCTCTTGTTGGTTACCATTGTTCTCTGCATCTACCGATGTAGCTTGCTGCCCTGCTGGTGCTTGACCTGACCTTATCATCACTCCCTCCACATTCCTTTCTTGTTCATTGTTGATTACCCTTCTGACTTCACTCCCCGCTTCTTCAGTCTCCTCGACACCTTGAGTTTCATTTTCACTAACATCAGAAACCCATTCACCTCGTGTACCATCCTCAAATCTCCTCACTCTCCACACTCTCCCTCTCCAATGCACACCATTCACCTCGTGTGCCATTGAAATTACATTCATTTCTACACTATTAGTATTTTCGAAGGAGTCTTTACAGACATGAATGTAATGATACACAGCTTTTCTATAAGTCAGAGGTGTTTTTGGTAATTTTATATTTTAAGGTATTTTCGTAATTTTGTGTTCTAGGTTTCTTGTTTGCCTATAAACATTCGCTATAGTTATTATTTTGATTCATTCATTAATTTTCTATGTACAAATCATAGATATTTTCTCCATTTCGGTGGATTTTGAGCTTATTTCTTCGAATTTGACATGCCCGACTCGAATTTTACATTTTCATTTCATATCAATTCCAAGTATTTGGAATGGACATGAAGGCCTTCTAAGACTTTGCAACCTTTGCTTCCCCACCACTGCTTTGAAGAAAATACAATTAGCGTAGAGGCAGTAATTCAGTAAGTAGAATTGACGGAGCTTTTGTGGGTGGCCCATTGTGCACAACTTTTTTGCCTTCTCAAACTTATCAGTCTCACCACACCTTAATGGTCAATGGCGACAAAATTGCCTTGGGACCCAAACTCTTCAGATTCGTGGATCTTTGCTTGCATGCATCAAATATTTTTTTTTTTTTTGGCACAATCTTTGAAAGTATGGAATAAAAAATCTTTTGGAAACATCAAAAAGCACACTATGCAGATTGAGTCTACCCTAGATCCACTAGAAGAATTGGTGTAAGCAGGACTCTCACTTAGCCAAAAATCACAAAATCTTCCTCCAATGGAGCATACTTTGGGTCCTCATATAGAAAGGAACAAGTATGAATACGATAATTTAGGTTAAGGACCATTTAGGTGGTAGATAGGAATACAAAATAATTGCATACTATGGCCAATTGCAGGTCTAAAGAAAACACAATCACTCCTCTAAAGGCTAGCAATCACACCATCACTATAGCTAGTCAAATTAGACACAGAACCATCCCATATTTCAAACACATTTACTCCATACAAAATCTTCGCAGCAAGCATCTGACAGAGATTAACCTACTAGTACTCAATAATTTTGCAGACTTGGAGTTGGTATTCCCGTCGAAGAAATCAAAGATGTTTGGAATTGTGATGGCTCTAAGGTTCCTAGTTTTGATGACTTTGACTTAACTCTCAGTAAGCATTCTTAGCACATGATTGGAACTGACATCATTCTTTTCCTTAAAATCTTTTGCAAAACAAGCATCATTCCTTTGTCTTCCAGCGTCACTAGGGCATCTTTGTTCCCAAAGTTTCGACAACTACTTATCTCAAATACCTCCGGCTAATCAGCCTTTTGGATGCCTTCATATGTTCCCATCTAAGATTCAATCCACTGTCTTAATTGAGTGAACTGTTTTATGAAAGGAAGAAATATCTTAGATGGTTTTTTGATTGCCAATGAGGTCGTTAACTGCATCAGGAAAAGATGGAAAAGACTAATCTTTTCAAGATGAGTTTTCATAAAGCCTTTAGTTTGATTGATTGGAGTTTCCTCAATTGGATACTCAGTAGAATCGAGTATGGATCCAAATGGAGGTAGTGGATAAACAATTGTATATCTATAACATCAATTTAAATTTCTTGTAAATGGCTCCTTACACATGACCACTCAAAATGCATAGGAATCTCAAAAGGGCGACCCTCTCTCCCCCGTTCTGTATATCATTATACATGGGGTTCTCAACCACCTTTTAGTTCGACTCGAAACAATTGTCCTTTTGTTCTGTCTTCTAAGCACTCATCTCCTATCAACCTCTTGCACTTCAAATATGCTAATGAACTCATAATTCATTTTGATAAAACGAACAGCTACGAAACGTCAAAATAATCCATAGGGATTTCAATTTTTTGATAAGAAAATGAGGAGCGAGTAAATGTCTCAAGAATTGCGGTTCTAACACCTGGAGAAGCTGAAAAGGATCGACGAACAATATTTTAAACCTTTTCGCATTCATTCTCAATAATGTTTTTTGCGTGAAAGTATTCACTTAAAATATTCTTCATGTTTCATTCTTATCATTTCTTTGAACATAGAACGGTCTAGTTTGTTAACTCCATCTAATTATAAAATAATTACAAGAGTTCTCAAAATAGAAAGCATTCACATATATGTATATATATATATATATTTATTTATTTATTTATTTATTTATATTATCTTAAAATTAATTGTACCTAAAACCAAAAAAATGAAGATTGAAAATGAAAAAAAAAAAAAGAAAAAGCCGAAAAAATAGAAAATGAATGGAAAATACATGAAAAAGGGAGGATTGCTTTTTTCGTGGGATTGATGTGAGATTGTTTGCCAAAATTGTTTCACGTTTTGCATTTGAATTTGTATTTGTTTTTTATAAATAGAAGGGTAGAGAATAGAGAAAGTGTGGGGAGAGAAAAATGCAGAGAAAGAAGAGAGAAGATGTCAGGAGTGTCGAGGTCTTGTAAGGGGGTGCTTGGGGGCACTCGGGTAGGGGGAGAGCGAAAAAATATTCGAAGTGTTTTGTTCGTGAGGTTTTTCTATTTAATGTTGATTTGTTGGAGTGTTGAGAGAGTTTCTGTCACTTCTACTATCCAAAGCTGCACCCCCCCAGGACTGGTGATTTGCTGTGCAAAGCTACATCGTGCGCTGGTTGGTGGCTTGCCGTCCATAACTACCTTGTGTGAGGACTGGTAGCTTGTCGTCCATAGCTACATTGTGGGATGGTGGGCGACTTACTATGCAATAATCACATTTGAGATGATTGTATATGGGGTTAGGGGGTGATAATTAGATATTGTAATTCCTCAAATTCCATATTGAATGAGGCATCATAGTGGATAAGGCACCCATAGTGAATGAGGCACCCGTTTGAATCCCGTGGTTTTCCCCCAAATTAAGAGAGGATTTCCACATATTACGGTGTGTTATTTTTTGCATTGTTTTGTTGATTTTCTGTACCTCTTGTGCTAGATGTGTGATTTTTCTAGCAATATTAATTATTTAAACGAACATAAGTATGCTTAAAAAGAAATATTTATAACTGACATATTATAAATTAGGGTTATTTAAATTTTAGTACCTGACCATTTTGAAATAGTAAAAAGGACCTGACCTTTTTAATTGATAAAAATGCCCCTAAGTTTTTATCATATTCATAAAAAGGCATCTATATTTTTTGTCATATTAATCAAAACACTCTCTGGAGTTATAATATGATTTTAAGTTGATGGGGCTAAAATGGCAACGGCTTTTTTATTAATGCTATAATAAAATGATAAAAATACCCTTTAATAATGATATTTTTAAACAAATTAAGCGAAATTGAAAAATTTCCACACAATACAATAGGTTAAGCAAAAATAAATAGTTTTTTATATAATACAATATGTTACATAAGAGGGTATCAACAACCAGATATCGGATCGCATTAGAACTTCGAAGTTAAGCATGCTTGGATAAGAATAATACCAAGATGGGTGACCTCCTGAGAAGTCCTTGTGTTCACGTTGGGGGTTATTAAAAACGGCCTCTCTTCAAGGCTGCACCCTAAAGGGGGAAGACTGCGTACATCTACCCCCCAGGTCCTGCGTAGGTAGAAGCATTTGATGCACTGGGAATGTTGCTTGCTTTATAATACAATATATTGAATTTTGTGCATATAAAGTAAGAATTAGAGTACTAAAGACTACTTCTATCATTTTACTACCGGAAAAATAAAAAAAGCAGTTGTGACATCAGTTTTGTCGTTGAAAAATAACATCATCATTCTAGAGATGGTCCTTTTAATAAATATGACAAAAACTTAGTGGCCTTTAAAATAATTGAAAATGGTGGGGATTCCTTTTGTTATTTCTAAAAACATTAGGGTACTAAAATATAAATAACCCCATAAATTAATTCAAATTGATTAAAATAAAATTTGATTTTGGTATGGCAGTTATGGAAAGTAGAAGCAGAAGGCTTAAGGATAGAACTAGAAGATTTGCAGAAAAAGCACAGGTGTGTTTTTTTTCCCTTCTCTCTCTCTCTCTCTGTTTGTCTGTGTTGAGATTATCGGAAAGCTTGAGGATAACTAAATATTTGGACCTTATTTGAAGGCAATTACTTGGAGGGGAAATTTCAGAATTGGGGATTGAAGACCTTGACAATCTGGAGAACCAACTAGAGTTGAGTGCAAAAGCTATTCGATCCACCAAGGTCTGCAAAATCTTACTCTAAGTTTCCCTAAATATGGTATGATGTTAAAATATAATTTTGTACCTAATTATAATATTATGTAATTAATTGTATTTTAGATATAGCTAGAATTTATTTTTTTCCATAATTATGTACTATTGTATGGCCAGAATTTATTTTTCCTTAATTAGTTTTTTTTTTGGGTTTCTAAATTCTTTATATAAGACCTCATTGTACTGTTGCTATGTATAAAGAATAATAGAACCAATTTCTCTACCACCTCTGTCTCCTCTCAACCCCGTCTTCTATGTGCTCTCCATAGCCACAATTCAAGCTTAATTTTGTTTCTAACATATAAAGAACCATATTTTGAGTGATAAGGGTTATAACAGCAGTTTAGTTTAACCAAATGCCACGTACAATTCACATATAAATTAAGTGAGAGTGCACCTATTAACCTTTTTTTTTTTTTTTTTTTGTAAGTAAAAATATATGATCTACTCCATAGCATACATGAGATGATCCCCCAGTAAGTACAGAGCCAGAAATTAGTGAATAGAAGTCGAACTACATAAACTAAACCCCTAAGCTAAGGGTGTACCATAGTCAAAGTTAGGCTAAAGTCGTCTAACTTTGTCCATGCTCCCTCACTGATACCATTAACTAGGGAGGGAACAATGAAGCACGTAGAATGGACATTCAAGATCTGGATTTGGGAATATGACAATATCTCATTATTGGACTCATATGTCGATCTCCAATGAGAAATAATTTGTTACTATATATTTGTGGAACCCTCAATATATGTTCATCTCAAACATGAGAATTTGTGCGGATGTTTTACATGCCTTAGTTTTTCACCTTGTCATGTGACTGGTTAATGGAGCCGTTAGGCCATTTAGCGCTAATACATATATTCATCTCATATATTCAATACTGATACATATATTAAGTATTTGTGTAAATCAGGAAAGAAATATATTTGTGTATCATTATTCTTGTTCAATATGACTATGCTTATGCACCAAGCAACACTTGACTCCTACCTTCAACTTTTATCCAGGAACATATGCTAAAACAAAGAATACAAGAGCTCAATGAACAGGTTTGCCATTGCTAGTTTTCTGTAACATCTTTAGACCAAACCCATGTATAAGCTTTAGTGGAATTTCATCCTACAGCCAACTAGCATAAGGCGGAGTAACTTTAGACTTATGTGTTAGTTTCTTTCCTTCAAAACTCCAATGTGGGCTTGTTGCAAGACTCACATGTGAAGTGCTCAACATATATCACCTCAAGTGATGCCAATATCCCGCGCACATGTTGCTAGACATTATGTCTTTCTTTCTTTCCGTGTCTCAAACATTTTAATATAACATTGGAATACATTGTGTGGCTTGTATACAATGTGCAGTCTAACATTCAATTGTTTGGTTGCGTATGGCAGGAAATTTTTCTACACGAGAAGAACATGGAACTACATAAGAAGATAAATCTTATGCGCCAAGAAACTACTGAAATCTGTAAGGTCGTAATTAGTATCTGTAGAGGACTCTACAAATTAATATAGTAGTTAAATTAATTTGAAGTAGTGACAAAAAAGGATTAATATATAAGGATAGTGACTAATGTGTCAGTTATTCAATTGATTACGATAGAATCGAGCTTATGCAAATAAAAATTCACATGGTATTGTAGTACGATGACATTTTTGGGCGTTACTTGTCACCTTGACACCCTCGGAAAAATTAGTTGATCGGGATGGGCGAACTAGATTGCTATCGTTGAAGAAGACCCATATATTCAGGGAGCATTGGCGAGTTCATTTGTGAATGTAGTTTCAAAGTCCCATGTCAGTGTAGTGACAAATAAAAAATTAGCATGAAGTTTGTTTCGTGTCATCTCTGTCTGTAATTCATTTTACTCCTTAGACACTCATGACAATATTTCGGAATGGGTTATTTCATTTTTTTAGTTTCTTATTTTTAGATTTTTTTTACTTATTTAACTATAGTCGAAGAAAAAAAAAAAAAAAAAAAACCAGTAAAAGTTGTTTTAAAAGGCTGAATTTAAATTTCTTAGGAAAAAAAAAAAATTAAATAACAACAATACCAAATAAGTCTTAAAAATAGGAACTTGTACTACCTAATGTCGATCAGTTTTACTATGAACAATGAATTATGTGATAAAGTTAACCTTGCATGCCTAACTTTCTAGCAAATGTCACTATCATAATGCCTTTAAATATATATATATATATATATATATATATTCATTTAATTTTCTTTTCTTTATGTCAGTAAGGAGCCGTTGGAAATATTGTGCTACTAGTGGGATTCGATCCCAGACGGCGTCTTTGATGCCCAATCATCATCATAACTAGATCAAATCTTCCTCAGTAAATATTCAGCTAATTTTGCATTAATAATCCTTGATTGAATTTTTTTGACATTACAGGTCTCTAGGCAAAAGGAAAAGCAAGAAGCCAACATTGGAAGCTCAAGCAAACCAGATAATTTATGCAATGTGTACGAGTCATATGAACCAATTCCACTCCATTTGAGCCCACCCAATCCATAGTGTAAGGATAACAACTTAGTGCCTTAAATAGGCTCCCACCAATGGCAGAATTTGGAGAGATTAAGATGTAAGCCTTATCTCTATAAAATGCTACCCTATAAAAATGTTGTTTTCAAAGAGCCTTACCCTAAAATGAAATGCAAGCATACCCTCATCCATAATATCAAAAATATTTACCATGCAAATCGAAGCAACAAGGATTAAAATATCAAATACATATGCTTCGTTTGTCAAGAAATCACACCCCTGGCTTAAACAAGCCAGTAGCTAAAATCCTGATCTCTCAGGGTTTCCTTTTTTTTTTTCTTTTTTTTTTTTTAATAACATCGCTGATCTATCAGTTAGTGACAGCTTGTTCGAGATGAGTTTATTCACACTGGTAGTTCTAAAAATCAGATTTCATAGTAGTATTCCCATGGAGAAGGGAATTTTTTTTATTTTTTTTATTTTTTGGATCAAGAGAAGGGATACATTGACTTGTGATATATGGGATTTATTTTAGTCGTTATTGTCTGGCTTTAACTTGCTTGTCGTTGCTTGTGGAGTAAACTATATATTAGTCCCCGAAGACTCGATGCATTAATTTTTTAATCCAAAACCTTTATGATATAATTTTTTTTAGTCTAAATCATACATGAATTCAATAAAATAATCAAAATAATAATGTGCAAGAATGCAAAACAGGCCCCGCTTTCTAATGTAGCCTGATAGTTGGCGAATGGGGCTTGACGGATTGATAAGCTTGGCGAGATCCTGGTCATGGCAAGCTAGATACACGGCTAGAAATATGGATTCAAAAGTTTGTCATCTATTAGGCTATCTAGTTAGTAGACTATGGATAAGTATAAATTGTTTAGATAATTAATAGTAGGTTTTATATTTATTTTTTTAGTCTTTTATTCATTCTTTATCTTTTTAAGTATTTTATTATAGGTTAGTTTCTTCCTCTATTTAATGATGCAACGCGTAATGGGATTTTGGGGGAACGGGAAGGATTTGAAGGCCTTCCCTTTAGCTTTATTAATGAATTAACAAAACTTAAAGAGGAAAATAAAACCTAATTCTCACAACTCAAGAATTGACGCTCAAAATAGAAAATAATTTCAAAATTTATGTCATCTAACTAAAACCCTACTTCTCTTCTAGTATATATATAGGGGAGTAATTAGATAGCTAGTCTAATTAATTAAAAAATTCAAAACTAAATTTGAAATTTAAAACAAAACTCCTAATCAAACTCTATTTCATAAACCCAGCTCTGCGCCCCGCTGCTCCGTTACCGCCAAAGATCTCGCCCACTCCAAGACCGTCCCTCCAAGCCCCTTAACGGGCTGCATCATCCTCCTCGGGTTGGAGAGTATTCACCCTCGAATTCGCCTAAGGGTCAGCACAATAGTTGTCACCGAAATAAGGGACGAGATGCTTGACGTTGAACACGTCTGAAGTCCTCATACAGGGTGGAAGTTCAAACCGGTAAGCATTGTCATTGATCTTCTCTAATACCGCCAATGGGCCTATCTTGCTAGCCGTGAGCTTGTTGTACTCCCAAGCGGGAAATCGTTCACGTGTCAAGACTGCCCAGACCCTCTGACCAACCTGAAACTGTACTGACCTTCTTCGTTTGTCTTTAGCCGTCTTGTGTTTGGCGGTAGCTTCCAGTAATCGAGCCTGTGTTTGCTCATGGATTCCTTTAAGCGAATAAATGAAGTCACCTGCTTTCCCATGTGGGCGTGTGAGATCAGGCACTTGCGCCAAATCTATCAGCCATTGAGGCATAAGCCGGTATACCACCGTGAAAGGTGCGAACCTTGTACTCTGGTTGACGAAGCTGTTGTAGGCGAACTCGGCCTAATGCAGCTTCGTCTCCCACTCCTTGGTGTTGTCAGAAACAAGGCACCACAACATGTTCCCTATTGACCGGTTACTGACCTCCGTTTGTCCATCCGTTTGAGGATGATGGACAATGATAAAGGCAAGAGAGGTATTCGCCATCTTCCAAAGTGTCCTCTAAAAGCGATTCACAAGCCTAACATCACGATCCGAGATAATACTAGACAGCAACCCATGTAGTTTGTAGACTTCCCGGAAGTAAAGACCCGCAACATACACGGTGTCTGCAGCTCTCTTACAGCCAATAAAATGCGCCATCTTGGAGAAGCGATCTACCACGAAAAAGATGGAGTCAATACCGCCAGTGGTTCTTGGTAAGCCTACCACAAAGTCCATGCTAACATCCGTCCATGGTTGACTCGGTACCGGCAATGGTAAATAAAGGCCTGCATTCGTCATTTCGCCTTTTGAAATCTGACAAATACGACAACGTTGAACAAACCTCTCTACTTCTTTGCGTATCGTGGGTCAATAGTATTTGACGGTAATAAGCTGTAGCATTTTATCTCTCCAAATGTGCCCCGCATTATGCTTCTCCTCAATAATTTTTAGCCACCAGCTAGAGTTCGGGATGCAAAGTTGGTTTCCCTTAAACAAAAACCCGTCATGAATTGAGAAACTGGGAGCAGAACCAGTATGGACGTCGCACCAGATCTCCCCAAACGTAGGATCATCTGGGTACTGTTTCGCCGTATGATCAAACCTGGTAACCTCTACCCAACTCTCCGCCATGATGAGGCTCCTCCTGCTGAGTGCATCCGCCACTTTGTTCATCATGCTTGATTTGTGTTTGATGACGAAGTGGAAGAGTTGCACAAAGCTAGCCCACTTGGTGTGCCTACCCGAGACCTTGTCTTGGCTATTGATGTATTTGAGGGCCACGGTGTCGGAATATAAGATGAACTCCCGGTTGGCTAATTACAACTTCCAATGCCTCAATGCCCTTACTAGCGCATAAAACTCAGATCGTAAGTTGAGTAGTTCAACTTACTCCCTTCAAGCTTCTCACTAAAATATGCAATGGGCCTCCCATCTTGGCTGAGGACAGTGCCAATGCCAGTTTTGGAAGCATTGGTGTGTAACTCAAACGTCTTCTGAAAATCAGGATACGCCGGAACAGGTGCCATGATTATCCTTTTCTTTAACTCCTCAAAGGCGGCAGCGGTCTAAGGACTCCACACAAACTACATAATCTTCTTTATGCAATCTGTGATTGGTGCCACGACAGTACTGAAGTTGGGCACAAAGCGCCTGTAAAAGGATGCCAACTTTTGGAAACTACGAACTTTTCCTATTGTCTTTGACTAAGGCCAATCAAGTATGGCGGTAATCTTCCCATCATCAACAGCAATACCGTCCTTGGATGCAACAAGACCAAGAAGGTAACCTTATCTCTCATGAATTCGCACTTCTATAAGGCGGAGAACAAGTTTTGCGCCTTTAGAGTGCAAAGTACTTCCTCCAAGTGCTTCATATGCTCTTCAGGATCACGGCTATAAATCAAGATGTCATCAGAATACACAATAACGAACTTCCCGATAAAAGGACATAGAACCTGATTCATAAATCTCATGAACATGCTTGGTGCATTGGACAATGCAAATGGCATGACCAACCACTCGTAAAGCCCTTCTCTTGTCTTGAAGGAAGTCCTCCCCTCGTCCCTCGGTGCAATCCGAATCTGATGATACCCACTTTTGAGATCCAACTTCGTGAATACTTTTGAACTCTGCAATTGATCTAGCAAGTTATCCAACCTTGGAATAGGGAAACGGTTGCGTACCCTGATTTTGTTGATAGCCTTGCTATTAACAAACATCTGCCAAGTCCCATCTTTCTTGGGCGTCAACAGAGCTGGTACAGCACAAGGGCTCAAGCTCTTCCTGATATAACCCTTGGCGAGTAGCTCCTCCACTTGGCCTCTCAACTCTTCATGTTCAGCGGGACTCATGTGGTAATGAGGCCTATTCGACAAGGAGGCACCCGGCACCAAGTCAATGCAGTGCTGAAAGTCCTTTAATGGTGGTAGTGTAGCAGGTAACTCCTCCGGGAACACTTCTGTGTACGCCTCCAACAAGGCAGTAACCCCACTCTATATTTCCCCCAAGCTGACCTTGTTCTCCTTCCAAATCAACCCAAACACAACCCGTGTTTAGCCAACCTCCTTGGAAAACATGGCGCATTCCTGTATTTTTGGGTGTTGAGCTTCGGCAGCTCGCGGTGCTTCCTCCTTCTTAGGTAACAAGGTAGTCTTGATCCCCTCAAAGAAGAAGCTAAATGTGTTCTTTCTTCTATCATGAACGGCACTCCTATCATATTGCCATGGGCGCCCCTCAAGCAGATGATAAGCGTCCATATTGACGAAATCACACCAAACCCCGTCCTTGTACTTTTCCTAGATCGAAAGTTAACCAAGCAATGTTTTGAAACCGTTAACTGATTTGCCCGTTTAATCCATGACAACTTGTATGGGCTCGGATGAGCTTTCGTCTTCAAACCCAATTTGGTGATGGCTTCCTCTGAGATCACGTTCTCACGGCTTCCGGAATCAATAACCATGCGGCACACCCTATCGCCAATAGTGCACGTGGTCTGAAAGATGTTGATCCTGAGCCAACAATCCCCCTCTTCCTCCTTAGGCGTGAAGTAAGGACGTCTAACTACTAACACATGCCCCTCGTCACCCGTCACGGTATTCTCACTTTCTTCCACTTATTCATCTTAAGCTTCCTCCTCATTGACCTCGCTATCCTCTATACGGGACTCATCAATGTAAAGGCCCTTACCAGTCCTCTCACCCTTACGGCAATCAGCAGCCCTGTGCCCCACTTCTTCGCATTTTAAACAACACGTCCTTGAAGCACCCACCAAGACTTGGGGATTGGGCCTACCAACGCTAGCGTTTGGCGGTCTGCTCTGTGCGGTCTGTGCTGGCGGTGCCCTCACTTGCTCCCTTCCTCTAACCTGTGCTCCCCAGGTGCCGTGAACTTGGCAACGCCTCTGTTGGCGTTCCACATTCACAGCTCTCTAATTTGCCTCCGAAATAGTGAAGATGTCAAACATGTTCAACACCTCTTGTATTGACTCCCTCAACCAGCCTCTGTATCGATCCGCCAATTACTCTCCGCTTTCCGCCAAGTCATTCCTGGTGATCCACGAATAGAACTCAACCGTGCACTCTTCCACAGACCTTGAGCCCTGCTGCAACCATTGTAGGCGCTGGTACATCATTCTGGTGTGATTGTGAGGCAAGAAGGCGCCTCTCAAGTGCTTCTTCATCTTCTCCCAAGATTCTATCTTGGCTTTCCCTTAATGCGACTAAATTTGTTTCAACTGTGTCCACCAGGCAGCTACTCTTGACGAAGCTTAGAGTGGATGCACCAAAAATTTCGAGTACATTGCTGTCCAATCTTGATCACTTGAGCACTTATGACTTTGGCTTGAAGATCTGGACTATTGCTCCCCCAAGTTAAGTACTCATGAGTCACAATTGAATTCCAAGGACACAAAGTCTTCACTTGAATTCTCAAAGCAACCCAATTGACATATTTCATTCTGCAGCTTCCACTTTTCTGATGCTTCACAAATCTTTTAGCCTTTGTTTGGACCATCTTGAACTTTCTGCATTCAAACAGGTTGTTGCAGCTATCTCCTTTCAAAAAACCTTGAATTCTCAGCTTTTTCGGCCACCAATCTTGCTCCAAGTGAGCTGGCATGGAGTTCCTGTTAATGGACTTAAGAATGGACATCAAATCAGGACACAAATTGCACTTCAAAATTGATGAGATTAATTTCAGAACAAGAGAAGATCTGTCTTGATCTTTAATGCTAAAATGTAGAATATTTTCAGCTAGAATTGATCTTGACTTCTTGTTGGACTCCTTCATCCAAACATTCAGACGATACTGAAGCTTGTACGTCTGATTCGTCAATTCTGAACCCACATAATAGATCACAAAAGAACCATAAGCCTGCAATTGGCTCAAATACTGAAGCAGTTCTGAATTTTTAACCATAAGCCTTCATATTCCAAGTTCAAACCAACCACAAAGCCACATAACTTTAGGAGGATGCACATTAGGATGTATCTTAGGCATATACTCCTTGTTCTTAGCTTGAATAAAACAATCTCTTAGCTGAGAACACTAGTTGTTGGCCACTTTTTCCTCAAATACAATTGCCAATCCCTTGTCCTGCACTGTCATTCCCCACCCGAAATGGAATCCAAACTCCACTAAAGCCTCAAGGGATCTTTCGACTTCAAACACATCAATATGAGCATCTACTGTACTGAATTTGGTCCAAACAAAAGTCTGTTGTAGCACATTACTGAATTTGTACACCTCCAACAACTCAATTGCTTGTACAAAAACAATGCTTCGCCTCTGTTAAACCTTGAAACGTACTTTGGCAGCTTGATTACTTCGTTTCAGCAAAGAATCGACTCTTTTCAGCTTCACAAAGCCTTGAGTATCTTCTCCTGGATCAGGGGGTAACTCGTCATAAGAGTGTGTATTTGAATACAACATTTCTCCACTCCAAGAACCTTGCAATCTATCAAGTACATTACTGCCAACACAAATCAAATGCGGGCTTTGAGTATCAAGATGCCTTGGAGAAGTACTTAACACATTTTGTGGTGCTACCATTTCAACTTTCCAAGTTGAAATCATAGGCTTTGCAGTTAAATCAGCTTCTAAAGGGCAATTTTGAGGTCTAACATCAGTAGGTTGGAGGTGGACCTGAGGCCTAACAAACACATTAGCCACTTGAGGTCCAACTTGTGGACTAGCAGCAGCATTTGGTACTTGCAATTGAAGTAGATCAAGAGGTCTTCCTAATTGACTTGCAGGCAACAAACCACCAACACCAGAATCTGTTTTCGATTTTTGCATTTGATTCTGTAGCATAGCAAATTGGTCCTTAACTCTATCCTCAATTCTTTGCAATTGTTGAGACAATCGATCTTCAATCGTTTGATTGCTATCCAGCAGCACTTGCCTCATCAATTGAAGCATTCGCTCTTCCCTCCTTTGGTCACTTTCCTACTGCCTTTGCTTGAGTTGTTCAAACATTTCATTCCTTTGTTGATCACTCTCCTTCCTAAATTGTTCGAACATTTCATTCATCCTTGAATTCAATTGATCCTTCATAACAAACGGCTCTTCTATTGCTGCACTTCCATCAACAACCTCAGCATAATTTGGATGCACAACATTTTTTGCAGCACCTGATGTTGTTGTAACTCCACTTGTCACTGCTGTCTAGTTTTGTATCATATCAATCTGACATAAATTTGATCACTACTCCAGCGAAAGCAACTAAGCTTAAATCAGCTCAAACTAAAGGAAACTCAATTGACCGAACGGTTTAATTTCAGCAAAGATCTTCACAACCTATCAAATATTAAGATCGCGTTCAATCTGATTGCTTCTATCTAAGCTTGATTCAGATTGTACTGATTTCGAACAGAACTGCAAGCTTCGAACTGAAATTGATCAAACTGATCTTGTAGAACTCTTGCACTTTGATCAGCTAGTATGAGCCAAAATTCATCACCAAAACCTGTTTTTGTTGATTAATTGTAACTAACACCAAAGCTTGACATAAGACAACTCAATTTAGTTGATTTTGATTCAACTAAATCAAATGTAAAGCATCTAGACTCTTGCGCAGCACAACAACCAGAATTTGAATTTGTTTCTCAACTATGAGCTTGATTGGAAGCCAAACCTGACTCTAATACCAAATGCTATGCTCGTGATTGATTCAAAAAGCATAAGCTATGTAAATTGAAGATAGATGAGAGTACGATATGAGAAAGAAGTGAATTAAGATGTGAAGTTAGAGAAATGTAGATGAGAAGTAGAGAGAGAGTTAGATGAGGGAGAGAATTGATCCCAAGTGAGATGTTTGATTGTCAAGGTTATGAGATTACATAGAGCCTTACTATTTATACTACTTACATGAAATGATATAATATATTGAATCTAACCCATGCATCAACCGCCATTCACCTACTTGGCTGCCATACTTGACTAACTAAGACCAAGACATAACCGACCTTAACTAACTAGACTAACATGACATCCTTTGGCTAACATACATCACTTATTACATGACTTATCCAATGCTCACGCTACTTATTACATTAACATTCTATTTCATATGCCCCCTATTATGAGAATCACGACATGTTCTGCCGGTGCTAACTTGTCATGGGAATAATGATAGTGAGGGTTGAAGATGAAGTGGGTGTTTTCCTCCTGTAATAGTTATATCACTTTGCCCTTTGATTATAAACGAGTATAACGTTTAATCCATGAATAGTTATGGACCAAATGAGCTATCAAAATGAAGCTCAGGAAGTATTCTATTTAACTATAATAAGGTTTTAAGTTTTGGATCAAAGAAAATATGAAAGGGAGGTGAAAATACGAAATGGGCAAATTCCAATTGTGGTTGTTGTATAGCATGCCTTGTAAATTAAACCGAGAATAACTTTTAATCAGTGATGAGTTATGGATTTTGTACATATCAAAACGAACCTCTTGAAGAGTTCTATGTAACTATAATAATTTTTATTGCTTTGAAACAAAAGGAATATGAAAAAATAGTGAGAACATGAACGGGGCGAATTCTACTGGTGGTAGTTGTATAACATACCTTGTAACTTAAAACAAGGATAGGTTTTAATCTGTGAAGAGTTACGGATTTAGTTACATATCAAAATTAATCTATTGAATATCTCTACGTAACTATTGATGATTTTTGAAGTTGTGTGGCAAAAAAAGAAAAAGAAAAAAAGAAAATGAAGTGAGAACATGAACCGGGCGAATTCCTTTGGGGGTGGTTACACAGCTTACCTAGTAACTTGAAACAAAGAAAACTTTTAATTCGTGAAGAGTTACGGATTGAGTTACATATCAAAATAAAGCTCTTGAAGAGTTCTATGTAATTGTGATGATTTTTAAGATTTTTGTAAAAGAGAATTCAAGAAGGAGGTGAAATGATGAACCGGGTGAATTCCGGTTGTAGTTGTTGTATAACGTACCTTATCACTTAAAACAAGGATAAATTTTAATCCGTGAAGAGTTACAGATTGAGCTACATATCAAAACGAAGCTCTTGAATAATTTTATATAACTTCAATAAATTTTAAGTTTTTTATCAAAGATAATTCAAAAAGAATGTGAAAAGATGAAGCAGGTGAATTCCGGTTGTAGTTGTTGTACAACATACCTTGTAACTTAAAACAAGGATAACTTTTAATTCAAGAAGAGTTATAGATAGAGCTACATATCAAAACAATTCTCTTGAAGATTTCTATGCAACTATAATAATTTTTGAAACTCTGGAACAAAAATAATATCAAAAAGAAGTGAAAACATGAACCGGGGGAATTCTATTGGTGGTGGCTACATAGCTTACCCTGTAACTTAAAACAAGGATAACTTTTAGTCTGTGAAGAGTTACGGATTGAGCTACATATCAAAATGAAGCTCTTGAAAATTTTTATATAACTATATTAATTTTTAACGTTTTTTTATAAACGAGAATTCAAAAACAATGTTAAAAGATGAACCGGGCAAATTCCGGTCATAGTTGTTGTATAACGTACCTTACAACTTAAAACAAGGATAACTTTTAATTCGTGAAGAGTTATAGATAGAGCTACATATCAAAATGAAGCTCTTGAAGAGCTATATATGACTATAATTATTTTTGAAATTTTGGAACAAAAATAATCTAAAAAAGAAGTGAAAACATGAATAGGGCGAATTCCGTTGGCAGTGGTTACATAGCTTACCCTGTAACTTAAGACAAGGATAACTTTTAGTCTGTGAAGAGCTACGGATTGAGCTACATGTCAAAAGGAATCTCTTGAAGAGTTCTACGTAACTATGATGATTTTTAAGTTTCTGATCAAAGAGAATTTGAAAAGGAGGTGAAAAGATGAACCAGGCAAATTCCGGTTGTAGTTGTTGTATAACATACCGTGTAACTTAAAACAAGGATAACTTTTAATCCGTGAAGAGTGGATTGAGCTACATATCAAAATGAAGCTCCAAGAGTTCTATGTAACTATGATGAGTTTTAGGTTTTTGATCAAAGAGAATTCGAAAAGGAGGTGAAAAGATGAACCGAGCGAATTCCATTTGTAGTTGTTGTATAACGTACCTATATATATATATATATTTAATCAAAGACAAGATAAGAAAGAGGTAAAAAGTATGTCACAATACTTGACTCACTCCAGCATACCTTTTTGCATATATGGATATGCTTAAAAGTGCTCAAAGGAATAGTGGAGAGCTTTTTTTACTTACTTTGCTTGAATAAGCTCATTTTGTTTTAGAAAAATGTGCCAAATACCCACATAAATGTTGAAATTTACCTCGAATGATATTAAAAATGTTTGAATTTTACAAGAAACACCAAGCCAGGCCTGAGTTTATGATCCTTCTCATAGATGGCACCATTATGTTTGTGATGAATTTGGTCTGTGTGCTTATTCATCACTTTTGAATTCTGTACAAGGTGGGGCCCGTTAGAATGAGCTGAACTCAAGCTCTAGCTGCACACCCGACTTGATAATCCCTGCAAGATCAAATGAATAGTTAGAGGGGCCCGTGGAGCAACCCCCGGGGGACCCCTTCGACACTCAAGTCAGCATCAATATTATGAAATAGTAAATAAGGGCAAGTAATAAATGAAATAATAGGGATAAAATACTTTGCCTGAGGAGAGTTAGGCATTTGAATGATTAATTCTCTGGGGAGATGATCGTAGGAATCGGTCCAGGTGAAAAAGGCAATTAGTCCTTTTATAGAGGAAGCCTATTTGTTGATAAGTACGACTTTACTTAAAGAGGAAGGATATTTGTGGATGGGTATGGCTTTATTTAAAGTGGAAGGATATTTGTCGATGAGTATGAATATATTTAAAAAGGAAGGATATTTGTGTATGTTTGATTCTATCTTTCGTACTTGTGTACAAATGTGTTTTGGAGGGACAAAATAGGTGAATTGTGCTAATTCTATCTCTATTGGGCAAATTGTGTTGCTTTTGTCTCTACTAGGTGAATTATGTTGATTTTACCTCTACTGGGTGAATTGTGTTGCTTTTGACACTACCAGGCGAATTGTGATGATTTTACCTCTACTGCGCGAATTGTGCTGATTTTGCCTCTACTAGGCGAATTGTGTTGATTTTGCCTCTACGGGGCGAATTCTGCTGCTTTTACCTCTAATGGGCGAATTGTGTTGATTTTGCTTCTACTGGGCGAATTGTGTTGTTTTACCCTTACAAGGCGAATTGCATTGTATTAAATTTCTGTTCAGATAATTATCTATGTAACCTACTTGTTCATCTACAGTAGCAAGCTGTTCAATTATAGTTTACCAACAGCCCCCTTGAGGAAATCCGATTCCTCTGGGTTCTCCAATATCTCCTCTTTATCTTCCTCGTGTTTTACTAAATTTAAAGTCCTTCGGCTCGGGCAAACGTCAGAGGTTTGCGCGGGTTGTCCCACATAAGTAACACTTCAAGGGTCCAGGCTTTGCATACGGGTTCAGAGTTCTGACTTGATCCATGTTTGTGGTAGGTCTCATGAAATGTCTGGCAACACCAATTGCCAGCGTAGTGGTCTAACCTGGCACTGGTGATTTGCCCCTGGCTAGCGATTAGTTAGAAGATTTTGCAGCATTCATCTTCAAATATTTGAATTGCTTGTTGCTGTCCTTCAATTCGACTGTCTAGCCATATTATATTCCTCATCCGCAATTCCTAACACTTGTAAACCAATTTTGTCTCAAAGTGTTACCGATGTTTGAAGGAAAATGAAGAAGCGTTTAAGGGAAAGATTTGTCCCACAAGGTTATGAGCAACATCTATTTCATATGTATCATTACTATTTGCAAGGTAACTACTCAATATTTGATTACACTACTACAGTTTTAAGACATACAACGAGAAATAACCTATTTGAAATTAAGGTCCAACATGCCTCACAAGACATTAATGGGAAGAAATCGTATATTAAAGACATACAGATTGTCCCACATCGGTAAAACTTCAAGGGTCTAGGCTTGGCATGCGAGTTCAGAGTTTTGTGTTTATCCAAGTTTGTGTTTGATCATGCCTTTCGTTAAACTATTTTCCTCAATCTTGTGGGAAATTCTATATTTTAGATTGGTTTTCTTT
Organism: Simmondsia chinensis; assembly: GCA_018398585.1. Classification (NCBI taxonomy): domain Eukaryota; kingdom Viridiplantae; phylum Streptophyta; class Magnoliopsida; order Caryophyllales; family Simmondsiaceae; genus Simmondsia; species Simmondsia chinensis. The sequence continues at coordinate 9,983,105 of JAGTTD010000010.1, read as the reverse complement.
TTATGTACTTGTAGATATGATTTGATTTATCAATTTATTCGCATGATGTCTTGTGCTTATGGCCTAAACTATAGTATAACTTGTTCTTCATGAATGGTTAAGATTGAGGTTGTACCAACCCCAAACACCATCTTTATACAAGTTAATACTAAATTAGGAGTGATAAAAGAATTTTTTTAGTACTATTGAGATAATCCGTGCTACACATAGAGTGAATAGATGGGTTAGGCCGTTAGACAAATTCATTGCCTTAAGCCCTAACTTAAGTATTAATCCATGTTAAACATGAAATTAGGTGTGAAAAAGGAATTTAGTACTGCTATTGATATAGTCCATGCTACACCTACAGTTATAAGATGGGGTTATGTCCGGAGACTAGTTCATTACTCAAAACCCTAATTTAATGTTTATCTTGGTTTAGAGCTTGTAACCTAAACATTTAAAATCATTGTTGCGAATAAATATAATTAAATGATGTAAGTTATGCCACCCTAAATTCAAAGCCTAAACTATCCCTAATTGATGCATTAATCTTTAATTTAATTCCTTTAGTTTACTATCTAACCTCCAACAAAAATCCAAAATTTAACCACTCTGTAGTTACAAAATCTAATTCTATATTGATACGACACCCACCTGCCATAGCTACAACTTACTCATATGCTTGCAAGTACACGATTTTTAAACACTCTTAAAACCATATCAAGCTTTTGGTGTTGTTAGCAGGGAATCGGAAGGCAAAGTTAAATTTAGTTTTTTTTTTTTTTTTTTCATTTTGTTTGCTTAGCTTTGGACTTACAACTTGGGTTAATTTAGCACAAACTATGGTTCATGTACGGTAGACGGCCGCTTAATATTGAATTGATTGCCCATCGATTCGGTAATTGAGTCGAAGTTGTCTACCTTAAGGCAATACCAAGAAAGTTCAAGTTCAACCCATATCATGTCTGAACAAGCTGCCCACAGCTAGCACCTATCGCTCCACGTACAATCGGTGATCATTGTATTCGCCAAACATACACTGCACTAGCCGGAGTTGCATTACCCACTGTGGGTAATGTAAACTTCAAAATTAGGCCTGAGATCGTAAACATGCTTCCTACATTCTATGTGAAGTCAATTGAAAGCCCGTAGGAGCACCTTGATGCCTTTCTCAAAATCGTCAAAACTTGCAGGGTGTCTCACATGACATGGTTAGGTGACGTATTTTCCCATTCTTGATAAAAGACGTGGCCAAATGGTTCTTTTAGTCCCTACTGAAGGGAGAAATCACAACTTGGGAATACCTCTAACAAAGGTTCTTGGTCAAATTTTATCTTTAGGCCAGAATTATGGCTATAAGGCGCACTATCAATAGTTTTGAGCAAAAAGACCAAGACCAGTTCCACGAGAGTTGGGATAGATTCAATGAGTTATCCCACCATGATTCTCCCAAGTGAGCTCCAGTTCAAAACTTCAATGATGGTCTCATTACGTCTTACAAGAAAATTGTGAATGCTTCATGCAGGGGAGCATTCAACCAACAAGACAAGGATGAAGCATGGACTCTTTTCTAGCATCTTAGTGAGCACTCCCTTGACCAGTGGTTTTCTACTACGGTGCTTAGGGGAGGTAAATGGGGTGTCTATGAGGTGGCACCAAACGATAAAATGGCACTTAAGCTAGAAGCGATTAGTAGGAAAATGGATCAGTTCATGAACTAACGTGCATGCAATCAATGATGTTGAGTCATCGAATGGCACTAACACCTATGGCATTTATTTTATTGCTAGCCATTCTATATTTGATTGTCATTATGCCTCACAGTTTTCCAAATTTATGCAGGATCGGGTTTATGCAACGCGTGGCCTTTCAAAGAATAATAACCCTTATTCGAATGCCTAAAATCAAGGATGGCACAACCAACCGAACTTCGAGTGGTGCTAGAATAACCATCAAAACCCACCTATGAGATCGCAAAATAAAGACTTTGTAAGTAATGCACTCACTCCCATCTTTCCAGGATGCCAGAGGTATAATTCTCAACCAATCCCCCAGTTTTGTAGGCTAGCCCCCCTCCCAACCTCCTAAATATCCTTCACACTTTGAGGAGCATATGCTCTTATTTATGAAGGACACTACAGAACTGGTTCGATCTCACTCTCAGTCTATTGCCAAATTAGAGAACATATATAGCAGTTGGCCTAAGTACTGAAAAAGAGAGAGGAAGGGAACTTACCCTCTAAACCACTCACAAACCTGGCGGGGTCGACTAGTTCTAATCGTAGCTTGCTCACACACAAGCAAGTTAAGGTTTTGTCTGTGATAGGACGAGGGAACCTTAGGGAATTCGAGATCGAGGTTGAGAATGAGAGCGCGGATCCCTCTCCCACCCTGATGGAGAGGGATGACAAGAGAGATCATATAAACATGTTGTACCTTTCCATTCAGCCTTAGCTAGACCAATGTACACTTAGTTCCTTAAGGATCTATGCATTAAAAAGAAGCGTGCACAGGCACACACTTCTAAGAAGTTCGACTCACCGAAAAAGTGAGTAGTATTCTAGCACCGGGCACCCCACCCAAGTTTAGAGATCTTGTGGCCTTCATGATCGCATATGTTATTAGAGGCAGTTGCTCCAGTCGAGCCCTCTTGGATCAAAGAGCAAGTATAAACCCCATCCCGTGCTCTATTTTTCAAGAGTTGGGTATAGGAGGCCTTAAACCAACCAATGTTACACTTCCGTTAGCTGATAGATTAGGGCCCGTAACATGCAGGGTGTTGGAGGATGTACTTGTTCAAGTTGACAAGTTTGTCCTCCTAGTTGATTTCAATATTTAAGATATAGACCCCATTCCTAGGCGAAAGGATTAAACTCTTATTGTTCTAATTCAATTGTTCCATGTGACGGCTGACACTGTAATCTATTGAAGGAAGAGGGCATTAGAGGTTTCTTTCAGAAACCTCAAGGGAAAACTGGATGTGTCGAATGGTGCTCGACACTATGAGACTGAGGATAATTTAGAGTGTTACTAGGTAGACGATATTGACCCATTAATAGAGTCAACCGCACCTGATAGTATCACTAGTGCTAATTTGAGTAATGTCCCTTTCCATATGGATGATTGTGTGTTACTTGACAATCTGCCAATTGTGCATGAGATAATAGTGATTCAGGACCCCCCCGCTCGGCATATTCTTCTTCTTGATAGCCAAAGGTCTAGAAACGTAGTTGGGTTTGTGGATCATCCTTACAAGCTCAACATGATTCATTTCAAGGAAGTCACCTCAGATTTTGGTTGACTATGAGTTCTATGCCGTGTCCAACTGAAGACATTGAACTTAGCTCTTTGGGAAGCAACCCAATCTTTTTTCATTTTGTTGTTCAGTTTGATTTTTGGATTGTCCTCTCTGTATTTTTTAGGACTTGTTATTTCCCCTACCATGGACTACTTTGTTTCTCAGATGTATTGAGTACTCGTGCTTTTGAAATTTTCCTTACGCTATAATCAGGTTCACTTGGTCAATTTGTCTTGATTTGTCTTATTCTGCAGCCCTGTCAATTTGTTTGCCCTTTTTGGATGTCTTTTTCCACATCAAGCCTAGCCTACTTTATTCGATCTGTGCGTCGACTACTCAAGTTGTCTCCTTCCTTCCCTTGCCTTCATTTATTCCTATTTTCATTTCATAAAGAACAATACAAGGCTTGGGCTTGGGGATCGCATGAATAATTTGAAGTTTTGCTTATCTATTTAGCATTATTTAATTTTCATTAATTGAATTTTTGCATGGTTAGCTATGAGTTGTGTGAATTATATTGAGTTCAAATTTGAAAGGTGTTAAGAATTTTACACTTTATTATAATGTGGTTATTCCAAGATTATGCTGTTTTATTCACCATTTTTGTCTCCAAACTAAGTTTGAGAATCTACTTCATTTAGTCTCAATTACTCTCAATGTTTTACGAACTGCACATACTAAGTCATTTTAGTTGGAAAATTACTAGGGATTTGAACTTTAACACTCTACTCCTAACAATGATAAATCACCATTTTATTTCTTTCTCTACCAATGCTTATAATTAAGTAAGTACTTGTGACTAGGTGCCTCTTGTAGCCCCTATGTCTCCAGCAAATAGACTTATATGGGTGTTTTAATAATTGGTGCCCCGAGCTAACTGGAATGGGAGTTAACATTTGAAAGCTCATGAAGAGCCAACTTTATTAGTCACTCTGATAAGCAGTAGTGCCTAGCATGAATGTTAAGGTACGCACTAGTAACAACATAGGTTATGAATCCATTTGACGTGAGCCATTAGGTTCAAGGAGTGATCTTCACTCAGTGCCTTAAGCCAACTGGACCAGGATTCACTGATCAAAATTTCATTACATGGGTCTTAGGGAAACACGCCTAACAAAAAGTTTCAAACCCACTTACTAGTCGGAAGACTTAAATGTTAAAGACTCTAGCTAGTGTAATAATATCATTACATAGGATTCTTCTTTCTTGAGTTCTTCCTAAAATGTATTTAGAAAATATTTTCACAACTTATTCATGCAACCATATGCCAAATTGAATCCTTCCTGATTTCAACTAGTTTGAAATGAGTCTTACTTGAGGACAAGCAAGGTTTGGGTTTGGGTTTGGGGATGTGATGTGTCTTGTATTTTATATGTTTTACAATATATTACTACAGCTATTACATGTATGCTATTGCACAGTTTATGTATATTCAGACTCGGTACGTGTTGAAGCAAAGACATCTTGAAAAGCAGTGAAGAATGAACCAAAATGGACAAATTTGAAGACTAAGTTGAGAAATCCGACTACGTGCAGAAAAACAAACCCATTGAATCAAGATTCAGCTTTCAACTATGTAATCCTAAGATTTATAGAGCGAAATCGATGGACTTGTCAACCGTTCGGCAGATAATGGCATAGCCTTTGTCAACCACTCGATCGATCGACAATATAGTTAATCCATAGGAGGTCGACAAACATCTTTGTTTCGACCATCGATTGATTGGCCAGCTAAGTGACGTGCCCTATCTTTATTCAATGGGAAGGGGATTTATTTTTTTGGGACTTCTTTTTCTCTTCATTCACTTCTCCTCTCTCCCCGAGCAGTCAAGAATATCCAAGTTCTCATGAAGGCTGAAGCGTGTGCGGTCAGAGTACTAGGGAATTAAAGCAAGAGACAAGTTAGTATCAGTAAAAAAAAGTCATAAATCCATGAATTTTCCATTCTCTTCCTCTTTTGAATTATTGATTTGTAAAACTCTTATGGAATAGTAGACTTATAGTTTAGAGGTGAAGGATAGGTAGTCATCTAGATCCCGAATTTATATTTTATTTTTGATAATGACGTTCACTATACTATTTTCCTTACCCTTGTGGGTTATTCTATATTTTAGATTGGTTTTTCTTTTATGTGCTTGTAGCCATTATTTAATTTACCAATTTATTCACGTGGTATCTTGTGCTTGTGGCCTAGATTGTAGTATAACAAGTTTTTCGTGAGTAGTCAGGATTGAAGTTCCACCGAACCCCAAACACAATCTTTTTGCAAGCTAATACTAAATTAAGAATGACAAAGGAATTTATTAGTACTATTGAGATAATCCATACTACACTTAGAGTGTTTGGATGGGTTATGCCCTTAGACAACATTACCCTTAGCCCTAACTTAAGTATTAATCTAGGTCAAACATGAAAATAGATGTAATAAAAGAATTTAATAGTGCTATTAAAATAATCCACGCAAGACCTATAGTAATAAGATTTTTTTTTTTTTGGGGGGGGGGGGGGGGGGGGGGGGGGGGGGGGGGGGGGGTTAATATCTTTAGACTAGTTCATCACCCTAAACCCTAATTTAGTGTTAATCAAGGTTTAGAGTTTGTAGCATAAACATTTAAAGTTATTGCTGTGATGAAATATGATGAAAGGATCCAAGTTAGACTAACTTCAAATATCCATGATTAATTGAGAACAATAATTTGCAATTTAATTTGACTCCTTTAGTTTAATATCCCACCTCCAACTAAAAACCAGATTTCAACCACTCTATAGTCACCGAATCTAACTTTATATTAATTCCCTGTGGATATGATACATGTATACTAATTACAGCTATGACTTGCCAGAATGCGATTTTTAAGAACTCTTAAAACCATATCAAACCCTTATACAAATTTGGCAAATCAATATCTTTCAAATGCAAATTTAAAGGATGTAATACAAATGTGAACCGTAATTATATATGCACCTATATATTTATGATTTTAAGAAGAAAAAAGGGACGATGTGTTTTGGTGCATGGAGAAATCAATTGGATGGATTTTTCTTTCAAATATATGAAATTACTAGGAGAACAGTCGGCAACTGCGTAAAATGTTTTCAGTTTGGATGTAATAAAAAATACTAAAATATTTTCAGGTCGCCAATAACAAAGTCAACCATTGTGCATCACGAATCATATTATCCATAACCTATAATGAAATATGATCTTTCATTAAGCATCACGTTGTCTTCACATAGCTAGCTCAGCCCAACCCGACTCGTTTCTAACTTTATCTTCACTTGTGAGATCACGAATCTATTGCAGTTGCTTGGGCTTGTTGAAACTTGCATCTCTTTTGTTCAGACCACAAAGCGTAGTAGGTCCATTCTTCATCCGACAATTTATTTTTTTTCCTTGAGTTGAAGTTGAGTGCTTACAATCATGTGAAATCAAAGAATTACTAGATGGCATATCCAGCATGGTTGCTGACATATATTTATAAACGAAGAAAATATACATTTACAATATTATTATTAGACTAGATAGAATATAATAGGGTACCTGAAAAGATATGATATAAGATTGGATAATATATATGAGATCTAGAGATTAAGAGAATATTATCTTAATACATTGCATGAAAAACCTAAAAGAACTTTTCCATGTCATCCAAACGATATGATCTGATATCCACGTCAATTATTCCATTGTTTTTAAGAGGTTAATGTTTTAGGATAGGTAACTTCCTAGCATGGTATCAGAATTGTGGGATACATAATATGTACTATAGTCCATCCTACATGTTATAAAATCATTTTTGGGTAAAAATAAAAATGAGTTTGATGGGATACATGAGTGTTTGGCCCATGGTTATTAAGCCTTAGGGCTTGGTTTAATATTAATATACAAATACCCCAAATTTGGGGTCATGTTTTGGAATTTGAAGAGAAAAATGAAGCAGCCACTATTAGTAAAATCGAGAGAGAGAAAAGTGACGGCTGATCACGAAATTCATGAAGACAGTGAGCACGACAGAGGCCAAACTCTGGGACTGAACAATGATTGAGTTTGGAGTAATTTGGAGCAGGTTTTTTAGGCATTAATTGAAGTGAATTGATGGGGAGTATCAATGGTTCTCTGGTTTAGGGAAGTAATCATTTTATTGCTCAAATTGCTTTTAGGTTTCAAGTTAGGATATATATCTTGAAGCATAAACATTGTAACTACTATTTGTAAAAGTGGATTTTGCTATCGGTTTGCCCCGTAGTTTTTCCCTATACCCTAGAGGGTTTTCCTCTACATATTTATTTTCTTCTTGATATTTGGTGATATTGGTGTGCCCTGTGATTTATATCAGCCTTTAATATTGGCTTGATGGTCGACTAAATTGGGTTTAGGTGTCTACATTCCAACAAAGTTTTATCGTAACTGAGTTTATTATTAGGGTGAATAATAATGGATGGTACTATAATAGTATGATGACCAAATTTACCGATTGACATTATTCAATTTGGAAGCCAATAATGGAGGACTGACTTTATTGTAAGGATTTACATGACCCGATTGAGAGTGTTAGTGGTAGGTCGAAAAAATTGATAGATAAAGAATGGAAAATTTTGAATCAAAAAACTTTTGGGACAATTAGACAATGGGTAGATTTCAGTATCATCCACCGTATATCACAAGAGACTGACGCTGATACTTTATGGAAAAATATAGAGAGTCGCTATCAGAGAAGGACTTCACCAAATAAGGCTTTTCTAATTAAGAAGTCAACTTAGAATTGAAAGAGGGATGTTCTATCTGACCACTTTAATAAATTTCAGGATGTTATTAACTAGTTGAATGCCATGAAAATTATTCTTGATGATGAGTTACAAGCTCAGTTGCTTTTAAGTTCTCCACCTAACAATTAAGTGACCTTGGTGGTAACTGTTAGTAACTCAACTCCTGATGGAAATTAGAGTGTTGTAAAAGATTGCTTGTTCAATGAGGGGATGAGAAGAAAAGAGATGGATGTTGATGCGCATGCATTTGCTACTAAGAACTGAGGTAGAAGCAAAAGTACAGGGCCAAAGGGGCAAGTAAGTCTACAGGCAGGTCTAAGTCCCAAGGCGAAAAACCAGAGTGCGAGCATTGTCATAAAACTGGGCACCTAAAAAGAGATTTTTTTTCTTCTGAAGAAGGAACATAAAGGTGAAACGAATTAGAAAGAAGCAGATGGTAAAAAGGCTACAGCCGCAGTTACAAATGATGACAATGATGACCAAGTACCACTGCTTTGTTCTTAGGGTGAGTGCAGTTATATAAGTGATCCTGATGTAGCATGGATTGTTGATTCTGGTGCTTCTTATCATTGTGTTCCCAAGAGATAGTATTTTTCTACGTACAAAGCAAGAGACTTTGGTGCAGTGAAAATGGCAAACAGTAGTGTTGCAAAAATTCGTGCGATTAGTGATATCCGTGCACAAACTAGCACTAGTTGCACTGTTTGAAGACTGGGTGACATATTCCCGAATTGCGCCTTAATCGGATTTCTGTGAATGTTTTGTACAAGGAAGGTCATACACATCATCTTCGTGATGGAAAATCGAAGAGTCTAATTTAGTACGTAATTATTTATATCAATTAGGTTCATTTTCAAACCATTTTACATCAAACTTTTATCACTTTCACTCGTTTTTGCTCCTTTTCGCTCCTATCGTTATTTCCTTGTAAAAAGATCATTTTATGATAATTTTTGCTAGGTTTAACCATCAATATCAACAAGTGAATGTAAGATACATCAAACAAAAGTAGAAAATGGGCTAAACACATCAATCTGAATGCTAAAGCAAGGATGAACAACAACCTTGTTCAATTTGTTACAAATTGCAAATTTGGGTTGAAAAATGGACAAATAAAATGCAAGAACTTCATGTACCCTTCAAGAAAAATATCAACCTACAAGAAAAGCTGAATTTGGGTGGCAAAAAGAACAAAAAATGAAGTAAGAAGCAAGTTGTATGCAAGTTGCAAAGAAGGGTGGCAAAAGTGGCAAATATGAATGAAGCTTGTGAAATTTTTTATTTCTTAAATTTTCAACCTCATGTGCTATAAATAGGGGTGTTAGGGAAGTGTTTAATCATCAATTCATTTGGAAGAAAAACCGTAAACAAAGTAGAAACATTAAAGGAAATTCGGACAGAAGAGGAAGGGTGTGAAAAGAAAGAGTTTGGTTTGTTATTTTTCAATTTCAAGTTCTTTTCTATCATTTCCTTCTTTAAGTTCATAAATTTTATCTTAGTTTACTTTAATATTATGTATACCATGAACTAATTTTCTATTTCTAAGGCTACGATGTGGCTTAAGATAAAGTTTGTTTATTGCGCTATTTGAATGTTTATCTGTGTTCTTCTTGAGTTTTGAATGCTTGATCACCATTCAAAGCCTAGAATGATTCATAATGAGTCTGAGAGAAGATTTATGATGAATGTTAAAGTGATAAATACCACAAATTGAGCAAATACTAGAGATGGATTAAAGCGATTTGTGTGGTCTTAAGTAAAAACTATGGATCTTCAAAACTCTTTTTTTATTTAAATTCAGGCAATGTAAAAGAGCATGCTAAATGTTTCTTGAGAGAGAATATTTAGTAAATTAGGATTTACCATCAACACGTAATAACAACTTGAATATCGAGAATAGAAAGCCATATTGATAAAAATAGGTGAAATCGGATGCCTTGGATCTTAATGAACTATAAAAATAATTAAAAATCTGTATACCTTTCTTAAGATCAGCAACTATTTTTGTTCTTTTTCATTTCGTTTTGTTTCATATCAAAACTTCAATTTTTAGTCTTTCAAATAATGCTAAAGCTATTAATTTCGGTACTTACTCAATAATCAATCCTCGTGGAAACGATATTCTACTTACTCTGTATTACTTGATATGACTTAGTGAACTTGCTAAGCAAATACCAAGCATCAAGTTTTTGGCACCGTTGCTGGGGATTGTTCTTATATGAGTGATATCGATACCAACTACTTTTGATACTAATTTGAAGTTGTTTTGTAAAAACTTGTAAATTTTGTTTATATTTGAAGAAGAATCTTTTATTTCAATCAATTCATTCACTTTGTTTAATTTGTGAAGTTTTTTTTTTCCTAAAATTAGAATACAATAACCCCCTAAAATTATGTTTTTGTTTAGTTAAGTTTATGTTATTTTGTTATTTTTCTTGTATTTTTTCTTTATTTTCATCTTTCTTTTACTTATAAGTTTACTTTGATAAAATTTCAAAAATTAAAATAGTTGCTTTAAAAATTTTCAAAACATTAGTGTTACTACTGTTTTTAAAAGTTCGTTTTGTTAAGTTTTTGTATTAGATTGTTGTATTTTAAGTTTTCTTATTACTTTTAGCTTTCTTTTAAATTTTTTTTGGGTAAGTCAAAGTGATATACCATATATGAGGAAAAAAAATATATGTACCAATCTATGAGGGGCATACCCAAATCATGGCCAGAAAGGCCTACATCAATAAAACAAATAAATGAATCAAAATAAAGCAAAAAGTGTCAAAGGTCAATATGACCAACAAAAAGGAAACAAAGCTAAAAAGCCAACAGAACTAATTCTCAATCCCCCCACTCCAGCAGAAGCTGAGTGTGACGATGAGCACCGCGGAGTGTAGGAGTAGCAATGAGACGGCTGCGGATCAATCCTATGATCTCCTCAATGACAGCAGAGGAAGGTCTAAACTGAGAACGTTGGATCCTCAGGTTACGCTCGTACCAGAGGATGTAGACCATCGCAAAGAAGCAAAGGCGGGGGAGGGTACGATCCACCTCACGACCATGGAGATGAGTAGAAGCCCATTGACTGGCTCACACCAAGGAAGCGCAGGCTAGGCCAAGGTGGTGAGTGATAACACCCGAGTCCAAACAAAAGCATAAAAGCTGCATGTGAAGAAGAGATGGCAATGCCACTCATCATCTGTACCATTTAGCACTCATGCAGACTAGACACACTGCACCCGATGTCTCAGCAATCTGTCACGGGTCCAAAGTCGCACATTAGAAGCAAGCCATAGAGTGAAGGAATGCCTCGAAATGTGAAATCGAAACCAAAAAAGATGGTGGACAGAGTCCTCCTCCCTCCTGCTATGGATCATCTCCCAAGCTGATCTAGTGGTGAAAACGCCTGAGTAGTCACCCATCCACCCGATATAATGTAAAACACCTGGCTGAGGCCTGAAATCAACAGAAGCCCAAATAGGCAGCATCTCAACCCGATCCTGAGGAAACCGCTATTGATCACTCTCAATAATATTCGAAACACGTGAGCCCTAGAGGTGACCAGTGGAGGTCAAGATGTGGTGCTTGAACTGCCCCTCCAATCGTCCACACGGCAGCCAATAATCAGCCCAAAGAGCAGTATCACAACCGTCCCCAATGATATGCCTGAAAGCCCTATAACACAATGGCCTAACCCCTAGGATACTCCTCCAAGGCCGAGGAATTGACCCCTTAGCCTGAAGGGCTCTGAAGCTCCTCCCCCGAAGATGGTTGGCATGAACCCACCTAGGCAAGAAGGAATCATGATCTGTGAGTAGAATCAAGTTATGCTTCATAACAGAAGCCTGGCTCCACTCAGTTAAGCATCGGATCCCAAGACAACCCTCTTTGCGAGGATAACATAGGTGCCCCCAGGCCACCTTCACTACCCTCCGGGTCAGCAAGGTGCCTCTCCAAAGGAAGGCAGCAAGTGTCGACTCAATCTTATTCACAATCACCTTCAGAAGGATGAATACAGATGTCCAGAAGACTTGGATAGTAAGCACCGATCTCACAAGCTGCAAATGCCTAGCATAAGAGAGAGCTCGTGAAGTCTAAAGCTAGATGTGGTCCAAGAGATGCCTACAGTGGATAAACCGAAGCCTCGACGTGATATAGGACACCCCTAGATATCTGATTGGACACTGCCCCAAACTAAACCTTAGAATTTCTACAATAGACTGCTAAAACTCCAAATCAACCCCAGACATGAAGACGGTGCTCTTTGCCGCATTCAAGGTCAACCCCGAAAGAGCGGCAAATCGAGCTAACAACCCACGTTGCTTTATTCTTTTACCTTTTTAATAAACCTAGATAAGTCTTTCAGATTTAAGTTTGTATTTTTAAAGCTTTTCAAAACATTGGTGTTACTACCCCCTAAAAAAAAAAAATATTTTTCGATTTTGTTAAGTTTTGTGTCATATTGTTGGATTTTGGTGCTTTTTCATTATTTTATATTTCTTCTGACTTTTATATTTATTTTTCATATCTTATAAGCTAACATTGCAATTCAGATCCTAAGTTTTGCTAGAGACAGTGGCATACAACAATTATATGAGACCTCAATATCAAACTGTACCAAGAACACAACTCGGAATCATGAAATTAATATAATATCTGCTCAATTCTCACCAATTCAAAAAAAAAATAAATAAATAAATAAATTGATAACATAGGTTCCAAAGGTGTTCATACTCCTAGATGTGAATTTTGTGCAGGTAAACATGCTATTATGTAATGCCAAGCAGGTGAAACTTTTTCTTTATTGGGTTTTAAACAAGAAAACTATATGTCAAATTATCAACAATCCTAATATAATCCTTACTCTAGTACCTACAGTCAAGAATGGATGAACCCTTATGTGTTCAAAAAAAAAAAAAAACCTTCTAACTTTTCTTGGAGCCATCACGAAACAACTTGTTCACCCATTCATCCACCTCAAGAAAAGAAATGTGACTTAAAAGAGACATTTAGGGAGTTCGTGGAGGAAAGCTCAAATTTTATTCAAGAAATTAGGGCTATCTATAGAAGCCTCCATTCCAAAAATAGGAACTCAAGTAGGGGCTACGTTACCACAACTTTCTGAGAGGTCCAAAGATTCTTCACTTAGCAATGCTGTCACCAACCAAGGGAACAAACTAACGCCACAGCATTGAGGGATGGGGACATATTAGAAGAACCACCTTAATGTGACATAACCCCCCTGATCGACTCATCACCACCAATGACCAAACCTATCTTGACCGACTCACCACCACCAGTGATCGAAATAGAGTGTCAGACTTGTCTAACGAATTCAAAGGCTTTCGGAGCCAAAGATGACTTAGCAAAAAATGCAGAAAATATGGAAAAAAGAAATACTAGTCGTGGCACATTGAGCTCAAGCATCCCATCATTAGTGATGGTGGAGGTGGTCATTGAGGGTGGATGGAGGGAACTCCATTCCCTTTCAGAATACATGTTAAAACATCATGAAAAAGTCATGCTAACAACTATAAATTAAGTGCTTCTTGGGCAGCAACCCAAGTTTTTCCTTCCGTTCTTCTTTTCTTTTAATTTCCTTCAATTGCTATTATTTTCTTACATTTTTGTACATTTTGCTCATCAGGTTTTTAAAAACGAGTTTGGGGGTAACCTGATTACAACATTCACTATCTAAAAATAATCCTCAAACCTGGGAAGTATATCTCACCTACTACTTCATTCCTTGTATTTCTTGTAACATTGAGGACAATGTTAAGTTTGGGGGTGACAAAGACATTTTGTCACATTTTTTTTAATAACAAAATTTTTTTGAAAAGTTTTCTTATCTAGTCCTATTTTATCTTTTAGAGTCAGCTTTAGTGCCTCCCAGAGCTCGGAGTTTTTGTATGGGGATGTAGACAGCGTCGGCCAACAAAAATATTTTCTATTTTCTATAGTTTAAATCATTAGGCCTTTTAAATTTTATTGCACAACTTAAACTACTTTAAAATAATTAATTTTTTTTTTAAGACCTTATCATCATGCATTTCTGGCAATTTTTCTACTCTTTTTAGCTCATTTACCTTAGTAAGGTTTGGATAACCTAAGAATCAATTGTTTTTATGTTCTAATGGCAAAATATGATGAATTCTAAGGTACTATCTTGATAAAACTATAGTATTTGAGTTCACTAGTTAGTATGGATGTTTTTCCTTTCTATCTAATGAAAAGATGCGCAAATTTTAATGGCTTGCATTAAGATTATTATTTGTATAATAGAACTTTGAATAGTTATGCCTAAGTCTAAAGAAAAATAAAAAAAAATTTTAAAAAAGATAGAGAAAATGAGAGAAGCACCTCTAGCACCATTATCCCATTTAAACATTTGAAGGTATGTGCTTCTCATCATGAGTGCGTCTCAGTGGTGGCGTCTCTTACTCATGCAGCCATCGCCCAGGGGTCAAGAAGTTGATTCTCGCTGAAGATATACTTGTGAAGTCATAATGAGGGCATCTTAGTGGTGGCTTCTCTTACCCATGCCGTTATCGCCTAGGGGTTAGAAGTTTGATTCGTACTGAAGATATACTCACGCGGTCATATTGAGAACATCTCGTTGGTGGTTTTTCTTACCAATGTTGTCATCGTTTAGAGGTCAGAAGTTCTATTCTCACTGAAAGATATACACATGAGCTGGGGTTGACAAGGGCAGATCAGTCCCTCGTAAAAATAAAAAATAATAAAATAATAAATATTAAACAAAGAGAGAAAATTTTGTGAATAACTTTTAGTCTTGGGCATGTCTAAAAAGCCTAGTTATAAATGGCATGATTTTTGACATCTATTTGGCTTAAATGTCTTAAGATTGAAAAGAACGGTTAAACTTAATTTGCTTGGCCAACTTTTTGAATTCAGTTCCCTAGGTGATTGATGGGTGTTTCCTTAGAATGATTGTTTTTCCTTTAGAACCTTAAACTTTGAGCCTCGGTCATTCTTTCCTAATAGAAGTAATCTCGCTTCGAATTGTGTTAAAAATTCTTAAAACGCATGAGATCCTGCGCTTTAGTATTTAGCCTTGCTCAAGGACGAGCAAGATTTAAGTTTGGGGGTAATTTGATAAGTGAAATTTAGTATATAATTATTTATATTGTTTAGTTTCATTTTCGAACTATTTTACATCAAACTTTTTCGCTTTTGCTCCTTTTCACTCCTATCATTATTTCCTTGCAAAATCGATCATTTTATGCTAATTCCTTCTAGTTTTTACCATCAATATCAACAAGTGAATGTAAGATATATCAAACTAAAGCAAAAAATGGGCTAAACACATCAATCTAACTGCCAAAGCAAGGATGAACAACGAACTTGTACAATTTGTTACACATTGCAAATTTGGGTAGCAAAATGGGCAAATCAAATGCAAGAACTTCTTGTACACTTCAAAAATAACTTCAAACTGCTAGAAAAGCTGAATTTGTGTGGCAAAAAGAAGAAAAAATGAAGAAAGAAACAAGTTGTAAGCAAGTTGCAAAGAAGGGTGGCAAAAGTAGCAAATGAGAATGAAGCTTGTAAAATTTTTTATTTCTTAAATTCCCAACCTCATGTACTATAAATAGGGGTGATAGGAAAGTGATTAATAATCAATTCATTCAGAGAAAAAAGAAAAAAACTAAAAACAAAGTAGAAACATAGCTAGAAATTCGTATAGAAGAGGAAGTGTGTGAAAAGAAAGAGATTGGTTTGTAATTTTTCAATTTCAAGTTCTTTTCTATCTTTTCTTTCTTTAAGTTCATGGATTTCGCCTTGATTTTGCCTTAATTTTGTTTATATTATGTATACCATGAAATAATTTTGTTTTTCCAAGGCTACTTTGTAGGCTAAGTTGTAATAGATGGTATTTTCTAATTCAACGTATTCGAAGTTTGTTTATTGCGCTTTTTGCGTGTTTATCATTGTTCTTCATGAGTTTTAAATGCTTGATCACCATTTAAAGCTTATAATGATTCATAATGAGTCTGAGAGGATATTTACAATGAATGCTAAAGTGATAAATACCCCAAAATGAGTGAATGCTAGAAATAGATTAACGTGAATTGTGTGGTCTTAAGTGAAAACCATGTATCTTCAAAACTCCTTTCTTATCTAAATTCATGCAAGAGGTTAATGAGTTAATTTGTAAAATAGCATGTTGAATGATGCTCGAGAGAAAATATTTTGTAAATTAGGGTTTTCAACAATCAAAACGTAATAACAACTTGAATATCGAGAATAGAAAGATGTATTGATGCAACTAGGTGAAATTGGATGCCTTGGATCTTATTAAGTTATAAAAGTCATCAAAAATTAGTATACCTTCCATAAAATCAATAACCAATTTTGTTCTTTTTTATTTTGTTTTGTTTCATATCAAAAACTTCAATTTTCGGTCTTTCAAATAGTGCCAAAGTTACTAATTTCGGTACTCACTCAATAATCAATCCTCGTGAGAATGATACTCTACTCACTCTTAATTGATATGACTTAGCACACTTTCTAAGCAAATACCAAGTATCAAGTTTTTGGCACCGTTGTTGGGGATTGTTCTTATATGAGTGATATCGATACCAGCAGGTTTTTGTACTAATTTGAAGTTGTTTTATAAAAACTTGTAAATCTTGTTTACATTTGAAGAAGAATCTTTTATTTCATTCACTTTTTTAATTTGTAAAGTTCTTTTTTTTAAATTCGTATACAACACCTCCTCCCCCCTAAAATTGTGTTTTTGTTAAGTTTTGTTAAGTTTATGTTATTTTTTTGTCTTTCTTAACTTTGATAAAATTTCAAAAATTAAAATTTTTATTTTAAATTTTTTCAAAACATTACCGTTACTACCCTTTTAAAAATATGGTTCTGTTAAGTTTTTTGCATTAGGTTATTGTATTTTAAGTTTTTTTTTTTATTAGTTTTATCATTCTTCTAAAATTTTTTTGGTAAGTAAGTGTGATATATCATATATGAGAAAAAAATATATGTACAAGTCTACGTGGGCCATAGCCCAAGTCATGGCCAGAAAGGACTACACTAATGAAACAAATGCATGTATAAAAATAAAGCAAAAAGCGTCAAAGGTCAATATGACCAACAAAAAGGAAACAAAGCTGAAAAGCCAATAGAACTAATGCTCAAACCCTCCACTCATGTAGAAGCTGAGTGTGACAATGAGCACCACAGAGCGTAAGAGCGGCAATGGGATAGCTGCAGATCAATCCTTGGATCTCCTTAATGACCACAGAGGAAGGTCTGAATTGAGAACGCTGATCCTAAGGTTATGCTCGTACTAGAAGATGTAGACCATCACAGAGAAGTCAAGGCAGGTAAGCATAGGATCCACCCCATGACCACGGAGCAGAGTAGAATCCCGTTGAACTAGCTCACGCCAAGGAAGCGCAGGCCACGCCATGGTGATGCGCAATGACACCCGAGTCTAAATAGAAGCAGAGAAGCTACAGGCAAATAAGAGATGGCAATGCCACTTGTCTTCTGAAACCACGCAGCACGAATGTAGACTGGATGCCCTGAACCCGATGTCTCAACAATCTGTCACGGGTCCAAAGTCGCTCATAGGGGGCAAGCAACAAAGTGAAGGAATGCCTCGGAATTTGCAACTAGAAGTAAAGGAGATGGTGGATGGAGTCCTCCTTCCCCTGCTGCGTATCATTTCCCAAGCTGATCTGGTGGTGAAAACCATTGAGCGGTCACCCATCCACCTGATATAATCTGAAACACCCGGCTGAGGCCTGAAATCTACAGATGCCCAAACAGTTAGCAGCTCAACCCAATCCTGAGGAAACTTCCACTAATCACCCTCAATAATATTTCAAACGCCTGAGCAATAGAGGTGGCCAGCGAAGGTCAAGAGGCAGTGCTTGAACAGCCCCTTGAATTGTCCACATGGCAGCCAATAATCAGACCAAAAAGTAGTATCACAACCATCCGCAATGATATGCCTGAAAGCCCTGTTGCACAATGGCCTAACCCTAAGGATACACCTCTATGACCAAGGAATTGACCCGTTAGCCTGAACCTCCCAGAAGCTCCTCACCCGAAGACGGTGGGCATGAAAGCACCGAGGCAAGAGGGAATCACCATCTGTGAGTAGAATCTAGATGTGCTTCATAATAGAAGCCTTGTTCCACTCAGTCAAGTGCTAGATCCCAAGACCACCCTCTCTGCGAGGATAACATAGGCGCCTCCAGGCCACCTTCGGCCGGCCCCCCCCCCCCCCCCCCCCCCCCCGCGGGGACAACGAGGTGACTCTGCTGACTAAATCTTCTTGACAATCGCCTTTGGAAGGATGAATATGGATGTCCAGAAGACTTGGATAGAGAAAAGATTCGATCTGATAAGCTGCAAATGCACTGCAAGTCCAGAGCTGGATGCAGTCCAAGAGAGGCTTACAGTGGATAAACTGAAGCCTCGACGTGATAAGTGGCACCCACTATTATCTAATTGGACACTGCCCCAAACTAAACCCCAGAATGTCGGCAATAAACTGCTAAAACTCTAGATGAACCCTAGATATGAACACGGTACTCTTTGCCGCATTCGAGGTTAACCTCGAAAGAGTAGCAAATCGAGCTAACATCTCACAATGCTCTGCTCTTTTAACTTTTTAATACACCCAGATAAGTCTGTCAATGTTAAGTTTGTATTTTTAAAAGCTTTTCAAAACATTAGTATTACTACCCCCATAATATTTTTTTTTTTAAGTTTTGTGTTAAATTGTTGTATTTTGGTGCTTTCTCATTATTTTATCTTTCTTCCAACTTTTAAATTTATTTTTCATATCTAATAAGCTAAGATTGCAATTCATATCCTAAGTTTTGCCAGAGGTGATGGCATACAACAATTATATGAGACCTTAATATCAAACTGTACCAAGAACACAACTTGGAATTCAGGAAATTAATATGTTATCTGCTCAACTCTCACTAATTCAAAGACAACTGGATAACATAAGTTCCAAAGTTGTTCGTACTTCTAAATATGAATTTTGTGCATGTAACCATGCTAGTATGGAATGCCAAGCAGGTGACACTTTTTCCTTATTAGGTTTTGAACAAGAAAACTACATGTCAAATTATCAACACGCATAATACAACTCTTACTCTAGCACCTATACTCAAGGATGAATGAACCCTTCTAACTTTTCTTGGAACCATCACAAAGCATCTTGGTCACCCATTCATCCACTTCAAGAAATGAAATATGGCTTAAAACAGACGTTTAGGGAGTTCATGTAGGAAAGCCCAAATTTTATTCAAGAAATTAGGCTATCTATAGAAACCAAGAAGCCTCCATTCGAAATATAAAAACTCAAGTAGGAGCTACATTAGAACAACTTCTTGAGAGGTCCAAAGATTCTACACCTAGCAATACTGTCACCAACCCAAGGGAACAAACTAATGCCACAGTATTGAGGGATGTGGACACATTAGAAGAACCACCTCAATGTGACATAACCTCCCTGATCAACTCATCACCACCAATGACCAAACCTATCTTGACTGACCCACCACCACTAGTGATTAAAATAAAGTGTCAAACTTGTCTAACGAAGTCAAATGACTTCGGAGCTAAGGATGGCTTAGTTAAAAATGCAGAAAAGGTCGGAAAAACAAATTCAAGTCGTGGCACATTAAGCTCAAGGATCCCATCATTAGAGATGGTGGAGGTGGTCGTGCAAAGAAGGGTACAAAAAAGATCCATGGAAGAAAATGGTCATTAAGGGTGGATGGAGCCAACTCCATTCTCCTTCAGGATACATGGTAGAATATCATCAAAAAGTCAAGCTAATGACTATAACTTAAGTGCTTCTTAGGAAGCAACCCGAATTTTCCTTTCCTTTCTTCTTTTCTTTTAATTTCCTTTAATTGTTATTATTTTCTTATATTTTTGTGCATTTTGTTCAATAGGTTTTTTGAAGCAAGTTTGGGGTTAACCTGATGACAACATTCACTATCTAAAAGCAATCCTCAAATCTGGGAAGTATCTCTCATCTACTACTTCGTTTCTTGTGTTTCTTATAACATTGAGGCCAATGTTAACTTTAAGTTTGGGGGTAGGAGAGACATTTTGTCACTTTTTTTTTTTTTTTTTCTGATTTTGAACAAAATTTTTTGAAAAGTTTTCTTGTCTAGTGCTATTTCATCTTTTAGAGTTGACTTTAGTGCCTTCCAGAGATTGGAGCCGTTGTATAGGAATGTAAACAGTATCAGCCAACAAAAGGATCTTCTATTTTCTATAGCTTAGATCATTAGTCTTTTTAAATTTTATTGCACATTTTAAACTACTTTAAAATCATTAATAAAAAAACAAAATTTAGATTGTATCATCATGCGTTTCAGACAATTTTCCTACTCTTTTTAGCTCATTTAATTTAATTAGATTTAAATGACCTGAGATTCAATTATTTTTATGTTCTAATTCCAAAACATGATCTATTCTAAGGCACCCTCTTGTTAAAACCTTGGTATTTGAGTTCACTAGTTAGCATGGCTTTTTTACCTTTCTTTGTGATTAAAAGATGCTCAAATTTGAATGAATTGCATTAAGATTATCATTTGTATAATAGACTTTCAAGAGTTATGCCTAAGTCTAAAGAAAAATATAAAAAAAAAGAGAGAAAATGAGGGAAGCACCTCCAGCACCGGCGTCCAATATAAACATTTTAACGAATGTGCTGCTCATCATGAGTGTGCCTCAGTGGTGGCGTCTCTTACCCATGCGGTCATTAACTAGGGGTTAGAAAGTCGATTCTTATTGAAGATATACTCGTGAAGTCATAATGAGGGCATCTTAGTTGTGGCTTCTCTTACCCATGCAGTCATCACCCAGGGATTAGGAGTTTGATTCTGAATGAAGATATACTCAAGCGGTCCTATTGATAGCGTCTTAGTGGTAGTTTCTCTTGCCCATGCAGTCATCGTCCAGAGGTCAGGAGTTTGATTCTCGCTGAAAGATATAGTTATAGGCTAGGGTTGACTAGGGCAGATCAATCCCTCACAAAAAGAAAAAATTATAAATTATAAATTAAAAAAAGGAGAGAAAATTTTGTGAATAACTTTTAGTCTTCGGCATACCCGAGAAATCTAGTTGTAAATGGCATGATTTTTGGCATCTATTCGTTTTGAATGTCTTAAGATTAGAAAGAATAGATAAGCTTAATTTGCTTAGCCAACGGTTGAATTCGGTTGCCTTGGGGATTGATGGGTTTTTTCTTAGATAGATTGTTTTTCCTTTAGAACCTTAAACTTTGAGCCTCGGTCATTCTTTCTTAGTAGAAGTAGTCTCGCTTTGATTTGTGTTAAAAATTCTTAAAAAGTATGAGATCCAGCGCTTTAATGATTAGCCTTGCTCGAGGACGAGCAAGATTTAAGTTTGGGGGCATTTTGATAAATCTAATTTAGTATATTATTATTCATATTATTTAGATTCATTTTCAAACCATTTTACATCAAACTTTTTATCGCTTTTTCTCCTTTTCGCTTCTATCACTATTTTCTTGCAAAAACGCTTATTTCATGCTAATTCTTGTTAGGTTTTACCATCAATATCAACAAGTGAATGAAAGATACATCAAACGAAGGCAAAAAAATGGGCTAAACACATCAATCTACATAGTAAAGCAAATATGAACAGCAAATTTTTACGATCTGTTACAAATTGCAAATTTGGCTAGCAAAATGGTCAAATCAAATGCGAAAACTTCTTGTACACTTAAAGAGAAACTTCAATCTACATGAAAAGCTGAATTTGGGCTGCAAAAAGAAGGGAAAAAAAAAAACAAGAAGAAAGACACAAGTTGTAAGCAAGTTGCAAAGAAGAGTAGCAAAAGTAGCAAATCAGAATGAAGCTTGTAAAATTTTTTATTTCTTAAATTTTCAACCTTATGTACTATAAATAATGGTGTTAGATAATTGTTTAGTCATTAATTCATTCAATAAAAAAAAAACCAAAAACAAAGTAGAAACGTAGGTCGAAATTCAAATAGAAGAGGAACGGTTTGAAAAGAAAGAGTTTGGTTTGTAATTTTTTAATTTCAAGTTCTTTTCTATCCTTTCCTTCTTTTAGGTCATTTATTTTGTCTTATTTTTGCTTTTTATTATGTATTCCATGAACTAATTTTGTCTTTCTAAGGTTACGATACAGCCTAAGTTGTAATATACACTTTTTTTCTAATTCAACATATTCAAAGTTTATTTATTGCGCTATTTGAGTGTTTGTCATTGTTCTTCGCGATTGGTGAATGTTTGATAACTATTCAAGCCTATAATGATTCATAATGAGTTTGAGAGGAGATTATGATGAATGCTAGAGTGATAAATGCCACAAATTGAGCGAATGCTAGAGATTGATAAACATTATTTGTGTGGTCTTAAGTAAAAATCATGAATCTTTAAAACTCTTTTTTTATTTAAATTCATGCAAGAGATTGATCAGTTAATATATAAGAAAGCATGCTAAATGTTGCTCGAGCGAGAAGATTTAGTAAATTAGGGTTTTTGACCATCAACACGTAATAGCAGCTTGAATATCGAGAATAGAAAGGCATATTGATGCAACTAAGTGAAATAGGATGCCTTGGATCTTATTAAATTATAAAAATCATCTAAAATCAGTATAGCTATCATAAAATTAGTGACCATTTTTGTTCATTTTATTTTGTTTTGTTTCATATAAAAAACTTCAATTTTCGGTCTTTCAAATAGTGCTAAAGGCACTAATGTCGATACTCACTCAATAATCAATACTTGTGGCAACGATACTCTACTCACTCTATATTACTTGATACGACTTCGTGCACTTGCTACGCAAACGCCAAGCATCAGGAAGCTTACTAAGAGGTTATTTATAGTCGCTAGGGGAAAGCTTTGTTGTTCATTATATAAGACACATGTGACAATGTGTTGTGGTGAAATGAACGCAGTCGAGGATGATGCTTCACCGAATTTGTGGCGCAAACAGCTAGCTCATGTGAGTGAGAAAGGGTTTTAGATATTGGCCAAAGAGTCAGTCATTCCTTCACTTGAAGGTAAGTCACTGAACCCTTGTATTGATTGTTTGTTAGGTAACATCCTACAGTAGTGGAGTCTATAGGAGGAAATCGATATTTTTTTAGTTTTATTGATGATGCTTCATGAAGAATTTGGGTGTTATTGTTGAGATCCAAAAACCAGGTATTTCATGTCTTTCAGCAGTTTCACTATAGTGGAGAGCCAGATCAAGGTATTGGTGAAGTGTCTCAGAAGTGCCAATGGAATAGAGTGCGTTAACCGTGATTTCAGAAGGTACCGTAAGAAGCACGGGATTCACCATGAAAGTTAAGAACTAGGTACTCCTCAACACAATGTTGTCGCACAAAGGTTGAATAGAACTATTGTGGAGAAAACTAGATATTTGCTCACAATGTCAAAGCTACCTAAGGCATTTTGGGTGAAGCTGTGAATACTATTGTGGACATCATCAATAGGGTCCATCAGTTCCTTTGAATTTTGACAATCTGGAGAGAGTGTAGACAGGGAAAGATATTTCATATGCTCATTTCAAGGTGTTTGGATGCAAAGCCTTCATGCATGTACCAAAGGAACAAAGATCGAAGCTTGACAGTAAAGCTACTTTGTGCGTATTTGTAGGATATGGTGATGATGAGTTTGGTTATAGATTATGTGACCCTACGAAGGAAAGGACTGTGAGAAGCAGAGATATTGTGTTTCTCGAACATGAGACAGTTGCGGATATTGATAGGTTAGAGAAGACTACATGTGCTCTCAGTGGTGTTATTGATGCTACACCGATTTCATCTTCATCAGGTGCCATTGATGAATAGATAGTTTATGGTGAGATAGAACTCAAGAATGATTCTGAGCCAGTTATAGTTTATGATGAGATAGAACTCAAGAATGATTTTGAGCCAGTTACAGTTTATGATGCTACAAGTACATATGCTGTTGAGTAGGGGGAGCCTGCCCCTCAACTAGTGATTACAGAGCCTTAAGGTGAGAAGATTTGATAGAGGGTGTCAACTTATCTGTGAGATAGTCCAATTATGATTATATTTGTCTTATTGATGAGGGGGAGCTAGAGAGCATGGAAAAGGCAAAGGTTGTTTTGTGAAAGCAATGGAGGAAGAGATGAATTCTTTAAACAAGAATGGGACTCATGAGTTGGTTGATCTTCTAAGGGCAGAAAAGCACTTCAGAACAAGTGAGCATTCAAGCTAAAATGAATGGTGATCAAGTTGAGAAACATAAGGCTCGATTGGTGGTAGAAGGCTTCAATCAGAAGAAAGGAATTACTTTTGATGAGATATTCCCTCTGGTTGTGAAGAAGAGTTCCATTCGAGCGGTACTGGATATGGCAGCCACTATGAATCTTGAGCTTGAATAGCTAGATGTGAAACTGCATTTCTCCATGGTGACTTGCAAGAGGACAACTACATGAATCAGCCTGAGGGATATGAAAATCAAGGCAAAGAGCACTTGGTTTGCAGGTTGAAAAATAGCTTGTATAGTTTGAAACAAGCTCTTGGATAGTGGTACAAGAGGACTGCTGCTGATCATTGTGTATATATCAGGGAATTCGCTAGAGGTAATTTCATCATTAGACTGCTCTATATTGATGATATGCTAATTGTTGATCAAGATGTAGATGTGATTCAAAGACTTAGAGAAGAGTCGTGAAAGTCTTTTGAAATGAAAGACTTAGGTCCAACGAAGTAGATTTTGGGTATGGAGATTACTTGTGATAGGAAAGCTTGAAAATTGTGGTTGTCGCAAGAAAAGTATGTTAAACGGGTGCTTGATAGATTCAACATGAAGTGATGAACCAGTTAGCACACTATTGTTGCTCATTTCAAATTAGTAAACAGTCTTTTCCTATGACTAAGAAAGAAAAAGAAGAGATATCTTCTATTTCTGACGCATTTGTTATTGGATCTTTGATGTATGTCATGGTTTGTACCAAGCCAGATATTGCTCATTTTGTGGGTGTTGTGAGCAAGTTTTTTTGAATCCAGGGAAAGTTCATTGGGATGTTCTGAAGTGGATCTTCAAATATTTGTAAGGTACTTCCAAACAGTGTTTGATTTTTAGAGGCTAGGTACGGATTCTTGAAGGGCATACTGATTCTGATATGACATGATGTCTTGATAATAAGAAATCTACTTCGGAGTGTTTATTCATTTTCGTAGGGGAGCTGTGTCCAGGCAGTCTAGATTGCAAAATTGTGATGCTTTTTCCACTATTGAAGTTGAGTATGTTGTCTCTATTAAACTAGGAAAGGAGATGTTGTGCATGAAGAAATTTCTTCAAAGGGTTGAGTTTGAAATAGAAAGGGTGCGTGGTATTCCGTAATAGTTAGTGTGCAATGGACTTAAGTAAGAATTCCATATAGCATGTTCGCACAAAGCACATTGACATGCGATATCAATGGTTGAGTTCTGTGATTGAAGAAAAGCTGACGATGTTGAAGTAGATTTTCACTGATAAGTACATGGCTGATGTGTTGACTAAAGTGATCTTTAGTGGCAAGTTGGACTTGTGAATTGGTTGGCCAGTATAGACTCCAAGTAGCTTGATACAGAGCTCTCTCCTCCTCGTAGGGGACTAAAGGGGCAGATTTATAGGTTACATAATAATGACTACGGTCCAACCTACATGTTATAAATTCATTTTGGGTTAAAATAAAAATGCGTTTTGATGGGCTTCATGAGTGTTTGGGCCATTGTTATTAAGCCATAGGGCTTGATTTCATATTAATACATAAATACCCCAAATTTGGGATCACGTTTTGGAATTTGGAGAGAAAAATGCAACAGGCACTGTTAATAAAACCACGAGAGAGAAAAGTGACCCAGCTCATGAAATTCACGGAGAGCATGAGCGCGGCGGCGATGAAAGTCCCGGAGATATCGGTGATTTATCTTGGAGTGAATTGGTCAGGAGTATAAATTGTTTTTGAGTCTAGGGAGGTAATCCTTGTATTGCTCAAATTGCTTGTAGGTTGCAAGTTAGAGCAGGCATCTTGAAACCATATATACCATAATTGTTATTTTTATGGTGGATTTAGCTGTTGGTTTGCCCCATAGATTTTCACTCTGCCCTGAGGGTTTTCAAAAGTATATCAGGTGTTGATTTAATTTCTGTATATTTATTTTCTTGTTGATAAAGTTGTGCTATTGGCGTGCCATTTGATTTATATACGTCATTAATATTGGTTTGGGTGGTCGATTGAATTAGAT
This sequence comes from Simmondsia chinensis, assembly GCA_018398585.1. Taxonomy (NCBI): domain Eukaryota; kingdom Viridiplantae; phylum Streptophyta; class Magnoliopsida; order Caryophyllales; family Simmondsiaceae; genus Simmondsia; species Simmondsia chinensis. The sequence goes on along the minus strand of JAGTTD010000010.1, from coordinate 9,956,787 downwards.
TTAGATGTCTAGACCCCAGTAAGAGTGCCTTTAACTCTGATATTTCAAGTCTAAATTGAAATGGATGTTTTTATGAGGGATAAATGAAAAAAATAGAAATGAATCATTGACGATTTCCCCTTGATAACATAAGTTTTTAAGACAATTATTAGTTACTTAATGAACATGCCGATTCAACTAGATCAAATTAATGTGACACTCCATAATTTTGTTACTAATCAAAAATGGATCCTTCACTTTAATTTTTATATAAAACTCATTCCCCGGACATTGCAATTAAATGCAACTTATCATTACACTTCTAATGGTGTAAAATAGTCTCCTGGGCATGTTATTACACAAACTCGTTAAAAATGATGGTGACTATGAATTGTTTAGCTTACAAAAACTTATATTTTCTCTCGTCTACAAAAACAAAAGTTGAGGCTAGCTGGGGCCCTTCATAAACTAATTTAGAGCATGATGCAACACGTAAAGTGAGATTTGGTGAACGAGAAAGTTCAACAGCCTTCCCTTTAATTTTATTAATCACTAATAAAAGAAAAGAAAAAAACAAACACTTATTTCTCACAACTCAAGAAAGAGGATCAAAATAAAAAGTAAAACTCTAGAAATTGAATGAGCAAAATCCTAAAATCCTCTGGTATATACAAAGGTGCTATTTGAACTAAAATAAAACTCTAAGAGATAAATATTAACAATAAAAGATAAATCTGAAATTTAAACTAATCCTATCTTAAACCAAACTATATCCTCAGCCGCGTCTCAACTCCAGTCTGTGTTCTTGTTGCCGCCAACCCTGTATCCGCCAACCCTAGATTACGGGCTGCATCATCCTCCCCGGGTTGGAGATAATTCTCCCTTGAATTTGCCTGAGAATCAGCAGTATCGTTGGTGCCAAAGTAGGGAACAAGGTGCTTAACGTTGAAGACATTAAAAATCCTCATGCCGGGTGGTAGTTGGAGACAGTAAGCGTTGTTGTTGATCTTCTCCAATACCGCCAATGTTCTTATCTTGTGAGACATGAACTTGTTGTACTCCCAAGCTGGGAAAAGTTCTCGTGTCAAAATAGCCCAAACCTTATCACCTACTTGGAACTGAATTGTTCAGCACCCTTTGTCTCTAACAGTCATATACTTGGTGTTGGCTTCTAGCAATCGAGCTCGAGTCTGCTTATGGATGTCCCTAAGGGAAGAGATGAAGTCATCATCCTTGCCATGACGACGCATGAAATCTAGTACTGGTGCCAAGTCTATCGGAGATCGCGGTACAAAACTGTAGACGACTTGGAATGGCGCAAACCCTATATTCCTACTGACGAAACTGTTGTAGGCGAACTCAGCCTGGTGCAGCTTCGTCTCCCATCCCCTGGTGTTAATAGCAATGATGCAGTGCAGAAGGTTGTCCAATGATCTATTAGTGACCTCGATTTGTCCATCTATTTGAGAGTGATGGAAGGTGCTGAAGGTGAGAGATGTGATTGCCATCTTCTATAACGTCATCCAAAAGTGATTCATGAACCTAGCATCCCGATAATAAATAATGCTAGCTTGTAATCCATGTAACTTGTACACCTCTCAGAAATAGAGACCCACCACGTGTATGGCGTCAGCACCTTCTTACATCCGATGAAGTGCGTCATCTTGGAGAAGCGGTCTAAGATAACGAAGATGGAATATATGCTGCCAGTGGTCCTCAGTAAGCCAAGTATGAAGTCTATGCTGATATACATCCATGGCTGACTTGGAACCAATAATGACTGATATAGACTAGCTTTGGTCATCCTGCCCTTTGAAACCTAACAAACATGGTATCGCTTGACATACCCCTCAACTTCCTTGTGTATGGTAGGCCAGAAATAGTTCGCGGTAATGCGTTTTAGTGTCTTATCTTTGCCCACATGCCCCACGTTGTGCTTCTCTTCAATGATCTAAAGCCGCCAGCTTGAGTTCAGAATGCAAAGCTGGTTCACATTGAACACGAAACCATCATGACTAGAGTAGCTGGGAACAGACCCCGACTATGCTTCTCGCCATATCTCGCCAGAAGTGGAATCATCATGGTACTGACTCGCCAGCTGCTCAAATCCGGTAACCTCCATCCTACTCTCTGTCATGACAAGATTCCTTCCGCTTAACGCATCTTCTAACTTATTCATCACACTTGACTTGTGCTTGATGAAAAAGTGGAAGAGCTATAAGTAGCTAGCCCACTTGGTGTGTCTATACGAAAGTTTGTCTTAGCTATTGATGTACTTGAGGGCCACGTTTCCAAAATATAAGATGAACTCCCGGTTGGCTACATATGACCTCCTATGCCTCAATGCTCTCACCAATGCATAGAATTCCAGATCGTAAGTTGAGTAATTCAACGTCCTCCCATCGAGCTTCTCACTGATGTATGCACTAGGCTTCTCGTCATGGCTAAGCACAATGCCAATTCCAGTCTTGGAGGCATCCGTATGCAACTCAAATGTTTTTAGAAAGTCAGGAAGGGCTAACACTGGTGCCGTGGTAAACTTCTCTTTGATTGCATTGAAGGCAGTATCTGCTTGGGGAGTCCAAACGAAGGAACCCCTCTTCAAACAGTATGTGATAGACGCCATCATATAGCAGAAGTTTTGGACAAAGCATCTATAGAATGACACCAACCCATGAAAACTCCGAACTTCACCAATTGTTCTCAGTTGTGGCCAGTCATGTATGGCCATAGTCTTCCATTCATTAGTTGCAATTCTGTCCTTGGAATCAACGAAACCAAGGAAGATTACCCAGTCCTTAACAAATTCAAACTTCTTCAAAGCGGCAAATAGGTGATGCTCCCTCAAGGTGTTGAGCACTTTCTTGAGGTGTTCATGTGCTCAACTCGATCTTGGCTATAAATCAAAATATCATCGAAGTAGAAGACAACGAACCTCCCAAGGAAAGGATGCATCATCAGATTCATAAACCTCATGAACAAGCTTGGCACATTAGACAATCCAAATGGCATGACCAACCACTAAAAAGCCCCTTCCTTGTCTTACAGGCGGTTTTCCACTCGTCTCCTGGTGACATGCGAATTTGATGGTACCCACTCTTGAGATCTAGCTTTGTGAATATCGTGGAGTTCTGAAGTTGGTCCAGCAAATCATCCAACCTCAGTATAGGGAATCATTATCTTACCATGATCATGTTAATTGCCCGGCCGTCAACACACATTCACCAACTCCTATCTTTCTTTGGCATAAGCAAAGCAGGTACTGTGCAAGGACTCAGACTCTCCTGGATAAAACCTTTGGCGAATAGGTCCTCTACCTAGCTTATCGGCTTTCCATGCTCCAAAGGACTCATCCAATAGTGGGGCCTATTCGGTAATGAGGCACCCGGCAATAAGTCAATATGGTGCTGGATGTCTCTTAATGGCGGCAATGTATGTAGTAGCTCTTCTGGGAATAAATTAGTTTATTCCTTCAACAAGCCAGCAATCTCACTCGACACTTCCCCCTGACTTAGCTTGCAATCCTTCCCAATCACCACGAAGACAAGCTTGGTGTCGCTAACCTACTTGGCAAACATGGGTCGCCCTTGTATATTCGGATGGTGAGCTTCTAAAGCTCGCGGTTCTTCCTCCTTCTTAGGTAACAAAGATAATCTTGGTCCCCACGAAGATCAAGTTGTGAGTGTTCTTCCTACCATCATGAGCGGCACCCCTATCATATTGCCATGGGCGTCCCAATAACAGATGGCAAGTGTCCATGGTGACGACATCACACCAAACCCGGTCCTTGTGCTTTTCCCCAGTTGAAAAATTAACCAAGCAATGTTTAGAAACTATTACCAGATTTCCCTTCTTGAGCCCTGCCAATTTGTAAGGATTAGGATGCGCTTTTGTCTTCAATCTCAACTTGGCAACGGCTTCCTCTGATGCGACGTTTTCACAGCTTCCCGAATCTATGACCAAGAGGCACACCCTATAGCCAATGGTGCATGTGCTATGGAAGATGTTGTTCCGCAGGGAACCATCCCCTATTCCTCTCTAGGTGCAAAGCATGCATGCCGAACTACCAGTAGGTGCCCTTCATCTCCAGTTACGGCATCTTCCTTTAATGGCGAGAACTCATCTTGGACCTCTTCCTCAACGATCACGCCATCTTCTCCATGGGGCTAGTCAATGAAAAAGGCCTTGCCAGGCCTTCCACACTTTCGGCACTCGGCAACGCGGTGCCCAACCTCCCCACACTTAAAGCAGCGAGTTCTTGATGGATTTGCCAAGTCCTGAGTAACCTATTTACCCATGTTGGTGGCTGGAGTTCTGTTTTGTGTACATTGAGCTAGCAGTGCTCGTCCTTGGTCTCTACCGCCAACTTGTGTCCCCCAGGCTCCGCTAGCTTAGCGATGTCTTTGCTGTCGCTCAACGTTCACGGCTTTCTGACTTGAGTCAGATATGGAAAAGATGTCAAACATGTTCAACACCTCTTGTATGGATTCCCTCAACCCGCCAATGTAACGGTCCGCTAGCTGCTCCCCAGTTTTCTCCAAGACATTCTTAGCAACTAACGAATAGAACTCAGCCGTGTACTCCTCCATAGATCTAGAGCCCTGACGTAAAGCTTGTAAATGTTGATACATCACCTTGACATGATTATGAGGCAAGAAGGCACCTCTCATATGCTTTTTCATCTTCTCCCATGATTCAATCTAGGATTTCCCACTGTGAAGCCGCATATGTTTTAGTTGCCGTAACCAAGCGACTAATCTTCCTCAAAGCCACGTAGCAACTAGAGGCCCCTACTTCTTCTCGGGTACCTGCTTAAACTCGAGAACCTCTTCTACGGCGGCAAGCCAATCACAAAAGTCCTCTGGGCGTCCTCCTCCATTAAACTCCGTAATTTCAATCCGGAAACCGGATTCCCATCTTTGATCGTTAAGATCATGGGTGTTATTAGTATTGTGCTGATGTCGCCTCAGCCTAGGATCCCATAGCTCCTCGTCCGAGAACGGCTTTTGGAAGCACTTGTCCGTCTCCTCTTCTGCGGCACCCAATGTTAATGGGTGTTGGGGCTAGGTTCCCGGTGCAAGATCGGGATTTGGCCCAAGTCGAATCAAGTAACACTAAGTTAGCAGAAATTTCTCCTCCAACTCCCCAAACTTGCTCATGGCTCACCTTCACAAGTCTCGCTCATAAACATCCTCGACGGCGGCGTTCCTCTTTCGCTCATGGGCCATCTCAGAAATCGTTATGAGCTCTTATACCAGCTGATGCAACGCGTAAAGTGGGATTTGGAGAATGGGAAGGTTCAACAGTCTTTCCTTTAATTTTATTAATCAGTAATAAAATAAAAGAGGAAAATAAACTCTTAATTCTCACAACTCGATAAAGAGGCTCAAAATAGAAAGTCAAAATATAGAAATTGAATCAGCAAAACCCTAAATTCCTCTTATATATACAGAGGAACTATTTGAACTACAATAAAACTTTAAGCGATAAATATAAACAATAAAAGATAAATACGAAATTTAAATTAATCCTATCTTAAACCAAACTCTATTCTTAGCTGCGTCTTAGATCCAGTCCACGTTCTTGCTGCTACCAACCAATAACCCGCCAACCCTGTACCTGCCTAGTGACTCGGCAAGCCTGGATCACAGGCTGCATCAAAGCAAATATGTGTCATTTAGTCCAAGACTACGCAAAACTGATTTAATTTTGGTTTGATCTTCAGATTATAAAAAGCCATAAATTATTGTTTCCGGTCTGATACAAACGACCACAAAAAAAAAAAATAAATAAATAAATACAGCAACAAATGGATAGCAAACCTAATTTGACTTGTTTTTAAACAATAAACTTTCTAGTTAAGGGTTTCCTTCTGTGTATTTTTTTAATTTTAAACATTCAATAATTCAGCATTAGCATCCATCGTCTCACCCTTTAACAATATTCTTCTCTTTATAATGCATTAAGATCGGCTACCATGTACACCCATGGCGACGCCCTCAAGCTGAATGGCCCCCAAGCCACCACTATCGTTGTCCACTGTATAATCGCATTTCCATGCCAATAATCCACTAGTCCATCAGGCTGCAACCCCCTTGTGGTTGACCCTATTATTTACACCCCGAATTTGAGGGAGCTGGGACTGTTGAAACATTGGGGTAGTGCTCTTCAATTTTGTCTATCTTGTGTTTTGCCTCTATCCCACGTAGGAAGAGCAGTAAAGGGAAGACTAGTTTATATATCCCCTTCTCCTTATACTTGGTAAACTCTTAAGGGGACTAGAGTGAGTTTCGTGAACCACACACGCATGCGCCTGCCCCACCTCGCCGAGCCGCATTGCAATGTGGTGTGGTGTGGACTTTTTCTAGCCTGAAATTTTATTCTGCGAACACTATATTTTATTTACCATTATCGAACACTAGGGGAGTTCCTGGACTGTGCTCAAGGCTATTATGCTCAAGCTCGAGGGTCCCTTGTGTCAAACCTCATGGATGTTTAGCTCGAGCTTTTGTCCATTGTCCAGGTTCGAGCTCGAGGTTGTAAGCTCGAGCTCGAGGTACTCGTTTTGACCACGTATCTGCCCACTTCCTACAAAACCATTTTTGCCTTGATTGTGCTTGAATTTTGTGCTCTTCCATATCCTCCACTTTCCAAATTGGGGCCGAATTTCTTACCTACAAGTTCTTGCTTGCACGTTAAGCATTTTTGCCTATAAATACAGTGCTTTGTACCATTGTTCTATACACTAAGAACCATAGAAATTTTAGAAATCATTCATCTTCTTCCCTCTAAAATTCTCTCTGTTCTTACTCTACTTACTGAGCAAGTTGGGGCGTACTCTATCCCATCACCTGAGAGTACACTCTTGTGCTGGGTGCTATTTTGACCTTGGGAGTTAGAGTGCCTGATGATTCCGTTTATACTGTAGCAGGGGCATAAACGACTTAGGGAAGTGCTGAGCTCCACAGCATGGTGACTTCCTTTGATCCAATTCCTCTTCTCTGAATCTTTCAATTTCAGTTGTTTAATTATCTTGTCTCTAGTCAAGTTGGTATAATAAGAGGTCTATTTAGTTCATCTTTGTACTTGTGTCACTTAAGTTTATTTGCTCCCATCTCAAGTTAGTCTTAATATCTAGAATTTGAGAATATGATTGCTCATTTGCCCTTATTTTCCCAAGAATTTAAGTTGTTTAATAAAATGAGTAATCAAAACAAGGCTAACGTTGGTTTTATCATACCCGACATGTCAAGGACTGAACCTTTAGACGGGAAGAACTATAAAACTTAGTTAGACAAGATGGAGTTTTTCCTTGGACAAACTGATGTCCATTACACCCTCTCAAGTGATAGAGCTCCTCCTAGGTCGTGCCGATAATTCGAGAAAGATAATCGAACTAGTAAAGGAATATTGCTGCAATACATAACAGCCCCACTTTACCAGATTTATAGTAAGATGAAAAATGCAAAGGAAATCGGGGAGGATTTGCGTAACAAGTATGGTGTGGATGATTGCGCTGGTAAGAAGTATGTATAAACTAAATGGTTGTCTTTCACCATGACTGATGATAAACCTACTCTAGATCAAATCTACAAGTATGAGAACTTGTGTGCTGACATACTTAACGAAGGAATGAAAATGTGTTCGATCTTTCAGGTAAATTGTCTCATTGAGAAATTACCTTCTTCATGGGAAAACTATAAGGCTCAATTAGAACACAACAAGCAAGACATGGCCTTGCAAGAGGTAGTTTCCCTTATTAATCTCGAGGATCGGAACCTAAAACAAGCAAAAGAGAGATCCTTTGAGCACTCATCTATGTCTGCTAACTTGGTTGAGTCTAAGAATACAAGAAAGCATGACAGGTTTAAGAAGCCATCGACCAAGACATTCCATCCAAGGCTTAAGCTCAAGCTCGAACACGAAGAAGCAGGCCCGTGGCAAGATACCTCAAAATAACCCCGAAGGTGGACAGAAACTAGTCAAGGGAACATACTGGACCTATGCCGCATGATAGGCTATACCTCAAGAGACTGAAAGAAGGGATTTGGACTAAGAAAGCTCAAAGACCACAAACCCCAGGCCAACCTCACCGAGAGCAGGGATGTCTTGATGGTCATGATCTCCGAGGTGAATATGGTTGAGAACATAGTCAAGTGGGTCGTCGATACTAGTGCAACAAGGCACATCTGCACCATTAAGGACCTGTTCAGGAGTATGAAAAATCTGATGTGGGGGAGTGTGTGTTCATGGGCAATTCTAGTTCAGTCCCTGTTCTTGGTAAGGGAAAGATCCTTCTAAAACTTAATTGTATAAAGTTTTTATCTTTGCAAAATGTGTTGTGTTTCCTTAATCTGCATAGAAATCTTGTTTCTGGTGCATTGCTTAACAAAGCTAGCTTCAAACTGACCTTCAAATCTGATAAGCTTGTTATCACCAAAAATACCAACTTTGTTGGGAAAGGTTTTTGTAATGGGGTCTTTTTGTGCTTGATGTTGAAATGAATAAGAATGCATATAGTTCTGCTTATATTGTTCAATCCTTGGATTTGTGGCATGTTGGGCTCAGACATGTTAATTATAATTCGGTCAAGAAACTTAAAAAAATGAGTTCAATTCCCAACTATAGCCTAACCAAACCTAAAAAATGCGGAATATGAGTCGAGGCCAAGTACCCTAAAAAGCATTTTAACAAATCAGTTGAATGAACATCTAGCCTACTTGAACTCGCGCACAATGACTTAGGTGACTTTAAGAACACTATGAATAAAGGTGGTAAGAGGTATTACATTACCTTCGTTGATGATTACTCGAGAATAGCCAAGGTGTATCTCTTGAGATATAAGGATGAGGCTAAGGAGATGTTCCTCAAGTATAAGGTAGAAGTTGAGAGCCAATTAGACTATGGAATCAAAAGGGTCAGGTTTCATAGAGGGGGTGACAATGACACTACCTTCCTTAAGAAGCGTTGTGATAAATGTGGCATAATTCATGAAGTTTTAGCCCCATATGCACCCCAATAGAACAGTATAGCCAAAAGGAAGAACAGAACCCTAAAAGTAGTGATGAACGCTATGTTGATTAGCTCAGGCATACACCGAGCATGTGGGGGGATGCCGTGTTATCTGCATGCTATGTGGGTAATAAGGTTCCACATAAAAGGCTAGATAGAACACCTTATGAATTGTAGAAGGGTTATGCACCTAACATTGAATACCGCAAAGTGTGGGGTTGTTTAGCTAAAGTTGGGGTAATGGAATTTAAAATAAGTAAAATAGGTCCTACAGCCATAGATGTTGTATTTATTGGTTATGCCATGAACATTGCTGCATACAAATTCATGTCATTGAATAGCTGGAGCCCTGGGCTCGGTGAGACCATGGAGTCTCGAGATGCTAAGTTCTTTGAGCATGTGTTTCCCATGAGAGAATTTGTGTAGGCGCCATTATATGTGTCTTTGCCCGATGCATCTACTCCTTCATCTAGTCACTTGTCCCCTGAACTCGAGGTTCAGGAACTTAGGAGAAGTAAGAGGGCTCAAATTGAGACTGGTTTTGGACGTGACTTCATTACTGCATTTCTGTCTGAACACCCTGATTTTGATGAGCATGTTGTAAGTGCATTCATGTTAGAGGAGGATCCTAAGACCTATCATGAGGCCATGAGATCCATAGATGCTCCACTTTGGAGAAAGGCCCTTAATAATGAGCTTAACCCGATCATGAGTAATAACCCTTGGGTGTTAGTGGATCTTCCTTGTGGACCCAAATCCAAGGGGTATAAATGGGTATTTAAAAAGTAACTGAGGGCTAATTGGTCAATTGATAAATTTAAGGCCAAATTAGTGGCTAAGGGGTACACTTAAAAACAAGGTATAGACTTTTTTGCTGCCTATTCACTTGTGACTAAGATAGCCACTGTGAGAGCTTTGATTGCTCTAACGTCCATATATTATCTTCTAGTACCTCAATGGATATCAAACCTCTATCCTTGAATGGTGACCATAAAGGGGAAATTTACATGAAACAGCCCAAAGGGTTTGAGGTTTCAGGTATGGAGTATAAAGTTTGTAAACTTGTAAAGTCCTTGTATGGTCTTAAGCAAGCTCCTAAAAAATGGCATCAAAAGTTTGACTGCACATTGGTCACGCATGGTTTTGTTGTGGATAGTGGTGATGTGTACTCTAAGCTTGTTGATAATGATTATGTGATTATCATCTTATATGTTGATGACATGCTTATTTCTTGTACAAGTGTGAATGTTGTGAATGCTACTAAGTCTTTCTTGAGTTCATGCTTTGATATGAAAGACTTAGGCGAGGCTGATGTGATACTTGGAATTAAAATTTTTAGATCACCTAAGGGTTTGACATTGAGTCAATCCCACTATGTGGAGAAAATAATGAGGAACTTTGGTCACTTTGATGACACTCCTTTTAAAACTCCCTATGACCCAAATGTTCACTTGAAAAGGAACATAGGTGGTAGTGTGTCACATGCCAAATAGGCTAAAATAATCGGTAGCGTGATGTTTTTGATGAATTGCACTCGTCCTAATATTGCGTACGCAGTTAGTAGATTGAGTCGTTATACCCATAGTCCAAGTGAAGAGCACTGGGTTGCTCTAGTCAAGCTTTCGAGATACCTTCGAGATACCATGGGCTGGGGTCTTTGTCATAAATGATTCTTTGCTATTTTAGAGGGATACTACAATGCCAATTGGGTATCTAATAGTGATGAAATTAACTCTACTAGTGGCTATGTTTTTATGCTTGCTAACAGTGCTAGTTCTTAGAAATCTTAGCAGACCTGCATTACTAAATCGACCATGAGTGGGAATTCATTGCTCTTGAGATGGAAAGTTTGGAAGCTGAATGGCTAAGAAATGTGCTGGGAGACATTCCATTATGAGGGAAGCCCACATCGTCTGTCTGGATGCATTGTGACTCATGAGCAACCATTAGAGTTGCTCAAAGTGAGGTGTACAATCTCACCTGTAGGCATATTCGCCTGAGACATGGTGTAGTAAGGCACCTTATTGATAATAATGTGTTCTTGCTCGAGTTTGTAAGGTGTGAGAAGAATTTGGTAGATCCTCTAACTAAAGGTCTTTCTAAGAGGGCAGTATGTGATATCGCAAAGGGAATAGGGCTTAAGCCCACTTGTGTGTCTTGATCTTGGTGGATACCCATCTTGGGAGTATTCTGGATGTTCAATGGGTCAAATGAAGCCAAGGTTGAGCGTTTTGTGATTAAGCCACCCTTGCCCCTTTCGAGATAATGCAGGTGGTGGCTTGGATCTGTCGAATCTGCCATGCGTTTTAAGCTGAGTTCCATGCTCTTAATGTTGTCCATAGCTTCATGTGGTGGTGTGATGGCAGCACACTTGATGGACACATCGCTACTTCCATGACTTGAGGATGAGCTTGAGGCTCTTAATGTTGTCCATAGCCCACCGACCTGCCATGATGTTGAGAATGAGATTTATGCTCTTAATGCAGTCCATAGCCTATGATAGTGCTGTGGGGCAGCACACTTGATGGACTCACCTGAGGGAATGTGGGGATGGTAAGACATCCTCTGTTTAGAGTAAGGGCTTACTCTCTGGAGCGTTCCAGAATACCCAGGTATCAGATCTATTTTGTTGAGAAGGACCTCATATGTCCGAATTGCGAAGTGCGTTTCAAACTGAGAGCCACATGGAGGGGATGTGTGTGCCCTTCATAATAACCACTCATGGTTCAAGACTATGTTCACCATTGGGTGGTCGTGGGACATGCATGTTCACTAGGTGCTAATTCAAGTCTAAAATGACATTGGCATCATCAAGTGTGGGTCTCATTGCTCAGTAACTTCCCTTATTTCTTCCTATTATCAAAAATTGAATTGTGTGGGGAATTGTTGGAATACTGGGGTAATATGCTTCAATTTTGTCTATCTTGTGTTTTGCTTCTATCCCGTATAGGAAGACTAGTTTATATATCCCCCTCTCCTTGTACTTGGTAAAGCCTTGAGGGGACTAGAGTGGGTTTTGTGAACCACATACCCATGCACGCACCGGCCCACCACGCTGAGTCGCCATTGCGGTGTGGTGCGGTGTGGACCATTTCTAACTCGGACTTTAATTTTGCGAACACTGCATTTCATTTACCATTACCGAACTCCAAGGAATTCTTGGACTGTGCTCGAGGCTGTTTTCCTTGATCGTGCCCGGATTTTGCACTCTTCCTTATTCGCCACTTTCCAAATTGTGGTCGGATTTCTTGCCACAATCCTTAACTGATTCTTGCTTGTACGTTAAGTATTTTTGCCCATAAATACCGTGCTTTGTGGCATTGTTCTATGCACTAAGAAACATAGAAATTTATAGAAATCATTCATCTTCTTCCCTCAAAAATTCTCTCTGTTCTAACTGTGCTTACTGAGCAAGTTGGGGCATACTCTAACCCATCACCCGAGAGTACACTCTTGTGCTGGGTGTTGTATTAAATCTTAGAGTTGGAATGCCTGAGAACGCATTTATACCATAGTGGGGACATAAACGACTTAGGGAAGTTGTAAACTCCACAGCGCGGAGACTTCCTTCAGTTGAATTCCTCTTCTCTTAATCTTTTAATTTCAGTTGTTTGATTATGTTATCACATTTCAAGTTGGTGTAATAAGAGGTTTATTAAGCTCATCTTTGTACTTATAATGCTTAAGTTTTTTTGCCCCCATCATGAGTTAGTCTTGGTATCTCGAATTTGGGAATTTGATTACTCATTTGCCTATATTTTCCTAGCAGGGACGATGTCATTTTAAGCCAAGTGCCACTTGCTTGTCACGTGAGGCTATCCTTGATGGAGATAAGGCCGTTATGTGCTAAGATAATTGCGTTCCAAGCCCAGTTGCTTAAGGAATTTATAACCCAGATAAGGGTATCAACCACTCGAGGCTCGAGATGGTCTAGAGGGTGAAAAAAGCTCGAGCTCAAGGGTCTTCCTAGAAGGTTGTAAAACATGTGGTTTCAAAACTCGGGGCAATTACTTGGAGCGAAATTTTAGATACGTGGACCTCGAGATTATCCAATAGAACGTGGGGCATCTAGAAGGGAATCTAGCTAAAAAAGCGTGCATGGGCTTCCAGAAAGACACTCGAGCATACCAAATTCAAGGCACATTCACTACCCATTCTCACGCCAAAGGAGCTTTGAGGCCAACATGGGAAGAAAATGCCACGGAATTACGAAGCAACAATTATTTCCTTTTTCTATATAAAAAAAAAAAAAAGAGAAACTATTGTAGTTGTCAAGTGTCTAACACCACTGATACAAACGTTTTTAAGTTTCTTTACAGCACACTTGTGCTTTTACCTAGTAGTAGAATAACATAGTTTAGCTTAGCATAGCATAGATCTTGCTGTACTTTCTTCCATCAATGTAATACAGTTCTTTGGGCTTCAAGTACGAACTCCTTGTTTTAATCTGTTCATAAAATCGACGAGTTGAGAATTGAGGCTTTTGTTTAGGGCTTTGATAGCCAAGGCTTGACCTTGATTGCATCGGTCTTAACGCGGCTGTTACTACTTAATAAGTCAGGTAAACTTAGGTTTACAGCATTGTTTAAGGGCTTTGACAGCCAAGGCTTAACCTTGATTGCGTTAGTCCTCATCCAATGACCCATATACAATTTGCTCAACCTAAACCTTGTCTAACTCTAACTCATTCGAGTTATTATAAGTAAATAATGCCCGACCTAAAAATATAATTAACTCGGGCTTATAAGTGAACCGAGCTCTTGAGTTTTTCTCCACCCCAGTTCATGACTTTTAAGTGCACGAGAAAAAGTTTTTGTGAGCCTTGCTCCGTCGCTATAATTGCCACTTAAGTTAGGTTCATATCCCTTTAATTTTTAGTCAGCTTATATATTAAAAAGTTCACAGAAAATATAAAAGTCACCTTAATTAGAGCATAAGTAGAATCCATGTGTTTCATAGTGGTAGTTGGATACAGCAAAAGCATCACCCATTTTCTCTGGAAAGGTGAGTGGTTGAGGTCAAAGATGTGCGGTCCAAAATTTAGACTCGCGCCCTTGTTGCGGTGAGTCCCTTCTTCACGTTTGTTTGAATTTGTATTTACGGTGACCACATTCACCCACTTAACAGAGAAATAAAGCAAACATGCCTTTTGGCGACCATAATGGGAGGCTCTACATAGGACTTCATTATCTTTAATCCCATCATGGATTATCAAAATATAATCCCAAAGCATTCACTCATCGACAAAACAAGGAGATCTAGTGCTCTTAAACATGAGAAATCCGAAGGCCTAGCCTTAATTGTGTCCCCTCTTGAGCACCCTTTGGAACAAAGTCTTGTATGACCAGGGGATGAGGCTAGTGACTACCTTGACAATGAGAGCCGAGGTGATGTAGACATCCCAAAAGACGAGCATATTGGGCTTGATGGCTATGCTCACAACAGAATTATGGCCATTCTCAAGTGTCATATGAAACTCATTGAACAAAGGATTGAGCAAGCCATTAAAGAACTCTATGAAAAACAACACGTTGAAACAGAACGCACTCTACCAGACCACTATGAAAACTGTACAGCAAGGAGAGCTATAATTAATGACGTTAGGACCTCTATGAATGAGGCTTCATAGAGAAACTAACAGAGTCTTGGTTGAGATGAACTCAACCCTGTCTTCTACTACTACCCTTATAGTTGAGGATGTGGCATGGCAAACAGTAGTTGAAGTTGAGCCTGTTTTTGTCAAGCAAGTTGAGACTCATAATGGCTTAGTCCAAGCCATTACAAAGGATATTAAGCATCAGGTGTATTCCTCCTTCATTGGTTCCAACTGACTATCTTCGTGATGTTCCTTCAAGCTCATGAATGCTAGTTCCTAAGGCTGACAACATGGTCACTGAGAGAGCGAGAAACCCAACATTGGCTAACCTAGGTGCTATTCATTGGAGATTTCCCATAGAGCTGAAACTACATCCCTTGGGATTGCAAAACCTTTGAACCAGGAGCTTTCTCTTGCTCTTGTCCTTGATACAAGGGGTTATAGTCGATCATACCCTCCTAATGCTAGAGAGGTTGTCTTAAGGCCTACCTAAGGCCTTGTAATAGGTGCGCAGGGCCAAGTACCCAATCCCGGGGACCAGGCCCTTCCTTCTAGATAACTTCCCACTTATGAGACTAGGGGGCAAGTTAACAACCCACATCCTCAAGATTGAAACTTGAGGATGGATCAAGTTTGCCCCAGCAGCTGGTTAATGTAGGTATGCCCCCAAGCATGCCACATAACCAAGGATTTATTGGAACTTGCTTCGTAGCCAATCAAATGAACTGCCAGAATGATCAAGGGGGTTACTAGCCTACATGTGTAGGGCAACAACCATTCCCACACACAATTGTAATGGGAGCTCAGGGGAATCCTGCTGATCCCCCTCGAGATCCTCAGCTACTTGGGGGGCAATGGCAGGTGCATAACCATGTGCCAATCCTATTCCTCCAAGACGAACTGAACGTCTTGATTGAGCAAATGTATGAGCCAGCCCTAGGAGGGTCAACAAACCCTTATATTGTAAACCATACCCTAACTACATTGATAGGAATTACCCTTTCTCTCGAGGATACAAAATCCCTGAGTTCAATCTTTTCTCAGGAGAAAGAAGTTTGTTTGCTCTCGAGCACTTGGTAAGGTTTAACTGCCAATGTAGGGAAGGGACGGATAATCCATGTGTAAAAATTAAGTTCTTCCCTAGTTCTCTAACAGGGAATGCCTTTAAGTGGTACATCAACTTACCACCTAATTCCATTTACTATTGGGATGACATGGCCAGATAATTCCAAGCCTAATTCCTACGGATGGAACTAGTGACTTCTATGTCTGACTTCGGTCGAATGAGACAAAAAGCTTAGAGAATCTGCAAAGGATTACATCAACCAGTTCAGAAGAGCCAAGTTAAAGTGCACGGTAGCTCTTCCTGAAGTTGAATATGCCAAGCTAGACTTAAATGGCATGGATATTGAGTTGAGGAAGAAATTTGAAGCTGCAAACTTCATAACTCTCCCACAACTGGAAGAATGTGCTGCTAGGAATGAGGTTATGTTTAAAGAAGAAGGCCTCAAGAAAAATAGCGTGCATGAAACTCACAGACATGACTTCATTGATGCGGTGAAAGATCCTCCATATGAAATTGACGCTACTGAGTACATCAAGGGACCTCCTATGGTTTGCAATCCTTTAGTCAAGATGGATATCATGCTGGGAAAAGACATGAATTTTGTTAAAAAAATAAACTCTGATACCGACTATTGGGTTCACAGTTCTAATCTATGGTCATAACAATAGGCACCTATTAGAGCGCTTAGAATAGGAGAGTTCCCGGGAATAAGTTTATGTTAGCTTCCAATCCAAGAATTGAAAGCTAACCTTGTAGAAGAGGAGTTAAGATGAGAAGCAAAGTGAAGGGGATGAGAAATAGAGAAGGAGATGAGAAAGAGAGAGAGAAATTCCAAAGGAAAATCTGATTTGTTTTGATTGAATGAGGAATTTACATGATTTGAGCTTATTTATACTTGATCAAATACAATGAACTAAGACCCAAAGCTGTAACCAAAACTAACCAAATCTGGCGCCAAAAACTTAACTAGCCACCACATTTGACTATCCTTAACCACTAAACCACTCTTGGTGCCAAATAGCCTGCCAACTACCATTTGAATACAACACTAAATCAATTCAAAAACATCATATGCAAATCAAGGCCAATTATAACCAAAAAACTAAAGGAATCATAACATTCCCTCCCCCTTGAGAAGCTCCTTGTCTTCAAGGAGAAAAGCTAGGAAATTGGCTCTTCAAGAACGTGAGGTTCTCCCAAGTTGGAACACTCTTGTCCAGATTACGCCACTGCACCAAAGCCTCTTGCACAGCTCCATCTACAACCTTCATCATCCTTTGCCCCTTGACAACAACAGGCTGCAACAGCAAGGCCCCATTTGCTCAAAACTTCTGGTGGTTCCCGTGCACTCTTAGCTCCATTCTTCTCCTGCTTTTTAAGTAAAGATACATGGAACACCAGGTGAATGTATGAATGAAGAGGTAGGTCAAGTTTGTATGCAACTTTGCCAATCTTCTCCAAAATCTTTTATGGACCAAAGAAACGAGCACTTAGCTTGACATTCTTTCTGACAGCCAAAGAAGACTGTCTATAAGGTTGTAATTTGAGGCAGACCATGTCTCCAACTTCGTAATTTTTGTCTACCCTCTTTTTATCGGCATAGAATTTCATCCTTGCTTGAGCTTGGAGAAGATTATCCTTGAGAATTTGCATCATTTGCTTCCTCTGCTGAATGTAATCAGTTGCTGTAGGTTCTGATGACTTAGGGTGCTACAGCATAAATGGAGCAGGAGGAACGTATCCATATAGTGCTTGAAAAGGAGTAGTGCCAATAGATGCATGTACATGAATGTTGAACCAATATTCAGCAAAAGAAAGCCAACGGTTCCATTCCTTAGGCTGTGAGAAAACCATGCTCCGAAGGTACTGCTCAATACATTGGTTAACACGCTCAGTTTTCCCATCTGTTTGGGGATGATAAGATGAGCTAAGTGCCAACGTAGTACCCAACAATTTGAACAACTCCCTCCAAAAATTGCTTGTTAAGATCTTGTCCCGATCAAAAACAATGGATTATGGCAATCCATGTAACTTATATATGTTGTCAAGGAAGATCTTTGCTAACTTCTCTGCAGTAACAGGTCGCGTGAGAGCAATAAAATGGCTATATTTGGTGAAACGATCCACTACAACCCATATGACTTCTCTACTATCAAACTTAGGCAAACCCTCTATGAAATCCATGCTAATATTGACCCAAGCTCCATCCGGAATGGGAAGAGGCAGAAGAAGTCCTTTGTATCTATAATCCCCAAATTTGGTTTGCTGACAGACCTCACATGCTTTAACATACTCTTTCACTGTCTTCTTCATGCTTGGCTAGCTGAAATAGGCTTGAACTCTTTGATAACTGCCTTCTACACCAGCATGACCTCCCCAAGTAGAATCATGAGAGGCCCTGACGATCTGATCCCTCAAATCTGTTGAAGTACCAATGTAAAGCTTGTTCTTCAATCTGATTAAGCCTTTCTGCACTGATAAATCAGCATCTCTGTCATCCTTTTCTGAATTTTTCACTAGGCTTGCTGTCACACGCTCTTGAGCAAACGAATCACCCTCATAGGACTTATAAACTTCATCTATCCATGATGGTAAAACAATGGACATTTTCCTAGACAAAGCGTCAGCAGCTGCATTCTCTTTACCTCTTCTGTATTCAATAGCATAATCAAGGCCAAGCATCTTCATTAATCCCTTCTTTTGAATTCTAGTCACAATCTTTTGCTCAAGGAGGTGCTTAAGGCTTTGATGATCAGTTCGAATAACGAATCCATGACCATCCAAGTAATGCCTCCATTTCTCAACTGCTAGAAGAGTTGCCAAGTATTCCTTTGCATAAGTTGACATGGCTAGATTCTTGGGACTAAGAGCTCGACTCAAATAAGCAATAGGCCTTCCTTGTTGAGAGAGAACAGCTCCCACACCAGATCCACTCGCATTTGTCTCCAATATAAAGGTTTCAGCAAAATTAGGCATGGCCAATACCGGTGCTGCACACATGGCTGACTTGAGAGCCTCAAAAGCTGCTTGAGCCCTTTCTGACCATAAGAAGGCATCCTTTTTTAAGAGCTCAGTTAAAGGCTTTGCAATAGATCTATAACCTTTAATGAACTTCCTATAATAACCAGTTAATCCCAAGAATCCCCTCAATTGCATCAAAGTTATTGGAATTGGCCAATCTTGCATTGCTTGGACCTTGGTAGGATCGGTGGAAACTCCTTCTTGAGAGATTACATGGCCCAAATGCTCGAGCTTAATCTGAGCAAATGAGCATTTAGAAAATTTGGCAAAGAACTTGTGCTGCCGCATTACAACAAACACTTCTCTAAGATGTGTGAGATGATCCTCATAAGAAGAACTATATATCAATATGTCATCGAAGGAGACTAGCACTGATCTCCTCAAAAAAGGCTTGCTGATGTCATTCATAGCCGCTTGAAAGGAGGCCGGAGCATTTGTTAAGCCAAATGGCATAACAACAAACTCGAAATGCCCATGGTGAGTCTGAAAAGCAGTCTTATATATATCCGACTTGAGCACTCTAATTTGATGATATCCCTGTCTCAAATCAAGCTTAGAGAAGAATTTCGCTCCATATAACTCATTAAGCAAATCATCTATAACAGGAATCGGAAACTTATCTTTCACTGTCAAGGAATTCAATTGGCGATAATCGATGCACATCCTAGCTGTCCCATCCTTCTTCTTCACAAGAATCACAGGTGAGGCAAAAGGACTATGGCTTGGTTTAATGAAGCTCATTTGAAGCAACTCATCAATTTGCTTCTCAATTTCTAATTTTTGAGCATGAGCATATCGGTAAGGTCTGATCTTCACTGGATTAGAATTTGCTCGAAGTGGTATGGCATGATCTACACTCCTTTAAGGAAGAAGGCTCTTTGGCTGCTCAAAAACATCTTCAAACTCTTCAATCAAAGCGTGAACCTCAGGCTGAATTACTGGCTGAAGTTCAACAAGTGAGATAACAAACAATTGCCAAAGCCATTGGATTGCATTCTTCTTGAATCCACCTTGTAAACGCTTGCCATTAATCACCGAAGCTGAGCTTGATCAGAAATACCTTGCAGTGATACCTTAGTGCCATGAAATTCAAATTCTACTGTCATTTTATCAAAATCAAATACCACCGGATTGAATGATCTCATCCAATCTACCCCGAGCACCATATCACAAACTCCCAAGGGTAGAACTCTAAAATCAAAAGTGAATTGATGATCTTCCATAGACCATTGGAAAGCTAGGCACTTATTTTGAGTAGTTATGGAGTTGCCTTCAGCCACCATAACCTCCAAAGGATGGGTCTTAGTCACTTTGTGCTTCACTTTCTTTATCGATTTTGGACCAATAAAGCTATGCGTGCTCCCACTATCAATAAGAATAATAATGGAAGTTTTACCAGCCTTTCCTTTGATGCGAATGGTATTGTGAGCTTCATTACCGGTCAAGGCCTTCATAGAAATTTTGACTTCATCCTCCATTAATTCATCTTGTGAAGAATGCTCAGAACTGTCATCCTCTCCTTCTAAATTCTCACTGTCTGAATCACCTCTTACTCATGTTCCTCTGGCAGACATTAAGGGTTTGGAATTGCAACAATGTCCGGGCTGATAAGGCTGGTTGCATCTGAAACACAATCTCACTGATCTCTTGTCAACAGTACGCCCAGATTTGGAGCTTGATGCATCCTTGTGATGAGATCTGAAGCTACTGCCATTAAGCTTACTCTTATCACTTGAAGTTGCAAGCGTGGCTGCAATCAACTTAGCCTTGTTATAAGCACTAGACAAAGTCTTAGGACCAATGGCCTTCACCATGTTTTTAATCCTAGGCTTCAAACCACTAATGAAACAAGAGACATAGTATGCCTCCGAATTCTGTCGAGTGATGGAAATCATGGACAACAGGTTAGCTCGAAGGCTCTCAAACCTGATCATGTATTCCTTCACGGTAGAGTTTTGATACACCTTATTAAAACTGTCAACTGCCTCACTTATCTCCTCTTCTCCATATCGTTCACACAATTCTTCCACGAATTGGCCCCAAGAAAGATTAGGTTTGCTTTTCAACACACCATAATACCACATTTCATGATCTCCATGTAAGTGCACTGCTGCCAGCTCAACTTTTTCAGCTTCACTTATGTTATAGTATTGAAAGTACCGATCACACCTTCTCAAACATGACTCTGGCTGCTTGCCATCAAAAGGCTCAATTTGGAGCCTTGGCTGCCTGTGAGAACTGCTCCTGCCACTAGATGAAGTATCATTACTTAATGATCTATGCTGAAAGTGCTGATCAGGTGGCCTATCTTGATGTTCGAAGTCATCAAGTGAATTTCTATGGTGAATAATAGAATCAGGAAGCCTTGAATTCAGATCCAAATTCTGGCCATTCATTCTAGAATGAGCTTATTCTGCGGTTCTATCATGATTCTCTGTAGCAATCTCAACCTCTGGAGGTCGATCATCCACTGATCTGATTTGAATTGAAGGTCCAGCCTCTGGTTGAACCATTGGAGACATATCTTGATTCCTTGCTCAACTCTCAACTCTGCTATTATTCACTTGTGGTTGAACCACTTCAGCACGTGGAATAATCTGGCTAGCAGGCTTAAGAATCGTATTAACCGATGATTCTCCTTGCTTATTAATCTGATTCTACAAATTCATAAGCTTTGCCTCAATTTGCTACAAACGATCTTCATTTTTCAGGTCACTTTTTAGCAGTAACTACTGAAATTGATCAAACCTTTGATTAAACTTTTGGTCCACCGTTTGACTTATCATTTGCTTTAGTGAATTGCTAACACGGTCACATATGACCTGAATGTGATCAGTAGTTAAGTGCTGAGGCCCGATTGTAGCATCTGCACCAGCAACAGCAGCATAAGAAAGATCTGGACTAACAACTGCAGCTGCATTGGCTCCACCAGCTCTCGATCGAGTCCTCACTCCATCAGCCATATTTTGATTATTTTTTGTTTGTTTTGCCAGCTCCAATCAATCAATTGATTGCTTGAACTAGCTCCGATACCAATTGTTAGCTTCCAGTCCAAGAATTGAAAGTTAATCTTGTAGAAGAAGAGTTAAGACGAGAAGAGAAGGGGATGAGAAATAGAGAAGGAGATGAGAAATAGAGAGAGAAATTTCAAAGGAAAATCTGATTTGTATTCATTGAATGAGGAATTTACATGATTTGAGCTTAGTTATACTTGATCTAATACATTGAACCAAGACCCAAAGCTATAACCGAAACTAACCAAATCTGGCACCAAAAACTTAACTAGCAGCCACATTTGACTATCCTTGACCACTAACCAACCCTTGGCACCAAATAGCCTACCAACTACCATTTGAATACAACACTAAATCAATTCAAAAACGTCATACGCAAATCAAGACCAATTACAACAAAAAAACTAAAGGAATCATAACAGTTTATCTCTATAAACCCTTTACCCTAATACCTGTTATCAAGATGAATTTCAAAATTCTCCCTAAAGTTTACACAGCGGAATAGGTTTAGAATTCGTAACTCTAAACCTAGGGTCGATTTAAAATTTCTAATTTTTAATCTACTGACTTAAAATCATAATTTAAATCAACATATCTAAATTCTTAATTTAGATCTATAGGCCTTTTAAATAAATAAAAAAGCGAAAACTAAAAGAAGAAGAAAAGAAGAACATACCAAGAATATCTCCAATTATAAAGAATACCAAGAAAAACGAGGCCCTGCAACCTTCTACGCAATGAGCTCGAACTGCCCAGAGGGTGGGCTCCGAAAAATATTAAACTGAGGAAAGCAAAATTTGAACGGAAAATTTTCTCTCCAATTAGGTCTTCGACACTATTTTTAGGAACCCTAGGACTTGTTTCAAAACAGAATACCAAACCTCGGAATAAGCACCTCTATTTATAGGAGTATACCGGAGCGAAAAAATTAAATTTTTTAGATGCGGGATTGCCTACTTTAAAAGAAAACGCAACGTTTTATTTAGAAAACAACTCAAACACAATGTTTCAAACACTGTTCAAAACCACGTGATTTTTTTAATTCAAAACGCGTACCACGTGTCGCACGGCTATTGGTCCAACGCGTGGCGCACAGATTCCTCCCTTGGGAAACCCAGCGCACGACACGTGTCGCATGCTGATAGGCTGGCTATGCGTGTCATGGATTAATATCTGTGCTGTATATTTTTGACATTTTTTTCCTTTATTTTCCACATTTAAAAATTCATCTTATGAATTTTAATTTTCCAAAATTATTTTATTTTATGATTTTTATTTTTATTTATCTCATGAATAATGTTTAGCAAACTTAATTTTACCCATCTTATGGAAAAATAATTCATTTCATGAATTCTTATACATTTTTCCAATGAAAATAAAATACAGAGGCTTGTGTGGGGACCTTAGGGATAATTTAAATCTAGCTTCAATTGGGTTAAATTAATCATCTCATGAAATAATTTAATTACCGCTTAATGAGACTTAATTCCACTAAATAAATCTCACTGCACTCCAACCTTAATTTATTTATTCGATATCCCCCTAATAAACTATAATGATGGCAACCCCTCCACTAGATGTCCATGGCAAAGGATAAATATAACCACTACCATTATCCTTCTCACAGCTTCTCCATTAGTTACCGACTCACCCTTCACTGAATAATTCATTTATACTTGAACACATTCACTGTATAAATTTCAAATGTCAAACACTTGAAATACTTTGGCCAAAGTTTCCAAACTATTCAAATATTTTCGAATCAACTAAGGGGACACGTATATCTCATAAGAGATTGTAGATTCCCTATTGAATACCTAATCCTTGTCACACTTCACGCTGCAACCCAGTGTACGTGGCATTTCAGTCATTCGTTTAGACCTTACTTATAGTACACCAATGCAACTAACGCTCCATGCACAAGTCCAGAATACCCTCAGGATTTAGAGTTGTCGTTCAAACAGTACAACGTGAATCACTCGTCTCTGATAGTAGTCTAGAAATAAGTAACCCATATAGTCCAACTCAGTGTGTCAGTCTTATTAAACACACTAACCTCACACTTTTGGATCTCCATCCACATGACTAAGACAAGTCATCTAAAGTGTCATGTTATAGTCTTAACATACAAGTGGTCCAAACTTGTCTTTGACCACGAGTCTTTCAAATAACAATCCATACAATTTGTTACAAGTCTATCACTGGCTTAGTCTCATAAACCATTTAGAACAAACATGTAAATTATAGTCTGAGGACTACACCCATCTCATGAATGTCTTCCAAAAGAAAATAACATGTAGTATAAATGCTCACATACACAAATTTAACTAGAAGAACGACTGGAACTTCAATTTTATTTATTAATTAAAACAATATATCTAGAACAAATCTAGATTTCAGGACACTGTTCCTAACAATCTCCCACTTGTCCTAAATCCAATTTATGACAAAGTCCATACTCACCCCTTTTAAGTTTGAACCAAACGCCTGCCAAGCCTAACCCTTAGTGAGCACAATTACTCTACTGTGAAGTCAGCAATACAATACTTCTTTACATTCCTCTCACTAATGGCTCCCACTCCAACGGTAAAGATATGCTTAGAAGTCGAACGTCTATAATTTTAATCGAACTGGAAGTCTTAAAACAATATATCCAACTGGAACTAGCTCATCACTTTGAAAGACCAGCGTAGGATATCTAGTTCTTCTTAAGAACTAGGGAAAACACTTCACTACCACCTAGTCCATAGGACCCAGATTAGACTAACACCTGCATATTATACAATAGCATAGCAGACATCAAGTCTCGTGCACAACATGAATTACCTAAGGCTCCCAGTGCCAAAGCATATGGAATATTCCTCAATTACTCCTTCTCTTAAGGTGTCCTAGACCACTACTCAAAAGAGATGGGGACTCCATGCTATACCTTGACGATGTCTTGTCAATATAAGTGGCTGGAGAGAGATCCAACATCTTACTCTACGACCTTGCAGAATCTTAATCCTAAGAGTAGAGTTGCCTTCTCCTATGTCCTTCATATCGAGTTATACTGACACCCAAACCTTTACAGCTAATGCCACCCCTACATCATTCCCATTGAGTAGTATATCATTGACATATAACACTAAGAAAGTTACTACCTTCTCTTAGTGTCATTTGTAAACGCATGGTTCGAGCAACCGATTACACAAAACTAAAAGACTTAACTGCATCATTGTGGCTAAAAAGATCAAATTCAATCCCACGATGAACCACTAAGGCTCCCGCTATGAACCTATCAGGTGTCCTAATAATCCTCCCACCACATCTAAGCTCTCGTGTACTTGGAACATTCTCATTCTTATTATTAGGTGTATCTAATGCATTTACTATGTCTTAAGTTGTGTCTAGCTGTTCTAAATTATTGTCATTTTTCTTTTAACGCTATTTTGTTTTTTCTTTTATAGTTTATTTGCAAAATTCTTCTCTAAGTATTTTGCATTGTTTACTTATATAAGGAAAAACAACATGAATAAATCATAAACACATGTTCCTTAGTAAATAAAAATTTTATTTCTTGTAATAAAGGTTAACAACCACATTCAAACCGAATAACAATTATTCTTCAAACCACATAAATCAAATTCCTGTCAAATGCAGGTACAAATCAATAAGGATTTTTAATAAGCAAAAACAAAATTCTAACACTAAAATCTAAGCTATCGCTTCCTACTACTAAGACTGCTACACTTGTACCGCCTTCAACTGTCAGGTACAGCTCCCATCATATAGCCTCCTAGTTGGCCTAAGCCCCTGTAACATATTATAGAATTAGTCAGTTGAACCTGAGTCCACACACTAGGAATTTGGTGAACTCACAACTACACAAGACTCAAAACCGTGAGATATCAACATACCTTCACCAGATGGCCTACCAATCTTTGCAGGAATAGTAGCCATGTACTTTGCACAGTTTCTCTTCCAGTGGCCCATCTTTCCGCAAAGGTAACACTTTCTTTTTTCTGGCCTTTTGTTAGGATTAGTCGCTACACTAGCAACTTTGCCTTTGCCTTTCTTTCCAGTCGATCCCTTATTCTGCTTGCTCCCACCAGTCCTCGACACTTGAGTCAAGTGGACACTCCCCTTGGCTCGCATAACACCCTCTGCTACCTGTAGCTCTTTCATTAGCTCAAGTAATGAATAATCCTTATTATTCATTGTGTAGTTTAGCCTGAACTGAGTGAAAGAGCCAGACAGAGAGCTGAGGATGATGTCCTGCTGAGACTAACTATCAATCTTAGCACCTAAAATCTCCAGCTCAGACAAGCACGCCATCATTTTCATGATGTGCTCCTGAACTAGGGACCCTTCTGACATCCTCATGTTCAAGAGCTTCCTTATCCGCTTTTGCCTAGTTGCCCTATCTTGACCACCAAACATTTCCTTTAAATGTTTGATCATCTAAGCTGTTGTTTCCATCTCAAGCATCTGATGCTTGAGTACATTGGTCACAGAGGCCAAAATGTAGCATCTGGCTAACTCATTAGCCTTATTCCAGCGTTCATAGAGCTCTTTAATAGCAGCCACAGAATTATTAGCGGACACCGTAGGTCGAGCTTAAGTGAGAACAAACTTATGACCCTCATGTATTAATACTATGTCCAAATTTACTTTCCAGGTGAAGTAATTTGGCCTAGTTAAAGCATTATCTTTAAGAATTGAAGGAAGAGCACCAGTCGCAGCCATTTCAAAAGCACTATAAATGCAAACAATGGTGTAGCTGCCTTATATGAGTCATGTACAATGCAGTGATATATATTCTTTTAATTTAGCATACACAATAAGTCAGCTATCCACCAAACTGTACGATTATGCCTACAATGATGACCCAAACATACCACTCCCTACTCCCCGGCAGCGGGGTCGCACGAAGCTAGTTCAGGTGAGAACTATTCTCAATTAACCTGTTTTTTTTGTAACTCTTACTAAACATAAATAACTCACCACTTTACCTTAGTATCTAAAATGACACAACAGAGCTCCTCGGGGAGGCTAATGCATCACGCTAGTCAAGTGTAAACCATTACCTAAACCTCCATACAAATATACGAAATACTCCACAGCAGCGTGGTCGCATCGCTTCTTTGCACTTTGGTTTATCTTAAAGAAGTCTAACCCTGTAATCTATAAACCGACATCCTCAGCAGGGATACCTATCAATCTACTATACCGCTAGACCGGTAAAGGAGACCGTGATGTTACAACAATTGAAACCTCATTCTCACTTGATTTTTATAATCAGTGGTTTTTTTAATTAACTTGATTTACAACCTGGATTATCTCATAACTCACTTTAGAATCTCATTCTAAAATTAATCAAAATTAATTAATTAATTTATTCAAAAATACTATCATTTTATAATACAGACTATCACATAATCTTGCATTAGAATCTCATTCTAAAACCAATCAATAAAATTAACTAATTAATTTTAATTAAAATAATACCAACATCTAATTTAGATTATCACATAATCTACTTCTGAAATTCAATTTCCAAAATTAAATTAAAAATAATTTTATTTAAAATTAACAGCGATTTAGCTCTTAAACTATCCCATAGTCTATTTTTAGAATCTCATTCTAAAATCAAACAAGCTTAGATTATCCAATACTCAAGCTTAGAATCTTATTCTAAAATTCAATTAACAAAATTTAACTTTAATTTTAAAAAATAAAGTTAACTTAGACTATCATATAGCCTATTTTAGAATCTTATTCTAAAATAATTTAAAATAACTTTTTTTTAAAAATTACACCGATTCAAAATTTAGATTATCACATAATCAAATTTATAATATTAATCTAAAAGAAAATTAATTTATAATTATTATGTAAATCAGTATTGACGTCTACACGTCCCATTTCATAAAATTTAAAATTTAAATATTTAAATTTAAAATAAATTGAATCTAATCTCATTAGATCAATTTTATCTGATTTCATAAAATTAATTGAATCCAATCTCATTAGATGAACTTTATCCTATTTCATAAAAATTTGAATATAAATCCTATTAGATTAATTTTATCCATTATTGTTAAAAATATTTGAATTTAATCATATTAGTTCAATTTTGTTCGATTTCAGAAATCATGACTGAGAATGTACAATCTCATTATACGAAAAACATAGTCGCAAATTTAAGGTTTGTTCCGAATTAACGAATAATTCATTCACGATTGAAACAATTTAAATCGTTACTATAAACAACCTAGTTAACTATTAAATCTTTTAACCGATTTAAATAATTTAAATCGATACTTTAAATAGCCTAGTTAACTATTTTAATGATTTAAACAATTTAAATCACTAATTCAAACAATCATCTGAATTAACTGTTAATTCTTTATTGATTTAAACAATTTAAATCGAACCGTCAAATTAAACTAACTTTCCTTCTTAATAAAATCTTTATTTTATTAAATCGCCAATCTATTTATTTCGATCTTATTATACCTATTTATGTATATTATGAATGTAATCAGAGGCTGACTCTTATACCAATTATTGGGAAAAGACATGAATTTTTTTCAAAAAATAAACTCTGATGCCAATTATTGGGTTCACAGTTCTCATCTATGGTCACAACAATAGGCACCTATTAGAGCACTTAGAATAAGAGACTCTTCTCTCTAACTAAGCCCCCGGAGAGTCACGCTTCGTGACATCTCACGTGCGAGAGTTCCCCGGAATAGGTTTATCTCTATAAACCCTTTGCCCTATACCAGTTATCGGGATAATTTTTAAAATTCTCCCTAAAGTTTATGTAGCGGAACAGGTTTAGAATTCATAACTCTAAACTTATGGTCGATTTAAAATTCCTAATTTTAAATCTACTGACTTATATTCATAATTTAAATCAACAAATCTAAATTATTAATTTAGATCTATAGGCCTTTTACTCTAATACATTCATAACAATACATATACTTAAATAGGTATAACAACGAATACTATAAATAAACAGAAAAGCCAAAACTAAAAGAAGAACATACCTGGAATTGCTCCAAAACAACAACAAACCCAGTGCCTCCAAGGGCTCCCTCATAAGCAAGGTCTGGGAGGTAGATGTACGCAGCCTTCCCTCTTCAGGGGCTACCCTAAAGAGAGGTTGTTTCCGAGGACCCCCAACCTGAAAAGCTGGTCTGCAGCAAAAGACGTGGCAGCAGGAGAGCATCAAAGCATGAGTAGGGAAAACACACGGCGAGCAAAAACAACATACTTAAAGCAAGCCACATTAGGCACAAATTAATAGATAAGATAAAGATAAGGATAGAGATAGACCATAGAGAAGAGATAGAGATAGAGATAGAGATAAAGAAAAAGAGTAATAAGCAAGTAGCAAGTATCAGCTCATGAGAGCCATAACATAGCCTACGTGTGCCAAGAGGACCTAGCTCTAGTGAGCTGGACTACCTTACTCCAACCGGAGCATCTAATACCCCTATGCTGGCCCTCCATTGGGCCCTATCTAAGGCCATCTCCTCCCGAAGGCTTAGGTGGGTGAGGTCTTGTCGGATCGTCTCAAACTATCTCTTCTTTGGCCAGCCTCTGCCTCTTTTGCCTAGTGTAGTAAGGGGCTATTCGCATTTGCTTACTAGAGCGTTGTCGGGTCTCCTTCTAACATGTACGAACCACCTCAGACGTTGCTCCCTCAATTTACCTGGAATTGCTCCAATTATAAAGAATACCAAGAAAAACAAGACCCTATGATCTTCTACGCAATGAGCTCGAACTGCCCAGAGGGTGGGCTCCAAAAATACTAAACTGAGGAAAGAAAATTTTCAATGGAAATTTTTGTCTCCATTTAGGTCTCCGAAACTATTTCCAGAAACCATAAAACTTGTTTCAAAACTGAATACCAAACCTCGGATTAAGCACCTCTATTTATAGGAGTATACCGAAGCGAAAAAAATCCAATTTTTGGATGTGGAATTGCCCAGTTCAAAATAAAACGCATCGTTTTATTTAGAAAACAACTAAAATGCTGCATTTCAAACACTGTTCAAAACCACGTGATTTTTTTGGCTCAAAACACGTGCCATGTGTCGCATGGCTATTGGTCCAACGCATGACACGCGGATTCCTCCCCTGGGCTGCCCAACGCGCGACAGGTGTCGCACGATAATTGGCTGCCTATGCGTGTCGCGGTTTAATACCTATGCTATATATTTTTGCAATTTTTTTTTCTTTGTTTGCCACATGTAAAAATTCATCTTATGAATTTTAATTTTCCAAAATTATTTTATTTTATGATTTTTGATTTTATTCATCTCATGAATAATGTTTGGCAAAATAACTTTACCTATTTTATGGATAAATAATTGAACTCATGAATTCTTTAATATTTTTCTAATGGCAGTAAAAAACAAAGGCTTGTGCAGGGACCTCAGAGACAATTTAAATCTAGCTCCAAATGGGTTAAATTAATCATCTCATGAAATAATTTAATTACTACTTAATGAGCCTTAATTCCACTAAATAAATCTCACTGCACCCCAGACTTAAATTATTTATTCGATATCTCTCTAATAGACTGTAATGATGACAACAACCCTCCACTAGATGTCTATGACAAAGGATAAATATAACCACTACCATTATCCTTCTCACAGCTTCTCCATTAGTTACCGACTCACGCTTCACTAAATAATTCATTTATACTTGAACACATCCACAGTATAAATTACAAATGTCAAACACTTGGAATACTTTGACCAAAGTTTTTGAACTATTCAAATATTTGCAAATCCACTAAGGGGACACGTGTATCTCATTAGAGACTATAGATTCCCTATTGAATACCTGATCCTAATCATACTTCACACCGCTACCCTGTGTACGTGGTATTTCAGCCATTCATTTAGACCTTACTTATAGTACACCAAAGTAACTAACGCTCCATGCACAAGTCCAGAATATCCTCAAGATTTAGAGTCGTCGTTCACACAGTACAACGTGAATCACTCATCTCCAATAGCAGTCTAGAAGTAAGTAACCCACATGGTCCAACTCAGTGTGTCAATGTTATTAAACACACTAACCTAACACTTTTGGATCTCAATAAGTTATTGAAAGTGTCACGTTATAGTCTTAACATACAAGTGGTCCAAACTTGTCTTCGACTACGAGTCTTTCAAACAACAATCCATACCATTTGTTCCAAGTCTATATGTGGCTTAGTCTCATAAACCACTTAGAACAAACATATAAATTGTACTCTGAGGACTATACCCATCTCATGGATGTCTCCTAAAAGAAATCACATGCAGTATAAATGCTAACATAAACAAATTTAACTAGAAAAATGACTGAAACTTTAATTTTATTTATTAATTATAACAATATATCCAGAATAAATCTGAATTTTAGGACATTGTTCCTAACATATCAAAGCCAGGAAGTCTCATCAATCCTAGGATTTGAGGAAACACTCATTTGACCTCTCAAGAGCCAATGTTATATTTGATTGGCTTGAGGAAAATAGTAAGTTCAAGATTAGTGGCAAACACAGAAAACTTGAACCCAATTCACTAAAAGCAAAGGTATATTGTAAATGGCATGATTCGTTGACCCACTCAAAAAAGAACTCTGTAATCTTTAAAAACGTGGTCTAAGATGCTATCGAAGCAAGGGAGTTAATCTTCCATGGAGAAGGACGAATGGGTCTTGAGAAAGGTCCCTTCCCTATCCCTGTCCAAATTAACATAATTCAGGCAGTAAAACCATGAAGCACCCATGATAGCCAAACTAATGACGGGTCTGTTCACAAGATGAGCGGTAACAAGGAATGTTTGGCAATGGCCAATGCTATGTTTGGCAAACTGCTTGAGCAAGGGGAAATCGAGTTTTGCAAAACCTTAGAGGAATTGATAGACAAACACGGCAAGTGGAACATTACTACAGAACATGAAACTCATTACTATGCCACAGTCAAGAGTCTCCTAAAAAAGCAACTAGAAGAAGAGCTATCCTCCCTCAAGAGAAGAAGAGTTAGCCATGGAAATATTTACGGATGTCCATTGGGAAACCATCTTTGCTACTAAAAAGGAGGCATCAAGAAAGCTCATTTATCTCACTCGTGACCTTTACGAGGGCTGTGGTCACAAGGGTGTTTGAAATAAAGAAGCTAAGTCCTTATCAACGGAAAAAGTCAGCTCTCTTTAAGAAGCCTTCGTTTGTTGTACCCTCTTGTGGTTTCCCTTTGAAGGTTTAGATAATCATGAGGACTGGGCACCCAAAGAGGAATTCAAAATGTCACTTGATTGTTGTGGACTCCTATCAGGGACCACAGCAGTCAGGGAAAAATCCTTTAGGAGTCCGTTATGTTAATGTTTAGAAAAGGAACCACCTGGAGCGAGAAGAAGTTAGTCCCTCCATCCGTACATGAACCAAGAAAAGGAGGCAGTTGCAAAAGAAAATGGCGCAACGAAGAGCTCTACTTGACACTCGCTTTACCAGACTCTTTGAGGAAGAGAACAAAGTCCACAAGGATAGTGTACTGACTTCATGGATCTCAAGGATCCAAAAACTTCATCAAGACCTTTAACCACCACTGGTAAAGTGAGCCACGTAAGAAGCTCGAGAGATGGGCTAGTCTCTCATTTTCTAAGGGTAAAGAATTTTGGCTTGAAGAACGTTTGATGGCGAAGAGTATAGTCCCCTCAGCATCAATTTAGTAGAATTGATGGACCGTGTTAAGCTAACATGGTCTGAAATAGAAAACAACTTGCACGAAGAAGCCTTTCCACAACAAATGGAGGAGTCTTTGACCCCAGAGATAGAACCCACAGATCATGTCAAGATCAGGACACGCTAAATAATGATAGTCATGAAGAAAAGACATATCAAGGGGTCCAGATACAATTTGGGTCACTCCCTAAGCAAGTTGATGTTAGAATTGCTTTGCTCCTTCCCTTGGAATTCAGGGCAACTGACACATAAGAGGTCCTCGAAGGGGATGTAATAGCATCAGAAGAAGATCCCCAGGTGGAACAGATGAAACAGGGTCGAATATCGCTAATAAACACATCCAGCTTTTATATATCAGATCCAAATTTGATGGCACCTTAGTGAATAGATTCTTGGTGGACAATGGCATAGCTATCGATGTCCTACCTTCATGTATGGTGGGGGTGATTGGCAAATCTCAAGATGACGTGATAACTTCAAATGTAGCAATCTGTGGCTTTTAAAGAACCACCACTAAGTCTAAAGGGGTCATCCCAATTAAGTTAAATGTTGACAATTTGGGAAAGCTGACAGCTTTCTTTGCAATGGATACCACCTCAAGCAATAATGCGTTACTTGGGAGAGATTGGCTACATGCCAATTACTATATCCCTTCTTCACTCCACCAGTTGTTAATCTTCTTGAACCATGACAAGTATGAGGTTGTATGGCAGATAACAGGCCATTCATGATTTGCTCCAACTATGTTGAGGCAATATTCTAAGAAGACGGCGTGAGACCACTAGATGTGAAGAGGACCACTCCTTAAACTTCTTAACATCAGGAATTGATAGCCATCCTTAACAGCCTGTTCACTGAATCTGAGGTTGATCAAGTTGATGTAGAGTCAAAGGACTCTGACTTCTAAGGATGCATAAGACCCTTCTTGATGAAGGGCACCTTCAAGGCACACAAGAAGTCTTATGCAGGGAAACCAAGACTTCCCATTAAAGGTCCAAAGGGCTGTCTCCTCAACCATTGCAAAGCTAGTGGCTTGGCATGCTGAGGATCAACTGTGGGCTAAGTAGCCATTTGTTTCTAAAAATGGCCTCGAAGTCCATGTGATACTGGAAAAAGAGTTGGATTTCTCTAAATTAAGAGCACCAGCGCAGATGGATGATTTAAGTGCTGAAGTCCAAGACCCCCTGCTCAAGGTTATCTTGAGATCTGTAGAAGACCCAAGACCAACATATTTGAGCGCTTTGCTTTCTGAAGAGCATAGGAAGCAGTATTTGACCTTGCTCCTTGAGTTTAAGAACTACTTTGCTAAGGACCATCAAGAGATGCTTGGCCTAGACAAAAAGGTGGTTGAGTATAGACTTCCCATCAAGCCAGGCACGAGGCCCATAATTTAAGCCCAGAGAAGTGTCCTAAGAAGTGATAAATTTTGTTAAAGAGGAGATTGAGAGACTCTTGAAGTCCAAATTTATCAGGACTATCAGGTACATTGAGTAGTTGGCAAATATTGTTCATGTTATCCAAAAGAATGGAAATATTAGTCTCTATTGATTTCCAAGGTCTAAATGCAACCACCCTAAAGGGTGAATACCCTATGCCAATAGCTAATGCCCTAATAGATTCATCATCTTTTATGGATGGCTACTGTGGGTACTACCAAGTCATGATTGTTTCGGAGGATATCCATAAGATAGCATTTAGATGCCTTGAGTCAATAAGGACCTTTGAGTGGGTAGCTATGCCAATTGGTTTAAGAAACATTGGTGCCATCTATCCAAAGCCATGAACATGATCCTTCATGATCTCATTGGCAAAACTATGGAAGTCTATATACATGACATCATGGTCAAATTAAAGTTCCAAGTCAAGCACTTGGAGGACTTGAAAGGAGTTCCTTTTAATGAGAAGCCACAACCTCAAGATGAACCCCCTAAAATGTGCCTTTAGCATAGGTGCTACGAACTTTCTTGGTTATTAGTGCACCAGAGGGTGATTGAGATTGATATAAACAAGACTCACACCATTCAAGAGGCCAAACTGCCTTCAAGCAAAAGGGAGCTTCAATGCTTCTTGGGATAGGTTAACTTCGCATGACGTTCCATTTCAAATATAGTAGAAAAGACCAAAGTCTTCTCTCCACTGCTGAGACTCGAGTCTGAGAAGGACTTGAAGTGGGATGACCCACACCAAGCAACCTGATAAGTCTAAATTAGTATATAATTTTTTATATTATTTTAATATATTTCTAAACATTTTACATTAAATTTTTATCGCTTTTGCTTGATTTTACTCTTTTTCGCTCATATTGCCATTTTCTTGCAAAAACACTCGTTTTATGCTAAATCTTGCTAGGTTTTATCATTAAAATCAACAAGTAAAAACAAGATACACCAAACCAAAGCAAAAACAATGGGCAAAACATAATAATTAACATGGCTAAAGCAAGAACACAACAAGTTCATGCACAATACAATTCAACTTGCAAAAATAGGTAACAAAATGCACATATCAAGTGCAAGCATTTATTAAACAATGCATTAACATATCAAAGTTGATGTAAACTCTGAATTTAGGTGGGTCTAAGATCAAAAATTTGAAGAAAATCAGCAAAGAACAGCAAAAACAGAGAAAATGCACAAAGTCCAACCAATCCATTTCAACTTGCAATTTTGGGTGGCAAAATGGACAAATAATATGAAAGAACTTCTTGAACAATTCATTAACATGTTCAACTTGATGTTATAGCTAATTTTGGGTGTTGCAAAGCAATAAAAAAATGAAAAAAATCAAGTTGAACATCCAATGCAGAATCTGGGTGCAGGTGCTGGTGTAATTGGCTTCAACTTGCATTTTGGAAGCCAAAACTCAATGCTTTTTACGCAAATTCATTTTAAAAACATACTTTAACATGTCTTAACTAATATTTTTCAAGTTTTGGGTAGTGGAATTCATTAAAAATGAAAAAAAAAAAAATTGATGAACAAGCAATACTGCTGCAGCTGCAGAAATTTGACAGATTTTGCACAGCTTGTTTACTTTCTCCAATTTGGGAGGCTATATTGTGCAATATTTTAGCTCAAATTCATTGTACACACATTATACAACATGCACTTGTTGCTTTTGTGCAGGTTTTGAGCAGTGGAATTCAGGAAAAAAAAAATTTTAAAAAAATGGATGAACAAAGTAGCTTCAGCAGCAGCCGCAACATTCAGCTAATGAGGATGAAGTTTGATATTTTTTTGCACTTTTTTAATTCCATATCAACTACTATAAATAAGGGAAGGGTCTGGGATTGTTGATCATCAGATTTTAAAACAAAAGCCACAAGATTTGAGTGAGAAAAAAGAGAAAAGCCGTGAGAAAGAGGAAAGGAGAAGGAAGGAAGAAATTTGATTTGTAATTTTGTACTTTTAGTTCTTTCTATCCTTTTTTTCTTTCCTAAGTTCATGAATTTTGTGTTTATAATGTTTAATATTAAGTTTATCATGAACTAATTTTATTACTCTGAGGCTACGATGTAGCCTACGTTGTAATATACGCTTATTTCTAATTCAAAGTATTTAATGTTTATGTTATTGTGTTGTAGAAGTGTGCATTATTGTTCTTCATGAGTTTTAAATGCTTGATCACCATTTAAGGCCTATAATGATTCATAATAAGTCCGAGAGGAGATTTATGATGATTGCTAAGGTGATAAGCACCACAAATTGAGCGAATACTCGAGAGAGATTAATATGATTTGTGTGGTTTTCAAGTGAAAATCATAGAGCTTTAAAAACTCTTTTCTTATTTAAATTCATGCACAATAGTGATGGGTTAATATGTTAAAGAGTGTGCTAAATGTTGCTCGAGAGAGAATATTTAGTAAATTAGGATTTTCAACCATAAACACACAGTAACAACTTGAATATCGAGAATAGAAAAGGCGTATTGATGCAACTAAGGTGAAATCGGATGCCTTAGATTTTATAAACTGATAAAAACCAACAAAAATTAGTACATTCTAATCTCGTTTTAACTTTTATTTTTTTTTTATTTTATTTTACTTTATTTCATATCAAAATCCTAAATTTTTTGGTCTTTCAAATAGTATTGAAACTACTAATTTTGGTATTCACTCAATACAATCCTCGTGGGAATGATACTCTACTCACTTCTATATTTCTTAGCACGACTGGTGCACTTGCTAACGCAAAAGCAAAGTCTGCATCAAGTTTTTGGCATCGTTGCCGGGGATTGTCTCTATTTGAGTGCTATCAATACCAACTAGTTTTGATGCTAATTTAAAATTGTTAATAATTTGTAAATTTTATTTAAGTGCAATAAATTTTTTATTTGATTCATTTGCAAAGATAAATTCTTTGAAAAAAAAAAAAAAGAGAAAATTTCATATAGAACATACCCCTAAAATTGTGTTTTTGTTAAAATTTGTTAGTTTTGTGTTATTTTATTGTTTTTCTTGCATTTTTTTTTTCTTACTTTCAACTTTATTTTACTTAAAAAGTCCATTTTGTTAAAATTTTAAAAGTTAAAATTGTTATTTTAAAGTTTTTCAAAACATTAGTCCTACTATCGCCTCCCCCCCCCCTTCTTTCCTAAAACCATATTTTTCTTAATTTTTATTTTAAAATTGTTATATCTATAAGTTCTCTGATTAATTTTAACTTTGTCTGAACTTTTAATTCACCTATATAAATTCTCAAAGTTAAGTTTGTTTTCTTTAAGTATTTCAAAACCTTTAGCATTACTAACACCCCTTTCTTAAAAATTGGTTTTCAAATGTGATTGTATTCTTAATCTTTCTCACTAATTTTATTTTTCCTCTACCTTTTAAGTTTATTTATTTATTTATTTATTTATTCAAAAAAAAAGTGCTAAAAGTGATGGCTTGCTACAATTTTACAAGACCTCAATGCCGAGCTGTATTTAATGCATTATCTGCTCAACTTTCACTAATTGAAGACATGATTATTGCTAGTACTCCTAGATGTGAATTTTGCGCAAGTAGCCATACTAGTATGGAATGCCAAATAGGTAATAGCTTTTCTTCATCAGATTTTGAGCAATATAACTTTATGAGACCTCAATATCAAACTATACCGAAAAGAAAACTGAGCATTCGTGAATATAGTGAATTATCTACTCAACTTTCACAAATACGAGAAATATTAAACGATGATTGCTGCTTGTGCTCTTAGATGTGAATTTTGTGCAAGTAACCATGCTAGTATAGAATGTCAAATAGGTAATAGCTTTCCCTCATGGGGTTTTGAACAAGGTAATTACATGTCAAATTTTATTTTTATTTTACTTTATTTCATATCAAAATCCTAAATTTTTCAGTCTTTCAAATAGTGTTGAAGCTACTAATTTTGGTACTCACTCAATACAATCCTCATGGGAACGATACTCTACTCACTTCTATATTACTTGGTACGACTAGTGCACTTGCCAACGCATACGCAAAGTCTGCATCACAACCTTCAAGGACATCAAAGAATAAATGATCAAGCCACAATTGTTTATTCCACCTAAGCATGGCAAACCACTGAAGATTTATGTCTTCGCCTCTGATGAATCAATTGGTTGTTTGCTTATACAGGACGATAAGCGAGGGTTTAAATAGGCTGCATTCTACCTAAGTCGATGTTTAAAAGAATGTGAAATAAAATATTCCTCCAATGAAAAATTGTGTGTATCTTTGTTCTATGCATCTGTAAAGTTGAGACCTTACTTCTTAGCATTTACCATATACATGGTTGCCCAAACAGATGTCCTTCAATACATGCTAGATAAACCTCTAATGAGTGGAAGGTTAAACAAGTGGATTGTTGATCTACTTTAATTTGAATTAATTTATGTGTCATAAAAGTCAGTTAAAGACCAAGTCTTAGCAAACTTTTTAACGGACCATCCAAGCATTCAAGCTGGCATAGATCAAAAGCCAAATCAACTCTTAATAATTAAGATAGACACTTAGAAGCTATATTTTGATGGATCGAGGACCAATTCAAGTGTCGGAGGTCGGGATTGTGATTGAGTTCCCTACTGGGATTGTTACAAAGTTGGCCGTCAAATTGGTTGGCAAGTGTTCCAACAACATAGTAGAGTATGAGGCATTAATTATAGGCCTATAGACTATCCTTGAATTGCAAGTCCCTAATGTGATCATAGAAGGGGATTCATAGTTGATCATTTGCCAAATAAAGGGGGTGTTTCAGTGTTCAAGTGACACCTCAAACAAATACATCTCCTTAGTGCAAGGACTGTTGAACAAGTTTGACAGTGTCCAATTTGAGCACATACCTTGAGAATAGAATAAGGAAGCCAATGATTTGGCCCAACTAGCCTCAGGGTATAAGTTACCTAGGACATGGTGTGAACAAACCATGGTTATTAAAACTAAGGTTTTAGACCTTAACCTTCAATCTACCAAGTCCTCCAATTCTAAGAGCTGAGTAATAACAAGTGGACACTTGGATTGCTTTGGGGTGCATCAATCTTTCACAAGTCAACATAAGGATTGGATGAAGCCCTTGATGGATTACTTCAAAAACCCTAGTGACTATGCTAAGGACAAAAAGATGAAAATAAGAGCTCGTAAATTCCATCTTGATGATAAGTCTGGAGAATTATACAAAAGGGGCGCTAGTGGAGTGCTTCTTAAGTGTCTAAACTTAGACGAAACAATGCTAGTGATGGCTGGAGCCCGTGAGGGCATCTGCGGATCCCATTTAGCTGATAATAAGATGCACTGGCTCATCAGATGTTGTGGCTATTATTGGCCATCAATGATGAATGACTATATCAAGTATGCCAAGTGATGCAAAGCATGCCAAAGACATGGCCATGTACCAAGAGTCCCTGATGCTGAAATGCATACTATTGTTAAACCATGGCCCCTTCTAGGATAGGCTATGGATATCATAGGAGATATTAACCCTCCTTCTAGCAAGTAGACTTCTTATATTCTTGTGGGCACATACTATTTTACGAAATGGGTGGAGGCTAAGGCATATAGGAACGTCAATCAGCAAGGTGTGATCAATTTCATCAAGGAATATATCTTATGCAGGTTTGATATCCCAAAAACCATAATTCTGGACAAAGCTAAAGTGTTCAATGAAGATGAGGTTAAGGAGTTTACCAAGACTTTTAACATTGAAATCTTGAACTCAGCCCTTTATTATGCTCTGGCAAATGGCCGGCAGAGTCTAATAATAAGAATCTAAAGGCCAATATTGAGAAAAGGATTGAAAATAATTCCAGAAAGTGGCATGAATTGCTACTTGATACCCTTTGGACCGATAAAACGTCCAAACTTGATGCAGTTTGGACAACCTTTTTCCATTTGATGTATGGCCATGATGTTGTACTCCCAATAAAACTCATAGTTCAGTCCATTAGATTGGCTCATCAAGGAAGGTTTTTTAAACTTGAATATGAGCATGTTATGATAGACAAATTAACTAACGTAGACCAAGTTAGGCTTGATGCCCTTCATAAATTAGAAAAGCCAAAGAAGAGGATGACTAAAGCCTACAATAAGAAGGTCACAACTTGGTCCTTTGATTCGGGGGACTTAGTCTGGAAAGTGGTACTGTCCATTGGCCAGAAAGACCGTGTCTATAGGAAATAGTCTCCAAATTGGGAATGCCCATTCAGAGTCATAGAGGTATTTGGAGGAAATGCATAGTTACTCTAAGACCCAGGTGGGAGAACTCACCCAAGGGCTATTAATGGCAGGTTCCTTTAAGAAATATGTGCCTTCAATTTAGAATTCTAACAAGGAGGTTCTTAAATTTAGATTCCCTAAATTATGAGCCCAGTTTCAATATTAATGTCTTGAAGATCAACTAATGATTCTTAAGTGAGAAAAATAAACAAAAGGAACTACGAAACTAAGAGACGTATTCAACAAAATGCATATTTCAATGATAATCTCGAGGAGTGCATAGCTAGTACAAAAACAATACAAGTAAGGTGCTTGTATGGCCAAAAGAATTCTATACAACATCAGAAGAGTTGGGTCCTAACCCTAACTAAAGACTCCTCTATTAATGAAATTGACTAGCAGCCTCATTTAACTATTGGTCCATGGAAATGGCCACGTCTTGAAGGGCTTGATGGGCTTGTTAGGCATATGCAGTTGCTTGCTCAAGCTCCCCAACTTTTGAGCCTTGAGAGGTATGCTATGCTTGAGAGATGAAAGTTGCTCCCTAAGCTAGGTTAATTTCTCCTCCAGGCGATGGATTGCACCTTCTAGTCCTAAGATGTCTTTAGCTTGTTGATTCTGGACTCCCTTGGCCACTTGCAGATCCTCAAAGTGAAGCCATAGGCCTCCTAGGTCAGCTGAACACCCCAGGTCCCTAATAGCATCTTGGCATTGCCACTTCTTTTAAAGGAGTGATGGAACCACTTAGTTGATTCAGATAAAAGCCTTCAGCATCTAGAGCTCTATAGCAATGGCAGGGGCCACCTTGGATCTTCTTTTAAGACTTTCAGCAGGGAGATGGCTTCTTGGTAGGTGGCATTCTAAGGCGGGGAGAGGATAGGGAGGTGTGCCATTTTGCTCAATCTTTGAAATCTTGGCAAAACTTGGTCCAGCTGCTGAAAGGCTAGTCTCCCACTCTTCCCTAATTTCTCTAAAGGAGACGTAATCCTCTTTGAGATACGAGGAGGGATGACTCTTGGTGATATAACCTAAAGGGGACAACAAAAAAGAAGTCAGATTAAGTCCCAATTTTGAAGCGAAACCAGAGTAAAGAAGGAAGAATTTTTACCTCTAAAACTTCAGCTAAAGGGACAAGAGGGACTATTGTTGGTGCCTAAGCCACTAGATTGCATTCCTTGAGAAGGACTTCTGGAAAAGACAACACTTGTCTGTCAGAACTAACTAATGGTTTGGACATCAAGGATTCATGAGCCAATTGAAGAGATGAAACCTTCATGAATCTCTTCGGAGGTTATTGAGGACTTTCCTAGAAGAAGAAATGAATCCTGGACAAGGCCCTATCTCAAAGAGGCTAAAGTGAAGCTTCTCTGGGCGGATCACTTACAAGTGACTCCTAGACTAGAGTAACTATATCCCCTTCTTCACCAGTGCTT
Organism: Simmondsia chinensis; assembly: GCA_018398585.1. Taxonomy (NCBI): domain Eukaryota; kingdom Viridiplantae; phylum Streptophyta; class Magnoliopsida; order Caryophyllales; family Simmondsiaceae; genus Simmondsia; species Simmondsia chinensis. The sequence continues at coordinate 9,915,257 of JAGTTD010000010.1, read as the reverse complement.
GAGCTAGGAGATTCAGTTTCCTAAGGGAACTCCGGCACGTGTGACTACAATGTAGAGTCTAGGATTTCCACTATGACCAAAGCTGGTGTCTCTTGTGTATGCACAAGGCTAAGTAGAACAGCTTTAGAAAAGGATGAATAAAAGGAAACCAATCAAGAAAGAGAAATACTCTAGTTGAGAGAGTCTGGATCTTCTTTTTTGCACCAACTGTGAGATTGATACTTCTTCTTCATCTTCTTTCTCCTTCTATTGCTTAAAAGGCTCTGGATGCAAGAGCAGGAGGAACGTCTCTCCTAGTTCTTTTCTTTAAGCCACCAACTTCAAGGGTTGATAGAGAAGTCCCTAAAGGAGATTCCTCCAACGGCATTCTCGTAAAGCTTCGAATGTTCCTGGGACTTTCTGAGCAGCTGAGGCTGCAAGAAAAGAACAAAGATGAGTCATTGTCCAAGAATCTAAAGGACAAAACTAATGCTTACTTTAAGGATGGCTGTTCACCTTGTAATGCCTTCTTTAAGGTCCGCCTTATGATGACTGGTTGGGCTCCTCTAGAGCTGGGACCTGCATGCTCAAGGGAAGCCGTAAAATACTGCTTGGTACCTCTAGCCTCCAAAGAGGACCAATAGGCTTAGAACTAAGCTATGAAATGAGGTATGGCATATGGGGTATACTTGCAAGTAATAGGGTACTCGTAGGTTGACTTAACCTCGAGGTCTGACTCATAAAGCTCTTTGTATTGATAGAGCTGAATAGAGATCCTCTTAGCCCACTATTGCTTCTTGGTCCTCAGACTTAGAAAAGGAATGTCTTGGACCATCTCAAACTGCCGAACAAACAACCTAAGCCTATAAGTCTGTACACCTGGGCGAGTCTAGTGATAGAAAAATAGATTTTAAAGGCACAGTATTGCCTGCTAGATTTGAGCATTGATGCCCATAGAGACATTATAATAGAGGTCTAGTTTTCTAAACCAATGAGAACGAAATTTCCTCTCTTTCGGGAGTCCATTGTATCCCTAACCTACCTGAAAGACACATAAGCTTCTCAAGGCATTGGTCAAAGGACCATCTAGAGGGTAAAAGAACCTCTCTTCGAGCAAATTGGTATCCATAAAAAGTGACCTCCTCATCTGTGGAGACAAAGGGGCATTTATTGCAGAGCTAACATTGTTAGGCATGGGCCCATGGTTGGACCAGCCACAAGGGTCCTCCTAGCTGCTTAACATAGTTCTTACTATGATATCCCTAAGACACCCATACATATGAGCAATAAACTGTGGTCTTAAAGCCAGTGGACCAATGCTAAAGGCCAAGTCTATTGCCCCCATCCTAAAACACTTAAGTACTGTGTTGGTGGAATTAGCAATAAAGAACTTGTTCAACCAAAACAAGTATAAAAATAAAAAAATAAAAAACCTCTTCTTCCTTGGACCCTCGTCCATAGTTATGACTTTATGTTACAAATACTTTGATGAAAGTCTCATAACCACTAGGCAAGTCAGTCACTGAGAAAGAAGAGGCAATGGTTTCAGCCTCTTTAGAAACAAATGAATCAAGAGGAAACTCCCCTCCTCTTGGAGAAAGACCTGTTAAGGCCACTATATCCTCTAAGGTAATCCCTAAAAAGCCCTCAAGAAGGACAAAAATATTATAACAGATGTTCCAACAGCAGGTGAGTGCTATCATAATGGGATAGTCATACCTAACAACAATCTTGGAGAGTCTGATGGCTTCTTAGATGCAAAGGTTCCTCCATTTCTCTTCATAGATGAGGATCAATTGATCCACCCATTCAATGTACCGCTTGGTCAATAACATCCATCCTTTGAAGAGGGCAGCTTCTTTGCAAATGTGCCTTCTACCCCAAGAATGACTTACAAATAATGTGTGAAATAAAGGAGATTTGTCAGTATCTGGAAACACGCCCTCAAAGTGAGCGATGTTGAAATAAGGGTCAAAATGGGCCCTATGGCACAGGGTTCAAAGATTGAAGAAGGATCATTCTCAAACATCCAAGAAATGTCCTCCTTGATGGTACAAAGGTCAATGTGAAGCCTTTGAAACATCTGATCAACTAGACATACTAATTGCTCAATAGAGCTATCAACCCGAGGAATGGGGGCAAAAACAACGTAAGAGATTTGATCCATTTCTTAGTGATTAAAAGAAATTGGAGATGCAAAGAAAAGATTAGCAATGGAGAATGAAGAAATCAAAAGCAGAGAGCAAGTACTTTTGAATGCTTGATAATAAAGAACATAAAGCATAGAGCAAAAGTGAAGTTTTGAAGCTCTAACTATCGTACTTATAGACACACGTGAATGAAGGAAGATAAAACGTCAAAAAGTATTCTGTCGAGCTCTGTGTAGCTGTTGGAGGTCAAATCAAGCAGATTTTTTACCCGTTGAAAATATGAAATTACCAAAGCCTAAAACGGAGGCATTTTTTACACCCTAAAATCGGCAAAGTTGGGATGACATCATTTTGAGCAAAGCGCCACGCACTTGTCACATGAGGCTCTCATCGTTAGAGATAAGGCCTTCAGGTGCTAAGATAATGGTATTTCGAGCACAGTCGCTTGAGGAGTTTAAAACCTAGTAAGAGTATCAGCCACTCCAGGCTTGAGATGGTTGAAGGGGTCAAAGGAGCTCGAGCTCAAGGGACTTAGAGGCAGTTACTTGGAGCGCAGTTTCAAATGCGTGGGCCTCAAGCTTATCCAACTTAACATGGGGCATCTAGAAGGGACTCTAGCTAAAAAGCAGACATCGCCCTCCAGAAAGATGCTCGTGCATACCAAATTCCAGCCACGTTCATTACCCATTCACGAGCCAAAGGCGCTTTGAGGCCAACGTGGGAAGAAAATGCCATGGAATTAGGGAGCAATAGTTATTTCCTTTTTCTATAAATAAGAGGCACTATTGCAGTTGTAAAGTGTCCAACATCACTTCTACAAAATTCTTCAAGTTTCTTTATAGCACACTTCTGCTTTTATCTAGGAGTAGCGTAACTTAGTTTAGCTTAGAATAAATCTTACTGTACTTGCTTCCATCAGAGTAATATAATTCTTCGGGCTTCAGGTATGAACTCCTAGTATGAATTAGTTCCCAAAATCGACGAGTTGATAATTAAGGCTTTAGTTTGAGGCTTGACCTTGATTGCATTGGTCTTAATACTACTGTCACTGCTTAATAAGTCAAGTGAACTTAGGTTTGTGCCATTATTTAAGAGCTTTGACGGCCAAAGCATGACCTTGATTGCATGGGTCTTCATCCTGTGACCCAAATACGGTTTGCTCCACCTTAATTTTGTCAGGCTCTAACTCATTCGAGTTATTATAAATTAAGGGTGCTAGGCCTAAAAATCTAATTAACTCAAACTTATAAGTGGACTGCTGAGCTCTTGAGTTTCTCTCTACCGCAGTTCCTGACTTTTAAATGTATGAGTAAAGGTGTCTGTAGGCCTTGCTCATTTACTATAACTGTCACTTGTATTAAGTTCATATCCCTTTAATTTTCTATCTTACATATTAAAAAAATCCACAAAAAATATAAGAACTCTTTAATTGGAGTATAAGCAAAATCCACGAGTTTAAAAAACAAAGTTGGATACACCAAAAGCATCGCCCTAAGCAAAATCCACGAGTTTAAAAAACAAAGTGGGATACACCAAAAGCATCGCCCCTTTTTCTCCCAAATGGTAAGTGGTTAAGGTTGAAGATGTGCGTTCCAACATTTAGACTCGCTCCCTAGTCGCAGCGAGTCGTTTGAATTTGTATTTATGGTGACCGTATTTATACACTTAACAAACAAATAAAGCAAGCATCTTCTATGGAAGTGCTTTTAAAAAAATATGTAGCTATTCTCTTAAAACCAAGTACTTTATTTCGTGGTGAAACTATGGTTGGGAAAAGCACTTTGGGCGCACTTTTGACTGGCCCACAAATCTGAAGATGTGGATGCATGTTAAATTAACAAATTTAACTTGTGATTTGGTGAAAGATTCTTAAAAATTAAAATAAGTACACTCTGTCCCTCGGTACTAATCGTCATTCCAATAAGAATCTAGCTAATTTCATATGAAGTAGCTGCACCATGAAAATACAAGCAGTTTGCACTAAACGTGTTGGAATAGTAATTTTTTAGCCAAATTTTTTAAGTTAGAAGTTTCAAATTCAAAGTTCGTCACTCCTCTAGAGTGAAAAACAATGTGCTATTTATCAATGTAAAAAAATAAAAATACAAGTAGAGATACCATAAAAATATACTTAATAATATATTAAATCTATGTCATTATAATTAATGGGTCTTTCTAATATGTGTTCATTGAGCACATGTTAATATGCATTAATTGCACCATATTTTTGCATTTGATTGGCCAGATGTAATTAGTAATAATAATAAATTTTACATTAGCTAATTAAATGCTAAAATATAATGTATTTAATACACTTATAAAATTCCTTAATTAATTACTACCTAAAGATTAATTTTATTTTTTCTTTATTTTGTAAATTTTTAAATAGTTTTTTAAGATTAGAATTTCACGCCGGAACTTGTTACACCATTTACTAGAAATAAATAAAAAAAATAACTGTAGTACTAGATCTGTACAGTTCTATGAGATAAGCACGACTGCAAATTGAAAAGTCACATGTCATATCAACGAATCTCAAGGTGCAGTACATGTCAGTCATTGAGTGCTTATATTCATTTATATTTATTCATGTCAAATTGTTCAATTTTTTTAAATTATTTTCTCCATTATATTCCGATTCTTGGATCACATGTGCTCACATTTATACGTAGCTGACATGCTAGGTTTCATGTGCATTTGTATATGTTTAGTTAATGCCGTGTTCACACTCTGATATGTTTATGTTAGGACCGCAAGGTTACAAAACAAGCCTTCTTTTTTTTTTTTTTTTTTTGATAATTAGGGGCAAAGCGGCAATGCATTACATTTAACTTGTGGAGACAAGACCTAAGTTAACCCGCATAAAAGCGGAGATAAAAAAGAAACAAAAATTATGACATCCCAATCTGAAAAAGTAGGATTACAAAAGATTACAGACGGAACTAACAAGCACTACATGACTATACTATTACTGGAGAAAAAACAGAAAGTGTCAGGATCAAGAAGGAAGAGCGACACCAACGCGCCAAAGCTGGGGAAAAAGTTTGCAAAAATCAAGGAATCGATTCCGGAAATAATGCTGAAAAATAAAAAAATAAAAAAAATAATGCTGGAAAAAAAAAATTCCAAATCTACTGTTGAACCGCGTTTACAACATGCGGTTCTAGTAAACAGCGTTAATAAAACGTGTTTCAGATGAAATAAAACCGCGTTTCGTTTTACCAAAACAAAAACCGCGTCTTAACAACTCGGTTTATTTTACTAAAAACCGCGTCTTAGTAACGCGGTTTTATCTAAGAAAAAACGCGTCTTAATAACGCGGTTTATTATAAACAAAACCGCGTTATTAAGACGCGGTTTATTATAAAAAACCGTGTCATATGAACGCGGTTTAATATGGTAAACCAAACGAGTCGAGCCGAGCTCATTATCGAGCCCAATCGAGTTTAAAATTAACGAGCCAAGCTTTATAAGTTATTATCAAGCCATTATCGAACTATTTTTGAACCAATACCAATTATTATCGAGCTCATAACGAGCCCTTAACGAGCTCGTATTGAGCCCCTTAACGAGCTCTTGTCGAGCCCTTATCAAACTGTTCATGAACATTAGCGAGCCGAGCACCCCCTGTTCGAACTCGACTCGTTAAGCTTATCAAGCCTGCTTGAACTCGGCTCGTTAAGCTATCGAGCTCTCCTAATGAACACAAACGAGCCCTAATCGATTTTGAACACGAGTAGTTCATTGAATGCTCAATTCGTTTACACCTCTACTCACCGCCAGTCATGTTGTCCGCCGCCGCCCTTCTTCTGCTTTATACACCGGAGATCTTTAAGTATCATTGTCGTAGCTATTTGATCACTACTGAATTAATAGCCTTTTATTGATAACTTTTTCTGATTTCTTACCACCTCCACTTATAATGTTGGAGCTTCATTGAGAGGAACATGGGATCAATGCGACGATCATCACGAATTGCAGCATAATGGCGACTATAAGCGATGAAAACGGGGTTTATGTGTACTGCGGATAAACCACATTTATGAAACGCGGTTTATGATAAAACCGGGTTATGGTAACACGTTTTAGTGATAAAACCGGGTTATGGTAACGCGCTTTAGTGATAAAATTGCGTTTATATAACGCGTTTTATTCAGTTATGAGCCGCGTTTTATAAATGCGGTTTATGTGAATATAAAACGTGTTTTATAGACGCGGTTTATCTGTATTTTAAACGCATCACCTTGACGCGGTTTACTATAACTGCTTTTCTAAACGCAGTTCAACAGTAGATTTGGAATTATTTTTTTTTCAGCATTATTTTTTTTATTTTTTTATTTTTCAGCATTATTTCTGGAACCGACTCGAAATCAAGTCAATCATAACCCAAATCCATCAAAGCAATTTGCTCGATCATAATAGACTAACCACAATCAAATCTCAACACAAGCTTCTTTCCAAGCTCCCACATATGCTCCTTAGTAAGAAGATTATTAACAACTATAATCGTTTTGCATCTTTTTCCCAAATTGCTCCTTTGATTATCCAAAAACTCAACTAACCTCTTTGCGCTACTCCTGTGTGACATATTCTTTAGAAATTCTTGTATGTCCAACTTAGTTTGCTCTTTCTTCTTGCGCTTCAACGTTCTACGACCCTTTTTGGATTAAACAAAGTTAGAAGCCTACTGACTTGTTACCACCTTTCTTCTTCTCATCCCCGCTTACTACATACCTTCATAAGCGGCATTGAGGTAACTTTCAAAGAGCTGCCAACATTGCCGGGTGAGGGGTGCCTTTCTATAGCGGGGGGCTCAAAACTCTGCAGATATTCAGGCTCTGAGGACATTGATTCAATGTCACTTGCAATGTCTGGACCTCAGCTTCCTTGAGGAGGTGTTTGTTCTTGAGGTCCAGCTAATTTGGTCATATCATCCTCTATCCATGGAAAAAGAAGAGCAAGGTGCTGGCGGCCTCGAGCTAACTAGATGGGAGCTATTGTCGATTGAATAATTGGTTGGGTAAGGGAAGGTCTAAGCATCGGGTATGGGTACTGAAAACCCCTGGGCCACCTACCAATAAGTGACTGCCAACATGGAGTGCAATCTTACCCAAATTTCACTCATCAAGTCTCACATCAACGTTACCATTCTGAAACGGAGCATTGAAAGTTCTCCCTGCAAAGGACAAATAGCTAAAAGAAGTGGTCTTGAAGTAATGCAAGCTCTAACACCATGTATATTTTGCGAAGGTGTAGGCTATTTCTTGGTTAGTCCGGCAGAGGCGGCAAAGGTGATTATTTCTTGAGAGTAATTGGGGATCATTTCATAATTACCTTCTTTAACAAATACTATGTGAGATCCCCTATTGAAATGTACTTCAACCACCTGCTGAATAGTTGATGAGGAACATGTGTCAATGAGTACCCTTGTTATGTCCATGCATCTTATTGCAAATATTCTGGCATCCACTCAAATGAACTTGCCCTAAATATTAGCAAGATTAGTGAAGCACTCCTTCGACCAGCACTAAAATGCAATCCATGGCTCTCAGTTCAAACTCTTCTACTCAAGGATCCAAGTGCTTGCTTGAATATCTATACACCCTCTTGAATTTACACAGCAGCAATTGTTTTTGATGCCTGAGGTAGGAATCCATTGAATAGCAGAGTTACATGTCATGATGAAAATTTTGAGTTTAACCCTCTCGGGACCAATCCTTGAAGGTTATTCTCCGTAATGAATATGAGAATATTATCAAGCAATAATCCTCAAAAGGGTGAGCTATTATTGATCTATTTAGCCAAGCCTCCACATGGTTATTTGTATTGGCCACCTTGATCTTTGAACAGTCATGAACCTTTGCATCTCTGACATGAGACCTTAAAGTTGTATCTTCTCGAATATGATTGTAAGCTATAGCACTGGGCCCTCCATCCCTATTAATTTGGTGAGTCTGTGTGTCGGATTGGTTCAAAAGCGTTATAGAACTAAACCTTGTGCACTGTTTAGCCCATTCAACTTTGATCTTAAATACTGCAACCCATCTTCCGTTCAGGCTCACAATTGGCCTTGGCAGCCTCATTCCTACGCCAAAACCTAACAGAACCATAAGAAAATAGTGTCCTCCCTCTTCTCGTTTAAGGAATGAATCTGTTGTAGATTGAACTAAATTCTTAAAAAATAACATTGAGCCATGAATTTGTCATTCTATTCGGTAGGCCATCAACAGAAATGGATGTTGTCTCATCGGAGATTAGCATTTCAATCACCTCAAATGAAAGTACCAAAAGTTGAGATTGGCTACGGTGGGATTTAGATTGAAGGTTAAGGTGGCTGCGAGAAGATGGGCAATAAAGCGAAGGGAGATGATGAAGGGTAAAATTTTGGGCATTGGGAGGGACCCGATGGAAGTGATGGCAGCTTTGATGGCGCTGGTTAAGGCGACGGCGATGAGTGTGCATGAGTTTGGGGCGTTTAGAAGTCCTCAAGTAAGGGCGAGGAACAAATGAATGGTGGGTTGATTGAAAGGAGGGAGAGAGGGTTTCAGTTGTGGTAGTAGGCACAGTGGTGGGTATGGTGGTGGTGGAGTGGTGACGATGGATGTGATGGTGGTGGTGGTGGTGTCGGTGAGTGGTTGTGGGTGCAGAAAAGAGATTGGTCTCATGTCACGGTTGTTGGGGGAGGGCGAATGGTGGGTTGATTGAAGAGAAGAGAGAGAGAGGGTTTGTGGCGGTGGTGATGATGGTGTGATGGTAGTGGCAGTGGATGTGGAGTTGGCGTTGGTGGCGGTGAGTAGTTGTCGGTGGAGGTGGTGCTATTTGTTTCACTGTTGTCGAGTGAGACGAAGGGTCATGGATTGTGAAGGAGAGAAATTTATTTCTAGCCATTGGTTTTCTCAACGATGGAGAGTATGTTGGTGGGGGTGGCAATGTTGGGGTTTTCGCAGTGGACGGACCAATCCACAAACAAGTCATAAATGGAATTAAAAAACAACAAAAAGCAATACACAAATATTTACTTGGAAACCTTTCTCAACTAGAGGAAAAAATCACGCGATCCAAATAGTTGTCTCGTCCACTATGAAATTTAAAAATTACAATCGCTAATTATAATTCCAAATCCAATCGCACAATGTCATCTCAAATGTGGTTCTTACACAGTAAGTCATCAACCCTCCCACAATCTACCTTTGCATAGTAAGCCACCAACCCCTCCCACAATGTAGGTATTACACGGCAAGCTGGCGACCGTCCTACAACATAGCTATTGTACGCTAAGCCACCAACCGTCCTATGTTATACCTACTACATAGTGAGTCACTAACCCTCCTTAATTAACTACTACGCCAATGAGCTACCAACCTCATCAAACGTAGCTTTGGACAAAAGCAGTTACAAACTCTCTCATCACACAAAGCACTAAAGTATGACTCTCTTCATATTCAGGGGAAGTTCACTTAACATCAAATACAAAACTCACAACCAAAACACACTCAAACAATTTTACACACACTCCTTGAAAATAAACTACATCCAAAGTCAACTAGGCGATCAAGGTGCCTAATTACGTGACATGAAAAGCTTCCTCGGTAGTGACTGCTTTTATATTCAGAGCTTAAGTGAATTTGATTGACCGGATTAAGTTTGGATGAAGACAAAATCGGTCGACCAAATAATGATTCAAACAGGCACTAACCTTTGCAAATTCGTATTTTGGATCTCTTTTGGCTAAAAAATGTTCTTTAGACTCAATCACTTGCTTCCTTATAGAAATTACTATTTTCTATCTGTTCAATTTGTTTTAGTTTTTTGCATTATCATGATGTAATTTGTCTAGCAATTCAACCCTGTTTACCCAGTAAAATTAGCAAGCACGAGAATAATGCCATTTTGATTAAGTGGCATGTAGGCTTGGCACATTGCTAAGGAAAAAACACAATGGAGACGTGCTAGAGGACAAGGTCTCAATAAACCAACCTCAAGCTCATGGAAGTTATCTAGGGTGCCATAGCAAACATGGGACCTCAAAGATAGTTGTGAAATAGAATGAGATTTGAAGAAAAAGGATGTCCTTCCTCAATAAACTCCATCTTTGGTGGAATTTATATAGAACATAAAAGCTCGGGCCCTTAAGAAAAGGGGTATGTGCATGAAGATTTCGGAAAGGATAATTAATTTAAGAATCTACAAGTAAGTACACCAAACATTTAGGTAGGGGTTTCCACAACCAAAGTCTATCGTTTTAAAATGCACACTTGTGCCTTCTCTTTTCTTTTCTTATAAGTATTTTATATTCTAATGCAACATTGTATTAGAATACAATCAAAGTATTGGAGATGGTAAGAAAGTATATTATGCATGCTTTCTGCCTTGGATTCCTGTATTCACCAATTTATACTAAACTTAGTCGCATCATTGGTACAAGGTTGTGATTGTTAAGTCTTGTGCTTGATTGTGATGATCTTGGATTGACGGCGTTGTCCAAATCGAATTCTATAGGGAATCGTCACAACCATTTACCTTGAAGAGACTTGTTGCAAAACACAAATGTGCACATCCTTAACTTCCCCTGGCTGTGAGGCCTATGTACTATGTCTCAACTAACAAGTGAACCTGAGATCCTCTTCCACCCCTAACTAAAGAAAATCTTGAATGATGCGCTCAATATGATATTCAAATAGCATAGGAATCCTAAAGAGAGACATGTAGTATGGGCATACTGCTGAGACATGACCAAACAACGGAAAGTTGGCCTCATAAAGAAAAGGAGGTGTGTTTCCATCCATCTAGCCTTCTTGAAACTTTCCTAATCATAGGATTCCTACAACTAGAAGATATAGGATTACCACCTAAGGGAACACCAAGGTAGTAAGAACCAAATGATGCACCACACAGCCAAACATCGAAGAGTATGTGACTAAGGTCGTGTCATCTAAATTAATTCCTAGCATACTAGACTTTGACGAGTCTGAGACCTAACAATTGTTCAAACAAAGGACTATCAACTTATTAAAGATGTGGTTGGTTCATATGTTTTCATGTTTTCTCTTTTTAGCTTATATTTATCAATAAAGTATGTTGATTTAATATTTTTTGTATCTTTTTAAAGTGACTTATTTTGTTAAGTAGTGTAGACTGATCGTTTTCTACATAATAAAGTGTTTGGAACATTTTTTTTAATTATCTATTATAATGATAAAAAAAATGGACTTAATGATAGAAATTAACAAATAATAGTAGGTGGTAGTGGTGGTTGACCATGGTGGTGAGATGAATCATAGGGTTATCAAGTAACGATGATGAATTATGGCAAGCCTTAAAAGTGGGTGGTAGTTTTGTATAATTCGTGATAACTATGGGGTTTTTTTTGGTAAATAGAGGTGGATTATAGTGGTGACAAGCTAAGATGGCTAATGCAGGTGGACCATGGGGGTGAAGTGAAATTATAAGAGTAGCAAACTATACTAGTTACCATAATTGTGGGTCATGGGAGTCAACGATGGTGGTGGGTGGTGGGTAGGGATAGATCTAGTTGTTTTCATGGTGAGGGGGTGGTAATGAGTTATGTGGGTAAGGAGTGAATCATGATAATAGTATGTCATGGTTGTAGCTGGGGGTGAGTCTAGCAACCCATGGTGGTAGTGGGTGTGGGTTGTGGTAAAAGTGACATTATTGGAGGAGTTTTATGATGTCTTTCTAGAGGAGTTGCCAAACACCTTACTGCCATTAAGAGATATCTAGCATGGAATTGACCTAATGTCAGGCACCTCCTCACCAAATAGGCCACCCCATCAGATGAGCCCGGCTGAGCATGAGAAGCTTAGGAGACAGGTGGAGGAGCTACTCACCCGAGGCTTTATCTGAAAGGGTCTAAGTCCCTGTGCAGTACCGGCATTATTAACACCTACGAAGGATGGGATTTGGCGATTATGTGTGGATAATCGAACCATAAACAAGATCCCTATTCGTTATTGATTCTTGATACCAAGATTAGATGAGTTGTTGGATCAATTAAGTAATGCCAAGGTGTCCAGTAAGTTGGATCTAAAGAGTGGGTACCATCAGATATGCATAACATTAGGGGATGAATGGAAGACAGCATTCAAGACTCGAGAGGGTCTATATGAGTGGTTGGTCATGCCATTCGGACTATCCAACATGCCTAGTACCTTAGTGCATTTCATGAATAAGGTATTATGCCCTTACATTTGGAAATTTGTGGTAGTTTACTTTGATGACATTCTAGTGTCTAGTGATGACAAGGAGGAGCTTTTGATGCACCTTAGGGCGGTATTAGGAACCTTAAGAGAGCAACACCTTTTTGCGGTATTAAAAAGTGTGCTTTTATGACCGACCAAGTAACCTGCCTCGAGTTTGTCATATCCAAGGAAGGGATACCAACAGATGAGAGAGAAGTGGAAGCTATCTGAGACTGGCCTACGCCAAGCAGTTTGACGGAAGTTCGTAGTTTCCTTGGTTTGGCTTCATTCTATAGGAGGTTTATCTCATATCTCAACACCATCATGGCACCCATCGCGTATTGTATGAAAGGTGGGAGTATTAAATGAATGCCTGAGGCAGCTACAACATTTGAAGGGATCAAGTGAAGGTTACCTATAGCTCTGATACTTGCCTTACCGGACATTCAGAGGATGTTTGAATTACATACGAACACATCTAGAGTGGGAATTGGCGTTGTCCTTAGCCAGGAAAGTGGGCCAGCTACATACTTTAGCGAGAAGCTTAATGGGAGCAAACTAAGATACTCAGCGTATGAGTTAGCGTTTTAAGCAATTTTTCAAGCCCCGATATATTGGAAGTCATATCTTGCTAACAAGGAGTTTATCCTATACACAAATAATGTGGTGTTAATGTATATTAACAATTAGGACAAACTTTCTGAAAGGCGCGCCAAGTGGGCAGGATATATCCGGCTTTTTCATTTTGTCCTTAAGCATAAATTGGGCACAATGAACAAGGTAGCAGATGCGTTAATTAGGAGGTCGATGATCCTAATTAACAACAGGGTGACAACTCTTGGGCCAGAGACCCTAGTAGAGCAATAAAAAGATGATCCTGTCTTGTGTAATCTTTGGCATGAAGCAGTATAGGCATAACCCCAAGCTATTTAGCATAGGAGGGATTTCTTTTCAAAGGCAATTAGTTGTGCTTCCTGACATCTAGCTTAAGACTGAAGATTATCCAAGAAAAGCATAATGAGGGGCACATAGCCTAGAAGAAGACCTATCAGTATGTGGCGAGTGTGTACTACTCGCCAGGCATGTTAAAAGAGATCAACCGGTTTGTCAATGAATGTCGGACATGTCAAATTTCTAAGTGTGGAGCAAACATCGCAAGCCTTTATTTACCAACCTTGGGCAATGTGAGCGTGGACTTCTCACTCGGCCTACCGAGAACCTAGTGGGCGGTTGATTCAATCTTTGTGGTTGTTGACAGGTTCTTTAAGATGGCGCACTTCACAGACTATAGGAGGACCGTGGACGTTGTTTACATGGCCCTATAGTACTTTTGTGAAGTTTACAGGCTAAATGGACTGCCAAGCTTCGTATTTGATAGGGATGCATGATTCATGAACCACTTCTAGAGAAGTTTGTAGAGAATGGCAAATACTTGACTTCAGAAATCTTCATCACCCATAGACGGATGATCAAACCAAGGTGACTAATAGGTCCTTGAGAAACATGTGAAGCTCCTTAGTAGTTGAGAACATGAAGGGCTGGGATTAGAACCTATATCAAGCATAAGTCACCTACAACGGTTTAGTTAATATAAGTATTGGGTTTTCTCTATTCCTTATTTCTTATGGCTACGTCTCTCGTACTCCGTTGGACTTAGCGCCAATACAAAACCTTGTTCGTTCCCATGGGAAGGCTGAAGACTCTAAGACTGATTTTCGTAGCATTCATTGGCAGACAAGAGAGCGTTTACAATAAGCGAGCGTAAAGTATAAAATCAGTGGCTGATAAACAGTGTAGGGTAGTAGAATTACAAGTGGGAGATTAGATTTGGGCTATTCTTACCCGAGAAAGGTTTCCGGCTTGGGAACATAATAAACTGACAGCAAGAAAAATTGGACCACTATAGGTGCTTTTGAAAATCAATCTGAACGCATACCGCCTGCAACTACCAAGTAGTATGAGAACATCTGATGTTTTAAATGTTAAGCATCTGACTCCATATTTTGATGAGATCACCAATGAGAACAACCAGAATTCCGGGTCGAATTCTTCTCAAGTGGACAAGGATGATGCGATTCTTGCTGCACAGGCGCAATCGGGCCACGAAATAAATGGGCCGAAACACACAACAGCTGCCCAGGTGAGATTCGCTGCTGATGCGCCTAGTTTAAGACCCTTGATGACAAGCTTTGGGCCTTAAAGCCCAAGCACTTGAAATAAGCTACGAATGTGCAGTAAATTGTCCCAGATTCAGGAAGTATTAATCCTCGGCTGTTTTGGCGCGCGGCAACAAATTTTCAGTAATTTAAGTACAGTTACGGTTGGTTTAGAAGTATAATTAAAATAGGATTATTTTGAATTAGTAGGCTATAAATAGGGTCCTAGGGCCTCATTAGGAGGCAGCTTAGAATTACTTTTAATTGTGTTTTTATTTCTTTCTTACTTCGCTTGGTGAGAACTTGATTACATTAAATTTTTCCTTATTTCTATTAGTTTTAGCAAAAAAATTTAGGGAAGGTTGTTGAATCATTTTTTTTCCCCTTCTAATAATTTAGTATTCACCGGAAGGACTATTAATATGAGTAGGTGTGTTCAAAAAATTCCATCACCAAAACATTGAATCGAAATTTCCGAATTACCAAACCGAAAATACAGTTAACCATACCAAAGTTTTGGGTCGGTCAACCTAACCAAATAAATTTAAGTTATTTTGGGACGGTAACGGTTAGTGATTTGATGCATTTTGGTTAGCTAATTTACAAAATATTATATATTATGTGTATGTTTTTACATGTTTATAAAATTATATTATTCACTATGTATGTGTTTCTAGTATATAAGTCATTATTCCATAATGCGTGATCAATTTTATCTTTTTTTCCAATTAATCTCCTATCAAAGAGTATTTATGCCCCACTGTTATATCCCAAATACTAAATAAATACTACTTTGCTGCAATTTAGTGTTACTCATTTGCCCACATGTTGGTTGAAATAATATACTATGCATTAAAGTTTCAAGAATTAGATTATAAGCTCATAATTTGTAAACTATTCTCATGTTTAATGTATATTTTGACATAAATCGTTAAGGATACAGATCATATAACATAAAAAAAGTGTTACATTATTTTTTCGGTTACCGGTTAACTGGCATAACCAAATCTAATTACTGATTTACTGAAAGTCGGTTAACCAGTTTTTTTAGTTATGGTAACGATTAGACATTTTTGAGCATTTTAGTTATGGATAACCCAACCGAAATAATTTTCAGTACGGTTAATCAAGCTATGAACACCCCTAAATATGAGTAGAAATGAGGTTTAAATGTGCAGGTTATTGCTTTGTAGGAATAGAATAGTTATCACCTCACGAGTCTTGGCAACTGCCCACGATATATATATAATGTTGTATGTAACGTGTTCCTAATTACTTACGTTATTCTATTAAACAACAAAAGTTCATAATTTTCCTTTTTATTTTAATGATGCGTCTCAATCCTTCCTATTTATAAGAAAACTTCATATGTATACAATTTAAAATTTTAATTCAAATACACAATTACGTGTGAATCTATAGAGTGCCCTTCCCCCAAGCTTTAGTTGCACCACAACCACATGAGAAGGATAAGAAGTGGAAAGACATTTTGGAGACTTTTGGGCAGGTAAAGATTAACATTCCCCTTGATGTGATCAAACAAATCCCAGTTTATGCGAAGTTCATTAAGGACTTGCTTAATCAAAAGAAGAGATCTAGGGCAGATCTGCTTAAGAAAGTGTTTTTAGTTAAGCAAGTGAGCTCCATCTTAAAGTGTGACACTCCTATTAAGTACAAAGACCCCGGTGTCCCCACCATCTCTTGTTCACTTGGAGACTACCCGATTGATAAGGCTTTATTGGACTTAGGATCTAGTGTTAACATTACTCCTTAATCAATGTATGAGAAATTAGGCTTGGGAGAGTTAAAACCTACCATAGTAACCTTACAATTTAAGGATAGATCTATTAGAGTCCCCAGTGGTGAGCTTACTAACATGCTAATGCAAGGTAGATAAAGCCTTGTTTCCTATTGATTTCATTGTGTTTGATACGGAACCTTCTAGTCATTCAAAAAACCATGTCCATGTCGTTCTAGGATGGCCTTTCACAGCGACAGCTAATGCTACCATGAAAAATTAGGCTCAGGAGAGTTAAAACCTACCACAGTGACCTTACATTTAGCAGATAGATCTAGTAGAGTTCCCCGTAGCGAGCTTACTAATGTGCTAGGGAAGGTAGATAAAGCCTTGTTTCTCGTTGATTTCCTTGTGCTTGATAAGAAACCTTCAAGTCATTCAAAAAAAACAATTTCCCTATCAATCTAGGATGGCCTTTCTTAGCGACGGCTAATGCTACAATAAGTTGTAGATCTGGAGTAAGGGATGTTAGTTTTGGAAACATGACAATTAGGTTGAACATTTTTAAGGCGTTTTCATTACTCACTAGTGAGGATGAGATGAAGTGTTTTTGTGTGTATGTTATTGATAATTTGGTTGACTAAACACTCCCGTCTATCTGATACAGCCAGCTAAGGGTTGGCGTTAGGCTTGGTGGATTGGCAGGAGGATGGCTTGGCAGAATGTAGGGTTCAACACAAGGGTAGTCAGCCGGGATTGACAGCGAGAATTTCGGGCTAGCCTTAATTTCCTTCCTTTCTAGCTTTATTTCTTTTCTTGTTTATCATAGATTTAATTTCTTTCCTTTTTAACATCTCCTCTATATAAAGGAGAGATAGCTCGGGTTTTAGAGTTAGTTCATTCTTTCATATTTAAACCATATTTTGAGCCTCTTTTCTCGGGTTGTGAGAATCGAGCTTACTTTCCCCTTTTTATTTTATTACGTAATTAATAAAATTAAAGGAAATGTCGTTAAACTTTTTTGTACCCCTATTTTCCCACTTTACGCGCTACATAAGCTGGTATCAGAGCTCAGAACGGTTTCTGAGATGGCCCGTGGACGACAAAGGAATGCCGCGGTCGAAGACGATTAGGATCGTCACCGACAATAGCAAACTGAGAGGAGGATAGAGGACATGGAGGAGAAATTCCAATGAATCGAGCGTTGCTGGATTCAACTGGGGGCAAATACCGATCTTGCACCGGGAATCCAGCCCTAATGCCCATTAACATCAGGTGAAACTGGAGAGGAAGCGGACGAGGGCTTCCAAAACCCATACCCGGACAAGAAGCTACCGGATCCTAGGCCTACGCACCATAAGCCCAATACCGGAGATGCTAATGATCGTGACAATCAGAGGTGGGAATCCAGCCTCTAGGTTAAAATTTCAGAGCTTAACGGAGGAGGACACCTAGAAGACTTTTGTGATTGGTTTGTTGCCGTCGAGGAGATTCTTGAGTTCAGAGAAGCATCGGAGAGAAAGTAGGCACCACTCGTTGCTACTTGGCTACAGGGTAAGGCAGCTGCCTGGTGGCATTAGCTGAAGTAAATTCAGTTTCTCCAGGGGAAGACGAAGATGGAATCTTGGGAAAAGATGAAGAAACACATGAGAGGCACCATCCTGCCCCACAATTATGCCAGGATGATGTACCAGCGCCTACAAGGATTGCAACATGGCTCTAGATCTGTGGAGAAGTACACGGCAGAGTTCTACTCATTATTCGCCATGAATGACTTAGCGGAGATAGGAAAGCAATTGGTGGATCATTACACAGGCGGATTGAGACAATCTATACAATAGGTTTTGAACGTGTTTGACATCTTTTCTGTTTCTGAGGTGAGTCAAAGAGCGGTGAACATGGAACAACGACAAAGGTGACGCCTAGTTGGCTGGACCGGGGGGGTACAAGCTAGTGGTAAAGACCAAACATGAGCACCACCAACTCAGAGTGCACAGAACGGACTACCACCCGCCAACACTGGGAAGCAGTTTAATCAGATGTGGCGGGTTCGTCAAGGACACGTTGCTTCAAGTGTGGAGAAGTTGGTCATCATGCTGTTGACTGCCAAAAGGGTGACAGACCTAGTAAGGCTCTTTTCATTGATAAATCATGGGTATGGTAATAGACCTAGCAAGGTTCTTTTCATTGATAAACCATGGGGAGAAGAAGGCGTAGCCATTGAGGAAGACAACGAAGATGAATTGGCAGAACAAGAAAAGGATGCCATGATAGGTGATGAGAGGCATCTGTTAGTTGTTAGGCATTGCTTCATGCTTCGAAAGGAGCAGGGGGATGGCTAGCTAAGGACCAACATCTTCCGGATCACATGCACCATTAGCGGTAGGGTGTGCCGTATGGTTATTGATTTAGGCAGCTATGAAAATTTAATATCCGAGGAAGCAGTCATCAAGTTGGGGTTGAAGACGGAAGCGTATCCCAATCCTTGCAAGTTTTCATGGCTCACAAAAGGAAATCAGGTGAACGTTTCCAAATGTTGCTTGGTTAATTTTTCAATTGGGGCTAAGTACAAGGATGGGATTTAGTGCGACGCTGTTACTATGGAGGCTTGCCATTTGCTATTAGGACCCCCATGGCAATATGATAGGATTGCCATCCATGACGGAAGGAAAAACATTTATAGCTTCATCTTTGAGGGGACCAATATCATCTTGTTGCCTAAGAAGGAGGAGACGCCCAGAGCCTTAGTGGCTCAACACCCAAATATACAAGGACAAGCCATGTTTGCCACGGAGGTTGGCGACACCAGGGTCGTGTTTTTGTTGTTTAGGAAAGAGAGCAATGTTAGTTCGAGGGAGATACCGAGTGAAGCTACTGCCTTATTGAAGGGATATCTTGACATATTCCCCGAAGAGTTTCCTGCAACATTGTTGCCATTTAGAGATATCCAACACCGCATTGACTTGGTTCCAGGTGCTTCCTTACCGAATAGGCTTCATTTCCGAATAAGTCCAGCTGAGCATGAGGAGCTGAGACGACAAATGGAGGAACTACTCGCCAGAGGCTTTATCAGGGAGAGCTTGGGTCCTAGTGCCGTTCCAGCTTTGTTAATGCCAAAGAAAGATGGGAGTTGGTGAATTTGTGTTGACAGTAGGGCAATCAACAAGATCACAGTATGATATCGTTTCCCTATTCTGAGGTTGGATGACTTTCTAGATCAGTTGCAGAGCTCAAAGGTATTAACAAAGTTTGAACTCAAGAGTGGATACCATCATATTCAAATCTCACTAGGGGACGAGTGGAAAACTGCTTTTAAGAAAAGAAAGGGCTCTGTGAGTGGTTGGTCATGCCATTCGGGTTATCCAATGTGCCAAGCATGGTTATGAGCTTTATGAATCAAGTTTTGCATCCTTTTACTAGGAAATTCATCGTTGTTTATTTTGATGACATCTTGATCTATAACCAGGATCGTGTTGAACATATCCGACATCCAGAGGAAGTGCTTAGTACTTTGAGATCCCAAAGTTTGGTTGCCACCTTTAAGAAGTGCGAGTTCATGAGAGACAAGGTCACATTCCTTTGGTTCGCTGTATCCAAGGACAGCATATCCGCTGATGAAGGGAAGACTGTAGCAATTTGTGACTGGCCTCAGTCGAGAAGAATTGGCAAAGTTTATAGCTTTCACGAGTTGTCGTCAGTCTATCGGCGCTTTGTTTTGAGTTTCAGTTACATCATGGCGCCTATCACTGATTGTCTGAAGAAGGGGTCCTTCTAGTGGACACCTCAAGAGGAAACCACCTTTAATACAATCAAGGAGAAGCTAATCATGACACCAGAATAAGCCCTTTCTGATTTATAGAAGGCGTTTGAATTGCACACGGATACCTCTAAGATTGGCATTGGCTTTGTGCTCAGTTAAGACAGGAAGCCTATTACGCATTTTAGTGAGAAGCTCGATGGGACTAAGTTGAATTATTTGACTTACAATCTAGAATTCTATGCATTGCTAAGAGCATTAAGGCACAGGAAGTCATACACAGCCAATCGGATGTTCATTTTTTATTCTGACAATGTTGCCCTTAAATACATCAATAGTCAAGACAAGCTCTTGGATAGGCATGCCAAGAGGGCTAGCTACTCACAACTCTTCCACTTTGTCATCCAGATCAAGTCTGGCGTGATGAATAAGGTGGCGGATGCACTAAGTAAGAGGCCTTTTGTCCTGGCGAAGAGTAGAGTGGAGGTTATCGAATTTGACTAGCAGGCGCATCAGTATCGTGATGACCCCACCTTTGGTGAGATATGGCGGGAAGCATAGTCGGGGTCTGCTTCCGATTACTCTATTCATGGCAGATTCTTGTTCAAAGGGAACCAACTTTGCATTCCGAACTCAAGCTGATGGATTAAAATCATTAAAGAGAAGCATAATGCAGGGCAGGTGGGCAAAGATAAGACGCTCAAACTCATTATAGCCAACTACGTCTGGCCCCCCATTCGCAAGGAGGTTGCGAGGTATGTCAGGCGATGCCGTGTTTCTCAAATTTCAAAGGGCGGGGCGACCAACGCCAGACTTTATATGCCATTGCCGGTTTCAAGTCAGCCGTAGACAGATATCAGCATGGACTTTGCACTAGGCTTGACGAGGACCATCGGCGGGATTGACTGCGTCTTCATCGTCGTAGACCATTTCTCCAAGATGGCACACTTCATCGAGTGCAAGAATGCTGCTATATGTGGTAGGTCTCTATTTCCAGGAAGTATACATGTTGCATGGGCTGCCAGCTAGTATTGTTGCTTGAGTTATGTGCTCCCTTAGAGACTTGTCATTGGTTTTCAAAAGTAGAACCCTTACCTGTACTTCCCGATTCTCCATCTGTACTCTCCATAATCACACCTCCCAAACTTAAGCTTAAAGTATGCTTTCCTAGGACATGATGTAACTTTATCTGTGGTTATCTCTTCTCAATATTATAGGGAACAAAATGCTTAATGATCATAGGAGTGCCATTAGATAGTATGTGGCCTATTCGAAGGGTATTAGCCCTTCCATTTGCGTGCATATGAGCTTTTTTGATGAGAATGCTAAACCCCTTACAGAGAAGCAATGAAGGTTGAGCCCTAACAGGAAAGAAGTTTTGGGTTGGGACAAGAGTCACTTTATGGTTCGAGAGGAAATTGTATTGGGTTATAGGGTGTCTAAAAGGGTATTGAGGTAAATAAGGCTAAGGTAGATTTGATTGCTAACTCGCTCCTTCCCTCAAATGTAAAGCAAGTTAGAGGCTTTCTTCATCACGCGAGTTTCTAAAAAAGATTCATTAAGGACTGTGGAAAGTTAGCCAAACCATTGACTAGTTGACTAGATAAGGACGTATCATTTGAGTTTGTTGAGTCTTGCTTAGAAGCTTTTCAAAAGTTCCACTCCATGCTTGTTGCCGCCCCTATTATATAGCCACTCGATTATTATCTACCTCCTGAAATCATGTTTGATACTTCAGATTTTTCTTTAGGTGCTGTCTTAGGTGAGCTCATTGAAATGGTTTCTTTTATTGACGTTATTACTTGATCTTTTATGCACCCATTGTGTTTACAGAAGGCGTAAAACTTAGCGCAACTAGGAGGTAGCCTAGATTTGTTATTGCTTGTTTTAGCTTTGTTTTGAACTAATTATTGCTTAGAGGCTTGTTTTTCTCATTTTAGGTTCTTGTTCTATGTTTAAGGAGCCATACATGCTCGTTCACGCCCTTCCATGATCATTGCCTTGTCAAGTTGTATGGCTCTTGTTAGAAAAAATGACTAATATTAGAGCATAATATTCAAACATTGCAACTAAGGAGAGATTAGAAAGATCTTACAAAACGATGATACCATACCGTGGTCAAGACCATTGTCCTAAAAGACAATTTCGCTGCTACTTCGGTGCATACAGTATATCCGGTGGCCATCCTCCAAGATTAACGCGATCCGACTTTTAACGTGCACTCGTTAATTACCGGGTAGGAGTATCTTGAACTTTGTCCAAATCTGATAAAAAAATGTCTACTTTCTTTTTACAATAAACAAGGAATTCTCTGATTCCAGTGTGTTGATACGGAGAGGGATAGAGAATATATAAACTGAGAGAGAGGGAGGGAGTTTGAAGGAGCGAGGAGAGAGAGAGTGGACATTGGTCTGTGCTACAGAAGAGGATTGTGAATTGCAATATTTTAATTAGTCGTTAAATCTAACAGTTATAATGAACATAATAAATTGCAATGGTAAAATAACGGACGTAATAAATTGAAACGGCTATATTGTTAATCACCGATGAATTTTCAACAATCATATTTAATGACATTAAATGGCTAGTAACACGTCTTGAAAATTATTTTCAGAAAGAATAAATGTACCCATTAAAAAAGAATCATCCACACTATTTTTTCCAATGCGAGATACAACTCCCCTAAAAAACTAAAGGTCAGCACGTATCATTTTTCAAGTAATCCCCCACAAAGGATACAAGCAGAATATAACAAAGAAGAATAGATTGAGCAAAGGGAGTTTAGTTTTTCAGTGCCGATATCTTGCTACTTGAATTGTCACCTAGTGTAACCCAAGTTTAGGAGGAATAGCTTGCAAGGTAACTTTCGTCTTGAACTTCACAAAGGGTTGTATAGTCTTCCACTTGGACACATACCAAACTTTAAATCTCGGCAACTCCAGCGGTTTGGCACGTTTTATCGGCCATGCTTTCGTCCTGGATATTCGTAGGGCCTTTAGAAGGCAAGTCTTAAACCTTCAGAGGGAGCGGCCACACTCCCACACCTACATAAGTAGATCCTATCAAGTATGTGTTACTGCACACCACCAATCATATGGATATGGATCCATTAAGAGCTAATGTTCAACCTCGCCCCTTGGTAACATACAGATAGTGTCCATCAAGTGCAAACCTTGCTCACACTATAGGAAGGGGCAGCATAAAATACAGTGCATTCATTGAATGGAACTTTGACTTTTTACATTGAACCTGCTAGGATCAGGTTGGATACATCACAGTTTATTCATGTATAGGCTTTATTTCCATCCCACTCGATGTTTCCACAATCAATGGATCCACAATGTCCTTTTCAAACCTTACACAATTTCGTGATATCAGTTTCTTTTCAGTAGATTGTTAATGATCATAAGCCTGAGATGAATAAGTCTCCTCTTGCCAAACCCATCAACTATGCAGTGTCCAGACAACCCGTTACGGACTATGGGTTAGGTTAAAGCATTAAGCTCAACCATCATATATGGCATTTCAACACTGCATTGGTATAAAGCGATACTTGAGAGCTAACCACTGTCAACATCAATCACGAGTTGCTATTACCCCTGAATTGAGGTACTTGTAATGAGCTCTTAAACAACTAACTCCATCGCTAGCCATCTTGAACAAGAGTTAGTATAACACAATAGTGGAGCATACATTATATCAATAAAATCATATCTTCACCCTAAGTAATCAAATGGCACACAGATCGTATATATATCATACATATAGTTGGCATAATAAACATATACTGCAAATTGCTCAATTCACATACTATCACAATTGTGAAATGTCATCATCTCAAATCAATTGGATCACCACTAGTTTAGGTCACAACCCATTCTCATTGTACTTAGCGTACATGCATTATTGCTATTAAGGGTAGTCCATGTATTACTAATGTTGTATAAAATTTTGGTGATATCAAGAGAAAGAGGTATAGAAGGCCATAATTCACAAGATGCCTTTTATAATTCAACTTAAGGCAACCCAAGCCTCTGCAAGGCTCATGAGCCCAAGTGCTAGCATCATCAAGCTATTAACACTAACTTTGGACAGTCACCAAAATAATATTTTCATCATAATCAATTTCCATACGCTAGCTATAACTAGCAACCATTGGCAAAAACACAACAATAAGAAAAGATTATGAGCAAGAAAAATATCTTATAGGCTCTCGGGTGCTTTTACAACCCCCACAATGAAATGTCTCACACCACATTCTTAAGCCACTCAATTTTCATACCTGCCAACTCAATCTTTAAGGATAACTAAACAACACAGGTTTCAGAGGGGTGCTGCAAACTATAGCTCACTAACGGGCCTAAATATATAGTCATTAGTAAAATATCTCTCATCAATACTAGGCACCTAATATAATGTAAACCACATTTATAGTACTTCACTAGTACCTGAACAATTTAATTAGAGCACTTTAATGTTCATTATTTGGATCAATGTATGTAGACCAGATCTACCACTGACATATGATATAATGGGATGAGTGTTGTGTTATTCATAAAAACACAGTGCTATCAATCACCTTAGCATATTTGGTTTGTGACACGATGCCAAGTTTTCTTCCTCATCAAGTGAACACTAGGGTCTCATAGTATGTAATCCAAATAAGCATAAAACGTATGACAACAATCCAAATAAGGTACCTAGACACAAGCCAAATATCAAATCTATGATGAATCAAGCTTCTCATATGACATGCACCTTACCATTTTTCCAAAAACTAGAAAAGAAGGCATGAAACAATAATCCTAAGGGCATAATGGTCTCCAAAGTCAACGCAAGTCCACATATGACTTAAACATATCATGTTTTTCCCAACTACAAGCTGCAACTTAGCAAAAATGTAGCAAGTTCTGCATGTACTGTCCAAAAAAAGCATAAAACAGCACTGCCAGCTAATATGCTGTATTTTGGCATCAAACAGTCGAAAAACTGTAGTATGTACACAACATACATCCCAAAACCAATATAGATAGCACCAAATTTAGTATGAGCATCAATATTCAGCAGGTAAATGTCATAATCTACCAATGAACAACAACATGCAGTAGCTGAAGGCCTATAAAGACTTGCAGCAGCACATTTTGCTTGAAAGAAACATGTTTCAACACTTAAAACAACATGCTTTTTAACATTTCAAGCAACATGTAACAACATATATGTTCAACTTGCTTCAAACATAACCATAGGAAACACATGAGACACATCAACATGGAGATTGACATACAAATGACGCATAGATTTTCACAAAAACTTACAAGTCCTATCAACTTATTTTACTTAGGTCACCCAAAATATGCAAGAAAACCCAATTCTCTCATTCAAATTCTAATCCATGGTTAAACTCAAAACATTCAATGTTTTACCAACACAACGGGATTCAAGATTGTGCAACAAGATATGCTTAGCCTAAGAGTTGTCAACTCTGGGTTCAAGAGTTCATTATAACAAGTTCACAATCAATCTCAAACATTAAACATGTATTAACCATAACAATCACACA
The DNA here is from genome assembly GCA_018398585.1 of Simmondsia chinensis. Taxonomy (NCBI): domain Eukaryota; kingdom Viridiplantae; phylum Streptophyta; class Magnoliopsida; order Caryophyllales; family Simmondsiaceae; genus Simmondsia; species Simmondsia chinensis. The sequence continues at coordinate 9,889,718 of JAGTTD010000010.1, read as the reverse complement.
AAAAATTGAAAAACACACAATCCGAACCAAGGACTCTCCTCCGACCACCAATAGGTTCAGACTCGAGCAATTTAACTCCGAAATCACTGCACCAAAATAAGAATCTACACCAAATTCTCAACCGACCATACACGAGGCCAAACAAGCAATTAACACCGAGCCGCTCCACCGATTAGATGCACCTAGAGCTTTCTCATTTCAAGACAAACCGTTAGTCTCAAGCATAAACATCTTTTCCACAAAGAGGAAACCAAATGATGTTAAAAAAACAGTGAAAAATCCATGCTATGTTGGCCACATAATTGAGTGCCAAAAAAATCAGGCCACTTGAACTCGTCTCAACCAGCACGTAGGAGACAAACGAGGGCTTTAGACGCAGTTTGACACTCAAAAAGTAATGACCCATCTCCGAAACTAGTCCAACCTGACTAGTGACAACCATGGACTTCAAGAAGGTTCTAACCAATTAGACACTACTAAGGTTCCAAAAGAAAATGAAGTTTTCTTAACCATTTAGCAATATCCAATGTCCTAAAACCATGATAGTTATCCGTCAACCATCCTTTAAGAAAACATCTACCCCAAGCACCCCACCACCTATTTAAGCCCAAAATAGGGAGTAAAAATCCTTAATTCAAGTCAAAGCAAAGCATCCAACACCTAAACCAACCCCCAGTTCTGACTGTAAAGCCAAACCTAAATTTATGATTTTCATCTCAGTCATGCCTCCTACCTTCTCACCACTTGCAATACAACAATCGATAGCATTGCACTGTATATGACGATCCACCTGTCTCTCTCGTTTTCATTATGTGGTATGCCACGACCTTTCACCGCAATATTCAAATACTCTAGTTATATAGCCACCTAAGAAATTTTTTTTTTTTTTTTTCCCCATAATGAATTCGAAACAATATATATATGTTCCAATTTAAGACATTGATTTAAGATAACTGATATCGAGTAAACCTCGGATTCATGCCAAATTCACACAATTCTCAAGTTCAAAGAATTCTTCATTTTATACGGTTCAATTATGCTGTGATATTTAAAACATTATGACAATGAATACAAACATGCTTCCTCTTTTAAGATATATTAAATATGAGCAATATAATTCTCCATACTTGAGAGCTAATAATGCACATACATGTTATTCACATCCAAAATCAGATGTGTGCAACACCTGAATTTTTCACAAAAGCAGTAGTCTCAAATATATTATACCTGGTAAAATCTAGCGAAATATGTCAAGAGCAAGATGCGGTTTATTCATACTAAGATTTGGAAAATGCAAAACAGAATTGAGAATTGAGAATAGCAATTTCAATTGAGTTTAAATCACATAAGTTCAACTTTAAATTTTAGCAAAAAAGGTAATATATAAAAATTTAGCAATTAAACCCTTTTTTCCTTTCAGATTTGTTGATTATCCTTTCAAGTCTAAGGACATATTAAAATTTTAATCGGTGTTTATTGCTGCGTAATGGATTTGTGATCTTCACTCTTGACAACTTTCTCGCTTTAAAAGTCATCAGCTTTTACTCATATGCGGACAGACTTCGTATGCATGGTAGATGTTCGATGAAATGCAACAGAGAAAACTCAAATAAATTGCAGCTCCCAACATAATTAGATCGCCTGAATTACCCTAAACCACCGAGTTCCCAACATAAACAATGGTTGAATTATGCATATACAGTAACTCTTATCAAAATATAAAATCATCACCAAAACATCAATATTAACCAAAAAACTTGGCATGTGTAGAAGAGTTCTTTATCCAAATCGTCTTTTAGATTATTAGAAAAATTGGCTAATACTGGAGCATAATATTCAAACATTGCAACTAAGGAGAGAGCAATTAGAAAAATCTTACAAAATGATGATACCTCACCGTGGTAAAGACTACTGTCCCAAAAGACTCTAGTGTATACAGCATAACTGGCGGCCGTCCTCTATGATTAACGCGATCCAACTTTTAACGTGCACTCATTGATTATCAGGTAGGAATACCTTGAACTTTGTCCAAATCTGATCGTTAAATGTTTGTTTTCCTTTTATAATCAAAAAGGAATCTCTGATTGCAGTGTGTCGATACTTATATGGATAGTGAGAGAGGGGTTATATCAACAAAGAGAGAGAGACAGAGAATATAGTGGGAAGGATTTTGAAGGAGCAAGGGGAGAGAGAGTGGACATGGGTTTGTGCCTAAGGAGAGGATTGTGAATTGCAATATTTTAATTAGCCACTAATCTAACAACTATAATGGGCGTAATAAATTGCAATGGTAAAATAACGGACGTAATAAATTGTAACGGCTATACTGTTAATTGCCTATGAATCTTCAACATTCACATTTAATGACGTTAAACGGGCTAGTAACGGATCTTGAAAATTATTTTCAAAATGAATAAATGCACCCATTAAGAAAAAGATCGTCCACACTATTTTTTCCATTGTGGGACGCAATTCCCCTAAAAAACTAAAGCTTAGCTTGTATCATTTTTCCAACAGCTCCATCTCACCTCCTTTTTGCACTTTAATGCTTTTTATTGTTGTATTGAGGACAATGCATCATTTATGTGTGGGGGTGAGGCCCATTTGCATGTGCTCTTTTTTTTTTTTTTGAGTTTTAGACATTTTTTGTACATTTTGAGCGTGCATTATAACCTTTTGGCCAAGTTTTTTCTTGATTGGTGCATATGTTAGGATGATGGTATTATTTATTGTCTCTTTTATTCTCTCAATTCCATGACGTTAAATGATTCTTCTCCATACTTGTAAGTGAGTATTATTGATTATTGTTGATACTAATGGTTTCTACTCATGCCGCTCATGTATTCACTATACACCGGACCCTCTTGCTGTGGGAAATCTGAAAAATTTGAGTAAACAATCCTATATGCCTTTAGTTTTGTTTGCTTTCCCTATTGGCTGATCCAAATCTTTGTCTCTTGATGCTATGTAAAGTACTTGTTGATCAAGTGCCGATCGTAATGTTGAGATGCTTGTTATGCAAAAGTCCAAAAGTTGGACAAAAAAAAAAAAAAAAAAAAAAAGAGGGAACAGAAGAGAAAGAAAATAAGAAAAGAAAAAATGGAGTTTCCCTGAAAGAAAAAGAATGAAAAAAAAAAAAAAAGTAAAGAAGAAGAAGAAATTTGAAATTAATGTGTGTTAATGTCTTATTTTGTTCTATTTTTGAGATTAAAATATTGTAAAGTGGTCACTTATATGCGACTTAGAATTCTTTATGTATGGACAAGTGTTTAGGTGATTCAATGGTGTTGGAATACAAAACCTTGGTATATTTGGTTGTATGCAAGAATTTGAGGAAATTCCATGGCATGAGATCCCATTCACTTCTACTTTTGAGCTTAAAATGCTGGAGTAGTGTCCATGAGTTGATGCATGGTTAATGAAATTCTATGACGAGTTTTGAAGCTGAATCATTTGAATTCTTGGAATTTGGGAATGCCCTAGATGATTGAATCTTGTCTTGAAAGGTAATGTGTGTGTCAATCTTGGAAGACTTGGTGAAGACTGGGGTAGTTGATCCCTTGAATTTTTATGTCTATCCTATACTTTGCTTGAGGACTAGCAAAGTTTAAGTATGGGGGTGGTGATGCATTTCATATTTAAGCAAATAGAAGGCTGGGTTTTCCCCTTTTTTATCATTCAACAGCACTACCTTATCCTCCTCAATTCTCTCTTGCTTTGCCACCTTTTCTTTTGCTCGACATGGGCTCGTTCATCTCCTCCTTCACCGGTTCATCCTTGATGGAGAGTCAATTTTCTCCATAGGGTTACATGAAATCTCAATCTTTTTACTCTTGCATTGCTTTTTATTTGGGACAATTTGATAGTTTACATAAATTGCTTGATTGTAAAAAATACTTGAAATGTTCCATTTTTATTGATTATTAAATTGAGATTGAGCTTGTAACCTTTGATCAGCAATGTTGATATATATATAAATTAATTTTTATGCTCGTAGCCTTAGGATTAATTAATCAAACAATATTTTTCACCAAATCGTTACTTTGAGCCTGTTTTTCTTATGCTTTAGTAAAAGAGGCTTAATACATGATAACTGACAATATGTTACGCATAACCTATTTTCTCTATGATTTAGCTAGATAAGGTCAATACGTGATACTAACAATATCATCTTAGTAGGTTTAAGCTTGTAGTCTAAACCACTGTCCGAGTGACAATTAATAATCTCAATTTAAGAGTTTACGCAAGAGTAATTGACTAATATGGATTCAAAGCCCTAGATTCCAATTCCCTAACCTTTTCGTCTTTAGTAGTCAAATTATTTAGATAGTTGTCCTCTCTTTGATTAACTAACACAAAATCACTCAGTTTTCCTTGAGTCAATTTGGGTCATGGAATAGATTTACATACTCTTAGTCCCTATAGTTGGACACCCTCTTGCCCTAGACTTCAATTATGATGTGTTTAGTGGATAAGGTCCTATAATGAATTTTCATTGACATAGAAAAACACATCAGCCGCCAAGCAAATCGGGCGAGCGCAAAGGCGTGACTGCATCATTGGGCCTCACTTTTCAAGCGCGCTTTATTTATATTGCGAGTTTTATGTCTAATTATCCAAAAATAAATTATGTCATACCGTACAGCTGATCAAAGTAGAATAATGGGAGGGGGCCACTATAAAACTAAAATTGTACCCCTAAACTTATAACAAAATTGCATTATATTTGAAGGCGAAAGAAAGGTCATTTAAGATATTCGACAATGACAACAATCTTATGCTTTAAAATTTTTATATTTCTTTCCTAACATATATTACTCGTTTATTGATATAATAAAACTAAATATTATGCATTTTATATTGAATTGTTTCTTTATATAAACTCCTTCTTAATTATTTTTATAAACAATTAAAGGTATTAAAGTTTGATCCAAAAATATAATGTAAATGACTGCAACTTGGTATAAAACTTAATATTTAGCTCTTTTTTCTATATATATGTTGTATAGATTAATAAAAAAACTACGTAGAAAGTATGCACATTTGGTTTTATTTCAATAATAAAATTTTGGTTTGCAGTTATGTAAAATCTGTACATCTAAGGAAAAATATCTCAATAATTCGATATGATTTATATACCAATATAAGATTTAAACATAACATGGTAACGAAAGAGAGCGTTGGAATTCAGGGTCGTAGTGTCTTGTCTCAATTTTTTGTCTCAATTTTGTCCAATTTGTGAAATCAACTCAATCCCATGTAGAAAGAATAGAGGTGGAAAGCTTTGTTTATATACCCCCTTGTCACTATACTTAGAAAAGTCTTGTGGGGCTCTGACGAGCCACACGCGTGCGTGCTTGCCCTGCAGGGCCGAAGCGGCTGACACGTCACCGTGTGGACTTTTTCTAACCCGGACTTTTATTCTTATGACCATTGTATTTATTTAAGTTGTCGTAATAGAATTCGAGGTGAGTTCTTGTCTTTAAGTAGTGCTCAGGCCTTTGCCTCAAGCTTGAGATGCCTCTTAGTTGATCTCGAGGGTGTTACCTTGAAAGGCTGTCTATACTCCAGGTCTCGAGGCTCAAGGCTACAAGCTCATGCTTGAGTACGCATTTTGACTATATCAATTCCCACTCTTTCCATAACCTTTTTTCCATAACTGAAGCTGAGTTGTTTGGCTTCTCCATATCCGCCACTTTTCTTGTTTAACCCATATGCTTCAGCCATTATCTTTTTCTTAATGTTCATGTATTTCTTCTATAAATACCTTGCCTTGATGGTTCTTTAACCATACATGAAATTTTACGTAACTTCTTCTTCTCCTTCACAGCATTCTTTATCTCTCTAAATAATTCTCTCCTCCTTTATTGAGCAAGTTGGGACATACTCTAGTCCATCTGCCTGGAGCACACTGCTGAGGTATGTGCAGTGTTAACCCTGGGAGTCGGAATGCCATTCTTCCCATTGTACCTCTGTGGGGGCATAAACGACTGAGGGCAGAGGTTTTTTTTCCTCGGCACAATAATTTCTCAGTTTGATTCCTTTCTCTACTCTTTATCTTATTCATGCCTCCATTTAGTCATGCCAATTGTTTTTTTAACTTTTCCCACTAAAGCTTGATACTTATGTTGCACAAGCCTAGGATTGTTTTTATTCTTTCTCAAATCTAATTCTTTTCAGTATAACCTTCATCATGCGAAAGCTTGAGATTGAATATTATGGACATAAAAGTCATTTATACCAAGATTAAGTCTTTCAAAAGGTCAGTATATATTCTTCACTTAAACTTAATCTAAGTATCTTGAGTTCCTTTGTTTATCATACTTTTGTATTGTGATTGCTTATTATGCCCATGTTCTTCCAACAATCAAAGTTATTTATGTATAATGAGTAATCATATCAAAATGATCCTTGATTTCGTTTTCCCTAACAAGTTGAAATCTACACCTTCAAAATGAAAGAAAATAAAAATATTGTAATATGTGATTGGACTAGATGATATCATTCCTCAGGAAAATTTTGAGTCCGTTTTGCACTCCTAAATGATAAAACGTTTCAGTGGTCGAACAACGATTTTACTAGAAGATATTTGAACTATGAAAGAATATACATTCTTTATATAAACTTGTGATAAAGTGAATAAAACAGATTGAACTTCTAGTAATACTGAAAAATTGGTTGAATTCATGGCTTGCAAGGCTCGAATGTGGGAACTTGACCTTAATTGAAAGAACTAATAGCCCTCTTGAATTCATTGTTAGTGACTTTGATGACCTTAAAGAACATTGTTGGCCCTAAAGGCCATTTACATTGTAAATTTAATGATAACAATCATTCAGTGAGTCATTATGCTTTATTTTCTAACCGTGTTTATTTGACTCCCGAGAAAGTCACAAAAAATCGAGATTGATCATATTGACACCAAGCTTTCCAAGATGATGGATTAAGGGGAAAATGATTAAAGTTGAACAGAAGATTGATCCAAAATCAAGAGAATGAGATCCAAGTCCAGTTGCATCAATAAGTTTCTTTTTATTTTTTGGGATTTAGGATTGGGATATATTGATTGAGCCAAAATCTCAGTATCGATTTATGATGCTCCAGCAAAAATATTTTTGAAGGATTTTGACATTTGCGTTCCAAATTTTAATTAAAAAGATACTCAATTTAACTCTAAGCCAATTCAAATTTTCAACCAAAATATTTTCTAAATTGGCATTATTGGTGGTATGCCCAAAACAACAAGATCGAGAGAAATTTGTTACGGTGATATTTTGGCTTGCTTAATAAAAGTTATTAATCAAGCATAAGCTTAAACTTAGTAACAAATCAAGTCCAACGGTCAAAAAGCTTCAAAAATACCTGGGCATGCTGAGTGCCAACACGTAAGCCCCGTTGTGTGGACACACTGTCCTGAGATAACTCTAATGGCTATATTTCAAATCCGTTTTCTTTCAATTATTTTTAAATGCTTACCAATGGTTCAAAGCCTTCTTTTCCAATAAATAGGGCTTAAATTCTTTGACAAATCAATCCAATTCTTCCAGCTTTCATTGATTAAAAAGTTCTTGTGTTCTACTTGTGCTTTAAAGTTCTAATATCTTGTTTTCTTAAAGTGTTTCTTGAGCATCAATAGTTCACTTTGCTATTGAGTATATTGAGCTTTATTGGTATATTTTTAGCCTGTGTGATGCTTGATTAATTATCAAATCACTATTTCAAGAGTGAGAGTTTCATTGCTTAAATTTATTCTCTTGTAAAGGTTGGTCCTGAGCCCATGTATAAAAGGATTGTTTGTAAGAAAGAATGGATCCTGAGCCTACTGTTACAAATGGATAGGTTGTAAATGGTTAGTCTTGAGCCTACGTACCAAAAGACTAGTTTTAGAAGGTTGAATCTTGAGCTTAAGTTTTAAAATAATCATCAAGCTTAGTGAAAGATTCAAGTAACAAAGAGTAGTCACTTGAAAAGTGGACTTACTTCTGTGTTGGAAGGGAACCACTACAAAAATCGTTGTGCATCGTTTTCTTCTTGTCTTTACATTTTTTATTTCTCGTTCATTGATTTAACTTTGGTTCTTAAAGTTTTAATTTTCATTTTATTGCAAAAGAACTTAATTCACCCCCCAGGTTGCTTTTTGGGCCTTCATTTGGTATCAAAGCCAGTACTCTTCTTTTATTTTGTTTAACAGCCTTAAAGAGAACCTTATGACAACCTTTGCACTTATTTTGGCAGAGGGTCATTTGACCAACACACCTCCACTTTTTGACGGGGAAAACTTTTGCTATTGGAAACTTAGGATGAGACTTTTCCTTACGTATATTAATTTTGACTTGTGGCTAATCACTAAAAATGTGACTTTGTTTCTTTAACAAATGAAGGAAATGAAATGGTTAAGAAACTTGAAAGTGAGCTTGTCCAATATGACTAGACAAAGCTGGAGAAAAATGCAACAGCTCACTTTCAATTATTGTGTGCTTTTACTCCCAATGTGTTTAATTATGTTAAAGGCTGCAAGATGCGAAGGAGATTTGGGGAAAAATTGAAGGCACATTTGAAAGAAAGCTCGATGAAGAATCCCATGATACAAGTGAAAAGCAGCAAGCAAATTCATGTCTCATGGCCGTTGAATTTGAAGAAGAACTTGAAGAAGATGAGGTAAATGATTCATCTTATGATGACCTGCTAGATAGTTTTCAAGAGTTATATATTGGATTTGAAAAATTGAGAACTAAATACTCTGACAAGAAAAAGGAGCTAGAAAAAGGGTCAAACAATGTTTAATTCTTAAACTTGAAAATGAATATTTGAAAAGAAAAATAGAGTCATTTAACAATAGTGTTGAAACATTAACTAATGCAAAAACAATCTTTGAAAGAAAAGCTTCATTTATATGAAAATAAACATGGAAAATCCAAGGAAATTGAATCACTATTAAAGGAAAATGAGTCAATGAAGGAGAAAGTGGAAGAACTTTCAAAAATCTCAAACAAAATTTTCGATGAGCAAGAAATGCTTGATAAAATGGTTCCTTCTCAAAGACCCATTTACAACAATGAAGAAATTGGTTATAATGAAAATGTCCCAAAGAAAATTTGAATGTACTTTTGTCAAAGTCTCAACACCAGTGATAAACTCTATAAGATGTCATTACTGTGCTGATCATGGGCATAAAGTAGACCAGTGTCGGTTGAAAAGGAAATTGCGAAAAAGCAAGATGGTTTGGGTTCTAAAGGGATCTCGACAACAAAAGGTCAAGACTAACAGTGAAGGACTTAAGAAGATTTGGATACCAAAAATTTGTTAAGTTTTGTAGGTATGCTTGAAGATTCGCAGTAAGAACCAAAAGTGGTACTTGGATAGTGGTTGCTCAAGACATACTATAAGAGTCAAATCCAGGTTCACTTCAATCTTGATAAGAAAAGGAAATGTCATTTTTGCCGACAACAGGAGAGGAAAAATCATTAGTATTGGTAAGGTTGCATCTAACTCTTCTCCTTGCGTTAAAGATGTCTTACTTGTTGAAGGTCTTAAGCATAATCTTCTAAGCATTAGTCAACTATATAATAAAGGCTATTGTGTGAACTTTGAGTCATCTAAATGCATAGTTAAACTTGCTAAAGCAAATGAAATTTTGCTTGTTGGTCTACGATATGAAAATATCTATGTGATTGATCTTGATTGTGTAGATTCATTAAAATGATTTTGTGTCGTGGATGAAAATGATCGTTGGATTTGGCATAGAAAATTTGGACATGCTAGTATTTCAAAACATTCAAAAAATGATCTTGTTAGAGGATTATCAAAGCTAAAATTTGAAAAAAGATCATATTTGTGATGCATGATAATATGGCAAACAAACAAGATCTTCATTCAAACTTATGATTGAAGTTTCAATATCAAGGCATCTTGAACTCTTACATATAGACTTGTTTGGTCCTACTCGACATTTAAGTCTTGGTGGCCAGTAATATGAACTTGTCATTGTTGATGATGACTTCCACTTTACTTGGTGCTTATTTCATTGTCATAAGAGTGAAGCATTTGATAAATTTGAAAAGTTTTGCAAAAGTGTACAAAAAAAAAAAAAAAAAAAAAAATTTAAAATCATTTCAATTAGAAGTGATTATGGAAGGGAATTTGAAAAATAAGATTTTGAAAAACATAGTAATTAATTTTGCATCCACCATAATTTTTACACTCCTAGAATTCTTCAACAAAACAGAGTGGCTTAAAAAAAAAAAAAAATACACAGAACTCTTAAAAAAATGGCAACCATACTTTATGAAAATAGTTCGCTAAATTCTTTTTTGGCCGAAGCCATTAACAAACGGTTGCTACATTTTAAATGAGGCTTTGATAAGGCCTATTTTGAAGAAAACACCCTACGAGCTTTACAAAAGAAAAAAAAACCAAATATTGTATATTTTAAACCATTTGGGTGTAAATGCTTCATCCATGATTATGGTAAAAAAAATCCCTATAAATTCGATCCAGGAATGGATGAAGGCATACTCATTGGATATTTTTTTGCTACCAATGCATATAAAATTTATAATGAAAGGCCAAGGATAGTAGAAGAGTCTATACATGTCGTATTTGTTGAAACTAACAACTTGTCCACTAGAATTCTTTGTGATGATGACGATATATAGTGATCAAACCAAAAATATCACATCCTCATTCGAGGAGCAAGGAAAGGCTCAGCCCAAAGCTCCAATAGATGAACCGAAAGGAAATGTTCAAAATGTAAAATCCAAAGAGGAAGATGTACTACATGTGATTGGAAATTGTTGAAGGATTACCCAACAAGTTAAATTATCAATGATCCCTCCCAACATAGTAAGAAACAAGGACAGGTTAGTAGCTAAACACTATAACCAAGAGGAAGGTAATAGACTATGAGGAGACCTTTGTAGCCATTGCTTGATTAGAAGATATTAGAATCTTATGTTCCTTTGCTTCCTTTAAAAATTTTATACTTTTTCAAATGGATGTGAAAGTGCATTTTTGAATGCTTTATTGAAGAAGTTTATGTTGAAAAACCCCCGAGTTTTGAGGATAACAAATTCCCAAATCATGTCTTTAAACTCAAAAAGGTTTTTTATGGATTGAAATAAGCTTCAAGAGCTTAGTATGAGAACTGATTTCGTTTTCATGCGAAATAGATTTTTAAGAGGAAAGGTCATCACACCCTTTTTTAAGAAACACTCTAGAAGTGAGACGCTCATTGTGCAAATTTATGTCGATGATATAGTGTTTAGTACTACTAATCCATCTTTTTGTGAAGACTTTGCAAATCTTAAGAGTAGGGAATTCGAAATGAGCATAATAGGCAAAATCAACTATTTTCTTAGATTGCAAATCTACCAAAGCAAAAAAGGAATTTTCTTAAACCAAGTCAAGCACATCAAGAAAATACCTAAGAAGTTTGGTATGGAAAATTTCAAAAACAATTGCTACTCTAATGAGCTCAACACTCAAGTTTGACACAAATGAAAAAGGCAAAAAGGTGGATCAAAGAAGCTATATAGAGGTATGATTAAATCTCTTCTTTACCTCGCTGCTACTAGGCCCAATATCTTGTTTAATGCATGTTGTGTGCTTAGATTCAAGCATGTCTAAAGAATCACATTTGATGCATTAAAAGTTTTTGATGCCTAATTTGTACTTAGACTTGTTCTATCTCAAGTGTGATTTCTCTAATCTACTTGGGTATAGAGATGCGGGTTTTGCCAGTTCAAACGTTGACTAGAAATGGGCTAGTGGATCTTGTAAATTTCTTGGTCATGCTTTAGGGACATGGTTAAAAAAAAAATGGAAGGTTGCCTCATCCACTGTTGAGGCTAAATACATTGCTTGTGGAAGTAATTGAATATCTTGTTTTATGCATGAATTGGATGATTAAAACTTTCACATCAATCATGCTCCTATTATGTTTGATAATATTAGTACAATATGGTTAAAAATGCTCTTGTTTAATGTTTTAGGACCAATGACATAGAGGTCGGCATCATATCATTCATATGTGATCATATGCTTAAAAAAGATGTCATTGTAAAATTGTTCCCCACAAACGATCAATAAGTAGACAGTTTTACTAGGCCTCTATGTGAAACTATTTGGTGACATTAAAAGAAGGATTGACATGATGAAATATCATTACTTGTGTGCAATAATTTCATTTGCATGTTTATATTGAAAATGATTCTCAAAGATTCAATATGATGGTGGTCAATTGTCCAAGTATTCTTATCTAATCCAATAAATATTAATGCATGGAAACTGTTTTTAAAGGAAACATTAAAATTAGAGTTACCTTCTATCTTTATTTTGAACAAAAACTCTCAATATTTGTTTAAGTTGAATCTTCTCTCACATTCTTGCTCATAAATTATTCCTATCGATCAAAGTTTAAATGTGTTATGAGAAATACAAAATTTGCCTAAAGTTTAAAACTCTAGCTTCGTGAAAACTTTTTCATGTTCACTGAGACGTGTGAAAATATCAGTGACAAAAGAGGAAAAGCTATCCTTTAACATATAGAGCTACATTTGCAAATGCCATCTTTATACTTTGACCTTTAAAGTGTACGGGTCTCTCTGTTTCTAATATTGTCTATTGATAGGGGGAGAAAATGCCAATGTGATTCCCTTCACTTATTGCTTTTTTATTCATGACAAAGGGGGAGAGAGATTGGTATAGTTTATATTATAACATTGTGAAAATCATTTCCCGTCGAAATACTTGCAGCATAACATGAAAGGGTGAGAAATATCAAACATGGTGCATTGAATTGATTTATCCCCTTTTTGTTGATGACAAAGGGAGAGAGAAATTGGTGTTAAGGTAATTCATGTGATAAAAATAATGTTGATGCATGTGATTGAATTGTCAACTCCTAAAGGGAAATAATTAAGTTTACAACCATCATATGAATTTGGTGTTTATTTGGTTTGTTTAAAGATTGACGTTGATGTTAAGTTATTGAATGTGTGATTCATAAAATGCATCAACTTAGGGGGAACAATTGAATTTTGAACTTTAACATGCTTTATATTGCTCTATGACTTGATATAAAATATGTATATGTATGTTTTGATTAGTTAATACTTTTATGGTGATTCACTTCAACTTTCATATTTTTTTGGAGAAAAACACCAAATATTTGTCATCATAAAAAAAAAATAAGGGGGAGATTGTTGGCCCTAAATGCCATTTACATCATGATGATAACAATCATTTAGCAAGTCATTATGCTTTACTATTCTAACCCTATTGAAAATGACTCATGAGAAAGCTACGAGAAATAAAGGTTGATCATATTGATACCAAGCTTGCAAAGATGATTGATCAAGGGGAAAATGATCAAAATTGAAGAAAAGATTGATTCAAAATCAAGAGATCTATATCCGAGTCCAAGGGCTTGAAGAAGTTTCTTTTTATTTTCTAGGACTTAAGATCGATTGAGTCAAAATCTCAATATCGATTTCTGATGCTCAAGCAAAAATATTTTAGAAAGATTTTGAAAGTGTTTTTGCAAATTTTATTTAAAAAAACTTCAATTTAACTCCAAGCCAATTCAAATTTTTAATGAAAATATTTTCTAAATTGGCATTATTGGAGGCATGCCCAAAATAACGGGATCGAGAGAAATTCGTTGGGGTGATATTTTTGCTTGATTAAGGAAAAAAAATTATTATTCAACAATAAGCTCAAAATTAGCGACAAATCAAGTCCAGCAGTAAAAAAGGTTCAAAAACACTTGGGCCTGTTTAGTGTCAACACACTTAGTCAATTGAGCTCAATCCTAGTAAAATAGAATTTTAATGTTACAATTGAAATCCTAAAGAAAGGCTAGCACAAAACATAATATTCAAGAAAGAATACAATAACTCCAGCTCAATTCTAAAGCTCCTTCTATATGATGACCTCTTTTGATTACCAATTCAAGCACTCCCCATCGTTTGGCGAGTATACTCTCTACTCTCTTAGTCAATTGATTGTACTCGACTTGGCAAGTACGCCTTTCTTGGACTCTTCTTGCGTGCCTATTTGGATATGCCTTAGATAATTATAAATATAGTTTCTTGGTAATAATTAAAAAATTAATTGTACTCTCCTTAGGAAAATTAATTCACCTTTTTAGGGAAGTTAATATATTCTTCTTACCAATGCAAAAAAAAAAAAAAAATTCCGATGACAATGTATACCTAATTCATATACATTTGAGTGTGAGTGGGCAATTATAATTGGCATAACAAAAACTACCATCATTCATCCTTACAGTAACCCTGGTTAAGGGTACACATAAGTCCAAGAACGGACTGAATACTGAATTACAACAAATCATGGGATTGTGGACTGGTCAAATTAAAATCGGGGTTAGTTCGGTCCATGACTGATTAGAGAATAGATTGGACCCAAATGGACCGATTTGGACCACTTTTTCCTTTAGCAAGTACAATCATAAGAAAACCAAAAGTTTCCATACTAAAGTTGAAAACTTCAAAATAATGATAATGATATAATAGTCCCAATTTATATAGTTTTAAGATAACTATACAAGATATATATTAAATTATTAAATAATAAAAAATTAAATTAAATTTCTAAGATTTACTATTTTAGACCCCTGTAGTATATATTAATTATATACTAAAACTACATCGCTAAAATATTTAATACGAAATTAGTATTGATCAGTTTTCGGTCCAATCCTCATGTTTTCCAATCCTTGACCAGATAGGACAAAAAACCGATTAGGGTCATAATCTTGGACTAAAGACCACACTTATATGTGATCTAGTCCTTAACTGAAATTGTGATAGAGCTCAATCAATCAATAAATACAGAATACCAAATCCAATCAAAGATTAACTAGAGGAACTCAATTAACAATCAATAAACCCATAAGATCCAATAAGAGTTTGTATTAATATAGTAGTGTAAAGTAAATAGAAGTATAATTTAAGTATAGAAGTATAAGCTTCAAGGATTGAAGAAGAAGATTAGGGAGAAAGAGACAACAGAGAGAGAAAGAGTACAACAACAACAAACCCAATGCCTCCAATGGCTCCCACATAAGCAGGGTCTAGTGGGGTTGGTGTACGCAGCCTTCCCCCTTCAGGGGGCTACCCCGAAGAGAGGCTGTTTCCAAGGACCCCTAACCTAAGACGCTGGTCCGCAGCATAGGGCATGTGACCTGGCAGCAGAGGAGCAACAAAGCATGAGTAGAGAAAAATATACGACGAGCAAAACAACACACTTGGAGCAAGCCACAACAAGAAGAAAAAGATAAGACAAAGATAAGGACAGAGATAGAGACAAGTAGGCAAGTAGTAGCTCATGAGAGCAAGTACACAATCTACGTGTGCTAAGAGGATGCCAAATCCTAGCACTAGAAAGCTCGACTACCCTACTTCAATTGGAGCATCTATTACCCCTATGCTAGCTCTCCATTGGACCCTATCTAAGGCCATCTCCTCCCGAAGGTTTAGGTGGGCGAGGTCTTGTCGGATCGTCTCCAACCATCTCTTCTTTGGCCTGCCTCTTCCTCTTCTTCATAGTGTAGTAAGGGGATGTTCACATCTCCTTACTAGAGCGTCCGGTCTCCTTCTAATATGTCCGAACCACCTCAAATGTTGCTCCCTCAATTTATCTTCAATGGAGGCTATGCCCAATTTGCCTCTTATGACGTCATTTCTGATCATGTCCTTCCTTGTGTGTCCGCACATCCACCTCAACATTCGCATCTCCGCGACCTTCATCTTCTGTGTGTGCTCTTGTTTCATCGCCCTGCACTCCGCCCCATACGCCATGGCTGGCCTCACAATTGCCTTATAGTATCTTCCCTTTAGCTTCAACGGGAATTTTCTATCACAAAGTACCGCAGAGGCCATCCTCCACTTATGCCATCCCGCTTTAATCCGGTTGTTTACATCCTCGTCCACTTCGCCATTGTGCTGCAACATGGACCCCAAGTACCTGAAGCTCTCCTTCTTGGATATGGCCTTAGATCCAATCTTGACGTCTTCCCGGCTGGGAGTGGTAGAGGGATCAAACTTGAGTTCCATGTGCTCAATCTTGGCTCTGCTTAAGTCGTAAACCCTTCTACTCTAGAACCCCTCTCAACAGTTCCAGCTTCTCATTTACCTCTTCTCGCCACTTCTCCGCCAACACTATGTCATATGCGAAAAGCATGCACCAAGGTACACATCCCTGGATGTGCCTAGTGAGCTCGTCCATAACTAGACTGAACAGATAGGGGCTCAAAGCAGACCCTTGGTGTACCCCAACTATTATCGGGAAAACGTTTGTATCCCTATCCACTGTATGCACCATAGTATGTGCCTCCTCATACATGTCTCTAATGGTTCGGATGTATGGCACGAGGATGCCTCTCCTGTCCAAAACTCTCCAAAGGACCTCCCTTGGCACTCTATCATATGCCTTCTCTAAATCAATGAAAACCATATGAACGTCCTTTTGTCTCTCTCTGTATTGCTCTATCGTCCACCTTAGGATGTGGATGGCTTCTATTGTTGATCTCTCGGGCATAAATCCGAATTGGTTCTCAGACACCTCTATCTGTTGCCTTAACCTCCTCTCCATGACCTGTTCCCATAACTTCAGAGTGTGACACATTAGTTTGATACCCCGATAATTGGCGCAACTCTAGATGTCGCCTGTCTTCTTATATATCGGAATCAATGTGTTCTTCCTCCATTCCTCAGGCATCTTCTTCCCCAAAAGGATTTGGTTAAATAGTTTAATCAGCCAACTTACGCCCTTCTGTCCAAGGCATTTTCATACTTCTATGGGTATGCCATCTGGGCCAACTGCTTTACCCCTTCCCATAAATTTAAAGGCTTCCTTGGCTTCCTCGAGGCTAATTTGCCTACAGTCACAGTGGTTCTGATGCTCCTCAGATGTTTGAAGATCACATAAGGATATCTCTGTCCCTCCTTGTTCGTTGAACAGCTTGTGGAAGTACTTTTTCCCCCCCAGCCTTAATTAGTTTCCTATCCACGAGTACCTATCCATCTTCCCCTTCTATGCATTGTGCTCTATCCAAGTCCCTAGTCTTCCTTTCTCTAGCTTTGGCGATTCTATATAAGTCCCTCGCACCCTCCTTGGCCTCCAACCTTTTGTAGAAATCCTAATAAGCTCTTGATTGTGCTTCTCTAACTGCTTTCTTTGCTTCTCTCCTGGCTTGCAGAAATCGATGTCGCTTATCACCATCTCTCCTATGATCCCACTCTTTGAAACAAACTCGTTTCGCCTTAATCTTTTCTTGGACCTCCTTGCACCACCACCCGGACTCTCTGTTGCTTGGTACCCTTCCCTTTGACATGCCGAGAACTTCCTGTTTCAGTCCTCTAATCTTTTGGTCCAGTTGGTTCCACATCTGGTATGTATCGCCCTCGAAGTCCCACTTGAACTCGGCCTCCACTCTTTCCTTGTATACCTGATACTTCTCCCCCTTCAAATCCCTCCAATAGGTATGCGCCTGCGCAGGTTTACAGATTCTTTTGGCGCTCTTCTTGGCCCTTATATCATCCCACAACACCCTATGTTGTGTAGACATGTCTTCTTTTGGGGTAATTGCAATCCCCGCACTCTCGTTGCACCCTTTTCCTTAATAGTATGTAGTCAATCTGTGTTCTTGTTCGGCCGTTTGGGTACATGGTGATGTGTTCCTCACGCTTTCTGAAGAAAGTGTTGGCCACCGTTAGTGTCCCGATATTTATTGTCCCTAGTCTCAAGTTCCCTATCCCCTTTTGCCTCGCCCTCCCCCTTCCCAACCCCTTTGACGATTGCCTCAATCTCTGAGTTCCATAACTGGTAACGTTCATCAACTAGCTGCGACTATCACGGGTAAGTGATCACACGACAGAAGCTTATTATAGCATATACGCACAAAAGTATCACCACAGTCAATAAGATCAAACTATTCAAAATAATGAAAGGAGAAAGAACCAAGTGAAAATTACCCAACAATGGTAAATTAAAACACTACTCTGATGTAATCAGGGATAGATCAAACTTGGGGCTGGTTCGTGGTTGATACTCTGACCCGGCTAATACTTACCTGGGCCCGTTCTTGGTTGTCTATTACGGGCTGCTGGCTTTGGAGTGGTGGCGGTGGTGATGGGGGTGATGAGGGGCTGGTGGTGGTGGTAGGTCGGGTGAGGTGTGGTGTGGTGGTGGTGATGGGGTGAGATGGGGTGCGGTGGGCTGGGTTGGGGCGGGGTGTGGGTAGCAGTGGTGGTGGTGCCGGTGTGTGGGAGGTTGATGGTGGTGAGTGGGGTGGCAGATGGTGCTATGATGGGGTGTGATGGGGAGGGGATGGGGGTGGGGTTGGGGTTGGGGCTGGGGCGGGTGTGCGGACTAGTGGTGGTGTCGGTGTGTGGGTGGGTGGGGTGCTGTGGTGGGAGCCGGTGGTAGAGTAGTGGAGGCCGGTGGTGATCGCTCGGGGTTGGTGGGCCGGGGTTGGAGGCGGGAGAGTGGAGGAGAGAGCGACGGGACCTCGACGTGGCGTGACATGAAAGCAGGGGAAAGCAGGTGACCAGGTGGACGTTGCCCTGTTGCAGAAGAGAAAGAAGAGAGAAAGAGAGAAGAGAGAGAGTGGAAGGCAACCGAGAGAGAAAGAGTAAAGACTAAAAATATCATCAACCTAATCCCCAAATAACACTTTAGGCCTTATTTAGATTAATAGCTAATTGACCTAATTAGATACTAATCAAACTCCCCTAAATCCTGTGTCGCACGTGCCTCTCATGTGCCAGGCATGGGATCATGTGCTGAAGTCCTAAGGTCATGAGCGGAAGTAAGCGGATTACGTGTCGTAATAATCGGGTCCTTGGTTGTGTTCGCATCAACCACTATACATACTAACAAATGTTTAATCCCGAAACCAATTGGCAATGGGTGGAGCATTTCCTTATATATATAAATGTGCGTTCCCTCGTATCCCTACAATGTGTGATTCTTTGCTTAATTTTAACAAACTTTTTGGATATTTAGAACATTTTTATTTATTTAAATATTTTAAAGGGTTATTTATGCCAATGGTCCATGTACTTGACCCATTGGATGAATTTAGTCATTGTACTCTTAATTGTGTCAATTTAGGCCCTGAATAATTTAAAATGGGTCAATTTGGTCAAATTTAAGTTAAGTTAATAACATAATTTTGAACGGAAAAATTATGTTATAAGCAAATAACGTATTATAAATTTATTCGTTTACTCAATTTAATCTAATTCGTAGGTGAATTATTAAAAGTTTTATTAAAAACCTAACATGAATTTATCTCTAATGACCAAATTGATACATTTTGAATTGTACAAGGACTAAGTTAACACAATTAAAAGTACAAGGACTAAGTTGATACAATTAAAAGTATAAGGACTAAATTGACACAATGAAAAAAATATAGGGACCTTTCGAATAAATCACCTTATTTTAAATGTAAATTTTAACTTTTTAAAATTATTTTCTCTTTTGTTTTTGCAATGCCATAGTTGTTAAATTAATTGATGCTAACGGGATTACATTGATGTGTGGCAATGAAACATTTCTAAAAAGTTCAGGTATGGTATTGAAAAATTAGATAATTTAGGTAATTTTTTGAAATTACATTTTAAATCTAGGTGGTCCTAGCTATAAAAAAAAAAAAAAAATGCCCCCTAAAACTAAATATTGGAGACTAATTCACAACACATCTCAATTAAGGAATTAACCAATTGTCTTAAAATTATAAATTATTAAGTGAAGGTCAATGAACAATTTTATTGTTTCTTTTTTGGTTCATACTCAAAACATGACATTTAAAAACACTTTTGTACCATGATAAAAATCCGAATATTCAAAAATTATTGATGGAACAATTGTAGTGAATATGACATATGCAACCAGATTAGTTTAGATAAAATGGAAAAGTGCATATGGGATTCCTAGTAATTGGAAACATCCTCTTATAGGATAGCTATTGAACCTACCATATTTTATGATTCTGAATGTAAGGCATTGAGGTTTTTCTTAAGGTTATATTTTTTTGAAGGCGTTTATTAAGGTTACATTTATGATTTATCCATATACATCTATATATATCTCATATATTGTGTCATATATATCTCATGCATTTTACCTTAGTTCTAGATCATCTAATTCTCTATCCAGATTATGGTTACTCATGTACTTTTATCTTCTTTGCTCATAACTCAATTTGATGATATACCTGTCAATGTTATCCTTCTGGGTGAAATCCTCTCCTCGTCTAAAACCCACATGCAAACACACCCCTAGGCCTCACCCTGTTGTGACAGCTGCCACTGCGATCACATCCCATTTGACTGTGCCACCGCACTCTACCCATATTGGTGCTACCAACATGTTTTCAGCCTTATTTTTTGTGGCGGCAGTGACCAACCTCTTGTGCTAGTTCCCTATCGTCCACAAATTGGTCTACATTAGTTTGGTAACCTGGTGTCCTCGAGCTATCGTAAATCCCCCAGTTCGTCTCTACCATATACATTCCCCCATGTGAAGTTTTCTGCACCAAAGATTGCCACCAACTTAGTGGCGGCACTACCTTCATCTCCCAACCATTCAACTCTTCTAGTCGTGGCTCCTACCACGATGCAGTCGAGATTGGCGAGGTGTATATGGCTTGGTCAGACTTCCTATCTCCCTACTCCTGCACAACCTCTCCTTCCATAATCTATTGTCTCTAATTTAATTGCAATCAAATTAGAAACCACCATTGGCTAATCTACTTGGCTTAAGCAATTTAATACGTTCTTCGTGATGTCGATGGTATTTGAGGCAAACAAGGAGATAGGCTGATGCTGCTGGTATTTCAGGAGAACAAAGAAACTGGCATTGTGATTTGCTAACTTTGCTAGATTTGCATTCATTTTAAGATACAATTATTTTTTATTGGGAATGTATATTGCCAAGGCAAAAATACCAACGTCAGGACAATAAGTAAAGCAATTCCTAACTTAAAAATAATAAATTGCCCTAGCACTAGTTTTCTTTTTTTAGCTAGGAAAGCACCTCAACTAATATAAGGTATTTGATTAGGGTTTTGCATTCAGTTTTATCCCTCGATTTTCAATCATTTTTATGCTCTTTCTTGTTCTCTAGCTAAGCAAATTAAAATAAAGAATTTTCCCTTGTTTTTTATTAGCTTTTGTAATAAAAATTTAAGGAAGGTCGTTGAATCCTCACGTTTCTGATCAATTATTTTTTTGGCGCTACATCAGTTGGTATTAGAGCTCAGACTATTTCCATGATGGCTCATAGGAAACAGAGATACACCGCCATCAGAGACGGGTATGAGAGAGACCTTAAACGTCCAATTGATAGGAGGTTCGATGAGATGGATGAGAGATTCTTGCGCATTGAGATGAGTTTAGAGCAACTGGGTGTGGCACCCAATTAAACGTAGGGTCGGACATAGCCCCAGGTGACCAAAGCACCCACTTGAGGCCCCCGAAGTTTGGGCGCCCCTTAATTTTAGATGTTATGACTTTTGAAGTAACAATTGTTATATTAATAAGTTCTAAAAGAAACGTTATATTATATGAAGGGCCTCATTTGAAAATTTTGTTTAGAGCCTCGAGAATGTCAGGACTAGCCCTGATTAAACGACTCAGCCTCAACAATCACCAGATATGGTAGGTGAGGATGACTTTGAAAGAAGCTTCAACAAACCATTTGAGAGGGTTGGCAACCAAGGACGAAATATCAGGAGGGAGAGGCCGAATTCCAGTGTTTTCGACTACTCGATGTTAGCAAGATATTTCAAAAATATTTCCTCAAGCGAGCGTACCGGAAAACGAATTTAAAATTCTTAATTTAAATGTAATGCCCAAATCGAATTAAACCATCTAGTTACATCTATATCTTACTCTAATATGCAGGTGATATGAAAAACAAAAAAAAAAAAAAAAATTGAAAGAAAACAAGTATAAACAAGATATTTAGAATAAACTAAAGAAGGAAAAAAATAATCAAATATTTAATTGACCATACTTGAAGCGTGAATCCCAATTCCAACTTAAAGCTCTGAAGTTAGAAGAGGACGTCTTGAATTCTTAAGGTGCTCTTCACACTAATCTATTCTAACATCAAGAGTGTGAGATTCGAAAAATATTTATTTTCGAAAAAATTTTGGAACAAAATTTTTTTCAACTTTCCAAAAATTAAATTTTCAGAAAAAGTATACAAAATTTAGAAAACACCTAACAACAACAAATTTTAGGATTTTCATCGTGTAAGAAAACCAATCACCAAAACCCTAAAAAAAATTACTATTCATGACAAAACTCATATTAAAAAAAAAAAAAAATTTGCCCCAGGCTGAAAATGCATATATATAAGAAAATTCCAGCTGGGGACTTCACACATGACGTCAGCCAAACAAATTGCCCTGATCATGTTTCTGCATTTTCTCTTTTTCTTTTTTTTTTTATTTTTAAATTTTTTTTTTTTTTGATAAGTTAGTGTATATATATCAAAAAAACGCACCGATGTACGTCCATACATGAGTACGAGAGGCAAACCCCAAGCTGGCCGAAGCCTACAAAAGCAATCAAAAAGAAAGCAACACACGCAAAAGCAACCAAGGGGAAATACAAAGGAACATCAAAGAAACTCCTAAGTACAAACCTCTCAAAAAGAAGACAAGGAAAAACAATGAGTACAATATTACATCAAAGTAAATCCGAAGCAAGCGAGACGATAAAAATCACGATTTCTTCTTGCCCTTAGATTTCTTGTTCCTAACTTGAGGCTGGTTCTTTGAAGTCGCTCTGGTCATCCGACATTCAATCTGAGGCTGAACCGCTGAATTCTCTTCAGGCTCAATAGTAGTAGCAATGTCCATTATATCAGAAGACGTGTCCCGGACGCTAGAACCCACAGCGCAGTTACTTGGAATACTTGCTCGACTCAAGTCCTCCTTACTGGTAGACGAATAAGAAGTAACACGGAATTCCGAGAAGGCCAAACGGTCCTCAGCCTAGTCCAAACAACTAGGCTAGGGAGAAGAAACCGGTGCCCTAAAGGGCCCGGTAGAGGAACCTGAAGGCCCACGGCCTTCGGGAAGCCCAGCGCTAGAGGTGCACTGGTCCCACCCCCGGTTCTGGACCTTGAGGCCCAGAACGCATAGGATCCCCCCAACAGCGTGGGGGGGGGGGGGGGGGGGGGAGGCGTGACAGGCCCAGTCCGGGCACTCGAATTCAGCCTAGTAGGTGACGGAAGTTTGGGCCAAGTAGAGGAAGTTAGGCCCGCAACCCGTGGCCCATCCCGATCATCCATCTCAGCCCGCTGCCCATTACCGACAAGCCCATCTCGGGGCCCATTGACCTCAGCCTACCCAACAGCAACCACAGGCCCAATTGGTGGCCCATTTGAAACCCCACCCTCACCTTCTTGCATTTGAAGCCCCAGCCCAACACGAGCCCTCAACGGGGCATCCTGTGCCGACCCCAGGGTGGGCTCCACGCATCCTCCCATGGCGGTGTCCTCTTGGCCTGTGGGTGCTTCAGCTGCCGCCTTCTTGAGGTGGCCGTTCTTCTTTTTCCGGCGATTTATTCGCGGCCCTCCCAGCCGGCTTGTTAGTGGGGGCCGGTTCTTTAGGGTGTTGGCATGAATGACCGAAAACATGGCATGTTGTACAATGTTTAGGGAGACACTCATACGTAACCTCAATAGGGAACAACTCATTCGCTCCATAGTCAAGAAGCAACTGCTTGATCGGTGTCAGCTTAGCATCAAGTTGTACACAAACCCTAGCATAACTCATCGCTGTTGCCTCATAAGTAGGCTTGTCCATGTATAGGGGAGCACCAACACCACTAGCAACAGCGCTAAGTGTGTCAGGTGTCCTCATAGACGCGTGCAAGCTATGAAGTCTAACCCAAATAGGCAAACTGGGAAAGTCATAGGGGGGAAGTTTCCCGCTCCAACGTTCAAGGTAAAGAGTGTAACCTTTGAGATGCCAAGGGCCACCCCGAAGGACCTTCTCCGATGCCTCAATAGTGTTGAAACGGAAATAAAACAAGTTATCATGGGAGAGAACACATTCAAGGCCTTTTAAACCCCATAGTAATTTTGCTATAGCTACACCACAGGAATATGAAACCCGACCTCCGACAGTATAGCCCACAAGGGTGCTGTCCCATCTCTCTACCGTGGGCTCCGTATTACGACCAACAGTAGATGTAACAACTTTACTATCAACAAGCGTAGGGGGAGCAAAATGCAACAAGAGGTCATTGTTAATGGTTGAAGTAGAAGCACTATTTCCCCCACCACGTTGAGGCTCATAATATATATATTCTGGAACTTGTGACTCAGCCATTAAGTTTACAAAGCTCCAAAAAAGAAAAAAATGCAAAAAATCTGAATTATTGAGTGTCCTCACTGGAAACCGCCACCCGAACCACCCAAAGACCACCGGCTGACCCAAACCACCCATGAGAATTCAAATAAATCAAATCTAAATAGCAAGGAAAAGCAAGTGCAAGATTTTAGGAAAGTATCCCAACAACCGCACTTGCCAAATCTTGTAAAATTTTTGAGGGAAATTAGGGTTTGGGCACACTAGCACCGTGCGTCTCCACCACCCTCTACCGGCCAACAAAACCGGCCAAGGAGACCCCATCCAACCGGGAAACACCACAGGAGGAGGATGAGCAACTTACGAGCACGAAGTTTGAGATTTGGCGAGAGAGAGAGAGAGACGCGGGCACAAAAATCGCCAGGAGAGAGAAAGTGCACAGTGTGCCGCCGCCACGCCACCAGGCACGACCGGATCACCACCAAAAGAACAGCAAGGGAGAGGCGAACCACCAAGGACAAGTCACGAGTGATGGGCTTACTGGAGAAAGCCACGAACGACCTATGTTTCTTCACCGCTACCCGAAAACCCTAGCACCCTCTCTCACGCTTTTCACCCTCTTACGGTTGTCGGAGAGACTGGCGAGCACCACCACCAGGATGTGGAGGAGCTAGTGAACACACCACCACCAAGCCCGACCCCGTACGTGCACCCACGTGCCTGCCCTAACCCACGGCGAAAAATCGCCCAGAAATCGCGCCCCCCCCCCCCCCCCCCCCCCCCCCCCCCCCCCCCCCCCCCCCCGATGGCCCCTGTCCCTTTTTCGGATTTTTTTTTTAGAACACAGTATTTATCATATTTGAAATTCATCTTATGAATATGTGTTCAGCATAAAAATTTATTTATCTCATAAATAAATAATTCATATCATGAATTTATTTTTTAATATTTTCAAATGATGCTTAAGTTAAGGCTTGTAAAGGAATTTCGGAGATAATCTAATTCTAGCCTCAAATGGGTCAAATCTGATTATCATCTTATGATAAAAATTAATTACTATTCAGTACAACTTAATTGGACTAAATTTGTCTTATTGCTCTCTGAAATTAAATATATATTCATTTAAGAATTTTTCAAATACCCTTTATTGTGACAATCAACCCCTCTATTAAATATCCGCGAACAAAAGTAACTTTAACTACTATCGTTTATTTTCTCGCATCTTTTGCCATAGTTCCCGGCTTGCTCTTCTCGAATAATTCAATAATACAAAAAGCAAATTTTTGTTTTTTGGTAAGTCAGTGAAATATATAGATGAAAAGAAAAATAGTACAAGCTACAGGGGCATACCCTAGGATACGGCCGGAGCCTACAAATATGAAACAACGTCAAAAGAGGTCCAGACAAAGTCCATACAAAAAGCAACAAAAGTACAACTAAGGCAACAAAGAAGAAACTAAGTCTCAAAACCCCAGTGCCGAAACAAGGAGGTGTGACGACGAGCTCCTTTGAACGAAGAAGTAGCAACCAAGCGGCTCCTGACCAAACCCATAATCTCCTCTCGTACTGCTGCAACTAATTTGGACTGGGAACGCTGAACCCGAAGGTTGCGCTCGTACTAGATAGTATACACAGTCGTAGAGAGGCAGAGTCGAGCAATGATACTACCAATCTCTCACCCTCTGAGATGCTGAGCAGCCCAAGTGACAAGATCGTCCCAAGGAAGGGTAGGCCAAGCGATAGATGTACTCGGAGTAATGGAGCTCCAGACCGAGGCGGAAAAAGAATAGGCTAAGAAAAGGTGCTCATGAGTCTCGTTAGTAGAACCGCAGAGAACACAAACACTCTGAACCTCTAGTGCTCCGAAACGCCGAAGTCGGTCTCGGGTCCAAAGTCGCTGCCGAGACACGAGCCAGAGAATGAAGGAGTGCCTCGGTATATGCATCTGAAACCACAGAAGGTGATGAATGGTATCCTCCTCTCTCCTACTCCGTAACATCTCCTAAGCGGACTTGGTGGTGAAGTTCCCCGAGGGGTCACCCAACCACCGGATGGAGTCCTGTACACAAGCCCGGGGGCTAAAATCAATCGTGTTCCAGATGGGTCGGAGCTCCAAATAACCCTGTGGAAATCTCCACTGACCACCCTGTGGAAATTGTTTTACTAATTCCTAATATCAAACATAATGAATACTTTGGTCAATGATTATAGAATCTGTTCGTATGCTTACTAATGTTGTTACCTAATGCATGTAAGATTTAAATCAACGCGATGTGACTAATCCTTTTGGCACAACAAAGCAATGAGCAATCCATACACAAGTTCAGATTATCTTCTGGATTTAGAGTTATCGTCTTACAGAATTAATTATTTCTGATCGCAGTAAAGAAACAATTTATTCTAGTGGTCCTACTCAGTGTTCGAATCATACAGACAACTCCAAAATAATAGTTTTGGATCCTTGTCCACATGACCAAGACCAGCCATTTAAAGTATCATATTATCGTCTTATCAGATAAGTTGTCCAAACTCATCACCGAATACGAACATATACTTTGACAACATATCACTATTTGATTTAAATCTATCCATGGCTCAATCTTATTGACCACTTAAACCAAACTTGACATGTCATCTTGGACCATGTCCATCTCATGGAATGTTTTAGAAAAAACAATCACATGCATATTTGACTAGTAAAACATAATCAAACAATAAATAAAGAAATAATTTATTTATTTAGTGTTTAAAAACTGACTAATTGGATTTTTCCAGGACACTAATTCCAATACTCGGAAGATTGGCAATGGAAATTTAGTCTTCTGATTAAGATTTTAGAATTCCTTGGTGGAAGACAACCCAAGGAGTTCTATGATTGGTTCGCTATAGAAGATATGGTCCAATTTAAGGAAGTTCCGGTGCACAAATAGAGGTCGTTGGTGGCTACCTAATTGAGGAGTAGAGTGGCTGCCTAGTGGCAACAGCTGAAGCGTACTTGGCTTAGGTAGGGGAAAGCTAAGACTGAGACTTGGAAGGAGATGAAGAAGCACATGCATAGCGACTTCCTTGCCCATAATCACGCTAGCATTATGTGCCACCCTCTCTAGAATTTACGTTAGGAGCATTGGTCTCTGGAAGACTACACAGCAAAATTCTATGGCTTATATGCAAGAAACAACTTGGCGGAATCTAAGGAGCGGTTGGTAGATTGCAGGAATTGATCCAAGAACTGTTGAAAATTTTTGACATCTTTTCTGTATTTGAAGCAAGTCAGAGGGCTCTACATGTTGAGAAACAAGAGAAAAGATGTCAAACTTGTGTTACTTGGAACTCCCATGCTGGTGGACGTGATCAGGTACATCCTCCAACCAACTCGGGTGTACAAGGGAAATTAGAAAGTATAGGTTTTACAAACCCCAAAGACCGAGTAACTAGGATAATGCGGGTTCTTCGAAGACTTGCTGCTTCAAATGTGGCAATTCATGCTGCCTCGTGCCAAAAGGGCGACAGACCTGATAAGGGGTTGTTCATCAATGGTCTTCATACAGAACGTGGAGAGTTAGTAAAGGAGGAGGCTCAAGCTAAGTTGGTGCCAAGTGGAAAGAAGAGGTTGCTTGTGAATAAAAGGATGGCTGGCTAAAAAATAATATCTTCTAAATGACCTACACCGTAGGCGGGAAGGTGTGCCACCTAGTTATCAATTTGAAAAGCTCTGAAAATGTTGTTACTGAGGAAGTAGTTTGGAAGTTGGGGTTGAAGATGGACGATCTTCCAAACCCATGCAATTTATCTTGGCTTAAGAAAGAAAATTAAGTAACAGTGTCTAATTGTTGTCTGGTTAACTTTTTGATTGGGACGAAATACTAGGATGGCGTATGGTGTCATCTGGTTACCATGGAAGCATTCCACTTGTTGCTTGGACAACCATGGCAATTCTTCAGAGGTGCCATCCATGACAGAAGACGGAACACCTACAGCTTCATGTTTGATGTCATAAAGATAGTCTTGTTTCCCAAGAGGGACGAAGTGCAATGTTTGGTGCTAGCTGAAAACCTAAATCTTCAAACCAGGGCCATGTTCACCAAAGAAGTTAGCGAAAAAAAGGTAGTGTTTGTGTTCACTGGCAAGGAGTGCCAAGTGGAATAGGGGAAGTACCAGAAGAAGTAGAACACTTGTTAAAGGAGTTTATTGATGTCTTCATGAAAGAGTTGGTGAATACTTTACTGCCATTACAGGACATTTAGCATTGGATAGACCTAGTGTCAGGAGTTTCCTTACCTAACAGGCTGCATTAGTGAATGAGTCCCGTGGAGCATGACAAGCTTAGGTGCCAAGTTGAGGAGTTACGTAACAAGGGTTTTATTCGGAAGAGTTTTAAGTGCTTTTCTAGCTCTCTTGACACCAAGGAAAGATTAGTACTTAACGAATGTGTATTTACGATGGAGCCATCAACGAGATCACAATAGGTTATCAATTTCCTATTTTGAGATTAAATGATTTAATAGATCAGCTGCAGAATTCGAAGGTGTTTTGCAAGGTTGACTTGAAGGGCCAGTACCACCAGATTCATATCTCGCAAAGTGACGAATGGAAAATTGCCTTCAAAACTCAAGAAGGATTACACGATTGGCTTGTGATTCTATTTGGCTTTCTAACGTGCCTAGAACATTTATGAGGTTCATGAAGCAGGTACTATGTCCCCTTGTCGAACACTTCGTGGTTGTCTACTTTGATGAAATCCTAATCTACAGTGCAAATTGGGAGGAGCATTTGTACCACCTTAGGGAGGTTTTTTACAACCCTAAGAGAACAACACTTTTTTGCCGCTTTGAAGAAACATGGCTCTATGAAAAATAGGGTGACGTTCCTTTGGTTTGTAGTATCTAAGGATGGGATCATGGGAGACGAAGGCAAGATAAAAGCAATTCAGCATTGGCCCCAACAAAAGCCGGTAACTGAGGCAAGAAGCTTCCATGTCTTGCATCCTTTTACTAGAGGTTTGTACTGAGTTTTAGCTCTATCATTGCGCTAATTAAGAACTACATGAGGGGAACTAGCTTCTGTTGGGCTTTGAAGGCATTTGACACCTTCAAAGGGGTGAAGTGGAGATTGACCACAGCTCTGGTATTAGATTTATCAAATTTCCCGAAAATGTTCACGTTACACATTGATGCCTCAAAGATTGCCATCGTCGCGGTGCTTAGTCAAGGAGGGCTCCTAATTGCAGATTTTAGTGAAAAGCTTGGCTGAAGTAAGATGAATTATTCAACTTATGATATAGAGTTCTATGTCGTGGTGAGAGCTAGGTGGAATTAGAAATCGTATCTCGCCAATAAGCAGTTCGTCTTATATTCATATAATGTTGCATTGAAGTACATCAATAGCCAAGATAAGCTTTCTGACCGACATGCAAAGTGGGCGAGTTACATTCATATCTTTCACTTTGTAATCAAGCATAAGTCTAGAACATTGAATAAGGTTGCTGATACCTTGAGCAAGAGTATGATGATCTTGATGGACAGTGGAGCTTCGGTTCAGATTTGAAAGTTTGGTGGAATAATACCAGGATGATCCCGCCTTTGAAGACATTTTGAGGGAAGCACAAACAAGAATAGTACCAGGGTATTCCATCCATGAAGGATTTCTCTTCATGGTGGATGCTTCAAGATCACTCAGGAGAAGCATAACAAGGGGAGTATGGGGCAGGATAAGACATTTAAGCTCATAAGTTGCACGTATTATTGGCCAACAATGAGGAGAGAGATTGAAAGATTTTTTAAGAGGTGTCGAATTTGCTAGATTTCTAAGGGGGCAATGACTAACACTGGTCTATATCTACTGCTTCCGATCCGTAGTCAAGCGGGGCAAGACATTAGTATCTATTTCATGCTAGGATGGTCAAAGACAGAGGGGAGTTGATTCCATCTTCATTTTTGTGGATCGATGCTCAAAGATGGCACATTTCCTTGGGTGCATGAAGAGCATCGATGTAGTTTATGTGGCATAATTGTATTTTCAGGAGGTCCATGGGCTTTACGAGTTACTCGTCAACATTGTGTTGGATAAGGATGTACGCTTTGTCAATCATTTTTGGAAGGCTTCTGGACGATGGCGAATACCTCCCTCCCCTTCAGCACTATTCATCACCCTCAAACAGACGGTCAGACTGAAGTGACGAATAGCTCCTTGGGTAACCTTCTCTGCTGTCTTGTTGCCGAGGACATTAAAGAATAGTATCAGAAGTTGCAAAAATCCGAGTTCGCTTATAGTAGCTCAGTAATCAGAGTATAGGGTTTCTACCATTTCAGATCGTCTACAGCTTTGTTCCTCGTTCACCAATAGACCTTACTCTAATTCCTAACCTTAATTGCCCACATGGAAAGGCTGAAGACTTCATTTCTAACCTTCGAGAGATACAAGAGCAAGCATGAGCAAAGATTGCATGAGGCAAGTGCCAAATACTAGATGGCAAATGACAAGCGGTGCTGAGCAGTGGAACTTTAGGTTGGCAATCAAGTATGGGAAATTTTGACAAGAGAGCAAATTTTAGCGTGGGAGTACAAGTTAACAGTATAGAAGATTCGGAAATTGTGTATTATAGAAAGATCAACAACAGTGCACACCACCTACAGCTACCAAGTGGAATGAGGACTTCAAACGCTTTCAATGTTGAACATGCCATTCCCTAATTTGGCAAGAATGGCTAGGATGACTCACAGGTCAGTTCGATGGTGAATTCTCTCCTGGCCGTGGAGGATTATATAGCCAATATTTGAGGCAAACAAGGAGATCAACTGATGTCGCCAGTATTTCAGGCGAACAAAGAGACCAGCATTGAAGATGTGCAGATTTTGCTAGATTTGCTTTTATTTTTAGGTAGAATTGTGTTTAGATAAAAAAAAATTTTATTTTCTTGTTTATCTTGATTTATTTAGCATTCAGTTTTATTCCTAGTTTTCAATATCGTTTTTATGTTCTTTCATATTCTCTAGCTGAGAGAATTTAAATTAAGAATTTTCTCTTGTTTCCTATTGGCTTTGCAATAGAAATAAAAGGAAGGTTGTTCAATCCTTCTGTTTTTGATCAATTATCTTTTTAGTGCCACATCACTTTTTTTCACACCAAGTCCAAGACTATGTTGAATGATCCTACCCACCCCGAGAATATATTCTTGCATTGTTGTTACCCTAGTCCGATCTATCCTCAATGATGTCATTCACTATCCAACATCAAAGTCATGTGGGATGCTCTAGCCAAGTGGTTTCATGACTGTTTTAGGGCCGAGGAATTTGACCTTCGTGCCCTTCTTCTCAATGATGGCCGATCTATAGATGCATATCTTTTTAAACTCAAATCAATTGCAGATGACCCTCTAAGCTATTAACTCTCTTATTTCCACCTGTGAATTAATTCACTGCACTGTTTGGCTGACCCTTTAAATACAATGTTGTTCCTACACTAATGAGAAATTTTCTCCGCCCAATTAATTTTGAAGAACTCAAAACTACTATCCTAAATGCAGATGCCTACCTCACTTGCCTTAAAAATTGATTTACCTATGATCCCATTCATGTCAAGGTCGCATCTTGTGGGACCACTTTAACAACGAATGGGGGTTGAACATGGTCGATGCAATAAAGGAACACAGATGCAATAACAATCGTTGTAGAGGTGGAGGTGATAGAACAAGTAATTGAGGGAAACATCTGTAATGTCCAGCAGGTTCATGATGTATTATGGATTTAATACGCAATGCTTCAATGTCGTGCAATAAGAAGTTAAGTCATTGTGGACTACTCGTTATATTTTCTATAAACTCTAATCAAACATGATATTTTATACCAAAGAGGGCACCAACACGCCGTCACTGGATCCCATTAGAACTCTAAAATTAAGCGTGCTTGGGCGAGAGTAGTACCAAGATGGGTGACCTCCAGGGAAGTCTTCACCCTCAGGTTGGGGGCACTGAAAAACGGCCTCTCTTCAGATTAACACCTTGAAGGAGGAAGGCTGCGTACATCCGCCCCCCCCAGACCCTGCTTAGGCAGGAGCTCTTGAGGCACTGGGTATGTTCCTATGTTCCTAAACATGATATTTTATATTTTATTTTTTATATTAATAAGGAATACAATAAGATTCTCCGAAGATGAAAACCAACACTGAAATAGGGAGTAATAAGTTTCAAAATCAATACCTTATATACTCTTTTATGGAGGAACGTAGTCTTATCCTTTTTGATCTCTTTCCTGTAGTGACATGACTAGTTGAGCCCAACCCTACTGATTTCAAATTTCATCTTCTATTGCGTGTTCCCACATCTATAGTAGACTTTTGTGCATGTTGACACTGTCAGGATATTAATATTATAAAATATGATGCAATACACACCCCGGCAGAACAAAACCCAAACGCCGACGAGGATCACCCCTTGGCAGAATACGCTACAGCCCTGACATTGGCAAGCAAGGTCAACATACTTGGCAGACGAAGAGAGGAAACTCTATGTGACAAGAGTAGTCAAAAAGATCCCACAGTGAATTCAAGGGCGAATTCTCTCCAACCCGGAGAGAATGATGCAGCCGCCAACCCACTATTGGTGGGCCAACATAGATAGGACGGCATCACCATGGCAGGTAGCTTGGCGGGCCAAGCTGTACGGGAGGATGCAGTTGTGTGTTCAGGGTCGGCGGGTTTCACGGCGAGAGGCAATGGTTAGGAGTTGGCAGATGGCGAAAAGAATAGACATGGGCAACCATGGGGGCTCATTCTTGGTGGCACCCTAGGTTGGCGGCATCACAGATGAAAGGTGTCTTGGCAGAACGAAGGGTTCAACGCGGGAGCTGGTCTGCAGGTATTGACAGCGAGGGTATGGGATTACATCTATGATTTGAAGACCAGATTTTATTCACTTTCGTTTTGATTTAATTTCTTTCTTTGTTTGTCGTAAATTTGAATTTTTTCTTGTTAACACCTCCCTTATGTAAAGGTGTCAGATCTAGGGTTTTGTGGATAGTCAAATTTTGAGAATTTTCATTCATACTTTTACCTCGTTTCTTTGGTTGTGAGAAATCGAGTTATCTTTTACCTCTTTCATTTTATTATCATTAAATAAAATTAAAGGAAGGGCCGTTGAACCTTCTGTACCCCTGTTCTTCCCATACACACGCTGCATTAGTTGGTATCAGAGCTTTAAACATTTTCTGA
Organism: Simmondsia chinensis; assembly: GCA_018398585.1. Classification (NCBI taxonomy): domain Eukaryota; kingdom Viridiplantae; phylum Streptophyta; class Magnoliopsida; order Caryophyllales; family Simmondsiaceae; genus Simmondsia; species Simmondsia chinensis. Next base: position 9,856,156 of record JAGTTD010000010.1, on the reverse strand, counting down.
GATGGCTCGTGAATGTCAAATAAATGCTGCCGTCGAAGAATTTATTGACCATGATTGTCAACAGCAGACCAAGGGGAGGACAAAGGAATTGGAGGAGAAATTCCGGCCAATCGAGCGTTGCATGATTCAATTTGGGGTAAATCCCGATCTTACACCACGAGCCCGGACCCAACGCCCGTTAACACTCGGCGCAACAGGAGAGGAGGTGGATGAAGGCATCAAAAATTAGTTCCTGGATGATGAACTACCGGATCTTAGGCTTAGGCGACAACGCATCAATACCGGTTATGTTGATGAGCGGGATGATCGGAGGTGGGAGTCTAGTCTACGGGTTGAAATACCAGAGTTTGATGGCAGGAGAAACCCGAACGAGGTTTGCAACTAGTTGGCGGCATTATCCTTGAGTTTAAGGGGGTTCCAGAGAAGAAACAAGTGCCGCTAGTCGCTACATGGTTTTTGGGAAGAACTGCCGCCTGGTGGCAACAGTTGAAGCATTTGCGGTTTCGACAAGGAAAGGTGAGAATCGAAACATGGTAGAAGATGAAGAAGTGCCTGAGAGGTGCCATCGTGCCTCACAAGCACTCCAAGATCATGTATCAACGCCTCTAAAGCTTACGCCAAGGATCTCGTACCATCGAGGGTTACACGGCTGACTTCTACTCCTTGATTGCTAGAAATGACTTGACAGAAATCACAAGAATAGTTGGCGGACAGGTACATTGGTGGGTTAAGAGAGTCAATACAAGAGATGTTAAACATGTTCGACATCTTTACCATATCGGAAGCATGTCAGAGGGAAATGGCCGTGGAGAAGCAATAGAGGCATCTCCACATTGGCGGCACTTGGAACGTCCAAGAGAGTAGGCATGACCAAGTACGACTATTAACAAACTCGGACACACTGGGGGAAGCTAGTTACTATAACACTTGGAAAGACTTGGCAAGTTGCTCCTGAACCCTTTACTTTAAGTGTGGAGAGATAGGACACCATGCTGCTGAGTGTTGTAAGGGTGACAGACTGGGCAAGGGTCTTTACATCGAGGGATTCCATGCAGAAGTTGGCGAGACCGTGGAGGAAGTGGCTGGTGACGAGTTAGCGCCACAGGACGAGGAAGCCATTGTAGGGGACGAGGGCCAATTACTTGTGATGAGGTGAACTTGCTTCGCGCCAAGAGCAGAATAGGGAGATGACATCATATTTCAGACAACGTGCAATGTTGGCGAAAGAGTGTGCCTCTAGGTGATCAACTCGGGGAGCTGCGAGAACAATATCACCTAGGAGGTTGTGCAAAAAATTGGGTTGAAGACGGAAGACCATCTGAATCCGTATAAGTTGTCTTGGCTCAAGAAAAGAAACCAAGTAACCGTCTTAAAACAATGTTTGGTTCACTTTTCAATTGGGACAAAATACAAGGACGAGGTGTGGTGTGACGTGGTAACCATGGACACCTGTCTTCTATTATTGGGACGACCATGGCAATTTGATAGGGGCGCAACCCATGATGGATGACGGAACACCTACAGTTTTGTATTTGGGAACACACGGATAGTCTTGCTACCCAGGAGGGACAAAGCGTCACAACCAGAGGAGGAGAAAGACTTAAAGATGCTGGCTACAACATTATTGGCCAATGACATTGGCGGGAGCACATAAGCAACGGTGCCGGGGAAGGTCATACGCCAAGCAGAGGAGTGTAAAGAGGCGTCGAGAGTTGTGTTGACTGTAGAGACAACCTCGCGGTGGAAGAGCCAAATACAGAGAGGAGAACCCCCAAGTACTCCCTAACATCAAATGAGCCTAGAAATGATCTTAAAGTACAAGCCCCCAGGGCTCATGGCACCACTGACACCACGGAATAATAAGGCAGGCAGGAGTGTGTTGGCAATAGGCCTAACATTGTGGGATTCGAGATCTCAAGCACAGTGACAACGATAGTTCAAGCTATTCGGTTGCCAATTCGAGGATGAGTTCTTTCCAACCCGGGGAGGATGATGTAGTCCACACCCTGGCGAGACGAAACACAAACACCAACGATGATCACCCCTTGGCAGAATGAACTGCGGCCCCGACATTTGCAAGCAAGGTCAACATGCTTGGCGGACGAAGAGAGGAAACTCTACGTTACAAGAGTAGTCAAAAAGATCCCAAGATGAATTCGAGGGCAAATTCTCTTCAACCGAGATAGAATGATGCAGCCGCCAAACCACTAATGGTGGGCCAACACAGACAAGGCGGCGTCACCATGGCAGGTAGCTTGGCGGGGCAGGCTCTAAGGGAGGATGCAGCCGTGTGTTCAGGGTTTGCAGGTTTCATGGTAGGAAACAATGGTGAGGAGCTGGTTGATGGCAAAAAGAATAGACATGGACAACCGTGGGGGCTCATTCTTGGCGGCACCCCAGGTTGGTGGCATCACAGATGAAGGATGTCTTGACGGAAAGCAAGGTTCAACGTCAAATTTGGTCAGCTGGGATTGATAGCGAGGGTATCGGATTGCGTCTATGATTTCAAGACTAGATTTTATTCGCTTCCATTTTGATTTTATTTCGTTCCTTATTTGTCGCAAATTTGAATTCTTTTTTGTTAACATCTCCCCTGTATAAAGGTGTCAGATCTTGGGTTTTGTAGTTTGTCAAATTTTGAAAATTTTCATTCATACTTTTACCTCATTTCTCTGGTTGTGATAAATCAAGTTATCTTTTACCACTTTACTTTTATTATCAATTAATAAAATTAAAGGAAAGGCCGTTGAACCTTCCGGTACCCATGTTTTTCCCATACACGCGCTACATCAAAGCGTGGGTTTTCTCATATGATTCACAGTGTGCAATTAAATTTTAAATAATTATATTTATAATTGATAGATTGTATTATAAACAAAAATTAAAACTAGAGTTTGTATATGCAATGACTTATACACATTTAATTAGGAGAAGAGATTAAAGGAATGAGAGATGAAGTGATAGCCTTGAAATTCAAAGATGGGAAAGTGAAGGCTTTCCAAAGGAAAAACTTCTAATTGATATAAAAAAAAATAATACAATAATACTTGTAGGGCTTCAATACCACTTGTTATAAATACCCATGGAATACCAAAATTCTCAATTGAAATAACAATCATACCAAAAACCTGATTCGGGAGAACTTACGTGGTTCAGCCAAAGCCTACATCCACGGAGGGGAGCATGATAATTTCATTATATCAACTGGAGTTTACATGAGACTTCTCTCAACTCTCAATCGTTCCTTCAACTCTAACTCAAACACTAATGTTAACATACATAATCCCTATGTATATATAGAGCCACCGCATTAAAACCCTGGGGTGTCATGGGTGTCAATAGGATTGGCGAAATCCCATACCTCATAATAAGATACAACACAACCAAGTTCCACATATAACCCAATAATTCTCTTACTTGGAGTCTGGTTGGACTATTTATCATTATCTGAATAGAACACCTGAGAATTAATAATTTAGACCTAATAAAAATTTAAGACCAGACCCAAATAGATTCCCAATCAAACAACAATAGGCCAAAAATGAAAAGAATCCTAATTTGTGCCTTTACATAGTAACACATCTGTAAACCCTGACAGAGTGACACCACAATCACAACCACAACCAAAACCCATCTTACTGTCACCGACTCCAATCGGTGGTCGCCGTCGTACCAATCTTCAATGTCGTTACTACTCTGTGGCAGTCTTTGAGGTCTTTTTTTGTTCATGGTTCACTGGCTACACTCGCTGTCGCTGGATAAGTCCCTCCAGTTAAAGTCCACATCCACCGGCCGCCACGACTTCCATTGGTCTTCATCTTGTCTGGAAATCGGCGAGTCGACACAGTGGAACACCACCGCAATAAACAATTTTAGGAAAACTCGCCGTTTCATTTGAATACTTATAGAGGACCACCAACACATGAACCACTATCGTCCGTGTCTCCCAAACTCGCTCAGAGCCGCTCACCACTGCCAGATTCTCCCGTCAGCTTTCTAATAGCCTTCTCTAACATCCATTTGCGTTGGGACTACCAGATCTACCACTCTGTTACATCGATGTAGTCTCTCGCTCCTCCAATCAAACCAAATTACCACCAAAAATGCTTTGCCACCACCTCTTCACCAAGGCACAACCCATCACTCTAACTAGAAACACTGTAGTTTACACCTTTGATTTACCGATCATACCCAAGATTTACAAGTCTGGTACTTATAGCTTTGGCACTATGAGTAAAATAAGCAGGAAACTAATATATAAAAATTGGGTAACAATAAACTTGAATTGAATTAAAAAGCCGAATCTAAAAATACCAAATACATCAACCCTAGTGGGCTATGTCATGTGTCACAAAAATAACACATGCATGAGGCGGAGGTAACGTAAAAGAAAAGAAAAGAAAGGAAAGATCAGGATAAGGATAGGAGGTGTTATATATAACAGAGGGAGAAGAGAAAAAAAAGGGGCTCATGGTAAAAAGTTGGGAGGCAAATGAAGGTGATGATGGGGAGCATGGGAGGGGATGGATGATGATGATGATGATGAGTTGATGGGTGGTTGATGAAATGATGGCATGATTATGAGCATGATGAGCATGATGATGAGGACAATATGGTCCGGCCTCTCCATTTAGCTATTTCGGGTTCTCTGTTCCTCTTATGCTAAGTACTTTATGCGTATTTTACATATTATTTCCATTTATTACATGCCTTTATTATTATTTGATGAGATCGATACAGATTTGATCGTCAGAGGTGTCCCTCGTGGGTTATCCCGTGGGTTTCTCTAACAATTTGTTTAATCTTGTAGGGAATATCAAGTCGAGCGTGTAGTTAGAGCTTGAGTTCAGCTCATCCTAATGAATCCTTTTAGGACTGGGGGACTTCTTAGTCATAAATTGAATTTCTTGGGAAAAAGATATGAATTTTTTTGAAAAATAAACCTTGATACTGACTATTGGGTTCACAGTTCTTAACTATGGTCACAACAATAGGCACCTATTGGAGCACTTAGAGTAGGAGACTCTTCTCTTTACCTAAGCCCCCGGTCGGAGAGTCATGCTTTGTGACACCTCACGTGTGAGAGTTCCCGGAAATAGGTCTACCTTTATAAACCCTTTGCCCTAATACCGGTTGTTGGGATGAATTTCAAAAATTCTCCCTAAAGTTTACGCAGCATAATGGGTTTAGAATTCATAACTCTAAACCTAGGGTTGATTCAAAATTTAAAATTTTAAATCTACTAACTTAAATTCATAAATTAAATCTGCAAGCCTTTTACTCTAATACATTCATAACAATACATAAACTTAAACATGTATAATAATGAATGCTGTAAATAAATAGAAAAGCGAAAAAGAATAATGAAAGAAGAACATACCTGGAATTTCACCAACAATAAAAGAAAACTCGAAAGACAATAATATTCTTCAAAATCGAGACCTCGGGACCTTCTACTCAGTGACCTCGAGCTGCCCGGAGGGTGGGCTCCGAAAAATAATAAATTGAGGAAAGAAAATTTTCAACGAAAATTTTTCTCTCTAATTAGGTCTCTGAAATAATTTCAGAAACCCTCAAGAAATATTTCAATTTCAATGCCAAACCTCAGAATAAGCCCCTCTATTTATAGGAATATACCGGAGCAAACAAAAAAAAATCAAATTTAATCGAAAAAGGATTCCAAGTTTGAATCAAAATGCAGCGTTCCGTCTAAAAAAATCGTTCAAAATGCCGCGTTTTATTGACCAAAAATGCGCCTGTTATTTTAATCAAACCATGTGCCACGTGGCGGGCCATGATTGTTTTGCCGCATGCACACGAATAGTGCCCAGGGCACCAAGAGCGCGAAACGTGTCGCGAGCGGATTGGTCCATCCGCGTTAACACGGATCGCGACCCTGTTTAAACGCGATTTGATTTGATTTTATTTATTTTTGTTTTTTTTTATTTCCCATATATAAAAATTTATCTTATAAATTTTAATTTTTCAAAATTATTTTATTTTATAATTTTTAAATTCTATTCATCTTATGAATTCTTTAATATTTTTTCAATGGCCATAAAACACAGAGGCTTGCGCAGGGACCTCAGGGACAATTTAAATCTAGCTCCAAATGGGTTAAATTAAGCCATCTCATGATATTAATTTAATTACAATTTAATGAGACTTAATTCCACTAAATAAATCTCACTGCACTCCAGACTTAAATTATTTATTCGATATCTCCCTAATAGACTGTATTGATGACAACAACCCCTCCACTAGATGTCTATGGCAAAGGATAAATATAACCACTATCATTATCCTTCTCACAGCTTCTCCATTAGTTACCGACTCGCCCTTCACTGAATAATTCATTTATACTTGAACATATTCACAGTATAAATTCCAAATGTTAAACACTTGGAATACTTTGGCCAAAGTTTCCAAACTATTCAAATATTTGCGAATCAACCAAGGGGACATCTGTATCTCATAAGAGACTCTAGATTCCTTATTGAATACCTGATCCTTGTCACACTTCACGCCGCTACCCAGTGTACGTGGGATTTCAGTCATTCGTTTAGACCTTACTTATAGTACACCAAAGCAACTAATGCTCCTTGTACAAGTCCATAATACCCTCGGAATTTAGAGTCGTCATTCAAATAGTACAACGGGAATCACTCATTTTCTATAGTAGTCTAAAAATAAGTAACCCACATGGTCCAACTCAGTGTGTCAATCTTATTAAACACACTAACCTAACACTTTTGGATCTCCATCCACATGACTAAGACAAGTCATCTAAAGTGTCACGTTGTATTCTTAACATACAAGTGGTTTAAACTTGTCTTCGACTACGAGCCTTTCAAACAACAATCCATACCATTTGTTCCAAGTCTATCTGTGGCTTAGTCTCATAAATCACTTAGAACAAACATGTAAATTGTAGTCTGAGGACCACACCCATCTCATGGATGTCTCCCAAAAGAAAATCACATATAGTATAAATGCTAACATACACAAATTTAACTTGGAAAATGACGAAAACTTCAACTTTATTTATTAATTAAAATATTATATCTAGAATAAATCTGGATTTCAGGATACTATTCCTAATAATCTCCCACCGTCCTAAATCAAATTTATGACATAGTCCATACTCGCCCCTTTTAAGTTTGAACCAAAAGTCTACTGAGCCTAACCCTTAGTGCGCACAATTACTTTACTACGAAGTCAGCAATACAATACTGCTTGACATTCCTCTCACTAATGGCTCCCACTCCAAAAGGTAAAGACATGCTTAGATGTCGAACGTCTATCATTTTAATCTGATTGGAATTCTTAAATCAGTACAGCCAACTGGAACTAGCTCGTCACTTTGAAAGTTTAGCATAGGATCTCTAGTTCTTCTTAAGAACTAGAGAAAACTCTTTACTGCCATCTAGCCCATTGGACCCAGGTTAGACTAACACCTGCTTACTATATCATAGTATAGCAGACATCAAGTCACCTGCATAACATAGCATACCTGAGGCTCCCACTGCCAAAGCATATGGAATATTCCTCAATTGCTCCTCCTCTTGAGGTGTTCCAGAACACTACTCAAAAAAGAGAGGAACTCCATGCTATACCTTGACAATATCTTATCAATATAAGTGGCTAGGAAAAGACCCAACATCCTACTCTTAAGACCTCATAGAAACTTAATCCTAAGAGTAGAGCTAGCTTCTCCTATATTTTTCATATTGAGCTATCATGACAACCAAGTCTTTACAACTAATGACACCCCTACATCATTCTCAATAAGTAGTATATCATCAACATATAAAACTAAGAAAGTCGCTACTTTCTCTTAATGTCATTTGTACACGCATGATTTGAGTAACCGATTACACAAGACTATAAAACTTTACTGCTTCATGGTGGCTAAAAGGATCAGATTCGGTACCATGGTCAACCACTAAGGCTCTAGCTATGAACCTATTAGGTGTCCTGACAATCCTCCCACCACATCTAAGCTCTCGTGTACCTGGAACATTCTCATTCCTATCAGTAGGTGCATCAAATGCATCCACTATGTCTTAATCTGTGTCTATCTGTTCAGAATTATTGTCATTTTCTTTTAATACCATTTTGTTTTTGTTTTTGTAGCTTACTTGCAAAATGCTTCTCTAAGTATTTTACATTGTATTTCCAAAAAAATCTTTTAAATCAAAAAACTGTAGAAAAAACCGTCCTTGTTCCTTTTATTTGCAATACCATTCTGTTGTGGTGTAACCTGAGCAGGAAGTTGAGATCTTATCTCATTTTGCAGTTTGAAAATCAAGAAATTCACCAGAAAAATATTCACCACCTCGATCTGATCGAAGTGGCTTAACTTGTTTACCTAATAGCTTTTAAAATTTAGCTTTGTACTCTTTGAACTTTTCAAAAAGGTCCGACTAATGTCTAATTAAGCAAACATATACACATCTTGAGTAATCATCACTAAACGTGAATAAGTACTCATACCCACCTCTTGCCCTAACATATATTGGTCCACATATATCTATGTGAACCAGCTCAAGCAAGTCACAAACCCTATTGCCTTTACTCTTAAAGGCAGACTTGGTCCTCTTTCTTTCTACGCAGTATTTGCAGATTGGCAATGAACTCAAGTCCAAAGCCTCTATCAATCCATCTTTTACCAGCCTTTGGATCCTGTTCGAATTAATGTGACCTAAATGTTGGTGCCATGTGTACGCAGTATCCCTTTCAAGGTGTTTTCTTTTAAAAGATTGAACAAGTGAACTTACGTTAGATTCATTTAAACCATTACTATAGTTTTGATAAGGAAATAACATGAATAAACAATTTATGTGTACATGTGCAAATAAATAATTTATTTCTCATATTAAAATTTTCATTATCAAAATCAATTGAATAACAATTATCCATTAAACGAGATACATAAATCAAATTCCGGTGCAGAGTAGCTACAAATAAACAATCTTTTAAAAAAAAAACTCTATCACTAAATTCTAAGTTAACATCTCCTACACTTAAGACCACTATTATTGTACTATCCCTAACCATCAGGTACAACACCCATCGTGTAGCCTTTAGCCTTGCCTGAGCTCCTGTAACATATTACAGATATGGTCAGTTGAACCTGAGTCCACCCACCACGAAACTAGTGGATTCTCAACTGCGCATGACTTAACTAAGTGAGATATCAACATACCTTCAGTAGATGGCTTAGCAGTCTTTATAGGAAGATTATCTATGTACTTAGTGTAGTTTTTTTTCCTGTGGCCTGGTTTTCTTGCAAAAGAAACACTTTTCCTTTGCTGACTTCTTTACAGACTTGGTTGCAAAAATAACAACCTTGCCCTGTCCTTTCTTTCTAGTAGGTCCCTTGTGAGTAATAACCAAGTTTAACTTATTTTTCAAGGCAAAGAAATTTGGTTCAGTGAGTACATTATGTATTCCAAATCAAGTGAAGTTTGCCAGCCGTATCCATATCAAAAATACTGTAAATGCAAACAATCGTGTAACAACCTTATATGAGTCATATGTAATGCAGTGATATATATTCTTTCAATTTAGCATACACAATAAGTCAGATATCCACCAAACTATACTATCATGCATACAATGATGACCCAAACACACCACTCCTTACTCCCCGACAGCGAGGTCACATGAAGCTAGTTCGGGTGAGAACTATTCTCAATTAACCTGTTTTCTTGTAACACTTACTAAACATGATTAACTCACCACTTTACCGTAGTCTCTAACATGACACAATAGAGCTCCTGGAGGAGGCTAATGCATCATGCTAGTCAAGTGTAAACCATTACCTAAACCTCCATACAAATACACGAAATACTCCATAGCAGCGTGGTCGCATCGCTTCTTTGCACTTCGGTTTATCCCAATAAAAGTCTAACCCTGTAATCCGCAAATCGACATCCTCCATAGGGAGGTCTATCGATCTACTATACTGCTAGACCGGTAATGCAGACCATGAGGTTACGACAATTGAAACCTCGCTCCCACTTGATTTTTATAACCAGTGATTTTTAATTAACTTGCATTTACAACCTGGATTATCTCATAATTCCCTTTAGAATCTCATTCTAAAATTAACCAAAATTAATTTATTTATTTGAAATACTACCGTTTTTTAGTATGGATTATCTCATAATCTTACATTAGAATCTCATTCTGAAATCCAATCAATAAAATTAATTAATTAATTTTAATTAAAACAATATCAACATGTAATCCAGATTATCACAGAATCTACTTTTAAAATTATGATTTCAAAATTAAATTAAAAATAATTTTATTTAAAATCAATAGCGATTTTTTGCTTAGACTATCCTATAGTCTATTTTAGAATCTTATTCTAAAATATATATATATAAACAAAATTTAGACTATCTCATAATCTATTTTAGAATCTTATTCTAAAATAATAACAAATAACTTTTATTTAAAATAACACTGATTTACAACTTAAATTACCTCATAATTTAATTTAGAATCTCATTCTAAAAGAAATTAATTAATAAAATAATTAATTTATAATTATTATGTAAATCAGTACTGATGTCTATACGTCCCAAAAATAAAAAAAATAACTTTTTTTTAAGTTGTTGCTGATGTCAGGGTCGGCTAACAAAAAAAAATTATTTTAATTTTTTTTAAATTAAAATATTTAATTTTAAGATAAATTGAATCTAATCTCATTAGATCAATTGTATCCGATTTCGTATAAAATAATTGAATTTGATCTTATTAGATCAACTTTATCCAACTTTATAAAAATTATTGAATAAAATCCTATTAGATCAATTTTATCCATTGTTGTTAAAAAATATTTGAACCTAATCTTATTAGACCAATTTTGTCCGATCATAAATCATGACTAAGATTTAAATCTCATTATACGAACAACATAATCGTAAATTTGTGGGTTATTCTGAATTAACAATTAATTCATTAACGATTTAAACAATTTAAATCGTTACTATAAACAACCTAGTTAACTATTAATTCCTTTAACAGATTTAAACAATTTAAATTGATACTTTAAATAACCTAGTTAATAATTAACTCTTTTGACCGATTTAAATAATTTAAATCGTTACATTAAAATAATCTAACTAGCATTTAATTAATTTGATGATTCAAACAATTTAAATCAAAAATACAAATAATCATATGAATGAATCATTAATTCATTATCGATTTATACAATTTAAATCTACACGTCAAATTAAACTAATTTTCTTTCTTAATAAAATCCCTATTTTATTAATTCCCAAATCCATTTATTTCAATCTTATTATACCTAGTCATTTATATTATAAATGTAATCAGAACCTGGCTCTGATACCAATTGTTGGGAAAAACATAAAAATTTTGTTGAAAAATAAACTTTGATGCGGACTATTGGGTTCACAGTTCTCAACTATGGTCACAACAATAGGCACCTATTAGAGCACTTAGAGTCGGAGACTCTTCTCTCTACCTAAGCCCCCGGTCAGAGAGTCACGCTTCGTGATACCCCACGTGCGAGAGTTCCCGGGAATAGGTTTATCTCTATAAACCCTTTGCCCTAATATCGGTTGTTGGGATGAATTTGAAAAATTCTCCCTAAAGTTTACGCAGCGGAACGGGTTTAGAATTCATAACTCTAAACCTAGGGTTGATTTAAAATTCCTAATTTTAAATCTACTAACTTAAATTCATAATTTAAATCAATAGATCTAAATTATTAATTTAGATCTACAGGCCTTTTACTCTAATACATTCATAACAATACATAAACTTAAACAGGTATAGTAATACAACAACAACAACAACAATCCCAGTGCCTCGAGGCTCCCGCAAAAGCAGGGTCTGGGAGGAGTATATGTACGCAGCCATACCCCTTCCGAGTGGAAAGGAGACTATTTCCAAGGACCTCCAACCTAAAGTACAGGAACGACTGCAAATAAAACCATCAATTTATCGCCAAATGAATGAAGGAAATAGACATGCAAGCATTTAAGTATGCATGTAAGCCAAGAAAACAGCCGAGTCATCAGAGAATAAACTAATCAGCATATATGTGCACCCCTTGCAGCTATGACTGCCTAGGAATCTTAAACTACAAGTTGCTCGCCGCCCTATTCTACGCTGCCACATCCGCTACCCTTATGCTAGCCCTCCATTGTGCCCTATATGGGGCCATCTCCTCTCTCGGGTTTAGGTGGGTTAAGTCGTGACGGATCGTCTCCAGCCAACTCTTCTCTGATGACTACTGTCAATAAATAGAAAAACGAAAAAGAATAAAGAAAGAAGAACATACCTGAAATTGCTTCAATAATAAAGAAAACCAGAAAGACAATAATATTCTTCAAAATCGAGACCCCTGGACCTTCTACGCAATGATCTCGAACAGCCCGGAGGGTGGGCTCAAAAAAATATTAAACTGAGGAAAGAAAATTTCAACGGAAATTTTTCTCTCAAATTAGGTCTCTGAAACAATTTCAGAAACCCCAAAGAAATATTTCAATTTGAATGCCAAACATCGGAATAAACCCCTCTATTTATAGGAATATACGGGAGCGAAAAAAAATCTAATCTTAATCGAAAAAGGATTCCCAGTTTATATCAAAACGCAGCGTTCCGTTTAAAAAAATCCTTCAAAACACCGCGTTTTATTGACCAAAAATGCACCTGTTATTTTAATCAAACCGTGTGCCACGTGGCGATCCATGATTGGTTCGCGCGCATGCAAACGGATGGTGCCGAGGGCACCAAGAGCGCGACATCTGTCGCGAGCGGATTGGTCCATCCTCGTTAACACGGATCGCGACCTTTTTAAACGCAATTTGATTTTTTTTTTTTGCTTTATTTGCCACATATAAAAATTTATCTTACAAATTTTAATTTTTCAAAATTATTTTATTTTAATATTTTTTCAATGGTAATAAAATACAGAGGCTTGTGCAGGGACCTCAAGGACAATTTAAATCTAGCTCCAAATGGGTTAAATTAAACCATCTCATGATATTAATTTAATTACCATTTAATGAGACTTAATTTCACTAAATAAATCTCACTACACTTCAGACTTATATTATTTATTCGATATCTCTCTAATAGACTGTATTGATGACAACAACCCCTCCACTATATGTCCATGACAAAGGATAAATATAACCACTACCATTATCCTTCTCACAGCTTCTCCATTAGTTACTGACTCGCCCTTTACTGAATAATTCATTTATACTTGAACATATTCACAGTATAAATTCCAAATGTCAAACACTTGGAATACTTTGGCCAAAATTTTTAAACTATTCAAATATTTGCGAATCAACTAAGGGGACATTTGTATCTCATAAGAGACTGTAGATTCCCTATTGAATACCTGATCCTTGTCACACTTCACGCCGCTACCCAGTGTACGGGGAATTTTCGTCATTCGTTTAGACGGGGAATTTTCATCATTCGTTTAGACCTTACTTATAGTACACCAAAGTAACTAACGCTCCATGCACAACTCTAGAATACCCTCAGGATTAGAGTCGTCGTTCAAACAACACAACGTGAATCACTCATTTTCAATAGTAGTCTAAAAATAAGTAATCCACATGGTCCTACTCAGTGTGTCAATCATATTAAACACACTAACCTAACACATTTGGATCTCCATCCACATGACAAAGACAAGTCACCTAAAGTGTCGCGTTATAGTCTTAACATACAAGTGGTCCAAACTTGTCTTCGACTACGAGTCTTTCAAATAACAATCCATACCATTTGTTTCAAGTCTATCTGTGGCTTAGTCTCATAAACCACTTAGAACAAGCATGTAAATTGTAGTCTGAGGACTACACCCATCTCATGGATGTCTCCCAAAAGAAAAGCACATGCAGTATAAATGCTCACACACACAAATTTAACTAGGAAAACGACTAAAACTTCAACTTTATTTATTGATTAAAATATTATATCAAGAATAAATCTGGATTTCAGGACACTGTTCCTAACAGAATTTCATGTCCTTAATGGTGGTTATAAATCATTTTCGGACTGAGGGACTTCACCTTAGTCGTTTCCTTGTTTTGGTGGCATTAGATCCTATTAGGATTGGGGGACTTAACCTCATTCATTTCCTTGTTTTGATGGTTATAAATCATTTTAGGATTAGGGGACTTCGCCTCAATCATAAATTGAATTTCATGTCCTTAACGGTCATTATAAATCATTTTAGACCGAAGGACCTCGCCTCAATCTTTATCTAAAACATATGAATCACTCTAGGCTTGAGGGACTTCTCCCGCAATCATGTCATATTATATGATGCACCTTGGAAACTTCGTTGGAATTAAATTATAATTAGGAAACTTAGTTGTTCATTGCGACTTGATAGAACATTTATTAGAGGAAAATCTATCATGGATCACGCCTATTGCCGCACCTGAACAACCCACACTTTAACCAACTTTATGATAGCCGGGCATCACTAGGTGTCAAGAACTTAGTAAGAGCAGTGTTAGATGTCGCCTTTGTTCTCTTAGCTCTAAGCACTTATTAACCACCATTATACACAGTAGCCAAACGCCATGTTTGTTAGATACACTTTATCCTTGTACTTCTTGTTATTCTTGTTCATTTATCTACAAAACCAAATTTTGTAAGGGAATATGATAATGTCTTTACTCACGTAGTCTTTCAATTCTCCTCTTTGCTTGAGCATTCGCTACTTAAGAGAAAACAATCAAAAAAGGATATAGAGATATGCACAGAAACATTTTAAAGCGATTTTGGTGCACTGGCTTTACAGATTGAACTTTTTGGAAAATAGAGATTTTAAGCTTAATCTTTAACTTACTTTGAGGAGCTCAGCGTTGCATATGTTTTATTACAACACATATTTGATGGCTATGAACCACAAGAACGACTTTTCGACCATCACAAAGCATTCCTTATGTGAGAATTGGCATCAAGAAATCAAAAATACTTTCTCGAACATCTTGAAGATAGTGACTGTAGCGATAGCCACCCTACTCGAAATAAAGAATCACAGGCTAGTGCAACACGAGCATAAACGAAAACTCAATATCAAAAAACCCCTTCAGAATGTAACAATTTCAATGGATAACAATAAAGATGAATTATTTCAATACCTGCGATAACTTATTCTTGAACTTTCTTACAATTGTCTAGAACTCCTTTCATAGCCTATTTGACCCAACAATGGTTGCTATAAGTAAGCTACACAATAACAGATCATCCAAACCCTTAAACTAATTCGCAAATTTGAGGCTAGAAAATGAAGATTGATATGTAGATAAAAGCATTTACACCTCAACAATAGCATCCTTAGATGCTTTTCATTATCAATATACTACAAACTCACCTTGTTGAGTTTTTAATATTTGGCATCAGCATATGTTCCACTGGCAGAACTATCAAAGACTCATTAAGTCACGTATTACGCATAAATGTTACTTATCCAAACACTGATAAATGTTCATACAATCAGGTGAATTCACTTATGAAATGCATCTTATGAATGCTACTAATGATTATCCATGCAATTGTCTGCATACAACCATTCAGCTTAAGTCATACCAAGTTTATAATTTCATAGAAAAATGTCGGGATAAAATAATGTAAGTCATGGGTATCCTTTAAGGATGATATACCACATGATCAGGTGAATTGTTTGGTATGTAATAACCTTAAAAGTGTGCTATTTCTAGCAAATTGTCTTTATTTTAATATTTGTACTGAGCATATTCACTATCAAATAAATGTGTTATATTGACTTGTTTGGTTTGATTTATTGTCCCGATTATACTCAGCTTTTTCCAGGAGCTTTATGCTTGACACGTGACAGCTATCTAGATACATACTCATCACCAAGGTCCGCCTTGGAGGAATCACTTGCAATGAGAGCAATACCTATCACCATGGTCCGCCCGGGTGCAATTAACCACAATGGGAGCAATGCCCATCACCACAGTCCATCCTCGTGCAACCACCCGCAACGAGAGTAGTAACTTATCTCCATGACTGGCTTGATAGTTATCTAAGGATGATACACTAAGCACAATTATTGACTTTCCATTTGATGCATATGACCTATAATTTTAATGCATAATATCCCCAAGTTTAACAGATGGGCCAATCCCCATGGTATAAGTTTTGTCCCTTACAGGACCATTGCATCATTGACATGCTCATCGCCATTTGATCAGTATGACATATTCGTCATCCATGGTTCTAGAATGCCGAGGTATGCTCACTACCTTGATTTCATTTAGGCATATTACATACTATTTACTGTGGCAGTAAACAAGCAATGCAACATGCTAGAACCTTCATCCAGGTGCATCGCACATTAGCGAAGTACATTGAATTAGTCACCTCTAGGTCTGACCAAGTGTGCCTTGCTTGTCAAAGTAAGTTTACTTAAATACATCATACTCACCAGCTTATGGATGTTAATAACTAAAGGCACACATATTTAGTGGCTAGTCATGGTAGTGATATCAGTTTGCTTTATTTCATTTGTAGTTAAGTGTGATGTGGTTGCTATAAATTAGAAAGCAAAAAAAATGTACAAAAGGGAGTAACAGCGACTAGGGAGTGAGTCTAAATATGAACCATGCGTCTTTGGCATCAACCGCTCACCGTTTTCTGAGAAACGGTTGTGGTATGTTCCTCTATCTAACATTGGTTATCCTATGAGTTCAGCCTATGCTTCAATTAAGAAGACGTTGGTTAAGTATTTATGGATATATATATATATATATATATATATGTTGACAAAAATAAAAGGATATAGACATAACCCAAGTGATAGCTACAGTGATGGAGTAAGTCCCGCATACACCTTTCCTCTTACACTTAGAAGTTAGCAATTGGGGTGGAGAAAAACCTAAGAGCTCAGTAGTCCACTTACAAGCCCGAGTCAATCTGGTTTTTAAGCCCAGCACCCTTGACTTATAATAACTAAAATGAGTTCAGGTCTCACAAGATTAAGGCGGAGCGAACCGTGTTCCAGTCACTGGATTAGGACCAACGCAATCAAAATCAAGCCTTGGCCATTAAACCCCTAAACAATGGTGCAAATCTATGTTCACCTGACTTACCAAGTAGTGACAATAGTGTCAAGGCCAACGCAATCAAGGTCAAGCCTTGGCTGTCAAAGCCATAAATTCAAGCCTCAATTCCCAGCCCATCGAAAGTTAGAAATAGATTAAAACTAAAAGTTCATACCTGAAGCCCGATGAACTGTATTATTTATGAAGCAAATATAGCAAGTTCTACGTTAAGGTAAGTTATGATAAGATTTGCTACTCTTAAGAAAAGGGCACAATGTGTGCTGTAAAGCAAACTTGATGAAGTTTTGTGATCTGCTGTTGTTTGGACTAATGTAGACTCCTTTATTTAACGTCCTCTTGCACGGACAAAAGATCAACAAACATGTCCTTAATTCAGTATTGGAGAGAATTCCTTGGTGCCCACGTCTGTAATCTTAGCGGAAGTCCCTTCTAGAAGCCCCATGTCCTCTTGGATTACGCTTAGGGTCCAAGTATTTGAGATTGTGCTCCAAGTAACCTTCTCGAGCCTGGAAACCACCTGTCTTGCAGCATCCAATACGCTCGTTAGGGTGATCATTTCTTCGGGATGCTGGGCTTAAGACATTATTACATCAGCACCTAAAGGCTTAATTCTCTTCAAGCGAGGCTTCACGTGTTAAGCATGTGGCATTTTGCTCAAAATGGCACTGTCCCAGTGCTCTTAAATTTAGGGTGTAAACGAATGTCCCTTTTTAGCTGTTAGTAAATTCAAATTTACAAAGGGTAAAAAAATCTTCCTAATTTGACCCTCAACGGTTGCATGGAGCTCGAAAGAACGCTATGCGTCGCTTGCTCTTCCTTCCCGCCTGCCTTTAAGTATAACTGTTAGGGCTCGAATTTTTCACTTTTCTGCTCTACTCTCTCATTCAAGCGCTCTTGCAAATTCTTGCTTTCACTGTTTGAATCTCTCAATTTTTAATCCAATCTGCTTTCCATCCTTCACTTCCTTTGCTCTAACAATGGGCCAAATCTCATTTACTGCCTCTACCCCCGTTACTTAAGCTGAGAACCTAATTGCGCAATCGATGCGTCTGCTTCAATCAGACATCTCTATAGTCTTTGATGTGCTTTAGAGCCCAAATGATCTTAACACCATTGATGAGGACCGTTCTTGGTTATCTGAGAATGATCCTTTGTCTTCCTTCATGTCTTATACCCTAGGGCCTTTCTTTAACACATCCAAATGTTCCAAGTCTTCAAGCACTTTTCCCAGATACTGACAGATCCCCTTTGCTTCGCATAGTTTTTGCAGGTTATTCTTGGTGTGGACGACACATCTTAAAGGAAGCGGTGCCTTGAAGGATGGACTTTCTTGACAAAGCAATACGCCGAGTGGGTGGGAAATCTAATGGTGACCCACTATGAGAAATGGACGAATCTTCATATTTACGAAGCCATCAAGCTCTCCACCATTGCTTTGAGGTACAACTACCCTATTATGATGGGGCTCACTTGCAATTGAAACACCTGTTTTAATGCTTTTACCCTCCCCAAGGGATTTCTTGGCATTATTTTGGAGGACATAGCAGCCTTAACAGGTCTTTCATCGGGAGGGGAGAATTTGCTTCTTGATTCTTTAATTTCTAATGAGGCTGAAGCTTTTTGCTCTTCCTTCTCTATAACCGATTTGACCAGCGGTTATGAATTTTTCGTTAAGATGTTTGTAATATGGGGCTCATGTTTTTGGGCAAGGTTCAAGAGAAGAAGAGGCATGTGTTGGCCCTAAAGGCCATTTACATTGCAATTTTGATGATAACAATCATTTTAATGAGTCATTATATTTAATTGCTCTAATCTTGTTTAAAAGTAACTCATAAAAAAGCCAGAAAAAATCAAGATTAATCATGCTGATATCAAGCTTTCCAAGATGATGGATTAAGAGAAAATCAAGCCAAGTTGAAGAGAAAGTTGATCCTAAGTCAAGAGAATGATATCTGAGCCCTGGTGCTTTAAATTGTTTATTTTTATTTTATAGGAGCTAGGATCGGGATATTAATTAGGTCAAATCTCAATATTGATATATGATTTTCTAACAAAAATGTTTTTGAAATATTTTTGCAATTTGGTTTCCAAATATTATTTGAAAAATATTCAAGTCAAATTCAAGCCTATCTAGTTTGTCAATAAATATATGGATAATTTACATTTCGCTACCCGGACATTTTTGAAAATAATAAAAAGGACCCCAACCTCTTTGAATTATTACAAAGGTCCCTATGTTTTTGTCGTATTAATAAAATGACCCCTCTCAAGCATGGGGACGCCATTTTCTGTTGATATAGCTAACGTGGCAACTGTTTTTTATTAATGCTTGAATAGAATCACCTAAAGTACGCTTCAATACCCTTATTCTTATTTGATAAGAATGAAATTCAAGATGTTATATTATGTAGAAGCTATCTGTAATTTGTTTCAAAATATGGTTATTAAAAGGTATTTTTGCCATTTTATTGTAGCAATAATAAAACAAAAAGTAGTTGTCACTCAACTCTTTCAACTAAAAATGACATCATCATGTCAGAGAGGGGCCTTTTTATTAATGCTACAAAAACTTTGGGGCTTTTTTATTAATACAGAAAAAATAAGGGCCTTTTAATAATTCAAAAAAATCAGGATCCCTTTTATTATATTCAAAAATGCCGGCGTACTAAAATGTAGATAACCCTAAAAATATTTTTCCAATTAGTATTATGAAAAGTATGCCCAAGAATAACAAGATCAAATTTTAATAGGGTGATATTATAGCTTGATTAAATTAACCATTCATTCTAATGAATAAGCAAACATGGAAATGAATGCAAAAAAATAAGCTAATATGAAAAATCAATTAATCAATTAATCAAGTTAACTGGTCAAAATCGTTCAAATCTACCCGGGTATGTTAAGTGATGATACACCGAAGGGATGCGCCGACACACATACAATAGCCATCCCGAGGTTCTGTGTGTCGACACTCACCCTTATGACAACTCTAACAACTACATTTTAACTCCGATTTCTTTCCAATTTTATTTAAAGGTTTCCTAATAGCTCCTATGTTTTTTTTGGCCTATAAATAGGGCTTAAATTCTTTGATGAAATCATCCAATTCTTCAAGCTTTCATTGATCAAAAAGTTATTGCGCTTTACTTGTGCTATAAATTTTAATCTCTTGTTTAATTTGAAACTTTTTTTGAGCATCCCTAATTCTCTTTGATTGAGTTTAATGAGCTTTGTTGGCGTATTCTTATCTTTTGCTAAGCTTAATTATTTGTCAAATCACTCTTTCAAGAGTGAGAGTTTTTGTGCTTAAACTTACTTTATTATAAAGGTTAGATCCTGAGCCTACCGTCATAAAAGGATTAACTATAAATGGTTGGTCTTGATCCTATGTACAAAAAGATCGGTTGTAAAGGTTGAGTCTTGAGCCTACGTACGAAAAGACAGATTATAACGGTTGGATTCTAAGCCTAGGCTTTTGAAAAGGATCATCAAGCTTAGCGAAAGGCTCAAGTGGCAAAGAGTGGACAACCTTTTGGGTTGGAAGTCAACCACTAAAAAAATCCTTGTGCATTGTTTTTCTTCTTGCCTTTATTTTTTATATTTCATATTCATTGTTTGGCTTTTAATTTATTTTCTAGTTCTTAAAGTTTAAACTTTACCCCACCCCCCCCACCCCCCCCCCCCCCCCCCCCCCCCCCCCCCCCCGTAGGTTGCTCTTTAAGCCTTTAGCATGCTTTTACCTATTTTGGTCAAATAAGTTTTTCTTTGCTCACCCCCAGCTCAGTCTTGATGTTTTTGAACGTCATGGCTGTAAACTTAGTCTTTAGCACTGGTCCATCGACCTTGGGACCATTGTTCTTGGTCTAAGTTTATGGATGCCTTAGGGACATCATAGTCAAGAACTATGTTGTCCAAGTTGGTGGACCCTTTTGGCTGGTCCAACATTAGGCCCAAGCTTATTTTTTCGTGTTTTGCCTCAGGGGCCCCTACGCTCCCACATGTGAGGGGGTTTCCTGCTTTAGGGAGTACTTCGCCCATCATGAGGTCTAACTACCTTGGGATGGTCCTTTGACATGTGCCTTGAGATATTAGCATATCCTCAAGGCCTTCTTGAGTGTCTGTTGCTATGAACTCCAAAGGAAGGAGCAATGCAATTCTTACATCAAATTCTTCTCAGAGCATCCCAAATACTATCTAGATCCCTTGGTCTGCTCCCTTTTTCAAGCTGACAACCATGGGTTTGTCTTGATCATGGTGTTAGCGACTGCCATTCATTGGCGTATCCTACTCTAAAGGCTGGTCTTCTAGATCAACCCTGGGGTTTGAGGCTCCTCCATTGATTGGGGGAAGTCCTCCTCGTAGAAATCGTTCTCTATATCAGACCACATTGGGTTGACATGACCTAAAGGTCCCACTAAGTTAATACTGAGAGGGGAGTACTCCTCCTTGTCCGTAGCTGCTCCCTAAGCTATTGGAACTTCTTATGTGTCCGCCCTTTACTGGTAGTAGTAAATGGTCTGGACTCAATTGTTGGATCCTCGAGATCCATATGTTCTTGCTTGCCCTTGCAGACTCTGGCTTCCTCTTGAGAGAGCCTAGTTAAGTAAGTATCGAGCAAAGTCCTCCGCTGAGTTGCCTTCTTCTGCAGCTGCCTCTTGTTTTGTGTTCTGGTAAGACTAGAGGGACAAACCTCCCCTTGTTCGAGGTGATTTCTTCTCCGGACATTACCAAATCGCACCCCAGAAGGATGACATCTTAATTGTCATGGTGCCTGACTGGTGTCCACATCTAGTAAGTGGTAATTCGAGTTTTTCTTTGGATGCCTAGTTCGCATGATGATATAGGTCTTTGAAGTAGGATCACGAGGAGGTCCTATTAGTGGTGTTTTTATTGAGAGAGCTCATTTCTTTTTTGGCTAAAGACTCAACTTCTTCATTTCTGACACTAATTTATGACCACAACCTCCGCAGAGGTCATGCGTGACGCGTAGGAGTTTCCTCGATGCATGTTTCTTGGAAGCAAAGACTGCCTGCTAGTGGTCATCAGTGAGAATACCAATGCTTACTCTTTTGCCATAGAGAGAAGAATAATACCTTCTTCTAATTTCTTCTTTAAGAACCCAAATCGCTCTGAACAATTGTAGGATTAAAGGACCAAAATGCTTTAAATATTCTAAATCCCAGAAGGCCTTAGAGGCTAAGATTCCGTTAAACATTTTGACACATATAAAAACTGCTCCATTTAAACAAATAAAGAGATAAAATGCTCTATTACAATCCTTATCAGGCTAGACGCCCTGTTAAGGTACATAATTGATTACGTGCTCAGTTACGAGCTACAATGACTTAAACATCCTACTAAGCGTCAGATACCCCGTTACACATTCTGTTTTGGTCATATACTTTAACTTTGAGTGAAGTTCAAAACACAAATGAATGACAACTACAGTGTGCCAAAACAGAATGCTAAATACCTTCATTACTTAGGCAAACATAGAGCAATGACAAGCTATGGTTAAAGACCAACGTGTAATATACTCCATGACCGAAGTTGGAAAGAAGTTCGTCCTCAGAGTAGGGGAACTATATGTATATAATATAAGGGGTACTTACTCACTGGGTACTTACTCATCCGATACATACACACCCGGTACATGTAGGCTCGGTGATGTGAGTATAATAAGCACATAATTAATATATAAAGATTGGGTAATAATAAACTAGACTTCAATTAAAAAGCCGGACCAAATATACCAAATACGTCAACCTTACTAGGTTATGCCATGCGTCACAAAAAAGTGACTCATGGCAAGAGGGGGAGGCCCCTAAAGGACACTTCCTCCCCAATTAACGTAATAAAATAACGGAAGGATGAGGTCGAGGATAAAAGGCATTATATATAACAAAGGGAAGAGAGAACAAAGGTATTATATATAACAATGGGAAGATAGAACCAAGGGGCTCACGGTAAAAAAAAAAATGGAAAGGCACATGAAGGTGTTGATGGGGAGGATGGGTAGAGATGGATGATGATGATGTAGGATGACGATGACAACGATGACGAGTTGATGGGTGGTTGATGAAATGATGCCATGATGATGAGCATGGTGACAATTATGATGAGGACGATATGGTCCAACCTCGCAATTTAGCTATTTTGGGTTTTCTGTTCTTCTTATGCTAAGTATTTTATGTTTATTTTACCAGTTACTATGTCTATTTATTACTTCCCTTTATTATTATTCATAAGATCTATACTGACTTGAACATCGGAGGGGTCCCCTGTGGGCTATCCCATGGGTCCCCTTGACCGCTTGTTTAATCTTTCAGGGAATATGAAGTTGCGTATGATAAATAAGCACACTGACCAAATTCCTGGTGAATATCTACATCCACAGATGGGAGCATGATAATTTTATTATATCAATTGGAGTTAAATAAGACATCTCTCAACTCTCAATTATTCTCTTAACTCTAACTCAAATCTTAATGATAACATACACAATCATGTATATATGTAGAGCCACTACACTAAAACCCTAGTATGTCATGGGCCTCAATAGGATTGACCCAATCCTATGTTTCATAACAAGGCACAATATAGTCAGTCTCCACATATAACCTAATAATAATAATAATGTAGATATGATTATCCCAGCTACCTATAGTTCTTCTATTGATTCCATTCCTTAAAATAAAAAATTCATGCAATCAATTTCTCCATGCCCCAAAACACATTGTCCCTTTTTTCTTCTTAAAATTATAAAAATATATGTGCATAAATGATCATGTTTCATATTTGTATTGCAATCTATACCCTTTTTTGAAAGTTCTTTTACAAAAATATAGAGCACTGCTAAATAATATTCATAAATAGTTTTATAATTATCTTGCTATCTTGGCTGGCTTAGCTGAAGTTGGACTGGCAAATGTGCTATCTCAAAATAATGTGGTTCTTGCTCTTCCTTTTTTCCAAAAACCTGAAACATAAACATCAATTAGGGTTTAGTTTTCCCGTAAGATCATAAAAATGACAATTTAAGCTTATTAGTCACCGAGTGGCTTTAATTTGTTTTTGATAATATGAGGGATGCGTCAAGTGTTTTTATTTGAAAATTTTGGTGAACAAGAATCCTTTCATATAGCACTTCAGTTTGTAAATAAATTTGTGGACTAGAATATTGTGTATCAATTCTAAATATTTTATATAAATTAGTAACTCCTTGGGGAGGGGAATGGCAAATTCGGGCCCGCATTCCTGAGTCAGCAAACTGCAATCTCAACCATTGGGACAAATCGGGGATCAGCTATCAATTTTAAATATAAAAGACAGTGGCAAACCTTCTTTTGTAATTCAACAATCTCATGACGCATGGAGTTCAATTTTTTGCATAGTTCCATATTCTCCTGATGTATAAAAATTTCCTGTAAATAGACCACACAAAATCATACTTAAAAAATAGAATAATTTGTCAATATATTACCTTTAGAAGGAAAAAAAAAGGAAGAAAATTGTGGGTAATTATTTAGGATACCTCTTGACTTAGTTGTTGAATTTTGTCCTTCAAAATCTGCTCCTGCAATTTTTTCAATGTGTAATACAAACAGTAATTGTCTGGTGCAATCAATGAAATTGATAAATAAAGTCTATATAGGATCTCAAGTGAGGTTTCATTTTAAGTAGTCAACTCGACTTACATGTTTGATCTCTTCTCACAACTTTTATGTGAAGCTTCTTACTAGGTTTACATATGGAGTCCTTAACACACTTTCAAACATGTGAGTCTTTTTCAATTGCGCCAGTTACCTTCTCCACTTCAACTGTGAACTACTTCCAATGAGATTCACCATTCATTGGAGAGGCACTTGTTGCATCAAAATCAAATGCAACAATTTTCTCAAGGACTTGATCCATTAAACCAAAGTCTAGGATCATCTATCTTTTTGATACCATGTAAAATTTTATTGGTACTTGTGCCTGCAACACTGAGGTTGCATATGTAAGGTCTTCAAATAAGCCCAAATGGTATGCCATTCCAAAATCAATTGACATTAAATGGAGTAGCTTATTATGCCTACATATTAATTTTTTCACTGTCACATCTCTAATGATTCCCTGCATAAAATGTGCGCGATACAAAGACCAAATACGCTCTAGCTAGAAACTTTTGCTCATGAATAACAACATTATAAATATTCCACGAAAATAAATCTTACTTTTCTTGCACGAAGGGCTTTAGTGCTTAGTTCCAGTTGGTGCTCCATACTTTCTAAGTGTTCTATGCTCAACTGTGATAGGTCTTGTCCCAACAATTGCCTGCATTCAAAAAATTAATTGATGCGGCATCAAAAAGATTATTGTTCGGAAATGTAAAGACTCAATAATGTTCCCTTAACTCATATTACAAAAGCTAATAAGAAACAAAGGGGGAAATTCTTAATTTCGATTCTATTAACTAGAGAACTAGAAAGAACAAAATACAATTTAAAAATCTGGATATAAAATTGAATGAAAACCCTAATAAGCTTCCTTTTATTTATAGAGGATCTTTCCAAACTACGCTTAAAGACTAAAACAAATTAGGATAATTAAGAAAATGAAAACAAATTTCTCTAAATACAATTCTATCTAAAACATAAAAGCAAATAAAACACAACTAGCTAACCCGCCCTTATCTTCATTGCCGATCTCCTTACTCGCCTCAAATACCAGCTACATCATCCAACCCGGCATTCACCCTCGAATTCGGCTATGGTTCATCTTGGTCGTTCTTTCGAAAGTAGGGAACGAGGGGTTTAATATTGAAAACATCTAAAATTCTCATTCCACTTGGTAGCTATAGTTGGTATGCATTGTCGTTGATCTTTCAGAAAGTAAGTAGAGGCCCAATCTTTTAGATTGTTAACTTGTTGTACTGCCATGCCGGAAACCACTCCTTAGCAAGAATTCCCCGTACCTGGTCACCAACCTAAAGCTCCATAATTCAGTGTCACTTGTTACTCGCCATCTTGTACTTGGGGCTTGCCTCTTGCAACTGTGCTTGTGTCTGCTCATGTATCTCTCGAAGGTTGGAAATGAAATCCTCCACCTTCCCATGTGGGCAAACAAGACCTGGAACTAGTGCAAGGTCTACTGGTGAATGAGGATCAAAGCTGTAGATGACCTGAAACGGACGAAACCCCATGCTTCGTTTAACCCAACTATTTTAGGCGAACTCAACTTAATACACCTTTTGATCCTATTCCTTAATTTTCTTGGCAAGAAGACATCGAAGAAGGTTACCCAAAGACCAATTCATCACCTCCGTCTTACCATCCGTCTGTGGGTGATGAAGAGTGTTAAAGGCGAGAGAGGTATTTGCCATTTTGCACAAAGTCTTCAAGAAATGATTCACAAAGTGGGCATCCCATTTGAACACAGTACTGGCTGTTAACCCATGTAGCCAAGCTATATACCTCTCGAAAATACAATTGCGCCACATAAACTGCATTGGCGGCTTTCTTACACCCCAGGAAATACACCACCTTGGAGAATCTATCCACAACAAAGAAGATCGAATCAACTTTTCTCTGTCATTGGCAATCCTAGCACGAAGTCTATACCACTGTCTGCCCAGCGGCGGATCCAGGATTTTAGTGTAGGGGGGGATTGAATAAAAAATAATAAATTACATAATAAAAATTTTTTAAAAATTCACAATCGATATTTTTTAATAGTTTTACATCTCAAAAAAAAAATAAAAATGCATCCAATCAAACTAGGGAAGTACTATAAAAAATTTAAAAATAATAGAAAATAATATCGCTATATCTTAAATTACTATAAAAGAAACATATTATTAAGGCACAGTTAACACAAAAAGATATATCATTGTAACAAAAATTATTATTACCAATATAAACTAAAACACCACTAAGCATTTACAAACAACCCCTTCGAGTTTTTTTTTTTTTGGTATGGGCCATACTTATACTTTCTGATGTTTTACCAGGTCTTTTGGCTGATGGATGCAAGACCATCATCTTAGGCTTGAGGTCCAAGGAAACAGCCTCTCTTCAGGGTAGCCCCCTGAAGGGAGAAGGCTGCGTACATCTACCCTCCCCAGACCCTGCTTTTGGCGGGAGCCCTTGGTGGCACTGGGCTTGTTGTTATTGTTGTTGTTGTTGTAGACAAGTAATTGTTTTCTATTGTGTACCTAGGGTTTAGGTTAAATTCCCAATAAAATGGATTTAGAAGTTAAATACCTAGCTAACTTTTAAATACTGTTTTTTGGCAGAAAAAGCTATTAAATAGCTGTTGGTGGGCTGTTGTTGGTTTGGCTATCTATTTTTTAGATTTTAATAGATTTTTGGCAATATTTTTCCTATTTTTCCCCTTCTTTCCTTATCCATAATGTCTATATAAGGATTGTATTAAATAACTTTTAATGAATAATAAGATTTTACTCTTTCAATTTCTCTCTCTCCCCCTCAATCTCTCTCTTTCTCCCTTACTTCTTCTTCAATTCTACTTCTCCTTTAATCTCTTTTTCTCCCTTTCTCTTTCTCTCAATTCAATTTAAAAAATATTAGTTTATGACCTATAATTTAATTGGGTCATAACATTTTCTAATTAAAAAAAAATTAATCTCTCACTAAAATATATAAAATTAGAATTTTAATAAGAGAAATATGAGATAAAAACTTAAAAGTATTGTATATTATATAAATAGGATAAAAAATTAACAATACTTACATTGATTGATGTCTAGTGGTGGCAAGTAGTGGTGGTGGCGTTGCTGGTGGCTGCGGCGGCCATCAAGGGCGGGGCGGCGGGAGTGGGTTGGGGTTGGGGGCAGGTGGGGGAAAAGAGGGGACAATGGGACAAAAAACAAAAATGGGGTGCTTGTAACGGGATTTGATCCCAAGTTCTCTCACTTGAGATTTACACTCTCAAACCACCAAACCAATGGCCAATTTCTGACTCTTACTTATTACTAGTAGAATTTATTTTAAAATTCAGGGGGGGCTCACACGTAGATCCGCCGCTGTGTCTGCCCATGGTTGACTAGGAATTGGTAGCAGTAGATACAAACTTGCATTAGTCTTTGCCCCCTTAGACACCTAGAAAATCTGGCACCTCTTAACAAATTTGCCAATCTTATCGTTGGCCAATAATATGTACCGTTCACAAGTTTGAACGTCTTGTCACTTGGATAATCTTAAGAAGAAAACTTGTCGTTGGGATGCACAACTGATTCCTTTTGAATAGAAATCCCTCATGGATGGAATATCCCGGTACTCTCCCTGACTTGGCTTCTTGCCAATTGTTCCCAAAGGCAGGGTCATCCTAGTATTGTTCCGCCGACTTATCAAAACCGAGTACTGAAGCTCAACTGGCAGTCATGAACAACGCACGCCTAGTTAAGGAATTGGAAACCCTATTCAATGTCCCAGACTACTACATAATTACAAAGTGAAAACTTTGAATGTACCTCCCCCACTTCACATGTCGGTCAAAAAGCTTGTCTTGGCTACTGATATACTTCAATGAAGCACTGTCCGAATATAAGATGAACTGCTTATTGTTGAGACACAATTTCTAATGCCTCAAAGCTCTCGCCAATGCGTAGAACACGATATCATAAGTTGAATAATTCAACTTACTTCTTTCAAGCTTCACACTAAAATATGCAATCGGATTCTCGTCTTGACTATGCACCATGTCAATACTGACCTTCGACGCATTGATCTATAACTTGAACCTCTTCTAGAAATCCGGTAAAGCCAATATCGGAGCCGTGGTCAATCTCTGCTTCACCTCTTCAAAGGCGGCAGATGCCTCTGATTCCAACTGAAGCCAATAACCTTCATGCAGCTCATAATTGGCACCATAATAGAACTAAAACGTAGTATGAACCTTTGGTAAAAAGATGCAAGGCCATGGAAGCTATGTACCTCAGTTACCGACTTCGGTTGGGGGCAATTCTGAATTGCCTCTATCTTGCCTTTGTCTATTGCAATTCCATCCTTGAATACTACAAAACAAAGGAATGTTACCCTCTCTTTCATAAAATCAAACTTCTTCAAGGCAGTAACAAATGTTGTTCCCCTATGGGTTGTGAAAATCACCCTAAGATGCTCTAGGTGCTCCTCCTTGTTTGAAATATAAATCAAGAAATCATCAAAGTATACCACTACAAATTATACCATAAAGGGTCGTACTACATGTTTCATGAGCCTCATAGACATACTAGGCGCGTTAGAAAGCCTAAACGTCATCACCAGCCACTCATATAATCCTTCTTGATTTTTGAAGGCAATCCTCCACTCAGTACCTAGTGAAATAAGGATCTGGCAGCATCTTCCCTTCAAGTGTAACTAGCTAAACACCTTTAAATTTTGTAGCTGATCTAGTAAAGCATCCAATCGCAGAATAGAACATTGATAATGTACCATGATCTTGTTAATGGCTTTGCTGTCAATGCACATCCACCAAGTTTCATCCTTCTTCAGAGTTAAGGGAGCTGGAACTGCAAATGGACTCAAACTCTCCTCAATAAAACCCCTGGCGAGTAACTCCATAACTGGGCATCTAAGCTCCTCATGCTCCATAGGACTCATTCGATAATGCCGTCTATTCGGTAAGACAGCTCCTAGCACCAGGTTTATCCGCTATCGAATGTCCCACAATGGTGGTAAAGAATTCGGCAACTCTTCCGAGAAGACATCAGCAAACTCCTTCAACAATTATTCTACTTCTTCCGGTACTTTCCCCTGTTCCGCCTGGCACTCCTTGCCAATAGACACAAACACCATCAACCTCCTTGGGAAACATGGCCCTGGTTTGGAGATTCGAGTTTTTAGCTAACACCGACTATGTTTTGTCTTCTGTCATAGGTGGCGCCTTTGTCGAATTGCCAGGGTCATCTAAGTTGCAAGTGGCAGGCATCCATAGTAAGCACATCACACTATACCCAATCCCGGTATTTCGCCCTAATTGAAAAGCTAACCAGACAACATGTAGACACTATTACTTGGTTTCCTTTCTTGAGCCAAGACAACTTGTATGGGTTTGGGTAATCTTTCGCCTTCAACCCCAACTTCTTAACTGCTTTCATAGGGATAACGATTTCCCAACTCCGAAAATTGATGACTAGGCCGCATAATTTCCCGCCAATGGTGTAGGTCATCTGGAAGATATTATTCCTAAGCCAGTCATCCCTTTCTACTTCATTAGCCAAGAAGTAGACTCGCTTGACCACTAATAGGTGGCCTTCATCACCAGCAACGTCTTCTTCGCCACTTAGCGCCAACTGGTCCTAAGGCTCATCCTCAACTAACTCACCATCTTCAGTATGAAGACTCTTAATGTAGAACCCCTTAATTTGTTTCTCTCTCTTCTTACACTTAGTGGCACGATGACCCAATTCGTCACATTTGAAGCAACGTGTCCTTGAACTACCTGTTTGATCCTAGTTACTTGGCTTATTGGGGTTGGCGACAATTGGCATCCCTAATTGTCCTTGTACACATGAGTTGGTTGAAGGTTGTACTTGATCATGCCGCCAATCTAGGTATTCTAAATACAGACAACCTATATCGTTGCTGCTACTTCTCAACGTGCAAAGCTCTCTGACTTGCCTAAGAAATAGAGAAGATATCATACGTGTTCATCGCTTCTTGGATTGATTCCTCAGTCCGCCAACATACCTATCTGCCAACTGCTCTTCTAATTCTGCCAAGTCATTCCTTCCAACTAAGGCATATAATTCCACTGGTATTGTGTTCCATAGACCATGACCCCTAATGTAAATTTTGGAGACCGTTGGTACATATTCATGGCATGATTATGGGGACGAGAGGCACTATGCATGTGCTCATCATCTTCTCCCAAGTCTCAATTTTTGTCTTTCCCTACCTAAGCTATGTGTGATTCAATTGCTACCACTAGGCGGCAGCCCATCTCCTCAACCAGGTAGCTTGTTGTGCTTAAGAACTTCCTTTAATTTGAGCACCTCCTCTACCGAAGCCAACCAATCTCAAAACTCAGGTTATCTTCCACCATGGAACTTTGGAATCTCAACCTGGAGCTTGGATTCCCACCTCTAATATTCAGAGTAATCAAAAATGTCGGAATTGGGCCGCTTCCCCTTGATATTCCGTCCTTGGTTACCAATCCTTTCAAAAGGGTTGTTGAATCTTCCTTCGGAGTCGTCCTTACCTCCCACATCTTGTGGTTCTTGAGGGTAAGTAGTTTGGTTGGGCATTGCACCCAATTGCTCGAAACTCAGCTTGATACACCAAAATCTCTCATCCCTCTCCTTGAACGTCCTATCTATTTGACATTGAAGGTGTCCCTTGTAAATGTCTCAGGACGGCGGCATGCCCTTGTCACCCACGGGAAATAACAGGAAATGTTCTGAGCTTTAATGCCAGCCGATGTAGCACGCCTAAAGGTCGCATTGTAAGCTCAACCCTCGACTACTTGAGTTGGGAAGGAGTGGGTGCCTCTAACTCGTTGATTGTAACTAACGATGCCAGATTAAAAGGAATTGGTTATTTATTCTGGAAATTCCGAAGTGATAACCCAAAGAGGAGCTATGTAATTTTATTGAATGCTTTCAAAATAAAATTACAAAGATCAATTCAAACATAAAGGTTATCAAAATATTTTGATTAACTAAAAGCTTCCTAAAGTTATAAACTAATGGCCTATTTATACGCGGAAAAAAACCCTACTCTTAATAATAATCTAATTCGAGGAACTAATCCTACTTTAAATCAAACTCTGTCACTCCTAATAGTAATCTAATTGTAAAACCTTAAACATAATTAGATACTTCAATTAAATAAAACACTAATAAATAAAATCTTAATTAGACCATAATTAAAACTCCTTTTGTCGTCTCAATCAGGTTATTTTGATCCATATTTGCAACTCGCCTAAAAATCGCCCTGTAGCCTTGAACCTTGACTACCCACAGTGGGAAGGATAGGGTGCCTCTTACCCCTTGATCGTGCCCAATGATGCTAGATTACGAGTAATTGATTAAAATCTGTTCATTCTATGAATACCCGAGTGGTAACACAAAAAGGAGCTATATAATTTTTTTGAACTCTTTCAATATAAATTTACAAATATCAACTCAAACCTAAAACTTATCAAAATATTTTAACTCATAAAAAGCTTCCTAAAACTATAAACTGTTGGCCTATTTATAAGCATAAAAAACCCTACTCCTAATAATAATCCCATTATAAGAACTAATTCTATTTTAAATCAAATGCTGCCACTCTTAATAATAATCTAACTCTAAACCATTCATCTAACTTCATAATTCAGTAAATTTAAACACTAATAAACGATTCCTCAATTAGACCATAATTAAAACTCCTTTTGACTTCTCGATTGGGTTACTTTGATTTTCATTTGCATCATTCTTGTCTGCTTGAGCAAAATTCATCCTTGAATTCAGCCCATTAGTCTTGTTGGTGGATGAAGATGGCAACAAGGAAAACCAATAACATCCAATAGGGGACTTAGGGGGTTTCTTTATGTGGAAGTGCATTAGTTAATGCTCGCGATGGAGTCATGGACGATGTTGGGGTGCAGTTACGGTGGATATTGGAAGATTTCGATGGCGGCTTAGTGGTGGTGGAATGTGGAGAAATATGGTCATATGCGGGGCCAAAAATGGTCATGGTGATGGTGAAGGAGATCGAGGTAAGTAGGTGGCAAAGCGACTACTCACCGCTTTTAATGACGACGGCGGGCACAGGCTGAAGGTGTCGACTAGAGGTGAAAGGGGCTCTATGGTGGAGGAAGCTGGCCCGACCTATCCACTACCAAGGCTTCTATCCTCTAAAGCCTTTCTTCACTCCTCTGCTACTTTTTCATCACACATGAGAATTTGCACCATATTTCGCCTTCGTGGTGGCATAACTAGGAAATGTGCCTTCGTTTTGATACCAACTAATGCAACACGAACAAGATAAATGTTTGGAATCGAAAGGTTTCAACAGCCTTTCTTTATTTTCTATTGCAAAATCTAATAAAACACAAAGGGGGTAATTCTTAATCTTACTTCTCTCAACTAAAGAACCAGAAAGAACAAAATATAATTGAAAAAGCTAATTATAAAACTGAATAAAAACCCTAATCAGCTTCTTTCTATTTATAGAGGAGTTTTTCTAACCAGGCTTAGAGATTAAAATAAATCGGAATAATTAAGAAAATAAACACCATTTTATCCAAAAAAAAAAAAAAGGCAAATCTAACACAAGTAGCTAACCAGCCTTTATCTTCATTGCCGATCTCCTTACTCGCCTCAAATACCCGCAGCACCATTAATTATAATTATGATGTTCACCACGTCCTTTTTATGCTAAGAAAAAGACTTTAGTGTACATATGCTCAAATAATTCTTAGGCGTTATTTGATTGCTACAATAACTGAATTTCTCGGAACTTGTATTTCTCAAAATTTCAAATCTTACCTTAATTTTATATAAGGTAGGTACAAGTATTTGATTGACACAATGGGAAATGAAACTTCCTTTGAAAGGTTAGTTAAAAACAAAGAAATTAAAACTTACATAGGAGTACTAGAAAAGTTATTTCCACTGTTTTAAAGGAATTAAAAATTGCTGAGAAATTTTCACTTCCCATATTAAGCCAATTTCCTAGTAACCAAAAAAGAAGGCCAATACCCACATTCCATATGAATTCCAATTTCTTGCGTTTACTTTTTGGTAAACAAATAAGGCCTTTGGTGTACAAATCATTATTCTCTCTGCATTTGCAAATTGGTCCTTTTTTAGCCCATTCACAGATCAATTTGGATCCATATCCGATCAAATTTTCGATGAATTCTTATCTGGACACCTGAGTTCCGTTATTTGATAAACATTTATGCTAGCGTTGCAGCATGTTTCCTTTGAGCCGTCTCGTTTACTCTTCTCTAGAATAGTAGAAAAACTAACTTTGATGGGCATCTGCCAAATCATGTGTATCTTTGTTACTAAACATAATACACCCCATAGATAATAATAAATTTAAAACTAAAAATAAAATTAAAAATTTTGAAACAAAATATCAAAAAAATAATTTTTTTGAATAAAAAAATATAATAATATTTTTAACTTTAATTTTTTAATATTTTAAATAATTATTTTTCAGAATTTATTTTTAAATTTTAAATTTTGAATTTTGTATAATTTTTTAATTTTAAATTTGTTAATCTAATTTTGAAATTATAGTTTTAAAAAATTATCATATTTTTTATAATATTTTTTATAAAAATTTCAAATAATATTTTATTATATTCTAAATTTATAATATTATTATTATTATATTTTAGTAAAAAAATATTTTGCGTAAAATTTATAATCTTATCTTTTTCTTAAGAATACTTTTCACATAATAATAGAAAATTCATATTTTATTACAAAAGTAGAAAATTTATAATATTAATTTGATACTTTTTTGAATTTTAAAATTTCTAATCTAAATTTTTTCAGTAAAAAAATATTATTATAATTTTTCAAACTTTTTCCAATTTTTTTCGTAATTTGTTTTAATTTATTTTAATTTCATATTTAAAGTTGAAGGGGTTAATTGTGTATATTTACAAAGTTCAAGGGCTATTTTTTGAAATTGAAAGTATAGGGGTGTATTGTATTTAATTGCAAAGTTTAGGGGGTATGTTTTATGTAATAACAAAGCTCAGGGGGTTATTTTATAAAATTAAAAGTGCAAGGGGTGTGTTGTGTTTAATTGGAAAGTTCATGAAATTGAAAGTTCAAGGGATATGTTGTGTTTAATTGTAATGTTTCGTAAGTCTTTCCATAATTTTGCCTAAAAAAAATTGTAATGTAAAGACAATGTTGTTACTAATCAAATTCACCTGCCCTTAGGTATCATTTACTTTCCACTTCTCAAAATGCATGTAAATGTGAAGACAAGTGAAATACCTGTGAGTTCTTCTTAGGTCATCCAGTTGTTGCCTCAAGCTCTCTGCTTCCAATTTCCATAGCTATCGAAGTACAAATTTACAAAATTTTGATATCAGTTGAGTAGCTGAAAAGGCTGTTTATATTGGTTAAAATTAGACAGTTGTTATTTTTAGGATAAAAATATTATTGTTAGAGCAATAATATGACTTGTATGACTGATAACCAGAAATCTTCATATTGTTGTTTTGCAGTTTAATATTTTTTTCTCTTCTGATAACTTTATCCTAAATTTATATTTGGCCAAGTATGCAATCAATTTAATTCCTAAATTTTTATTCTTTTAACTTGATTACCTTTTATTTAAACTGTTACAAGGTTATTTAAAATAATGATTACACTTAATGAAAGTTGTAAAATACGTTGAAATCTTAGCCTTTCATTTAGATCCAATGGTCATTATTTTTTCCTCTTATAAGATCTTTTTGATTATTCCTCATAATAGTCATTTATATATATATATATTATTTTATCCCAATTGTAAGTTAATTTTAATCCACACATGTGACAACATTGTTTTTGTCAAAATATCCTAATGATATTTAAATGGTCTAAATTATATTTAAAGGGCACAAAATGAAATTATTGACAAGAAAATAAAATATGTACCTTGGCTTCTGACAGAGGGTTTAGCAGCTGATGTTCCTCTTTCGCTTTGTTGTAGTTCTCTAGCAATGACTTCATGCTATTAATTATATATAAAACAAAAAGGATATGTATTATTAATTTTCAAAATATTAAAACCCAAAACACTTAAAAAAGGAGGGAGGCACTAAGGGATAAGTAATACATCTGGATAGATTTTTGATTAAACATTAAGGTTTGGGTTTTCTAATTCCATCATTAGGTGCAAGTGAATTCTTGGGAAAATAATCATAAGCGACTACTTGGAGCCCCCAATTTTAAGGGCCTCAAATTATAAATTTTGAGGTTTTTGGTGTAATAATTGTTTATATTAGAAAGTTTTTAGAACAATGTTATGTTTTTGAAAAAAGTTTGCTGGAGACTCCAAAAATGTCAGGACCAGTCTTCCTTGGGAATTCTAATCTTGTGGTTCTCACCTTATCTAGTTGTATGTAACAAAGTTTATGAATGACTAGTGTGTGCAAGTCCGGGATAGGTTGAAGTGGGAATAAATTGGCCTAGATACTCCAAGTACAAAATAAAATGATGTGTCTGCTTACTTGTTTTGTTGGTACCTCGTAAAAACTCAAATCTAATCATAATATTTCAATTTTATCATGATCTTTGATTATTAAATTAAGGTCTACTAGGACCTTTTTTTGGATAATGATAACTCCAAGATAAGAACTTACAATGCATTTTGTAAAGAACAAAATAACTTGGCCACCAAATAAAAAAAAAAAAAAAAAAAAAAAAAAGGGAAAAAGAACACAAATTCACAAGGAATTTGGGAAAAGCTAATATAAGTTATAGAAATACATAAAAAAGATAGTCTAACATACTTCTTTTCGATAATTAATGAAAAACTTGTGTTACAAAAATTGTTATCTTAGCACAAGACCCAAAAACACGTACAATGTGGAGAAAGAAAAGTAACACGAAGAAAACCTAGGACAAAGGCTTGTAATAGCACTATTTGACTGCCCATAACAATACCAATATCTGACTACACATAACAACGGTAATATTTTTAGATAAATAATGGGCAAAGGGCTGGTAATGCAACCAAGGACAAAAAACCGAACTATGATAATTATAATGGGTTTATTTGGTATTTCATTTTGTTTTAGTTTCTGATTTTTTTTCAAACCAAAATTCTGAAAAATATTCTTCTGTTTTTTCTTTTTTTTTTTCGATCTTTTAATATAAAAACGCGTATGCAAAAACTTGAAGTCCAGAAGTCAAAAGCAAAAAATGTAGATTTCCAAAACTCTTAGAATTTCTCAAATAGAAAAACTAAAAATAAAAAATAACCCCAAATAACACATAATTTATCCAGTTAAGCACTCATACTCACTTTTCATTTAGGTGACGATATTGTCACAATAATTGTTATTGACAAAGTAAAATCATAATTTCCAAACAATTTTGTCGCTCTCATTCCTATAAGTTAAATCATTACTCTAGTAATAATCCATTTTGTTTGAGAAAAGAACTCAATTTATTGTTTATCAAGTATTGCTAAAGATGGATTGATCATTATTAAAGAAATATTATTCATAAGTAAACATGAACAAATAATATCATGTATTACCTAGTGCTCGAGAACTCATAGACCTTGCCAGTACAAGAGAACATGATAACCCCAACCTCTACATCGCAGAGAATCGAGAGCTCTCGCGCCTTCTTGATCAACCCCTTTCTCCTCTTGGTGAATGTAACTTGTCTGTTGTTTAAGTTGTCTATTTTTTCAATCTTGATCTTTGCTCTTCCCATCGGTACTTTAAGTAATACTTTCCTAATTTTGTCAGTTAAGCTGCAAAGGGAATACAAAAAATTTAATTAAATGTTGGTGAAGATGAGGAAAAAAAAAAAAAAAGGCCTGAATATATGCAAATTAAAAGAAGAAGAAGAACAAGAAGAAAAAGGTGAAAATGTGTAAGAAAATGAAAAAAGAGAATGAAGGAGAAAGAAAAATATTTGGTGAGGGGATGGAGTACTTGAAGAAGAGAGTCAATGAAGTTACGGCAAATGAGATGAGGCTCCCCCAGTTCAGCCCTTTTGCCTTTTGTACGGAAGATCAATGTACGGGTTTGACCGTATGAATATATAGCTTTTTTTAAGAATTATGTACTCCTAGAAAAAGTTAATAAATAAATAAATATAGAGCTTAGAGAGAATAAAATATATATAATTTTACTCTTAAAAAGTACTACCGTATACAAAGAGTCTGTTTTCAAAACACCCCGAACCCTAAAACGACACTGCCATCCACCGAGAGCGATGAAGTTCATAATCAAGACCTCGCGCTCTTCTGGAATTGTTTCTTTATATATACAGTGTCCTAATAAGGTCGAGTTATTGTCCAAAATAAAGCAAAAACATAAAAAATAAAAATAATTGCAAAAATGACAATTTTCAAGAAAATTTTCACAAATTGGCCCATGTGAATTCCACGCCTTTTTCGCCCTTTTTTTGTAAATATTTGTGTGTTTTTAAAAATTAATTTTGCATTGTTAGTTGCTGCTAGGTATTCTCTTGTACATATAATATAAGATAATCAAATTTTAAATTGTGTATTTAATTTAATTTAAAATTCTAGTAAATAATTTAATTTAATTCAAAATTACACAAAATATGCTCCCATGGATGTAAAAAAAATGTGTGCACAAACGGTTAGCCGCTGCGATGTAAGAATGGGGGAGATATCCTTAAAAATATTACAAAACATAAAAAAAAACCAAAAAAATGATGTGGCATCCACATGGACCAGCTGGTCCACGCGGGTGCTAATTCGGAAATGTTTTCAAAAATATTATATTTGGAATTATTTTTTTTATTTTGTGTTATTTTGAGTAAAAACTTGATACGTTTACTTATTATTCCGATAGGCTGATCATTAAACTTAAAATGAACCCCTAAATTTGTCTCGAATTAACATTATATTTAAAAGCAAAAGAAAGGTAATTTAAGAAATTCGGCGATGACAACAACATTTTGTTTTAAAATTCTTATGTTCTTTTCCTAACATATAGTACTCCTTTACTGATAAAATAAAACTATATATTATGCTTTCTTGGAATTGCTTCTTTATTAAGGTCCTCCTCAAATATTTCTATAAACAATTAAAGGTATTAAAGTCTGATTCAGTAGCATAATATATATATGACTGCAACTTGATATAAAATTACTTAAAAAACTACATAAAACAAATTCATCTTCGGTGTTATTTGAGTAACAAAATTTTTTCCATTTGCGGTTGTGTAAAAACAACTGTATATTCAAAGAAAAATATCTGACCAAAATAAGATATGAACTTCAAATGAGAAGGAAAAAAAAATAGAAATAAATGCATCGAGATATACATGAAAAATCTTCAAATAAGGGAAACACCACAGGCGGAGGGTAAAAGTGTCACTGAAACTGGGAAATATATATACAAGTATACTCTCTCTCCCCCTCACGACGGATAGTTGCAGGGCTCCCCACGCGCCGCTAAGGTCAGGCGCATGAGGGCGCGTCACCCGGAATCCGGGCGCCGGGATCGCCGTCGCCTCGCCATTCAGGTCGTACAAGCAATTTCTCCATCCGTCATCATTAACCCCAACCTCTGCCACCGTCTTCCCCAACACCTTCGTCTTCTTCACCGGCTTCCCGCACCGGACTCCGGCCTTCATCTACACCAACAACCACCACAAGTCGCCTCCATTACTTTGTCTCTCCATCAAAAACGCTTTACCCCCTCATCATCCCTAATCACCCATTTTCTCTCCCCACCACTCCGCCTCCCCTCTGTCCTAACCAACAACAAACCACCACCATTGCCACCGCCACCGGCTCCCCGCACCGGACTCCCATCATCGCCACCGCCTCCCACCATCTCTCCACTTAAATACCTCTTCATCCAAAAATTTCGTTCTCTCCCTCCTCCTACCACCACCAACAGCCCACCAGGAGACCAGGAGACCAATGCCAATACCCCGAGAAATGGTGTCCATATTCGTTGACGGCTTACCTGAGAGAACATCAAACTCTTGGCTCAAGTATGTCTTCCGTAATTTTAGGTCAGTTTACGATGTTTTTGTTCCTGCTAAGAGGAGGCTGAGGTCTAGATGCTCGTATGGTTTTGTCCGGTTTCATAATCTGAGGGAAGCTGCTAGAGCAATTTCATCTATGAATGGTAGATGGGTGGTGGAATCCAAGCTTAGGGTTGAATGGGCTAACCCACCAAGAAGATCAACTGAGTCATCAGCCTGGAGCCAGTATCGTTCAAGGGTCTTTCAGCAGAATAGAGACACCGGCCGTTTACAAGATCAGGATGTGACCCCTCCTACTCAGACCAGAGACTATATGGGTTCTGACATTCCAAGGATTGTGGTTTCAAACACCAACGAGAATGTGGAGGATTGGCTTCAGCGGTCTATTATTGCGCACACATCAGGTGAGGTGAGTCTAGATAGTATTCTCACCTTTATCACAGAGAACGACCTCCACGGTCTAACCCCTAAAGGGTTAAACACCACCACTTTCGTCCTGGTCTGTGATTCAGCTGAGACTGTGGTGTCCTACCTCGGCCCTCATCGCGAGATTCTTCTTAGGAAATTCAGCAAGGTTTCTAAATACTCTGGCGAGATCCTTGGCTCACTTAGCAGAACAGTATGGATCGAAGTTTTTGGACTGCCTGTCCAATGCTGGACTAAGGAATGCTTTTCTGACCTCACCAGATTATAGGGAAAGTTTGTCAGGGCGGACTCGAGGATGTCATCCATGAGATGCATTGATGCTGCCAGATTTCTCATCCAAACATGCTCACCTTAACTGATTCATCAAATGGTGCAAGTCCATTTTAATGGCGTAACCCAAGTGGTCTTGGTCAAGGAGGGTAGGACAGAGCTGATTCCAGATTACTCACCTAGTGCTGTTGCTTTAGCTGCATCGACCAGATTAGTTAGTGAACGAACCTCTTCGTCATTGAGTCCGCACCCGGAGCATCGATGCTCTACCCTAGTGCGCCCTACCACACTGACTCAACATTTCCCTGTTCATAGGATAGGAGTCTTGAGTGATAGAGATCATGGAAGTCGCACTATTAGGCCAGTGTATGACGGTGTTAGCATAGTTGAGCTGTCATGGGGTCAGCTTTCTATCCACATTGAAGGTCAGTATGTTGGTAGGTGGTCTGTGGAATGCTGTTGGTCGCATGCTTCTCTTCTCCATCCATTGTCACAACATGGTGATCATATTCCAGTTCAGGTTTTGCGTGAAAACCAACATATGCCTCCTCTGCTCCAATGGGTGGAGAGTGACAAAGCCAATTCAGATCAGCCTCACGCTCAGCTATCATATCTTGAGAATGTAACTCATGACTCCAATAGTGATGATAATTCTGTATCCTCGGGACCTGAGTTTCCTCCAGGTTTTGAGCCCTTTACCTTGAACACGTCAGAGTCTTGTATAGAGAGACCCAGTGGAGATGGAATAAGAAAAGGAAAAGGACTATTGACAAAAAGGGAGAGAAAAGCGCTGAAGCACATGAAAAAAGAGAGTGGAAAGCGGGAGCTTCAGAAATTTCTTGAGGACATGTCGCCTAGGAAAAATACGCTAGAAAATATCAAGGCATTAGGCAAACGGAAAAAGGGGAAGGAGGTAAAATGGGGAAATTCGTCAAAGGCAACCGGGAAGAAGAAGAAACGGAATGGGGCGAATCGATACGACAAGATCTCGGAAGCAAAGTATGATGAGCCGATCCTTCAAGCGGAGCGGCCAATTGACATGGGGAGAAGAGTTGGATTTAATTTCGATGGTTTCGACTCACCCATGGTGGCAGACCTGCTGGCTAAATGAGGCAGGTGGTTTTGTGGTTGAGGTTCAGTCTTGCTTCAGTTTCCTGCGTGGGTGGTTTGGTTCTTTTTCTTTTGGGTTCCCGGTTTGTGCTTGTTTTGTGCGCATCTTGGGTTGTGTGTGCTCGGTGTCAGTTTTGTCGGGTTTTGGGTATTTTTTTTTTTGTTGCTTTTTGTTTCCCTTTTTGTTCCTCCCTCCGTTTACGGAGTGGCCTAGGCCTCGTCTTATCGAGTGGCCTGTCTGCTCTTCAGCTCTGCCAATAATTATCGGAAAAAAAAAATATACTAGTATTTTCATTCGCACTGAGTGGCAAAAACCATAAAGAAATATT
This sequence comes from Simmondsia chinensis, assembly GCA_018398585.1. NCBI lineage: Eukaryota > Viridiplantae > Streptophyta > Magnoliopsida > Caryophyllales > Simmondsiaceae > Simmondsia > Simmondsia chinensis. Next base: position 9,814,260 of record JAGTTD010000010.1, on the reverse strand, counting down.
TATATATGCATAGAAGAACAAGACCTAGCTGCTGTAGACGCCGGATATGCTGGGTTGACCCGAAAGAGTGGTTTTTCTTTTCTTTTTTTTTTCTTTTTTTAACTTTCCAAAGAAAGAACCAATCCTTCAGGCCCAGTATATCTGGCCTCTATAGCAGCTAGGTTTTGCTCTTCTATGCATATTTAAATATTTCTTTGCTCCACCACAGACCTTTGCTTTGAGATCCAGATTAGAAACATTCGAGAAACGACATAGTAAATCTCCACCTCAGCTCGAACTTCTCACAAAAGAGAGCTTTTCATATTCTCCATAAAATCCCTATGGGATCACCCCAACTACAATGAGAACCAATTAAATCCAAGTAGTAGTTCAAGTTGACACTAAGAAGTGTCTGTCAAAAACCCGAGAGTTGTGACTTGATCTTCAAAGCAAGTATGACAGAAATTTTAAGAAATTGACGAGAATGAGAGTGCTCAGAATTGAGATTGAAGATAAGAGAGAAGAAGTAGATAATTGGGATTACTTAGAGAAGGGAGAGAGAGAGAGAATTGAAGCTAAGAAGATTGATGTATTTCAATAGTTGGCTTAGTTGTTGGTGGCATATGCTCCACCTTAATATTTATAGATAGTTGCAAGTATATTGATGAGTTGGTTGAAGAAGGATCTAGAACTCCTAATTCCCAACTGGTGCCCTTTAATGCCACGGTTGAGATTACAATGCAAGGCATTGTCTAGATCCATTTTACATATGTGTTTATCCCTAGGGACACGCCCCGCTTGGCAACTATGCACCAAAGCATCCTTTCTTAAGTGTTTTGTCCTTACAAGGCTTCTAGATATTATCTTAAATAATTAATACTACTATTAAGCTATTACATGTAAGGACTATTCAAGAAGCCTAGAGCATTCTAGAATATCCCGGGCAAAATCATAAGAGAATATAATATAAGTACTAATGTGTGTCTTGTCATGACAAGGTCATGGTCTAGGATCGTGACAATGCCATCCTCTTGAAGCAATCCTGGGCCTCAAGTTTCGAAGTGCGGAAATTGCTCCCGAATAAAGGACAAGTCCTCCCATGTTTCCTTTTCCTCGGCGCCGTTTGTCCAATGCACCAGGATCTTGCGTACTCTCCTTCTGCTGCCCTTGTCCCATCGTCGTTCTAGGACTCTTGTGGGTTCAAAGATGGCGATCTCTTTTGCCTTGGCCTTCTTAAGTAGTTCCACCATTTTCTCAACTTTCTTCTTTATGGCCTTGACTATTCCTTTGCAAGACAATGTGTGTAGGGCATCCTTCTCTTTATGACCTTGTAGCTCAACTTCTCATCCTTCCTTACGATAGGTGAGCTTAAGTGCAGCAAAGTCACGCGTGGCTTGTTGAACGATTGGTTATGGAAGAAGAGGAAGAAGACATGGAGGCAGTCTATGAAACAAGGACAAGGAATCATGCCACCACCATTGTAAGAACCTCCATGTCTTCTTCCTCTTCTTCCATACCCTCGTGGCTTGTTTCCTCTACTCCCTTCATACTATGAAGTTGCTTTTCCTTGCACTTATGCCCCGGGAAATACCTCTCCCGACATCGGTAACATTTACCGCAGTCACGCGTTGGCTGGGATGAACTTGTTGACACGGTTGGCTTGGCAACTGAGCTAGATGATGGCTACGGCTGTTGTGTCTGGCTTAGCACGACCGATTTGGCCACGGATTCTTCTCTGCGTGCCTGAGTGGGTTTGTGTGTTGGCTGTAATGAGACCTTCGACTCTTCAATCGGGATTTCCTGCAACTTTGCCAGCTCGAAGGCTGTGCTTAAGTCTGGTGGTTTTCTAGCTTTGGCCGTAGCTCTTATAGCAGGTTTTAATCCGCTAATAAAGCTCGAGACGAAGTAAGCCTCGCTTAATGTTGGATGATATATCATCGTCCAGCTCCTTAACTCCTCGAAGCAGATCACGTACTCTTCAATCGACCCTTCTTGAGTCATTTTACTGAATTCTTCCACTACATCCTGTAGAGAGCGATCTCAGAACCTCTTACTTAGTTCATCAATGAAAAGCTGCCAAGTCAAGTGTGGGTGCTTGAGCTCCAGGGCATGGAACCACACATCTCCATAGTCATGGAGATGGCTTGAAGCATAGTCCACCCATTCCCCAACCGGAACTTGATACCACAGAAAATACTTAAGACACGTTTGGACCTGGGTTCTCGGATTAGTTCCTTCAAATTTCGGTAGGTCCTGCTCTGGATTGTGACCGCCATTCCTAGTTCATGGGCCTCCATTGTTACGGCTGTACTCCCCTTCTTCGATCGTGCTATTTTGGTTCCTGATCTCTCTTGGTTCTTACAATGGTGGTGGCATGGTTCCCTGTCCTCCCAACCGAGCATAATTCCTTGCGCCCCCAGCTTTTTGTTGCATAGCATCATCCAGTATTGTCTCTGATAGAACCTCCAGTCTTTTCTCTTGGCGTGCCACCAACTGCTTCATGTCAGCTACAATCAAGTCCACCACATGCATGAGTTCGTCAACTCTAGTTTGGTTCACTGTGATGGAGGATCGGAAGTCCTCATGAATTCGGTTATAGTCTTCTTGGTCCTTTGCCCTATCTTTTTGCCAAGCGTGAGCCATGACATCGAGGCATTTCTCGATGGCTGAAAGTCTCTCCTGAGTTCCGTTGGTGTCTTTGGAAGAGGACATTGTTAATGCAACTCGGCAACTTCTTGTTATGGCCAGCTTCAAGATTCAACTAGGAACTCTCATTGCTTCGGAATATTTTTTTTTATTTCGGTGATTGAGACTCTAAGTTTCAATATGAATGAGGTGCAACGAAAAAAAAAAAAAAAATATGAATTAAGACTCTAGTTTTTTTTTTTTGATAAAACTACCCTTCGATCGAAAGCTAGCTTTAATACCACTTTGTCACAATCGATCGAAAGCTAGCTTTAATACCACTTTGTCACAAACCCGAGAGTTGTGACTTGAACTTCGAAGCAAGGATGATAGAAATTTTAAGAAATCGACGAGAATGAGAGAGTTTAGAATTTAGAATGAAGATAAGAGAGAAGAAGTAGATAATTGGGATTACTTAGAGACGAGAGAGAGAAAATAGAAGCTAAGGAGATTGATGTATTTCAATTATTGGCTTAGTTGTTGGTGGCATATCCCCCACCTTAATATTTATAGATAGTTTCAAGTATATTGATGAGTTGGTTGAAGAAGGATTTAGAACTCCTCATTTCCAACCGGTGCCCTTTAATGCAACGATTGAGATTACATTGCAAGGCATTGTCTAGATTCGTTTTACACATGTGTTTATCCCTAGGGACACGTCCCCCTTGGCAACTGTGCGCCAAAGCACCCTTTCCTAGGTGGCTTGTCCTTACAAAGCTTTTGGATATTATCTTAAGTAATTACTACTACTCTAAAGCTACTACACGTGAGGACTATTCAAGAAGCCTAGAGCATTCTAAAATATTCCGGGCAAAATCATAAGAGAATGTAATAAAAGTACTAATATGTGTCTTGTCATGACAAGGTTACGGTCTAGGATCGTAGCAGTGTCTTAGAAAATATGTTAGCAGGACCGTCCATAGTACCAATGGACTTCAATATGATCTCGCCCTCATAAATCATATCCCTATTGAAGGTGCGACACATCTAAGTGCTTTCTCATCTTTTGTTCACGATCAGCCCCTCCTCTCCGCTGCAGACTTCAGCTTCAAGATTCAAATTAAAAGGTCACGGCACAACACAGTAATATGCTATCTTATTTCAATCAATAATGGCTAGATTTACCATTTTTGAGCACATTAAATAGGTTAGGTACAATTAAATTATTAATATCACAAAATAGAATAATTTACCAAAGTAGCACACTTTGTAAAATTTTTTACCAAAATGGCATAGTTGGAAAAATATTTACGAAAATGGCACAATTTACTGTAGCTTGATCAGGAAACGCCATTTCGAACGGCGTCTGTTCGGGAAAAAAATTGGAGGCCTTTCGGACGCCGTTTTGGACGGCGTGAGTATGCCGTTAGAAACGGCGTCCGAAAGGCGCCTCGGAGATCAAATGAAACTCACCGGAGAGCAAAAACCAGAGGATTCAGTAACTGAGTGATAATAGAAAGAAGCTGAGAGATCAAATGGAAAGATCTGAGCTTCGGAGTTCTGAAATACAGCTAATCAGAAGAATCTTCTAGAATGAGGTGGTGGTGGTGGCGATAATGGCGGTTGCGGTGGTGGTGGTGGAGAGAGAGAGAGTGGGGAGTAGGTGTCACTTAAAAGGCAGGACATTGGAGGGGTAAGGGCTCCAAAAATACAGCCTCCCTTATTTATTTAATTTTAAATTTAAAAATATTTATTTATGTACGGACGCCGTCTGAAACGGCATCCGAATGGCGACCAATTTTTTCCCCGAACAGGCGCCGTTCAAAACGGCGTTTCCTGATCAAGCTACAATAAAGTGTGCCATTTTCGTAAATATTTTTTCACCTATGCCATTTTGGTAAATTTTTTTACAAAGTGTGCTACTTTGGTAAATTATTCCACAAAATACCACTCGGTTTGACATTTTTACGATAAACTAATGTAGAAATGGATTATTTTTCACTTTTCTTGGGGATGAGGCTGCAGAGGTGAAGGGAGTTGGAGTGAATCTGTCAAATGTATGACCTAAAGCTGTTTTGGAAGAGCAACAATTTTTTATGCCCAAAATGATTTATGAGGGCATTCTATTTGAAAACAACAGGAAGGGTATATGTAATATGTAAATAAGAGTTTAGCCAATAAGATATTTGCCATAGTCAAAAGAATATGAAGGTTTAATATATAGAAAATGAGGTCCTACTTTCAAATCATATTACCTCGAAACTGATATACCTATTAAAACGGGGGCATGTCAATGATGCAGCCTGTTAAGGGGCTTGGCGCAGGACACAGGCTTGTCGGGACGAATGGGCTTGGAGAAGCGGAACGCGGAACAGCTGGAAAGTAGAGTTTGATTAGGATTTTAATTTTAATTTTCAGATTTAAATTTTGTAGTTTGAATTATCTCTTAGAGTTTGATTGTTATTCTAATTACTCCTTTATATATACTAGAGGAGATCTAGGCTTCAGGCACCTCATAATTTTTCAGATTTATTTCCTATTTTAGAGTATCTTTTATGGGGTTGTGAGAATTGAGTTTTATTTTCCTCTTGAAATTTTGTTATTTCGTTAATAAAATTTAAGGGAAGGCCGTCTACTCCTTCCCGTTCCTCAATTTTCCGCTTACGCGCTGCACTAGTTGGTATCAGAGCTCAGAACGACTTCTGAGATGGAGCGTGGGCGACAGAGATACGCCGCCGTCAAAGACATTTATGATCTACATGCTGAAAGGGGTTTGGAGTTCGAGGAGAGATTCTGGCGTAACAAGCGTTACTTGATTCAACTAGGGGCAAATCCCGATGCACCAGGAACGCAGCCCCAATGCCCATTAACAATGGGTTGTATAGAAGCAGAGACGGAGGAGAGATTCCAAAATCCGTTCCCGGAGCAGTAGCTACCGGATTCTAGGCCAAGGCAATGTCGGCCCAATACCGAAAACCCCAACGGTTATGATGATCGAAGGTGGGAATCCGACCTCTGGATTGAAATTTCAGAGTTTAACGATGGAGGACGCCCAGAGGAGTTCTTAGATTGGCTTGTTGCCGTCGAGTAGATTTTGGAGTTCAAAGAGGTGCTAGAGAGCAAGCAGGCATCGCTTGTCACTTCTCGGTTACGAGCTAGGGGAGCTGCCTGGTGGACACAACTGAAACAAATTTAGTTTTGCCAAGGGAAAGCAAAGATAGACTCTGGGGAGAAGATCAAGAAACACATGAGAGGCACCTTCTTGCCTCACAATCATGCCAGGGCGATGTACCAGTGCCTACAAGGGTTGCGACAGGGCTCTATGGAGGAGTACACAGCACATTTATATTCATTGATCTCCAGGAACGACATGACGGAAATATGGGAACAATTGGCAGATTGATACATAGACGGATTGAGGGAGTCCATACAAGAGGTGCTGAACATGTTCGACATCTTTTCTGTTTCAGAGGCGAATCAAAGAGCCATGAATATGGAACGTCAGCAAAGGCATCACCAAGTTGGCCGCACTTAGGGAGCGTAAATTGGCAGCAGGGACCAAGCAAGAGTATCGCCAACTCTGGCAATACAGAGTAGGCCTCTAATAGCCAATGCTGGTAAGCCTAACGTCTAAGAGTTGGCTGGAACATCAAGGACTCATTGCTTCAAATGTGGGGAAGTAGGGCATCGAGTTGTTGAATGCTATAAGGGTGACAGGCTTGGCAAGGGCCTTTACGTTGAGGAACTCCATGATGAAGATGGCAGGGTCGTTGAGGATGAAACCCAAGAAGAGTTGGCGTTGCAGAAGGGAATGCCATGGCAGGTGATGAAGGGCATTTTTTTATAATTAGGCAAGTTTGCTTCGCGCCTAGAGAGGAACATGGGATGGTTGGCTGAGGAACAACATCATCCAGACCACATGTACCATTTTCAGTAGGGTGTGCAGCATGGTCATCGATTCAGGCAGCTGCGAGAACGTCATATCTGAGGAAGCTGTCGCCAAGCTGGGGTTTAAGACGGAAGCGCATCCTAGGCCCTACAAATTGTCGTGGCTCAAAAAGGGAAATTAGGTAACTGTTTCCAGTCCTTGCTTGGTTAATTTTTCAATTTGGGAAAGGTACAAAGATAGGGTTCGGTGTGATGTCATCACCATGGACGCTTGTCATTTGCAATTGGGGCGCCCATGGAAGTTTGATAGGAGTGTCATTCATGATTGAAGGAAGAATACTTATACCTTCATATTCGAGGGGGCCAAGATCATCTTGTTACCCAAGAAGGAGGAGGCGCCACGGGCTATAGAAGCTCAACATCAAAACATACAGGGGCGAGCCTTATTCACCAAAGAGGTTGGCGACGCCAAGGTCATGTTTGTATTGATTGGAAAGCAAGATTTGTCGGGGGGAGATACCGAGTGAGGTTACCACCTTACTGGAGGAATACGTCAGATGAGTTCCCAGCTGCATTACCACCATTAAGAGACATTCAGCACACCATTGATTTGGTGCCGGGTGCTTCATTGCTGAATAGACCCCATAATCGGATGAGTCCCTCAGAGCATGAGGAGTTGAGACGCCAGGTAGAGGGGCTACTCGCCAGAGGCTTTATTAGTGAGAGCTTAAGTCCTTGCACTGTACCAGCTTTGTTGACGCCAAAAAAGGATAGGAGTTGGGGAATTTGCTTTAATAGTGGGCCAGTCAACAAGATCATGATACGTTATCGTTTCCTTATTCCGAGTTTGGATGACTTGTTAGATCAGTTGCAGAGCTTGAAGGTATTCACGAAGTTGGATCTCATGAGTGGGTACCATCAGATTCGGATGTCGCCAGGAGACGAGTGGAAAACCCCCATTAAGACAAGGGAAGGGCTTAAGAGTGGTTAGTCATGCCATTCGGGTTGTCCAACGCTCCTAGCACATTCATGAGATTTATGAATCAGGTTCTATGTCCTTTTATCGGGAAATTCGTTGTTATTTATTTTGATGACATCCTAATTTATAGCTGAGACCATGATGAGCATATGAAGCATTTGGAGGAAGTACTCATTACTCTGAAAAAGCGGAGCTCGTTTGCCGCATTACAGAAGTGCGAATTCATGAGAGACAAGGTAACCTTCCTTGATTTCGTTGTGTCCAAGGATGGTATTGCAGCTGATGAAGGGAAGATTATCGCCATTCGTAATTGGCCTCAACTGAAAACAATAGGAGAAGTTCAGAGTTTCCATGGATTTGCATCCTTCTATAGGCGCTTTGTGCCAAACTTCAGCACTATTATGGCCCCAATAACCGACTGTCTGAAGAAGGGTTTTGTTGTGTGGAGTCCTCAAGCAGGTGATGCCTTTGAGGAGATAAAGAGGAGATTGATCAAAGCGTCTGTTCTAGCCCTTCTGGATTTTCAGAAGACGTTTGAGTTACACACGGATCCTTCTAAGACAGGCATTGGCGCTGTTCTCAGTCAAGATGGGAGGTCTATTACATACTTTAGTGAGAAGCTTGATGAGAGTAAGCTAAATTACTCAACTTGCAATTTGGAGTTCTATGCGTTGGTGAGGGTGTTGAGGCATTAGAAGTCATACTTAGCCAACCGGGAGTTCATCTTATATTCAAACAACGTGGCTCTCAAGTACATCAATATCCAAGACAAACTCTCAGACTGGCACTCCAAATGGGCTAGCTATTTGCAAATCTTCCATTTTGTCATCAAGCACAAGTTAGGCGTGATGAACAAAGTGGTGGACGCACTCAGCAGGAGGAGCCTTGTCATGACGGAGAGTCAGATGGAAGTTACCGGGTTTGATCAGATGGTGAGTCAGTACACTGATGATCCCACGTTTGGTGAGATTTGGCGTGACGCACAGGCGGATCATAGTTTTTCTTTCCATGACGAGTTTCTGTTTAAGGGAAACCAACTTTGAATTCCAAACTCTAGTTGGCGGCTCAAAATTATTGAGGAGAAGCACAAAGCGGGACACATAGGGAGAGATAAGACGTTTCAGCTTGTTACCACCAAGTACTACTGGCCTACAATACATAAGGAGTTGGAGAGGTATGTCCAACGATGTTGTATCTGTCAAGCCTCAAAGGGTGGAATGAGCAACGTAGGCCTTTTTCTCCCATTACCGGTTTCGAGTCAGCCATGTATGGATGTCAGCATGGACTTTGTGCTAGGGCTACTGAGAACCACTGGCGGCATTGATTCCATCTTTGTCGTTGTAGATCGCTTCTCGAAGATGGCGCATTTCATTAGATGCAAAAGAGCTGCTGATGCTGTGTATGTTACGGGACTTTATTTTCGGGAAGTATACAAGTTGCACGAGCTACCGTCTAGCATTGTGTCAGATCGTGGCGTCAGGTAGTGAACCACTTTTGGAGGACACTATGGAAGATGGCAAACACCTCTCTCGCCTTCAACACCATCCATCACCCTCAAACGGATGGGCAAACGGAGGTCACTAACCGATCATTGGGGAACCTATTACGGTTCCTTGTTGCTGACAACACCAGGGGATGGGAGACGAAGCTGCATCAGGCTGAGTTCACCTACAATAGCTCTGTTACTAGGGGTACGGGGTTCACGCCATTCACGGTAGTCTACGTGTTTGTTCCTCTATCTCCGATGGATTTAGCGCCAATACCTAATCTCACAAGCCCACATGGGAAGGTGGATGACTTCATCTCTTCACATAGAGACATCCATGAGCAGACACAGGCTTGATTACTGGAAGCCACTGCCAATTATAAGATGGCTAAAGATAGAAGACGAAGGGCAGTACAGTTTCAAGTTGCCGACAAGGTATGGGCAGTCTTGTCATGCCAACGATTTCCTGCTTGGGAGTACCATACGCTCACGGCTTGCAAGATAAGCCCATTGGGGGTATTAGAGAGGATTAACGACAACGCTTACTGTCTTCAGCTTGCATCCGGTATGAGGACTTCATGCGTGTTCAATGTCAAGCATCTCGTTAATTATTTTGGTGACAAGATAGTGCTGATCCTCAAGCGAATTCGAAGGCGAATTCTCTACAACCCAGAGAGGATGATGCAGCCTGTTAAGGGGCTTGGCGCGGGACATAGGCTTGGCGGAAGCGGGACGCGAAATAGTTGGGAAGTGGAGTTGGATTAGGATTTTAATTTTAATTTTCAGATTTAAATTTTGTATTTTGAATGATCACTTAGAGTTTGATTCTTATTTTAATTACTCCTCTATACATACTAGACGAAATCTAGGGTTTAGGCACTTCATAAATTTTCAGATTTATTTCCTATTTTGGAGTCTCTTTTTCGGGGTTGTGAGAATCGAGTTTTATTTTCCTGTTAAAATTTTGTTATTTCGTTAATAAAATTAAAGTGAAGGTCGTTGACTCCTTCCCATTCCCCAATTTTACGCTTACGCACTGCATCAATCAATAGACACTATAGGGGTAAAGCTACATGTATTTCACTCTTCTAAGACTTCGTCTTGGTGGAAGTCTTTCAGGCACTGGGTTTATTATTGTTGTTGCTATAAATGGGCTCGTCAAGGAACTAATTTACCCAAAAGCTGAAACTGATGGGTGAAGGATTATGGTTGATTTTATACTCTAACATGCCTCCTCTAGCAAATGCGCATTGGCTTGAAGCGGGGATATATTGCACAAGTTGGGCTTAAATTACGTTAGTATTGAAAGCAAGGCTTCTTGGTATTTGAACTCATGACTTCTAGGTCAGCAAGGCTCTGATATCATATAGGGGAACCAACATTTCCAAAATCTTAAGTTGATAGGTGAAGACCCATTATTAATTTTGTTCTCTAACAAGGCAAAATATTTTGATAAAGGATCATAAACTTCATCACCGATTATTTCGCCGTGTCATCTTTTCGATTGCTACGTCATATTTAATGTCATTTTTTCGATTGTTATGTTGTTTTTCTGTTTACCACATTGTCATTGTGGTCATGTGTCGTAAATATAATGGTTGTTTAATTCTTTTTCTGATACACATTTGTGTATCCATCAAACTTGAGTAGTTGGAAATTTCAATGTGATTATTGAGGCATGAACGCTCCTGAAGGCTTGAGCTCAAGGTGGGTGCAAGGACTGTTGCAAGGAAGGCAAACGCACAGCTTGAGGTAGTTACATAAGATGCCAAAGGAGATGTGGGCCTCAATGATAATTACATAATGATTGCGAGACGTGAAGAAAAAGGCTTATTGACTTCAACACATGTTTTCATTGGAAAAGTCCAAGCAAATCATGAGAGGTTCAAGGCACAAGACATGCTGAGTGCTTGGCAAACATTGTGAATGGCATGGAAACATCAATGAATAAGAGGACATATAAAGTGGCCAAAGGATCTTAGAGCAAAACCTTGTCCTCAATGACCAACATCATAAGTAAGGATGTCCCCCCCCCCAAAAAAAAAAAAAAAAAAAAAATGGCCCCTGTGGTGAGGGCTTTATCTGATTCTTTTGAGACAATTTGAGGCTCGTAATGGTTTAATGGAGTTAGTATGGGAGGATGTTAGATAGTTCAGGTTGAGGATTCAAACTACTAAATGTGAACCACAAATTGGATACTCCTATGCAACCCTCGTGAAGACAGGCGCACCTACTGGTTTTCACTTAAAGAATAGTTGAAAACCTCGAGAGCCAGCAAAAACCGTCAAACAAGAGGCTTAGCTTCAAAGAGCTAGGTAAGGGCTTGAGAGTTATGGCACCCCCATTTGTTCAAAACATCGATACTAGGGATGGGGAAAATGGGCTCGCCTCTAGCTCAACCATGTTCTGGTGAATAACGCCGACCAAGGAATTGACATTTTAATCGAACCCTTAGGTATTATCCCTAGAATAACACACATCGTAAACCACAGAATGGAAAACATGAGCGCAATGAGGACTCCTTGAGGTGCCCAAGGGTGCCAGCTAGACCAACTAGGCTTGGGAAGTTTTAAGGAAGTCCCACATATTATCGGATAGTCCATGTTCCACAATCAAATCGTCACGGAGCGTACGGCTATCTAGCTTACCCTTTAAAGAATGGGAAACCTTACGCGGGGGGTGGTTTACCACTACAAGACAAGGTGACAAACATAACTGTGAAAATGTACGTCCCTTGCATGCAAAGGGTAAATAGGCCAATATATAGTAATCCATCCCCATATTATTATCCATCGGGCTATCATTTCTGTAGGGGATTTAAAATTTCTAAATGCACTCATTTCATTGGGGAAAGCAACGTTTGTGTCCTTGAATTGTCAATGTGAGGAAGCTAATAACAACTCGTTTCTAAAGATGAGGCTTCCTAAGTTCCCTCATCGTAACCACTTTTCAATGGTACATCAATGTACCACCTAATTCAATCTATACCTAGGATGATATAGCCGAGTAGTTACAACTTCTTATGATGGAATTAGGGACATTCATGTTGACCTAACTTGAATTGGATAAAAGTTAGCTGAGTAGGTCAAAGACTCATCAATCGGTTAAAAACAGTAAGGTTAAGGTGTACTATAGCCTTGCCTGAGGTCAGCTATGCGAAACTTGCCTTGAACAGTTCAGACATAAAGTTCAGAAAGAGATGCATGAGCTTAAATTTACTAGTCCTTTTTAACTAGTAGAATGCACTGCTAGATATGAGGTTGTCTTGAAAGAAGAAAGTCTGAAAGAGGGGCTCCAATAAAATATTGAAACTGTTTTCAAAAGTATGTCACAGAGGAAAGAGGATTGTCTTTGGCGCTAGAACTTTCCATAGCTATAAGTAGTCCCTATATTTGAGTCGTAAAACCCTCTATGGCAATGAGACATAAACTGGGCTTGAGCCAACCATTGGATGGATTGGAAGGGGCCCTTTTGTGGCAAAATTGTAGTTAGTAACTACAATGTTTTTTTTTTTCCTTAATAAATTTTCTCTCCATTTTTTTTACGCACCTATATACTAGGTCAATGAAAAATGGTCCAAAAGCCAATAGATCGTCACCAAAGGCCATGTTAGCAGCCAAAACCTTTGCAAAATGCAAATCCTTTTTGAAGGGTTTGCTAAAGAAAACTTATTAAGGCAAAACAAGTGAAAGGAAATCACTTCTTATTTCAAATTCGTCAAAGCTATGTGAAAATGTCCCAACAAAGAGTTTCCATAAGAGAAATAGCCAAACATCAAAGGAGTAGAGTAAGGGCAGTCTTTTATTTCCTTTGAGACATAGGATGTAAAAGAAAGATGAAGACCAAAAAGAGAAAAGCCTTCCAAATTTGCTATGTCTTCGAGGATGATTCGCTACGTCTGAGGGTGATTCATATGAATTCATAGGCAAGCCAAAATGCTGTAATAATGATTCCAAAGACAATTGAGGGATGTAATCATTTGGTAATCAAACTTGAGTGAGCATTTTGATACCTAAAGAGCCTTGTAAATCCTCCATGTCATGTCTTCCTTTTATCATTGAGCTTGGACCAGAGAGATTCATACCATTCAACGTAGTAGCATAGCATGATGCAGTGTCTTCGTAGATATGGCTTTCTTTGCTTCTTCTAGAGGATGGTGAAGTTCCAAAAATAGAGGCTCCTCTGCCATGTTAGGGAGGAGGATAGAGAGTTGACAAATCTCCTCTCTAAGAGTGAACATTAGATCCATAATGAGGGTCTAAGGACTTGGAGAGGAGTCCTCCACTACAAATATTGAGGAACCACCGTCTAGGGGAGTTAAAATAGCCACAATATGTAGTCAGTCAACTGTGATGGCACTGTAAGCTTGATGTAATTGTTGAAGCCTTTTAGCAAAGCTCTGAGCTTGTGCTAGCCGCTAGAAGAAAGATACAAGGGGAAATTTGAGGCACTGTATTTTAGAAAGAATCATTTCACTAAAGTTGAAGGACATGAACAAGAAGGCAAGAATAACAAAAACTTGGGTTTCCATAACATGAAAATTTGGATCCTAAGGGATTCCGAAGAGAGAGTCGCAGTAGTAAATTGGTGAAATTTAGCGATAGAAGTGGTGGCATATTTTTAGAACCGTGAAATGAGCTAAAGTCTACATCCCTTCAATCTTGCTGAGTTCCTTGTAGCTATTAGACGTGAATCATCTTTTTATCAGTTTTGAGTTTGAGATTACCCCAATGGATAAAAGGGTAATTTCTCAAGCAAGCAAATGAAGCAGCTAGAAATGAGACCTTTTTGGTTACTGAGGCAAGTGCTTAGAGGGTACTTAAAAGATCAACTGAAGAAAAGTTAGCTATCGAGGCGCTTACTAGGGATGCTACCAAAGATTGAGGGCTCGAGCTTGAGGTGGTTGCTAGTAATTCTACAAAACCGTATACCCTCAGCTCGAAGTAGCTACTTAATATGTTAAAGGAAACATGGGCCTTAAGGATAGTTATGAAGAAGTAAGGAAACTTGGAGAATAAGGCTTGTTGAGTTATATAGGTGTGTTTTGTTCCAAAAGTCCAAGTAGTTCATTGGAGCTTGAGGGCGCAGGACGTGCTAAGTGCTTGTGGGATTTCAAGGATACGAAGGTTACATAAATAAGGGAACTTGAGGCTTTGCATATAACATCAGCACCACTTTAAGAACTCTATAGATTTGTTACTACCCACTTGTGCTTTACTTATTTTATTTTTTTTCTTAGTTGACACAATCAATAGCTTTATTTAGATCCATCAAATACAACGAGTGCTAGTTATGTTGTACAAGAAGGTAATCCCTCACCCCTTCAGTTGATTTAACATGTGCCATTGATTTAAACAGTTGATTAAACATGTAGCATTGATCTAACCTTTTGATGTTAGTGTAAGGCTTTGACATTAGTTTTCTAAGTGAATATAAGCTTATGATATTAGTTTGAGGCTTTGATAGTCACTGTGCCCTTGATGGCATTTGTCTTAAACTGGTAGCTCAAATTTTGTTAACTCCACCATTCTTGTTAAGCTTGAACTCGTACGTGTTATCTTGAGCTGCAGATATCGGGCAGAGACCAGATTCAAAAGGTCTTAAGATAGGCTGCTAAACTCTTGAGCTCATCTCAAACCTAGCTCTTAACTCGTAAGGCATTCAAGGTAAGGTGTTTGAGGGAGTTTTTGCCCTTGTTTGATTCGTTTGTTTGCTTTTAATATATATGTGGCCACCGTAAATACAAAGTTTAAAAAAGATGCAAAAAGGACTCACTTCGACTCTGGATCGTGTCTAAATTATGACCCGCATGTGTTTTACCTCAATCAATCACCTGTGAATAGAGTTGATGCTTTTGGTGAATCTGAATTCTTTTGCTATAATTATGTGGACCCTACTCTTGCTCTAATCAAGGAGACTTTAAATTGTGTATTTCTTATAGATTTTTCGGATTTGATGATCTTGCAGTAAATTAAGGGGATATAGAGGGTTGTCCTTACTCCCTAGTTTGATCTCTATTAGTGCTTCACTAATGCTATTTCCTTTTCCAGGATTGTATGTACCACGGAACCATACAAAAATAAATTTGGCTACTTTATCAAAAGTTTGTCATCGGCTTGCAAACCCAGAAACTTTGCTATCGTCAAGGAAGTCACCGTGCGGCTTCTAGTTAGAGTTGTTGATCTTCTTGTACTAGGAATCTCATGTTTCTTGGGGCTGCCCTTCACTCATAAGGGTAATCATGATGTTCAACATGTCAAGGCTAAGAGACTCGACCTCAGCTTCCTATGGATCCACTTCTAGTTGCGACATCCCAAAAATGGTCCTTGTGCTTCCACTTGGTGGGCACCATTTGTTATTTGAAAACAGTTTGTCCTACTTACTTGAACACGGCACACCCCATCTTTGTAGAGTATTTCCTCCATAAAGTTTGAACAAGCAATGAATGACATGTTATATTCCATAAGTATCTCGTATTTCTTATGGTTCCTGAAGTATAACAATTAATTGGCATATAGCCAATCCCTTTTGATTAAAGTGTTGTGGCTCGAGGTCTTATCCACAACATGGAATGCCACCTACTTGAAATGCTCACGGCCTAATCCGCTTGGATTAATCCTGCGGACGTGGTACTGCTCCTGAGAATCCAAATATAGCCACTACAAGATAATAAAATCATCTCCGGACTTGCCAATAACTCCTAACATGTTGGAGGGAAAAATTTTTATAGCTGCACCATTATCAACCAAAACTATGTTCAGTAGGATTCCATCGAACATGGCCTTAACATATAGAGGTTTGATATGTTTATTGGGCATTTATGGTGCATTAAACATTATGCTCATCATGTCTGGGTGATCATTTTTCAACAATGAGTAACTATTATTAGGCCCATGGGGCAAGGTTTCGAGGTTATTTCCGTCAGTGGCCATCACTTCAACTACCATGTCAACATGAGCTATCTCATTAAGTGCTTTTACACCTCCTTTGAGCCCACCTTACTCACTATGAACTTAGTCACAGCGACATAGTTGTCTTCACATCTCCTTATTCGATAACTATACCAAAACTTTGCAGTTTCTCTATCGAATTCTTCAATGAAAGCTTTTGTTCGGTAATGGAATCTGGTTCATCCTTTGGGGAGTCATGTTATCTGTTATTACTTTCCAAGTTTGACCGAGTGGGGTTCACTTGATCAAAGAGACCATAACCAACTACGTTAATTGGACTATAATCCTCATCATCATCATCTCCTGGACCGATCGGCTGATCGATTGGTGACCAATAGAACTTAGGTTCTCCAAAAGCCTAGATATACATTATCTGATAGTGGAATCTTAACCCAATTAGTCTTTTGTGTCACACGTGGTAGCATTTCCCAATCTAGCCTTTGAATTAGTTCATTTTAGCTCGTTCTTCCCCGCTTTAAGGTGTCCTTACTCCAACATATACCAAGCCTAAATATGCAAAGATTATGTCATAGCACACATGTCATAGGTCAAAATATCATAGGCACAAGGTGCAAAGATATAAAATATAACTTACATCACCCTCTTTATCCAAGTGCCACCAATACACCTATCCATTTGTTGATGACATTTCAGCCGATCTCTTAGGATTATTATGTTCTTTCCTCTTCGAGTTTTCCGTCGATGGCACCTTATTGTTCTTCCCTCCTCAAGGACCATCATGGGTTTGCCATAAGTAACCATGCCAATGATTGCACCTTGCTCTTGTTTAAAGCGCGGCTAACCAACTAGAGCGCCTTCCCTCTATCTTTCAAGTTTCTTTTGAACTTGGCCCTAGATCCTTCAGCCTTAGAGCTAACTTTGTTGATGTTCTACTCTCTTTGGTTTCTTCTCTACAAATTACCAAGGGGGACACTTGATTCGTGGTTCCCTGCCAACCGCTGCCCATGGCTAGGCGTGTTTGATCCTTATGGACCGATGGACCCCTTCGTCTAGGGTAGACTTAAGGGCAAATCCATGTTGACTAGCTGTTGGGCCATCCTAACTTTGTCAATCCCCAGATTGTAATATTGAGGCATAGGAAGTTAGATTCTCCCCGGTCTCATACATGGTGTGATGCCTGGGAGGAGGACATTGATCCTGAGAGTTATAAACTTACCCTAGCACACCTACTCCGAGGCTCCTCGAAATGGCCTCTCCTGCATAGGGAGGTTATGTGTGACCGTGCCCAGTCCTGAGAGTCGGCGTGTCCTAAAAGTTGATGTTGAGGTACCTTGAGGTCCTGGTGTGCCCCTGATTCGAAGGGCCAGCAACTCTTTAAATTTGCGTTATTTCTATGTCTTGAATCCATGTGTGAAGCGCCTAGGCTGGCCATAGTTGGGTTCTTACATCTTTAAGGAATAGTGTTGGTACCCTAGACCACTAGCATCCGTGAACTCCAAAGAACATCATGAGGGTAATCAGTGAGGATCGTGAGAGGAGGAACAAGCCTTTATTACGTAATATCCTCTCTAACGACTCGAGTTAAGTCACTGTGAATCTCAGCATGCCAAACGAAAATATACGCGACTTCAACTATCGTTTGCATTGCCCCGTCTCTAGTAATGAGGCCAATGGTGGAAGATAAGTTTGAATTCATTTCGACCAATATTCAATCAGTTTCTTTATGGAGTATTTCATTCATTGAGGTTCCAACATTACTGACAATGTTGCTCAATGTGGTTGCATTTTCACTCTATGCTATTAGAGTACGATCTGTCTCAGCGCATTGTTTCTAGACTTCTTTCAAAGCGTGCTCAAACCTTTGATCAACGAGTTCCTTCCGATGTTTGAAAATGGCCTTAAAACATTTTCAAGAATAGCCATCCTGCCCAATACGCTCATCTTCTGGGATGTTTGCATCACCTCTGCTTTCATTTATGCAATTGTGACTTGTTTATCCCCTCATGATAGGGGCTTTATTCTGAGAGATGCTCGAATGGTGGCCATATCAAGGCCAACCCTTCCGAGTTTCTGAAGCTTGAGGGCACTGGCTCTCCAAGCCCTATTTCGTCTATCACATTAATTTGGATTGGGCTTGAGAAAGGTGTATGTGTCAACCCGGATTTGGTTTCCATCGGGAATGACAAGTTCCCTCTCTTTGACAACTTCTTGAACCATCATGTTTTTTAAGATTATGCAGTTCTCTGTTGAGTGGGTAAGCAAATCATGCCACTTCAAGTATACCTCCTCTTTCATTGACTGCGGATTTGACATTTTATGTTTTCCGTAGAACTTTGTAAGAAGGGGTTACCTTTTCATACATTGTTGGTGCAAAATCGTTGCATGTCCATGGAGCAAATGAAGGTACAATTATGCCTACTTAGATAAAAAGGAAAAAGTAAAAGCATAATTGTGCTATAGAGAAAATCGAAACATTTCTGTATATTGGTGTTGGGCCTCTTTGCTAAACCTTTGGTGTCTTTTTTTACACCCTAGAAAATTGACCATTGTTTCTTGCTTAGCATCATTTCCTTCCAGGTTCTTCCTTAACACTCCCTTGACCAACGAGGGATGAATTCTAACATTTGAGACACGGGTTGAAGGTTAAAAACCCTCTGTCATTTGGTACTTCTTTATAGCTATACTTTAGGCACACACCTTACTTTAGCACATTGATAACCTCTTCAGGTCAAGGATTAGTAATCCTGTTATGCTCCCGATAACTATTGAAATTCTTAAGACTACTATTTTCTTCTATTTTACCAAGTATTTTCTAGTATTTTTATTTATCAGGTATTCAATATTAAAGTTATGCGGAATAGTAATTTCATTTGGTCTTCAAATTGACCATAACCAACCAATATGGGTCACCAAAGTAATTAGTGTAGTTTTTAATATCTTGTCCCTCATTACTTGCATGATTATAATCCTAGGCCTTTTGTGTTTTTCCTTTGTATTTTAAATTAGTGTCCATATGGTGAATAAAATCATTCAACTTTCTCAAAGTGTTCTAGTGATTTAAATTGTCTTTTGATTTTGTTCTAGTGTTTTATTTTTTACATAGTATCAGAGCAGATTTAGATCTGAAAGTCTTAATTTCATCTTGTGTTTGTTGGGCCATCGCACTTTAAGCTAAGCCCCTCTTGTTTGTTGTTCCTTGATTTTACTTGTGTTATTTTGCATATTTTGTAATGGCAAAAGAAAATTCTAGTCAAACTATTGCGCCGGTAATTGTTTTAGTGGGAGTTCCTGATGTGAATTCTCCGTATTATCTTGATCCCTTGGATCATCTGGCACTAGTTTTTTTGCAAGATATTTTAGCCAGCCTAAGTTTTTATCTTGGAGGGGTTCCATATATAAGGTATTGAAAAGAAAATGACAAATTGGTTTTATTAACAGGTACGTTGAAAAATCGAACAAAGACTTGCCGGATTTCGAAAATTGGAGTGCTTATGACCCAATGGCGCCTTCTTGGCTTTCTAATTTTGTTTCAAAGGAAAATAACGCTAGTTTTTCATATTTTCAAACTTCACATGACATTTGATTAGATTTTAATGAATGTTCCTCTTAGGGAAATATTCCACATATTTTTAAAATTAAACACGAAATTTCACATTTGAAATAAAGAGAACATGACCATTTTTTCCTTTTTGACCAAATTATGGTCATTTTGGGATGAATTTTGCACTTTAGTGGCAATCCGACCATGTACTTGTGGGTCCACTCAAGCCCTTTCAGCTATTCAAGACATGGAAAGGCTCCTTGATTTGTCAACGGGTTTTTACCCATCCTTTTCAACGATTAGCTCCCAACTTATGAACACCATGCCTCTTCCTTCTATTGTTAGCACCTATTCTACACTTTGTTGAGAATAACAGTGTTGCTTCCGGGAATATTGTTGCTCTAGAAGCCACAGCCCTTGTCGCTAGAGGGAATAATGTGAAAATTGGAGATGGTTTGCCTGTTTCAAACGTGCCACCCCCCAAACATAATAATCATTTGCTTTGTTCTCATTGCGAAAGATAGGGACATAAAAGGATCATTGCTATGAATTGGCGGGATATCCCGTATGGTGGAAAGAATGGTCTCAGAATGGGGGCAATTCAGTTGTTGTGGCTGCGCACACTCACCACCAGCAGCCTGTTATGATTGTGGATGTAGTGTTGGTCCTTAGCTATGTTGGTACAATAAGCTTTAGTTGCAATGCCGCATTTTGTAATGGATTAGAGCAGTTGTTGGTTGTTTTTGGCTCCAAATGCTGTAGTTGTCAGTTAAGTTGGTTAATAGGTCAAGATCAAGTCAATTGTGGCGGCTTGATGGTAAGTTAAGTCGGTTGATTGTTTGTCTAGGTTCAATGTGCCTAGTTAGCCTATAAGCAGCTTGTTCATCTTGTAAGAGAGGCATTCAGTGAAAATTCAATCATCTCTTTGAGATCAATACTCTCTCTCTCATCTCTCTCTAATTCTCATCTCTTTCACTTCTTTTATCATCTTAACTCTCTTTCTATCCTATCTTTCCATAAGGTTAAGCTCAAGTAGATCTTGAAGCTTAACATTTGGTATCAAAGCCTGAGTTGGCTGTTAAATGCTTATTTGTTGATTGATTCGAGCTAGCAAAGCGCAAGAAACAGAATTTAACAATGTCTAGTTGTGTAACAACTCGATCAGGAGCAGGAGCTGGAAATCCAGCTACTTTTGTCGATCCTAATGTCTGTTATGCTGCGATAGTTGGTGCTAGTGCAGCAAGAGATGTTCAGTTCGTTACAAATGATCAGTTGAAATCAAAGAGGAATCACATGTTAGATCGATTTAAACAAAGGCAATAGGAGAACGATTAGTAGAGGGATAAAATGTTCGATCAATTTAAGCAAATGCAATAGGAGAACGATCAAAAGAGGGATGAATAAATGCTTCAGCCGATGAGGCAAGTTCAACTCAAGAGCAATCAGAGGATTGAAGTTTGAATGTCTCAGTAATTTCAACAATTGGAGAAAAGGTTTACTAGTCTGCAAGATCAGGTTAATAGACAAGGTGTTTCCTTCGGAGTTGGAATCTTATTGCCTGTAAGTCAGCAGATGCAACCTCTTAATGTGTTTCAATCTCAAGTTCCGAATGTTGTTGTTGAATCTCAAGATAGACCTCAAGTGGCTAATGTGACTAATAGTCCCTAAATTCGTCCTCAGGTAGTTGATGTTAGACCTCAAGATCGAATTCCAGAGACCGAAGTAATTGCCAGACCGCATGATCATCCACTTGATCAAGTGCAATCTCGATTTTCTAGTATGAATCTTAGACAGAACTATTGCCCTCCCGATCATCCAGAACACCTCAGATATGCCAATATGAATGCTGAACAGTTGGATCGCCCACCTGATCAGAGGCATCAACAGCAATAAGGAAGTAATGATGCTTCATCCAATAATAGAAGCAGAGGATTTAGGCAGCCAAGAATACAGATTGAACCTTTTGATGGCAAGAAGCCACAGTCTTGTATTAGAAGATGTGATTGGTATTTTCACTTTTATCACATTCCAAATGAGCAAAAGGTGGAATTGGCTGCTGTGTATCTTCAAGGAGACCACAAAGGGGGGCTTATAGTGTATTGAAGACTAATCCTACTCTTTCTTAGGCTAAGTTTGTGGAAGAACTCTACAAGAGATATGGTGATGAAGACTCAAGTGACATTGTTGATAATTTCAACAAAGTGATTCAAGTAACATCTGTGAAGGAGTATATGACAAGGTTTGAGAACCTTAGAGCGAGCATGATAGCTGCATATCCTCAAGCCACTGAGGCCTATTATGTCTCGAGTTTCATTAGTGGTTTAAAGCCTAAAATCAAGAACCTTGTGGCAATTGGTCCTAGAACACTGTCCAAAGCTTATCGTAAGCTAAGCTCTTTGAGGCCACAGTTCTTGCTTCTACTGATAGACCAAGGTACAAGGGAGGAAGTCCAAGCAGTAGAAGGGATTTGATAGGCCCAAGGTTACTCGTTCTGTTGAGAAGAAAGCTCAAACGCTTTGTTACAAATGTAATCAGCCTTATCAGTTTGGCCACAAATGCAATCCTAAATTTCTCATGACAGCTAGAGGAGTCAGTGCTGATGAGCAATCTGGCAGTGATGAATCTGAGATTGAAGAGGATAATTCGGGCCAGGAATCACAAGATGAGCTGATTGAAGAGGATAATTTGGGCCTAGAGCTCACAATACTATAAGGATCAAAGGAAAAGAAGGCAAGAGATCAATCATTGTCTTGATTGATAGCGGTAGCACTCATAGCTTTATTGATCCAAAGGTGGTGAAGAAAGTAGGACATGAAGTTATCAAGACTCATCCTCTAGCAGTGACAGATGCTGATGGGAATTCAATCCTAACTTAGAACAAGTGTCAAGGGTTTCAGTGGTCTATGCAAGATCACAAATTTGTTTATGACTTCAGAATCTTGCCCTTCGGAGGATGCAACTTGGTTTTGGGTGTAGATTGGATGAGAACCTTCAGTCTGGTAATTTTTGATTTTGTAAGTTGACAGTATCATTTGAGGTACAAGGATCCATGGTGATTCCACAAGGTTTTGCTGATCAAGCTCAGTTGCAAGTGATTAACGACAAGAAGCTAAAAGGTGGATTCAAGAAGAATGCATATCAGTGGTTAGGACAACTGTTTGCAATATCTCCTATGGAGATGGGAGACATTCCTCAACCTGAAGTAAGAGCATTGATAGAAGAGTTTGAGGATTTGTTTGAGCAGCCTAAAGCATTACCTCCTAAGAGGAATCTGAATCATGCAATTCCTCTCAAGCCAAATTCTGAGCCGGTGAAGTTGAGACCCTACAAGTATTCTCATGCACAGAAGACTAAAATTGAGAGGTAGGTTAATGAATTGCCCAAGACATGCTTTGTGAGGCAGAGCCACAACCCCTTTGCTTCTCTAGTCATACTTGTCAAGAAGAAGGATGGCACGGCAAGGATGTGTATAGATTACAGGCATCTTAACTCATTGACGGTGAAGGATAAGTTTCCAATTCTTGTCATAGATGATTTGTTAGATGAGCTACATGGAGCTCATATCTTTTCTAAGCTTGATTCGAGGTAGGGGTATCACCAAATCAGAGTATTGGAGCAAGATGTGTACAAGACTGGTTTTAGAGCACATCATGGGCACTTTGACTTTGTGGTTATGCCCTTTGGCTTAACCAATTCTCCAGCAACATTTCAAACAATAATGAACTATGTCTTCAAGCGGTTCCTAAGGAGATTTGGATTGGTATTCTTCGATGACACCCTAATTTATAGTTCTTCATTGAAGATCATTTGGTGCATCTATGGGAAGTATTCTTGATCATGCGCAATCACAAGTTATATGCAAAATTGGTTAAGTGTTCCTTTTCACAGACCCAATTGGAATATTTTGGCCATGCTATCTCTCATGGAGGAGTCTCTACTTATCCCTCTAAAGTCCAGGCAATGAAGGAGTGGTCGGTGCCGGTGACCTTGAAGCAGTTGAGAGGGTTTTGGGGCTTGGCTGGCTATTACAGAAAGTTTGTTACTGGTTATCAAGCCATAGCCAAACCTCTACCTGATCTATTGAAGAAAGATGCATTTAAGTGGTCAGCTAAAGCTCAAGAAGCATTTGAAGCTTTGAAGTCTACAATGTGTATGGCACCAGTTCTAGCAATGCCAGATTTTGCTGTGGGATTCATCATAGAGACAGTTGCTTGTGGAAATGGTATTGGGACTGTTTTATATCAAAAGGGGAAGCAAATAGCCTACCTCAGCCAAGATTTTAGCCTTAAGCATCAAGCACTGTCCACCTATGAGAAGGAGCACTTGGCAATCTTACTTGCTATTGATAAGTGGAGGCATTATTTGGATGGGCATCACTTTACGATCAAGACTGATCACCAAAGTTTGAAACATCTTCTTGAACAGAAAATTGTCACGAGGATCCAGAAGAAGGGGTTAATGAAGATGATTGGGCTTGATTATGACATTGAGTACAAGAAAGGGAAAGAAAATGTGGCAGCTGACGCATTGTCTCACAAGTTGGAAGATTATGAGCAAGGATTCTATGGAGCAGTGTCTATATACTTCCAGCTTGGGTTGAAGAGGTGTATAAGTCCATTGAGGATGATTCTTTTGCACAAGAGTGCATAACAGCTTTTAAGGTGAGCAGAACAAGCAGTATTGCCACTAATGTGGAGGTGTCTGTTGTGAAGGGAGTTATTCGATTGAAGGGCACATTGTACATTGGCACTTCCTCTGATTTGAGACAACAAATCATTAGTGCCCCTCATGATTCAGCTCGGGGAGGACATTCAGGAGTTAAAGGCACCTATCAAAGGCTTAAAGCCTATTTCAACTAGACAGGAATGAAGAGAGCAGTGGCTGATTTTGTGCAGGCTTGCAAGGTTTGTCAACAAACCAAGTTGGGTGATCATAGATATCAAGGTCTTCTCCAACGTTTACCAGTCCCTGAAGGAGCTTGGCAGAATATTAGCATGGACTTTGTTGAGGGTTTGCCCAAATCAGAAGGGAATGAGGTTATTTGGGTTGTGGTTGATCGGTTCACCAAATTTAGTTACTTCATTGGTTTGGCAAGACCTATGACAGCTGAGAAATTGGCAAGGAGCTTCTTGGACAACATCAACAAGCTTCATGGCTTACCACAATCTATTGTATCAGATCGAGACATGAGCTTCACCAGTCACTTATGGAAGGAGTTGTTTAACCTTTTGTTAACAATATTGGCTCTTAGTTCATCATACCATCCTCAAACCGATCGAAAAACAGAAAGAGTCAATCAGTGCCTTGAGCAATACCTCAGGAGCATGGTGTTCAGTCATCCAAAAGTGTGGAGCAAGTGGTTATCCCTCGCAAAGCATTGGTACAATGCACATGCTCATGCTTCTATTGGAACTGCTCCATTCAAAGCTCTTTATGGTTATGATCCTCCAACACCATTGATGTTGCAAGGGATTGTTTCATCAGTTCCTGTACTGATCTAGTACAGCTAAGGAGACAATTGATGCAGATGTTGAAAGGCAATCTTCATCAAGCACAAGCTAGAATGAAGTTGTACGCAGACAGGAAATGTGTGGACAGAAATTTTGAAGTTGGGGACATGATTTATCTGAAATTGCAACCTTATGTACAAGTAACCACGGCTGTGAGGAAGAATGTGAAGTTGTGTTCAAGGTTCTTTGGGCCTTATGAGATCCTTGAGAAGATTGGCAAAGTGGCCTACAAGCTTGACTTACCTCCTAACTCTTACATTCATCCCTTTTTCATGTTTCCTTTCTCAAGAAATAGGTGAAAAAGGGGTCTGGAAGTTCACTTCATCCTCCAGACATTGGCTCAAATGGAGTCTTACTTCTGCAACCTGCTGCTGTGCTTAATTCACGTAAGGCAAAGGCTGACGACAGAACAATTCAGGCGGTTTTGTTGTAATGGACCAATTTGGACGAGAAGAATGCAACTTGGGAAGAGCTTCAATTCTTAAGGAGTCAATTTCCTACCTTCCATTCTTGAGGACAAGAACATTTTCAAGAGGAGGGGAATGTTATGATTGTGATGTAAAGATTGATGTAGTGCTGGTCCTTAGCTGCGTTGATGTAATAAGCCTTAGTTGCAATGCTGCGTTTTGTATTGGATTAGAGCAGTTGTTCGTTGTTTTTGGTGCCAAAGGCTGTAGTTGCTGGTTAAGTCGGTTAATAGGTCAAGATCAAGTCAATTGTGGTGGCTTGATGGCAGTTAAGTCGGTTGATTGTTTGTCTAGGTTCAATATGCCTAGTTTGCCTATAAGTAGCTTGTATATCTTGTAAGAGAGGCATTCAATGAAAATTCAATAATCTCCTTGAGATCAATACTCTCTCTCTCATCTAGCTTTCTCTATTTCTTATCTCTTTCACTTCTCTTCTCATCTTAACTCTCTTTCTATCCTATCTTTCCACAAGGTTAAGCTCAAGTAGATCTTGAAGCTTAACACAGCCACTGTTGTTGTCGACTGCTAGTGGTTCGGCCATGCGCGAGCAAGGTGACAGAGTGATCATGGGGCTTTCCTCTTCTCAGTATCAGCAATTCTTAACTCTTCTCAGTCCCAGACTTAGCTCACCTTATGTAAACTTAATAGGTCAGACACTGTTTAATAATAATGTGTGGATTATTGATATCGATACTTCCGATCGTATGGTATCTTTAAAGTTTGTTTTGGACAATGTTTGTGTGAATATTATTGTTAAACCAATTAAACTTCCGAGTGGTTCTTGCTTACCTGTTTCACATGTTGGACGTGCCACGATTTCCAGTAATCTCTCTCTTGAGAATGTTTTGTAGATTCATAGGTTTCATTGCAATTTACTTTTCATAAGCAAGTTGACTAGAGATAGAAATTGTTCATTGACTTCCTTTTCTAAATTTTGTGTTATATAGGGCCAACTATCGAGGAGGCTGATAGGAGCGGGAAGAGAATGAGATGGGCTATACCTCTTGGAGAGTTTTGTTACTCTAATGGCTGTTCGAGTTGAAAGTATCACCAAAGAGCCAATTCTATGCCATCATAGGTTGGGGTATGTCCAGTTTCAAAGTTATCTACTTTTCCATATTCGAATTTTGGAGCTAATTTTGATATAGTTTGTGATTCGAGTTATCGGGCTAAACAGACACAATTACTATTTCCTATTTTTGCTAGCATGACTGGTGCTTGTTTTGAGTTAATTTATTGTAACATATGGGACCCTACCGTACTTTATCTATAATTGGTGCACATTTCTTTCTTATAATTGTTGATGACTATTGTAGGTATACTTGGGTATATTTGATGCAAGACAAATCTCACTCTCATTGGATTTTTATGGATTATTATTTAATTAGTACAGACTCAGTACAACTTATATGTTAAGCAAGTTAAGAGTGATAATGATGCGGAATTTCTTTTTTGGATCATTACTTGAATTTTATACAGGAAAGGGTGTACAGGCTCAGAATTCTTGTCACGATACGCCAAAACAAAACGGAGTTGTGGAGACGAAGCATTGTCAACGTTTGGAAGTGTCTCGGGCTCTTCGTTTTGAGGCCAGACTTCTTATTCAGTTTTGGGGAGAATGTGTGCTAGCAACGGCATGCCTAATTAACCTCATGCCCACACGTCATTTGGATAATCGTAGTCATTATGAGATCACTACAAAAAAAGTAACCAATCGTAACAAACTAGAAAATTTTCTGTTACAATTGATTTACCAATAGCAACAAAAATTTTCTTTTGTTGCAAATGCAAAATCTTATACAAAGATGACCCCTTTTGTAACAGAAAATCAATCTGTTGGTATTCTATATAGCATTACCAAGAGTACACTTGTGTTTGTTAGCAAAGGTATTTTAATAGAAATTTTTGTATATGTCATGAGGTAAGAAACGAATTTTTACTTTCCTCCAATATTACGTTGTAAAAAAAATGAAAAATAATTTGTCAAAGATATATAGGCAATTCAATTATATTAACTTTTTTGTCCTCTAAATACATTACATAAATTTAATATTGGCAAGAATTTAAAATTTTATGTCAATTTACAAATTTTTGGGTAAAATATTCCTGCCAAAGCCCAAATTTGGGAATTAAAAATTTCATTAATATTTTATAAAATAAAAAATGTGCCCTAAATCATAAGGGTTTGACACTCCTCTCCCTGTTCGCCTGCTTCACTCTCTCCCTGTTCGCTCGCTTCACTCTCTCTCTCGTTCCTGTACGCTCGCTCGTCTCTACGCTTTCCCTTTCGCTCGTCCCTTCACTTGGCTCTTCACTTCTTTAATTTAGTTTTGTGCCCCTGTTGTAGGTTTGGTAGAGAGAAAGGATTTAACACTGCAAGCTTGACTCTATTGTGAAGGTATCAATTTCCACTACAAGAAAAATGACCTTTAGTATCAAAAAATTTAGTATCGAAGATGTGAACCGATACAAAAAGATATTAATTGTATCGGATACATGCTACGGATAC
This sequence comes from Simmondsia chinensis, assembly GCA_018398585.1. NCBI lineage: Eukaryota > Viridiplantae > Streptophyta > Magnoliopsida > Caryophyllales > Simmondsiaceae > Simmondsia > Simmondsia chinensis. The sequence continues at coordinate 9,786,365 of JAGTTD010000010.1, read as the reverse complement.
TAAGGTTATGGACACTTAAAGCAACGAGGTTGCGCATTGTAGTGGGAAAATTGTTATTGTAACCTAAAATTTTGTAACCGATACTAAAAATTTTATAATATCTAAGGTTTTACGATACAATTGAGTTGTTATCTTATTGTATCGAATATTTTATGATACTAGACTATAAAATATATATTAGAGCCGGTTCCCAAAATAATGCTCAAAATTAAAAAAATAAAAGAAATAATGCTGAAAATAAAATATTTACTTGGTGGGGTTCACGTGGCAACAATTAAACCGCATTCAAAAAATGCGGTTATATTCAAATAAAACCGCGTTAACAAAATGCGTTTATTTTGAGATAAACCCGCGTTTACATGACGCTGCTTATGACTAGTGCCCAGCTACATTTAAATAGAATTACATAAATAAAACCGCGTCTAAATCCCATCTAAGAACCGCGTCTTTCAGATGCGATTCACTGTTAAACCGCATCTAGGAAACGCGGTTCAATTACCTAAAAACCGCGTCTTGTTAACCCGGTTTTCTGTGTCGCCCTGCCCCACTACTTTTCCCTCTCGATTTTCATCTCTCACTCTCTCTAATTTCATTCTCCCGTTCCCACTTCAATTTTATTCTCCAAAATTACTTAAACTGCACGATTTTTTCATTCTTTTAACTTTCTTCATTCTTCCTTTTCTTCTTCATATGATTGCTTATCCACGTTTCCATTCGTGGCCTTTCCGGTGAGTTAATCTATGCTATTTGTTGTATTTTAGTCTCTTTTTTTGTTGATATGTTCTTCAATTTATCCAATTTTTTTGTTAACTTCGTTGGATTTTGATGTAAATTAGGGTTTAGAAGTGAATGAAGCTGTTGAAATTAGGGTTTTAAGTGCACGTTTTTGGTGTATTTTAGGGGTTATGGTAGCTGTTGGAATTTCTTGTTACTTTTGCATGAATGTTCATTTGCTAGTTGTTGGTGGTAATGTTCACTTATTTGTGACAACTAAAAGTTCCGAATTTTCCATTTGGATTTCAGTTGAGTTCTCTATTGGGATGCCAATATGTGTGTAGAGAGTGAAAGAAAGGAGAAAGTAATTGGAAATTTGTTATGTTGGTGAAGGTATTTCCTTTATAATTAATTTTTGATTATTTTTGGTCAGAAACTAGAGATTGAGAAAATTAAATATGAAAATTAGAAGTGGAATTTAATTGAAAAGTGAGCTTGTAACTGATTATACTCATGAAGATGATGTAAATGAGGTTCAAGTTTGTTGAATGTGACATGTTGTTATCTATTATTTGATCTGCAACATTTGTGATATTGTTGTATTTTGTTGTGCTAATATAAGGTTGATATATTGACACTAATATATGTTTCTATTTAAGAAGATTTTATACTAGGAAACTTTTTTGTATTTTGAGTATAAACTTTAATATAGTTATAAGAATTAACTAATTTGTGATGTTTCTCAATTTGACTTCTATAGGATAAGTGATTGATGGATGGTCAAAAAAGTTGGATAAATTTGCCCAGGTTTAGTTAAGAATTTATGAATGTAGTGGAACAATACATAAGCACAACAAAAAGTACTACATCTTTAAATGGTAGGATCAAGTGCCCATGTAAGATATGTGGTTCTGTGATGTTTGTTCAACCAGACATTGTTCGTGAACACTTAGTTTGGAAGGGGGTTCATACAAATTTTTCGATTTTTCATGGAGATGAGTTATTATCTACAGATGTTAATGATGAGAGTATTGATGATGGAGAGTCAGATGATCCACTTGATGAGAGTATCGGAAAATAAGCTTTTAGTATCGAAAATTTTTTGATACTAAATCGTCTTTTTCTTGTAGTGCCCGTGCTTCAATTTCGGTTGTGATATAATTTAATTCGCAGTTCACTGTCCGATTATACTAGGTTTACATTGTTTGAAAGTATTATAAATCTCATCTTTAGGTCTTCACTCTTTTGTTTCATCGTTTTGTTGTTTCAGGTACAAAATAGGGTTAGTTTGTGATAAAATAGGGTTTATGTAAGATTCCTGTTAATTTGTTAAAGATTGAGTAGTTTAATGTAAGATTACAGTCAATTTGTTGAGGATTGAATATTTTAATATATGATTATCTAATGTGTTAGTGTTTGGTGTAGTGCTAGTTTTGACGTATGCTATAATGATTAGTTTGTTCTATTTATGCTTGATTTTGAGAAATTATGAACTAAGCATATGGTGTTTTAAGATATTTCTTCTCTTAAAAATGTAGATTTCAATGAGTTCTAATGTATTAGATTATAATATTTGATGCTTCATGATGATGAGTTCTGTTTTTCTCCCATTTTTTAGCTTTTGATTTGTGTTGATGCTTATGTAGTGAATTTGAGTTGTTGATTCAGATTATAGTTAGTAAAATACAAATTACATGAAATTTGAGTCTTGTAACAAATCTTACACTGTTCCTATGGTCAATAAGAGATTACTATATGTAATTAATGAACTTTTACTAATATTATGTCATATGTTAATGATATTTATATATTCTAACTGTAGGATACTTAATTAAGTTATCCTTTTCCTATGGGTTGTTTGTGATGAATTTGTAGACTACTTAATTAATTTAACCTTTTCTTTAGGCCCTGTTGGATATTGTTTCTTTAATTGCTTTGGATTTGCATTGCTCTCTTTTAAACGTTTGCCTTGCTAGCTATTGCAACATGACTATTTTTTTACTTAAAACACTCGATTCACTTTTGACATGTGGCTACCTACTCTAAAGGCAAGTGATCTCCACCCTTACAAAAGTTTTGGTTTGTTTATTTTTATTTTACAGGAAGCTAGTTGATCTCGTGATGATGAAGTGAGCAACAAGATGGGGATGATGTCTTAGAAGACGAGGATGATGTAGTGGAAGATGTGGAGTGAAGTTTATTATGTGTTTTTGCTAAACCTGCATATGATGGGAAGAATTGTATTGAATATTATGTCTTACTCAACTATGTGTTTTTTTGTTTGGATTTATGGATGATTCTAGTTGTATGTAATGCATGACAAATTTGTCCGTTGGTATGATGATGATGTAGGGTTTTTGGTTTTGTTATTTTCAATTATATGTTCGAATTGTTTGAAAAATACGAAATTTAGAAACAGAAGTACAATGTTGTTATTAAAAGCAATAGTGACAGAATTGTAATGATATTGATGTAGCTTTGTTGCTGCTGTAACCAATAGCAACAGAAAGCACTTTGTTGCTGTAACCAATAGCAACAGAAAGAACTTTGTTGATGTAACCAATAGCAATAGAAAGCACTTTGTTGCTGTAACCAATAACAACAGAAAGTACTTTGTTGCTGTAACCAATAGCAACAGTTGTCATGTTGTTGCAAAAGGCAATAGTAACAAATCTAGCAACAATGACCAGTTTGTTGCTATTGGGGTGCAACAGCAACAACTCGCATTTTCTGTTGCTATAACTTTTAGTGACAGCGGCAATAGCAACAGCTTAGTAACAGACAAAATTCTGTTGCTAAAAGCTATAGTAAGAAAAAAATAGCCAATAGCAACAAAAACTGCTTTGTTGCTATTGGCCACTTTTTTTGTAGTGGATATTGCTCGGTAAAATTCCTTCATACGACCATTTATGTGCTTTTGGGTCTTTGTGTTATGTTCATAATAATGATTGTAGTAGAGATAAGTTTAAGAACCATGCCAATCATTATGTTTTTATTGGATATCCTTATGGAAAGAAGGGATATAAGGTGTATGATCTAGATAATGGTAAAGTTGTTGATTTTCGTGATGTAATATTTCATGAAGACAAGTTTCCGTATCTCGAAGAACAAGAACAAAATATCCAAGAAATTATTAATTTGAATTAATATGATATGATAACAATTAAGTAAGCATTAAAGTTCGGGTGGTGCAACAACCGCCTCAGGCCAAAGCACCATTGGATGATGGTGTTGTAGCCACTGATCAAACAAGGTTCAATTATGACAATGAGCGACAGCAAGCACGGGATGGTGAATCCAGCAAGCGGAGTCATGTTCGTCGATGCTGGTTAAGTATCAAGATTATATCATCAATGTCCCTTCTTCTATAGCCCATCCTCGTCCTACTGCTTGTTCAGTCGACTCAGGTATGGTTTGTCCTTTTTAAATTTTGTGTCTAATGCTCAGTTTACTAACTCACACTCAACTTCGCTTCAAGCCATCACTTCATTGATGAGCGATATAATTTCTCTCAGGCAGATCAATTCCTATATTGGAGGGAGGTTATGGAACAGGAAATTCCATTCTTTGAGCCGAACAAGACATGGACACCAGAAGTATTGCCGCCTAGAAAATGAGCTATGGATTCCAAATCGATGTACAAGATAAAGTACAAATTAGATGGCATAATTGAGCGTTACAAAGCTCGTTTAGTTGCGAAAGATTATACTCTTGTTCAAGGTATAGATTATATTGATACATTTGGACTTGTTGCCAAACTTGCTACTATTCATTGTGTCCTTGCAATTGCAGCCACTAGAAATTGGATTATACATCAATTAGATGTAAATAATATCTTCTTACATGGTGATCTTAAGGAGGAGGTTAACATGAAGTTATGCTAGGTTTTTAAAAAGAACATGCGGGTAAAGTGTGCCGTTTACGCATGTGTCTTTATAGGTCTAAATAGGCCTCCGAAATTGGAATAAAATTTTTTCTCCTTATTTAACGAACATGAGTTTCACTTAGTCTGTGTCGGATTATTCCTGTGTCACATATGTGTGTGGTTCGGTTTTTATGGGGATTTTGGTGTATGTAGATAATGTTATTATAACCAGAAATAATTTGGAACACATAGAGAAGGTCAAGTCTTTGCTTGATAATCAATTTGGAATTAAGAATTTAGGACCTGTTAAATATTTTCTTGGGATCAATGTTGCTCGTTCTAAGGAAGTTGGTTTCAAGTCAATGAAAAATGATTTTGAAATTTTAAGTGAGGCTAGCCTTCTAGGTGCTAAGCCCATCTCTGCACCTATTGTTCAAAAATCAACGTTTAGTTGATCTGGATGGGGACCCTGTTGAAGACCCGGGCTGATACCGTTGGTTAGTAGGTCAGTTGATTTATCTCACGATCACGAGGCCTAATATTTGTCATGTAGTTCGGAGTCTTAGTCAGTTTATGCATGATCCACGTGTACTGCATTTAGGCGCTTCTTATTGTGTTCTTCATTACGTTAAAAGGGTACCAGGACGGGGAATGTTTCTTCCTTATGATTGCGATTTTAATCTTCATGCTTATTGTGATGCTGATTGGATAGGTTGTCCTACTACTAGATGATCTACTACGGGTTTCATCATTTTTCTTGCACCAGTTTCCTGCGTTCCAAGAAATAATCTATTGTTTCTCGCTCTTCAGCAGAAGCTGAGTACTGTGCGATGGCTACAGTAACAAGTGAGTTGGTGTGGCTACGACGTTTATTGAGTGACGTCAAGATCGAGGTTGATCAACCGGCTATTTTGTTTTGTGATCATCAAGCGGCACTTCATGTTGCAAAAAATATCATTTTTCATGAGAGAATGAAACATACAGGGATTGATTGTCATTTTGTTCAAGAAAAATTATTTGGCTAAGAAAATCTCTACTTCTTTTGTGCACTCTACAGGTCAAGTGGCGGATATTACAAAGGCTCTCGGTTTTCCATTATTTTTATCCTTTCTTCGCAAGCTGGACATTGTGGACCTACATGCTCTAACTTGAGAGGGAGTGCTAAAATTATTAGGAATAGTATTTTCTTGTATTTTATCTAGTATTTTGTTGTATTTGTATTTATCATGTATTTAGTATTACAGTAATTAGGACTCGTAATTAGGGGGCTCTGAATTTGGTCTTCCAATTGAGCATAACCGGCCAATATGGGCAATGAAAGTCATTAGTATAGTTTTTAATTCCTTTTCTCTCATTACTTGAAAGATGAGAATCCAAGGCCTTTTGTATTCTTCCTTTGTATTATAAATTAGTGTCCATATTGTGAATAAAATCATTCAACTTTTTCAAACTGTTCTAGTGATCGAAATTGTCTTTCGATTTTGTTCTAGTATTTTATTTTTTTACAACAACTACCTCATGCTCAAGCTTAATATCGTTGTAACCTGTTCGAGTAGCAATTTCGAAAGATAAGCTTATTTGTTTTAGTAATTAGAGAAACACCATTCCCAATTGCATTCACTATAAATCTCAATGGTCTTTTAACATGTCAGGCACTTACTTCATTAAACCAAAATACGTTGTCTCTGACCCTCGAATTTATTGGGTAAACTATTGCTGATCCACAATATAGATACATCCTTGATATAGAGAAGCTATAAATCCCTTTATTGTTATCATCTCAAAGCATATTCACATATCAGTAGAGATCGCTCTCAATATTTCTTTTCTTAACAATAAGAATAATGAATTTCCCTTTAGTCAGTCAAAGGGAACCTAGTATTCCAAATTTTTACTACTGTTCATGTGCGGAATATTGTGTCACCCATTGAACGAGTGGAGAAGTTGGTGTCTCAGTAACATCAACACTTGAAATCCAATGGCTTTGCAGTGTCTCAAATGTTAGGTATTGAATTTTTATTTTTTATTTTTTTTGTTTCTTTTTCATCCATATTTTATTCCTTGGTCAACCATAGATATATAGCTATCATTTGTCCTATTGGTTTTGTTTTGTATGTTTTTGTTCCTAATATTTCATCAAGATAATTTTATCTTTTGGGAGCACTGAGACGGCTCCAATATACTTTTTGTAACTTGCTTTCTTCGTTGATGAGAGGGAAAGAGGTGAAAAAAGTGATCTTTGTTCAGGGTTTTAGAGTGCCTTTCTTTACTTAATCGATATGATCAATGCATTGACTGCTAGACAATACTGAAGAATCAAGATGGGACAATTGAAAAAAGAAAAAAAAAAGAAAAAAAGAAAAAAAAAGGAAGTCTCAGCCATATATAAACAGAAAGGAAGTTCAGTGACAATTGGAATTAGTACTTCATCCATCCGTAACCATGACCAATGGATCGTTTAAAAGTTGGCGAAGTTTTGATACGCATATAATTGCATCCATATTTAATGTGTCACATCATTAAACACTCAAGCTACAAATCTTATTCTAACCCTCAAAGCCTAGGATTCTAAATGGAAACACTATAAATCAAATAAAGAATTAAGCAATGACGCCGTTTGATGGACAAAAATAATGGTGCTAGGTGATGGCATTTTGGTAAGCATTAAACGCCGTTTGAAAAGGAAAAAGAAACTAGTTGAACAATAATATGCAAGTTGGTCAATTGATGGCTTCTCTAGTTCAACTCCTTGACAGCATATTATATTTGAAGCATAGGGATTCTTTAGTTTCTATGATGTCTAGACTTATTGCTCAAGTTTCTACAACCATATCTATCGTTAATATTTCATTTAGTTTTTTAATTTTACTAATCTCCAAAATATAACACAAAAAAGATCAAATACAGTCTGGTGTATGTGTGAGAATATATAGGCTATCACGAATGAAATTATATCCATGGTAGTCCGAACATTTTCACTGCCTCAAGCGAACATTTTAAATAGGGCCCCTCATATATAATAAAATTACTCTTAGCAACGTAACATTATTATGATAAATAATACAAATTTTGATCATAAATATTATTAATATAAACAAGGAGTACTTAAAAACCACAGCCTTTAAAATTTTGTGCCCCAAAAGTGTAGGAGCCTTAAACGGTCGCTTGGATTGTTGGGAGTTATCCAACCTTGCATAAATCCTGTGAGAATGGAGGGCCCTTGTGTATACAGAAAATGTATACAATGTAGAAAGGAAAAAAAAAAAAACGTCGAACTAGTTTCCACATAAATGTATACATATACACAACAACAAAAACAACAAATCCAGTGCCTTAAGGGCTCTCGCATATGCAGGGTTTGGGAGGGGTGGGATGTACGCAGCCTTACCCCTTCAGGGTGTACCCTGAAGAGCGGCTGTGTTCGAAGACCCCCAACCTGGGAAATATAAAGGCATAAAAGCATAGGAGCACACAAGCAAAAAAGTATAAAAGTATACAAGCAGCTAAACATAAGAGCATACAATGTGATAAAAAGCAAGCCAAATAGAGAGTATAAACGTATGCATATGTACTAATTCAACATTCAATCTATATGTCAGTAGAGTGGATTGACATGTGGATTGATCTTGTAGAAGTGGTAATAGTCAAATGGGCGGCTGTTTCTGAATATGTTGTCGACCACTTTTCAGGTGATTAGAATGTTTAGAAATTGGAGATCACCCCCTATCATCTTCTCTTATATAAAGCGGTACTCAATATATACATGTGTCCCTATGACCTTAAGAAACTGATTTGGCAACCCTGTAAGTAACAGAGACATAGTCCCTAAATAAATTGTTGGACCCAGTATGTTGAAGACCGAGGTCGTTGTGAAGAATTACAATGACTTGTATTGAGTAAAAAAGAAGGTGACAAACATGCTCCATTTGTAGAGCTCTAGAGTAAAAGAAAGAGACATAATTACCTTCAAAAATAGACATGAGCTAAGGGTAAGAAGGACAAATACAACAAACCCTAGTTGACTTTCCTAAATATGTGTATCCTCTAAAAGGCCTCCCCAATTTAAATGTGGAGCAATGACATGAAGATTGGACTTGTGGTACTGGAATAATTCGTTGCTGAGCCCCTTAGTGAATATGCCGCCTACTTGTTTTGTGGTGGGAGTGTAGTTGACAGATCACCTTTGCGAAGGCTTTTACGGACGTAATGGTAATCAACACCAACATGTTTCCTACAATTGTTAGAGATAGGGTTGGCAAAAGATAAGACGATGAGACATTGTCACAGTATACGATAACAGGACCTGAGTGTCGAAGTCAGAGGTCCTGAATGAGATAACGTACCCAATCTGCTTCAGCTAAGGCTTGACTTACTACAAGATATGCAGACTTAGTGGAAGACTTGGAGACAGTGGCTTGTTTCTTTACGCACCAAGGGATGAGGTTGGTTTCAAAGAATAGGATGTAGCCGATAATTGATAGCCATGTGTTGAGCCATCCATCCCAATCAACATCAATGTAGACTATAATATCTATACAAGACCCAAGAAGAAGGGATACCCCATGATCATGGGTGCTCTTGAGGTACTTAAGAATGTGCTTCACAAGCTGACAATGGCTGGTCCTAGAGGCATGTATAATCCAAGTGACAAGATTAACAGTATAGCATATATTGGGGCATGTCATAATGAGATAATGAAGGGCTCCAAAAGCACTTCGATACAGGGTTAGGTAATAGATCCCCATCGTTCAATGATAGTTTGGCATGGGCCGATAGCAGGGTCTTAATTGGTCTGGCATTGTGGAATTGGGGTTTAGTGAGTATATTGATGGGACATTTGTGTTAAGAGAGAAAAATTCCGCATTTGGTTCGATCTTAATGCCTAAAAAGTAACATAATGGAGCAAGATTTTTCATAGAAAACAGAGCTGAGAGATTTTTAATATGGATGCCGTGGGAGTTGGGATTGGAGCCAATGAGGATGATGTCATCAACATAAAGCAAGAGACAGATGATATCATAAGGGTTGTGGAAGAAAAAGAGGGAAGGGTTAGCTCGACAACATGTGAAACCAAGACTATAAAAAAAGGTACTAAAGTGGTAGAACCAAGCCCTACAAGCCTGTTTGAATCTATAGAGGACCTTACATAGTCTAAATATGTGGTTCGGAAACTCGGGGTGGGTGAAGCCTTAAGGTTTCCACATATACACTTCTTCCTTAAGATGGCCATGTAGGAAAGCATTTTTTACGTCTAATTGTCTAATATACCAGACATTGGTAATAGCGAGTGAAAGAATAAGTGACTAGTTGAGGGTTTGACCACAAGGCTGAAATTTTTGTTGAAGTCAATTACTTCACGTTGGTGGAAGCCTTAGGCCACAAGGTAAGCATTAAAGCAGTCCATAGATCCATCAACTTTATAATTTATTCGGTATTTCCATGTGCTACCCACTATGTTTTGGGTTGGATCTAGAAGAACAAGCTCCCAAGTACGGTTTTGGATGAGTGCATTAAACTCATCTTCCATGGCTTTTTGCCATTTTGGGTTTTTAACCACTTGATAGTAACATGTGGGTTCCTGAATCAAAGTGATTCAAGATAGGGAAAGTGGGTGTTTAATTTTTTGAATACCATCTTTCAATCGAGTTCTCATTGAGTGAGTGTTTGCAAGTGGGGCATGTTGGTCGGTGTCGAGGCGTTGGGTGTCATTAGTGTCGATTAAGGGCGTGGGTGGGGCGTCTATTTTAGACGTCAGGGGTGGGGATGAGACGGCCCAAGTTTCATGTTCAGGTAGATTAGGTTGGTTGTTTGGTGCAGTCGCCTAAGCTAGTGGAGGAGTTGTGGGCACCAAAGTTTGGTCAGTGATGGTGCCCATCGGACTAGGTGTGGAAGGGTTTGACCTACTTTGTGGCTCGGTTTGGGAACTAGTGGCAAGGAGAGAAGAAGGTAGAGGGTCAGGTAGCACCATCAATGCTTGTGGTGGTGGTGGACAATGGGTGGCGCCACCACGCAAAAGTGCTGGCTGCTACACTTGGTGGCGAAGACACGAGAATAGGGGAGGGAAAGGTTTGCTATGGTCACCGTGATACTAGGACGTGGGACTTGGCTTTTGTTTACAAGTTTTGGGTATGAAAACCTTGACTTATTACACTGAATATGGCAACTAATCATAACTTTGTCGATTTGGGGGTCCAAGTATCAGCAACCTTTGTAATGTTTGGTGTGTCATATGAAGATGTGTCGTATGGACCATGGAGCCAACTTATGAGGGGCACGAGGTGTGATGCTAGGATAACAAGCATACCCAAAGACGTGAAACATGAGTAGCCAGGAGATTTTTAAAAATTTTTTTGAAACGAAGATAAGTTTTTAAGAACAAGACTAGGAAGACGATTTATTGTAAAACATGCGGTACAAGCCGCATCATCCAAAAGTGAGAAGGTAAATGAGATTGGATTAGAATTGTCTACTCCATTCCTATAATGTGCTTATGGTTGCATTCCTCTACCCCATTTTGGTGTCGGGTATTAGAACACGAGAGACAAAAGTGAATTCCATATTTGCAACACAACAAGGTCATGCCTCGGTGAGTGAAGTCATGTTCTCCATCACTTTGAAAATATTGATTTACATAGAGAAATGGTCTTCCATGAGAGTTTTAAAATTTTTTAAAAGTTCAAATGTTTCAGACTTGTATTGCATCAGATAGAGCCAAGTAAAGCGTGTAAAATCATCTATAAAAGTGACATAATATTTCTGACATAAAGTAGAAGAAGTAGGGGATTGCCATACATCAGAGTGAATTAAATGAAATGGGGAATGAACATAATGTGAAGCACATTGTAATACTAAGTTTTCAAACTTTTCCTAAACAAAACGTCTGACGAAATTCAAAAAAATGGGAAATAGGATTAAGCTTTCAAGTACAAAAATTATCCAAAACACATGGGCCTAAGTGTCCTAACTGACGATGCCATAATATGCTAAGTTGTGTACATGCCATGAGAACGGAATCGAGTAAGAAACTACATTGCGGTCCATTATTGCAAACCTAAAACAATGAGGCCCCCGTAACCTTGTCCTTTAGTGAGAAAAAAAATGGAGAATCATTGTCTTGATAGAGTCTTTCGATGGGTATAAGGTCGTGGGTGAGTTTAGGTACTAAAATAACATTTTTAATTTGTAGAGGACATTGTTCAGTGCAAATGATTGAGGAACCCACATGTATTATGGGTAGTAGAGCCCCATCCTAGACCCTAACATTCTCTTTACCATGATAAGGGAGAAGGGTGGTATGGACCATACCTGCATTAAGGGTCATGAGTTAGGAAACTACTTTTAGTCCTAGGATTCATTGATCGATATAGCAACATAAGAATAGGAAGGATTAGGGAAGGCAGTCTGATCAAATAGGTGGTAACAAGAGACAACATTATGGCAATCTATGTGCAAATTCAGTAGTATTGAGAATCAAGCTAGAGGATTCCACATAAATTGAACTATGCCTTACATGTAGACTAATTCGGATGTTATTGGTGCGCCTATGTTGGCACATCGGGTCCCAATTGGTGCTATTCATTTTGTCCCCAGGAACAACCCCCTCAACCGCCACGACGACCATTTTTGAGTCCTTTTCTAACTCGACAGCGTCGCCCGTGACCAATCCTTGATTACCTACACTAGTAGTAACTAGAGCATGTTGTTGATCTGTGGTAGAGGGCCCTTGATACCGAGTTTGGGCGCTCTCTTCATTTAATTGGTTCAAAATTAGGATTGTAAGAGGTATTTCATGTGAGACTAGCAAATGTGGCATACTTAATTGGGAGACCATAGAGAGCATATTGTACCATTTCTGTGTTTAAGATTGGGGAGTCTATGGCTGCTACGTTATCAGCAATGGTTTTTAATTTAAAGAGGTAGGCTTCCATTGTTTTTCCATCTTTGTAGAGTTTCACTCTTTGTGTTCTCATGCCAAATTTCTTGGCCAACGAGTGGTCTCAAAATTGCTTGACAAAGGTATCCCACAGGACTTTAAAGGTGGGGTATTGTACAATGTCATTAAGTAGGGGAGTGAGATTAGGTGGCAACAATTCAAGGGCGAAGGCTCTAGTCTGTTATAACCAGTTTAAATGATCAGATTGGGAGTGGAGGCCCCATAAAAATTTGTGAAATAGTTTGGGGGACAGGGGTAAGTACCATCAATGTAACCCATTAATTGATGTGAAATCAAAAGCATGTAAATTGTTTCCTCCATGCATGGTAATCTGTTTTGTTATCTAGTTTTATGGTTATAATATTTGAATTATTTGAAAAGGGAAAGAGTCAGGGAGTATTTGTGGGTTGTTACAATTAGGGTTTAATTAGGGATAGGGGGTTAGAGACGTGGGGACACCACCACCGCGGCCACTCCGCTGGGCTATAGTGCCACCGGATCTGCTGGTGCCTAACAAACTAGGAGGAGTGACCACAACAGCCGCACGACTAGGGAGGCTAGTGGTGATGGCTGAAATGCCAGGGAGCCCGATAGGGGCAGGCGGTCTGTCTGTCAAATCAGGGATGTCCATGGGAGCAGCATGGTGATGGTTAGCCCTAGAAGGGATGGGGAAAGAGTGATGGGAATGCCCTAGCATAGAAATTGAGATACTAGTGGCCACATGGTGGCTAACGATGTGCCGGAGATGGTGATACTGGCATCTGTTAGACCATTGAGAAATAGAACCAATGATATAGAACTTATACGGGGAAATTAGTCATACGCAAGGTGTTTCCCATTATCCTTGGGCCTACAAAACCACCAGCATGGGAGGAGTCGGGGTCCGCTAACACAAGAACAACAGCAGCCCCATGGTAAACCAGTGGGGACATGGAAGTATGAGGTGAAGTAGAATTATCATTAGAATAGTTTCTTCCATGATAAATAGAATACTGAGAACTTGAAAAAAATGAAAATAAACAAAGAACTAGAAAGCCAAAAAAAAAGTAATAATAATAATGAAAGACACGAGAAAGAGAGCATTGACACTCTTATAAAAGCTCTGATGCCATGTGAAGAATTGGAATTATTTGTATTTAGTAAACAAGAAGGTTACAAGCACGCTCGATTTATGGAGCACTGAGGAAAACGCTAAGGATGTAATAACCCTTAAGAACACCTATGAACTAAGGGTAAGAAGGACAAATACAATAAAACCTTGTGACTTTCCTAAATATGTGTGTCCTCTTATAGTCATGCGTATTGTAGAGGATGAAGCAGCTTCCAGCAAAAAGTTCAACTATAGCTTGGTAATTAGGCCGGGATAACATTTTGTAAATGATAAGAATTCCACATATAAGTCAAATGTTTATCCCAATAAGAGTTGTACTAAAGAAGAAATGATGATATATGCCTAGTGAGTTACTCCACTACAGGCCAATTGATATTAGAATGGAATCCTACTTAGGCTCATATGTGAATCTTATGCATACCAACTCCCAGGGTCGGGTCTAGAGGGCTTGATAAAATTTAACAGCAAAAGTAACTGGTTTCCCCACACTCCAAGTAATAGTGGAATGTCCCAATGTTGATTCCAATGGCCTCCCCTAAAACCTAGCCCATGGTTGCGCTAATGGCCACTTTGACAACCGCAAGAGAACCATTCACAAGATAAGACAAGGCGTTGATCCACAGCATAAGCTTTTAAAATTTCTATAAGTGCCTATAACCCTTCAAGATCTTCATTTTGATATTAAATTTGATTCGCAACTCTTCACAGATTGAAAGTTATGTCCCTTTTAAGTTGAAAGGCCAGTTACATGGTTTGTACACATGTGGCACGCCCATATCATTTTTCTTTAATTATTTCTATAATCAAAATTTTCAAAAATTGCTATAGGTGCCTAGAATGCTTCAAAATATTCATTTTTATAAAAAAATTTGATCCATAACTCTTCATGGATTGAGAGTTGCACCCATTTTAAGTTGAAAGTTTAGTTACACGTTTGTACACGTGTGGCATGCCCACATCATTTTTATTATGATTTCTTCGTCAAACATTTGAAACTTTGCTCTAGGTGCCTATAACTTATCAAGATCATTGTTTTGATATTAAATTTGATCTATAACAATTTAAAGTTTCGCTCGTTTTTAGTTGTTAATTAAGATGTAGAACCTACCTACATCTGGCACGCCCTCCTCACGTTTCATATACGTTCTTTGATAAAAAAATATAAAATAAAATAAAAACCTCCAAAATTCATTATGCGTACCAAGAACTTTTCAAGAGCCTCATTTGATATAAAATTGGATCCATAACTCTTCACGAATTGAAAGTTACGTCAATTTTAAATTGTAAGGTAAGTTATATAACTCACTTGTGTCTAGCATGCCCACGTCACCTTTCCTATACTTCCTTTGATCCAAAGGTCGAAAAATTGCCATATTTACCTAACCACTTCAAGAGCTTGATTTTGATATGTAACTTGATCCATAACTATCCACGGATTGAAAGCTATGCCCATTTTAAGAAATACGGTAAGTTATCCAACTAAAATGCATTGTTTGCTCGCCCAGTTCACTTTTCATATGCTCTTTTTGATCCAAACCTCCGAGAAATCATTCTAGTTATATAAAAATCTTCAAGACCTTTGTTTTGATGCTTAATCTGACTCGTAGCTCAATTATGTTTGTTTAAGTCTCAAGATTAGATTATATAAATCAAACAATTACTATCATATCGGAGAAACTCCCACCACCCCATTGTTATGTTTTCTTTAAATTATAAGATATTATATTGATTGCGTAGAGCTTTTGAAGAGCTTCATTTGCATACATGACTCACTCTATAAATCCTTACAGACAATAAGTTATGTCCGTTTAAAGTTACATGATGCTTTATATATTTAAGGAAAAAGCAAAATAAAAAAATGTTGGTTGACCACCCATTGAAACTTTGACCGTCATATTCCTTTCTTCACCACCATCAACTACACACCCACCACCAAAGGCACGCCATCCACCACCACTTTGCCCTCTGTGAATTGTGGCACGCCATAGAACTTGGCTCGCCCCACCTCTATCTCGCCCACCTTTTGCTCACCCACTTTTGGCTCACCAGACTGTGGCTCGCCCACCTATGGCTTTCCCAAACCCTAGTTCGACCCAACTTGGCTCGCCCAGACCTTGGCTCGCCCACACATTGATCGCCTTGACCCGTGGCTCGCTGTGTCACGTCGTTTACCTTGCTCTGGTGCCACCGGGTTGCCACTAACAGCCCATGCCAACCACCACCACCAGTTGTCCTGTCTCTCCCACATTAAATCCTAACTAGGTCAATTTTTGTTACAATCTGGGTTTAGTTCAACCCTAAAAGGCTCAATTTTTGTCACAATCTTAGTTTAATTTAATACTAAAAGGGTTAATTTTTGTGACAATCTTAGTTTAGTTTAACCCTTAAAGGGTCAATTTTTGTTACAATCTTAGTTTAATTCAACCATAAAAGAGTCAATTTTTCATTAGGATCTTAGTTTGACCCACACCTAAAGGGTTAATTTTCATTACAATCTCTACTCCATTCAACCCCAACTAAGGTTAATGTTCGTCACAATATCAATTTAGCTCAACTTTGATTGAACGAGTTTTCTTAGCAATCTCTATTCAGTTTGACTCTAATGGGGTCAATTTGCAATGCTATCTCAATTTAATTCAATCTTAAATAGGTTGGTTTTCCTCAACTCTAATTGAACCAATATTTGTTACAATTTTAATTTTCGTCAACTCTGATTGAACCAATATTTGTCACAATTTTAATTTTCATCAACTCTAATTAAACCAATATTTCTTACACTTTAAATTTTTGTCAACCATGATTGAACAAATTTCCACCACAATCCTGGTTTAATTCAACCCTAAATGGATTAGTTTTCATTACAATCTCAATTCTGTTCAACCATAAAAGATTAATTTTCTTTGCAATCCCCACTCATTTTTACCATACATGCGTTAATTTTTGTTGACACTAGTGGAACCAATTTTCATTACCATCTTAGATTAACTCAACCCTAATGGGGTCAGTTCTCGTTACAATCTCAGCTTAGTTCATCCCGGTTTGAAATGATTCTCGTGACAATCTAAGCTTAGTTCAACCGTCATTGAACCAATTCTCCCTATAATATCAGTTTAATTCAACCACTTCCCGTTACAATATCCGTTTAATTCAACTTTGTTAAAACTAATTCTCGCTACCATAACCGCTTAATTCGACCCTACTTGAATTAACTCTTGTTATAATCTTCGTTTAATTCAACCCTACCTGGACTAACTTTCGTTACAATTTCAATTGAATTCAACCCTAAAATGGTCAACTTTTATTACAATCTTAGTTTAGCAAAAACCTAAAGGGTTAATTTTCATTACAACATCAATTTAGTTCAACTCTGTTTGAACTAATTCTCATCATAATCTTAATTTAGTTCAACCCTATTTGAACTAACACACATTACAAGCTCAGTTTAGTTCACCCTTCACTGAACCAAGTTTCTTTACAATCTCAATTCAATTAAACCTTAATTGGATCATTTTCGTTTTAATCTTAGTTCAACTCAACCCTGATTGGCCCATCCTTGTTACAATTTCTATGCAACTGAATCCTGATTGGGTCCGTTTTCGTTACAATCCTAAACTATTCCAACCATGATAGTCGGACAAATTACATTCATTAACCAGCTAGCCAGTTGAAAAGCCTGTTTATGCTTGCCAGCCATTATATCTTGTGACAAATTCATCGTAATGCATCTTCCATATAAGGAATGATGCTTCGCTAGATCACTACCCCCAATTTGTTAAGTCCACAATTAAGCACACTAATTCTAAATTAGAGGTACTAAAGAAACGAAGTCATTAACCTTACCCTTTATGATTCCAGAATACAAAACGCATACAATCCAACACCAAGACATAAGTGCAAATGAACAGGTACATATAAGCACTGAGTTCAAAAATGGTGAAGGCACTTATAACGGCAAAATTACATGACGCACTTTACGGACTTTGCTTAGGCATGCAAGAGATCTCCTTGGAACCCACAAAACACGTCAATTGTCTCTTTCATCCATGACTAATCCAATTACTCCATGATTTTCTCATCTACAAATTTTGTTCACCCATAAAGCAATCCTGAAGCAAACAATTCATCAAATTGGAGTGCAACACACTATTACAACCCGTAGCCCATTATTCGCCTACAAGGCACTAGCAAGTATCATTTAATCAAAAAGATGGAATCTCACCATACTGGACCTACTTTATACGTTGTACGATATCGCCATCTCTCAAAATCAGAGATTGTTAGAGGCTAAGCACCTTCGGGAGATATTAAGTTAGCAATAAATTCAAAGCAAAGACCATCTCATGAAGGGTGAGGACCGAGAGAGTTGCCTTTGTTCATAATTCCTTTTCTATGGTGGTGTGTAAATCTTTTTAGGACTGAGGGACTTCACCTCAGTCATTTCCTTAATGATGGTATAAATATTTTTAGGATTGGGGGACTTCACCTCAGTCATTTCCTTAATAATGGTATAAATCTTTTTAAGACTGGAGGACTTCGCCTCCATCATTTCCATAACAGTGGCATAAATCTTTTTAGGACTGTGGGACTTCACCTCAGTCATTTCCATAACAGTGGTGTAAATCTTTTTAGGACTGGAGGAGTGCGTCCCAATTCGTAACTTAGATTTCCTTAACAGCGTAAATCGTCTGTAGATAGGGGGACTTTGTCCTGATTCATAACTTAGATGTCTTTATGTTTGGGATGTGGATTATTCTCAAGATGAGGGGACTTCACCCCCAGGTCAAAGGCTAGACATCGCTTCCGTTAGAAATGATAAACCATTTCAAAATCAAGAAGCTTCACCTTCAACAAATCATGCCAGAGCGGCTACAAGTCTAGAACCACCTCTCCATATGTACAATCCCTCTCAAAGCTAGCAAACTTCACCCTCAATCATGTCGCATAACACAACATCGTGACATACTTAGGAGACTTCATTATTCACTACAAGTTAGACATGGAGTTGTAATTAGGCGATTTAGCCTCTTATCGTGACCCAATAAAACATTTCCAACTAAAAAGTCCAACATGGACCACGCACATTACTGCACCTGAATAACTCACCCTTTAACCAACCTTTTGTTAAGCTATTTAGTACAACAACTGCTCAACAACCTAGTAAGGGCAGTGCAAGATACTATCTTTATCTGCTTAGCCACTTTTATCATGGCATACATGCTATGGTGGCATGTAATATGTAATTCCAAACCACGGAAAGAACTTCTTGACAATCATGGCAACTCAAAAGTAAAAATCCCTTTAGGGGGCGACAATATAAATAGATGAAAATAAGAAAAAATTAGTCGAATACCCGCGATAGTCTGTTTCAAGTTTGTCTTGGACTTTTTTACAAATGATCAAAAACTCCTTTCTTAACCTATTCGATCTAGCAATGGTTACTGCTGACAAGGTAACGCACAATAAAGGATCATCGAGTCCTTAAAAATAGTTCACAATCTTAAGGCTAGAATAAAAAGATTGATATGTACCAAAGAATGTGCATGCCATATCAATAGCATCCTTAGAGGTCTTTTGTCATTAATATCCCATAAACTCGCCTTGTAGAGTTTTTTTATATTTGGTGCCAGCATAGGAGACACACCATAGACTATCAAAGACTCATCATTAGCAAGTCACATATTACACATAAATGCTTATCATCCCAACATTAGCAAGGGTTCCTATGGTTTACTTATAACCACTCAAACATGAGCCACGCCAAGCTCACCAGTTCATAAATAAACGTCTAAGACAAACAAACATTAGCCATGGACATCCATTAAGGACGATTTATCATAAGTTTATTACTTAGCAAGCAAAAGCCTTAAAAGTGCGTTATTTCTAGTAACATGATCTTTATTTTGATGTTTATTTTCGACATATCCATTACCAAACAAGTGCATTACGCTGACTAGTTTGGTTTGACTTGTTGCCCCGAGTGTGACTGACTTTATCCAGGAATCTTACATGAAACCTGACGGTCAGCCAAGTACATATTAAATACCATGGTCTGCCCTAGTGCAATCACTCGCATTGGGTGTAATACTCAACACTATGGTCCACCCTGGTCAATGACCTGGAATGGGTGCAATACTTAACACCATGGTCTGCCCTTGAGCAATCACCCGCAATAGATGTAATACTAAACACCATGGTCCGCATTAGTGCAATCACAAGCAATGGGTGAAATACTTAACTCCATGGTTAATCCTAGTACAATCACCTGCAACGGGTACAATACCAATCGCCATGACTCGCTTAAAGTTATTTAAGGATAATACACTGAGCACTGCTATCTACTCTCCATTTGATACATATGATGTGCAATTTATTACACCGGGTTTGCAGTTTTAAAAGATACACCAACCTTCATAACGTACGCAACAATTACATACATATCCCTGTCAGACCAGTATGATATATCCATCATCCTTGATTCTACAATATGGGGCATACTAGCCTTATTGACTTCACGCAAGTGTATAGCATATTGCTCACTTTGGCGGTAAAAGGAACACAAAATATTGAACACTATAACCTCATCTAGGTGCGTTACACATATCACCAGTATATTAACTGCGTATACTAAATCAACAACCTGGAGCTTCGACCAGATATGCCTTGCTTGCCAAAATAACTTGATTTAAATGTGTTGTACTCACCACTTTATGCATATTACCAACTAAATAGACACAGTGATATCCTTGCATGCTCGTCGCATAAAACTCAAGTCTCTTTAAACACTTTTAAGAATAAAGGAGAAAAATGCTATAAATACTATAAGGTTCAAAGGACCCAAAGGACCCATAGGCTCAGATTATTTTAAACATTCCTAAACAAGTAAAGACTATCCCATTCAAACAAACAAAGAAACACAACGCTCTATTAAGATACCTAATGAGCTGAACACTCTGTTAAGGTGAACAATTTGCTGAACGCTTTGTTATGATTTGGCTAAATGCCTTGCTAAAATTCATGATGGGCCAAGCACCCAATTACGTGTCGTAATAACCTAAAAATCTTATTAAATGTCAAATACCCCGATACACCTTTTACTTAGGTCATTCGCTCCATTAATTTCAAATAAAGTTCGAAATGCACATAAAAGGCAATTACGAAAAGCCAAAATAGAACGCCGAAGACCTCCCCCACTTAGGTGAACATTGCGCACTTGTAAGCTATGGTTAAAAATTGACGTATGAAATACTCCATTGCCGAACTTGGAATGATCGAAGTTCGCCCATGGAGTAGGGGGAGCATATATTTATAATACTGGCCCAATACTTACTTGCCAAGATACCGGCGGCCTAGAATGACACTTCCCTAAGCAGGGTGCCCGAGCTGGCTGAAGTTCCATATAAAGGGGGAAGGACTTCTCGTTCTTCACTCTCCTCCACACCCTCATACCACTCACTCTCTCTCTAGGCCAAGCCTCATCCAAGAGAGGTGCCCCTTGGTTTTCCCCGCGGGCTGCTCTTACTGCTTGTTTGAATCTTGCAAGAAATACCGAGCTGGGCATGTAGCTAGAGCTTAAGTTTAGCTCATCCTTATGAACCTGATCTCATATAGAACTCTAATACGACAAATAAGCGTACTGACCAAATTCATTGTAAACAGTACTCATACCCACCTGTTTCTTGAACGTTCATTAGTCCACATACAATTGTGTGAAGCAGCTCAAGCAAGTTGCCACCATGTTGTCTTTACCCTTAAAGACATACTTGGTCATTTTTTCTTCTATGCAGGATTCACAGACTGGTAAGAACTTCAAGTACAGATGTTCTATCATTCTTTTACTAGTCTTTGGATCCAGTTCGAATTAATGTGATCTAAACATTGGTGCCATGTGAAGGCATTATTCCTTTTAGGGTATTTTCCTTTAAGAGATTGAACAAGTGAGCTTGTGTTAGATTTATTCAAACAGATTTCATAGTTTTGATCAGGAAATAAAATGAATAAACCATCCACACATGTACCTTTGTAAATAAATATTTTATTTCTCGTAATAATGAGTTTAGAACTAAAAATTCACTGAATAACCATTATCCACTAAATGAGACACATAAATCGCATTCTTGTGCAATGTAGGTACAAGTAAACAATCCTTCAAAATAAAAACTCTATCACTAAAGACTAAGCGAACATATCCTACTCCTAAGACCGCAACTCTTGTACCGTCTCCAACCGTCAGGTACACATCTCCATCATTCAGCCTCTTGGTTAGCCTGAGCCCCTATAACATTTTAGGTACATGGCCAGTTGAACCTTAATCCACACACCAGGAACCTAATAGACTTTCAACTACATATGACTCAACTAAGTGACATAACAATTTACCTTCACTAGATGGTTTGCAGTCTTAGCAGGAAGGGTAGCTATGTCCTTAGTACAATCTCTAATCCAGTGGCCCTTATCACTGCAAAGAAAACACATTTTTTGGCTTCCTAACTCGTCCTCAATGCTTGGGTCAATTAGACATTCCATTTGGCCCACAATGGGTCCTCTGTTACTTGGAACCCTTTCATTAGCTCAAGCAATGAATAGTTCTTGTTATTCATAGAAACATTTAGCCTGAACTGAGTGAATGAGCTAGACAGAGAATTAAGGATGATGTTCTGCTTATTTTGACTGTCTAACTCAGCTCTAAGGACTTCTAGTTCAGAAAAGCATGCCATCAAACTCATGATGTGTTCCTCAACTGGCATTTCTTTGTGCCATCTTCATATTAAGCAACTCTATGATCAAATCTTTCTTAGCTGCTCTATACTGTTGTTCAAACATTTCTTCTTAATGTTTCACCATCTCGGCTGCTATTTGCATCTTAAACATTTGATGCTTGAGAGCATCGGACACAGATATCATTATGTGGCATATGGCTAACTCATTCGCCTTGTGCCATTGTTCATAACGCTCTTTAACAACAGCTGTACAATCATTAGTAGGCATAATAGGATGAGCATCAGTGAGAACAAACTTGTGACCCTCATGTATTAAAATTATGTCCAAATTCATTTTCTACGTGAAACGGTGAGGTCCAGTCAGAGCATTATACTTAAGTATTAAGTGAAGTGCACTTGTCGCAGCCATTATTCATCTTTATAAATGCAAACACTTGTTTAATTATATAATATGAGTCATGTACAATGTAATGACATCTACTCTTTTAATTTTAGCAAACACAATGTGTCAGATATCCACAAAATTGAACTATCATGTATACAATAATGACCTAAACACACCACTCCCTACTCCCTTACAGTTGGGTTGAATGAAATTAGTTTAGGTAAGAACTATTCTCAATTAACATGTTTTCTTGTTACTCTTACTAAACATGATTAACTCACCACTTTTTTTTAGTCATTGACATGACACAATAGAGCTCCTTGGATAGGCTAATGTATTACGCTAGTCAAGTGTAAACCATTACCTAAACCATCATATAAATACACGTAATACTCCATGGCAATGTGGTCACATTGCTTCTTTGCACTATAGTTTATCCTATTAAAAGTCTGACCTTGTAACTTCAAAACCGACACCCTCCGCATGGAGTAATGTCAATTCACTATACTGCTAGACAGGTAACAGAGACTATGAGGTTTCAACAATTGATCCTCGCTCCCACTTGAATTTTGTAAACTAGTGGTTTCTATTTTAAATTGCATTTACAACTTGATTATCTCACAATCACCCTTAGAATCTCACTTCTAAAATACATTAATTAAAAAAATTATTTATTATTATTATTATTATTTAATTCAGTACTGACGTCTACAAATCCAATTTTTTTATTTATAAAATGCCACGTCTGCGCTGACGTGACATCAGTGTTAGCACCTCTTTAAAACAATAAAATAATTTAATTTTTTATTATTAAAAAGAATATTGACTCTAATCTCATTAGATCAATCCAACAAATTTAGTTAATTTTAACAATATATGCATAATCACATCATACATAATCTAAATATAAATGTAATTTAAAAAAAACTACATCCATAGATCCGAATTAACTATTAATTCAAACAGCTATTTTAAACAATTTAAAAACCGGGTCTATAACTATTAAATTGCAAGTCTATTTATTTTGATCTTACTGTGCTAATCATGCATATCATGAATATAATCAGAGGGTGGCTCTGATACCAATTGTTGGGATAAATTTCAAATCCCTTGTTTATTAGACTAATGCAGCGGAATGGTTTAAAATTCCTAATTTTAATCCTTCAAGTTACTTAAAATTTCTAATTTTAAATCTAAAGGCCTCTGCTCTAATACCTTCAGAATAATAACATGAATACAGAACTAGCACAATAAGAATATTGTAAATAAATAGAAAAGTGAAAAACTAAAAGGAGAGGGAAAGAAAAATACCTAGAAAAGTTCAAAAAAAGAAAACTAGAAATTTGAGACCCACAAGCCTTCTAAGCAATCTCCTCGAAAACTAGGAGTGTGGGCTTAAAAAATTGTTAAGCTTAAGAGAAAATTTTCAACCGAAATTTTCTCTATTTTAGATTTCTGAAAGTCAACATTTGCGGGAAACCTTTTATTTTAAAATTTGATGCTAAACCTTTACTCCATAATCCCTTTTTATAGTAGGCTATCGGAGCAAAAATATAAGTAAAACTCAATGTGGGAATTGTTTTCAACAAATAAAACGAATTGCATTATATAAACCAGAGTAAAACGCGTTTGATCACTCATTACGTGCCACTTGTCGAAATGGGGTTGGTCCGAGCCCGAAGGCGCGGATGACTAGGACCGCCCAGCATGTGACACGTGTTGCATGCTAGTTGGTCCAAAGCGAGCGTTGCGGATTGCGACTATGTTTTTACCTTTTTTTATTTTTGTTTTCCAGATGTAAAAATTCATCCTATTAATTTTTTTAATTTTAAAAAATTATTTATTTTATACTTTCCAACTTTTACTCATCCAATGAGTAATGTTTAGCAAATTTAAATTTACTCGTCTCATGAATAAGTAATTCATCTCATTAATTTTTTAATATTTTTTTGATGGCATTAAAAGAAAGGCTTGCACCGTGACTTCAAGAACAATTTGAATATAGCTCTAAATTGGTTAAATTAATTACCATCTCATGATAAAATTTAATTACAATTTAATGGGACTTAATTCTGCTAAATAAATCCCACTACACTCTAGACTTCAATCATTTATTTAATAATTCTCAAATATAATATATTGAAAACAAAACCCCTCTATTAGATATCCATGACAAAAAATAATTAGAACTACTGCCATAATTTTTCTCACAGCTTCTCCATTAGTTGCCAACTCACGTTTTTCGAATAATTCATTTATACTTGAACAAATTCACTGTATAAATTCCAAATGTCAAATACTTGGTACACTTTGGTCAAATTTCTGAATTAATTCAAACACTTGTGAATCAACTAAAGGGACATACGTGTCTCATATAAGACTATGGATTCCTTAATGAACACATAATCCCTGTCACACTCCATGAAGTTATCCAATGCACGTGGGATTTGGGCCATTTATAAAGACCTTGCTTATAGTACACCAAGCTAACTAACATTCCATTCGCATGTCCATAATACTCTTCGGATTTAAATTCGTCGTTCAAATGGTACATCATGAATCACTCACTTCCATAGTAGTCTCGAAACAAGTAACTCACATGGTCCAACTCAATATATTAATCTTATTGCACACCCCAATATAGCACTTCTGGATCACCATCTACATGACCAAGACAGGTCATCTAAAGTGTCACGTTATAGCCTTAGCAGACAGGTAGTCCAAACTTATCACCGACTATAAGGGTTTTCAAATGACATTTCATTCCATTCGCTTCAAGTCTATCTGTGTCTTAATCTCATGTAAAAAGTAATAAGAGAACTACATCCATCTCATAGACATTATTTAAAAGAAAATCACATGCAACATATATGCTCACTTACACAAATTTAACGAGGAAACTACTAGAACTTCAATTTCATTCTTTAATAAAGTAATATTTACACGATAAATTTGGATTTTTAGGATACTATTCATAGCAAAGGGCATCTTCGCACTCTCATTTTGATCAACCTCTCGGATAGTTGCTTGGAAACCTTCATGCATATATCAGCTAGGTCCTCCATCACTAATCCTGGAGAAATTTCCTAAGACTTGTTTTCTAGGTCCAAAGGCATCAACAATGTTGCCTAGGCCAAGTTGGGAAAGGGTCCTTGTATGCCCCTACTGGTCTCTTTTAGGTTAGACCAACGCACTAGTCTTAATGGTTTAATGAACGACGTCCCTACATATTACGCAGTTCTTAGCTAAACGGGTGTAAAAGTAATGGCATTGACAATAAACCTTCCCCTTTAGTGTTTTGGGATTGGACATTTTTTGTTTTACCATTCAATTCTAGTTTAATGGTTACCTCAAGCTGATCAAATCTACATCCACTGGCAGCAAATCAAAAGATTACTAACATTCCTCTTAGGTCTGATTAGTGTTCCTAGCGTTCACATCCTTCTTCAATAGAGGGTTACAAACTGTAGGGGTCCTATGACATATTCAACTTTCTTAATGTGGTTCATTCTCTTACTATGTAATTTCGAGGACCTAGGCACATATACCCTATTCTTCTTCAAGCATTCTTCTCTTCTACACAGCTTCATACCTAACATCACGTTCTACTAATTGATGAGGGCTAGTAAAGTTAGAACCTTCGAACTTCTTCTAATTAGTTAAACCTCGTTTCTATAGTCTCCTTTTTTTCTAATTTGAATAAGGTTGTATGAATCCTTATTCAGCTTATTCAACTACACCCTACATTCACAAGGTCTATATACTCACGTGCATATCTGGTCATGTCTACTTCTAAAAGTAAACTCCTAACTAAAATGTCAAACTATAACCTAAACCATTTGATGCACATCTGCCTTGAACCAAACCCGAAGAGTTCAAAATTTACTAGGACTCGAACCCAAATTTAACCGGATATAAACTTGATCCAACCCAAGATGATCCTCAACCCAAAATGACCCAATATAAATTAGGCCCAACATGAGTATGACCTGACCACTAATGGCCTGAGAGTCAAGCTAGACACGATCTATACTCACGTACATATCTAGTCATGTCTACTTCTAAAAGCAAACTACTAACTAAAGATGGCAAACTATGACCTAAACCATTTAATGCACATTTGACTTGAACCAAACCCGAAGAGTTCAAAATTTACTAGGACTCGAACCCAAATTTAACCGAATCTGAACTTGATCCAACCCAAGACGACCCTAAACCCAAAATGACCTGTTATAAATTAGGCCCAACATTATGACCTGGCCCCTAATGGCCTGAGAGTCAAGCTAGACACGATCTATAACCTGAAATTATCTTAACATAATTCTTATTTGTCATAGTATCTAAATAATAAGCTAATTCATTTCATTTTATAATTTATTTATGATTTTTAAGGACGAATATAATAATAACAACAATAATATGAAAAAGAAAAAAAACGTTTGTTGTAATTTAATTTATACGTAATTGGAGTTTTTGTCATAAATGCCAAGGAATCATGGTATTATGAAAGTCTTATACGTGCCAAAAACAATAATTGCATTATCCCAACGATTTTGCTAAATGTGTTATACTCAAGAGCCAATATAGTGGTATTCAAGCAATTCAAGAGTCGCCTTTTATTCCATTGTTGAACTAATATATAGTAATACCTAGTTCAAAATGAGTCACGACTAGTTCATTGTGAGTTGTTACTAAACCAGTAACGAGCTCGCAATGAGTTTTTACTGAGTTTTGAGGAACTGTTTTCAAACTTTATTGAGACAAGCACCCGTTACTAAGCTCGAATAATTTATCAACTGTGAACTTATCCGATTTATTTCAAGCCCACAATTTGATAGGAGCAAGATTTTATAAATCCCATAGACAAATAGCTTCTCAAATTTTGTATTCATTTATAACATAATTTTAATTTCTGGATTTTTATCATTCAGGACACTTAGATCCAAACCTCACCACTTCCCATAACCCCACCGATGCCTTCCTTACTTGCCAACCATGAACTAAATCCTGTCCAATCTCAACCACCAAAATTACCTCCACCGAAGATATCATACACTTAACAACCTCCGTCACATGTACCAACTAATGCACTCCCACATCAGAAAACATCACATTCCCGATTGGAACTTAGATTTTTCCCATTGCCCCCTTCATCCTCTAACAAGACTTACAGGTCGAATTCAAGGATGAGCTCTTTTCAAGATGGCGACAACGATGCAAATAGAGACAAAAATATCCTGATCGAGACGAAAAGGGAAAACACAGAGTTCGAGGATGGTTGGAATTGTAATCGAGCTAAGCAACAGTAGGAGTACTTTTTGAGTTTAATAAGAATTTAATTAAGTTTTTAGCATAATTAGGTTTAGATCTTTTCCTTAATGAATATTTAATTTATTAGGATTTGTTTTTTTGAATCATGTATGTAGGTTTAGGGTTTTTGAGTCATGTTAGGATTATATTATGTAGAAAAAGCTACTTGAAAACCATGAATGGAAGATCAACCTTGCAATCTCTTTTATTTTGGATGATCAAAAGTGAAGAAAATACAACCAATTTATACAAAG
This sequence comes from Simmondsia chinensis, assembly GCA_018398585.1. Classification (NCBI taxonomy): domain Eukaryota; kingdom Viridiplantae; phylum Streptophyta; class Magnoliopsida; order Caryophyllales; family Simmondsiaceae; genus Simmondsia; species Simmondsia chinensis. Next base: position 9,758,076 of record JAGTTD010000010.1, on the reverse strand, counting down.
GAAAAAAAAAAACCTAACCTATCATCTCCTTCAAGGAGTTACAGGACAATAAAATTCTTTCCTAAATGTCACCAAGAGGGAGGGCTAGAATGGGAGAGAAAAGAGGAAAATATTAACCTAGGGCACTAATTGTCATAAGCACACTAATTGCCATACATACAGATTGCCTACCTTAAATGCTAAAATACATAAATACATGAATAGACCAAAATACATAAACAAAGTATTAGACTAGATACTTTAACATTCGTCCTCAGGTTGGAGCATGCAGATTTATCATGTCCAACTTGCCAAGAAGGGTCAAATAACTAGCACTACGAACAAAAGACGTAGCAATCTCTTTACTTATCAGCTTTTCTCGAATGAAATGACAGTCAATCTCTATATGCTTCATTCTCTCATGAAAAAATGGATTGGACACTATATGAAGTGCTACTTGGTTATCACAAATCAACATGCTGGGATCATTAGTAGAAACTAATAAATCGGATAATAAACGTCTTAACCAAACAATCACACTAGTAGTAGTTGCCATAGACTGATATTCTGCTTTAGTTGAAGAACGTGAGACTACAGCTTGTTTCATGGAACGCCACGATATCGGTGCCTGTCCTAAGAACACAACATAACCTGTAGTAGATTGTCTAGTAGTGGAATACTCGGCCCAATCAGCATCACAGAAATCCAAAGTTTTAAATCACTATCTGAAGACAAGAATATGCCTTGTCCCGAAGACCCCTTTAAATATCGTAAAACTCTTACAACGGCCTCAAAATGCGGTATGCGAGGATCATGCATGAACTGACTTAGAATACCAACGGCATAACAAATGTCGGATCTTGTGATGGTGAGATATAATAATCTACCCACTAGCCTCCTATATTGCCCCAGGTTGTTATAAACATCACCTATGCCATCTGCTAGGCCATGATTTTGCACAATGGGTGTAGACACAGGTTTGGAAGCTAGCATCCCCACCTCACTAAGGAAATCTAAACGTATTTTCGTTGATTCAAAACAACCCCTTTAGAAGAACGAGCCACCTCAATACCTAAAAAAAAATTTACGGCCCCTAAATCTTTAATTCCAAAAGCGGTATCCAAAATTCCTTTAACTGTGGAAATGCACTCTTTGTTATTGCCAATAATTGTAACGTCATCCATATAAATTATAATTGCGGTAAAAACCTCGCCACGAAAATAAGTAAAAAGTGAATAGTCCGTCTTGGACTGAGAAAAACCAATGCCTACCAATGTAGAGGTGAACTTTTGATTCCAATTACCGGAGGGTCGTTTCAAACCATAGAGTGATTTACGAAGACGACAAACTTTTCCTTCATTTTTGCATTCGAAACCTAAGGGCAGTTTCATATAAACTTCTTCATCAAAGTCTTCATGTAAAAATGCATTCTTGACATCTAGTTGGTGAATAATCCAATTTCTAGCCACAACGACAGCTAGCACACAACGAATGGTAACTAATTTAGGCACAGGAGCAAAAGTGCCATGATAATCTATACCTTCTACTTGTGTATACCCCTTTGCCACCAACTGGACTTTATATCGTTCTATTGTCCCGTCAGATTTGTATTTCACCTTGTACACCCACTTCGAGTCAATAGCTCTCTTCCCTTCTGGTAACACTTCCATGTCCAAGTTTTATTCTGTTCTAAGGCTTGAATCTCCTTTTCCATGGCATCCCTCCAATGCTTATACCTAACTGCCTATTGAAAATCTTTTGGCTCATCACAAGATGTGATTGCATTCAAAACTATCACATGAGCGTTAGAAAGTTGTTCGTTAGATACAAAATGAGAGATAGGATAGAGGATACCTGAGTTAGCTGAAGGATCGGAGGTAAGGGGATGGGCTATCGAAGATAGTAGATCACAAACATAGTCTTGATATCTAACCAGCACAGACCATATACGATCACTTCTTCTTGTCACAATTTCTAAACCCAGCTCGGGAATAGACCGACTCGAACCCGGGCTACGCACGTCTTCCAATTCACTGCCGGGTTCCACTGTAGAACCCGACTGTTGGTGCTGCAATGGACTGGCCAATTCACAACCAAATGCACCGGCCTGTTCTGTTGAGACAACCAGAGCTGGTTCGAAATGAACCGGTTTCACATCATACAAAAAATCGGTCGGAATTCCTTGAATTGATTCATCAAATTGATTTTTTTGATTTTCTGTAGTCAAAGAGGGAAAAACTTCCTCATAAAAATGCACATTTCTAAAGACAATAATTTTTCCATCTTGGAGACTAAAAATATTGTATCCCTTGTGACCATAGGGATACCCTACAAAAATTCCCGGAGAAGCACGACTTTCAAATTTATCACTGGTATTTGTATAAAAATAACAGTGACATCCAGAGACTTGTAAATGATCATATAAAGGCATCTTTTGCATAAGGATCTCAAAAGGAGTTTTATTTCTCAAGGAAACCGATGGGGTGATATTAATCAAATAAGCAGCCGTAAGAACACACTCACCCCAAAACTTCTCTGGTAGACCAGCTTGAAAACGAAGGGCTCATGGTACCTCGAGTAATTGGTTATGCTTGCGCTCGACAACTCCATTTTGTTGCGGCGTTCCTGTCAAAGATGTTTGAGTCGGGATTCCACGTTGAGCATAAAAGTCTAACAACGGCCCATACTTGAATTCTAGCCCGTTGTCACTACAGACTTGTTTAACTTGTAAATCATACTGAGTTTCAACCATGCTACAAAAATCCATAAGAATTTTGTGAGCTTAAGACTTCTCTCTCATAAAAGAAACCCATGTAAATCGACTAAAATCATCAATGATTGTGAGAAAATAATGTGTACCTGTTAAAGACTCAATAGGATATGGACCCCAAATGTCACAATGTATCATTTCAAAACAAACATGAGTACTGGAAACTGACAAAGGAAATGGTAATCGTGCCTACTTGGCATGATGACAAGTATCATAAACATAATCTATTTTCTCAACATCCAAACAAAGGAAAAACATGTAATCTAGAAAATGGAATGTGGCCTAAACGATTGTGCCACAACACTATCTTTCTGTTCCCAAATATGAGAGCGGCGGTGGCTTCTGGCTGTGTCTTCAAGATGTATAGCCCATCTCTTGGCCTACCTGCTCCAATTAGCCTCCTCAAGAGTTGGTCCTGCATATAACACAAATCAGGATGAAAAGTTAACGCGCAATTTTCGTTTTTGGTTAACTTGCTCACAGACAATAAATTAAAATGAAAACCAGGCACGTATAAGACATTGTTTAGGATGAGATCTTTAGTGACTCGTACTTTACCCACATGGGTAATTGGTAACCTTGACCCGTTAGGTAATCTTACAGGCCCTACTGAAGTATTTTTCAAAACATCGAATATCATACTCAACAATGAAGACATATGATCGGTAGCTCCCATATCAATTATCCAACCGAGCGAGAAACAATTAGTCTCACCTGTGAGATTTATACAAGGAGACCCAGTAATAGGACCGAGTAACGCTATGAGTTGCTGGTACTGGCTAGCAGTGAGACCCATAGCTGAACTAACGGCAGCAAGACCTTCGGTTGAAGGACCGGCGGCCATGGCTGCTGCAGCCGTACCCTTCCCTCCATTTGTGTTCTCCACTCTCCAACCAGAAGGATAACCTATCAGCTCAAAACAACTTTCTTTGGTGTGACCATGTTTATTACAATGTGCACACGTAGAATGATTAGTGCGACGAGGAGTTGTGCCGGAATTAGGCGAAGCATTTTTGGCCGATGCCAAGGCCTGCTGCCTTTCTGCGAGGGCTGCGGATTCCGGGATCACATTCGTCCTGGCAGCGACCGATTGTTGTTTGTCCTCTTGAAATAAAACGGAATAAGCATTTGCAACGGAAGGCAAAGGCATAGTATTCATTAATTGTGACCTAACCGTAGAAAACAACGCATCTAAGCCCATGAGAAAATCAAGCAAACACTCCATGTCACATATGGCCGAAAAGGCATGACCCGATCCACAAGTGCATGGAGGAATCGCAACTAAAGTATATAGTTCATCCCATAAATCTCACAATTTGGTAAAATAATCGAAAATTGTCATATTGGCTTGAGTTAATTGTGAAATTTCATGTTTAATCTCTTAACCGCGGGGAATGCTGACTTGAGAAAACCGATCGTTCAAGTCCAACCAAATGTCTCAGGAAGTTTCAAAATATGCAGTAATTGCATTTATCTCCTTAGAAACGGAGTTTGTAAGCCAAGACGAGACCATAGAATCACAAGCACTCCAATTTTCGTAATCCGGAGAATTTTTATCCGGTAGAACTATGGTTCCATCCAAAAAACCGACTTTATGTTTAGCCTTCAAGACCCGAAAAATGGCACGTCTCCAGATAATTAGGCCCGGTTAAAACTTCCTTTACAAACACAAGCCCCGGATGATCTGAGGGGTGCAAATAATAAGGAGAACTAGGATCTAGTGCTTCCCCGGAATTAATAATCGGTGCATTAGAGACCGGTGCCTCATTTTGGATAGAGTTAGACCACGACATCATGAAACTAAAAAAACACAAATTAAAACAAGCAAATATGGGGAAAAACTCACAAGGAAACCGTGTGATTCATGGTTCTAGCACTACTGCGGAGATAAAGATGAAGACCGGCTCAAGCCCGCTCTGATACCATGTAGAAAAAGGTACTTAAAAACTATAAATGGAAGATCAACCTTACAATCTCTTTTATTTTGGATGATCAAAAGTGAAGAAAATACAACCAATTTATACAAAGGGGAAAAAAAAAAAAAAAAAAAAACCCATATCATCTCCTTCAAGGAGTTACAGGACTATAAAATTCTTTCCTAATGTCACCAAGAGGGACGGCTAGAATGGGAGAGAAAAGAGGGAAATATTAACCTAGGGCACTAATTGCTATAAACACACTAATTGCCATACATACAGATTACCTACCTTAAATGCTAAAATGCATAAATACATGAACAACCCAAAATACAAATACAAAGTATTAGACTAGATATTTTAACATGTTAGGTTCAATTATATAGTTAGGATATAATTAAATTTAAAGTTTAGTTTGAATTAAGAGTAGGATTAGATAATTGCCTATAAGTAGGTCAATAGTTGATTGTTTTTGGAAGCTTTGATTTGATTATTTTGAGTTATTTCTTAGTTTTACTTTTATTCTATATATAGGGGAGAATTAAGATTAAACCATATTAATATTTTGTTTTTCCCTTACTTTAGCAATAAGAATTAAAGAAGGCTGTTGACTCCATCTTTTTTCCCCTTCAGCGATTTACATCACATTTTATGGGCAACATTTTTTTAAATCAAACTAAATAATTCAAAAATTTTTACTAAACTGCTGATTTGATCATTTATCGTACAAATATCAATGTTATTTATTATCTTGTATGAATATCAACTAATTATAATAGATACTTCGAACTTGGAATTCTTATATGATGTTTTGAGGTTCAAATCACATATATTATGTATTTGTAAATTTAAGGCTACAGTATTTGTATTTGATATCCCTACCTAAATCTTATATTTTCTTTGGTCAACATACTTTAAATCCAAAATAATACACGAAAATAATATAATTTTATTTATGAGAGAAAAAAGAAAAATTAAGAAAAAAGATAATCACAATAACCCTATTGGTCAACACAAAATCCAACCTGACCCAAGGATGATCCAACTCAGGATTAAGCCGACCTTAGTTAGGCCCAACTTGATGTTGACTAGACTGATACTACCCCATCTGAGCTAAACCCGAACCCAAGGCTCACAACCCAAGCCTGACTCGACACAATTTTGACTCGATTTGAGATTTGCCCCACCGATATTAACCCGAGTTGAACCCAACCTGACTTGATGTCTAGGCCTATTCTTAAATCCTAATGATGCCAATCAATTCATGGTGACTTTGGAAGATCTCAATTGTTGGTTGAAGATTGTAAGAAGTTTCTCTTAGATCAAATCATATAAACTATAGTAGACGTGTAGGGCTTAACAATGATGCGGGTGCAATTAGGCAAACCTTGTCAAAATATTTAATGTTCAAATTTGATTAGTTAGAAAATTACTGCATGTCAATGTCATACCACTTTCCAAACAATTTCCTTCCTCGAGAAAAAGCTAATTATTCAATATCAACAATAAGATATAAATTTTGGTACCATATACATACACAATCAATTTAGGAGCAATCTCACCTTAATTCCTAATCAAAAATGTCATTTTTGGTAGGGATGTAATTAGTAATATGACTTCTTCCTTGTACGAACAAGTACATGTAATCAACTAATTCTAAAAGATATTGGAACTTCAAATTCTTATGTCATGTTTTGTTGTTCAAATCACATATACATATTATATATTTTCACAATTTAGGCTACAATATTTTTGTTCGATATCCCTACCTAAATCTTTTATTTTCTTTGGTCAACATACTCTAAATCCAAAATAATACACGAAAATAATATAATTTCATTTTTGAGAGAAAAATATTAAGAAAAAAGATTATCACAAAAACCCTATTGGTCAACCGAAAATCCGACACAACCCAAGGCTGATCCAACTCAAGATCAACCACTACAACATAAATGGATATAGGCAACGGAAAATTTGCAACGGTAATAAAAAGTGTTGCCTAAACTAGTCAAAGGCAACACTTCTTATGTTGCTGCCTTCATCCTCAATTTTGATGTATAAATCTCATGGCAACGGTTCTGAAACCGTTGCCTTTGATGTTGAAGGCAACAGAAGTAAAAAAACCGTTGCATTTGTTCAACCAAAGGTAACAGTTAGTTGAGTGTTGCAATAATAGGCAACACTTTGTAACTTGTTGCTTTGATTGTGAGCTATACAACATCAACTTTTAAATATTTCCTTTTTACCAAGAGTCAATTTTTTATCATGCCAGTTCATTATTAATTTTAAATCATGTGACAATGAGTTCTTTATATTTATTTTATTGATTAAATCGATTAATTAACTACTTGTTGATAATAGAAAGTCTTACATTGTATATTATAAATTTTATCATTTAGGTAGTTCGAAATTTTAAAATTTTATCAATTTGGTATCTTACTATTGAAATTGGATAGGTATCTAAGTGATCGGTTTTATTGGATCATATTTGACACATGATATTTGAGCCTGAAATTGGGTTGGGGTTGAGCTTGAAATTAAGGGCTATAATTCCAATTTTGTTGTTGGGTTCACGAATTAGAATTATTCCACTACGCAATTCATTAGTGAATTGGATTTTAACTAAAAATCTTTTTCATACATGGAATGAGGTGAAGAATTGTAGTTCCATATTACCTCTACTGACCAGAAGCCCTAAATGACCCAACTCAATTATAATATCGAAACCCAAGACGACCTGAAATCGAAACACCTAACCCAACCTAAATTTGGTGTGAAACAAAAAATGATTGTACTTGAATGATTTGAACCCAAACAGATATAACCCGACCTCAACCAAACTCGATCTAACTCCGAGTTCAAAGCACCCAACTTGATAGACTTAAAATCCTAGATGACTTAAAACCCAAACTGATCCTACCTGACTCATGTCTGACTTAAACAGGACCCAATGGAGTTGATCCAAAACTTGATATAATACAACCTAATTGACCCAAAACCTTGAGATGACTAATACTAAAAATAGCGTAAAAAATAGCTCAGTCCAATCAAAGTTTGACCCGATCCAGTAGAAACTACCCAACCTTATTAACCTACAAACCAAGATGACTGGAGCCCTAAATCGCCCCACCCAATTCAAATCCGAACCATGGTAACATAAATCTTATAATGAACCCATCTAGTTAACCCAAAATCTGATCGACTTTAACATCATACGATTCAACCAACTAAAACGCAACTCAAATTGACTCAAAACTTGAAATGACTTGAATCCTAAATGATCCATTTGATCGAAGACCTGAACTATGGAATGATTTAACTCGATTGGCTCAAAACTTAAGACAATTAGTTGTACAATTACAATTCAACTTACAATTCCACAATCTGATTTCAATTTCATGTACCAAATAGATCCCTACTCTAAATTTTAGTTAAGGGTTAACCCACGAAATCACGAGTTACAATATCATCTTATCATCTTGACATTTTTTGTAAATATCATAATATTATACGCAATATTTTAAATTAATCAAAAGATATACAAAACCATATTTTAACAACATATAACAAAAATTTATTACTTAGGTACCCTAGGGTCTGAATATTTTATCACCTGGGTGCCTTATATGGAATTTATTGATTTTTTGTAAAAATCTAACCAATTTTTTACGAAACATGCGGATATAGTAAATGATTACGATAATGCATATATGTCATGCTAATAATTTTTAAAAATTTAATTTTGTAAATTGTAATAAAATATTTACCGAATATTAATATAAATTACTTAAATATTATCATCACAATAATGTTTCATTTTTTTCATTTTTTGGTAACAACCTAACGCTTCTCTCTGCCCTCATCTCTCCAATTCCTTTGTCTCACCATGTCGCTCTCTCTCACCGCGACCACGGCAGTCCGACCACGGGAGTTCCCTCATCGGTCACCAACTTTGAGGCACGACCATGGTGGACCAGAAACTCCCTCGCGGTTCGTTCTGCCCTTCACCGGCCTTCGAACGCAGTGCCACCACTCGTAGAACCACCGCTTCGTTGCTTGTCAGGCCACCAAATGGACCACCTTGACTCATCGCTTCACTCACCGTCGACGTCAACCGCCAAAGACTCACCACTGCCCTCAGTCACTATTCAGGCACGCATAGACAACACGCCACCCCTGGATTTCTCCTCTCGCTCATCGTTCACTGATTTGCTCGGGAACCACCAGATCTAGAACCCAGGTACTCCGATCTAGTATTTCTTCACCTCCGTTCACCACCACGCGCGGCCTGAAGCCGCCATGGGCCGTTCACGCACCACTCACTCACCACCGATTTTTCTCAGGCGCGTCCTAACCACGCGCCACCTGAAATCTGACGTGTGCTTTGTCTGAACAGAAACACCGGCCAGCTATCCTTTTCTCCCACCCTCATAGCTATGTCTCCGATTTAGGTTACACTTGGGGCTTTGATACCAGTTGTTAAGACCACCCAATCATAAATTGAAAATAGCAAACACAAATTGAAAGGGGATGGGTGAAATATTGAACACCGGAATTTACATATGAATAGCTATTATAGGGTTGGCACTTGAGATGGTTATTGCATTCTATTGTATATTGTATGAATAGAGTAGGTACGAAACTATTATGATGATTGGGGTCAAGTATGTTGTATGATGGATACAATTGTGGGAAAGTTATTGAACTATTAAGATACAATCTTGTGGCAGTTCACGTTCTCCTTATTTATCCCGTTATTTTTTCATTATTATTTTTCCAAGGAGAGCAAGTAACAAGGGTTCCATGAAATGATTTTAGTTCTACTATATACAATGGATTTGCCCGAAGTGTTGAGTGATACAAGGAATTTGGTGTCATTTTGTATTTGTGATTGAGTTATCTATAGTGGGCTCCTTGGAGGATATTCTTCTATGGAACTTCCTTGTAGAAAATGACAGCGAACTAAAATTGAGGAAAGATTGCATTGAGGATGGCACTATTAAAGAACTAGTGACTTGTATTATGGAGTCTTATAAGTTTTGGGCTTCAAATTGGTTGTGTTGGGAAGTTAAAATTCTTTGAATTTCTAATAGTAAAAGATGTTACTTTTCCCAGGGTGCATGACGGAATATGAAAGTCTAAGGGCATAGTTTAACATTAGGGTTGTTGTAGGTTCCTTTGCCAAATGTCTTTTCTCATCAAAAGAGTGTAATAAGGATTATTGCTACATCATTGACTTGTGACTTTAGCGCTCAGTTAGAGAAAGAGGATACTAAGATTGTTCAAATATGAGCAAAATTATTGTAGGTTCACTTGCCAAATGTCTGTTTCTCATCGAAAGAGGGTAATAGGATTATTGCTACATCATTTACTTTTGGCTTTGATGATCAGTTAGAGAAAGAGGATAATAAGGTTGTTCATCATATGCTTATATTTGGTTTACTCAAGATTATGGTGAAAATTGCTCTTCTAATAGAGTGCATATAGGTCGATGATTTTCTACACTATACAATGTGCAAAAAAAATTCTCCATTTGTCTTTAGTTTTGTGAAACCAAGTACATTGGTTTTACTTAGTTAAAGAGAAGTGCAGGAAACTAGTGGCAGACATCAAGATGAAGATTAGGGAATAACATAGTAAATCATGCCTCTGACAACTCAGTCACCAAAGAAATTACATGTACCTTTTTTCCTGCACCTCAATTCATATCAAAACTGTGCAATAATTATTGGTATACCTCAACTCCCAATCAATGATACAAAACTATTCCTTTACTTCCTTAGCACTATATTCTTTCACTAATCTAAACATCTTAAGTACAAATAGTTCATAATGTTTGTTGAAATACAATAGCCACTTTTTGAGTTGGGTAACGACTAGTGTTTTGTGGATCATAGACTCTGGAGCCACAAACCATATTTAGAGATTGAAACTTGTTCCATGATCTCTCTCATGTCGAAAACATCACAATTACATTCCCCAATGGAGCTATGTTTACATTACACGTAAATCTAGACTTTCCTTACTTCATGCAGTTTATGTTCTGCTTAGGGGAACATTACATTTTCTGACCCTATATTTTCACACTCCAATATATAAGATTCATTGACAGTAACACAAATGAATGCTTATATGGGTTTGGGCATCCAATGTGAAAGCGCGATTCAACTCAGCTTAAATTGTGACCTGATTCACATGATTAAAACTTGAATTTTCTATTTTTGTGCTTATTTACTTATTTTATTCTGATTTGATTGTTTGTTATATTTGAAAGAGCTGCAAACTAAGAGGATTTTAGTTGATACAATTTTCTTTATTGCATTTTAGTCCCCCTAGTTGAAGTTGAATACACAATTATGAATGTGCTAACGAGTCGCAGAGCTAGTATTGAAGCTGGCAATGTCTTTACACTAACAAGCCAAAAGATTGTTTCCCCTTTAATCTCTTGTGAGTGTGGTTTAGATTTTCCTAAATGATCTTTGTTAACGCATTTGAAAACCATCAATGTTGGCCAGAAGGATTAGCTCTCAACTACTTAGGGCGTGATTTTCGGGATCTTTTAACTTGAGTTCTCATCTTTGAAGTGTAGATGGACTTAGTATGTGCGGTTCAAACACTATGGATTGTATGTTTTGGTTATGTGGTATGATTGAACGTTATGACACTTGTGAGTGTGGTTTAGATTTCCCTAATAGATCTTTGTTAGTGCTTTTGAAAACTATCGATGTTGGCAAGAAGGATTGGCTCTCAGCTATTTAGGGCAAGATTTTCAGGATCTTTTAAGGGGAGTTCTCATCTTTGAAGTGTAGATAGGCTTAGTATGCATGGTTTAGACATTATGGATTGTATGTTTGGTTATATGGTGCGGTTTGGTTATATGGTGTGGTAGAAAAGGTCTCTATAGTAAAGATGTTACTCGTTCTATATTGAAGCAAAAGACAATTGCAGAAGAGTTAGAAAAAAAATTGGATAGAAGAAATAAATACGATTGAGGCCAAATATGCAGCAGAGTTTGAAAAAAATAAAACTATGATTGCATAAGGGTTACAAATGATTTTAGGACAGATTCAGCAAGCCTACCTAGTGTCACCTTTGATGTATCAGTTTTTGGTGATTTATTGAATGATATGCCCTAGATTCAGCAAGCAAGCCAAATATGCAGCAGAGTCTGAAAAAAATAAAACTTGTTGATGCATATAATGAGGATGTTGCTTTTGCAAGTGCTCTAGAAACTTTTGGTGGAGGTCACAATGACCCTTTAAGTGTAGCTTTTGGAGGTATCTTAGTATACATCATTGCTAACTATTTTCTTGCATGATTTCTCTTACTTTTTTTAGTTTAATTGCTGTCAAAATACCTAGATATTGGACTAGTGCCTAGTCCGTAGCACTTTTGGTAGTATGTATGGAGTAGAAGTTCTATTGAAACTCTATCTAATTGAACTTGTTGTCTTTATGGTCATATGTTGCAGCTTTAGAGTTTGGAGTTTGGAATTATGGCAATTGCTTGTTTAGTCTTGATTTTCTTATGAGGGAAAAATTGAGATTGATAACTGAGATCATAGAAAATGATACACAAGAGTTTACAGTTTGAAATTATAGCAATGTAATGACCCGACATGGATCTTGGATTTTGACTTAGAGAACTAGAAAGAATTAGAGGTTGGGGTGAGGAAGAATTGAGAAACAGATGAGAATTAGAGAGAATAGAGGGAGAAGTAGAGAGGATTAAGGGAAAAAATTAGAGTTTGTCTTATCATTTTAATTCATATTATAAGTGTAGGATCATGTACTTGTACTACTTCCTAATCACAAGAGGTGGTTAAAGTATTGAGGTATCTAACTCAAATATCTAACACAAAGCTCTAACCAACCTAACTAACTCACACTCTTTTCAAGGTGACAACTGCAAGTACTTAGGCTTTTTACACAATCTAATACATTCTAACTATCTTAGCTAATACTAATGAGTTGAATACATATAGTATTCATGATAAGCAATTGCTCTACTAATACTGTGACTTGAATCCAAACCTTAACATCCTGTTATTAATGTGAAATAATTTAGATTGCTCATCTTTTAGAAAGAGCTCATAGAAATCTTTTCATGTAACTTAAATATATACGTATTTTAAATTATGTGATATCATGAATCTTGTGACTGCTATATGATAATTATTGATTGTGGTATTATGTTATGCCTTTGAATACGTGTTTAAACACTGTTTATCCTGAAACATGTGTTATACCGTAGGGGATGCAATATATGGAAGAAGAGGACGAAGAAGAAGATGATGAAGAAATAGATGAAGAGATTTAGCTTTTGAGAACAATGTTAAATTTAAAATTTGTCTCCTAGACCATTTGTATTTTAAATATTCAAGTATGGTTATTGCTCATATTTCAATTATAAGTTGTTACTTTTTGGAACACGAGACATGTATTTTGTCACTTACCAACTAGTGTTGACTATTTGTGAAAATTAGTTTATGCAATTCATATAGATTTGATTGGTTGTATTTGCGGTTTTGGATTCTTTGTTATGCAACAATTCTTATCTTTAATACGACATAGGCAATGCTTTGGTTTCGTTGTACATGAAAGGCAATGATTGGTTGGTATATTATGGGCAACGGTTTATAATTCATTGCTTTAGAAAGACAATGGTTTGTAATGTGTTGCCTATTAAAGGCAATAATTTTTGTGTGTTACATAATATAGGCAACAGTTTTTGTGTGTTACCAAATATAGGCAATAGTTTTCTAATTGTTGCCTGGAACTGTTGCCTAAAACCGTTGCCTTTGATAGAACCGTTGCCTATTTGGTAAAATTTTGAAACTGTTGCTTATTGTTGAAAAAGCGTTGCCTATAGAATAGAAGACGCTTCCTAATGCAATGGTTATGCAATTGTCACCTTAGACATAATGCAACGGTTATTTGTGATTATGCAACGCTTTTTGACGGTTGTATTAGGCCATTTATGTTGTAGTGAACCCGACTCCAGCTAGACCCAACTTGATGTTGACTAGACTGATACCACCCCATCCGAGCTAAACCTAAACCCAAGGCTCACTACCTAAGCCTGACTCGACACAATTTTGATCCAAGTTGAAATTGCCTCGACTGATATTAACCTGCTTTGAACCCGACCTAACTTGATGTCTAGGCCTATTCCTAAATCCTAATGATGCCAATCACCTCAGGATGACATTGGAAGATCTCAATTGTCAGTCGAAGATCATAAAAAGTTTCTCTTAGACCAAATCAAATAAACTATGGTAGACCAGTAGGGCTTAAAAATGATGCGAGTGCAATTAGGCAAACCTTGTCTAAATATTTAACGTTCAAATTTGATTAGTTAGAAAATTACTACATGTCAATGTCATATCACTTTCCAAACAATTTCCTTCCTTAAGAAAAAAACTAAATATTCAATTTCAATAATAAGAGAAAAAGTTTGGTACCATATATATAATCAATTCAGGAGCAATCTGATCTTGATTCCTAATGTAAAATGTCATTTTCGATAGGGATATAATTAGTAATATGACTTCTTCCTTGTACGAACAAGTACATTTAATCAACTAATTTTTTTTCTAATAAAAAAAAAAATGTGAACACAAAGTTTAGGTATACTAAATTATATAATAGAATCCAAGCTTGTCTTACAACCATCAGTTAGTTGACTTTGAGAGCCATGTACAATATCATGTGAATAATACTTTTACCTGCTTCATATCTCTTTCAAAATTAAGTGAACCGATATATTTCAATTGTCTCAACTATGAGATTATATCAAAAAAATAAGATAAAGTAAAATAGTGGGATATTTCCTCTGCTATCAAAATATTAGAAATAATCACCTAATATAATAGTTGTTGACTGAAAAAAAAAAAAAAAATCCTATTTTGTATATATTCTTGTATTGTATTTTGTATTTTTGTACAAAATATTTGTTATAGGGATGGAGTGGAGGAATCGGACCTAGGACAGTAGCCGAGCACTAACCTTTAAAGGGGGTCCCCCGTAGTACGGACCTTTCATATCGGGAAGGGTTATAGTATCCGGTTGCACTTAGAAGGTTTCTCTTGTTATGAGGGGGCACTATATAACCCCTTTTTAGGGATTTTTGTCATTTTTAGAGATAGATAGAGAGGGGGGGTGAAATTTTTTTTTTTTTTTCCTAGGTCGAATCTAAAAGTCCAGTAAAACTTATCAAGTATAGTGGAGTTGGTGAGAGCTGTTGATTAGGGGGGGGTGGGGGTCTAAGGTTTAATTTAAAATTTGGGTTGTAGTCAATATTGTAAAAAATTACTTGTGCTAATGTCAACAAGTTATTAAAAATAAGACTTTAATTTATTGGATTCTAAAGTATGAAATTAATTTACATTAATCTAAAGAATAAAAAGTCATTCGAAAAATTAATATATTAAAAAGGTTATTTTATTATGATTTGAATAACTAAATATAATTTATGTAGTAAAAAATTAATGTTACAAAGAATATCGTCATCTGAACACTAGGATATCCTTGGTACTAACGACTTGTTCATCCTTGTACGAACAGGTACGTCTAAAATTTTTCCTTCTTATTTTTTATTTATCCTAAAATTGGCACCTGCCTCCATCGTAATTGGAAGGGCCAAAACGTACAAGTACTTGACCGTACATTTGTTCACGTTCCACGATAAGTGACCAAATAATCTAAGACAAATTATCAAAAGGCTACAAAATTTTGGAATTAAACATAATATATTTTTTATTTTGTAAAATAGCACTTTAAAATTTATAATTAAATACAACACATTTTTTACATTTTTGTTTTTATAAAATAGAATCCTAAATTTATAATTAAACACAACACACATTCTTGAGGTTGGGGATCCTTGGAAGCAGCCTCTCGTCAAAATCTCACCTTGATGGGGAAAGGCTGCGTATATTCCACCCCTTCTAGACCCTGTGCAAGCAGGAGCCCTTGAGCCGCTGGAATTACTATTGTTGTTGTACACACCTTGCACTTTTAAATTCATAAAATGGTTTTATGAATTTAAACGTGCAGGGTTTATTTACTAGGCACTAAGGCACTGGATTCTATTAAAACTTTGAATTTAAGCGTGCTTGGGCGAGAGTAGTACCAGGATGGTTGACATCCTGGGAAGTCTTTCTGTTGCCAACCCAATATGGTTGGGGGTCCTCGAAAACAGCATCTCGGCAGAGTTACACCCTGAAAGGGTAAGGCTCCGTATATTAACCCCTCCTAGACACCGCTTATGCGGAAGCCCTAAGGCATTGGGTCTGTTGTTGTTGTTGAAAATAGTTTTATGAACTTTATTATTACATATAACTCACCTTCCGAATTTTATTACTAAACACAACTAACTCCTTAAACCTTCATGAATTTGAATTAAGAAAGTGTACGACATAAAATATTTTCAAAACAAATTATGAAAACAATTTTGAAAAAAAATATTTATTATTTTTTGAACTTTAGTAAAAATTAGATTAACAAATTTAAAATTAAAAATATATCATTTTTATTTTTTTTTTCCCCTCAAAATTCATTGGCAATTAATTGATGGTTTTATTTACAGGCGCTCAAATACTTCAGGTTGGGGGGTCTCGGAAACAGCCTCCTTTCCTCTCGGAAGGGGTAAGGCTGCGTACATCCAGCCCTCCCAGACCCTGCTTTTTACGGGAGCCGCGAGGCACTGGGACTGTTGTTGTTGTTGTTGTAGACAAAAGATGAGAGTTTTATATTTCTTGGCAAAAGATAAGATGATATTTTGATATTTACACATAATAATTATTTTAATAAAATAATAGTAATAATATTATTAATTTAGAAGATATATTTTTTGTTTCCATAAAAAATACTATAAGATAAAATAAAATAAATTTCCTAATAATAAAATTTTAAATTTAGATTAATAAATCCAACAACAATAACACCAGGCCAAGTGCCTCAATAGCTCCTGCATAAGCAGGTAGATTAATAAATCCAAAATTAAAAAATTGTACAAAATTAAAAATTTGAAAATAATTTTGAAACAACAATTTCTTAAACAAATGAAACAAATAAAGTTAAAAGATCTATTTATATTTTTTTAAACGCTTTCTGAAAATTATTTTTCCATAATTTGTTCAAAATTTTTTAATTTTTCACATTTTTTGAATTTTAAATTTATTATTGTCGAAAAGGTGTCATATGTTTAGTAACAAAGTTCTTGGAAATAGTAAAAATGACCATAACCTCTTTGAATTACTAAAATGACCCATAAGTTTTTGTTTTATTAATAAAAAGACTTTTAAGTACTTGTTGTATTAATAAAAAGACCCATATTTGGTGTAATGACGCCATTATTTGTCAGACATAACTACGTTGCACCTACTTTTTATTAATACTATGGTAAAATGACAAAAATTTCGTTCAATAACTATATTTCTTAAAAAATTAAGCGAAACAAATTGTACATACATAATACAATATCTCGAATTTTGTGTTTATAAAGTAATAGTTAAGGTGTTGCGGGGTACTTTTGTTATTTTCTTGTAGCATTACTAAAAAAAATTAGTCACTATGTCAGCTCTTTTAAGGAGAAATGATGTCATCATGCTGTAAATAAACCTTTTTATTTGTAAAACAAAAAGTTAGGGGGCTTTTTATTAATATAAAAAGATCAAGGTCCATAATTTGTTTCAAATTTTTTAATTTCACACATTTTTTGAATTTTAAATTTATTATTGTCTAAAGGGTGTCATATGTTTAGTAACAAAGTTCTTGGAAATAGTAAAAATGACCATAACCTCTTTGAATTACTAAAAAGACCCATAAGTTTTTTGTTTTATTAATAAAAAGACTTCTAAGTACTTGTTGTATTAATAAAAAAACCCATATTTGGTGTAATGACGCCATTAGTTGTCAGACATAACTATGTTGCACCTACTTTTTATTAATACTATAGTAAAATGACAAAAATTTCGTTCAATAACTATATTTTTTAACAAATTAAGCGAAACAAATAGTACCTACATAATGCAATATCTCGAATTTTGTGTTTATAAAGTAATAATTAAGGTATTGCAGGGTACTTTTGTTATTTTCTTGTAGCATTACTGACGAAATTAGTCACCATGTCAGCTCTTTTAAGGAGAAATGATGTCATCATGCTGTAAATAAACCTTTTTATTTGTAAAACAAAAAGTTAGGGGGCTTTTTATTAATTTAAAAAGATCAAGGTCCTTTTTTGTTAATGTGGGATACTGAAATATAAATAATTGTATTTTTTTTCAAAATTTTTCCAAATTTTTTTCATAATTTATTTTTAAATTATTTAATTTCGTACATTTTTTTGAATTTCAAAATTTTTTAATGTCAAAGGGGTGAGTTCTGTCGGTCTATTGTGTTCAATTACAAAATGCAACTTGAATTTAAACGTACATGGGGTGTATTGTGTTCAATTACAAAGTTCAAGGAGCTGTTATTTTAGGAAATTTAAAGTGCAAAAATTATGTTGTATTTAATTATAAAGTTCATGGAGTTTTTCCACATTTTGCCCAAAACTTTATTAAAAAAATATTAAAATTACTTTACTTAATATGTCTTATGGTCCCATGAAATTCGCATATCTATTGTATAATTTAACATACATTCGTAGGTTCATCGGAAATAAATAAAATTGTCTGAGGATTTCTATTCGGGAAAATAATGCGATTTTTTTGGATAGATAAAGAGTCAAAATTCAGAACACAAGGCAAGGCGTTCCAAAGTAGAGTAGGACACTAGGAATAGAAACAAGATAAAGCAAACATTTACAAAAGAAAAGCCAAAAACCATTGGACAACAAAAAGACACCACGAACACATATTAATAACTATAAGCTAACACAAAAGCAAAGGCACACAACATCGATATGCAAAGTAGCGTAGCCCACCTCCTCTATACCAAACACCTGTTACTTGACCAACATCAACAAGCCAATGCAAAAATAGTGAACACCGGAGCACCGAAAAGGGCAAAAAGCCCAGGATAGATTCATAGCAGCGCAATAACCAAGCATAGAAGACGCAGTATCTCAAAACAAAACCCCACAAATCTTCAAGCAACACTATGACCATGTCGTCTCAAAGTTGTAAGACATTTCACATTCCTAGCAATCTCCTCGGGAGAGTAGAGAAGCTCCTCACACCATCCTTTAGTCCAAAAGCCTAAACTCATTTTCACAGACCAAAAAATATCCTTATGAACCGAACATCCATCATTGAACGCAATCATGTTCCTAGAATTCCAAGTTACCCATATAACCTCAAAGAAAAGGGTTACCCAAGCCTTCTTCTGGAACTTTCCCCTCCCCCGAAAGGAGATACATTCCTTCAGCATGCCTTTAATGGTCATCTGAACGCAGAAGTACATGCCCCACCAGCCCAAGCATTCACACCAAAGTGCCCATACTCTTCCACAATTACGAAAAAGATGATCAACACTCTTAATACAATCATCATAGAGGGGACACCACTTCTTATCTTCGACAATAATGCCAAGATTCCATAAGCATTCCTCTGTATTCATTTTCCCTAATAAGGTCATCCAGACTAATATTTCAACATTAGGAGGAGCTAAACCCTTACAGACCAATAGACCAAGAGATCCACCGAATGGCTATCGCTAGAAGTATTAATCACCTTATAAATGAATGGCTTAACTATAAATGTACCATTAGCTTCATGAAATCTAACAGCGCAATCGGGAACTTCCTTTACCTGCACCAAAATGTGAATTAAATTATGAAAATTAGGCAGCATGGCCTCCTCCCTTACAAAAAAACATTGTCGCCACTCAAAGATCCACCGACAACTGTTTGCATCCTAGACCCCCCAATCTCACTGACAAGATGATTTTGTTGAAGAGATAATATAAAAAGATGGTGGAAATCGAAGCTCCGAACTCTGATCCCCGATCCGCACTGCTTACACCCTAATTTCAAAAGGGCTGGGAGGACACCGTTTTGCTCAAAGTGCCACTTGCTTAATATGTGAGGCCTCCCTCAAGTAGATTTAAGCCTTTAGGTGCGAAAGAAAGATGTCTTGAGGCCAGCATCTTGAAGAGATGATCACCCTTAAAAGGGTATCAGCAACTCGAGGACTCAAGATGGTTGAAGGGTAAAAGGTGCTCAAGTTTAAGGGATTGTCAAGAAGGCTGCAAGACAAGTGGTTTCCAAGCTCGAGTTAGTTACTTAGAGCGTAATCTCAAATATTTGGTCAGTAAGCTTAATCCAAGAGGACATAAGGTTTCTAGTAGGGACTTCCGCTAAGATTACAGACGTGGGCACCAAGCAATTCCCTCCAATACTAAATTAAGGACACGATCATTGATATTTTGTGCACGTGGGAAAAGTTGCCACAAAACTAGGAGCAGTCGTTATTTTTCGCTTTCTATAAATAAAGGGCTTTGCGTCAGTCCAAAAAACAACGACAGCACAATATAGAACTTCTTTAATTTTTTTTACTGCACACTTGTGCTTTTTCTTAAGAGTAAACAAACTTACAATAGCTTAGATTATTGTAGAACATGTTGTACTTGCTTCATTACTAATATAGTTTCTCGGGTTTCAGGTATGAACTTCCAATTTTAATTTGTTTCCAAATTTCGACGAGTTGAGAATTGAGGCTTTATTTAGGGGTTTGATGGTCATGGCTTGACCTTGATTGCGTTCGTCATAACACTACTATCACTGCTTAATAAGTCAAGTGAACTTAGGTTCACCCCATTATTTAGGGCTTTAACGTTAAAGGCTTGACCTTAATTGCGTTAGCCTTAACTCAGTGATCTGAATATAGTTTGCCCCCCCCCCCCCCCCCCCCCCCCCCCCCCAAATCTTTTCAGACATTAGCTCATTAACTCGGGCTTGTAAGTGGACTGCTGAGCTCTCGGGTTTGCCTCCACCCCACTTCCTGGCTTATAAGTGTATGAGAAAAAGTCTTTTTAATTGAAGAACAAGTACAACTCAAGGTATAACCGAAGTCAGATACCCAACATACCACAGTCTTTTCTCCATAGAGCATCCTCTTAAACATAGCCCTATAACACGAAGGGATGAACCAAGTCTTAGCCACAGCGTTAGGAGCAGTGGTGATGATGACATCCCGAAGATGAACGGATATATATAGATGGCTATTCTCGCAAGAGTTTCATGGATATACTTAAATGCCATTTAGAAATTGAGGACCGAAGAGTCCAACAAACAATGGGAGAAGCCCTTGAGAGACAACGTGCTAAAATAGAGCACAATCTAGCGCCCCAGCATGAAAGCTCTGCCGCCATGAGAGCCATAAGAAACAATTTGGAACCTCGATGCATGATAGGCTTCACAAAGAGACTAACAGAGTCTTAGTTAAAATGAACTCAACTTTGTCTTCTACCACTACTCTTATTGCTAAGGACGTGGTAAGATAGACAATAGTTGACGTCGAGCCTATCTTGGTTAGACAGGCTGAGGCTCATAATGGCATAGCTCAAGCCCTTATAGAGGATATCATGCAACCTAGGCTTGCACTTCCTTTGTCAATATCAACTGGATATCCTTGTGAGGCTCCCTCGAGCTCAAGAATAACATTGACTCAGGTTGACTATAGTGTCCCAGAGAGAATGGAAAGCCCAGTTATGGCTAACCCGAGTGTCACGCAATTGGAGTCTAGCAGTAGGAATAATTTGCCTCTTGGGGTTGTGTCATTATTCTAGAAGATGGGGCATATGAAATTGAGTACTAACAAGTAAAGATTGTAATAAAATAGTATGAGTCCTTATTTTTAGTCTAGTTAGCTCCTCATTAGCCGTTAGCTCAGGTGAAGGAAGGAAAGTCAGCTATAGCTAGTTAGTAAGCTAGATATTTTGTTGTTAGATATTTTCCCTTATACTTTTCTTAGCTAGGATTAGTATAAGTAGTCATGTTCTTGCATTGTAATTCTCATTGTTGAATGATATTGATCTCTTTTCTCTCTCAACCCTAATTCTGTCCATCTCTACTTCTCTTCTCTATTCTCTCTATTTCTTATCTTAACCTCTAATTCTCTTCTCTTCTCTCTCTTTCTCTACTCTAATTTTTCATCTATCCTAGGTTATGATTCAAGATTGATCTTGAATCATAACAATTGGTATCATAGCTTGTGATTTTGCTTCCGATTGCATTGAATTGCATTCAATTTGATTCCACAAGCATTAGATTAGGCTTAAGTTGACATCATGATCACTAATATGATTGAATTTGATCAGGATTTCAGCATTTGAATTCTTGTTCAATTGCATGCTATTATTAGCTGGATTAAGTAATTGAATTCACGGAGCTTGTGGATTTGCACTTGATTTAGTTGAATCTACTTTCAATTAAGTTGAATTTGCATTGAATCAAGCATGATCCACGATAGGAGTCTTGCAATTGGAGCAGGTGATGTTGCTGTTGTTTCATTGCAGCAAAAGCAAGCTGCTCGAGTTCAGCAGCAAAGGTAGCAGCTCACTCAAGATTTTGAGCTTACCTTACTGCTATAACAGCAACAATACTTGCAATGGCAGCTGTAAACTCAGCAACAATTCAATATGAGTGCAGGATATCATCAGATTACAGTACAAGAACAACATATTAGACAGGGAGGAACAGCTCAAAATTCTATCGCATAATCAGTTGGAGTTGGAATGATTTCAGGCTTGAATGTGGTAGCCACGAGCCAAATTAATGTAGAGCCAGTACATCAAGTTGTTTGTGATGGATTGATAGGGAATTTTGGTGTTGAGGTTATTGCTTTTAAGAATAGTCAAGAGCAATCAATGTGGAATCGATTTAATATTGATTAAGCAGCTATTGGATGGCCAATGACAAGATCGACCTTAATTAGGGATGAATCTGGAGCATCACGATCAGGATTTGGAGCATTGCAACTTTAAATAGAAACATTCCAATCTAAAATTGAAGCATCAAAGCCTGAGGAGTAAGATGTGCAATCAATGGTTAGTGTGCCAAACTTATCACAGGTGCAAGTCGAGGTATTGAGCACCAGGAAGTTGCGGTTGAAGTTCGTATTGCAGCAATGTAAGGAGACCAATTTGGTCCTTCATTTAAATCGCAAGAAATGTTATTCAAGCAAGAAATTAAGAGAGATGGAAAGTCCAATCTTGGTTTTTAAAGGAAGTGCTCCAGATTTCTTACTGCTAGGATTATGTCTCAAATTACTTGTTTATATTTTAGGGCATGCCGGGAGCATGCCGATCGATCGAGAGAATCTCCTATCGATCGGGTTTTGGACGAATTAGGGGGAAGGTTGTAGTACCTGTCTCGATTGATCGGTAGGTACCCGACCGATTGGGCTCTTTCCCAGACCCGTGCCTATAAATACGAACCCCAGGGTTCAGTTTTTATCATCCAATCAAAGTGAGGCTGCCATCATCGTCTAGAGAGAAACCCTACGAGAGTTAAGAGAAAGTGGTTTGTAATTCTTTCATAGATCTCGTCAAGAGGAAGTGTCGTTATAATTCTTTCATTCAAGTAGCAATAAAGAATCTCCATCTCCGCCCGTGGTTTTCTCCCCTCTTGATTATAGAGGGGTTTCCACGTAAATCCTTATGTGTTCTCTTTTGTTCTTTCTTTCTCATATATTTGTTTACTTATCATTTGTGTGAATCATATTATTTGAATTGAATCAAATGATCAGGGTTTACGCTTCCGCATCAAGATTTTCCTAACAAATTGGTATTAAAGTATACCAGTTTGTTCTAGATTTATCCGCACAAATTGGTATCAGAGCCCTGTTTATTTCGATTTGATATAATGACGTCCGCAATTAAATCTAAAGTTGAGAAGTTTGGTGGTCAATGGAGCTTCAGTTTATGGCAAGTTCATGTCAAGGGCCTCTTGACTCAAAATGGCTTGAAGAAAGCTTTAGATGGGAAAGAGAAGAAATCAGAGAATCTGACAGAAGCACAATGGGAGAAGTTAGATGAGAAGGCACTCACAGCTATTCAGATGTGCCTTACCAATGACGTTTTGACAGAAGTTCTGGAAGTGAAGAGCGCTAAGGAGTTGTTGGAGAAATTGTAGGATACGTTCTGTTTCAAGTCTGTCTCTAACAAACTCGCAATTAAGCCCTGGTCATTCACGTTTCGTATGTTAGAAGTTACGTCACTTAAGAATCATGTCAAAGAATTTAATTCAATTATTCACAATTTGAAAGAATTGGATGATGTTCCTAAGGATGAAGATCAGGCAATATTGTTGTTATGTTCTCTCTCTACTTCATATAAGGGTTTTGCTGAAAGCATGATTTATGGTGGTAGACAAAC
The DNA here is from genome assembly GCA_018398585.1 of Simmondsia chinensis. Classification (NCBI taxonomy): domain Eukaryota; kingdom Viridiplantae; phylum Streptophyta; class Magnoliopsida; order Caryophyllales; family Simmondsiaceae; genus Simmondsia; species Simmondsia chinensis. Next base: position 9,734,089 of record JAGTTD010000010.1, on the reverse strand, counting down.
CATATCTGTTGATTTAATTACTTGTTTTCACTCCGGTACGCTCCTATAAATAGAGGTACCTATTACAAGGGCTTGACATTCAATTTTAGAATTAAAAAAAAAAAAAAGAAAAGAAAAGGTTTTTGAGAGTATTGACTTTCGGAGACCCAGTGGGAGAGAGAAATTTCCTTTGAAATTTTTCTTTCCTCAAAGTTTAATATTTTTGGAGCCTACCCTCTGGAAAATTCAAGGTCATTGCGTGGAAGATCATGAGGTCTCGATTTTAGTGTTCTTTTGAAGATTGTTATTTCTTTCTGATATTCTAATATTGGAGCAATACCGGGTACGTTTTCTTTCCCTCTTCTTTATGTTTTCGCTTTTCTATTTATTTACAGTATTAATTATTATGCTTGTTTAAGTTTATGTAGTATTATGAATGTATTAGAGTAAAAGGCCTGTAGATCCAAATTCTAATTTAGATCGGTAGATTTAAATTATGAATTTAAAACTATAGATTTTAAATTCGGGATTTTAAATCAACTCAGGTTTAGAATTATGAATTCTAATCTCCTTTCGCCATGTAAACTTTATAAAACTTGGGAGAATTTTTAAAATTCGTCCTAACAACCGGTATTAGGGCAAAGGATTTATGGAGATAAACCTATTCCCGGGAACTCTTGCACGTGAGGTGTCACGACACATAACTCTCCGACCGGGGGCTGAGGTAGAGAGAATAGTCTCCTACTCTAAGTGCTCTAATAGGGGCCTATTGTTATGACTATAGTTAAGAACTGTGAACCAATAGTCGGTATCAGAGTTTATTTTTCCCTACAAAATTTTATATTTTCCCAACAATTGGTATCAGAGCTAGCCTCTGATTACATTCATAATATACATAAATAGGTATAATAAGATCGAAATAAATAGATATGCGATTTAGTTAGATAGAGATTTTATTAAGAAGGAAAAACTTGTTGGAATTAATGATTTAAATTGTTTAAATCACTAGACGAGTTAATAGTTAATTAGGTTTTTTAAAGTATCGATTTAAATTGGTTAAATTGGTTAAAAGAGTTAATAGTTATCTCGGTTATTTAAAGTATCGATTTAAATTGTTTAAATCGAATAAAAGATTTAAAAGTTAACTGGGTTGTTTAGTGTGACGATTTAAATTATTTAATTCGTTAGAGAATTAATCGTTAATTCAGATGTAACGACCTATGCATTTGGGATTACATAATCGTTAGTATGAGACAATGATTATTTGATTAAGATTTGTAAAATCAGATAATGTTAATCTTATGAGATTATATTCAAATATTTTTTGGCAAAATTAGATAAAGTTGATCTAATGAGATTAGATGCAATTATTTTTTTATGAAATCGGATAATATTGCTATAATAAGATTGGATTCAATTTATTTTAAAATTAAATATTTTAATTTAAAAAATTAAAAAAAATCTTATGCGGTTGTCAGCGTCAGGCTAACGCTGACGTTAGTGGACTGTGCTGACATCAGTGCTGACATCAGCATTTTTTAATTTAATTTTTTAAAAAATGCTAATTAATTATTTTATTAATTAATTTCTTTTTAGATTGAGATCCAAAATCAAATTATAAGATAATCTAAGTTATAAATTAGTATTATTTTTAAATAAATGTTATTTCTAAATTAGTCTTAGAATAAGATGCTAAAATAGACTATGAGATAGTCGAAATCGTTAACTTAATTTTTAAAATAAAAGTTAAATTTTGTTAATTAAATTTTAGAATGAGATTCTAAACTAGACTATTGGATAGTCTAAGCTTATATAATTTTAGAATGAGGTTCTGAATAAGACTGTATGATAGTGTAAGTTCGATTTTAAATAAAATTATTTCTTATCATTTAATTTAATTTAGAATTAGATCCGAAAAATTAGATTACGGGATAATCTAAATTTATGGTATTTTTTTAATAAAAATTAATTTCTATTAATTGATTTAGTTTTAGAATGAGATTCTAAAAGTAGATTATTAGATAATCTAAATAATATTGGGGTACTTTTTTAAATTAAAATTAATTAATTAATTTTAGTGATTAAATTTAAAATGAGATTCTAAAGTTAGATTATGAGATAATCTATATTGTAAAATGATAATATATTAAATAAATTAATTGGTTAACTATGGTTAATTTTTAGAATGAGATTCTAAAGGGGATTATGAGATAATCCAGGTTGTAAATGTAAGACCTCAAGGTCTCCATTACCGGTCTGGCAGTATAGTAGATTAACAAACCTCCCTGTGGAGGATATCGTTTTGCAGATTGCAGGGTTAGACATCTTTAGAATAAACCAAAGTGCAAAGAAGCGATACGACCACGCTGTCGTTGAGTATTACGTGTATTTGTATGGAGGTTTAGATAATGGTTTACACTTGACTAGCGTGATGTATTAGCCTCCCCAAGGAGCTCTGTTGTGTAATGTTAGAGACTAAGGTAAAGCGGTGAGTTAACCATGTTTAGTAAGAGTTACAAGAAAACTTGTTAATTGAGAATAGTTCTCACCCGAACTAACTTCGGTCTACCCCGCTGCTGGGGAGTAAAGAGTGGTGTGTTCGGGTCATCATTATATGCATGATAGTACAGTTTAATGGACACCAGACTTATTGTGTATGCTAAAATGAAATAATATATATCACTGCATTATGCATGACTCTTATAACATAGTTACACATTTATTGGCATTTACAGTTTTTGAAATGGTTGCGACTGGTGCACTTCACACAATTCTGAAAGATAATGCCTTAACTGGACCGAATTACTTCACCTAGGAAATGAACCTGGACATAGTATTAATACGTGAGGGTCATAAGTTTGTTCTCATTGAAGCTCGACCTATAGTGCCCGTTAATAATTCTACATCTGCTATTAAAGAGCATTATGAACTCTAGAATAAGTCTAATGAGTTAACTAGATGCTACATTTTAGCGTCTGTGACCAATGTACTCAAGCATCAGATGCTTGAAATGGAAACAGCAGCTGAAATGATCAAATATTAAAAAAAAAAAAGTTTGGTGGTCAAGATAGGGCAGCTAGGCAAGAGTTGATGAGGAAACTCTTGAGCATGAGAATGTTGGAAGGGTCGCCAGTTTAGGAGCACGTCATGAAAATGATGGCATGCTTGTCTGAGTTGGAGATTCTAGGTACTAAGATTGATAGTCAGTCTAAGCAGGACATCATCCTCAGCTCTATGTCCAGCTCTTTTACTTAGTTCATGCTCAACTAAATAATGAATAATGAGGATTATTCATTGCTTGAGTTGATGAAGGAGCTACAGGTAGCAGAGGGTGTTATGCGAGCCAAGGGGAGTGTCCACTTGACTTAGGTATCAAGGGCTAGTGCGAGCAAGCTCAACAAGGGACTAACTGGAAAGAAAGGTAAAACCAAGGTTGCTATTGTAGCGACTAATCCTAACAAAAGGTAGCAAAAAGAAAGTGTTATTTTTGCGGAAAGATGGGCCTCTAGAAGAGAAACTGTGCAAAGTACATGGCTACTCTTCCTATAAAGACTACTAAGCCATTTGGTGAAGGTATGTTAATATCTCACTAATTTGAGTCTTGTGTAGTTGAGAGTCCACCAGATTCCTGGTGTGTGGACTCAGGTTCAACTGACCAAGTTATTTTATTCATGTTCTTTTATGATTAAAAGTTATTTCATATATGACCAATGCAAAATACTTAGAGAATAATTTTGCAAATAAATCACGAAAGCAAAACAAAATAATGTTATAAGAATTAAAAGAAAATGGCACTAATTTTGAATAGCTAAACACAACTCAAGATACAGTGGATGCATTAGATGCATCTACTAATAGGAACAAGAATGTTCCAGGTACACGAGAGCTTAGGTATGGTGGGAGTATTGTCTGGACACCTGATAGATTCATAGCGGGAACTTTTGGTGGTTGACCGTGGCATTGAATCTGATCCTTTTAGTCACAATGAAGCAATTAAGTCTTAAAGTTTTGAGCAACAGGTTGAATGAACCATGCGTGTACAAACGAAATTAAGAGAAAGTAGAAACTTTCTTGGTATTGTACGTCAATAATATACTACTCATTGGGAATAATGTGGGGGTGTCATTAGCTGTAAAGACATAGTTGTCATGATAGCTTAATATGAAAGGTATAAGAGAAGCCAACTCTACTCTTAGGATTAAGCTTCTGCGAGATTGTAAGAGTAGGACGTTAGGTCTTTCTCTAGCCATTTATATTGACAAAATGTTGTCAAGGTATTACATGAAGGACTCTAAGAGAGGCTTTTTTTTCTTTTTTTCTTTTTTTTTTTTTTTTTTTTTTTTGCATCTTTCAAGGATAGAGTCCCTTTTTTTCTCTTTAGAGCAGTGTTCTATGGCACCCCAAGAGGAGGAACAGCCGAGGAATATTCCATATGCTTTGGCAATGGGAGCCTTATGTATGCCGTGCTGTGACGAGACCAGATATTTTCTATGCTGTGGTATAGTAAGCAGGTGTCAGTCTAACTTGGGTTCAATGCAATAGGTGGCAATGAAGCATTTTCTCTAATACTTAAGAAGGACTAGAGATTATATGTGGATCTTTCAAAATGACAAGCTAGTTCCAGTTGGATATATTTTTTTAAGAATTCCAGTCAAAAATATATGTCAGATGTTCGACGTTCGGCCATGACTTTGCACTTGGAGTAGGAGCCATTAGTGGGAGGAATGCCAAGCAGTATTGTATTGATGACTTCACCATAGAGGCTAAATAAACTGTAGCTTTAGAAGTTGCATAGAGGGCATGTTGGATCAGATAGAATAACGGACCTAGTAGACTTTTGGTTCATACACAGAAGAGATGGGTATAAAGCTTTGTCATAAATTGAATTTAGGACAAGTGGAAAATTGTTAGGAACAGTGTCCTGAATTCTAGATTTATTCTGGATATATTATTTTAATTAACAAATAAAATTGAAGTCCCAGTCATTTCCCAGTTAAATTTGTGTAAGTGAGCATTTATACTGCGTGTGATTTTGTTTTAGAAGACATTCACGAGATGGGTGTAGTCCTCATATTATATTTTACATGTTTGTTCTAAGTGGATAATGGGATTTAGCCACATATAGACTTGGAATTATTTGAATAACTCGTGGTCAATGATGAGCTTGGACTACTTGTTTGTTAAGACCATGACCTAATACTTTAGATAACTTGTCTTGGTCATGTGGATGGAGATCCAAAAGTGTTGGGATGGTGTGTTTAATAAGATTGACACATTGAGTTGGACCATATGGGTTACTTATTTCTAGACTACTATAGGAGATGAATGATTCACGTTGTATTGTTTTAATGACGACCCTAAATCCCAAGGGTATTTTGGACTTGCGCATGGAGCGTTAGTTACTTTGGTTTACTATAAGTAAGGTCTAAACGCATGACTGAATTCCCACATACATTGGATGGCAGCATGAAGTATGACAAGGATCAGGTATTCAAAAGGGAATCTACAGTCTCTTATGAAATACAGATGTCCCCTTAGTTGATTCACAAATACTTGAATAGTTCGGAAACTTTGGCCAAAGTATTCGAAGTGCTTGACATTTGGAATTTATACTGTGAATATGTTCAAGTATAAATGAATTATTCAGTGAAGGGCGAGTCGGTAACTAATGGAGAAGCTGTGAGAAGGATAATGGTAGTGGTTATATTTATCCTTTGTCGTGGATATATAGTGGAGGGGTTGTTGTCATAAATACATTCTATCAAAGAGATGTCGAATAAATAATTTAAGTCTGGAGTGTTGTGAGATTTATTTATTGTAATTAAGTCTCCTTAAACGATAATTAAATTATTTCATAAGATGATTAATTTAACCCATTTGGAGCTAGATTTAAATTGTCCCTGAGGTTCCTGCGTAAGCCTCTGTATTTATTGCCGTCAGAAAAATATTAAAGAATTAATAAGATGAATTATTTATCCATGAGATGGGTAAATTTAAATTTGCCAAATATTATTCATGAGAAGAATAAAAGTTAAAAATTATAAAATAAAATAATTTTTAAAAATTAAAATTCATAAAATTAATTTCTGCAAGTGGGAGATGAAGCAAAAAGAAAAAAAAAGCAAAATCCTCAAACAGACCGCAATTCGTGTGCTCGCGTATGGACCACGTGTCGTGCGCTGGAAGGTCAAGAGGGTGATCCGCGTGCTTACTGGAGGGGATTGGCCCGCCACGTGGCACGGGGAGATAGTTGAACAAGAATGCAATTTGAAAGGTTGCAAATCGACGCGTTTTACCTGCTTTTACATTAAAATGATGCGTTTTGATTTAAACTGGCGAATCCCACATCAATTTGATTGCTTATTTTCGCTCCAGTACACTCCTATAAATAGAGATACCTATTCCAAGCATTTGGCTTTTAATTTTAGAATTATAAAAAAAAAAGGTTTTTGAGAGTATTGACTTTCGGAGACCTAGTGGGAGAGAGAAATTTCCTTTTAAATTTTTCTTTCTTCAAAGTTTAATATTTTTTGGAGCCCATCCTCCAGACAGCTCGAGGTTATTTCATAGAAGATCGCGGGGTCTCAATTTTGGTGTTCTTTTGAAGATTGTTATTTCTTTCTGATATTCTTATGTTGGAGCAATACTGGGTACGTTTTCTTTCCCTCTTTTTTTCGTTTTTGCTTTTCTATTTATTTACGGTGTTGATTGTTATGCCTGTTTAAGTTTATGTATTAATATGAATGTATTAGAGTAAAAGGCCCATTGATCTAAATTAAGAATTTAGATATGTAGATTTAAATTATGAATTTAAGTATGTAGATTTAAAATTAGGAATTTTAAATAAACCCAAGTTTAGAATTCATAATTTTAAATAAACCCAAGTTTAGAATTATGAATTCTAAACCCCTTTCGCTGTGTAAACTTTATAAAACTAAGGAGAATTTTTGAAGTTCGTCCCAACAATTGGTATTAGGGCAAAGGGTTTATAGAGATAAACTTATTCCCAGGAACTCTATCACGTGAGATGTCACGAAGCTTGACTTTCGACCGAGGGCTTAGGTAGAGCGAAGAGTCTCCTACTCTAAGTGCTCTAATAAGTGCCTATATTGTGACCATGGTTGAGAACTGTGAACCATATAGTCGGCATATTGTTTGCATCTAAAGCTAGGAAACAAAGCCAAAGATTGCTTTAGAAGATGGCATTAGTGCTTAGGATGAGTATGGTAAAGAAAGAAAGGAAGTGGCTATTGAGAAGTGGGCTCGCAACTTGAATCAAGGAGTTTTGACATGATGCTCTACTGGTAGTACCAATTGAAAGGTTGGGATAGAGATTGTTTGTGAAGCCTATGAAGCTGATCAACCTTCTATCAATAGTCTTCAATGTGGGGAAGGAAAGTGGCCTGTTGTTCTGACATTGCTGCGGTAAGTTGGATAGATATGAAGAGGAAGATGGAGAATGCTATCAGAGCATGTCATATGCTTCAAGGTTCAAGTGGCTCACTATGTAGATAGTATAGCAGCAATAAGTGTTCTTCAAGCAAAGTCCTTCAAGCATTCAAGCAACATTCTGCAAGGTGCAAGTTTAGCTCCAATAAGAGTTCTTGAAACTACAACTTCCCTAATAAGATTTCTAAGGACAAGAATCTTTGAAGGGAGGAGTATTGTCATGATTCTAAAAGATGGGGCATATGCAATTGAATACTAACAAGTCAAGGTTGTAATAAAATAGTACGAGTCCTTAGTTTAGTCTAATTAGCTTTTAGTTTCAGTCTAATTAGCTCTTCATTAGCCGTTAGCTTAGGTGAAGGAGGGAAAGTCGATTGTAGTTAGTTAGTAAGCTAGATATTTTGTTGTTGGATATTTTCCCTTATACTTCTCTTAGCTAGGATTAGTATAAGTAGTCATGTTTCTGCATTGTAATTCTTATTGTTGATTGATATTGATCTCTTTTCTCTCGTTACCCTAATTCTCTCTAACTCTACTTCTCTTCTATGGTCTCTATATTTCTCATCTTAATCTCTAAGTCTCTTCTCTTCTCTATCTTTCTCTACTCTAGTTCTTCATCTGTCCTAGGTTATGAGTCAAGATTTATCTTGAATCGTAACAGATTGCAGACCCTTTGAATCAGAGATTTGCTCTGGCCTCGAGAGATCTCAAGACCAATGTGCTAGTGTTACCTTTCCTCAAGACATGGGGCAAAAATGTTCATGCCCTCCTCAAGTAGTAGAGGTAAGCTCAAGGCCCACTCATGGCCTTGAAGGAATGCAAGAACTGGTACCCACTCCTGGGAACTGGACTCTCCTTCCTAGAGCTCTCCATACGTATCATATTTGGGGGGCAAGTTAACCACCCACTTCCTTAAGACTACGGCTTAGGGACTGATTAAGCAAGGATGAACGAATAGCCAGCTGATATTTGCGTGCTCCCAGGCATGCTATATAACCTAGGTCCTGTCGAGAGATACTTTGTGGCCAACCAAGCACATGGCCATATTTATCAAGCGAGTACCCTGGGTTTGGGCAATAACATCCATTCCGACACCCGATTGTCATGTGCTCAACGGTATCTAGTAGATCCCCCTCGAGATCCTTATCCCATGGGGGGTAATGGTATGCGCATAACCATGTGCTTAACCTACACCTCTAGGACCAATTGGTTGCCCTCATCGAGTAGATGTATGGGCTATATTTATCTTGTCATTAAAAATAATAACAAAATCAAGGTTTGTATTGGGTTTAGCATCTGAATGCAGCCACCCAAAGGACGAATGCCCAATGTCTATGTTGATGTGCTAAGTGATTCAGCTTCGAGGCATGAAGCTTTGTCCTTCATGGATGGCTACTTTAGATACTTCCAAGTTATGATAGCTTCAGAGGATACTCATAAGACGACATACATGTGGCTTGGGTACATAGGGACGTTTGAGTGGGTGGCTATGCCATTTGGTTAGAAGAACGCTAGAACCACCTACCAAAGAATCATGAACATGATATTTCATTATCTCATTGGCAAGACCATGGAAGCCTATGTAGATGACATCGAGGCACGTTCTCACAATGAGGATCCATAACCTCAAGATGAATTCATTAAAGTGCCCTAGTGGCGTGCGTGCTAGAAACTTTTTGGGTTTTCTAGTGCACCAAAAGGGCATCAAGGTGGATATTAACAAGACTAAGGCCACGTAACAGACCAAATGCCTTCAAATAAGAAAGAGCTTCAACGCTTCCTACGGCAAGTTAATTTTCTAAGATGTTTTATCTCAAATGTCATAGGAAAAAATGAAAGTCCTTTCTCCATTACTGAGGCTCAAATTTGAGAAGGACATCAAGTGGGAGAAGCCACCCAAAAGAGTACTTGATCAGGCATGTAGTTCTTCTTCCACCAAAGCAAGGCAAACCTTTACAGATCTACGTCTCTGCTTCTAAGGAATCTGTTGGTTGTTTACTTGTACAAGATAATGAGTAAGGGTTTGAATAGGCTATGTTCTACCATAACCATTGCTTAAATGAATGTGAAATAAAATACTCCTTGATTGCAAAATTATGCCTATCGTTATTCTATGCATTGGTGAAATTCAGAAATTACTTTTTGGCATTTACTATTTATGTAGTTCCTCACACATATGTCCTTAAATACATGATAGATAGACCATTTATAACGGGAAGGTTGAACAAGTGGAGTATAGCTCTACTTCAGTTTGAGTTGGTTTACCTATCATAAAAGTCAGTGAAGGGCCAAGTTTTAACAGACTTTTTAACTGACCGCCCAAGCATTAATATTGGCTTGAACTATGAGCCAGACCAACTCTTAGTAGTGGAAATGATCCCTTAGAAGTTATTCTTTGATGGATCAAGGACCAATTCGAGCACTGGAGTTGGAACGGTGATAGAATCTCCTGCTGGGATCATCACTAAATTAGTTATTACTTTAGTTGGCAGATGCTCGAACAACATGGTAGAGTATGAGGCATTAATAATATGCCTAAAAACTCTCCAAGAAAAGAAAGTTCTCAATGTTATCATCAAGGGAGATTCAGAGCTGGTAATTTTCCAAGTAGAAGATGAATTTTAATGTTTGAGCAACACCCTGAATCAATACTTGTTAGTAGTACAAAAGCTATTGAGTAAATTAAATGGTGCACAGTTCGAGCATATCCCTAGAGAATAGAACAAAGCAACCAATGACCTAGCTCAACTAGCATCATGGCGTAAATTGTCCAAGACTTGGTGTGAAGAAACCATGGTTATTAAAACTAAAGTTTTGGACCGTGACATTGAGTCTTTTAGTCTTGAGAGCAAATGAGGGCCCAGTGAACACTTGGAATCCTTTGTAACCCATCAAACTATCCTGAGTGAACATGAGGACGAGAGGAAACTCTAATGGATTACTTCAACAACCCTCAAGACTCCGTTAAGGATAGAAAGATGAATATGAGGGCTTATAGATTCCATCTTGATGATGAATCTAGAGACTTATGTTAAAGAAATACTAGTGGAGAGCTTCTGAAGTGCCTTGATTTGGAAGAAGCAATGCTAGTGATGGTAGGAGCCCATAAGGGTATCTATGGATCCCATCAGGTTGGCAACATAATACACTAGCTCATCAAATGTTATGGGTATTATTCACCATCAATGATTGATGGCGGCATAAAGTATGCCAAGGAGTGCAAAGCATGCTAAAGATATGGTCATGTGCCAAGAGTCCCTACGGCTAAAATGCATGCTATTGTCAACCCCTTGCCATTTAGAGGTTTGGCAATTGACATCATTGGAGAAATTAACCCTCCTCTCAGCAAACAGCACTGTTACATTTTCGTGGCCACAGATTATTTCATAATGTGGGTTGCGGCTAAGTCATATAGGAACATCAATCAGCAAGATGTGATTGATTTTATCAAAGAATACATCCTACAAAGTTTTGGTATCCCCGAAACTAATACAGTGGACCAAGCTAGAGTGTTCAATGGAGTTGAAGTTAAGGTGTTTACCAAGAGTTTCAACATGCAAATCTTGAGCTCAACCTCTTACTATGCTCAAGCTAACGGCAAGATAGAGTCAACCAATAAGACTCTAAAGGCTACTATTGAAAGTTGATTGAGGAGAATCCTAGAAAGTGGCACGAATTGCTACTGGATGCCGTTCTGGCTTACAAGACCTCTAAACAAGACGCAACTGGGTCAACTCTCTTCCATTGGCGTATGGCCATGATGTTGTGCTTCCAATGGAAGTAACGATTCCGTCTATTAAACTAACTCATCAAGGGAGGCTTTTTGAACCTAAATACGGGCAATTCATGATGGACGAGCTTACTAACTTAGACCAAGTAAGGCTTGATGCTCTTCACAAGTTGGAAACACATAAGAAGAGGGTAGCTGAAGCCTACAACAAATGGGTCAAGCCTAGGTCTTTTGACTTAAGAGATATAGTCTAGAAAGTGGTTTTACCCATTGGACAAAAAGATCGTGTCTTCAAGAAACGGTCCCCAAATCGGGAAGGTCAATTCAGAGTCATAGGGTGCTTGGAGGCATTGCTTAGTTGCTCCAAGATCAAGATGGAAGAACTCACTTCAGGGCTATAAGGTTCCTAAAGAAATATACGCCATCAATTTTGAATTCTAATAAGGAGATCATTAAGTATAGATTCCCTGAATTATGGGCTCAATCGCAATATCAATGTCTTGAGGATCAACTCCATGTTCCATAGAATAAGGAAACAAAGAAAAAGAAAAGGAACCACAAATATGAGAGATGTAGTGAACATAAATGCGTATTTCATTAATTATGGGAGAGTACTTTGCTTACACACAAAAAGAAAAAAAAAATATTTACAAGTAACTTATACAGCCGAAATCTCTTTATAAGAACTAAAAATCAAAGGAGTTAAGTCCTAATCCTCACTATGGATTTCCTCTTATTGAGGAAAGTTGGATAGTTGTGGCATTGACTCACGATCTAAGGAAAGAGCTTTTTCTTAAATGGCTTGATTATTCCTCTAAGCCTCTACTATGTCCTTTTTGAGTCCTCTAACTATTGAACCTTGAAAAATATGTTGTTGTCTCAAGGAGAGTAGCTCTTTCTTTATGAGACTTAACCTCTCCTCTAAGTGATGGACTCGTCTTCTAGACTTCTGATTCCTTGAGTTCGATGGTCCTAGATTTTTCTTGCTGCTTGGAGCTCTTCAAACAACAGCTGCAAACCTCCTAGGCCAGCTGAATGCCCTAGGTTTCTAGTGGCATCTTGGCAATGTCGTTTTCTCTAAAGAAGGGTTGGGACCTCTTGGTTCACCTTCAACAGCACCTCTGTGAGAACTTTAAGTTCCCTAGCATTGGAGGGAGCCACCTTTGGATCTTCTTTCAGGGATCTTATCGAGGATATGGCCACTAGGAAAATGGCTCCCTCAGCTAGAGTCAGAATAGGGATATGTGTGAGTTCTCTCAATTGTTTGAGAGATTCTTGGTCAAGTTGCTGGAAAGCCAATCTACCACTTGCCCAAAACTTCTCTAAAGGAGAATACATTCCCCATATCCTTAGTAAAGGAATGGCTCTGGGAGGAGTGACTTGCAAAAGGTGAACAACAAAAAGAGTTAGGCAAGATTTTGACTCTGGAGGATAACTAAGAATAAAAGAAATGCCTTGACCTCTGTGGCCTTAGCTTGGGTCGAAGAAGGGGTCTCTATTGGCATTGCTGCCATCGGAGCTTCTAATGGTACATTCGTCATTAATGTTTTAGCAGGTATCTCAACTATTGGAACTGTTCCTAGCTCTCCAGCCACTGATACACCTTCTTCAAGAGGAGCTTTTGGAGAATAAGGCTTGCATGTTAGAACCAAATATGGTCTTAAACATAAAGAATTACGAAACAAGAGAGGTCTTTACCTTCAGCAACCTTTTTAGTAGGGATTGGGCCTCTTAAGTGCAGAAACGTAGCTTGCACACGACTTGGGCCCAAGATAACTGGGAAGGAAACCTCTTCAGAAAGATAACTTACGATTGGCTCCATAACTGGGGTAGCATCATCTTCTTCTTCATTAATATTCGAGCTCAATGATTCAGTGTCCCGATGGGCCTCTATTATAGTTTCTTGAGATGGGGATTCAGTATCTCCACAATATATAGAGTTGGCTCTTCATGTGGCTGTAAAAGGTCACGTTAGAAGCTGCTTTCTCAAAGATGAACGAGAACACCAATTGAAAAAAGCTAATACCTCTGATATAGGGAGCTTGACTCTTCTTTTTCTCAACAATTATGAGATGGGTACCTCTTCTTCTTCTTCTTCTACAGTAGGGAGAGGTGGGAACATAACATCCTTCTTTCTCATTCTTGAGCCACCAACCTCAAGGGTTGGTGAATACGTTTCTTGAGAGGAATCCTCTAGCAGCATCTCAGTAAAGCTTCTAGTCTTAGCACTCTAAGGTGATGCCTAGACAGATGTTGAAAAAGTAAAGAATACAGATCATTCTTTGATCAAGCCACTAAAATAAGATTGAAGCATACTTTAGAGGTGGTTGTTTGCCTGATCAAGTCTATGTGCAGTTGGCCTGATGCTGATGGGCTGGCTTCCTCTTGAGATAGGGCATAAAATACTGCTTGGTGCCTCTGGCCTCCAAAGAGGAGCAATAGGTTTAAAACTAAGCTCCAAAACATGGTGTGGCACATGTAATGTACCTACAAACAAGAGGATACCCATAAAGGGATTTCACTTCTTGGTTTTGCTTGTGGAGCTCCCTAAGTTGAACAGGTTGGATGGGGAAGCTCTGAGCCCACCAAGGGTTCTTAGACTTCATACCGGAAAAGGGATGTCTTGGACCACTCCAAAATTCCTAGCAAACAATCTAGGCCCATACGTGATGGAAGAATAGATTCCGAGGGCACAAGATTGCTTGCCAGATTTGCGAATTGATGTCTTTAGAGACATCGTAATAAAGGTCTCGTTTCCTAAGCCAGAGTGGACCAAGATTCCTCTCCTTGAAGGGAGTCCATTGAGTGCCCTTCCTACCTTTAGGAGACATTAGTCTCTATAGCCATTGGTCAAAGGACCATCCTAGTGGTAGGACCTAATGATGAGCAAAGTACTCCCTAGTAGGAAACCCCCTCACTTGGGGGAGCAAAGGGGCCCATGGGGTCGAGCTCAGGAAAACAGGATTGGGCCCAAAGTTGGACCAGCCAAAAGGGTCTACCTGTTTCGAGAGCATAGTTATTGGCTATTATGTTCCTAAGGCATTCATATATTTCGGTTAAGAATAATGGTTCCAAGGCCAATGGACCAGTTTTAAAGACTAAGTTTATATCCATGGTCTTTAAAAACATCAAGACTGAGTTGGAGGAGTTAGAAAAGAAAATCTTGTTTAGCCAAATCATTTAAAAGCATGCCTCTTCTTCTCTTGAACCATGCCTAAAGTCATGAGCCCCTATTACAAACATATTAACGAAGGACTCATTACCGATGGGAAAATCAGTTATAGAGAAGGAAGAGGCAGTATCTTTAGCCTCATTAGAAATAAAAGAATCCAGAGGCAAATCCTCTCCTCTCAGTGAAAGACCTGTTAAGGTTGCTACTTCCTCTAATGTAATGTCAAGCAATCCCTCGGGGCGGACAAAAGTGTTGTAACAAGAGTTCCAATAGCACGTAAGCACAGCCATAATAGGGTAGTCATATCTGGAAGCGATGGTGGAGAGCTTGACGGCTTCGTAAATATGAAGATTCTTGCATTTTTCTCTGTGGGTCACCATTAGATTGTCCACCCACTCGGTGTATCGCTTTGTGAAGAAAGTCTATCATTTAAAAGGCGCCACTTCTTTTCGGATGTGTCTTCCTTCCCAAGAATAACCTGCAGAATCTGTATGAAGAAAAGGAGATTCATTAGCATCTGGAAAAAGTCCTTGAAGACTTGGAAAGTCTCAGGATGGGTCAAAGATAGGCCCTAGGGCATAAGATGCAAAGGAAGATGAAGGATCATTCTCTTATAACCAAAACACATCAGAGACCATTGAGATGTCTGATTGAAGTGGACGTGTTAATTGCTCGATTGGGATATGAGCTTGAGCAAAGGGGGTAGAGACAATGAATGAGATCTGGGCCATCGTTAAATGAAAGGAAACAAAGGATGAAGAACAAAGGAAAGAGTTTTCAAGGGCGCTTGATGACAATAAAGAGAGAGAATAGAGCCTTAGAGTAAAAATTTCGAGCCTTGAATATCATACTTATAGACATGCGAGAAGGAAGAGCAAGCAACGCGTAGTGTTCTCACGAGCTCCCTATAGGTATTGAGGGTCAAATCAGGCAAAGTTTTTACCTGTAGTAAATTTGAATTTACCAACGGCCAAAATGGGGACATTGGTTTACACCCTAATTTCGAAAGGGCTGGAGAATGCAGTTTTGAGCAAGCGCCATTAAAATTTTTAGGCTGCCGTCGAGGAGAAGTAAGTCTTTAGGTGCTGAAGTAACGGTGCCTCGAGGCCAGCATCCTAAAGTGATGATCATTCTAACAAGGGTATCAACCACTCGAGGACTTTAGATGGTTAACGGGTAAAAGGAGCTCAAATTCAAGGGATTGCAAAGAAGATTGCAAGATAGGTGGTTTATAGGCTCGAGATGGTTACATGGAGTGCAGTCTTAATTACTTGGGCACTAAGCTTAATCCAAGAGCACTTGAGGTTTCTAAAAGGGGCTTCCACTAAGTTTACGGACGTGGGGACCAAGGAACTCGTTCCAATATTTAATTAAGGACACGTTCATTGATATTTTGCGTGTGCAAGAGTAAGCTTAGTGGCCTAACGTAGGAAGAGTTGCCACAGAATTAGGAGCAACGACTATTTTTTGTTTTCTATAAACAAAGGGCCCGGCATTAATCCAAAAAACAACGACAACACAATTCAAAACATATTCAAGTGTTCTTTATAGCACAGTTGTGCTTTTTCTTGGGAGTAGCTTAACTTACCATAACCTAGATTAACGTAGAACTTGTTGTACTTGCTTCATCAGTAATGTAGTTTCTTGTGTTTCAGGTATGAGCTTCCCACTTTAATCTGTTCCCAAATTTTGAAGGTTTACAATTGAAGCTTTAGGTTTTTGGCAGTCATGTCTTGACCTTGATTGCGTTGGTCAAAACACTACTATCACTGCATAATAAGTCAGGTGAACTTAGGTTCGCCCCATTGCTTAGGGCTTCAACGGCCAAGGCTTGACCTTGATTGCATTGGTCTGAACATAGTGACCTGAATACGGTTTGCTCCCCCTTAAACTTGTTATACCTTAACTCATTCGAGTTATTATAAGTCAAGGGTGCCAGGCTTAAAAAACATGATTGACTCAGGCTTGTAAGAGGATTACTGAGCTCTTGGACTTGTCTCCACCCCAATTCCTGACTTTTAACTGTACAAGTAAAGGTGTTTATTTGCCCTTTTCCGTTACTATAATTGCAACTTGAGTTAGGTCCATATCCTTTTATTTTCTATACATACATACATACATATATATATACATATATATATATAAAATATACTTAACAAAAGTCTTCTTAATTGAAGCATAAGCAGAACTCAGAGTATAACCAAAGTCCGATACACCAATATACCACAACCTTTTCTCTGAAAATAGTGAGTGGTTGAGGTCAAAGACGTGCCGTTCGTAATTAGTCTCACTCCCTAATCGCAATCAGTCCCTTTTGCATGTTTGATTTTTTTTTTCTTTATTTATTTATTTATTTATTTTTATTTTTTTTTTGTCATTTTACTGCAACCATATCATAGTTAACTGCAAACAAAAGAAGAAAACACACACATCCTACCAAAATTTAGTCCTACACCCATTATCATGCTTGAATATATTAGGCTATGACATATAGAAGCAACCGAATTAGAGGCCATGGTCACCTCCAAAATTGCAATCTAAATCCCACCGTAGCCATACCGAGGGCAAGGGGGATTAAATCACATATATTCCCTCCATAAATAGAGTAGACCAAGCCTTTCCACAATGAAGCACCTTCAACTGAAAACCGCCACCACCACTTAAATAGAAGGGTTGCATTCTTGAGTAACGGATCCCCGACTCCAAGGCCCTGAAAACCGCCACCACCACTTGAATAAGAAGTTGATTCAATACCTCGGCCACAAGAATAAACAAGAAAGGGGAAAGTGGGTCACCCTAGTGAAGACCACGTTCCATCGTGATGTAGTTTTAAAAGTGTGTTTTAAAACCACATACTCGCAAGGTTACTAGATTGCCGTTGCTTAGTTGGGTGTACAAGGTGTTGTATCCTTAGGGAAACAATATTAAGTTGGACTCAATGATTAAAGAGTGGTTTGATTCATGTTTTGTTGGGGAAGTGAACAATTAACAATAGTAATGCAATTAAAACAATGAAAAGGTTGTCAATTTGATTGAGGTTGGTTTAGAGAATGAATTCAGGGTAACTTCACTCGTATCCTATCATTATATTTTATTTATAGCAATGACCTAGGAGGCTTAGGCTACAAGCACTAAGCTTGGGTTAATATTTAAATTACGGCCCTAGATAATGAAGTAGTATAAAGGCATAACTTATCACCCTAAGTCCAGCATAGGTTATCTCATTAGAACTACTTTATTGCTTTCTTTCTCCTTATTCAATATTAACTTATATAAAATATTATATTCAGGGTAGGATACAGCCTCAACACTAAGCACGCGTGGAAACTTGTTATGTTATGGTCTAGGCTACAAGCTTGTAATAAGTTGCAAATATAAACATGGTTAAAAGCACATACAAAAAAAAAAAAAAAAAAACAAACACAAAGCATCACGAATAGATCCCCATAGGGGTGTGAAAATAACATAAGAAAACTCATCGTCAAAGTATAGTACAAACTTGGGATATGAGCAGCCACTTGTCCTTCATCCCTATACTAAAAGAACCTACTCCTACATGGGAATTTTACACATCATTAAAATCTTTAAAAGAAAAAAAAAGAAAAAAAAGAACAATGAATAAAACTAGGAAGCGGAGACTTCCTCAATTGGCGTTGACATTGATTTGTGCTTTGACTCCCCAACACTTCGACCACCTGCGTGTCAACATTTGAAAGCTCTTGGATCTCGTAGCGGCTTGACAAAGGAGAGGAGGAGACGAGACGAAGCAAAAGATGTGAAAAGAGGCATCACCTCTTTCTATTTATACCTGCTGCATGACCTAGGTTTTGCTATGGGAATCTTGCTAATCGATCAACACTATTGCATGATCTATCAGCTAGCCCATTGTGGGTTGCCGATTGATCGAAACTGTTGGCCAATCGATCAACTTTCCCACTCTTGGTTATGTCTTACTGTAAGCTACCGATCGATCAGTTCTTTGTGCCGATTGGTCAATTTGTTCTTGAAGCCTTGTGAGATCTATTTAGGTTACCTCATTACAACCTGTTGGGTCCGTCTTTTAAACATGTGGTCTAGTTTCTCAGTGTAATCTTCAAATATGCCTAAATTCTGCTTAATTTCGCAATTGTTCATCTTTTGCTTGCTCCAATACATACTAAGCTCAAATGTACCTAAATTGTAACAAAACATACATGTAAAAGCCCAATATATCGCAAGAATGAGGTTTAAAATATATAAAAATAAGGCACATCACATTCTGAAAGGTGGGATGGGGCACCCGCTTACCAATATCTACAAGGACAGAGTAGTCAAGCAAAACGAAATCCAAATCCTCTAGGCACTACCGTCCAAGACCATGCCAACAAAATTCCAATTCTCCGAGTCATAAGCTTTCTGAAAATCTAACTTTAACAAAACTCCCTTCTTCTTTTTCTTCTTCATCTAATGAACCACGTCATTTGCGATTAGTTTGCCATCAAGAATTTGCCTTTCCGTAACAAAAGCGCATTGATACTCCCTAACAAGGCTCAGCCAAACCACAGCAAGCCTTTTACTTAAGATTTTGGAAATGACTTTATACACATACCCTACCATGCTAATCGTTCTAAAATTTTTAATATCCACCACTCCCTCCATCTTTGGAATAAGGGACACCTATGTGGTGTTTATGCATTGTTGAAAGGTACCAAATTCAAAGACGTCTTGTACATTCCTAATGAGATCGATCCAAATAGTACCCCAATATTTTTTTGATAAACTTAAAATTAAACCCATCACAACCCGGAGCCTTACTAGAATCACAATCCTGCACTGCTCCTTTAATTTCAATAGGTAAAGGCAACATTTCAAGATGAGACGCCTGCATAGGGGAGAGATGTGACAACATCAAAGATCCAGCTGATGCTTCTCTAGTTCATGAAATAGGTCCCTAAAGAATGCACTGATATCAACTTTAACAAGTCTCGGTTTGCTATAAATACAATCGCTAATCTTGGTAGAAAGGACATACATCTTATTTTCACGTACAAAAGCTAACATGTGGAAGTATTTTGTGTTTCAATCCGGTTGTGTGATCTCTTTGCTCCTCGAAATTTAAAGCTAATATCTTCCCTTCTTCTATACCAGGACCAAAGCCGAGACGTTGTTGCCGCCCTTTGATTGTTCGTCTTCGGTTAGAGGAGTATACTCAACTTTGAATCGCAGTGCATCGAGTTCATCTTCTAGGCAAACAATTCTTTGTTCAGTATGACCAAACACATCCTTGTTCCATTTCTAAAGAGTGGATTTTCAGCTTTCTGTGTTTTTTTCTCGAAAGAGGGACCATTTCTTGCCTACCACTCCCTCTTTACTAATTTATTAAATCCCAGGTGAGAAAACCAACACTTAAAACTTCTAAATGGCTTCAAACCCCAATGTCAGACAATGATCAGTGAGACCTTTCTTCAACCCCAATAGCTTTATGTTCGGAAATTGTTCAATCCACTCTTTCTTAACAAGTGCTATATCAAGACAAATCATGGGCTTGCCATATGCCCATACAAAGAAATATTAATGAGCTCAACATGGTTCACAAAGTCCTTAAACTCTCTCATCCCTTAGTTTACAGCACGACATCCCTTCCTTTCTGTAATGTCCAAAATTTCGTTGAAGTCCCCTAAAAGCGTCATTAGTCCATACACCAAATTCTTCAAATCACGCAGTGCCATTCATAAGTCCTGCTTTGCACCTCTCAGGCAAGGGCCATAAATCAAGCATACCGCACATTCGAAATTTTCATTCATTATGCTACCTTCAAGAGAAATCTACTTGTCCTCCTTTCTAACATTCATCATCTTGGAACTCTACATAGATGGCATTATGGTTGACTCTAAGTCCCAAGTCAAGCACTTGGAGGACTTGAAATGAGCATTCCTACAAATGAGGAACAACAACTTCAAGATGAATCCACTAAAATGTGCCTTCAGCATACAAGCTGGGAAATTCCTTGGTTTCTTGGTACACCAAAGAGGCATTGAATTTAAGATTAGCAACACTAAGGCCATTCAAGAGGCCAAACTGCCTCCGAGTATAAAGGACCTTAAACGCTTCTTGGGGCAGATTAACTTCCGAAGACATTTCATTTAAAATATCTCAGAAAATAACAAAGTCTTTTGTCCATTACTGAGATTCAAATCTAAGAAAGACTATAAGTGGGAGGTGCCACATCAAGCAGCCATTGATGCCATTAAGGAATATTTTATTAGGAAATCAGTGTCGATTCCACATAATTAGTGGTACAAACAAGTTGTGCTCTACTTAAGTTGTTGCTTGAATGAATGTGAAATAAAATATTCCTCCATTGAGAAATTGTAAGGTCTATCTTTATTCTGTGCATCCATAATTTGAGACATTACTTCTTTGCAATTATTATGTTCGTGGTTGCTCAGACAAATGTCCTTAAATACATGCCAGATACACCAATAATAAAGGGGAGGTTAAACAAGTGCAGTATTGATCGACTACAATTTGAATTAGCTTATGTGTCAAAAAAGAGAATCAAAGGCCTGGCCTTAGCAGACCCTTGAGCTAACCATCCAAACATTCAAACTGGAATAGACTATGAGCCAGATCAACTCTTGGTAATAGAGATGGTCCCTTGGGAGCTATACTTTGATGAATCAAGGACCAATTCAAGCACCGGAGTTAGGATTGTAATTGAATCCCCTGTAGGGATCGTTACCAAGTTGGCTGTCACCTTAGTTGGAAAGTGTTTTAAATTTATGGCAGGGTATGAGGCATTAATTAGAGGCCTACAAACTCTCATTGAAATGCAAGTCCCAATGTAATCATAAGAGGGGATTCCTAGTTGGTCATTTGCCAAGTAAAAGGGGAGTTTCATTGTTTAAGTGATACCTCGAATAAATATATCAATAGTGCAAGAGTTGTTGAGCAAGTTTGTTAGTGTGCAATTTGAAGACATACCTCCAGAGCACAGTAAGGAAGCTAATGATTTGGCTCAACTAGGGTCAGGGTATAAGACACCCAGGACATGGTTTGAGGAGACCATGTTTATTAAACTAAGATTTTAGACCATGACCTTGAATTCACTAAGTTCTTGAGTTATGAGAGCAGAGCAATTACAAGTGAACACTTGGATTGCTTGGAGATACATCCATCAATCACAAGTTAATGTGAGGATTGGATTACTTCAAAAACCCTTGAGACTATGTCAAAGACTGAAAGATGATAATGGGAGCTAATAAATTTCATCTTGGAGATGAGTCCGGAGAATTATACAAAAGGGACACTAGTGGAATGCTTCTCAAGTGTCTCGACTTACATGAAGTAATGCAAGTGATGGTTGAAGCCCATGAAGGTATCTATGGGTCTAATTTGGTGGGTAACAGATGCACAAGCGCATTAAATGCTATGGCTATTATTTGCCATCAATGATGGACAATTGTGTCAAGTATGCCAAGGGGTGTAAAGCATATGCCAAAGACATGGTCATGTATCAGGAATATCTGCTACTGAGATGCATGCTATTGTTGTACCCTGACCCACTCTAGGATGGGCAATGGATATAATAGGAGAGATTAGTCCTCCTTCTAGCGAGCTGCATTCTTAAATTCTTATGGCAACGGATTATTGCACAAAATGGCTAGAGGCTAAAACATTTAGGAACACCAATCAGCACAATGTGATTGATTTTATTGAGTATATACTATGTAGGTTTGGAACTATGGACCAAGTTAAAGGGTTCAATGGAGCTAAGGTTAGGGTGTTTACTAAGAGTTTTAACATTGAAATCTTGAACTCATCCCCTTATTAATCTTAGGCTAATGGCCAAGTAGAGTCTACCAATAAGATCTAAAGGCCAATATTGAGAAAATGATTGAGGACAATCCTAGAAAGTGTCATGAAGTACTCGATGCCCTTTAAGCTTGTAGAATGTCCAAAAAAGATGCAACCAAGACAAGCCCCTTCCATTTAACGTATGCCATGATGTTGTACTCCAAATGGAAGTCATAGTTCATTCTACTGGGCTAGTTCATCAAGGGAGGTTTTTGTGAGCTGAATATGAGTAGGTTGTGATGAATAACTCGACTAACTTGGACCAAGTTAATTCCCTTCATAAACTAGAAAAGATAAAGAAAAGCTTGGCCAAGGCCTATAACAAGAAGGTAAAACTTAGGTGTTTGCATTATTTGTTTGTTAATAATGTGATTTGGCTGCCGTAAATACAAATGTAAACAAACGTGCAAAAGAAACTCGCCGCGAATAGGGAGTGAGTCTAAATTTGGACCACATGTCTTTGATCTCAACCACTCACCTTTTCGGAGAATAGGAGGTGGTGATTTTGGTGTATCCAACTTTGTTTGGTAAGAGCGTGGATCTTTCTTATGCTCCTTTCAAAGGGACTTTAATATATTATGTCCAGTTTATATATATATATATATATATATATATATATATATATATATATATATATATATATATGTTAAAAGGATGTAGACCGAACTCAAGTGGCCATTACTATGATAGAGCAGGGCCCACGTACACCTTTTCTCATAGACTGTAAACCAAGGAACTGGGGTGGAGACAAAAACAAAAGCTTAACAATCCACTTATAAGCCCAAGTCAATCAAATTTTTAGGCCAGTCACCCCTTGAATTATAATAACTCGAGTGAGTTAGAGTCTGATACAATTTAGGTAGAGCAAATCGTATATATGTCATTGGATGAGGACCAATGCAATCAAGGTCAAGCCTTAGCCGTCAAATCCCTTAAACAATGGCTTAAACTAAAGTTCACTGAACTTATTAAGCAATGGCAGTAGTGTTAACACCAATTCACTCAAGGTTAAACCTTGGCCGTCAAAGCCTTAAACTAAAGCCTCAATTCTTAACTTGTGTATTTTTTTAACAGATTAAAATGAAGAGTTCGTACCTAACGCCTAAATAACTTTATTACTGATGAAGCAAATGTATGAAGATCTACGCGAAGCCAAGCTATGTTATGTTACGCTACTCCTCGGGGAAAAGCACTAGTGTGCCACAGAAAACTTGAAGAAGTTTCGTATGGGTGTTGTTAAACACTTTACAACTACAATAGTATCTCTTATTTATAGAAAAATGAAATATCTGTTGCTCCCTGTATCCACAGCATTATCTCCCCATGTTGGCCTCAAGCAGTTTTTGGCGCGTGAATGTCCATTGTACGTGCCCTTGATTTGGTGTGGTTGCTCATCGGTCTGTAAACCCACATCCTCATTTTTAGTTGGAGTCCCATCTAAATGCCCCACGTTCTGTTGGATAAGCTTGAAGCCCACACATCTAAAATTGCTCTCCAAGTAACTTCCGCAAGCTTGGAAACCATCTGTCTTGGAGCCTATTAGAATGCCTCTTGAGCTTGAGCTCCTTTTACCCCTCAACCATCTTGAGCCTCGAGTGGTTCATACCCTTGTCAAGGTTTAAATTCCTCAAGTAGCTAGACCCGAGACACCGCTATCTTTGCATCTGAAGGCCTTACATTCATCAAGGAGGATCTCACGTGACAAGCGCATGGCACTTTTCTCAAAATGGCATCGTTCCAACTTCCTCAAATTTAGGGTGTATCAATTAGACATTGGAAATTTAAAATTTCCAACGGGTAAAAATTCTTCTTGATTTGACCCTCAACGGCGACAGGGAGCTTAAGATAACATTGTTTGATGTTTCACATTCCTTAGTTCCCGCGTGCTTATAGCTATGACAGTTAGGGTTTCGAAACTTCACTTTTCTTCTCAGTACTCTCACTTCAGTGTGATCATGCACTCAAAAACACCTGCTCTCTACTTTTGATTCCTTTTCACTTCGTTGCTAACCTGCTCTTTGCATCTTGAGATTCTTTAAACCACTAAGAAATGGCTCAAATCTCTTACACTGTCTCGACCCCCATTCCTCGGGCTGATAGCCCTATTTAGAAGTTGGCACTTCTTGTCCAATCAGACATTTCAATGGTCTCTGATAGGCTTCATAGCCCTATTGAACTTGGTACCATCAAGGAGGATCTTTCTTGTGTGCCTAGAACTGATAAATTGTGTAGCCCTAGGTTTGTCATCCATCCCACTAAACAAAACCCTTTTAACAGGTTTTGCCATCTATGTTTGTGGGCTTCTTTAGAGAACAACATACCAGCAAAGATCTTCCTCCATATGAATAGGGTGGAAAGACTTTGTTAGCACATGAATCGGGTAACATCCCCTGCGTGGACAGTATTCTTGAGCACTTATTGAAGAGATTGGTTTCCCTGCCACCATGCTAATGCACTATAGATCTGCTTAGTAGCACAAATCTATGCCATGATGGGTTACAAGGCACTCACAAGCAACTCTTCCCCCAACCCAGAGTACCTTACCATACACCTTGCCCTTTCAAACCTCAAAAAATTTCTTAAGGAATATAACGCAGGCATAAAGTGACATTGCCTATTCCCTTAAGATCTTAACTGCATCAATGTCTCACTTTCATGGCTCATCAAGAATCTTTCTTACAAGGTAAGCAAGCCCTTTTCCCCAAATCTTGGCATACTTTTAGAACCTTAAGGGAATACTAATGCGACTTTGGGGCCCTTACATTTCTTAAGAATTTCTTGAACTTCGAAACAGGAGAATCTGGTCAGGCAACATCAAGAGCTTTAGGATTCCTTCCAGGAGAGGCCAACTTCTTAACTGCCAAAATAATGAGGCCACCAACTAGCCACGCGTCATGGGACATCCGTAGGAAAAGTCCTTAATTAGGCCTACGACTTCATTTTTCCTAATGTTATATAGAAGTTTTTTGGCTATACAAGCGATCGACTTTGTACTATTTTGTGTTAGCCATGTATTCCTTGGACTTATTAATGAAACACACATTTTGTTGAATGCGTCTCTCTGTTTGGTAGTTCCTTTGTTTATTTTTCTTACTTAAGGATCATTGAGTAAATCCTGAACAAATTGATATTAAAACTGGGCCCATAATTCAGGTAATCAAAATTTAAGAATTTCCTTATTAGAATCCCAAATTAAAGGTACATATTTCTTAAGGAACCTTCCACTAATGGACTTGGGTGAGTTCTCACATCAGGGTGTTGCAGCAAGTAAGCGTTTCCTCCAAATACCTCTATGACTCTGAATGGGCCATCCCAGTTTGGGGACCACTTCCGAAAGACATGATCTTTCTTGCCAATGGACAATACCACTTTCCAAACAAGTCAGCCAAATCAAAGGACCTAGATTTTGCATTCTTGTTATAGGCTTTGGCCGCCTTTTCTTTTTCTTTTTTTTCCTATTTTATGAAGGGCATCAAGCCTAACTCGGTCCTAGTTAGTCAATTCATCCAAAATAGCCTGCTCATATTCAAGTTCAAAAAACCGTCCTTGATGAGCCAAGCTAATAAACTAAACTATGACTTCAAAAAACCTTCCTTGATGAGCCAAGCTAACAAACTAAACTATGACTTCAATTGGGAGTACAACATCACAGCTACAAGTTAAATGGTAGGGGGTTGTCCCAGTTGCATCTTGTTTGGACGTTCTATGAGCCGAAAGGGAATAAAATACCAATTCATACTACTTCCTGGGATTATCCTTAGTCATTTTCTCAATATTTCCCTATAGAATCTTGGTTGTAGACTATGCTTGGCCCCTAGCTTGAGCATAATAAGGGGTTAACTTCGGGACTTTAATGCCAAAACTCCTGGTAAACACCCTAACCTTAGCATCATTAATCACTTTAACTTAATCCACAATTAAGGTTTTTGGAATTTAAAACACACATGTCATACTCTTTAATAAAAATCAATCACATCTTGCTGATTCATATTCCTAAATGGTTTACCCTCCACCCATTTTGTGAAATAATCTATGGCCGCAAGAATGTAAGGATGTTGCTTGCTATAAGGAGGAATGATATCTCTTATTATATCCATTACCCATCCTTGAAGGGACCATGGTTTAACAATAGCATGCATCTCAGTAGCAGGGACTCTTGGTGCATGACCATGTCTGTGGCATTGCTCGGCACCCCTTGGAATACTTGATATAATCATCCATCATCAATGGCCACTAATAGCCATAGCATCTGATGAGCCAGTGCATCTTCGAACCAGCTAAATTGTACCGACATATACTGTCATGGACTACAACTTTCACCCGCATTGCTTTGACTAAGTCCAAACACTTAATAATGACTCAACTAGCATCGGTTTTGTATAATTCTCCAAACTCAACATCAAGATGACATCTATGAGCTCTCATTCTCATCTTTCTATGTTTGACCTAATCTCGAGGGCTTTTGAAGTAATCCATCAAGGGCTTCATCCAATCCTCACTTTGACTTACAACATATGGATGTATCACATAGCAATCCAAATGTTCACTTGTAATTATGCTACTCTTAAAACTTAAGGCCTCAGTGAATTCAAGGTCATCGTCTAAGACCTTAGTCTCAACAACCACGGTCTCCTCAAACCATGTCACGAGTAGCTTATACCCTAACCCTAGCTAAGCCAAATCATTTGCTGCCTTATTTTGCTCTCGAGTTATGTGTTCAAATCAGACACCATCAAACTTACTCAGCAACTCTTACACTATTTAGATATATTTATTCAAGGTATCACTTAAATAATGACACTCCCCTTTTACTTGGCACATGACCAACCGTGAATCCTCTCTTATGATCACATTAGGGACTTGCATTTCAATGAGAGTTTGGAGGCCTACATTTAATGCTTCGTACTCTGCCATATTGTTGGAACACTTGCCAACTAAGGTGAAAGACAACTTAGTAAGGATCCCTGCAAGGGATTCAATTGTAATCCCAACTCTAGCACTTGAATTGGTCCTTTATCCATCAATGTATAGCTTCTAAGGAACCCTCTCTATTACCAAGAGCTGATCTAGCTCATAGTCTATGCCAGTTTGAATATTGGGATGGTCAGCTAAAAATTTTATTTAGGCTTGGCTTTGGACTAACTTTTGTGACACATAAATTAATTCAAACTAAAATAGAGCTATAATCCACTCGTTTAACCTCCCTATCGCTATCTAGCATGTATTTAAGAACATTTGTCTGAGGAACCACGTATATAGTAAATGCTAAGAAGTAATGTCTCCACATTATAGATGCATTGAATAAAGATAAACACAATATCTCAATGGAGGAATATTTTATTTCACATTCATTCAAGCAACGGCTTAAGTAAAATACAGCTTGTTCGTACCCCTGGTCATTGTCTTGCACAATCAAACAACCAATTGACTCATTAGAAATAGAAACGTAGATCTTCAGCAGTTTGCCCTGCTTAGGTGGAATTGACACTAGTGGACTGACAAAGTATTCTTCGACATTTCCAAGCTCAATGCAATTACTTCGAATGCAATTTTAGATGCATGGGCTTCAAGCTTATCCAATAGATTGTGGCGCATCTAGAAGGGACTGCAGCAAAAAACGCGAATGTAAACCAAAAGATGCTTGCGCACACCAAATTAGGAGCACGTTCATTGCCATTCATGCACCAAAGTTAAGGCCAACATGGGAAGAAAATGACTCATAAATAGGGAGTAGCAGTTATTTCGTTTTCTATAAATAAGAGACACTATTGTATTGGCAAAGTGTCCAACACCACCCATATAAATCTTCTTCAAGTTTTTCTACAGCATAGTTGTGCTTTTTTTTCCTAGGAGTAGCATAACTTAATTTAGCTTAGCTTAGCGTAGATCTTCTTGTACTTGCTTCAACAGTAATACAGTTCTTCAGGCTTTATGTATAAACTCTTTGTTTTAGTATGTTCCCAAAATCGACAAGTTAAGGATTAAGGCTTTAACGGCCAAGGCTTGACCTTGATTATGTTGGCCTTAACAATACTGCTATTGCTTAATCAGTCAGGTGAACTTAGGTTTAGCAATTGTTTAGGGGCTTTGGGGCTAAGTCTCGACCTTATTGCATTGGTCCTCCTCTAGTGACACAAATACTGTTTGCTCCACCTAAATCTTGTTAGACTCTGACTCACTCGAGCTATTATAAGTCAAGGGTGTTAGGCCTAAAAATCTTATTGTCTCAGGCTTCTAAATAGACTGCTGAGCTCTTGGCTTTGTCTCCACCCCCGTTCATGAATTTTAAGGGTACAAGTAAACGTCTTGGTGGGCCTTGTTTCTTCACTATAAGTGCCACTTGACTTAGGTCTATATCACTTTAATATCTGTCATAATATACATACATATTTATATGTGTGTGTGTGTGTGTGTGTGTGTGTGCGTGTGTGTGAGAAAAAATCCAGGAAAACATTAAAGTCTCCTTGATTGGACCATAAGCAGAATCCACACACTTAACAAACAAAGTCAGATACACCAAAATCATCACCTTCATTTCTCTGAAAAGGTGACTGGTTGAGGTCAAAGACGTGCTGTTCGAAATTTAGATTCACTCCCTAGTCGCAAGGATTCCATTTTACACATTTGTATTTGCAACGACCACATCACATTGTTAACAAACAAATAAAGCAAACATCTCTCTCAACAAAGGAGCCACGGGACCCAAACAGATACCTCATCTACTATGAAATTTAAGAAATTACAATTTCTAATAATAGCCCCCAAACCCCATGTTGCAATTGTCACTACCAATGTGACTCTTACATGGTACGTCACCAACCCTCTACAGATATAGCTTTGCAAGGTAAGCCACTAACCTTACATAATGTAGATTTACTCGGTACGCCAGCAACCCTACCATAGTGTAGCTGTGCATGGAGTTTAACTTTTTGTTTGTTAAGTGTGTGATTGTGTCGCGATAGATACAAATTAAACAAACATGCAAAATGGAACTTCTTGTGACTAGGGAGTGAGCCTGAATTCTACAATGCACATGTTTAACCTCAACCACTCAGCTTTTCGAAGAAAACAAATGGTGCTTTATGTGAATCTAACTTCAACTTGCAGGTAATACGTGGATTCTATTTATGCTCCAATTAAGAATACTTTCATATTTTTGTGGATTATATATATACATATATATGCTTGACAGAAAAGTCAAAGGATTCGGAATTGAATCAAGTGCCAGTTACAGTGACGAAATAGGGCTCACAAACACAATTCCTCATACAGTTAAAAGTCATGAATTGAGGTGGTGACAAACTCAAGGGCTCAGCCGTTCACTTACAAGCTCAAGTAAATCAGATTTTTAGGCCTGGCACCCTTGACTTGTAATAACTCGAATGCATTATAGTCCGCTAAGATGTAGCAAATCGTATCTAAGTCACAAGATGAGGACTAATGCAATCAAGGTCAAGCCTTGGCTGTTAAAGCCCATAAACAATAATGTAAACCTAAGTTCACCTGACTTATTAAGTAGCCACCCCATTATTAAGTCCAATGCAATCAAGGTGAATCCTTGCCCTGTCAAAGCCTTAAACTAACGCCTCAATTCTCAACTCATCGATAGTGGGAATAGATTAAAACTGGGTGTTCCTACTTAAAGCTCGAAAAACTATATTACTCTAAAGAAAGCAAGTACAACAAGATCTACGTCATGCTACACTAAGCTATGCTGGGCTAACTCATGCTATTCTGAGGTAAAAAGCACAAGTATACTGCAAAAAAGCTTAAAGAAGTTTGTATAGGTGATGCTGGAAGCTTTACAACTACAATAGTGCCTTTTATTTATAGAACATGGAAATAAGTGCATCCTAGTTCCCTGGCATATCCTTCTAACATTTGCCTCAAAGCTCCTTTGACGAGCTTAATGGGAAGTGAACATGCCCTGAATTTGTCTGCTCAAGCATCCTTTTAGAAGCCCCGCGTCCACATTTCCTACTATAGTTCCTTCTAGATGCCCAATGTTAAGTTAGATAGGCTTGAGGGTCACATATCTAGAAATGCGCTCCAAATAACTATCTTGAGCTTCAAAATCCTGTCTTGTAGCCATTTGGGAAGTCCCTTGAGTTTAAGCTTCTTTTACCCATTTAAACACCTAGAGTGGCTAATACCCTTACAGGGGTCTTAAACACCTTGAGTAACTGGGCTCGAGATGCCATTACCTTAACATCCAACGGGCTTATATCTCTCAAGGAAGGCCTATCATGATAAGCATGTGATGCTTTGCTCCAAATCTTCCCAACTCCCTCATGTTTGAGGTGTGAACAAATTCCCCCCCCCCCCCGGCCCGTCGGTAATTTTAGATTTCCAACGGGTAAAAAATCAACATAATTTGACCCCCAATGCCTACTGGGTGATCGAGAGAGCAGTGTTTGACGTTTCACCTTCCCTTATTCCCTCGTGTCTATAAATATGATAGTTAAGGCTTTGAAACTTCACTTTTCATTCCATACTCTCTTTCCATTGTGATCAAGCGTTCTAAAGACTTGCTCTCAGCTTTCAATTTTTCATTCGCCATTGCTAATTTGACTTTCGCACCTTAAGATTCCTTCAAACCACTGAAAATGGCTCAAATTTCTTATGTTAATTCTTCTCCCATCCGCTAGGCTAATAATCCTATAGAGCATTTGACATGTTTGGTTCAATTTGAAGTATGGTCTATGATAGGCTCCAGAGCCCTATTGATCTTTGCACCATTAAAAAGAATTTTTCTTGGACGCCTTTGAATGATCCCTCTTCAATCCAAGAACCATGTCCCCTAAGGGGCCATCTTTGACACTTCTTTTGACGTCCCTCGCCTCAAGCGTTTTTTGCCTGATACTGACGAGTCTCATTTACTTTATATAGTTTCTGCAGGTCAGTCTTGGGAAGGAAGACGCATATGTAGAGAAGCTACCCCCTTCAAGGGGTGGATATTCTTGACAAAGCGATGGATCGCTTGACTCTCATTTATGAGGTAAAATGGAAAAATCTTTTTATCTATGAAGCCGTCATACTCTCTAAGATTGCCCTTAGGTATGATTATTCCATCATGATAGCTCTCACCTGTTGCTAGAACATTTGTTATAATGCTTTTCTCCTTCCTAAGGGCTTCCTAGGTCACCTTGGAGGACACAGTGGCCTTGATAGGTCTTTCTCCAGGAGGAGATGAATTCCCTCTTGATTCTTATATTTCTAAAGAGGCCGAAGCCATTGCCTCTTCTTTCCCCGTGACTAACTTGCCGATTGATTATGAAACTTTTGTTAAAGTTCTTTGTCACAGAGGGTCATAACTATGGATGAGGGTCCAAGGAAGAAGAGTTTTCTTTCTGCTTGTTTTGGCTGAGTAAGTTCTTCTTTGCTAATTCTTCTAACACTGTGCCTAAATCTTTTAGGACGGTAGCAATAAACCTTGCCTTTAGTAACAGTGCTTTGGCTTTGGAACCATTATTTTTGTCCCAAGTATAGGAACTCCCTAGGGACATCATAATTAAGAACTATGCTGCCAAGCTAGGAGGACCCTTATGGTAGGTCCAACTATGGGCCCGAGCCTATTTGCTCGAGCTTTTCCATAGGGCACCCTTTGCCTCCATAGATGACATAGTCACCTTTTATGGAGAGCAATTTGCTCATAGAGAGGTTCTCTTTGCCCCGGAATGGTCCTTTGACTAGTGCCTCGAAAAGCCTATGTCTCCTCGGGGCAAGTCAGGGGTCCAATGGACTCCCTTCAAGGAAAGAAGAGTTGGTCCCATACGATTCAGGGAACAAAACCTCAATTTTGATATCTTTATTGGCATCAATGCTTAGGTTTGGCAAGCAATCCTGTGCCCCCAAGATCTCTTCTTCAACCACTAGACTCAACATGGTGTATAGACTTCAAGGCCTGGATTGTTAGCCAAAAAGTTTGGTATGGTCCAAGACATTCCTTTCTAACACCTGAGGACCAGAAACTTATGGTGGGCTGAGAGGAACTATGCTCAACTCTCGCAGTATAAGAGCTCCTCAAGTCCAACTTAGATATTAGGTCAGCCTATGTTACCCTGTTCCTTGCAAGTATGCCCCATGCGTTACCCCTCATTTTTCACCTTGGTTCGAAGTCTATTGGTCCTACATCGAGGCCAGAGGTGCCAAGCAGTATTTTATTTCTTCCGTGGAGCCTGCAAGTGCCAGCTCGCGAGGAGCTTAGCTAGTCAGAGCAAGACCGACCCCAAACAAAGCACTACCAAGTAAACAACCATTCTCAAAGCTTTGGTACTTTCTTTAGATGGCTTGAACAAACGCTAACCCCTGCTCTTTTCTTTGCAGCCTTAGCTGCTTAGGACACTCCCAAGAACACCCGGAGTTTTACCAGAATTCTTTTGGAAGAGTCTCCTTCATAAGCTTCTACACTAGCCCTTAAAGTTGGTCACTCAAGTAAAAGAGCTTAGGGAAGGGTTTTTCGTGCTCTTTCCATCCAGGGCCATTTAGGCAGTAGAAGAAGAAGATGATGATGAAGCAGTACCAATCTCATAGGTTAAGAGGAAAAAAAGAGCCGGACTCTGTCAACCATAGGGGTTGTCCTCTTTTGCATGGCTTTTCCTTACATATCTTTTGTTGAAGTTGTCTTCATTTAGCATCATATGATTACAGGCAACGACAACTCTAATCATAGTGGAACTCCCAGATTCTCCACCGGAAACAGAGTCCTTGGGCTCAAATACTGATGATGGGGAAGATATGGTCACTCCAATTCTGGAGTCCCTCATAAGTGAATTACCAAGCGAAGCTTCTCCTCCAGTTCCTTTGAGACAGGACCTCATTCAAGCTCCATTTATTTTTCCAAGAATCCCCTCAATTACGATTGAAGATATTCATGAATGTATCGCCTCTTCCTTTGTCGCATGAGTTATTGATGTCTAAACCATTATTTAGTTCAGACATGCAAGTATCATCTAGTTCTAGAAATTACCTAGGAAGAAGCCAAACAAATGGCTGAGGTACCGACAACAATCCCCTTTACTTCTCCAGCTGAAGTTCTAGAGGTAAGCATTAATCCTTTCTTGCTTTGGTTTGACTCCAAACTCAAGATTCAGCCCTGACCTTTGTAATTTTCTCTCCATCAGGTCATGCCACCACGAATCACTACTCCTTCCTCTAAGAGGATTTTATCTCCTCCGGAGAAGTTAGGGGCAAGTGAGAGATTGGCCTTTTAACAGCTAGACTAAGTCTCTCCAAGGTTCTAGAGATTAAGGGAATTAGCTCGCCTCCCTGTTCTTTCTTTGACTAAGAATGCCAGAAGCTCTTTCCTTAGTGAAGGCCTTGAAAGATGACCCCAAGATGGGACCGGCTATCACCAAAGAACTTAAGACGTTAGACCGAGTACTTGTCAGAGTTGCCTAAGAGATCTCATCACTTCTTCAGCAGAAGAGGCAATGCCCAGCTGCTATTAGGGACCTGGGGAGTTCAGCTAGCCTAGGTGGTCTACATCTACTTTTGGAAGAACTTCGGATAAGCAAGGAAGTCTAGAGTCAATAAGCTCAAGATATAAAAGGCCTAGTAGAGGAGATCCATCACTTAGAGCAGAAATTAAGCCAGCCTAGGAGGCAACTTACATCCCTTAGGCAACAACATACTTCTCAAAGATCAAGAGTTTGAGAGCTCAAGCAAGCTACCGCAAATGCCTAAAAAAGCCAACAAGCCCTTCAAGAAGAATCCATCTCCATAGATCAATGGTTAAATGATGCTACCAACCAGTTATTCTCCATAGAGGAGTCCTTAGTTAGGATTAGGACTCAACATTTCTAATGTTGTATAGACGTTTTAGGACATACGAGCTACTTACTCATATTGTGCTGTATTTGCCATGTACTTCTTTGAAATTATCAATAAAATATGATTTTTTTGTTGAACACGTTGCTCAGTTTGATAGTTCCTCTTATTTCTTTAATTACTTAAGGATCACTAAGTTGAACCTCAGGAAACTAATAGTGAAATTGGGCCCACAACTTGGAAAATTTAAACTTAAGAACTTCCTTGTTAGAATCCCAAATTAAGGGCACACGTTTCTTAAGAAACCTTCCACTAATTGCCCTTGGATGAGACCTTCCATTTAGATCATAGAGTAAGTAGGAATTTCATCCAAATACCTCAATGACTCTAAATGGGCCCTCCTATTTTGGGGACCATTTCTTAAAGACATAGTCTTTTTGGGCAGTGGGCAACACCACTTTTCAAACTAAGTCCCCCAAGTGAAAGGACCTTGGTTTAACAATTTTGTTATACGCTTTAGCCACTCTCTTCTTTTTCATTTCAAATTTATGAAGAGTGCCAAGCCTGATTTGGTCCAAATTAGTTAATTCATCCATTATTGCCTGCTCATATTCAAGTTTAGAAAAAAAAAAAAAAAAAAAAAAAAAAAACCCTCCCATGATGAGCCAACCTAATAAATTGAACTGTAACTTCCATTACAAGTACAACATCATTGCCATATGTTAAATGGAAGGGGGGTTATCCTAGTTGCATCATGTTTGGACATTCTATAGTCCCAAAGGGCATCAAATAGCAATTCATGCCACTTCCTTGGATTTTACTTGATCATTTTCTCAATATTGGCCTTTAGTGTCTTGTTAGTAGACTTAGCCTGGCCATTTTCTTAAGCAAAGGGGTTAATTTCAAGATCTCAATTTTGAAACTCTTGGTGAACTCCTCAATGTCAGCCCCAATAAAAATTTTAGCTTGGTCCACAGTTATTGTTTCTAGGATTTCAAACCTACATCGAATATATTCCTTAACAAAATGAATCACGTCCTGCTGATTGATATTCCTATATAGCCTCCAACATTTTGTAAAATAGTATGTCGCCACAAGAATATAGGAACATTGTTCAATAGAACCATGATTGATTTCACCTATGATATCCATTGCCCATCCTTGAAAGGGTCGCGGATTAACAATAGCATGCATCTCAGCAGTAGGAACCCTTGGCACATGGCCATGCCCCTAGAGTGCTTTGCATCCTTTGGCATACTTGATGCAATCATCCATCATCAATGATCAATAGTAGCCATGGCATCTAAAGAGCCAGTGCATCTTATTACCAACTAGATGGGATCCACAGATGCCTTCATGAGCTCCAACCATCACTGGCATTGCTTCATCTAAGTCTAGACACTTGGAAAGCTCTCTATAGTGTCCTTTTTGCATAGCACTTTAGATTCATCTTCAAGATCATAACTCTAAGCTCCCATTTTTCATTTTTCTATCTTTGGCACAATCACGAGGGCTCTTGAAGTAATTTATGGAATTAGTGTCCTAAAAAAAAACCAATTACTTAGTTTTAAATATTAATTGAACAAAATTATCCTATTTATTTATTGTCAGATTACGTGTTACGAGCCAAGCATGCTTGTGATTGATTTCTAAAACGTTCCATGAGATGGACGTAGTCCAAGATGACATGTCAGGCCTGATGTAAGTGGCTAATGAGATAGAACCACAGATAGACTTAGACCAAACTAATAATATATTGTCAAAGTATGTTTATAGTCGTTGATAAGTTTGGACGACTTGTCTAATAAGATAATAATATGATACTTTTGATAACTTGTCTTAGTCATGTAGATAAGGATCCAAGAGTATCATGCTGGTGTAGTCAATAATATTGGAACACTTAGTAGGACCATCTGAATTAGTTGTTCCTTTAACTGCTATTAGAAATAATTAATTCTTTAAGATGATAACTCAAAATCTGGGAAACAGTCTAAACTCGTGCAAGGACTGTTCATTACTTTGATGTACTAAAAGGATTAGTCAAAGTGTGTTGACTTGAATTTTATGTACGTTAGGTAACGGCATGAATTGTAGCGGAAACAATTGTTTAATATGGAATCTAAAGTATCTAAGGAGATAAAGATGTCCCCTTAGTTGATTCACAAATATATAAATAGACTATATAATCTTTGACAAGAGTATTCTATATGTTTGACATTTAGAATTAATACTAAAATTGTTTCTATATTATTGAATTGTTCGAGAGCGCGAGTTGGGAACTACGGCGAAAGATGTGAGAAAAGTAACGATAGTAGTTAAAGTTACTTTTGCTGACAAATATCTACTAGAGAGATTAATTGTCATAATAAAAGTTTTTTGGAAAATTCTTAGGTGAATATATTTAATTTTAAAGTGCATTAAAACTTATTTACTAGAATTAAGTTTGACTAAATGGTAATCGATTATTATTATGAGATGGCAATCAAATTTGACCAATTTGGAGCTAAAGCTAGATTGTACTTAAGGTCTCTCCTTAAACCTCCACTTAGAGCACTATTTGAAAAATATTTTAAAATTAATTCATTAGATGAATTATTTATTTATGAGATAAATAAATTTTTATGCTAAATAAATATTCGCGAGATGAATATATAATACACTAAGTATCGTGTTTCAAAAAAAGGCAAAAAGCAACATATATGTTTATAAATCTATCCCAGCTCAATATTTGTTTAAGTTCACTCGTTTCATACCCTTGTATATGGCTGGGGGTATTTGTTTTATATATACAATATCTTTATCGTATAGAAATAAGTTTTTAAGTTTCGGATCCTAATTTTCTCCCACGACAAAAACATTGAAATTGTTTTAGGGGTTTTTTAAAAATTTTGTTTAGCATAATTTCTTTGAAAATTTGTTTTTCACAAAGATTAAAGTAAAAATTTTGCTCCAAATTTTTCATAAATAAAATATTTTGCGGCTCTACACTCAAGGTGCTAGAAGAAGCCATTGCGAAGAAGACTTTAAGGTCTCAAGAAACCTTCTAGTAGTTTCACATCTTCAAGTCGGAGATAGGATTCGCATTTCAAGTATGTCCAATTAAATGTTTGATATTTAATTTGTTCTTCATTATTATGTTTATTCTGTATACTTTGATCATACGTGTTTTATTCGATATTTTTGATTGTCATATTATGAACATATTAGAGTAAGATCTTAATCTAATTAAATAGTTTAATTAGACCAAGGTTTTAGATTTTAAATTAGTTTTCTGCTACACCCACTCAAGCCTTTTAGGGAAATATTTTTAAAATACATTCATAACAATTGATATAAGTGCCAACTCGGGATGCATTCATGATTGATAATAAGAAGATTAGGTTTAATAACATTAGAGTATGTAGTATTTCAAAAACATGAATCTTAGAATTTTGTAAAAGTAAAAAGGTAAGCCTAAAGACTGTTGTTAAAGAGTTTAACAATAATATTGAATGATCATTAAAGTTTTAAATTATTTAAAATTTTGCATGAGTCGTAATTCAATCAAGGAGTGCAATTCTAAATCTGATCTAAAAAGATTAGATATTCAAGGAGTTGAACGATTTGGATTATTAGTCTAATGTGATTAGATTTTAAACCAATGTAATAAATATTCAATTGTTGAATATTTTATGACAATCCCAAACAAAGAATATCTAATGAGATTAGATATTTTGTTTTATGATCTAACCAGATTAAAATCTAAAATAATTATTTATTCATTAAATTAAAAAATAAATAAATAAAAGGGCTTGTTAAATAAAAATGTTTTTTATTTTAAATAATTTATATAAATAAATAATTAATTAGAATGATATTCTAATTAAGATTATACGACAATCTTTTCTAACAAAATTTGGAAAATCTTTTTTTTTGGACAAAGGGCAAGAACTACTTCCATTAGTCACTCAAAAATACTTACAACTGATTTACAACTCAACAAGAACTGAAATGAAAACCCGACCTTTGTCTAAACCATTATTTATCTCTCTACACAATCCAACTTACATCCAAACATTCAATTTCTAACATAAGACGTTTCTAATGTCAAGACCTAAGAAATTAATTCTAGACTATACCTCCAGCTTTATTTCTCAAATTACCCACTCTAGCGTTTTCAGCTGACCTTTATGCATCCTCACATAGCATTCTTTCCATATTGAGTCTAAACCATAATCTTTGAACTTTACTCTTCATCAACCTGTTACGAACCATGAGTCTAAACCATTCCATGACTCTGCATATATCACAGATTGACGGAATACCGCTCCAATCTGCTACTTTAATCCACACTTCCCTGGTCCAACTGCATTTGAAGTAAAGATGACCGAAGGACACCCTCCAAGCAACATAATAAACATCTACTCGCCAAACTAAATCCTCTCTTCTTCAACATATCATCAGTTTTCAAATATTGTTGTACAACCATCCACAATATAAGTTGATGTTTAGGATAGCTAACATTACACCAAATTGTCCTCTGCAAATGACATTTACCTCTCTTAGCTCTAAGATCCTCGTATGCTGCATTAATGTCAAATCCCTCGCTACCACTCCATGCTGGCAGTGTGCTTGCTGTAGCATCGGGGCCTGACAGTGTTGATACCAGCTTACCGCAATTTATTACCTGCTTCCACACGCTTGGGTCATTCACCAAGGTCCTAACATTTCATACGGAAGGGCCCTTCATATAGTATACATGGATCCATTTCATCCACAATGTATCTTTCTTAGTAATAATATTCCACAGCAGCTTCATAAAGTGCGCTTTGTTCCAAGGTGCCAACTGACGTATTCCCAATCGACCTTCATCTTGTGGAAGCGAGAGTCTTTCCCATGCTTTTGGGTATATACCTCCTTTATCTACGTCCCCAAACCATAAAAACCGTGATAATACACTTTGAATTTCCTTGACCACCATTTTGGGAAGATAGAAAATATTCATCCAAAATGTCAAAATTCCAAATATAACTGAGGGAATCAACTCTGCCCTTCCCGCATAAGACAACATCATATTAGGCCATGAATTAATCTTTGCTTTAATTTTGTCAATTAAAGGACAATATTGGTTCATTTTGAGGTGCACTTCAGCAATCGGTACCGTGAGATATCTAATCGGAATCCACTCTTCCTTGAATCCCAATTCCTCAAGAATTTTACTCTTCTCGTCTTCCTATACCCCTGAGAAGCAAATTCTAGACTTCAAGTTATTTGCTTAAAGGCCAAAGCACCCAGAAAATTCAACAAGAGCCTCCCAAAGCACCTTCACTGAACCTCTATCCCCTCTCACAAACAATAAGAGATCATCCGCAAACACTAGATGATTCATTCGCAACTTTGCACATTTCGGGTGATATTGAAACACCTCGCAGTCAGATGCCAGAAGGAGCTTCCAGGAAAGGTATTCCATACAAAGTACAAACAAATATCGGGACAATGGGTCCCGTAGTTGAAGCCTTCGAGCCCCTTTAAAGAATCCCACCGTTTTACCATTGACTTGAATGGAATACAATGGAGAGGAGAAGCATTCGGTCACCAAACCGATAAACTTCGTCGGGAAGCCCAACTTCTCCATAAGGTCAGCCACAAAGCCCCAATCCACTGAATTACACAACTTTTGGATATCTACCTTCATGAAGCATCTCGATGATAAGTTCTTCCTTCCATAGTGCTTAATAATCTCCTACCCAAGTAAAATGTTATCAAGGATCGTTCTCCCCTTCACAAAATCCACTTGAGCTAAATTTGTGATTTCTCCTAACACCGTCTGCATTCGAGAAGCTAATATCTTTGATATGATTTTGTAGACAACATTGCAACAAGCAATCAGCCTATAATCCCCAACAGCCTGTGGAAGTTCATATTTTGGGACAAGACAAATCATAGTTGAGTTGAGGCATCGGAGCATTCTTCCCTTCTCAAAAAAGTCACTAACTACTGCAAAGAAATCATTGCTCACCGTTTCCCAAAGTAGATCAAAAGAAGAGCGAAGAGAAATCATCAGGACCAGGTGCTTTATCTGGCGAGATTGCTCACACTGTTGACTCTATATATGACCGTGTAACAGGAACACATAATCTACTTGCATTATCAGATGGACCTTGGCACCCCTAGCAATCACTTCCTGCTGTATCTTGTCACGGCATGGTCTAGCAATACCCAAAAGCTGCTAATAGAATAACAAAAATTGCTCTTTCACCCCCCGTAAATCCTCTATCCTGTTCCCCGAAGAGTCTAATACTGAACATATAGAATTTCGCTTACCTCGGGCTTTAATTCGAGCATGAAAGAACTGTGTTCCCACATGCATCAGATTGATATACTACATTTTTGCTCGCTGCTGCAGGTATATGTCCTCGGCTTGGAGCAACAGAAGTAGTTTCAGCTTTGTTTTCTTAATTTCCAGTGTCCTCCCTTCTACTTTCTCTTGTAATTGAATGAGCTTTTCTCTTGTTTCAATAACTTGCGGCTAGATGCCCCCTGGGAAACATTTCCTTAAGGATTTTAAGCTGGTCTTCATTGGTAGGAGCTTCACATACAACAGGGTGCCCTTCACTTCAGTAGCCCATGCTTTGCGTACACGCTCTTGCAAGCCTTTCATCTTGGTCAACCAATTGCCAAACTTGAACTGTTTTCTCAACATCAGGAGCTTCTAATCAACCTTAAGCAACAAAGGCGAATGATCCAAAATCCTTAGGGCAAGAACATGAAAACATGAGTCTACAACTTC
This sequence comes from Simmondsia chinensis, assembly GCA_018398585.1. NCBI lineage: Eukaryota > Viridiplantae > Streptophyta > Magnoliopsida > Caryophyllales > Simmondsiaceae > Simmondsia > Simmondsia chinensis. The sequence continues at coordinate 9,693,385 of JAGTTD010000010.1, read as the reverse complement.
ATGCCACTTGTGATTCCCAAAAACTCTATCTATCCTGGCGCAAATATTATCAGTCCCACCTTGTTGGTTCAACCATGTGTAATACAAACCAGCTAGTCTCAGCTCTGTCAAACTAACCCTCTAGATACATTCAAAGAAATCACGTGTTTCGTATATTGAGACTTCAGAACCACCAGTACAATCCACCGATTCAGACACTGCATTGAAGTCAACTAATATCAGCCACGGTAGGTCAATTAAGGTACCAACCCCACTCAAACACTCCCACATTGCCTTATGATCGTCAATTCTGTTTTCAGCATAGCAAAAGGAGCAGAAAAATTTCCCTATATTTAACTCTCTAAACCACGCCTCAGTATGAATTTCCTGAGACATCACCTTCTTCACAGATAGTTGAACATAACAAGGATCCCATATGACCCAAATCCTACCCTTTCCACCTATTTCATAGTCAGCTAGTAGTTCCCAGCCCCAAAAAATTGATTGATTAAGGAGTCCACCCTACTATTTTCGACTTTTGTTTCAAATATTGCAAATAAATGTATATCATTCTTATGTACAAATATACATACCTCTACTATCTTCACTCTTTTAATCATACTACGTATATTCCAAGCTCTTGTCATTTAGATACTTGGACATTGGATGGACCTACTTCCCGTGCATTAGTTTCTCTCTGTATTCCTTCTTGAGAAGCAGACTCTAGGACTTCAAATGTATTTCGGATGGTGACAGCCGGTGTAGCCTCAGTGTACATGCCCTCTTCCACTCTAAACGACTTTCCAAGAGTCACCCAAATAAGCTGTAAAACGAGAATCTGAAACATCAGGACCTACTGTACCAGGAACATCTGATAAACCCTCAGCGGCGGCAGTACTCTCTCAAATAGTAGCTGTAGCCTGACCTTCATTCCCCTGAGCTTGTACTCTCTTCAGCCTCCATTCAGTTCTGGAGCGATGACACCGATTGATAGAGTGTCCCACCTTCTTATAGTTCATGCACCACAGAGGGAGCCATTCATACTCTATAGCCTACTCAATCACCGACCCGTCCTGCATCCATATCTACTTCTATCAAAACATGAGCATATGAGATCCTCTTACGTTGGGCCACCGTACTTTCCAAATACAAAGGTGTTCCGACACAGTTAGCAGTCTTACTAAGTGCTTCATAGTTCCACAATTGCAGTCTAAGGTTCGAAAAATTGACCCAAATCGGTATCTTACACAATTCTTCGCTCTCAAAACTGAATGATTCCGACCATTGTCTCAATATTAATGGCAATTTGCGAATCATATATGGCCCACCGTCAAGCACTTTCCTACAATCATCCTTATTTTCAAACAAAAATACAATCCACCCCTCGTCATGAAGAAGAACCTGCAGTTCTATTATTGTTGGCCACATAAGTTTTACAGAATCGGAAATAATACCATACGAAAGCGTACCACTCATTAAGTGCCCAATTAGTGCTTTCTCCCAATAGCTGACACTCTCTCTAATCTCCATCTCTATGATTTTGACCATTGCAGAGTCAACTGGAACCTTCTTGAGCTGCATACCACTCGCTGGTGCTCGATTATCGCTAAAAAGCTGTAGCCATTGGCGTTGCGGAGCCACCGGAGCTATTCTCTCCTCAGCCTTAACAAGTATAGAGATCTCCGAAGGTTGGGCTAGGCCGTCCTCACCCACAGTTACCGGAAGCTCCATATGGACAATCTCTGTCATGGTCGAAGCCATGCACGCACGATTAGGGCAAAATCCGAGTAAGAGCCGGAGCTCGGGGGAAGGGGAAGATGAGGGAGAGAGAGAGAGAGAGACAGAAGAGAGAGAAAGAGGGGAAGAAAGAGTACAGTTGATTTGTGTTTTTAAGATGCCGTACAACTCAATGCCTCTGGGTTAATATAACCCCCTTTAACAGCAGTACACCCACATACAATCAGCAACAACCTATTAACAACTAATCAATACAATCAATAACTAATCAATATGTGTACTAATGTCTCTATAATACTTACCCTACTTATTACAATTATGATATTACATTCCCTTTAGAGATTCTTGTCCTCAAAAATCTAATTAGGGTATTGTAGGCATAATGAACTTTTAATATTGCCAATTGTATCAATTGTGCAGAATTTGAACCATCTTAATCAAGCTCGTTTCTCCGTCCACCTTTATGCACTACACAGTATGAACCCCAGCAGCCACACCAGACCTTCACTTGCTGGTGTAGTTTGACATATACTTTGGATGTACACCCTTCACTTGCTGGTTTGACATAAGCTTCATATGTCCTCAACTTGAACAAGTCTTTAACCATGACAAACTCAGTTATGAATCCATTGAAACTAGTTGAACATATTTGTTTTTTGCAACATAATTCCTCAACAAGACAAGACCTGAGCACTGGTTGCACTGATGCATCAGGGAGCAGTCCAAATTCATACCCAATCAGCCAAATTCTTACACCAAGCATCACATTTAAGAAGCTCTTGTTACCCCTGGTACTGTCCAGCACCAATATACAGCAGTAGACGTTGTCCAGCACCAATATACAGCAGCAAATGTTGTCCAGCACCAATATACAGCAGCAGATGTGCAATATAGGCCAGGATTTCATTTGCTGTAGCTCTGGAACTTTGCCCCTCAGCCTACATTTCAGTTGCCTAATCATTGTAGCATCCGTAAGAGCTGCTCCCCATGGTTCACTTGAGCTAACTAATGAGCCGACTTCAAGCTTCCTATTGGCCGCACAATCTTTGTTCAACCCAAGACTCCAATATCTGTTGCAGCAAGGAATTTCAGGAGGCCTCGCAAGGGGTTGTACTGCTGGTTGAACACCTGGATCAACCCTCATTGCACACCTTCTTTTTGTCTTAGCCCACTTGAATGGCCTGAACATGCCTCTAGCACTTGAGTCTTTTGCATAATTCACTCGTGACACCCTATTGCTTAACAACTTCCCAATTTCTTGACGCTTAGGCAGCTTTGCTGTTCTCCAATCCTCAAAGCGCAATTTATACTCTTCTAAAGAGTTTTTCTGCATTAATCCTTCGAACACTGGGGGTTGCCCAGCCTCCGGTGGTCGAACTTGTTGATTAACATTCGAAACGAATCCACTTCCTACAGGTAAAAGATGTTTATTGAGCTGTCCTTGGAAGCCATTAGTTAGTGCATCCAAATCTTGCATCTGGTGTGAAACTATTGCCTCAATCTGATTCATTGCTGAATCTGTAGCACCTTCCCTTCCTGTAGATTCATCAACCTGCTCCTTTACTGATTTCAGTTGCCCTGCAGCATTAGCAACGCCTGTCTCCGCTGAGTTTGCTTCATTCTTGATCCAAGAAAGTACCTCTAGTCTATCAATGGTCTTCAACATCACTTTTAGTCGCTCAAATGTGTTGGTCGGATCCTGTATTCTAACTTCTTGAACTCCAAAATGCTGTAGAGGGTCCTCATCTGATTGCAATGCATTATCATGAGCCTTTGATTGACTTGTCTCGGCATTATCCGGGCAAGCTCCCAAGATCGGGGGTTGGTCAGTTTGTCCCGTGTTAAGTCGGGACTCTTGGAAGCGCATCTCTGCTTCTTGGCCGCGTGCGGGAGCTGTAGAACTCGACGAATTTGCCACCAATTGTTGAAGCAAAGTCAACATCTGACCACTAATTTGGGTCAACTGGGCCTGTTGGGTTTGTCCTTGCTGAACAAGCTCGAGCATCTTTGTCTGGCGTTCGTCGCTCAACCTCCTCGATTCCTCAGCGGATTCCGTGATCAGCTGCACCAGCAACTGAAATCGGCCCTCCGTTTCCGCCATAGGAGAGTTTCGCCTGCCTCGAGCCAGCGTGAGCAACTAGGGTTTGATTGAGCGAAAATCGTAGAGCACAGGACTAGGCTTTGATACCACTTGTCATGGTCGAAGCCATGCACGCACGATTAGGGCAAAATCTGAGTAAGAGCCGGAGCTCAGGGGAAGGGGAAGATGAGGGAGAGAGAGAGAGAGAGAGAGAGAGAGAGAGAGAAGAGAGAGAGAGAGGGGAAGAAAGAGTAAAGTTGATTTGTGTTTTTAAGATGCTTACAACTCAATGCCTCTGGGTTAATATAACCCCCTTTAACAGCAGTACGACCACATACAATCAGCAACAACCTAATAACATCCTATTAACAACTAATCAATACAATCAACAACTAACCCCCGTTAACAGCAGTACACCCACATACAATCAGCAACAACCTATTAACAACTAATCAATACAATCAACAACGAATCAATACAAGAATTATGTGTACTAATGTCTTTATACTACTTACCCTACTTATTACAATCATGACAATCTCCTCTTGGGTTGAAGGGACCTCTCCCATAAATCAATCCCCTAATGCTCCCACTCTCTCACTTACACTCCCTGTGTCTAATAAGGGGGACACCACCCCTTCCTCACTCTCTTCCAATGGTCTACCAGGGTAGATGTCAAAAACAGGAAGTGGATCAGAAACCTTAGGAATTCCATTCGATTGCCCTCTCCCACCGGCATGGCTCCTACCTCCTATTCTAGTAGTTCCACCTCCTCTCCCTCGTGGAGGGCAACCATGGCCACGGGCCATTGCCACCCTAACAGACTTGATGACGAGCTGCAACCACTAGATGAGCAATATCAACCCCAAATCGCCTCAATTTGCCTTACCTGGAGCAGCAAACCCTAGTAATGTCATTCAAATGATTTGATAACAATGTACTTATTAAATTTGTTCACACGTTTGATATTATTTAAATGAATTAAATGTTATATATAATGTGAATAAACTTAGAAGGCCATGTAAATATGTAACTTGGTGAATATTTGATTTTATCAGGTGGAGAATTATTTCAACAACATCTAATATGATTAGATGATTCAATAGTTGAATTATTTTAAAGGAAAATTTTCATAATGTATCTAATAAGATTAGATTACATAGGTTGGATAATTAAAGGAACATAATTGGAATAGAGTTTTATTTAATGGTTAAATAAAAATTTAGAATGTGATTATAATATTGATTATGAGATGATCAAATTCAAAACAAAGATCCACCATTATAAATTTCAAGTGGAAGCAGGGATTAGAAGTTGATTCCTCACGGTTCCCATTACTAGTTCGATAGTATAGTGAATAGGCACTACTCTCCGAGGAGGGCATTTCTTCACGGAATACAGGGTTAGACTTCTTAATGATAGATAAAGATACAACAAAAACGAGTGCAGCCACGCTGACATGGAGTATCTTGTTTACTTGTACTAATGTCTAGGTAATGGTATGCATTTGACTAGGACAGTAAATTAGTATCCTAGGGAGCATTATGATACTGTCTTAGAGACTAATGAAGAAATAGTAAGTTGATTCTGTTTATGAAACATATCAATTGAGAAAGGTTCTCACTTGACTAATAATTCATTACGGCCCTCTCCCATGGAGTAACGTGTAGATTAGTTATCTTACCGTTGCACACATACAGAGAACGGTTAGGTGGGTCCATAATTTTTATTTTTTTATTTTTATTTTTATTTTTTTATTTGCTAATGTTATTACAGAAGTTCACAAGATTTAAAATATCAAGTGGGAGGGAGCTTCTAAGTGAATGCTCTTGGCCTCCATTAATGGTCTAATAGTATAGTGGGTTGCATTACTCTCCCATGAGGATGTAAGCCACGAAATATAGGGTTAAACTTCTATTAGGATGAACTGAAGTCCAAGCAGCCGAGTATGGCCACGCCAACGTGGAGTATAGCAAGACCATGTATGGATGTTCATGTAGTGGTGTACACTTGATTGGGGTCTACATTAGCCTCCCCAAGGAGCTCTATTGTATAACCTTAGAGGCTAAGGGAAAAATGGTATGTTAAATATGATTTATAAAGAGTTCACAACAAAAAATGTTTTTTAAGAAATGTTCTCACCCTTTTGATATCTCAATTTGGCCTCGCCGACGGGGAGTTTTGTGTAGTTCGGTTGGGTTGCCATGGCATACATGTATGTGTAGGATTGTGAACTCCGAACTTTGATTGTTTGCTAAAAGAAAGAAAAGTAATCTTGTACATTTTATGACTCATTTTACAATTTTTGATTTCAGACTGGTTGTTAACTTATGCATTGGGATTAATATTGGTATGTTACTTGTCTGTTACGTTTTGTTCGCTAAGATATGATGTGTTTGAGTATATGTAGAACACTAGGGGATACTTAGGGTTCTCTGGATTGCCGCTAATAGATCTGCTACACTGAAAAGAACGCTTAGAATGTTAAACTAGACCAAATGTCAGTCCGTTGCAAGATTCAGACATTAGATGTCGAATATGTTCTAGTACTAGATACTTGAAAGTTCAACTATAACGGATATGATTAGATACTTGAGAGAAGTGCTTATTCAGAGAACTAGTAGCATGAGAACAGTTTTATGAGAAAGATGATAGACACAAGATTGTGTTAAGAAAGTTTAATTCAAGAATGCATCATATGATGATGGTTCATTTAATTGAACTAGATTTCTTAATGCAAACTTTGATAGCCAATCTCAACAAAATATGATCTTGACTTGTCAATCAAGGTCTTTAGATTAATTTGGCTTGGATATAACGAGTAATAGAGATTGCTTATTGTTTGGACTAATGAAAGTACAATTTTAGAAAAGGTGTGAAGGGAACTGAGAGAAGAGTCCATTTAGGATAAGTATCTATCTCAAAAATTAGGAACCTAAGGGTGAAATAAAACATGAGTCTACCTCTTTCATAAAAACACTGGACTTTAAAAGGAAATGCCAAGATACTTAGATACTTTTGTTGCCATGTTGGAAAGCCAACATGGCATGATATTTAATATCCTATCTTCTCTAGTTGGGATTGGTATGTAGTTCACCTGTATTCTGGTGAATGAGCATCAACATGGCCACTAAGAGATAGTAGATTAAGTGAAACTATGTCGTTTTGTATTTGAGTAACTATCTTAATGTACTTTAGAAATTTGATTTCTACCCGCTATTCATTTCAAAATAGTTTCAGTTATTTTTCAATAAGATAGGCTGATAGTTAAGTAAAGAAGTGCTTATTTAAAAGGTATATTAGTAGATAGTGGACTTATTTTAATCAAAATTATGTTACTGGCACTTTATTCTTCTAAATATAAGCTACGCTGTGCAATCGTATAACAAAAGCATTTTCTAAAACCATATAGCTTTTAAGCGGCACTTAATGGTCACATTAATCTAGTATGATTCAAAACTTGTTTGATATGTCTTATGTGATCATTAAGTACTAAAACGATAGCTAATATGTGATTTGTGTTCGAATTAATGGTGATTGAAAGAGCCTTTAAGAGTAAAGGCAGTAGAATCACCGTGCCGCTAGGACTTGTACATAAAATGTTTATGGACTGTTAGAAGTTTAAGAGAGCGGAAGCGATAACTATTTCATAAAATGTTTACGAATGACTAGTCGGTAAGTAGATATATGGATATGCCTATGAAAACTGAAGTCTTGAAACTTTTGAAGGGTTCAAAGAATTAAAGACCTAGATTGGAATCAATTAGGTAATTATATCAAGTCATTTTCACTTGATCAAGGTGGTGTCAAAAGAATTCTTATTTTTCCTTATTACAAAGAGTTTTGGAACGGATCAATAATGTTTTATTGAAACTTGTAAGATTCATATGATGAGTCACATATATATATCAAAAGGTTTGTTATGTAAAAGGTTTTAGAAAGTGTTCTAAAAGGACATGAGATAGCTCGTGTAAGATAGATTGACGGTATGAGATACTGTATCTCAATAGTTTGATACAATTTATAGTGTAGATGGTGAATTGGACATATCTTCAACTATGTTATTGTCACTCTAAGTACATGAGAGCTTTGGTATAGTGGAAGGATTGTCAGGGTTACCTGATGGATTTCATGTCATCGAGTCTTAATGGTTAAGCATGATGGTGAATATGACCCTTTAGACTACAATAAACTTTTAAGTATAAAGATGCAGGCCAATTGGTCAGGACAATAAAATTTAAGTTAATGTAATTTTATTTTAACTGAGTCTGGGAACTTGTAGAGTTGTCGAAAGACATTAAGTGAATTAGATTGGATTTGAATGGATCTTCAAGAATAAAAGAGTAGTGTGAATGAGAGGGTTGAGACCTTCCAAGCTAGATTGATAGCAGTGGGTTATACCTAAGGGGAAGGAATCGTCTTTGATAAAACCTTCTAGCGAGATGCTTAAGTCCATTGGTATGCTCTTAACCATTGTATCTCATAGTGATGAGATATGGAAAATGGGAATCAGGACGTCACCTTGAAAAGATTACGTATATGATACAACCGAACAAGCTTGTATCATATAGTAAGGAGTATGTAGTATGCAAACTGATGTAGTCTATTTGTAGACTTAAATGAGCATCTTTTTCATTAAATAGTAGATTCAATGACGGGTAATCAAGTCCTAGGGATTTGAATCAATAGTTAGTAAATCATTAGTGACCTAACAAGAAAGTAGTGATTTTCTAAGTGTTGCATATAGATGGGATTCTTCTCATTGGGAATGGTGTAGAGTGCTATGAGCTATTAAGATTTAATTGTCCGTTTAGTTTAAAAAAAATGAAAGACCTAAGATGAGCACCGTATATTCTTAGGATCAAGCTTATTTGAGATCCAAAACAAAGATGTTGAGTTGATCATGGGTCATTTGTTTTAAAAAGGGGTTTAGATGTTTGACATCATAAAATACATGTTTGCCCTTTACAGTGGGAGTCATTAGATATGGTGAAGAGTAAAGCAGTCTTGTATTGCTTATTTTACTATAGAAGTCAGATATTTAATAGCTATGAAGTTATTGAGTGGACTAGTTGACTCAAAAGGTTCCTAGTAGATCAAAGTTTGTGAGCAAAGGAATGAGATAGTGATAGATCGATATTGGTTAAAATTTATAGTCACAGTGTTGACAGATCCATTAGGGATAGTTATGTAATGCAGGGCTAATTGGATTTAGGACAAATAGAAGATTATTGGAATTGGGGTCTTGAAAAAAACCTAATTACTTAGTTTTGAATATTAAATCAATAAAAATTTTTATTCACTTATTGTCTGATTAGGTTTTACAAGTCAAACATGAGTGTGATTGTTTTGTAAAACGTTCCATGAGATAGACATAGTCCAAAATGACATGTCAGTTTTCCTTTAAGTGGTCAATGAGATTGAACCACAGACAGACTTCGATCAAACTAATGATATATGGTCAAAGTATGTGCGTAGTCAGTAATAAATTTGGACAACTTGTCTAATAAGACAATAATATGATACTATTGATGATTTGTCTTGGTCCTTTGGATAAGGATCCAAGAGTATCACGTTAGTGTTGTATATATGATCGAAACACTGAACAGGACCATCTAAATTAGGTGTTTCTTTAACTACTATCAGAAATAATTAATTATGTAAAATGATACCTCTAAATCCAAGAAATAGTTTGAACTCATGCATGGATTATTCGTTGCTTTGATATACTAAAAGGATTAGTCAAAGTGCGTTGACTTTTCATATGTTGGGTAACAGCATGAAGTGTGGCGAGAACAACTATTGTATGTGGAATCTATAGTCTCTAATGAGATAAAAATGTCCCCTTAGTTGATTCGTAAATATAGAATGGACTGTAGAATATTTAGCTAGGGTATTCCATATGTTTGACATTTGGAATTAATACAGAAATTGTTTCTGTATTATTGAATTGTTCAGAGGGACGAGTTGGGAACTACGGTGAGAGATGTGAGAAAAGTAGCGATAGTAGTTAAAGTCATTTTTGCTCACAGATATCTAATCAAGAAGTTAATTATCGTAATAAAAGTTATTTGAAAAATTCTGGAGTAAATATTTTTTATTCTAGAGTGCAGTAAGACTTATTTAGAGAAAATAAGTTTTACTAAATAGTAATTAATTGTTATCGTGAGATGATAATCAGATTTGACCAATTTTGAGCTAGAGTGAGATTGTCCCAAAGGTCCCTCCGCAAGCCTCAATGTGAAGCACCGTTTGAAAAATATTTAAAAAATTAATTAATGTAATAAATATATAATACAATAAATATCACGTTTAAAAAAAAAAGGAAAAAGAACATATGTGCTTATAAATCTGCACCAGTACAATATTTGTTTACGTTCACACGTTATGTACGCGTGTGTACGACTGGGGGTATTTGTTCATATATATGTTATTTTTATCGTATGGAAGTAAGTTTTGAGGTTGTGGAACCAGATCTTCTCCTATGACGAAAACATTAAAATTGTTTTAGAGGTTTTTCTAAATTATGGTTTAGCATAATTTTTATGAAAACTTGTTTTTTGGAAGGATTGAAGAAAAAATTTTGTTCTGAGATTTTTCCTTAATTAAATATTTTCCGAGCCCAAACTCGCTGTGATAGAAGAGGCCATTGCGAAGAAGACTTGAAGATGCTAAGAAACCTTCTTGTAATTTCAGATCTTCAACTTGGAGTTGGGATTTGCATTTTAGGTATGTCCAATTAAATGTTTGATATTTAATTGGTTTTTCTTTATTTCGTTTACTCTACCTACTTTTTTCATACTTGTTTTTTTCATGTGTTTCAATTATCATAATATAAACTTATTAGAGTAAGATCTTATTCCAATTCATCATTATCATCATCATCATCAAACCCAGTGCCATAAGGGCTCCCGCTTGCGCAGGTTTGGGAGGGGTAGGAAGTATGCAGCCTTACCTCGTCAAAGTGAGACCCTGACGAGATATTGTTTCCAAGGAACCCCAACCTAATAGATGTTATGTTCTAACGATACTGTCAAATGGGCTTAAAAGGGTAAGGATCATGGGAGAAGCATGTAAGGGGCATGTAAGGGGCAAGTAAGGGGCATGTAAGGCATAGTGCTCATGTGAAGTATGAATGCATGTGAGCCTGAAAGCACATAAGCAATTAAGAAAATAAGCAAATAAGCAAAATAATCAAATAACCATACGAGCATGTTAGCAAGTACGCATATATGCATGGGGCATAGTTGCCAAGGCAAAAGATATAAATAAGTATGTAGTGGGACGATCAAACATGCGACACAATGTAACCATAAAATGATGGTAGCGCGTCTAGAGAGTATAAGGGAAGTGGGAGAGAGAGAGAGAGTAGGGAGAGAGAGCAGCAAAGAGAGAGAGAGAGAAGAGAGGAGAGGAGAGAGGGGAGAGAGAGGGTAGAGAAAGTATCATCCTTAATTAGCGCTATACCCTAAGGTAGCAACTCCTAGGTGCACTTAGCGACCTGGATATGCCAGTATAGCATATCTACAAAAGAGCATGCCAGCAGCCTCGTGCTATTATAGCTAGCACACAGATGCTCTAAGCTCCTAAATCGCTAAATCGATTACCCTTAAGGCAAACACTAATCTTCCACTGAGCTTTTACTATGGCCATCTCTGTAATTAGGCTGGGGTGGGAAATGTCTTGTCTAATTGTCTTCATCCGGTTCTTCTTCTTTGGTCGGCCTCTCCCTCTCTTCATGTCCGAAAATATGGGTTTGCTCATATTTCCTAACAGGAGCATTTTTGGAGCTCCTCCACCTCTTCTTTGGCCGGCCTCTTCCTCTCTTCTTGTCTATGGAATTGTCTCCATCCTGCCTTGGTAACACTAGTCGCCCTACAAATGTTAGAACAACGTATAAAAAGCCAAGAATGCACGCATCTTCATGATATCTTATGATCCAAGGTTGGGGCTCCTACCCCTTATATCGGATGTACCTATCCTAATCCTCCATCAGGCTCCATCTAAGGCGATCTCTTCTTTTAGGTTGAGATAGGTGAGGTCCAGTCGAATTATCTCTATCCAACTCTTCTTTGGCCGTCCTCTCCCTCTCCTCCCATCTGTGAAGTGTAGTTGTTCACATCTTCTAACCGGAGCATTGGTGGGTCTCCTCCTAACATGCCCAAACCACCGCAGACGTTGCATCCTCAACTTATCCTCTATAGGGGCGACGCCCAGTTGACTTCTTATAACGTCATTTCTAATCCTATTCTTCCTTGTGTGTCCATACATCCACCTTAACATCCTCATCTCTGCCACCTTCAGCTTTTGCGTGTGACGGCACTTAGCTGGCCAACACTCTACTCTGTATGACATAACCGGCCTCACTACCATCTTATAATATTTAACCTTTAACTTTAACAGGAACCTCCTATCGTACAGTACTGCAAAGGCCATTCTCCATTTATGCCAACCCGCTTTAATCCTGTTGTTGACATCTGCATCTATTTCACCATCTTGATGTATCATAGAACCCAAGTATTTAAAGCATACTTTCTGTGGTATGTGCTCTGATCCAATCTTGACGACTTCTGTGCTTGGCAAGGTAGAGGTGCTGAACTTGAATTCCATATGCTATATCTTAGATCTACTGAGTCCTAAACCTTTCGATTCTAAGGCCATCTTCCAAAGTTCCAGTTTCTCATTCACCTCTTCCCTCGATTCTCCCACCAGGGCTATATCATCCGCGAAAAGCATGTACCAAGGCACGTCCCCTTGGATGTGCCTAGTGAGCTTGTCCATAACCAGAATGAATAGGAAGGGACTCAAAGCTGATCCTTTGTGTTACCCCACTGTAATGGCGAAAGCGTCTGTCTCCCCTTCCGTTGTGCACACATTGGTTTGAGCGTCTTCGTACATGTCCTTGATGACTCGTGTATATGGCTCGTGGATGCCTTTCTTCTGTAAGACCCTGCATAGGACCTCTCTCGGTAATCTATCATATGCCTTCTCCAAATCAATGAATACCATATGGAGGTCCTTTTTTCTATCTCTATAGTACTCTAAGGACCTCCTCATGAGATGGATGGCTTCTATCATTGATCTGCCTGGCATAAATCCAAATTGGTTCTCTGAGGCCCCTGCTTGTTGACGGAGCCTTTTTTCTATGACCCGCTCCCAAAGCTTCAGAGTGTGGCTCACTAGTTTGATTTCTTTATATTTGGCATAACTTTGAATGTCGCTTTTGCTCTTATAGATAGGAACTAATGTATTCTTCCGCCATTCAAACTAGGGATTTTAGATTTAAAATTAGAAATTTTAAAAAGGTTTTCTGCTGCACCCACCCAAGCCGTTGAGGAAAATATTTCTAAAATACGTTCCCAACAGTAATCCATCAAGGGCTTCCTCCAATCCTCACATTGACTTATGGCACATTGTAGTGCCTCAAAGCAACCGAAGTATTCATTTGTAATTACCTTGCTTCCAAAATTGAAAGATTCAGTAATTTTGAGGTCATGGTCTAAAACTTTGGTCTTCATGATCATAGTCTTTTCACACCATGTATGTGTTCAAATTGGACATCGTCAAACCTACTCAACAACTTTTGCACTATTGAGATATATTCATTGGAGATATCACTTAAACACTGAAATTCCCCATTTACTTGGCAAATGACCACCTCATAATCCTCTTTTATCATTACATTAGGGACTTGCATCACTAGGAGAGTTTGCAGGCTAATAATTAATGTCTCATACTCATCCATGTTGTTGGAACACTTGCTAACCAAGGTGACTGCAAGCTTTGTGATGATCTCAGTACGAGATTCAATCGTTATCCCTACTCTAGCGCCTAATTTGGTTTTTGAACCATCAAAATTTAATTTCTAGGACCATCTCTACGACCAGGAGCTCATCAAGCTCATAGACTGTGTCCATTTGAATGTTTGGATAGTCAGCTAAAAAGTCTGCCAAAGCTTAGCCCTTTGCTGACTTTTTGTGACATATAGATTAATTCAAACCAAAGCAGAGTCACACTCTACTTGTTTAATCTCCCTCTCATAAAAGGTCTTTCTAGCATGTATTTAAGGACATCTATCTGAGCAACGGCATCTATGATAAATGCCAATAAGTAAAGTTTCAATTTTACAGATGCATAAAATAGAGATAGACATAATTTCTCAATGAAAGAATATTTTATTTCACATTCCTTCAATCAAAGGCTTAGGTAGAATATAACCTGTTCATACCCTTGCTCATTGTCTCAGACAAGCAGACAACCAATTGACTCATTAGAGGAAGAGACAGAATTCTTCAACAGTTTGCCTTAGGTGGAATCATCATTGGTGACCTAATCAAGTAATCCTTGATGGCCTTGATGGCTTCTTGATGTGGTCCTCCTACTTGATGTCCTTTTTGGAGTTGAGCCTTAGCAGTGGATAAAAGACTTTGGTTTTTCCTGTGACATTTTAAATGAAACGTCTTATGAAGTTAACCTGCCCCAAGAACCATTGAAGGCCCTTTTGCTCGAAGGTGGCGTGGCCTCTTGAATGGCCTTAGATTTGTTTATGTCAACCTCAATCCCCCTTTAGTGGACCAAGAAACCTAGAAAGTTCGCGGCGCGTACTCCAAAGGCACCTTTTAGCATGTTCATCTTGAGGTTGGGGTTCTTCATTTGACTGAACACTCCTCTCAAGTATTCCAAGTGTCAACTTGGGATTTTAATTTGACTATGATGTCATCTATGTAGACTTTCATGATCTTGCCAATGAGGTCATAAAAGGTCATGTTCATAGCTCTTTTAGCAGGCACCAGCGTTCATTAAACCGAACGGTGTAGCCACCCATTCAAAGGTTTATATTGACCCAGGATACCTAAATGCAGTTTTGTGGGTATCCTCCAAAGCAATAATGACTTGATAGTACACGCAATAGCTATCCGTAAAAGATGACATTGCATGCCTTGAGGCTGAATTAATGAGAACATCAGCTATGGGTATAAATTACTCCTCTTTCAGGGCGGTTGAAGTTAGATCTATGAAATCAGTATAGACTCTAATTTTGACGTTCTTTTTAAGAATAGGAACAATATTTGCCAACCATTTAAGTACCTTGTTGTCCTGATGAATTTGGCCTTCAAGAGTCTTCAAATCTCCTCTTTGACCAAATATATCTCCTATCTGGGCATTCTTCTTTGGGTCTGAATTATGGACTTCAACTCTAGCTTGAGAGGAAGCCTATACGCAACCACATTTCTGCTTAAGCCAGGCATCTCATGATGGTCCAAAGCAAATTAGTCCTTTAACTCAAAAAGCAAGGTCACATATTGTATCCTCTACTACTCTTCATAAAGCAGAGCACTCATATAAGTAGACCTTAGGTCATCTAAAGAGCCAAAGTTAAGCGAGGAGGTGATCTTGGACCTTAGCCCTTAAATCCTCCATCTTAGATAATGTTGTTCTTAAGCCAAACAACTCCCGCTCTCTTTCTTGTACTACTTGGACCAGAAATAAATGGCTGCCCTGCCCATAGTTGATCCTCACCATGCTAAGCTAGAAACATTGCAATGGCTAAGGAGATGGCCTTTGGGCCTTTAATGGGAAGTCTTGGCCTCCCTCTATAGGGCCTCTTGTGCACCCTTTGTAAAGAAGGGGTCTCATACATCTCTAGAAGTTAGAATCAATTGACTCCACATCAGCATAATCAACCTTAGCTTTAGTGAGCGAGCTGTTAAGGATGGCTATTAGTTCCTCCTGTTGGGTAGTCAAAGGAGTAGTCCTCTTCACATCCAATGGTCCCTTAGTCTTCATAAAATTTTGCCTTAAATACTTGAAGCAAGCCACGAATGGCTTGTCATCTACCATAACAACGTCATGCTTAGCATGGTTCTAGAAGATCAATAACTGGTGAAGTGAAGAATGGATACAATGGGTTGCATTTATCTGATCTCTACCTAGTAAGGGCATTATAGCTTGAGGTAGTATGCACTACAAAGTAGGCTATCAACTTAGTCAAGTTGCTAATAGTTAATTCAATTAGGACGAGCCCTTCAAACTTAGTAGTGGCCCTAAAAAGCAACATATTTCCATATATGAAGTTATTAAGTCATCTTGAGATTTACCAACTAGCCCCAACATGTAAGAAGATAAGATAAGGATGGTTATGCCACTATCAACCAATAATGTATTGACCATGATGCCATCGAATTTGACTTTGCCGTATAAAGGCTTAATATGTTTGTTGGGGATAATAGGCCCATAAACATCACCTTCATTACGTTAAGAAGGTCATTAGTTTACTTGGATTTTGGGTTTTAACTTTAAAAGGCAAATGATTAGAATTACTTTTAGGAGTTGCTACTTAAGCCACAAGCTCTACCCATGGATCTTTTCCTGATGCTACTACATCTCCTTCGAGCTCCCTTGAATCCCCATTGCTATGACCTCTAAGGGAAGGAGTAGGAAAGTTCTAACATCAATTGTTCAGGGAGTGACCCAAATTGTATCTAGATCCCTTTGCTTGTTTCTTTTTTAGGCTATCATCAATTAGCATGTCCTGGTTCTAAGGTTAATCTTTTGGCTCAACCTTTGGGGCTTAAGACTTCTCCATTGATTAGAGGAAGTCTTCTTCATGGAAATCATTCTCTATATCAGACCATGTTGGATTACCATGGCACAGAGGTTCCACTGAGTTTATACTGAGTGGGTTGTATTCCTCCTCATCATGCTAGTCCAACTAAGATTTGTTTCCTTCAGAAGATGAGAAACTAGCCCATCTCTTGAGCTTCTTACATGGATCCCCTTTAGTATTGATGGCTAAAGGTCTTAACTCACCTTCAGGATCCTCGAGATCCATAAATTCTATGCACTTGTCCCCACTATCTCTATTCTCTTCATCAAAGAGCTTGGCTAAGCAAGTATCAAGTAAAGCTTTAGACAGTGTAGCTTTCTTTCGAAACAGCCTCCTTTTTTAGTTCATGTAAGGTTGGAAGGACTAACGTCTTATTCCTCAAGCTAGTTTCTTCTCCAAACGTTATCAAAATGAACCGTTGAAAGTTGTCGTGCCAATTGCCATGGTCCTTACTAAGTGTCTACATTGATTAGGTGATATTCTGAATTCCTTTTAGGGTGCCCAGTCCTCATGATTATTTGAGCCTCTAAAGAAGAGTCTTCAGTTGGCTCATACATGCAGTAGCCCTCGAATGGCATTTTCAACTACAAGAGTGGATCTGCAGGGGAAATGTACTAAGGAAGGAGCTTGAGATTCATCATTACCCCTTGTATCTTCTAGCAATAGTGGTGGCATACTATGTAGGATACCCTTTTCAAGTCACGAGATATCATCTCTCGGTTTGTTAAGCTTGAGGTGTGCCTAAGAGCACTCCTTATTCTTCAGCCACAGATAGTAAAATGGCTTACTTGCTGCAAAGTTTAATCAGTAGGTTCTTAAAGACTGAACATTTATTCATTGGATGAAGCTCAGTGATGTGCCAATGGCATATCCCATCATCCAATGCACGCTTAGATGATGGTAACCTTAATATCCCCTCGAGCACCCACCTGTGGAATAGGTTGTTGGCAACTGTAGCGTTCTAAGCATTGTTCTAGAACATCATTCTCCTAAAAGGGGGAAAGGACTAGCTTAAACAATGCATAGGGAAGGTATCAATAACATTAACCCAAAGAGGACTAAAAAAGGGGTCTTTGTCAACACCCATCTGTCTTTTTCTAGGATAGAATAATTCCCTTGTCTTGATAACATCTTGGACCACTTTTCTAAAGATTATGCAGTTCTTCAAGTGAGTGAACGAATCATGCCATTTATAGTACACCTTCCACTTTAGTGTATTGGGATCAGGTTTCCCATGTTTCCCCCTAATCTTGAGCTTACTGTTTGCCTCAAGCCAAATAAATATAATATTGGCTTTGAAAGGTTAAATGTGTACTTCCTCAAGTCTTGGGATTCGTATGACATCTTGGTTTTTATGTCCTTTTCTGCCAAAGGACTACCAACCACGGGTGGTCCTTAGATGTACTGAACAACGTTAATTTCATATGGAGGATCTTCTTCTTTGTCAATCAAATCATGTATGTAAGTTCCATAATGCTATATTTCTTGAGGCTTTCTTCCTTCAAGACAGCCTCATACCTACTGGGCCATTTTTCTAGCTGAAGGAGAGTTGTGAAGTTTGAGCCTTCAAATTTCTTCCAGAATTCAATATCCAAGCCATTTAAGGCTAGTTTGGCATATTCAACCACAAGGAGAGCCACTGTGCACTTCAACCTAACTCTTTCGAATCTGTTAATGTAATCCCTTACGGATTCCTTAGGCTTTTGTCTCATTCGAGCTAAGTCGAACATAAAGGTTCCTAGTTTCGCCCTTGAGAATTGGGCCTAGAAGTTCTTGGCCATGTCATCCCAGCCGCAAATGGAATTATGTGGTAAGTCAATGTACCATTGGAAGGAAGTCCCCGTTAGAGAACCAGGGAACAACCTAAATTTCATATATGGCTTGTCAACCGCCTCCCTACACTGGCAGTCAAACCTTGCCAAACGCTTGAGAGCTGACACGCTTCCTTCTCCTGAGAAAAGGGTAAACTCTAGAATTCTATATCCTTAATGAAAAGAGTAATCCCTGTCAATATCGTCAGGGTATGATTTACTATACAAGGGTCTATTGATCCTTCTGAGGCCTGGCTCATACATTTATTCGATAAAGGCGGCCAAATGGTCTTGAAAGGGTAGGTTTGGTACATGGTTCTACACATGCCATTGCCCCCAAAGTGGATGGGGGTCTTATGAGGATCAGCAAGCTACCCCTAAGCTCCCATTACAATTGGATGTGAGAACAGTTGTTGCCCCACATACGCAGGGTAGTAACTCCCATGATCATTTTGGAAATTTTTTTGATTGGCCAGGAAGTATGTTCCAACTGATCCATGGGTATATGGCATGCCAGAGGGCACACCTACATTAACAGGTTCTTGGGTCACTCTTGCCTAATCCCTCCCCAAGGTTAGATCCTGAGAACGCAAGAAGTTATCTTGCCCTCCAATCTCGTATGTGGAGAGAGGCCTAGGAGGAGGGGCTTGGTCCCCTAGGATTGGGAACCTGTCCCTGCACACCTATCTGAGGCTCTAGCTGGAACTCGAGGCAAACTATACAGCATGAAGAGGGTGTGAATAGTTATTCGCACTTGTCCCAAGAACATGTGTGGCTTGAACATTGAAATTGAGATTCCTTCAAGCAAGAGAGTATCCCTAGTCCAAAGGACCTACAACCCCAAAGGATGCATTATCACCTCTATGGCTAGAATCCAAGCGAGCAACACCTAGGTTAGTCATAGTTAGGTTTCCCGTTCTTTCGGGGACTGTGTTGTCAACATGACTAACTGGCATTAGTGAGCTCGAAGGTACATCATGAGGATACCCAGCCGAAACTAAAGAAGGAGGAATAGGCCTGAGTTGCCTAATATCCTCTCCAAAGGATTGGACTAAGCCATTATGAGTCTCAACTTACGTAACTAAGATAGCCATGACTTCAACTATTGTTTGCCTTGCTGCATCCTTGGCTACAAGGTTTGGAGAAGAAGACAGGGTTGAATTCAACTCAGCCAAGACTCTGTCTGTTTCTCTATGAACCCTTTCTCAACTACTGTCCCTAGAAGGCTTGTTTTCTTATTTTGTTTATTAAGTGTGTGAATGTGGTCGCTACAAATACAAATCAACAACAACAACAACAACAACAATAGTCCCAGTGCCTCGTGGCTCCCGCAGAAAGCAGGGTCTGGGAGGGGTGATGTACGCAGCCTTACCCCTTCCGTGGAAAGGAGACTATTTTCGGGGACCCCCAACAAATACAAATCAACAAACAAGGAAAAATGGGACTCGTTGCGACTATGAACTAAGCCTGAATTCTAGACCGAACATGTTTGACCTAAACCATTCATCTTTTCGAAGAAAAAGGGATGGTGCTTTTGGTGAATCTGACTTCGGTTTGCAATTAATACGTGGATTCTACTTATGTTTCAATTAAGGAGACTTTATATTTTTGTGAATTTTTTTATATATATGCTTGGTAGAAAAGTAAAAGGATATGGCTCTAACTCAAATGGTAGTTAAAGTTACGGAGCAGGGTCCACAAACACTTTTGCTCGCACACTTAAAGGTCTGGAACTAGGGTGGCGAAAAACTCAAGGGTTCAACAGTTCAAGCCGGAGTTTAGGCCTGGAACGCTTCACTCGTTATAACTCGAACGAGTTAGAGTCTGAGAAGATTAAGTTGGAGCAAACCATATCTAGGTCACTTGATGAAAACCAACGCAATCAAGGTTAGGCCTGTGTAGTCTATGCCCTTAAACAATAACGTAAATCTAAGTTCACCTAACTTGTTAGGCGGTGACACAAGTGTTAAGACCAATGCAATCAAGGTCAAGCTTTGGCAGTCAAAGCGGTACACTAGCGCCTCAATTCTCAATAGCAGATTAAACTAGAGAGTTCCCTGTAACCTGAAGAACTGTATTACCTTAAAGAAAGCAAGTACAGTAAGATCTACATCACACTAGGCTATAGCTATGGCAGGCTAAGCTACACTACACCTAGGTAAAAAGCACAAGTGTGCCATAAAGAATCTTAAAGAAGTCTGTATGAGTTGTGCTGAAAACTTCACAACTACAATAGTGTCTGTTATTTATAGAAAATGGAAATAACTTCAGCATCCTGATTCCCCAACATTTCCTTCCCACATTTGCCTCAAAGCTCCTTTGGAGCACTAAATTGGTATGCTCAAGCGTCCTTTTGGAAGCCCGACAATTGCATTTTCTGCTGCAGTTCCTTTTAGATGCCCCACGTGTCGTTGGATAGGCTTGAGGCTTATGTATCTAGAATTACATTCCAAGAAACCGCCTCAATCTTCAAAAAAATTTGTCGTGCAGCCTTCTCGGAAATCCCATGAGCTCAAGCTTCTTTTACCCCTTCAACCACCTCGAGTGATTGATACCCTTACAAGGGTTTTAAACTCCTTAAGCAACTGAGCTCGAGGCGCCGTTACCTTAACATCCAAAGGCCTTATATCCCTTGAGGATGGTCTCACGTGATAAGCGCGTGATGCTTTTCTCCAAAACGGCATCGGCGCAACTCCTTCGAGTTTGGGGTGTAAACACATGGTAAGTCACTAACCCTCCCACAATGTAGTTTTGCATATATGAAGCTATCATAACTCTCTCAACAAACAAAGCACCCAAGCATGACTCCTTTCATGCTCTGTTAAACCTCACTCAAGCATCATACAATAAAACCTCCAAATCGAACTCTTACAATCATTTTTTTTCCTTAATATATCCCCCTATTTGAGTGCTCCTTGGGCACCCTTTACAACACTAATTATCTCTCATACAATTTTTGTATCTTCTCTACACTCGTCTTTTCCAACAATTCATCATTTTATAACAAAACCAACCCTAAATCAAAAAACATTAAAACTTTGTAGTAGTTAAGTAAAAAATAACAATTTTTCAATGTGATTTTATGTTTTAAAAAAAAAAAAAAAAAAAACCCTAAGGACTAACTTTGAAAGATGGGCTATATGAATTGAATGGGTTACTCAATTGAATACATTGGAAACCTTTACGTATAAATAGTAAGGAAAAAAATTTAGGGCCTTATTTTAGGGTCAAATGAATGCTTAGGCCCATTCGGTGATATATTCTTATGCATTCATTTATATAAACCATGTTTAGGGTTTGATAAAATTTTGTGAAATCAAAAAAAGTTCTATGTAAAACTTTGCAATTAATATACCTGCAACTCAATGGACGTAGATATTTTAAGTCGAACTACATAAATTTTATGTGTTTGTTTTTATTTAATAGTTGCACTTCTTATATAAAAAAAAAAACAAAAAACCTATATAACGTATATGTGCACAAACACGTATTTAAATTTTCGATTAAAACTGACGTCTACAAACAATTATTAGTACCACACTAAAAATCGCACTGTCTATATATTATGTGTATATTTTATGTTCTATGACATGATTGTATTCTTTCCATTTAAATGGCAAATAATTAATGCAAAATAATCATACTTATGTGCCTAAACTAGCTATTCATATTTTATATTTGAATAAAATTTTCACTTTAAGACCTAAACTATGGATTGATATGACATTCTTTCTCCTTCCCAAAAAAAAAAAAAAAAAATCCACTTTCTTTTCCATGTTATGTCGTTGCTATTACGGCTAATATTATTAAACAGAGGGAAATTTAATATTTAAAATTTACAAGTTATTTTAGATATAAATATGTTTTGATGCAACGTAGATAAAGAAATTCAGGAAAATAAAAGATTCAACAGCCTTCTTTCAAATTCTTATTGTGAAAACTATTAAAAACAAAGGGGAAAAGTCTAATCTTGATTCTCAAAACTCAAAAATAAGAGAAAACCCTAAACACAAGTATAAATTCATGACAAAATTTAATGAATGAAAACCCTAGCCTTCCTCTTCCTTATCCTTAAATGGAGGAGCCAATTGACCTATAATGATAGACTAAAAATTAAAGAGATAAATAACAAAATCAACTAACACTACAAGAAAAATGGTCATTAACGAAAGTGATTATCGTCGTTAAAAATCTAGTTTCCCGTAACAACGGAGGAAACTTCCCGTCGTTTGTCATTGTTATTGCTTCCGACGTTAATACTATGTGGGATCAACGACCGCTAAGATGAGCCGTCGTTAAAAGTGTCTACAACGGTATATTCTGTCCGTCGTTAAAAGTGAAATCAATAACGACGGCACATTTTGTCGTTAAAAGTGAAGTCTTTAATGTCAGGTGGCACCGTCGTTAAAGAGTTGATTAATAACGACAATAATTGTTGTTGTTACAAATATTGACTGTTATATAGGAAAAAGTTTTAACGACGATAAAAACCGCTGTTAAAATTTTTCGCGCTACTAATTGAAAATAGTAGCGACAATATAGACCGTCATTAAAAAATAACAACAATAATAAATCATCGTTAAAGCGTCTTCCTTCTATTAATGACATCAAAATCCGTCATTAAAAATGCTTCCCCCATCAAAGAGAATTCTAGCAGAAAAATTTATCGACGTTGAAAATCCTGTACATTCATATAGTGCAATATATACATTCATAAATATCTATACATTTATGTAATATAAAAATAATTTTCTGATTGTTTACAACACCTGTAAATCCATATAAGGACAATTATCAGGTTGTTCATAACACCTGTACATAAAAGTAGTGTAGCGATATTTAATTTCAGTATAACACCTATAAATTAGTACAGTATAATCATACAAAAATAACTCTTATATATCATTCAATGTAACAACGAATTTTAATAAAGAATAAAGATGTCATTAAAACTTAAATATTCAAATATTTATAAAAGCCAATTTACATACAAAAAACAATTAAAGCATACATTGTTAAATTTGTCACTTAACAACTTAGCAAAAACTATAAATTCGAAAAAAGTTTGAAAATAAAAATTCCAACAAAAACAAAATTTTCAGTGCAGTCTTCCAACACCTCAAAAAAATAAATACAACACTCATGCTAGAAAATCCTTATCATATGAGCAATAGTACATACACATAACAGACCAAGCAATAAGAAAAATAAAACATATAAAAACTATATTAAAGTAATCAACATAAAATTGACCAAAAAGGAATTTCGTATGCCTTTTAATACAATACAATCGCAAACCCAATCTCCACATTATAGAACTCAATCACAGTGTCACAAATTCAAAACATTTTTAAACTTCCGCTAGGATTCAATCGCATAGTCCAAACTCATCAACAATTCCAAATAATTCATGGTAATCAAGTCTATCACAACATCAACATGAAATCCAAGCTAAACATGCAATTCACCCAAAATTCAAGTTAGCCAAATCAATTCATACATTGCATCACAAAACTCCATCATGAACAACATCCAAAACAACCCAATATGAGCATACAACATAATGAACCAAACCTATGGTCAATCAAGATTCACACAAGACCTACGCCTTACCCTTTTCCCAAAACTAGAAAAAAAAAAAAAAAAAAAAAGGCATGAAACAATGATCATAAGGGCATACAAGTCTCCCAAGGCAACACAAGTCCACATATGACTCAAACATATCATGTTTTCCCAACTCATGGCTAAAATTCAGCAAAACATAATAAAATGACAGTAGAATTGCCCAAAATTCAGCAGCATACAGTCCCAACTGCAGTAAAATCACTATGAGCAACAAAATATAGCTCAAAACTAACATAAAGCAACAAATTCAACTTGAAACAGTCCATAAACAACATGTTTATCATCACTTCAAGCAACAAGTACCAATATATGTTCAACTTGCTTCCAACATAGCCTTGGGAAATACATGAGACACCAACATGGAGACTACAACAACAACAACAACAGTCCCAGTGCCTCGCGGCTCCCGCAGAAAGCAGGGTCTGGGAGGGTTGATGTACGCAGCCTTACCCCTTCCGTGGAAAGGAGACTATTTCCAGGGACCCCCAACCTGAAGTAACACCAACATGGAGACTAAGACACTAAATCACACAGATTTTCAACAAGAACTCACAAGTTCTTTAAGCCCCCTTTACAATAATCACCTATTTCACTTAGGTCACTCAAACATATGCAAGAAACACCAATTCTCACAAACAACATCCAATCCATGGTTAACTCAAAACATGCAATGCTCTATCCACACATCGGGTCCAAGATTGTACAATTAGACATGCCTAACCTAAGAGTTGCCAATTCTAGGTTCAAAGCTTCATTCCAACAAGTTCACAATTACACTCAAGCATTAAACACATGTTAACCACAACAATCACATAGAAAATTGGAAAGGCACATAATCCAATTTCTGAACAGCATAATCAGCCACACAATAGCAACAACGGCACCATGTGAAACTACTATCCACACTTAACTTCAAAATGCCAAATCAAAAACTCGCTCTATACATCACGGACGGCTCATAAAGCTTAACACACCAGAGTTTAGCAGCATAAAAACACCCATCACAGAGTCCAAAGGCCTCAACAATTCCAAGCAACTCAACAATGTATTCCTTATGAATGCCAAAATAATTACAAACTTAAACTCGACAATATTGAATACAAACTCCACATAATACTCAAACTCCATGTAATACTCAATCATAGAGCCCAAAGTGCACAACAATTCCGAACAAATCAACAATATATTACACCACAACAAAAACAAGCTATTGGGACACCATGCTAGGAATACTTTCAAGTGTAGAGGACCTAAAGGCAATTTATGAAAAATAAGTCTTCAATCACTAATTTAGGTACACTTAGTATGCGTCATAACAAGGAAAGAAAAAAGAACTGACAATATTATAAATAGCCATTTAGTTAAAAGTCATACAAGAACTAAATGAATGCCCCTCTCCAAATCATGATCCAAAGCATGGTATTGTCTGATTCAAAGATGGTATGAATTAAGTACTCTGATTGTCAAAATCATGACCCATGACAAGAATTTTATCTCTATGTAAATGTTTGAGCTCGTTAAATTTAGAGTTATTGTTACCAATCCCAAGATATATGTCATTTTTGTGCTCTTGTGAATGCAATGAACTAGTCATTTTAGTGTTGTTTAGCAATGTAAGAGCCATTTCTTATGAGAAGTCTTCAATTTAGAAGATATTAGTGTAAATGAAACTGGTGATGTTAATTACGAGCCCTTTTTGTTTCTGATAATCACTTGTTTGGAAGACACTATTGCTAGGATGGCCAAAGACATTTATAAGGACAATAGGAGCAAAGATTTAGTGTCACAATAGACTTATTTTCTTGTAGTGATTCTTAAAAAAAACAAAAAAAAAAGTCACAAACCTAAGCTTTGTAATATAAAAGTCGATCACCAATTCAAAAATCCAAAACAATCTCAAACTCTATCTAGAATTCATTAACATCGTAAAAACTCCACTATAATTCCAAACAACTCAACAATATACTTTTAATGAATATCAAAACAATTACAAATTCAAACTCACATATATGCACAAATATTTCAAACTCCATATAGAACACAATCACATAATTGGAGCTCCACAACAATACCAAACAACTTAATAATGTATTCTAAGTGAATATCAAGACAATCGTAATCTCAAATTCCACAATATAAAACTCAATCATTGTTTCATAAATCCAAACAATCTAAAAAACTTTTAACATATTCCAAGAATATACCTAAAAAAATAGCTCAACTAGTGAGTAATGTTTCAACATAGTATTCAATCTACCATGTCAATAACAAGAGTAATGTGAAAAACAATCTTCAAATTAATTTCTCTATAAACCAATTTGCCTTGAAAAGCAACTTGAATGAAGTTGGCGACAAGGAGAAGCGACACGACAATGTCGAAGCAACTTGGTTGACTGTGTGGCTTAGCAGCTTGACAGTGTCGTTCTCTAATCAGGTGAACAACGCTCCACAGTCAAGCGAACGTGTACAACGGCGACGCAGACCAAGGAAAGGCGTATCGAATGACGAATCACACCCACGGACCACAAGACAAGCTTTTAGGGTTTTGGTAGGAAAGAGGAGAGGTCAAACAGAGAGGAGGGTAGAGAACGGGTACGGCGGCGGTGCAGGGGTGGGGCGATGGCGCAAGGGGGGAGGCGGCGGTGCAGGGGTGGGGCGATGGCGCAAGGGGAGAGGCGGGGTTGGGGGCGAAGAGTTTTGGGGTGGGGTCAAGGGCGCGGGCGGGGATGGGGGTGGGGGCTGTTACTTTTAGAACATAGGTTTTTTTTAAATAAAATTTTCACTTATTTAACTTTTTTAATTACTAATTAATATAATTTATATTCGAGTGTAGCAAATAAGTAATTATCGAGTGCAATTCGATTATATTAAACAATTCAAATATCGAGTCGAATATCAATTTGGTATTTAATATTGAAACTTGAATTACAGTATGGGTAGAAAAGAGACTAGATAGAAGAGAAAAGATTATGGTAAAGAAATTCACAACAATAAATTTTTAAAAAAGTAGTTAACATTTACCGATTAAGGAAATTTAATTTTTTAATCCAAAATTAACCACTTACTAGAGCCAATTAACGACGGTTTGTGAGTAAAGCTAACGACCCCATTTAATACCCGTCGTTATAAGCTCATCATATACCACCCTTTAACGACGGCTTTTTCATCCCGTCGCAACTAAGGTGCCTGCTTGAACTCTAGAACCTCGTTAAACTCGAGCACCTCCTCCACCGTAGCTAGCCAATCCAAGAATTCCTCTGGTTGCCTTCTGCCAGCTAACAATAGAATTTCAATCCAAATTATGGACTCCCACCTCTTATCCTCCAAGCAATCGGAAGCTTTGATATTCCGTCCCGTTCTCCTCAAGTACCGCCCCTGGGCTTCGACCTCCAGGAACAGATTGTGTAAGCTCTCATCCGTTTCATCCTCTCCGCCCACCTTCAATGTATTTTGGGGCTGTGCCATAAGTGTTTGGTTGGGATTCGCCCCCAATTAGACCTAACATAGCTCGAGTCACCAATCTTTCTCTTCCATATCCTCGATTTTCCTCTCGAGCTGTCGTTGTTGATCACAATCATAAATGTCATCAACGGCGGCATACCTCTGTCGTCCACAAGCTACCTTAGAAAACGTTCTTAGCTCTGATACCAGCTGATGCAGCACAGATAAAGAAATTTGGGGAAACGGAAAGTTCAATAGCCTTCTTTAAATTCTTATAGCAAAAACAATTAAGAACAAAGGAAAAAATTCTAATCTTGATTCTCAAACCGCTTTGATTGGTCATGTTGACCTTCATTCCTATTTTAACTTGCTATTTCTTTTGTCTTTGACATTTGATTATCTGATTTAGGCCCTTCTTGCCACGACTCAGGGGATGCCTCTCATAAACTTGTACATGTATCTTTTTCTCATATATGTTATGTATTACTGACTTACCAAAACCAAAATCCCCAAAACAAGAGAAAACTGTAAAAAAAAGTATAAATTTATGATAAAATTTAATGAATGAAAACTTTAGTCGTCCTCTTCCTTAAATAATGGAGCTAATTGACCTATAATGAAAGACTAAAAATTAAATAGATAAATTACAAAATTAATTAATCTAAACTAAGCTTCCTATTTGATGTTAACTTCCTCAAGCTCATTCATCCCAGCCGCGCATCACGCCGTCCCACCAAGCTCCCATCTCATCAAACCCTATCAACTAGACAACCTGCCAATGCATAAAGGTGCGGCTGCATCTTGTTTACATGTAACTTTTCATAGGCGAACAAACATTGAGTTGACAGTTTCATGTATAAAGCCAAATCTCACAGACATCATTTGATTCTTAATATGGTGTCGACTCCTTCCGTAACCCTGTTAATTTATACTAGTAACTAATGAATTAAGAATGTCAATTGGCCGTACTACACATTAATTTATCAGATATAAATTACAGATCTATAATATACGCCAAAATTGCATTCAAAAACTACTCTTATTTTAAATTTTTTTATAATAAAAATACGCGTTTACTTTGTAAGAAGCCATCGTGTAAATATTAAATTCAGAAATATTCTTAAATAAAAAATTAATGGGTCCTCTTTCTAATAATTAAAAAATAAAAACAACGGCAATCGTCAACTTGTAAAAAATATGAGTCACTCACAGCAACTTTCAAATGCTGCTTAATCTAATAATAAATTTTGATAAATTACATTAGTAATATAAGATTTGGTGCATTAATTTTTAAATCCCTAAATTTTATAAAATAATTTTTTTAGTTTAAATGTTACATGTATTTAAAAAAATGGTCAAATAATGATATAAAAAAATGAAAAGCTCTCTGTTCATTTTATGCTGCTATTTGTACTATTTTATTAAATGTATATATTTTTTTGAACTAAAAAATAATTTTACAAAATTTATGAATTGAAAAATTAATATATCAAACCTTAAGGTACTAATATGCAATTTACTCTATTAAATTTGTTGCTTAATCTTGATTTTCTCTGTAAAAATATTCTTTTATCATACGTCATTTGCCCCTTAATTCGATCTTTTTTCCGCAATTGAAGGAGATGAGATCTTGTAGTAATAATTGTGGCTTAATAATAACGGCATAATTTGTGCATTTTTTTATTTTAATTGGTAACATTTATGTTTATGGTTTTTACTTTGAATAAATTATATTCAGTACACAGAGATAAAATTTGATTTTTTTATTTTATTGGCTCACACACTTGATTAAATGACTTTTTAATCTAAAAGTTACATATATTTAGAAATATATAATCCAAGTTGTGGTGCATAAATGTATAAAATAGGCCCCTCATCATGTAAGTTTTCCTTATTAGAATCATAATAATGTTGTGGTTTGTGGGTGAAATAAGGCAAATATTGAGGGTGATGGTAGCAAATAACAATAAATTTTACACTCTTTTATATTGTCATTTGGACTATTTATTAATATATGTAATTTTTAAACAATAAAAAATTATTTTATTAAATTTATGGACTACAAAATTGATATATCAAACCTTAGGAGACTAATGTATAATTAACCCTTTATATTTAAAAAAAAAAAAAAATGCTTTAGACCTTTTTTTTTATGTATTTTGTTTTAAATTTTTTTCCACTATGGTAAAAATCCAAAATAAAAAACATCTTCCAACTTAATTTTTAACTTTCTAGAAAATAAAAGTTCGTAAGAAAATAATACCAAATACATCATTAGTTTAGTTTATAGGTGGTAATCTTTTTTGTTGACAAGGAATTGGATTACCCTGACTAACCCCGGCCCACGCGAACAGCCCACAAGCCCTCATTAACAAGTAAGTCATAAGTATATCCTCAACAAGAATCAAACTCTTGACCCATGGGCAATGATCGCATGGGTAGGAGACACCACCATCTGAGACACCCTCATGATGGGCTTGTAGCTGGTAATCGTCAATGATAGTTTTGAGATAAATGCCTAAGCCATTGTAAAAGTGAGAAAAAAGCTATTAGCATGACAAAAGTGTTAATATAAGGTTAATTTAGTGAAACTTTATAGCTTTTATTCACTATAAGGCTAAATCTCCAAAATATGGTCCACAATAGTTAAGATGTCCACTGGGATTACATAATAACACACAATAGCGTTAATCACCACTTCATTATCACCTAAAATAATCTTGTCAAATCCAAGGCAAGCATCATAGTATAAGACATCTCTAATAGCCATTGCTTCAGCCACAAAAATAGGAGAACTACCCCATTTTTCTCGAGTCAACAATAAGCATTTCCTCATGATGTTCGCGAATAGTGAATCCCCGCAAATGCAAGGTCATCACTTTTTTAGCTGACAAAATTCTCCTTGGGTCAACCTTTCAAACAGACATGTAAGCAATCTAAGAGTCTACTAGAAGAAGAGTTCCTAGCTACAATTATTAGAGGATGGCTAGAGCAAAGCTAACGAGAATGGCTAGGGTTCTTCATCGATTCCGAGTTGTTCTTACTTTTTTTCCTTATTAATTTTGTATTTCTTTTTTTTTTGGACATATAATTATGTATTTCAATTTTAGTATTGTTTCTCCTCGTTTAGTCATGAACTAATTTAATTTTCCAACTCTCCGATATCGCCTAGTTAAAGATACTTTTCTTTTAATTCAAATATTCTATGCTTGATTTTTCCATCATTGAAGTGTTTATTAGTGTTCTTAATGCATTTGGATGCTTGATCCTTTCAATTGATCTGATTCACAAAGAAACTGAGAGGCAATTTATTATGAATGCTTCTTGTGATAAAACACCGTAGATCAAGCAAACGCTCGAGATAGGTTAACACAATTTGTGCGGTCTCATTTGCGAAAACCATAGAACTTAATAACCCTTTTCTATTTAAATTTATGCCAGAGAATTATAACAACAAAACAACAACAACATTCCTAGTACCTCAAGGGTTCCCCGCTTGCGCAGGGTTTGGGAGGGGTAGGATGTACGCAGCCTTACCCCATCAGGGTGAGACCCTGACGAGAGACTGTTTCCAAGGACCCCCAACCTAGTAGTTGATGTTTAGGATGAGCCTGTATGAAGAGCCTACAACAAGCACCATGAAAAGAACTATGAAAAGCATAGACGTCATGCGGAGCATATATGCATGAAGGCTTGTAGACATATAATCGTATAATCAGAAGGCATGTAAGCATGTAATTATGTATGTGTAAACACCTGGGGCCTAGGGGTGACGCATCCAGGGCGGAAGGTAAAGGCAAACACGCAGGCACAACGCACACATAGAGAGAGTAGTGTGTCAGGGGGAGCAGCAAGAGAGAGAATAGAGAGAGAAAAGGTATAGAGAAAGAGAGAGAGGGGGGAAGGAGAGAGAGCAAGAGGGCGAGAAGGAGAGTACAAAATTATCACCAGCGTGTAGCACTACTCAAAGCTTCTACACCGCTAAATCGGTTATCCCCATACTAATCCTACGCTAAGCTCTAAACTAGGGCCATCTCTTCAATTAGTTTGTGATAGGCGAGGTCCTGTCGAATAGTCTCTGTCCAATTGTCATCCGATTCTTATTTTCTTATTTGGCCGGCCCCATCCTCCCATCCTGCCTATAATATGAGGTTGTTCTCATCTCCTTATCGGGGCAATGATGAGCCTCCAGTGAATTCTTCTTTCCTCTTTGGCCGGCCACTTCCTCTCTTCCCCTCTTTTGGGCTGTTCCATCTAACCCTAGAAGCACGGAGCCACCCACTAACGCCATACCTGCGTATAAACACCAGGAAAACATGCATCCTCGTGTTATACGAGTGATCGACGCTCCTACATCTCTATATCGGTTATAGTAATACTACCCCTCCACTGACCTCTATTTAGGACCATCTCTTCGTTTAGGTTGAGATATGCGAGATCCTTTCGAATCGTCTCCATCTAACTCTTCTTTGGCCTGCCTCTCCCTCTTTTCCCATCTGTAATATGGAGTTGCTTGCACCTCCTTACAGGAGCATCGGTGGGTCTCCTCCTAACATGCCCAAACAACCGTAGCCGCTGCTCCCTCGATTTATCCTCGATCGGTGCGACGCCTAATTTGCTTCTTATAACTTCATTTCTGATCTTGTCCTTCCTTGTGTGTCCACACATCCATCTTAACATGCTCATCTCCGCCACCTTCAGCTTTTGGGTGTGATGACACTTAACTGGCAAGCACTCTGCCCCATAGGACATAGCTTGTCTTACTACCGTCTTGCAATATTTACATTTTAACTTTAGCAAGAACTTCCTATTACACTGTACTGTAGAGGCCATCCTCCATTTATGCCACCCCACTTTAATCATGTTGTTAACATCTGCGTCCACTACACCATCTTGTTGCACCACGGAGCCCAAGTATCTAAAACATTCTTTCTGTGGTATGCACTCTGATCCAATCTTAATGACTTCTGTGCTTGGCGTGGTAGAAATGGAGAACTTAAGTTCCATGTACTCGGTCTTCGATCTACTGAGTCTCAAACCTTTCGATTCTAAGGCCATCCTCCAAAGTTCAAGTTTGTCATTCACCTCCTCCCTCAATTCTCCCACCAGTACTATATCGTCCGCAAAAAGCATGCACCAAGGCATGTACCCTTGCATGTGCCTTGTGAGTACGTCCTTAACCAAAATGAATAGAAAGGGACTCAAAGCTGATCCTTGGTATACCCCTACTGTGATGGGGAAATCATCTGTCTCTCCTTCCGTTGTGCGAACCTTGGTTTGGCGTCTTCGTACATGTCTTTGATGACTCGTATATAGGGTTGTGGGATGCCTTTCCTCTCCAAGACCCTCCATATGACCTCTCTCGGAACTCTATCACATGCTTTCTGTAAATCAATGAAAACCATATGGAGGTCCTTTTTTCTATCCCTATAGAACTCTATGGACCTCCTCAGGAAATGGATGGCTTCTGTCGTTGATCTGCCTGGCATGAATCCAAATTGGTTCTCTGAGACTGATGCCCGCTTGATAACCTTAAATTTTTATATATTTATTTGTATCATTTTAATACATTTTAAACCATTTTACTTCTAATTTTTATCAATTTTGTCCGATTCTGCTCATTTTGAACTATTTTGCTATTTTCTTGCAAAAACACCAATTTTGTATTAAATCTTGCTAGTTTTCTCATTAATATCAATAAGTAAAACCAAGATAAATCAAAAAATTGCAAAATAATGACAAAAATTCTACAAAATTACTAAGAACACCTAACTTACACCCTATTTCACAAGTTTTGCATTCATTTTTAGCTAAAATTCAAGCTTTTATCCTCATTATTCATCTTTTATGTATTTTATAATACCATTAAAAATTAATTAAAACTATTTTAAGCATTCTTTTACATAAAAAAACTAGAAAAAAATCGAAAAACATAAAAAAAATTACAAGTTGCAAAGCAACTTACAGTCTGCTCAGGAAGACATGTTTGCAGCTCCATTTTTTTGAACTTTTTCAACTAAATTCACCGAAAAAAAGCTTAAATAAGTTATTTAACATAGTTTTAACATGTTATTGCAGCATTTGGGTGGAAAATTTCATGAAAAAATGAAGAAAATCGAGCTGAAACTCTGATGCAGAAAACTGGGTGCAGATTTCAGCTTTTCATGAACAACTTGCATTTTGGCAATTAAAAATCGATTTTTTTTAACCAAATTCATTGTAAACACATCAAAAAAAATCAATATGATGTTTTGGTGGTGCATTTGGGCGGTGGAGTGTTGAAAAAATCTAGAAAAACAGCAAAAAACCGATCTGCAGAATTTGCCTCAGGATGCACCAATGGGAGCTGATTGGTGAGCTTTTTACCAAATGTTTGTATCCCAATCCTACTTGTATAAATAGGGGAGTTTCAAGGAGTTGATTCATCAAGTTTTTAGACCAAAAAACACAAAATAATCGAGTGACATAGGGGTGAGAAAGGGTCGGGTCTGTGCAGAGATCTGACCTGTTCTTTGCCATTTTTTTTGTTATTTTTTTGTTATTTTTGTTAGCTTTATCATTTTTCTTCTTTATTTCATGTATTTTGATGTTTGTAATGTTTAATGTTAAGTTTAACATGAACTAATTTTGTTAATCTAAGGCTACGATGTAGCCTAAGTTGTAAAATACACTCATTTTTAATTCAAGGTATTCAATGTTTATGTTATTGTGCTGTTGAAGAGATTATCATTGTTCTTCATGAGTTTTAAATGTTTGATCACCATTTAAAGCCTATAATGATTCATAATGAGACCGAAAGGAGATTTATGATGAGTGCTAAGGTGATAAGCACCACAAATTGGGCGAATGCTCGAGAGAGATTAACGCGATTTGTGTGGTTTTTAAAAGAAAATCATAGAGCTTTTATAACTCTTTTCTTATTTAAATTCATGCACGAAAGTGATGGGTTAATATGTTAAAGAGTACGCTAAATGTTGCTCGAAAGAGAATGTTTTGTAAATTAGGATTTTCAACCATCAACACACAATAACAACTTGAATATCGAGAATAGAAAAGGCGTATTGATGCAACTAAAGTGACATCGGATGCCTTGGACTTTATTAACTTTAAAAAAAAAAAAAACTTAAATCGGCTCATACTAGTCTAGTTTTACTTTTTATTTTTATTTTATTTTATCTTACTTTATTTCATATCAAAATCCCCAATTTTTTGATTTTTTAAATAGTATTAAAACTACTAATTTCAGTACTCACTCAGTAATCCTCGTGGGAATGATATTCTATTCACTCTGTATTACTGAAGCGACTAGTGCACTTGCTAGTAAAAAAATTGCATGAAGTTTTTGGCCCCGTTGCCGGGGATTGTCTATAATTGAGTGATATTGATACCACGTAGTTTTGATACTTAGTTGAAATTGTTAATAATTTGTAAATTTTGTTAAATTTGAAATATAAATTTCTTTTCATTCATTCATGTTATTTGTAAAGAAAATTCTTAAAAAAATTAAAAAAAATTTAATTAAAAAAAATTCGTATATAAAAAAAAAACAATTATTTTGTTTGATTTTATAATTTGAAATTGTTAATAGATTGTAAATTTTCTTGAAAATTTGAAAAATTAATCTTCATTCATTTATTTATTTATTTTATTTTATTTTAGATTGCTGTATTTTTAAGTTTTCTGACTATTTTTAACTTTATCTTAACTTTTTAATCCATCTAGATAAATTAAATCCACCCAGAAAGTCGAGCTAACAACTATAAACTAAGCGCTTCTTGGGAGGCAACCCAAGTATTTTTATTTTTATTTATCTAATTTTATTTTCCTTTCATTACTTGGTCCCATATTTATTTTTGTTTAAATAGGTATTTCACAATAAGTTTGGGGGTGGCATGATGCCCATATGCACCATCAAAGAGCAATCCTCAAACAGGGGAAGTACCTCTCTTCCACTTGTTCTTTGTATTTCTTTTAACATTAAAAATAATATTATTTTTTAAGTTTGGGGGTGGGAGAGTCAAGTTTTAAAATTTAATGAATAATTTTTTTTAAAAAAATATTCTGACAAAGTTTTCTATTACTGTCTTTTTGGAGTCGGCTTAAGTGCCTCCCAGAGTTCGAAGCCTTTGTATGGGGATGTAAATAGGGTCGGCCAACAAAAAGATTTTCTACGCTTTAAGTTTTGCTACATTTTGAATAATAATAACATAATAACAACAATATAATAAAATAAAAAAATCCCCTTGTATTTTGAAAACTTATAATCATGCTTTTTAGGCTATTTTTCTACTCTTTCGTAACTCATTTACTGTAATTTAATTGGACTAACCTGAGAATCGATTGTTTTTGTGCTTTAATAGTGAAATAAAAATCTAAGGCATTATCTTGATGAAACCATGGTATTTGAGTTCACTAGTTAGCATAGCAGTTTTACCTTTCTTTCTTATTAAATGATATTTAAATTTGAATGGATTGCATTAAGGATTATCATCTTATAATGAGCTTTGATGAGTTATGTCTGAATCTAAAAGAAAAATATGAAATATATATATATATATAAAGAGTAGATAAAATTGTATCTCTAGCACCAGTATCTCGCATAAATAAAGATATGTGCTACCCAATATTGAGAACGTCTCAGTGGTGGCCTCTCTTACTTATGAGTCATCATCCAGGAGTCGAAGCTTGATTCTCACTGTAGATAAACTTAGAGGGGTCATAGAGAAGGAATCTCAATGGTGGCTTCTCTTAATTATGGGTCATCGCCTAGGAGTCGGAGCTTGATTCTCGCTGAAGATATACTCAATCAGTAATATTGGGGACATCTCAGTGGTGGCTTCTTTTACTTATGGGTCATTGCCCAGGAGTCGGAGCTTGATTCTCGCTGAAGATAAACTCATGAGCCGAAAGTGACTTAAGCAAATAAGTTCCTCTAAAAAAATAAAAATAAAAAAGAAAAAAAAATGTTTTAGTTTTAGGCATACTCGATAAGAATGAGTGGTATGATTTTTTTCCTCTATTCTGTTTGAATGTCTCGAGATTTGAAAGAATGAATAAACTTAATTTGCTATCCTAACTTCTGAATCTCAGCTACCTAGGTGATTGACAGGTTTTTCCTTAGAAAAGATGATTTTGCCTTTAGAGCCTTAAACATTGATTTTTGGTTATTTATTTCTGAATTAGAGTGCACTTGCTTTAAGCAGTAGAAAAATTCTTAAAAAACATAAGATCTGGTGCTGAAATATTCAGTCTTACTCGGGGACGAGCAAGATTTAAGTTTGGGGGTATTTTGATAGCCTTAAATTTGTATATATTTATTTGTATCATTTTAATATATTTTTAACTATTTTATTTCTAATTTTTATCAATTTTGCCCGGTTTTGCTCATTTTGACCTATTTTGCTATTTTCTTGCAAAAACACCTATTTTGTATTAAATCTTGCTAGTTTTATCATTAATATCAATAAGTAAAAGCAAGATAAATCCAAAAATTGTAAAATAATAACAAAAATTGTACAAAATTACAAAGAACACCTTACACCCTATTTCACAAGTTTTGCATCAATTTTTAGCTAAAATTCAAGCTTTTATCCTCATTATTCATCTTTTATGTATTTTATAATACAATTAAACATTACTTAAAGCTTATTTAAGCATTCTTTTACATTAAAAAACTAGAAAAAAAAATCGAAAAATATAAAAAAATTACAAGTTGCAAAGCAACTTGCGGTCTGCTCAGGAAGACATGTTTGCAGCTTGATTTTTTTGAATATTTTCAACTAAATTCACCGAAACAAAGCTTAAATAAGATATTTAACATCTTTTTAACACGTTATTTCAGAATTTTGGTGGAGGATTTCATGAAAAAATGAAGAAAATCGAGGTGAAACTCTGATGCCGAAAACTGGGCGAAGATTTCATCTTTTCATGAACAACTTGCATTTTGGCAATTAAAACTCGATTTTTTTTAACCAAATTCATTGTAAAAACATCAAAAAACATCAATATGATGTTTTGGTGCAGATATTGGGCGGTGGAGTGTTGAAAAAATCTAGAAAAACGGCAAAAAACCGATCTGCAGAATTTGCCTCAGGATGCACAAATGGGAGCTGATTTTTGAGATTTTTACCAAATTTTTTTATCTCAATCCTATTTTATAAATAGGGTAGATTTCAAGGAGTTGATTCATCAAGTTTTTAGACCAAAAAACACAAAAAAATCGAGTGAAATAGGGTTGAGAATGGGTCGGGTCTTTGCAGAGACCTGACCTGTTCTTTGCCATTTTTTTTGTTATTTTTGTTAGTTTTATCATTTTTCTTCTTTAGTTCATGTATATTGATGTTTGTAATGTTTAATTTCAAGTTTAACATGAACTAAATTTGTTAATCTAAGGCTACGATGTAGCCTAACTTGTAAAATACGCTTATTTTCAATTCAAGGTATTCAATGTTTATGTTATTGTGCTGTTGAAGTGTTTATCATTGTTCTTCATGAGTTTTAAATGCATGATCACCATTTAAGGCCTATAATGATTCATAATGAGACCGAAAGGAGATCTATGATGAGTACTGAGGTGATAAGCACCACAAATTGGGCGAATGCTAGAGAGAGATTAACGCGATTTGTGTGGTTTTTAAAAGAAAATCATAAAGCTTTTATAACTCTTTTCTTATTTAAATTCATGCACGAAAGTGATGGGTTAATATGTTAAAGGGTACGCTTAATGTTGCTCGAAAGAGAATGTTTAGTAAATTAGGATTTTCAACCATATCAACACAATAACAACTTGAATATCGAGAATAGAAAAGGCGTATTGATGCAACTAAAGTGAAATCGGATGCCTTAAACTTTATTAACTTAAAAAAAAAAAAAAAACTTAAATTGGCTCATACTAGTCTAGTTTTAACTTTTTATTTTTATTTTATTTTATCTTACTTTATTTCAGATCAAAATCCCTAATTTTTCGATTTTTCAAATAGTATTAAAACTACTAATTTCAGTACTCGCTCGGCAATCCTCGTGAGAACGATACTCTACTCACTCTGTATTACTTGAAGCGACTAGTGCACTTGCTAGTAAAAAAATCGCATCACCGCTCCCAAAGCTTCAGGGTGTGGCTCATTTTTTTGATTCCTCTGTAGTTGGCATAGCTCTGAATATCGCCTTTGTTCTTATAGATGGGAATTAATGTGCTCTTCCGCCACTCGTCAGACATCTTCTTATGTTGGAGAATTTGGTTGAATACTTTTGTCAGCCATCTGATTCTCACTTCTCCAGTACACTTCCATGCCTCAGTGGGTATTCCATCTAGACCGACTGCTTTACCCCTACCCATCTTATCCAGTGCTTCCCCAACTTCCTCGGGCCTAATTTTAGTGAAGTAGCAGTCGTCCTCGTGGCCCACCGGTTCTTGTGGTTCTCCTGTGGGTGCAACTGTATCTCCCTTTTCATTGAGCAGATCGTGGAAGTAGGATTTCCACCTCTTTTTAATCTATTGTTCGTCTACCAGGACATGTCCATCTGCCCCCTTTACGCACCTTACTTGGTCAAGGTCTCTAGTCCTCCTTTCTCTTGCCTTTGCAATTCTATAGAGGTCCCTAGCCCCCTCGATTATATCCAACTTCCTATAGAATTCCTCAAAGGCTTTAGCTTGTGCGTCTCTTACTGCTATCTTTGCATCTTTCTTAGCCTGTTTATATTGTTGCCTCTTGTCCTCCTCCCCACTTCGATCCCACTCCTTGAAGCAGTCTCATTTGGCTTTAATCTTTTCCTGGACCTCCCTGCACCACCACCAGATCTCCCAGAGAATTATAATTTAATAAGTAAAAAGGTATGTTTGATACTCCTCAAGAGATAACGTTGAATGAATTAGGATTTTTGACCATCAACATGGTAATTAAACTAGAATATAAGAATCAGAAATCGCATTGGATCAACTAGGTGAAATCAGGTGCTTTGATCTTTTTTGAATTTCTCATGTTTAATTCTTGATTTTGTGTCTATTAAGTTTACTTTAGTTCTGTGTTGAAATCCCAATTTTGGGTTATTCTAATAGGGTCAACACTTGTAATTGCATTAATCAATTGATAAAAACAATTCTCGTGAGAATGATACTTAATTCATCACTTTATTACTGGATTGATTTAGTGCACTAGCTAAAACTGGACACCACTTACCAAAGGGGGCTAAATAAGTTCCAATTTCACAGAAGTTCTATTTCTCATTCTGACAACCAAACAAAAATATTTACTCCTTAGAAAATTAACAAAATAATTGAATTCCTTCAAGTTATAACTTTTTATAAGAATTTAATTCTTATGTTAACCAAACAGGGCCCCAAATTGACACCTTCATTTGCAAAGAAAAAAGTACTGGCAAGGCAAAGCTAAATACTATACCAGAGGCCCACAATTAGGAGTCGAAGAAGAGAGAGTTTACAGGCCCATTTGAGAACAAGCCTCTAAGTCCAAGGCATCATATGCTTTAATCATCAAGGTTGCAACAAGCAAGGATAACGTAACAAATCTGGACCACATTCCATCGTGCAAAAAGAAAGAGAGAAGGGTAGTGGTGAATGAAAATCAGTCCGGCTATTCGGTCAAGGACCAGATCGTATCAGATTGCTTTGACTATATATCCGTCCCGTCTTCAGACCAAGTATATGGCCCTAATCAGTCTTTGGTTTGGTTTGGTTCAACACGGGACTGAAGACCAATTAACACTAGTATAATCATTATTAAATTATATAAAATGTGCACATTATGCAATATTTCGGATTTTCTAACATATACATAGAAACGTCTCCCCACACCCCCCCCCCCCCTATAATTACGCTTGCCGTATGAAAAATCGAGTCAAATCGGTCTGGTCCAGTTTGGCCCACTTTCTAACTAGTCTTGGATTGGATTGACCCCGTTTTATTGGTTCAATCCATCGTCTCATGATTTGAGATGTTTTGATCTTTAATCTAGTCCAATCCAGTTTGACGTTGGACCGATGTCCACCCTTAGGCAAACGTGGTCAAAGAGAGGCAACATGATGAAATCGGTAAATTGTCTCTTTCGATTTCATGATCGTAGCTTTTTTTTTTTTTTTTTTTTTTTTTTTTTTTTTGGGTTCAGTATCTTTGTAGCTATCCTCTATAAATAATATATAAGTGTTGGCTATTATTAAGTAGGTCATCGAATGAATTTCTTGTCCATATCTACTTCTCTTTTCTTTTTGTCATGCTTCTATCTCCGCTTTACACTAACTCAGAGTTAACTCTCCTTTTGATTACCCAAATAGTAAAAAATGGATAAATTAGTCACTCAAGTCAAATTTTAAAAGATTTAGTTGTTAAAATTAAAATAAAGAATTAAGCGTTGGGAATGGAAGAATTCTATATTTACTTGGACAATCCCAAATACAAAATTCAAGAACTTAAATAGAATAATGCAAGAAGATAAAAAGGCAACTTAATATTAGAATCCTAGGCAAAAATCTAAGTAAATGATACTAGTAATGAGGGAAAATAGGCGATTATCGCGAGTTTCATTGGAAAGAGGAGGGATGAGAAATTATCCTACTAATTACACTAGTAATTGTAAGATATTAGGAAATATGCTAGATGTTAGGAATATTTAAAGTACAAAATACATAATTAAATACAAAAATACATGCAGAAATACAAGAAATATACTAGTATTCAACACTTCCTGTCAAATTGAGGCATGGATTTTGACAATGCCAAAACTTGCAAAGGAGAGCAAAATAACTCGAACATTCGAGAGCTTTGGTGAACACAATGGCAATTTGACCCGTTGAACGAAAAAATGATGCAATAATTTCCTTGTCTTGCAATTTCTTCCATACAAAGTGATAATTAATCTCAATGTGCTTCATCCTTTCATGGACAACATGATTTGAAGTAACATGTAATGTTGCCTAATTATCACAATACAAAATAATTGGATCATTACTGGGCACAATAAGATCAACCAATACATGATGCAAGCACACAATCTAAGTGGTTGTGGTAGGCCTGGCTCAGTATTCGACTTCCGCCATGGATCAGGATACAACTGTTTGCTTCTTTGATCACCTAGACATGGGTGCCCATCCAAAGAAAATTACATAACCCATGGTAGAACGCCTAGCAGTGAGACAACTAGCCCAATCGACATCATAACAACCATAAAGTTTAAAATCATTCTTTGACGATAAAAAAATTCCTTGCTCAGCGTTTCCTTAAGGTAATGCAAAACATACATGACAGTCTAAAGATGGGGACCACGTGGGTCATGCATAAATTGATTCAAAATTCGGACGACATAACATACCTCCGGTTGGGTAATGGTAAGATACAATAATCGACCCACTAAGCGCCTATACCGACCCGTATCTTCAATGGGTTCACCTGCTCCATCTGTCAATCCATGATTTTGAACTATCGATGTTGAAGCCAGTTTGGCCCCTAACAAGCCAACCTCACTAAGAGAGTTTAAATCATATTTTCTTTGACACAACATAACCCCATCATGAGATGGAGCAACCTCTATCCCCAAAAAGTATTTTCACTAAATCTTTTATCTGGAAAGAATCATTTAAAACATTTTCACACTAGCAATATGTTCCATATTATTTCCAGTAATGACCACATCATCCACATAAATCAATAACGCAGTGTATATTGTCCCATGGAAGAATGTAGAGAGTGAATAGTCAGATTTAGATTGATGAAAGCCAATGCTAATCAAGGTTGAAGTAAATTTTTGATTCGAATTTCAAAATGTCTGCTTCAAACCACAAGGAGACTTATGAAGATGACAGAAATTACCCTTATTTTTAAGCTCAAATCCTTGCGGAAGGTTCATGTGAACTTCCTCTTCTAAATCACCATGATGGATTTATTCACATCTAATTGTTGTATAATCCAATTTCTAGAAGTGGCAACTACTAAAACATAAGGAACCGTGACTAATTTAGCAACGAGAGCAAAAATATCATGGTAATCTATACTTTCTACTTGGGTCAACCCCCTTGCAACTAAATTGGCCTTGTAATGTTCTATTGAACCATCTGATTTGTACTTCACCTTGTACACCCATTTGGAAGTAATTGCCTTCTTCCCATCGGGTCAAGGCTTTAATGTCCAGGTATGATTTTGCTCCAATACTTTAATCTCCTTCTCCATCGCATCCCTCCAATGCTTGAACACTATGGCCTGTCTGAAAGGTTTTGGCTCAACACCTGAAATGATGGCATTTAATACACTAGAGTGAGTGTTAGAGAAATGCACGTTAGACACAAAATTAGAAATAGGATATGCTATGCAGAGTTAGCTAAAGGAGAGGTGGGTGAGAGTGGGGTATAAACGTTGGCATATCACAAATATAGTCTTGATATCTCGTAGGCATAGTACACACTCAACTACTTCTCCGAACAACCCCCTTAGCCTCGAATTCAGACCTCCCTTCTTATGTCCCAGCTGACCTAGAGTCAGTTGAGATGATGGGTTCGGCTGACCCACTGCCGGTTAGACTGGAACTGCTTGGTTTGACTGATAATGAATCGGCCGCACCGCCCAGAGGAGCTGGTTAAACACGAATCGGTTCCTCATCCTGTATACCCAACGCCTGCTTATTCCCAACTCAAGTATGTTCAAACAAATTATCATCGTGTGTTGAATCAACAAAACCGTGTTTCAAGTAAGGCAAATCATCTTCTTAAAAACGAACATCTCTTGACACAACTTTTTTGTTTTCATCAAGACTAAAAAATTTGTATCCTT
This sequence comes from Simmondsia chinensis, assembly GCA_018398585.1. NCBI lineage: Eukaryota > Viridiplantae > Streptophyta > Magnoliopsida > Caryophyllales > Simmondsiaceae > Simmondsia > Simmondsia chinensis. Next base: position 9,650,333 of record JAGTTD010000010.1, on the reverse strand, counting down.
TTTAACAATGAAGATAACCCACAAATATACCTGGTGAGGCATGACTTTAAATTTTTTTAGTACAATTTTGAACATGAAAATGGCATAAACACCAAAAAAAATATCCTCCATAATCATATGAAGGAGCTTTTCTCAACAAGACTCCTTAAGGGCTTTTATTCTTAAGTAAAATAGTGGGAGTCAAATTAATAAGATATGCGGCCGTAAGAACGCACTCACTCTAAAAACGCTTAGGTAGACTGGCTTGAAAATGAAGAGCCCAAGCAACCTCCAACAATTGTATTTTTTGCGCTCAACAACCCCATTTTGTTGAGGCATCCCAGTCAATGAGGTTTGAAAAAAGGATTTCGTATATTTAAACTTGGCCGTTGTCACTTCTTACTTGTTTCACCAGCAAACGAAATTGAGTACTAACCATACGACAAAAATCCATGAGAATTTTATGAGCTTGGGACTTTTCCCTCATAAGAAAAACCCAAGTACAAAGGCCAAATTCATCCACAATGGTTAATAATACCGAGCATCGATCAAAGATAAAGACCGATAAGGCCCCTAAATATTACAATGTATTAATTCGAAACAACCAAAAGTCTTAGAAACAAACGAAGGAAAAGGTAAATGTGCTTGCATAGTATGATGACATGAATCAAAAACAAAATCTGTCTTCTTAACAACCAAACGAGGAAAGACAGATAACTTGGAAAAAGGAAAATGTCCCGATTGATAGTGCCATAAAACTCTCTCTTTATTGCTCTGAATTGTAGAAGCCGAAGGCACCATTTGCTGAACCTCCAAAAGATGCAGCCCATCTCTCTGCCTACCCCCTCCAATCATCTTTCTCGAGCGTAAGTCCTATATAAAACAAAAATCATGGTGAAAAGTCAACGCATGTTTTCCATCACGAGTTAGCTTACTCACAAACAACATATTATAATGAAAACCAAGCATGTGTAGAACATTATTAAGGATAAACTTTTCAGAAACCCGAACTCTTCCCGTATAGGTAACATCAAAACTTGTCCTATTAAATAACTTAACTTGACCAATAGAATTATTAACCACTATATCAAACATAATGGACAATGAAGAAGCCATGTGATCTGTGGCACCTATATCAATAATCTAATTGCCGCAAGAAACTAAGACTTGACCTATGATACTAACACTAGGAGAAGCCGAAATAGGTCCAAGTAAAGCTAAAAGTTGTTGGTATTGTCCGGAAGACAATCCCGCCATGGGACTGCTGACCCCGAGTTGGTGCCTGTCTGTAGCCACCATGTGCGCATCACCTTCCAGAGCGTTGTTCTTCCAACTCGGAGGATAGCCTACCAATTCGAAACACCTACCTTTGGTATGACCTTATTCCTTACAATAAGAGCAAGTAAAACATTTATTACGATGAAGGGGCACTATAGGATGGCGTGCCACTTCTGATTGAAACCGTAGGCTTGGTTGCCGAGGCGGCGGCTTCGGGAACAACAAAGGTACATGCACCTACATTTCGTTGCTTCTTCTCTTGGCACATAAAAAAATAAGCATTACCAATAGAAGTTAAGGTTTGAGTACTCATCAATTGAGATCAGACCATGGAAAATGATGGGTCAAAACCCATTAACAAATTTGGAAGCCTGTCCATATCTCACATTGCTAAAAAGGCTTGAACAGATCCACAAGTAGACGAAGGAATGACAACTAGAGTGCAACGCTCATCCCACAAAGATCTTAACTTGGTAAAATAATCAAAAATTGGTTTCGTTTTTTTTTTCTTTTTGGCTTAGACACTTCATAAATAGAATGCCTGGAAGCCAGAAAATTAGGTCCAGTGAAAACATCTTGAACAAACCTGAGCTCTGGATGTTCCGAGGGATGAAGGTAACAGAGAGAGTTTACTTCAGGAACTCCCACCAAATGACAACTGGTGCTTCAATTTGATTGAAATTTTATTTCAACATTATAAAAGAAGGGCAAAAAATTAACACAAATTAAAGCAAGAGAGATGAGAGAGGCGGCTCACGTAGGGTAGGGGAAAAACCCAAAAACGAAGCAAGAACGTGGAAAATCAAACCTGCTCTAATACCATTTTATAATTAAAAGAGACACTTAAGCTTTTGGAAAGGAAAAATTCTATATTTTCTTGGATAATCCCAAATACAAAATGCGAGAACTTAAATAGAAGGTACAAGAAAATTAAAAGCCAACAAAACACTAGAATCCTAAGTAGAAACCTAAGTAGATGATACTAGTTATGGAGGGAAATAGGCCATACTAATTACACTAGTAATTTGCAAGATGCTAGAGAATATGCTAGATTTTAGGAATATTCTAAGTATAGAGTACATAAGTATATACAAAAATACTATTGGAATTGGTATCTTGAAAAACCCAATTAGTTAGTTTTAAATATTAAAGAAATAAAATTTATTTATTTATTTATTGTCTAGTTTTGTTGAACAAGTCAAATATGCGTGTGATTGTTTTCTTAAACATTCGGAGAGATGGACATAGTTCAATATGACATGTCAGGCTTGGTTTAAGTGGTCAATAAGATTGAGAAGTAAATAGACTTAGATCGAACTAGTGATATGTTGTCAAAGTATATTTGTAATCGGTCATAAGTTGGGATAACTTGTCTAAAAAGACTATAATATTATACTTTTAATGACTTACCTTGGTTATATGGATAGGGAACCAAGAGTATTATGTTAATATTGTCAATAAGATTGGAACACTGAGTTGGACCACCTGAATTTAGTTATTTCATTAACTGTTATTAGAAATAATTAAATCTGTAAGATGATAATTGTAAATCTAAGAAACAATATGAACTCATGCATGGATTGCTCGTTTCTTTGATTTGCTAAAACGATTTAATAAAGTGCATTGACTTGAATCTTACGTTCGTTGAGTAACGGTAGAAAGTGTAGAATTAATAGTTGTTTTACATGGTAATATTGTTATCATGAAATGATGATCATATTCGACTCATATTAAGCTAGAGTTAGATTGTCCCTAAGGTCCCTTCGTAAGCTTCAACTTAAGCACAACTTGAAAATATTTAAAAATTGAATTCATGACACAAATTATTTATTTATAAGATAAATAAATTTTTATGCAATAAATTTATATCATAGTTTGAACAAAAACAACAAAACAAGAAAAAAAAAAAAAAGCAAACTGTTGATAGCGTGCAACAGTAGAACCTATCGCTTACATCATGATGACATCAGTGACAAGATACAAGATTCGCTTTAGACGCATTAGATGGCGACATCAATGTGATGTTAGCAACCTAGATTTTTTGTATTTATATGCGTTTAGCGAGAGAAAATAACAAAAATTTTTAGGGTATTAGAACTTGGTTTTCTCCCACCACGAACGCTCTAAAATTATTTTTGGGGTTTTCTAAATTTATTATTTAGCATAATGTTGTTGAAAAATTATTCTTGTGAAAGATTGAAAGAAAAAATTTTGTTTCGAAATTTTTCCTAAGTAAGAAATTTTTGGGAGCCCACACTCTTGCTGCTAGAAGAAGTCATTATGAAGAAAACCTCACAGTGCTGAGAATTCTTCTTCTAATTTCATGTCTCCAACTAATAGCTGGTATTCGCGCTTCAGGTATGCCTAAATTAAGTATATGATATTTAATTTGTTCTACATACTGTGTTATACTTATTTTATTCTATATTTTTATTTGTCATATTAAGAACACATTAGAGTAAGATTTAGATCTAATTTAATAGTTTTATTAAGTCAGGGCATTAGATATAAAATTAACAATTTTAAATTGATTTTTTGCTGCATGCCCCCTCAAGCCGTTGAGGAAACATTTTTTGAAATATGTTTCCAGCAATTGGTATCTAATCCACCTTTGAATACATTCATGATTGATATTAAAAATATCAAGTTTGATAAAATTAGAATATGTAGAATTACAAAAATACAAAATAGGAAAAACGTAAATATTATTAAAGAGTTTAACAACAAGATTGAAGATTCATTAAAGTTTTAAATTGTTTGAAATTTTAGATGAGTCATAATTCAATCAAGGATATAATTCTAAATCAGATCCAATTAAATAAGATATCTAAAGAGTTAAACAATTTAGTTTATTAATCGAATGAGATTAAATTTTTGAACCAAGGTGTAAAATATTCAATTGTTGAATATTTTATGATAATTCAGAACAGAGAATATCTAAAAGAGCTAGATATTCTGTTTATGATCTAATGAGAATAAGATCAGATACAATTATTTATTTATTTAAGCAGGGTTGTGGGGTGACCATATGGGCAACGTTAGCCCTGAAATTATTTTATTATTATTATTAAAAATATTCTTTTTAAATAAGTAAATAAATTATTAGGATGAGATCCTAATTAAAATTAGGTGATAATCTTTTCTAAAAGTATTTTAAAAAAATCTTTAATTACTCCAACATTGTTAGACCTTAAATCATGTTATTCAAAAGGTTTTATAAAACAATACTTATTAAATTTTGTTCACATGTATTATATTATTTAAATGAGTTCAGTATTATATATAACCTGAGTAGTTAGAAGGCTGTATATATATATATATATATATATATATGTATGTATATATGTATGTATGTGTGTATGTATGTATGTATGTATATATATATATATATAACTTGGATTTCGTCAATTGCAAGAATTTTTTCAAATACATATAATATGATTAGATAATTCAAAAGTTAAATTACTTAAAAGGAATATTCTCATAATGAATCTTGTGGGACTCGATTACACAAGTTACATAATTAAAAGAACCTAATGGATTAAGGTTTTATTTAATTATTAAATAAAATTTAGAATGTGATTCTGCTATTGATTATCAAATAATCAAACATAAAAAAAAGATCAACTGTTTAAAATTTCAAGTGGGAGCGAAGATTAGGAGTTAATTCCTCGGAATCTCCATTACCAGTATAAAAATGTAGTGGATAGGCACTACTCCCCAAGGAGGGCATTTGTTCGCAGAATACAGGGTTAGACTTCTTAAGGATAGATGGAGGTATTGGAAAACCGATGTCACTACGTATCCGTGGTGCACCTTGTTTACTTGTATTAATGTCTAGGTAATGCTATACACTTGACTAGGATAGTGTGATAGTATCCTAGGGAGCATTGTGATACTGTCTTAAAGAGAAAGGAAGAAACGGTGAGTTGATTGTGTTTAATAAACATATCAATTGGGAATAGTTCTCGCATTGCTGGCAATTCATTACGCCCCTCTCACATGGAGTAATGGATGGATTGGTTAGCTCATCATTGCACACACACAGAGAATGGTTGGGTGGTTTCCATGCTTTGTTTGTTTGCTAAAACTATTACAACATTCACAAGAATCAAAATATCAAGTGGGAGCAAGCTTTTACGTGAGTGCTCTTGGCCTCCGTTACCGATCTAGCAGTATAAATAGGTGGACACAACTCTCTGAGGAGAGCGTTCATTTGAAGAATACAAGGTTAGACCTCATAGGATAGACTGATATGCAAGAAAATTGGGTGCACCACGCTAGCATGGAGAACTTCATGGACTTGTATGGATGCCAAGCTAGCGGTGTACACTTGACTCGGATTTACATTAGCGTCATTGAGGAGCTCTTTTATATGACCTTAGAGGCTGAGGGAAAATTGGTGTGTTAAGTATGTTTAGCAAAAATTTTAATTTTTAAAAATAATTTAATTCTCTCTACTGCAGCTGCTGCTGCTCTCCCTCTCTACTACTGCTCCCTGTTTTCAAACGTTCACTTGCCACCCGTAGGTCCCTCGCCAACCATCGAATACCACCGACATGGCAACATCTCCATTTCCAGCGCTGTGAACAGGACGACCCCACCGCATAGCTGGTACCAGCGACGCCACCTCTACCGTCACCATCACCACCGTCACTCACCACCACCTCCACGGCCCCCCTAGTCCTCGACCACAACACTCCCACCACTCACCTCCAACAACTACACCACTCACCTACGCCAATCCCCATCCTCCTCTGCCTCCTCCTCCCCCCCCCCCCCCCCCCTCCGGCGCGGCCTCTCCCACTCTCTAGACTAGCCACCACCACACCGGCCACCCCTCGGCCCTCCTCCACCACCACCGCCACCACCGAACACATACAAACCATCAACCACCCCCGCCTCCTCCCCTTGCACCCTGCCAGCACCGAACCCATCTCCCCTGCCGCCATCATCACCAACACTTGCACCACCACCCATACCAGCACCAGCACCAGCACCACCAGCAACACCCTCGTCACATCGCCTCCACCGAGCACCTCCGCCGGTCACCGAGCACCACCCCTAGTCACATCTCCACCACTGAGCACCTCAACTCTAACAACCCAAGGATGACCATCGAACGCCACCAACACGACCCTTGCCAACCACATCCAACACCTCAAGGAAGCCCCTGTCCTCCATCTCCAGATGTAGCAGCACCGGCCGGCTTAGGTGAGGTAAAACTAGCCGGCGTCAGGTTCGAATCCTTCTCCTCTCTCTTTGTATTCTGTGCCTCTCATTATTGCTCTCATTACTTGTGTCAGGACTGCTATATCTGTGTCTCTTGTGATTGTATGTAGGTCTATTTGTGACTGGATACAGTTAGTTTATGAATTGTACTCGCAATGGAGCTCTAAACCCGAGGCCATCTGTAATTGGGTTAGGGGTGGGAAGGAACAGGTCACATGGTGAGGGGAGCCTGCAAATGGGGACATTAAATGTTGGCACGCTAACGAGGAAAAGCTTGGAGTTGGAAATGATTATGAGGAGGAAGATCAACATCATGTGCCTTCAAGAGACTAGGCGGGTAGGCACAAAAGCAAGGGATGTGGTAGGATACAAATTGTGGTACTCGGGCAAAGTAAGGGGGAGGAATGGGGTGGGCATTATTGTGGATATCTCCCTTAGGAACGAAGTAGTAGGGGTGTGCAGGATCAGCAATAGGATCATTAGCATTAGGTTAGTTTTAGATAGGGAAATACTGAATGTTATAAGTGCATATGCTCCACAGATAGGGCAGACAAAACAGGAGAAGGCTAGATTTTGGGAGGACTTAGACTCAACAATGCAAGGCATACCCCAGAGCAAACAAGTTGTGATTAGGGGTGACTTTAATGGGCATGTGGGAGCAAACACAGACGGTTATGCATCCCACTATGAAGGCTTTGTTTTTGGAACGAGAAATGATAAGGGTAAGGCTCTGTTAGACTTTGCCGTCACCTATTAGTTAACAGTGGCCAACATCTTCTTCAAAAAGTGCGATGACCACATCATCACATATCGGAGAGGTAGAGCAAAGACTAAGATTGACTACATATTACTAAGGATGTGGATGCAAAAAGATTGCAAGGATTGCAGGGTTATCCCTTGTGGAGGATCTCTCAACACAACACAAGGTAGTATGTGCTGAGGTCAAGGCCAAGAGAAGGGGCAAGAAAGCCATCAAACTATCATGGCCATGCACGCGATCTGATGGGGGAAAAGTCCCAAGTCTTTAAGGGAAGAATTGAGGCCGAGCTTGGAGGGGATTGTGAGGGATATTTAAACCAATTGTGGAACCAAGTGGCCCAAAAGATTAGAGAGGTGGCACGGGAGATCCTAGATGTATCAAAGAAAAGGGCACCAAATAACAGAGAGACCTGGTGGTGGTGCAAGGAAGTGCAGGAAAAGATTAAGGCGAAATGAGCCTGCTCTAAGGAGTGGGATCGAAGTGGAGAGGAAGACAAGATACAACAGTATAAACAGGCTAAGAAGGAAGCTAAGATAGCAGTAAGAGACGGACAATCTAAAGCCTTTGAAGAGATTTATAAAAGGTTGGATATAGTCGAGGGGGCTAGGGACCTTTATAGAATTGCAAAGGCTAGGGAAAGGAGGACTAGAGACCTGGACCAAGTAAGGTGCATAAAAGGGCTCGTGGACGAGAAATAAATTAATGCCAGGTGGACATCCTACTTTCAGGACTTTCTCAATGGAAAGGGAGACACAGTTGCATCCCCGAGAAGTACAAGCACCGGCGGTGCAGGAGACATACTGCTACTGCACCAGAATTAGACCTGAGGAAGTTAGGGGAAGCACTGAAGAAGATGGGCAGGGGCAAAGCTTTTAGTCCAGACGGTATACCCATTAAGGCATGGAAGTGTACTGGAGAAGTGGATGTCAGATGGCTGACCAAATTATTCAACTAAATTCTGCAAGGGAAAAAGATGCCTGATGAATGACAGAAGAGTACACTAGTTCCTGTCTATAAGAACAAAGGTGACATTCAAAGTTGTGCCAAACTACAGAAGAATCAAACTAATGAGCCGCACTCTAAAGCTTTGGGAGAGGGTCATAGAAAGAAGGCTCCCTCAGCAAGCAGAGGTCTCAGAGAACCAATTTGGATTTATGCCAGGTAGATCAACGATAGAAGCCACCCATCTCCTGAGGAGGTCCATAGAGTACTACAGAGATAGAAAAAAGGACCTCCACGTGGTATTCATTGATTTGGAGAAGGCATGTGACAGAGTACTGAGAGAGGTCCTATGGAGGGTCTTGGAGGTGAAAGGCATCCACGAGCCATATATACGAGCCGTCAAGGACATGTACGAAGACACAGAAACCAACGTGCGGACGAGGTCACTAGGCACATCCAAGGGGACGTGCCTTGGTCCATGCTTTTCACAAATGATATAGGCCTGATGGGAGAATCGAGGGAAGAGGTGAAGGAGAAACTAGAACATTAGAGGACGGCCTTAGAATCGAAAGGTTTAAGACTCAGTAGATCAATGACAGAGTATATGGAATACAAGTTCAGCATGTCTACCTTGCCAAGAACAGAAATCATCAAGATTGGATTTGGACACATACCATAGAAAGCATGCTTTAAATACTTGAGTTCCATGGTACATCAAGATGGTAAAATAGACACAGATATCAACAACAAGATTAGAGTGGGTTGGCACAAATGGAGAATGGCCTCTGCAGTGCTGTGCTATAGGAGTTTCCATTAAGGTTAAAGGGTAAATATTATAAGACGGTAGTGAGGCTGGTTATGTCATACGGGGCAGAGTGCTGGCCAGCTAAGTGCCATCACACGCAAAAGCTGAAGGTGGCGGAGATAAGGATGTTGAGGTGGATGTGTGGACACACAAGGACAGATAGGATCAGAAATGACGTTATAAGAAGTCAACTAGGTGTCGCCTCTATAGAGGATAAGTTGAGGGAGCAACATCTGCGGTGGTTTGGGCATATTAGGAGGAGACCCACCACTGCTCTAGTCAGGAAATGCAAACAACTATACTTCATAGATGGGAGGAGAGGGAGAGGATGGCCAAATAAGAGTTGGATGGAGATAATTCGACAAGACCTCACCTATCTCAACCTAAATGAAGGGATCGCCGCAGATAGAGCCCAATGGAGGATTAGGATAGGTACATCCACTATGGGGGGTAGGAACCCCGACCTTGGATCATACGATATCATGAGGATGCGTGCATGCTTGGCTTTTTATACGTAGTTTTGACATTTGTAGGGCAATTATTGTTACCAAGGCAAGATGGAGACAATTCCGTAGACGAGAAGAGAGGACGAGGCCGGCCAAAGAAGAGGTGAAAGGAGCCCCAAAAATGCTCCTGTTAGCATGGCTGTTAAAATCGCGATTTAAAATGCAAAATCATACGATTTTATGATTTTAATTGACCCCAGCGATCCAAATCGGTTAAAAAATCGTACTCAAGTAGAATCGTGGTAGAATCATAGCAAAATCGATAGAATCGCAAGTAGAATTGCGATTCTACCCGATTCTACTTAAAGGCTTGTGCTTATGTGCAAAAGTCACGATTTAAATGTGTTTTTCTACATTTTTGTGTAATATATTAAGCCAAACTTTCTATATTAATCTCATATTTGATTTTATATTTTCTATTAACTATTAAAGTAAAAATCTACTATTAATTGTACATCTTGAGAAGGTTTTACTATTTTAATACTAAAATTGAGAGTGTAATCGTCGCCTCAAGTGATATGGAAGGTTTGTTTGGAGATGATACTACCATTTGTGGAAATACAAACACTAGTACTGCAAACGATATTGACGACAGTAACTTTGATTTTGGATATGAATTTGATGGTACTATGAGTTGAGAGACTTGAGCGTATATTTTATGTCAGAATGATGTTACTCTTTGTCCTACCTCTAGGTTTCTAATGTCTTATAAAACTATTGTCTTGTGGATTGTTTTGATGTTCTTTATCATATATTTAAGAATTGTTATACTAATTTTGTCAATATAAATAATTTACTTACATAGAAAGTAGAATGTTACGATTCTTGATACGATTCCGATTCTACTGACCCTTCGTCGATTCTACGTAGAATCTCAATTTTGACGACCTTGCCTGTTAGGAAATGTGAATAAACCCATATTTTCGGATGAGAAGAGAGGGATAGGCTAGCCAAAGAAGAAGAACTGTATGAAGACAATTAGACAGGACATTGCCTACGCCAGCCTAATTGTAGAGATGGCCCTAGTACAAGCTCAGTGGAAGATTAGTGTTTGCATTAGGGTAATTTATTTAGCGATTTGGGAGCTTAGAGCATCTGTGCGCTAGCTCTAATACCACAACGCTGCTGGCATGGTCTTTTGTAGATACACTATACTGGCATACGTAGGTCGCTAAGTGCACCTTGGAGTTGTTACCTTAGGGTGTAGCGTTAATTAAGGATGATACTTTCTATACTCTCTCTCTCCTCTCACTCCTCTCCTCACTTCTCTCTCTCTCTCTCTCTCTCTCTCTCTCTCTCTCCCCCCCTCTCTTATACTCGCTAGATGCGCTACCATCTCTATATGGTTACATTGTGTCGCATGTTTGATCGTCCCACTAAATGCTTGTTTACTTTTATCTTTTGCCTTGGCCACTATGCCCCATGCATATATGCGTACTTGCTAACATGCTCACATGATTATTTGATTATTTTGCTTATTTGCTTAATTGCTTATGTGCTTTCGGGCTCACATAAATTCACACTTCACATGTGCACTATGCCTTACATGTCCCTTACATGCTCCTTACATGCTTCTCCCATGATTCTCCCATGATCCTTACCCTTTAAGGCCCATTTGACAGGATCTTTAGAACGTAACATCTATCAGGTTGGAGGTCATCTGAAATAGTCTCTCGTCAGGGTCTCACCTTAATAGGGTAAGGCTGCGTACATCCTACCCCTCCCAGTTCTTGCGCAAGCGGGAGCCCTTATGGCACTGGGTTTGATGATGATGAAGTATGTTTAGTGAAGAGTTTATTGAGAAATGTTCTCACCTTTCCGATATCTCAATTTGACCTCACCAATGATGAGTTTTGGATACGTGTAAGTGTCGAATTGTGAACTCTAAACTTTAATTGTTTGCTAAAATTAAGAAAAGTTATCCTGCATTCTATATGACTTGTTGACATTTTTAATTTCAAATATGTTGTTATCTTATGCATTGCGATCAATATTGGTATGTTCTTACTTGTCTATTCGGTTATACTTACTTAGATTTAATATGTCTTAGTACATGTGCAGCACTAGTTATTACTCAGAGTTTTCTAGTTTGCTACTAGTTTATCAACTAAGTTGACAAGAACATTAGGAATGTTAGTCTAGACTTAAGAGTTAGTCAGTTGCAATATTCGAACATTAGGTATCAAATGTGTCCTAGTATTACATACTTGAAATTTCAACTGTTGTAGAGAAGATTAGAAATTTGGAGGAAGTGTTTGATTAGAGAACTAGTAGCATGAGAATAGCTAATGAGAAAGATGAAAGACACAAGATTGAGTTAGGAAAGTTTAGTTCACTAGCATTTGATATGATGATGGCTTATTAAATTAAATTGAAATTCCTAATGCAAATATTGATAGCCAATCTCAACAAGATATGATATTGACTTAAGGTCTTTCAATCAATTTAGACCGGATACATCGAGTAATAGAGATTACTCATTTTCTAAGTGATAACCTTAAATTTGTATATATTTATTTATATCATTTTAATACATTTTTAACTATTTTACTTCTAATTTTTATCACTTTTGCTCGTATTTGCTCGGTTTTGACTATTTCACCTATTTTCTTATAGAAACACCATTTTTGCACAAAATCTTGCTAGTTTTATCAGTAATATCAATAAGTAAAAGCAAGATAAATCGAAAATTGCAAAATAATAAGAATAATGGTACAAAATTACTAAGAACACCTAACTTACACCCTATTTCACAAGTTTTGCATCAATTTTTAGCTAAATTCAAGCTTTGATCCTCAATATTCATCTTTTATGCATTTTATAATACAATTAAACATTAATTTAAGCTATTTTAAGCATTCTTTTACATAAAAAACCAGAAAAAAATAAAAAAAATAAAAAAATAACAAGTTGCAAACAATTTGCAAACTGCTGCAGCTAGACAATTTGCAGCTCGATGTCTTTGAATTTTTTCAACTAAATTCACTGAAAAAAAGCTTAAATAAGTTATTTAACATCTTTTTAACATGTTATTGCATAATTTGGGTGGAGGATTTCATGAAAAAATGAAGAAAACTGAGCTGGAAAATGATTGCAGAAAACTGGGCGCAGATTTCAGCTTTTCATGAACAACTTGCATTTTGGCAATTAAAACTCGATTTTTTTTCACTAAATGAATTGTACAAACATCACACAACATCAATATGATGTTTTGGTGCAGAATTTGGGCGGTGGACTGTCGAAAAAATCAAGAAAAACAGCAAAAAACAGATCTGTGGAATTTGCCTCAGGATGCACCAATGGGAGCTGATTTTAAAGATTTTTTCCAAACTATTTGATCCCAATCCTACTTGTAGAGGTTTCAAGGAGTTGATTCATGAAGTTTTCAGATCAAAAAAACCAAAAAAATCGAGTGAAAAAGGACACAGACCCTGACCTGTTCTTATTTTTTGTTATTTTTTGTTAGTTTTATCATTTTTCTTCATTAGTTCATGTATTTTGATGTTTTTAATGTTTACTATTATGTTTAACATGAACTAATTTTGTTAATCTAAGGCTGCGATGTAGCCTAAGTTGTAAAATACGCTCATTTCTAATTCAAGGTATTCAATGTTTGTGTTATTGCGTTATTGAAGTGTTTATCATTGTTCTTAATGAGTTTTAAATGCTTGATCGCCATTGAAGGCCCGTAATGATTTAGAATGAGACCGAGAGGAGATTTATGATGAGTGCTGAGGTGATAAGCACCACAAATTGAGCGAATGCTCGAAAGAGATTAACGCGATTTGTGTGGTTTTTAAAAGAAAATCATAAAGCTTTTATAACTTTTTTCTTATTTAAATTCATGCACGAAAGTGATGGGTTAATATGTTAAAGAGTAAACTTATTGTTGCTCGAGAGAGAATGTTTAGTAAATTAGGATTTTCAACCATCAACACATAGTAACGACTTGAATATCGAGAATAGAAAAGGCGTATTGATGCAACTAAGGTGAAATCGGGTGCCTTAGACTTTATTAACTTAAAAAAAAAAACTTATATCGGCTCATTCTAGTCTAGTTTTAACTTTTTATTTTTATTTTATTTTATCTTACTTTATTTCATATCAAAATCCCAATTTTTCGATTTTTCAAATAATATTAAAGCTATTAATTTCAATACTCGCTCGGCAATCCTAGTGGGAACGATACTTTACTCACTCTGTTTTACTTAAAGCGACTAGAGCACTTGCTAGTAAAAAAATCGCACCAAGTTTTTGGCACCGTTGTCGGAGATTGTCTATAATTGAGTGATATTGATACCACATAGTTTTGATACTAATTTAAAATTGTTAATAATTTGTAAATTTTGTTAAATTTGAAATATAAATTTCTTTTCATTCGTTCATTTTATTTGTAAAAATAATTCTTAAAAAAAAACATTTATTAAATAAAAAAAAATTCGTATATAAAAAAACAATTATTTTGTTTGTTTTTATAATTTTAAATTGTTAATAGATTGTAAATTTTGTTGAAAATTTAAAAAATTAATCTTCATTCATTTATTTATTTTATTTTATTTTATTGTAGATTGTTATTTTTTAAGTTTTCTGATTAATTTTAACTTTATCTTAGCGTTTTAATCCATCTAGATAAATTTTTTTCTTTAGTTAAGTTTGTTATCTTTAAATTTTTTAAAACCTTTAGTATTAAGCTTTTTCCTTAAAAAAAAAAAAAGTGATGCCTTGCTGCATCTCTATAAGATCTCAATGCCAAGCTTTATCTAAATCATTATCTGCTCAATTTTCACTAATTGAAGACAGGCTTGTTGCTAGCACTCCACAATGTGAATTTTGTGCAGGTAACCATGCTAGTATGGAATATCAATTGGGTAATAATTTTTCTTCCTCTGATTTTGAGCAATATAACTTTATGAGACCTCATTATCAGGCTGAGCCAAGAAGATAACCGAGCCTTTATGAAATTAGTACAATGTCGGCCCAAAGTTCACAAATTCATGTATTAATAGATCAAATGAGTGCTATTGGTGCTCGTAGATGTAGATTTTGTGGAAATAACTATGCTAGCAAGGAAGATCTAGTAGATAATAGCTTTTCCTCATGGGGTTTTGAACAAAGTAATTACATGCCAAATTTTTGTAAACCCCAGTACAATCCCTACTCTAGCACTTATAATCAAAAATGGATGGACCCTTCCTGTAACTATCACGAAGCATCCTTGTCACCCACTTATCTGTCCCAAGACAAGAGCTATAACTTAGAAGAAACATGTAGGAAATTCATGGAAACCGTAAGTGACTTAAAGAACCAAAGAACTTCCGTCCAAAATCCTGAGCCACAAGTAGGGATCACAATAGAGGAATATTCTGAGAGATCTGAAGAATTCATGTCTAGCGATACCATCACTTAATTAGGGGATGAAACTAACGCCACAACATTGAGAGACGAAGACACATTAGAAAAGCCACCTCAATGTGACATAATCCCTATCAACTTAAAAACACCAATGACCAACCCTATCTTACCGACCCACTACCACCAGCCATTGAAATATATGTAGAGCTTATCTAACATGGTCTGAAATTTTCGGAACCATGGAAGCCTCACTGAAAAATAGCAAAAGAAACCAGAAAAGAAAATTCAAACTGTGGCAGATTAAGCTCAAGGAGCCCAAGATTAGGGAAGGTGGGGGTGGTCGTGTAAAGAAGAGACCAAGAAAGCTGTATGGTAGAAAATGATCATTATGGATGGATGGTGGTGACTCTATTCTTTTTCAGGACACAGGATAGATCCACCCAAAAAGTGGAGCTAATGACTATAAACTAAGAGCTTATTTGGAGGCAACCCAGGTGTTTTTATTTTTATTTATCTAATTTTATTTTTATTTCATTATTTTGTCTCATATTTATTCTTGATTAAACAGGTATTTCGCAAAACGTTTGGGGGTGGGACGATGTCGACATGCACCATCAAAGAGCAATCCTCAAACCGGGGAAGTACCTCTCTAACTTGTTCTTTATATTCCTTTTAACATTAAAAACAATGTTAATTTTTAAGTTTGAGGACGGGAGAGTCAAGTTTAAAAATGTTTATGAATTTTTTTTTTTTAAATTTTGACGAATTTGTCTGTTACTGTCTGTTTTAGAGTCGGCTTAAGTGCCTCCCAACGTTCGGAGCCTTTGTATGAGGATGTAAATAGGGTCGGCCAACAAAAAAAAAATTTTCTACGTTTTAAATTTTACTGCATTTTGAATAATAATAATACAATTCCGGCAATATATTTAAAAAAAAAAAATCCCCTTGTATTTTGAAAACTTATCAACATGATTTTTAGGCTATTTTTCTACTCTTTCTTAGCTCGTTTACTATAATTTAATTGCAATGACCTAAGAATCGATTGTTTTTGTACTTTAATAGTGAAACAAAAATCTAAGGCATTATTTTGATAAAACCATGGTATTTGAGTTCACTAGTTAGTATAGCTGTTTTACTTTTATTTCTTATTAAAAGATATTCAAATTTGAATGGATTGCATTAAGGATTATCATCTTATAATGAACTTTGAAGAGTTATGCCTGAATCTAAAAAAAAAATATGAAAAAAAAGAGTAGATAAAATTATATCTCTGGCACCACTATCTCGCATAAATAAAGATATGTGCGACCCAATATTGAGGGTGTCTTAGTGGTGGCTACTCTTACTTATGGGTCATCGCCCAGGAGTCGGAGTTTGATTCTCACTGTAGATAAACTCAGGGGAGTCATGAAGAAGGTCATTACCCAGGAGTTGGAGCTTGATTCTCACAGACGATATACTCACTCGGTAATATTGGGGGCATCCCAGTGGTGGCTTCTCTTACTTATGGGTCATCGCCTAGGGGTCGGAGCATGATTCTCGCTGAAGATAAACTCATGAGCCGAAAGTGACTTGAGCCAATAAGTTCCTCTGAAAAAAAAAGGGAAAAAAAATGACACAAAAATAATTAATTTTGGGCATACTTAATAAGATTTGTTATGTGTGGTATGAATTTTTGTCCTCTATATTGTTTGATTGTCTTGAAATTTGAAAGAACGGATAAACTTAATTTGCTATCCTAACTTCTGAATCTCAGCTACCTAGGTGATTGACAGGTTTTTTCTAAGAAAAGATGATTTTGCCTTTAGAGCCTCAAATATTGATTTTCGGTTATTCATTTCTGAATTAGAGTGCGCTTGCTTTAAACTGTAAAACAATTCTTGAAAAACATGAGATACGGTGCTGAAATATTCAGTCTTGCTCAGGGACGAGCAAGATTTAAGCTTGGGGGTATTTTGATAACCTTAAATTTGTATATATTTATTTATATCATTTTAATATATTTTTAACTATTTTACTTCTAATTTTTATCACTTTGCTCGTTTTTGCTCGGTTTTGACTATTTCACCTATTTTCTTGCAAAAACACTATTTTTGCACTAAATCTTGCTAGTTTTATCAGTAATATCAATAAGTCAAAGCAAGATAAATCAAAAATTGCGAAATAATAACAAAAATTGTACAAAATTACTAAGAACGCCTAACTTACACCCTATTCCACAAGTTTTGCATCAATTTTTAGCCAAAATTCAAGCTTTTATCCCCATTATTCATCTTTTATGCATTGTATACTACAATTAAACATTAATTTAAGCTATTTTAAGCATTCTTTTACCTAAAAAACCACAAAAAAATCAAAAAAATATAAAAAAATTACAAGTTGCAAGCAACTTGCAACCTGCTGCAGCTAGACATTTTGCAGCTCGGATTTTTTGAATTTTTTCACCTAAATTCACTGAACCAAAGCTTAAATAAGTTATTTAACATCTTTTTAACATGTTATTTCCGCATTTGGGTGGAGGATTTCATGAAAAAATGGAGAAAACCGAGCTGGAAAATGATTGCAGAAAACTGGGCGCAGATTTCAGCTTTTCATGAACAACTTGCATTTTGGCAATTAAAACTCGATTTTTTTTCACTAAATGAATTGTACAAACATCACACAACATCAATATGATGTTTTGGTGCAGAATTTGGGCGGTGGACTGTCGAAAAAATCAAGAAAAACAGCAAAAAACAGATCTGTGGAATTTGCCTCAGGATGCACCAATGGGAGCTGATTTTAAAGATTTTTTCCAAACTATTTGATCCCAATCCTACTTGTAGAGGTTTCAAGGAGTTGATTCATGAAGTTTTCAGATCAAAAAAACCAAAAAAATCGAGTGAAAAAGGACACAGACCCTGACCTGTTCTTATTTTTTGTTAGTTTTATCATTTTTCTTCATTAGTTCATGTATTTTGATGTTTTTAATGTTTACTATTATGTTTAACATGAACTAATTTTGTTAATCTAAGGCTGCGATGTAGCCTAAGTTGTAAAATACGCTCATTTCTAATTCAAGGTATTCAATGTTTGTGTTATTGCGTTATTGAAGTGTTTATCATTGTTCTTAATGAGTTTTAAACGCTTGATCGCCATTGAAGGCCCGTAATGATTTAGAATGAGACCGAGAGGAGATTTATGATGAGTGCTGAGGTGATAAGCACCACAAATTGAGCGAATGCTCGAAAGAGATTAACGCGATTTGTGTGGTTTTTAAAAGAAAAACATAGAGCTTTTATAACTCTTTTCTTATTTAAATTCATGCACGAAAGTGAGGGTTACTATGTTAAAGAGTACGCTAAATGTTGCTCGAGAGAGAAAGTTTAGTAAATTAGGATTTTCAACCATCAACACACAGTGACAACTTGAATATCGAGAATAGAAAAGGCGTATTGATGCAACTAAGGTAAAAACGGGTGCCTTAGACTTTATTAACTAAAAAAAAACTTGAATCGGCTCATTCTAGTCTAGTTTTAACTTTTTATTTTTAGCTTATTTTATTTTACTTTATTTCATATCAAAATTCCAATTTTTCGATTCTTCAAATAGTATTAAAGCAATTAATTTCAGTATTCACTCAGCAATCCTCGTGGGAACGATACTCTACTCACTCTGTATGACTTGAAGCGACTAGTGCACTCGCTAGTAAAAAAATCGCACCAAGTTTTTGGCACCGTTGCCGGGGATTGTCTATAATTGAGTGATATTGATACCACATAGTTTTGATACTAATTTGAAATTGTTAATAATTTGTAAATTTGTTTAAATTTGAAATATAAATTTCGTTTCATTCATTCATTTTATTTGTAAAAATAATTCTTAAAAAAAAATTTATTAAATAAAAAAAATTCGTATATAAAAAACAATTATTTTGTTTGTTTTTACAATTTGAAATTGTTAATAGATTGTAAATTTTGTTGAAAATTAAAAAAATTAATCTTCATTCATATATTTTATTTTATTTTATTTTATTGTAGATTGTTAGTTTTTTAGGTTTTCTTATTAATTTTAACTTTATCTTAACATTTTAATCCATCTAGATAAATTTTTTTCTTTAGTTAAGTTTGTTATCTTTAAATTTTTTAAAACCTTTAGTATTAAGCTTTTTCCTTAAAAAAAAAAAAGTGATGGCTTGCTGCATCTCTATAAGATCTCAATGCCAAGCTTTATCTAAATCATTATCTGCTCAACTTTCACTAATTGAAGACAGGCTTGCTCCTAGCACGCCTCAATGTGAATTTTGTGTAGGTAACCATGCTAGTATGGAATGTCAATTGGGTAATATCTTTTCTTCCTCTGGTTTTGAGCATTATAACTTTATGAGACCTCATTATTAGGCTGAACCAAGAAGAAAACTGAGCATTTATGAAATTAGTACAATGTCGGCCCAAAGTTCACAAATTCATGTATTAATAGATCAAATGAGTGCTATTGGAGCTCGTAGATGTAGATTTTGTGAAAATAACTATGCTAGTAAGGAAGATCTAGTAGATAATAGCTTTTCTTCATGGGGTTTTGAACAAAGTAATTACATATCAAATTTTTGTCAACCCCAGTACAATCCCTACTCTAGCACTTATAATCAAAAATGGATGGACCCTTCCTGTAACCATCACGAAGCGTCTTGGTCACCCACTTATCTGTCCCAAGAAATGAGCTATAACTTGGAAGAAACATGTAGGGAATTCATGGAAACCGTGAGTGACTTAAAGAACCAAAGAGCCTCCATGCAAAATCCTGAGCCACAAGTAAGGATCACAATAGAGGAATATTCTGACGGATCTGAAGAATAAATTTCTAGCGATACCATCACTAAATTAGGGGACGAAACTAACGCCACAACATTGAGAGACGAACACATATTAGAAAAGCCACCTCAATGTGACATAATCCCCTTAATCAACTTAAAAACACCACTGACCATCCCTATCTTTACCGACCCACTACCACGAGCCATTGAAATGAAATGTAGAGCTTATCTAACATGGTCTGAAATTTCGGAACCCTGGAAGCCTCAGTGAAAAATAACAAATGAAACCAGAAAAGAAAATTCAAACTGTGGCAGATTAAGCTCAAGGAGCCCAAGATTAGGGACGGTGGAGGAGGTCGTGTAAAGAAGAGGACGAGAAAGCTGCATGGCAGAAAATGGTCATTATGGATGGATGGTGGTGACTCTAATCTCCTTCAAGACACATGATAGATCCACCCAGAAAGTTGAGCTAACAACTATAAACTAAGCGCTTCTTGGGAGGCAACCCAAACGTTTTTATTTTTATTTATCTAATTTTATTTTCCTTCCATTATTTTGTCTCATATTTATTTTTGATTAAATAGGTATTTCGCAAAAAGTTTGGGGGTGGCACGATGTCGACATGCACCATCAAAGAGCAATCCTCAAACCGGGGAAGTACCTCTCTCCCACTTGTTCTTTATATTCTTTTTAACATTAAAAATAATGTTAATTTTTAAGTTTGGAGGTGGGAGAGTCAAGTTTTAAAATTTTAATGAATTACTTTTTTTTTTTTTTAATTTTGACGAAGTCGTCTGTTACTGTCTGTTTTAGAGTCGGCTTAAGTGCCTCCCAGAGTTCGGAGCCTTTGTATGGGGATGTAAATAGGGTCGGCCAACAAAAAAATTTTCTACGTTTTAAATTTTACTGCATTTTGAATAATAATAATACAATTACAGCAATATATTTAAAAAAAAATCCCCTTATATTTTGAAAACTTATCATCATGCTTTTTAGCCTATTTTTCTACTCTTTCTTAGCTCGTTTACTGTAATTTAATTGGAATAACCTAAGAATCGTTTGTTTTTTCTCGTTAATAGTGAAACAAAAATCTAAGGCATTATCTTGATAAAACCATGGTATTTGAATTCACTAGTTAGCATAGCTGTTTTACCTTTCTTTCTTATTAAAAGATCAAATTTGAATGGATTGCATTAAGGATTATCATCTTATAATGAGCTTTGAAGAGTTATACCTGAATCTAAAAGAAAAATATGAAAAAAAAGAGTAGATGAAATTGTACCTCTGGCACCACTATCTCGCATAAATAAAGGTATGTGCTACCCAATATTGAAGGCGTTTCAGTGGTGGCTTCTCTTACTTATGGGTCATCGCCCAGGAGTCGGAGCTTGATTCTCACTGTAGATAAACTCAGGGGAGTCATAGAGAAGGAATCTCAGTGGTGGCTTCTCTTACTTATGGGTCATCGCCCAGGAGTCGGAGCCTGATTCTCACTGACGATATAATCACTCGGTAATATTGGGGGCATCTCAGTGGTGGCTTCTCTTACTTATGGGTTATCGCCCAGGAGTCGGAGCTTGATTCTCGCTGAAGATAAACCCATGAGCCGAAAGTGACTTTAGCAAATCAGTTCCTCTGAAAAAAAAGGAAAAAAAATGGCACAAAAATATTTAGTTTTGGACATACTTAATAAGATTTGTTATGAGTGGTATGAATTTTTGTCTTCTATATTGTTTGAATGTCTTGAGATTTGAAAGAACGGATAAACTTAATTTGCTATGCTAACTTCTGAATCTTAGCTACCTAGGTGATTGATAGGTTTTTCCTTAGAAAAGATGATTTTGCCTTTAGAGCCTCAAACATTGATTTTCGGTTATTCATTTCTGACTTAGAGTGTGTTTGCTTTAAACAGTAAAAAAATTCTTGAAAAACATGAGATATGGTGCTGAAATATTCAGTCTTGCTCAGGGACGAGCAAGATTTAAGCTTGGGGGTATTTTGATAACCTTAAATTTGTATATATTTATTTATATCATTTTAATATATTTTTAACTATTTTACTTCTAATTTTATCACTTTGCTCGTTTTTGCTCGGTTTTGACTATTTGACCTATTTTCCTGAAAAAACACCATTTTTGCACTGAATCTTGCTAGTTTTATCAGTAATATCAATAAGTAAAAGCAAGATAAATCAAAAATTGCAAAATAATGGCAAAAATTGTACAAAGTTACCAAGAACGCCTAACTTACACCATATTTCACAAGTTTTGCATCAATTTTTAACTAAAATTCAAGATTTTATCCTCATTATTCATCTTTTATGCATTTTATAATACAATTAAACATTACTTTAAGCTATTTTAAGCATTCTTTTACATAAAAAACCAGAAAAAAATCAAAAAAATATAAAAAAATTACAAGTTGCAAGCAACTTGCAACCTGCTGCAGCTAGACATTTTGCAGCTCGATTGTTTTGAATTTTTTTCAACTAAATTCACTGAACCAAAGCTTAAATAAGTTATTTAACATGCTATTGCAGCATTTGGGTGGAGGATTTAATGAAAAAATGAAGAAAACCGAGCTGGAAAATGATTGCAGAAAACTGGGCGCAGATTTCAGCTTTTCATGAACAACTTGCATTTTGGCAATTAAAACTCGATTTTGTTTAACCGAATTCATTGTACAAACATCATGAAACATCAATATGATGTTTTGGTGCAGAATTTGGCGGTGTACTGTTGAAAAAAATTAAGAAAAACAGCAAAAAACAGATCTGCAGAATTTGCCTCAGAATGCACCAATGCGAGCTGATTTTTGAGATTTTGTCCAAATTTTTTTATCCCAACCAAACTTGTATAAATAGGGTAGGTTTCAAGAAGTCGATTCATCAAGTTTTAAGATTGAAAAAACCAAAAAAATCATGTGAAAAAGGGTGGAGAACAGGTTGGGTCTGTGCAGCAGACCCTGACCTGTTCTTTGTTATTTTTTGTCATTTTTTGTTAGTTTTATCATTTTTCTTCATTAGTTTATGTATTTTGACGTTTTTAATGTTTAATATTAAGATTAACATGAAAAAATTTTATTAATCTAAGCCCACGATGTTGCCTAAGTTGTAAAATACGCTCATTTCTAATTCAAGGTATTCAATGTTTATGTTATTGCATTGTTGAAGTGTTTATCATTGTTCTTAATGAGTTTTAAATTCTTGATCACCATTTAAGGCCTGTAATGATTCATAATGGGACCGAGAGGAGATTTATGATGAGTACTGAGGTGATAAGCACCACAAATTGAGCGAATGCTCGAAAGAGATTAACGCGATTTGTGTGGTTTTTAAAAGAAAATCATAAAGCTTTTATAACTTTTTTCTTATTTAAATTCATGCACGAAAGTGATGGGTTAATATGTTAAAGAGTAAACTTATTGTTGCTCGAGAGAGAATGTTTAGTAAATTAGGATTTTCAACCATCAACACACATTAACGACTTGAATATCGAGAATAGAAAATGTGTATTGATGCAACTAAGGTAAAATCGGGTGCCTTAAACTTTATTAACTAAAAACAAAAAATTAACTTAAATCGGCTCATTCTAGTCTAGTTTTAACTTTTTATTTTTATTTTATTTTATTTTATCTTTCTTAATTTCATATCAAAATCCCAATTTTTCGATTTTTCAAATAGTATTAAAGCTATTAATTTTAGTACTCACTTAGCAATCCTCTTGGGAACGATAATCTACTCACTCTGTATTGCTTGAAGCGACTAGTGCACTTGCTAGTAAAAAAATGGCACCACTAAGTTTGAGAAAGGTCATATAAGAACTAAAAGAAGAGTCCACTTGGTGTAGGAATCCATCTTGGGAATGAGGAACCTCAAGAGGGTAAGATAAAAATGAGTCAAAGTAGTTTTATCTCTTTTAAAAAAGTACGAGAAACTAGGTTTTTTAAATTGAATTACCAAGGAACATATATAATATTAATGCCATGATTAGAAAGCCAACATGACAAGATATTCGATATCCTGTCTCCATTAGTTGTGACTAGTAGGAAGTTCACAAGTGTTTTGGTGAATGGCCTTTCAATAAGGGCACCATGAGATAGTAGTTTAAGTTAATGAATGTTGTTTTGATTTTAAGTAACTATCATAATGTGCCAGTTTCTTTAGAAATTTAATTTTTATTTAGTATTTGTTTTAAATTTGTATTTTACCTATTTTTCCAAAAATAGACTGATGATTAACTAAATAAAGTGTATATTACAGAAGGACCAATGGCATAAGGTTGACATATTTTAATAAAAAACTATGTTAAATGAAATTTATTCGTCTAATATAAGCTAAGTTGTGTAACCATATAAATGAAGAATATCCTAAAGTCCATACAACTTTTAAGTTGTACTTGATCTAAGGTCACTTTAATCTAATATGTCAAAAACAGGTTTGATTTGTCGTATGTGATCATTAAGTACTGATGTGATAACCGGTATGTGAATTATATTTGAATTAATGGTGACTAAATAAGTCTTTAATAACAACAACAGTAGAACCAATAAGCTGTTAGAACTTGTACATTAAATGTTTATGGACTGCTAAAAGTTCAAGTGAGCAGAAGCAAGGAGTATTTCATAAAATGTTTACGAATGGTTACACAATAAGTTGATATATGGATATTATCTATGATGACTGAAGTCTTGAATCCTTTGAAAATTTCCAAGAATTAAAGACTGAAGTTGGGATCAATTATGTAAATATATCAAGTTACTTTGATTAGATCAAAGTGGTAATTTCAGGAGAATTCTTATTTTTTTTCTTGCTACAAAGAGTTTTAGAAAGGATCAATAATATGTTATTGAATATTGTAAGATTCATATAATGAGTCACATCTACATATCAAAAGGTTTGTTATGAAAGAGGTTTTAGAAGTGTTCTAAAGTACATCAGATAGCTTGTGTTGGATAGATTGATAGTATGAGATACTACGTCTCAATAGTTTGATACAACTTATAGTGTAGATGATGTATTAGATATATCTTAAACCAGCTTATTATCACACTAAGTACGTGGAAGCTTTGGTGTAATGGGAGGATGGTCAAGGTCACCTAATGGATTCATGTTTTCAGTCTTAACTGTTAAGAATTATGGTGAATCTGATCCTCTAGGCTATAATGAAACTCTTAAGTATAAATATGCAGACCAGTTGGTCAAAAAAATAAAAGTTAAGTTAAAGTAGTTATATTTTGACAAAGTCTGGGAATGTGAAGAAGCGTCAAAAGGTATTAAGTCCATTAGATTGGATCTAAATAGATCTACAAGTGTAAGGAGTTCATTGGACAAGAAGGTGGAGACCTTTAAGTCTAGACTGATGGCAGTGAGTTATACCCTGAAAGAATGAATTGTATTTAATGAGACCTTCTAGCCAGATGTCATGCTTAATTGTATAAGGATACTCTCATCCATTGTATTTCATATGATGAGATATGGAAGATGGAAGTCAAGACATCATTTTTTTTTAATGGTCGTCTTGAGAAAGTTATATATATGATACAACTAGACAAGTTTGTTGCCAAGAGTGAGGAGTATACAGTATGCATACTAAGCAAGTTTATTTGTAGACTTTAGCATTTTGTTAATTGAATAGTAGATTCGATGACAGCTATCAAGTCCTAGTGATTTGAATCAATGGTTAGTGAACCATAAGAGTACAGGTGACATTGCTAGAAAGTAGTGACTTTCTAAGTATTGTACATAGATGACATTCTGCTCATTAAGGATGGTGTCGACTTGCCATAAGCTGTTAAGGTTTAATTATTTAGTCAGTTAAAAAATGGAAGAACCAAGATGAGCACACTATGGTCTTAGGGTCAAGGTTTAAAAAGATTCTAAGAAAGGATGTTGCATTTATCATGGGTCATTTGTTTCAAAAGGGTTTTAGACATTTGACATAAAAAATCCAATTTTACCCTCACAGTGGGAGTCTGGTGAAGGTTGGAGCAGTCTTGTGTTGCTTATTTCACAATAGAAGTCAAGTACTAGATAACAATAAAGTTCTTGAGTAGACTAGTTGACTTATAATGTTATTAAAACATGAAATCATGTGAGTAAAAGAATAGGACAGTAAAAGGTCGGTATTGAAGTTTATAGTCAAAGAGTTGATAGATCCCTAGGGGATAGTTATACAATGTAAGGCTAATTGGGTTTAGGACAAGTGGGAGATTCTTGGAATTGGTGTCCTGGAAAGCCCAATTAGTTAATTTGAAATATTAAATAAATGAACTAGTTTGTTGAATTATTGTCTGATTGTGTTTTACGAGTAAAACATGAGTGTGATTGTTTTCTTTATTGTTCCATGAGATGGACGTAGTGTAAGAAGACATGTCAAGTTTAGTTTAAGTGGTCAATGAGATTGAACCACAGATAGACTTAGATCAAACTAGTGATATGTTGTCAAAGTATGTTCGTAGTTTGTGATATGTTGGACAACTTGTTTGATAAATTATAATATGATACTTTTGATGGCTTGTCTTGGTCATGTGGATAGGGATTCAAGAGTATTATATTGGTGTTGTCAATAAAATTAGAACATTGAGCTAAACCACCTGAATTAGTTGTTTCTTTAACTGCTATCAGAAAGAATTAATTTTGTATGATGATAATTCTAAATCAAGGAAACAATCTAAACTTGTGCATGGATTTCTCATTGCTTGGATGTGCTAAAAGAATTTGTCAAAGTGAGTTGACTTGAATCCTCCGTATGTTGGGTAACTTCATGCAGTGTAGCGAAAACAATTGCTTTACATGGAATCTATAGTCTCTAATGAGATAAAGTTATCCCCTTAGTTGATTCGCAAGTATTCGAATAGAAGCTAATATTCCATGCCCAAGTCAAGAATACTCTCAGGATTTAGAGTCGTCGTTCAAATAATACAACATGATTTACTCATCTCTGATAGTAGTCTGGAAACAAGCATCTGACATGATCCAACTCAGTGTATCAATCTTTTTAAACGCACGACCTAACACTTTCGGATCACCATCCACATGACAAAGACAAGTCATCTAAAGTGTTAAGTCATGATCTTAACAGACAAGTAGCCCAAGCTCATCATCGACCATGAGCTGCTCAAATAACATTTCATACCATTTGTTTCAAGTCTATCGATGGCTTAATCTCATTATCCACTTGGAACAAACACGTAAGATGTAATATGAGGACTCTGTCCATCTCACGGACGATACTTAAATGAAAATCGCATGCAGTATAAATGCTTACTTACACAAATTTAACAAGGAAATGATTGGGATGTCAATTTTATTCATTAATAAAAAAATATCAACAGAATAAATATAGATTTCATGAAAGTATTCCTAACATAGAGTGCTTTCTACTGCTTCGTCTCACCACTTTTTGGGGCCCAACACAGGGCCCACTATCCTGCTTTTCACTTAACTGGCGGTATGCAGAACTGCCATCCAATGGTTCGATCGACCCACTGTCGACCAGATCTGCTGTTTTTGGCTGTCAGCAGGACCTACATGCTGAACAGGTTCAGTATGAACTAGTGCCGACTCTTAAAATGCAGTGTGTTGGTCTTCCATAAACCAAGCATGCTCAAACATATCAACACCCTAAGTTGAATGTACTAATTCTGTTTTTAGGTAAGGGAAAGAATCTTCATATTACCAAACATCCCTGGATACCACAATTTTATAATCATCAAGACTATAGACTTTGTAATCCTTTTGACCATGAGAGTATCACTCAAATATTCCTGGAGCGACACGCCCCTTAAACTTGTCATTAGTTCGATCCTTAACAAGAAAAACAAAGACATCCGAAAATGCATAAGTGATCATACGAGGGCCCTTTTCCCAAGAACTTTTCAAACGGGCTTTTAATTTTAAGAAAAGGCGAGGGAGTCAAGTTAATAAGGTAGGTTGCCTTTAAAACACACTCAGTCCAAAATCACTTAGGAAGACTCGCTAGAATGAGGAGCGCGTGACCATTTTCAAACAAATGCGTATGCTTCCACTCAACAATCCTATTCTGTTGTAGTGTTCCAGTAAACGAGGTCTAAAACTAATTCCACGTTCCACATGGAAGTCCAACAATGCTCCATATTTAAATTCTTGGCCATTGTCACTTCTCACTTGTTTCACCTCCAAGTCAAATTGTGTACTAAGAATTTTTATGAGCCTGAGATTTCTCCCACATTAAGTAAACCCAAGTACGTCGATTGTAGTAATTAACAATGGTTAGAAAGTATCATGAAATTTTCAATAATACGGTCTGATAAGACCCCCAAATATCACAATGTATTAATTCAAAACAAACACGAGTTCTTGAAATAGACATGGGAAAGGAAAACTTCGATGCTTAGCACGATGATATAAATCTAAACAATATGCGCCTTCCAAACATTCAAATGAGGAAATACTGAAAGCTTTAAAAAAGGAACATAAACCAACCGATAGTGCCACAAAACTGCCTCCTTATTACTCTAAACTAAAAAAGTCGAGTGAGCAACTGGCCGTGTTTCAAAAAAATATAGCCCATCTCTGTTTACCCACTCCAAACAGCTTCCTTGAGTGTAGGTCATGTATAATACAATAATAAGGGTAAAATTTCAATGCACATTTTGCATCACAGATTAACTTACATGCTGATGATAATTTACTACGAAAATTGGACATGTATAGAACATTATTAAGGGTTAAATTTTCAGAAAAAACATACTCTTCCCATATAATAAGCAGGAATACTACTCCCATTCGCTAATTTAACAGGTCTAATAGTACTACTAGCAACTATATCAACCATTACATACAATGACAAAAACATATGATTTGAAGAACCAACATCAATAATCAACCTATGGTAAGAAGCTGAAGCCTAACCTGTGAGATTTATATTGGGAGAAGTCGAAACTGGCAAAAGAAAGGCTAAAAGATGCCAGTGCTGATAAGCGAACAACCCTGCAATGAGGTTGTGTTTGACAGATTTGTCCCTAGTGCCCCTGGCACCCGATTAAGTAGCTGCAGCAGTAGCCGCACCACATCCTCTCTCTCCCGGCATCCAATTCTTCCATGGGGGAGGATAACCCACTGACTCAAAACAATAATCTTTAGTGTGACCCTGATGCTTATAATGAGTGCAGGTAAAGAGACTATTGAAACGAGGAGCTTTTTCGAATGAGCTAGTGGTTCCCCACAAAAATTAGAAGCCTTAATAGCTAATGTAGTTGCTCAGGCAAAACCACCGTACCTTTAGTACCATTTTGTTGTTTTTCCACTTACACAAAAATGCAAAACATTACTGATGCACTTAATTTTTACATATTTTATTTCCCATTCCTGTCATATATTCGGCCTCTACTTATGTGTTTTTGTTGTAATCTAGGTACATTTTGGCTTAGAGTGCAACGGAGCGAACAAAGGCTGAAAAGTGTAAGATTCAAGCGTAATTGAGGCATAATTGAAGACTACTTTGAGAAACCCGACCACGTGTGCAAAATAAGTACCCATCGGGTCAAGATTCGGTCAACAAGAGTCTTTCCTTGGGCGCATGGATTGATTGACCATGCATTTTGGCAATCGGTCGAGCTTAAAACGAGTAAAAGGGTAACAAAAAGGGGTATTTATGACCCAATATTTTGCTAATTTACTTATGAAACCACTTGGGTTACGTAGATCTCTTCGAGAGCTTTGATTTGATATATAATTTGGCCCATAACACATTACGGATCAAAAGTTAAGTTACGCTCGTTTCAAGTTAACTACGCAAGCTGCTAAGGGGGGCGCCGATCGATCGGTTTGACCACCGATTGATGGGGAACGGCACGGGACCAACCCAAAAGCACGCCCCATGTATAAATATTAAGGGGGACACCTAATTTCACATCTTTTGTAGCACCTCCTCTCCTTCTCACCTCCTAAAGTCGCTACGAGATCCAAGGGATTCTCAAACGCCGTAGCGCAGGTGGTCGGAGTGTCTGAAGGATCAAAGCAAGGATCAACATCAACGTCAATTGAGGGAGTTTTCAATTTCTATTTGTTTACTCATTGTTCTCTTTTTTTTAGATGTTAATGATGTATAAAACTCCCATGGAGGAGTAGACTCTTTTAATTTACAGATGAAGGGCGAATAGTCGCCCGTATCCCAAGTTTATATTATACTTTTGATGATTGGTTTAGTTCTGTATATTCGCACCCCTGTGGGGAATTCTTCATGATTGTTGGATATTTTTGTATGTGTGCTTGTAGCCATGACTAGATCTCCAACTTTGCAGCGATTAGTCTTGTGCTTGTAGCCTAGATCATAACATAACAGGATTTCACGCGTGGTCAAGGTTGAGGTTGTACCCAACCCTGAACCCAATCTTTTATATAAATTAATATTGAATTAGGAGTAAAAAAGGAATTAAGTAGTGCTAATGAGATAACCTATGCTACACTTAGGGTGCTAAGATAGGTTATGCCTTTAGACTAGTTCATTACCGTAAGTCCTAATTTATATATTAATCTAGGCTTAGAGCTTGCAACCTAAGTCCTTCAAATCAACATCCTAAGTAAAATATAATGACAGGATATGTGTTAAGCTACCCTAAATTCACTCCCCAAACTAACCTCAATTGAATTGACACTTTTAGTTTATCGTCAGTTTTGCTATTTTAGTTAACAAATCATTTAAGCCAACCCAAAACTTGATTTAAACCACTTGTTATTAACAAAATCCAACTTAACTCCAATTCCCTGCAGATATGACCCGTATGCCCGATTTAGCTACGACGATCTCGTACGCTTGCGAGTAGACGGTTTTAAAACACACGTTAAAATCCCATCAAGTTTTGGCGCCGTTGCCGGGAAATCGGTAAGCTAAGTTGACTTTGAAATTAGCAAGTTATTTTATTATATTATTTATTTATTTATTTACTTATTTTGTTTAAGAAAAAAAATCTAAATAAAAAAAAATTTACTTTACGTTTTTTTGTTTTTTCGTTTATTTTTAGTTATTTTATTTTGCTGTTTTTATTTTTTTAATTTTAATTTTAATTTTTTTCTTTGTTTTAAAAAGCTTGTTTTGCATTAGTTTACTTTTCTATTTTATTTTTCTTTTTTCGTTTGTTTTTTCTTATTCATTTTATTTTATTTTTTTTGCTTTAGTTATATTTTTTTTAGAATGGCTAACTTTGCACCGCATACGATTGGGGACCACTTCATTCCCCATACGCACGTCCCACCCGCCGGAGTTACGTTACCCGCCGTGGTTAATGTTAGCTTCGAGCTTAAGCCTGAAATCATCAACATGCTTCCCGTTTTCCATGGGAAGCAGATTGAGAGCCGATACGAGCACCTTGATGCGTTTATAGAAATTTGAGAAACTTGTCATCATCAAGGTGTCTCAATTGATGCTGTTCGGCTACGTCTTTTTCCCTTCTCATTAAAGGATGTAGCCAAAAGGTGGTTTTAGTCTCTTCCGAGAGGTGAAATCACCACTTGGGCTGACCTCCAACAAAAGTTCCTGATCAAGTTTTATCCTAAAGCCAGAACTATGGCGGTTAGACGTACAATCAACAGTTTTGAACAAACGAATCAGGAACAATTTCATGAGAGTTGGGGCAGAATTAAGGAGCTCCTTGGAAGTTGTCCCCACCATGGGTTACCCAATTGGGCTCTTGTGCAAAATTTCTACGATGGTCTCACGGCTTCCAACAAACAAATGGTTAATATTTCATGCAGGGGAGCATTTAACCAACAAGATGAGGACAAGGCGTGGACGTTATTTGAGCGCCTCAGCGAACACTCTCTCGACCAAGCCTCTTCTGTGAGGGTGGTTAGAGGGAGCACACGCGGTGTCTCAGAAGTAGCACCTACCGATGACATTAACCTTCAACGGGATGCCCTTAGCAGGAAGATGGATCAGCTTATGAACTTGCATGTGAATCCTACTAATGTGCATATGGTCAATGCTGTTGGGTCATCAAGTGATATTACTCCATGCAATATTTGTTCGAGTGAGGACCATTCTATGTTTAATTGTGTATGTGCGTCACAATTCCCTGAATATGTACAGGACCAGGTTTAGGAAGCTCAAGGATATTCTAGAAATAGCGACCCATTCTCAAACATCTACAATTTCGGGTGGCGCGATCATCCGACCTTCTCGTGGAAGTAGGACGCCAATCAATATCAACCCACGAAATTACAAGATCCTAGTTTTGAAGGTAACGTGCACCCTCCCGTTTTTCAGGGAGAGCATAGGTATGATGTTCGACCTCACTCCAATGTTTCTCATAATGATCTTCCTTCTCCACCTCCAGGATTTAAGCCACTTTTTAAGGAGCGTATGCTCCACTTTATGGAGGACACCACACAACTGGTTCGGTCTCATTCGCAATCTATCGCCAAATTAGAGACCCAGATAGGATAGCTGACCCACGTACTAAAGAGGATAGAGGAAGGGAGGTTACCCTCCCAGCCACTCACAAAACCTACAAGATCAACTAGTTCTAACCCTAGCTTGCTCAATCATGAGCAAGCTTAGATTGTGTCAGTTTCAAAAGAGGAGAACCATAGAAAAATTGAGGTTGAAACTGAGAAGGTTGTGACTCCCCCTCCCACTGCTGATGGGGATGGATCACGAGAAAGGGTATTTGAACTCGCCGTCCCTTTTCCTTGGGCCCTTATAGGACCGAAGAAGAAGGACGACCCAAAGAGGGCTGAGGTAATAGATGTGTTTAAAGATGTGAAGATCAACTTGCCGTTGATTGAAGCCATTAAACACATTCCTATGTATGCCAAGCTCCTCAAGGATCTTTGCACCAAAAAGAGGCGCGCACAAGCGCATTTCCCGAAGAAGGTTTGGCTCAACGAGAAGGTGAGCAATATTCTAGTATCAGGCGCCCCACTAAAGTTTCAAGACCCCGGGGCTTTTATAGTTCCATGCGTCTTAGGAGAGCGTTACACTAGCAAAGCCTTGCTAGATCTAGGAGCTAGTGTAAACCTCATCCCTTACTCAGTTTTCCGGGAATTGGGTATAGGAGACCTTAAGCCAACAAATGTTACACTTCAGTTGGCTTATAGGATAGAGCGAGTACCTTGTGGGGTAGTGGATGATGTACTTGTCAAGGTTGACAAGTTTGTCTTCCCTGTTGATTTTCTCATATTAGATATAGACCCTACTCCTAGGCAAAAGCACAACGCTCCCATTATTTTAGGTCGACCGTTCCTAGCAACGGCTGACGCTGTGATTCACTGTAGGACAGGAGTGTTGGAGGTCTGTTTTGGAAATCTCAATGGAAAATTGAAGGTGTCGAACTTTATTTGACACCCTGAGACTAAGAACGAGTTGGAATGGTATAGGGTTGATGATATTGACCCTTTGGTCGAGCTAGGTAAGCTGGATTCTACTAAAAGTGACTATTGTAATAGTGTCCCTGTCTATGTCGATAACTGTGCTTCATCACCTATATCTAGTAGGCTAGAGATTTGCCACCTCGATGCTGGTAATATTTTCCTCCTTGCTAGTCATGGGTCTAGAAATGCTGTTGGGTTTGGGGATCGTCCCTACTGGGTCAACTTGAGTTCTATGGCAGACACTGCCTCGGATTTTGGTTGACAATGTGCTCTAAACTATGTCCGGTTGAAGACGTTAAACTTAGCACTCTTGGGAGGCAACCCAACCTAATTTTAATTTGCTTTAATTTGTTTTTTCACATGAACTCTCTCAATTGTAGGTCTTTTTATTAGCCCTACCATGCTAACTTTGTTTCTCTTTTACTAAACACTTGTATAATCCCTATTTCTAACACTACTAACAAGTCTATTTAGTATTCTGTCTTCTATGTCTTCGATTGCAGCTTGCTATTTTTGTCTTCTCTTTTTGGATTTGCTCGCCACGCGTAGCTGAATATGCCATACCTTAGGTCGTCTCTTTCCTTTCCTTGCTTATATTTACTTTCGTTGATTTGCATTGAGGATAATGCAAGGTTTGGGTTTGGGGATGGCAGATGAGTGTCAACTTTGTTTGTCCTTTAAGCTTAATTTGGCATAAATTAGCTATATTTTTGAAGGCATAAATTAGTATAAGGTTGTTTGTGACCCTTATTGTAGCCCAGTTCTGTGATGTACTTTGATGATTAGAATGATTATGGGACGGGATTATTGCTAGATCAGACTTTTGAATCTATATTTTTGTCTTTTAACTAGTTAGTGAGATTATTACTTTTCACCCTTAACCTTGCGACATGTCCTACTATTTGGGTCGAAATAATGGTAATAATTTTAGGAATAGGAATCCACTATTCTACTTCTAACAATGTTAAAATCAATTGTATATTTCTTTATCTTAAGTAACCCATTAAAAAAAAGGAAAAAAAAAAAAACGATGACTGGTTGGTTCTTGTAGCCCCTGTGTCTCGAGCAAGTAAGCCTGTAGGGGTATCTTAAAACTAGGTACCTTAAACCAACTGGGTCAGGAGCTGCAGGTCGAAAGCTCATTATATGGGCAACAGAGAAAGCTTAAGAAGAATCTACTTTATAGTTACTAAAATAAGCATTGAAAAAAAAAAGGGTATGTGCTAACGGATTAGTTTGTGGATCCTTAAAACTCGAGCCATTAGGTCCGTAGGGGTTTCTTAAAACCTGGTACCTTGAGCCAACTGGATCAGGAGCTGCCGGCCGAAAACTCGCTACATGGGTCTGAGGGAGGCACACCTAACCGAGTGAAAAAAGAAAAAAAAAAAGAAAAAAAGAAAAAAAGAAGGGGGGAAAACAAGAGAGAAAAGAGAAGCCTTTTGATTTTACTATTGATTAGCAGTGAAGGGTTAGGATAACTTGTTCCTTTACTTATTACCTTTATATTTAGGATAACTTGTTCCTTTACTTATTACCTTTATGTCTTCTTAAAGTCGGAGGGTTTGAAATAAGACAAAGGGGAGAGAAGTTCTAAGATCACTCACTAGTAAAAAGACCTTAATTACGGTGACTTAAGTTAGAACTAGTGCAATAATAACGTCACATAAATATTCGCTACTCTCAAGTACACTCTTAAATATGATTGAACAATAATTTTCACAACTGTCCTTTGCGATTAAATGCCTGAATCGACTTTTCTGCCAGTATCTAACTTAAATCGAATCTTGCTTGAGGACAAGCAAGGTGTGGGTTTGGAGATGTTGATACACTTGATTTGTACATATTTTATTTCCCATTCTTGCCATATATTAGGTCTCTACATGTGTGTTTTTGTTGTAATCTAGGTACATTTTAGCTTAGAGCGCAACGGAGCAAACAAAGGCTGAAAGTGGAAGATTCAAGTGTAATCGAGGCATAATTGAAGACTACTTTGAGAAACCAGATCACGTGTGCAAAATAAGTACCCTTGGGCGCTTGGATTGATTGACCATGCATTTTGGCAATCGGTCGAGCTAAAAACGAGTCAAAGGCTAACGAAAAGGGGTATTTATGACCCCATATTTTGCTAATGTACTTATGAAACCACTTAGTTCAGGTAGATCTCGTCGAGAGCTTGAATTTGGTATATAGTTTGGCTCATAAGGCGTTACGGATCAAAAGTTACGCTCGTTTTAAGTTAACTGCGCAAGCTGCTAAGGGGGGCGCCGATCGATCATTTTGTCCACCGATCGATCGGGAATGGCACGAGACCAACCCTAAAGCATGCCTCATTTATAAATATGGAGGGGGACACCTAGTTTCTCATCTTTTGCCTCTCCTCCTCTCCTCCTGTCCTCCCAAAGCCGCTACGAGATCCAAGGGATTCTCAAACGCCGAAGCGCAGGTGGTCGGAGTGCCGGAAGGATCAAAGCAAGGATTAACGTCAACGTCAATTGAGGGAGTTTTCAATTCCTAGTTGTTTACTCATTTTTTTTTTCTCTTTTTTTAGATGTTAATGATGTATAAAACTCCCATGGAGGAGTACACTCTTTTAGTTTAGGGATGAAGGTCGGATAGCCGCCCGTATCCCAGATTTATATTATACTTTTAACAATTGGTTTAGTTATGTTATATTCGCACCCCTGTGGGGAGTTCTTCATGATTGTTGGATATTTTTGTATGTGTACTTATAGCCATGACTAGATCTCCAACTTTGCAGCGATTAGTCTTGTGCTTGTAGCCTAGATCATAACATAACAAGATTTCACGCGTGGACAGGGTTGAGGTTGTACCCAACCCTAAACCCAATCTTTTATATAAATTAATATTGAATTAGGAGTAACAAAGGAATTAAGTAGAGCTAATGAGATAACCTATGCTACACTTAAGGTGCTAAGATTGGTTATGTATTTAGACTAGTTCATTACCCTAAGCCCTAATTTATATATTAACCCAGGCTTAGAGCTTGTAGCTTATAGCTTGTAGCCTAAGTCCTTCAAATCAACGTCCTAAGTAAAATATAATGACGTGATATGTGTTAAGCTACCCTAATTTCACTCCCCAAACTAACCTCAATTGAATTGACACTTTAGTTTATCGTCAGTTTTGCTATTTTAGTTAACAAATCATTTAAACCAACCCCAAACTTGATTTCAACCGCTCGTTAATAACAAAATCTAACTTAACTCCAATTCCCTGCGGATACGACCCGTATACCCGATTTAGCTACGACGATCTCGTAAGCTTGCGAGTAGACGGTTTTAAAACGCACTTTAAAATCCCGTCAATTGCCAATTGACGTTAAAGTTTTAGTGTCCATAATTGTGAATGAACATTCGAAAAGGATGGATCAAAAACCATGAATAAATCCAAAAGTTTTTCCATGCTGCGAACGGCTAAAAAGGCCTTTGCATGATCATAAGTACATGGAGGTATTTCGACAAGAATATATAGCTCGTGCCTCAGAGACCTTAGTTTTGGAAAAATAGGTGGACATATGTAAATTTTCTTGTTTCAAATGTGAGATCTTGCATTTTAATTGGCAAATACATGGAACATTTCCTTGAGCAAATCGCTCATGCAAATCCAACCAAATATCGCACATAGGTTCCAAGTATGTTATACTTTCATTTATCTCTTTCAAGGCTTAGTGTGAAAGCCATGTAGAAACTATAGAGTTACATGGACTCCAATTTCCGTAATCTAGTGAATAGTCATCTGGTTTTTGAATGCGCCCATCATGAGAACCTATTTCCATTTGGCCTAAAAAACTTTGTAAATCGATTTTCTCCACAAATGGTTTTGGCCAGTCAAAATATTTTGAACGAAAAGCAGTCCCATGTATTCCGAGAAATGAAGGTAAAATGGAGAGTTAACATCGAAAACTCCCCATGTCATAGATTCGATTACAATAGTTTTATCAGTATTATGTTTCGGGAATTTTGTTCTTAAAAAAATAATACGTCATAAATGAAAAATAAGACCCATCAGGGCCTTGTCTTAGTCGTAGAGGTAGGTGAGAGGATTCAGTGTTGCTTTAGATCAAAAGGTCCGGAGTTCTATTCCGCCCCTTAAACCTATTAAGGAATCCTAGACTTAACTGGTTCATGTGCTTTGTGGGTTGCTGCATGAACCGTAGTTTAGTGGATAACTGGGTTCCTTGTTAACCAAAAAAAAAGGTGGGGAAAGAAAAGCTTACATACAAGAAACAATGTCAAGAGAAAAACTTAGTAGGTGGGAAAAGGAAAGGTTACATACAAGAAACAATGTCGAGAAAAACTTAGCAACTGGATTAGAGAAACCCAAGACCCACTGCAGAAACACGAGCAAGATTCTCGATCAAACTAATGTGAGACCAAAACCTGCCCTGATACCATATTAAAATTAAAATTAAAATTATACTAAAACAAATACTAGAAGTCTTGGAAGAAAATTATAGATTAATTTACTTGGATAAGTACACATTTACAAGAGACCTACTTATAGTAGAAAGCGGGAAAGCCAAAAATCTAGTCACACAAGGAATCCTAAGCAAATTAAGAGCAAAAATGAAAGTGTTGATTTCATATAGCAGAGAAGGCCAAACTTGGTGGGTTTTTTCACTATAGATGGATGTATCCGATTAAAATGTTAGCTAATAATGATTCATTTATTTTTATCTCACATATTTGGCTTCCAATTGTTAATCTCACACATATTATTTACACTTCCTGTAATAGAAGTGTTTTTCCCATTTGAAAGCATACATAACTAGGCTTGGCCAGAGGGATCTATTGCTGAAAGCTACATTTTGGAGAAATAATTGTTAAACTCTGGTGGTCGTGCAATTGGAAGAGAGAAATTTCTTTGCCTTGACATGAGAAGTATGGAACAAGCGCATTGTTATGTGCTACTTCGGGTGGATGAAATCAAGCAACTTTGTCAATATATATCTATTGTTGTTTTGCTTACTAATATTTTCTTAAGTAGAGTGAATTTATAAGTCAAAAGCGACAAGCATATTGCCATAGAAGTAGGTCGAATACAACATTAGAAAATCAGTTGATTGTGGAAGAGTTTCCTTAGTGGCTTCAAAACTAGCCAAGTAACTTTTATTTAGTATAGAAGTTGATATATCTTCACCATTAGCTTTGATACTACCTTTTTTTTTCTATTAAGGTGCACAAAATTAATACCACTGAAGAAGAAGGCTCACTGACAAAGGCTTTAGCTGGTGAACCATACAAGAGGACATAAAATTCTGGGGTCATGGTTATAGCTGATGGACAACTCTACAATGGTAAGTTGAAAGATATATATGAACTAGACTATCACGGGAGTTATAAAGCTATGGCTTTTCATTGTGATTGGGTACATATATATAGGGTCTTAAGGATATTTAGAAATAATGCTGCTTGTGTTCACTTTTCTAAGTTGATGCATAATGGTCGGTCGTTGAAAGATGATCAATTTTTCATCTCATCTCAAGTGAAGTAGGTTTACTTTATTCAAGATGAGATGCAAAGGGAGGTAGTATAATGTCATTATGACTAAACCTAGGGACTTGTATGATCAAGGCGAGACTTGATCGATGTTATTCAAAGTTTTGAAATAATTTAACTTTTGTTTCATTTTTTGCATCTATGTTAGTTTTGTTTTTAACAAATATTTTCATTACGTGTCAGAGTCTAAGTTATGCTTGTAAATTATGTTGGTTCGTCACAATGGATTAGTTCTCATTTGTAAAAAATGTTCGCTTGTCATTTTAATTTTTATAAATTCTATCGTAAATTTGCATGTTCTATTATTTTTCGAAAAGTGTGGATTTAAATGAGGGGGCTAAATTTTAGAAGCAAACAATCAATGCGGTCTTCAACATCAACTAGAAGATCAAAGATGTGGTGATGATCAGGAAAGACCATCAGTGTCCTAAGAATGGGGACTGGTGAGGGAAGAACATGCTTGGTGGGATGCTATGCAATTTGATGAGAGGGAGCAACTTCAACTTGTTGGTAAATGATGTGCCATATATTTACTTATTTTATTCCTCATTCCTAAGACATATTTGGCTTTTACATATGTGTTTTTGTTGTAATTTAGGTACATTTAGGCTTGGAATGCAATGAAACAAACACGTTGAAATGTGATAGAATTAAGCACAATTGAGGCATGTTTGAGGATTACTCCGAGAAACCCAACCACGTGTGCAAAAGATGGATTAATTGGGCCATAATTTGGTAACTCTAGTAGGTCTCATAAAGTTTCAGGTACAAAACCACCAATTGGCACGAAGTAACGATTGATCAGCGGCCCACGGTAGGGCGGATCTTATAGTGGGATTGTTGATCAATCAGGAAATAGGGACAATCAATTAGCACATCATGACCTAAGTCACGCTTCAAGTATAAATTTGGGGGGGGGGGGGGGGGGGTTCATACCATTTTTCCATGTCTCCTATTCTCCTCTCCTTTCCGAAGCTGCTATGAGATCCAAGGGTTCTCAAATGCCGAAGCGCATGTGGTCGGAGTGCTGGGGGAATTAAAGCAGGGATCAACGTCAATTGAGGGAGTCTTCAGTTCTTAGCTTTATTGTTTTTCTCTTTAAGATTTGAATGAGACCTTTAGTTTAGGGATGAAGGATAGGTAGCCATCCGTAATCTGGATTTATATTCTACTTTTAATAATGATTGTGTTATGTTATTATTGCACCCTAGTGGTGAATTCGTTATTGTAATTGGTTTTCTTTGGATATGCTTGTAGCCATGTTTAGAATTCTAATTTATTTGCTTTTTGTCTACGAGCTTATTGCCTAGACTATAACATAACATGTTTTCATGCGTGGTCAGGGTTGATGTTGTACCCAACCCTGAACACATTTTTCTATATAAGTTAATATTAAATTAGGAGTACGAAAGGATTTAAGTATTGCTGATGAGATAACCTCTACTATATTTAGGGTGATAAGATAGGTTATGCCTTTAGACTAGTTCATTACCCTAAGCCCTAGTTTGAATATTAACCTAGGCTTAATGCTTCTCGCCTAAGGCTGTGAAATCATTGTCGTAGTAAAATATAATAATGGAATATGAGTTAAGCTACCCCAATTCACTCCCTAAACTACCCTTGATTGGATTGACATCTTAATTACGAGTTTTATTATTTATTTATATTAATTGTTCAACCAACCAAAAAAATTAAAAAATAATTCAAACTATTCATTAATAACTAAATCCGACTTAACACCGATTCCTTGTGGAAACAACACCTGTATAATATAGCGTTTGTAAGTAGATGGTTTTACATACACATTAAAACCACATCCGTAAATATTTTAATTTTAAGACATCAAATTTGCAAAAGACTAGCATTATGCTAATAATATTTCAATTGATTAGAAAGTAATGATATTTTAATGCTCAATACATAAGGTAACATGAACATGTTAAGGTCTATACAAGCAATGTGCTTATCAAGTTCATTGGAGATGTGGCAAAAAAAGGGGAGGTTTTGTCTATCGAAGTAAATTATTGGCGATTCGTGAATGATCAATATAAAATTGAAATCATTAAGGTTGAGTAAGTATTATTTGTGTTGGTTAGTTACTCTTTCTTCAAGAAAATACTTCATGATAATATTTCTAATATTAGGGAACATATTATTATTGAATTTGATATTTTAATGCCCAATGATATATTGATTGACAAAGCAATATTATAATATGTTGGTAAATTGTGGAGGGCCTACAAGGAAAATTTGGAAGCAAGTCAGTGCCTGGCCAACAAAACCAAAACTAAAGTTGCTAGTGCAGTGCCTGATAAAATTAATCGCGGCCAATGGATAGGTTTGGTCCATTATTAGTTTTCCCAAAAAGGCAAGGTAAAATGATTTAGCTTTTACTAGTTTTATTGATAGGAGGTTGTTGTGATTCATCTTTTTTGTCTTGTTGGTTTTGAGTGCAATTGTAATAAGCTTTCATATAGCGTAGTTGAGTGCTTCATTTTATTGTATTCCCAAGCGTAAGAGTATTAAGGCTTTAAGGTGGCAAAATTTAGATGTTAGTTAGGAAGGCAGTTAGAGCCTGATTGGTCTTGCTTCTAGTAAATTGTGGCAGCTGCTTGGTTAACTTTGTTTTCTAATGTACCTTGATTCAGTGTGTCTTCGATGAATTGGCTAGCTTAAATAGCTTGGATCTTCTTGTAAGAGATTCATTTAATGAAATACAAAATATATTGTTTCTCTCTCTCATCTAATTCTCTCTCTAATTTCTCACCTTTTTCCCTTCTCTTCTCATCTAAACTCTCTTCTTTCTTATACTTCCACATGGTTAAGTTCAAGTTTGATCTTGAATCTTAGCAATTGGTATCAGAGCCAAGTTGCTACTAATCGAGCAAATTTTTGGTTGATTGGAGCTGGCAAAGTGCAAGGAGAAAGAATCAATGGCTAGTGGTGTTACAACTCGATTAGGAAGTGCAAATGTTGCTATGAATCCAACTTTTGCTTTGATTGCTGGTGCCAATGTTGGAGCAGGAACTGAGTTCGTTACACTCTATCGATTGGGCAATCGAATGGAGGAAATGTTCACTCAAATGCAGTAATTACAGCTAGAGCATGATCAACAGAATGTTGATCTATTGATTCAGCAATCACAGCATTTGGAGGAGAAGTTTGTGGAACTGCAGAATCAGATCAATAGACAAAATGCATCTTCCTGTGTTGGAATTTTGTTAGCTGCGAGCCAACAGGTTCGACCTCCAGAGGTGGTGCAACCTCAGGCAGCTAGTGTGCCAGTTGGACAACAGGATCATGTGCAACCTCAGGCAGCTAGTCTGGCAGCTCGACAACATGATCAACCTCCTGATCCAGTACAATGTCGAGCTGTAAGTGTGACTCTTGGACAATCTGATCGTCCACCAGATCAAATGCAACATCTGAATTATGGAACAAACAATGCTTCAGCCAGTAACAGAAGTGACAGTTTTAGGCAGCCAAGGATTCAAATAGAACCCTTCGATGATAAACAGCCTCAATCATCAATAAGAAAATGTGATCGGTAATTTCATTTTTATCACATTAATAAAGCTGAGAAGGTTGAACTAGCTGCTATTTACCTCCAAGGATATCACGAGGTGTGGTTTTACAGCCTTTTGAAAAGTAATCCTTCATTATCTTGGGCTGACTTTGTGGAAGAACTCTATAAGCGCTGTGGAGATGAGGACTCCAGTGACATAGTGGATAACTTCGACAAGGTAGTGTAATTTACCTCTGTGAGAGAGTATATGACAAGATTTGAGAACCTAAGGGCTAGTATGATCTCTGCTTATACTCAAGCCACTAAATCATATTATGTTTCTAGCTTCATTAATGACTTAAAACCAAAGATTAAGAACATTGTCAAGGAAATTGGTCCAAGAACTTTATCAAAAGCCTATGCTAAGGCTAAATTGTTTGCAGCTACGGTTCTTGCATCCAATGAGGGGCCAAGGAATAGAGGCAGTAGTTTACATCAGCAATTGAAGGGATCAGTGAGGTCAAGGTCTGTTCGTTCTGACGAGAAGAAGGCCCAAAAATTATGTTTCAAATGTAATCAGCCTAATTACTTTGGACACAAATGCAATCCTAAGTTCCTTATGTCAATAAGAAGAGCTGTTGCAGATGACGAATCTGCAGATGACGAATCTCAAGATGAAGAAATAGAGGCCGAAGCGGATAGTTCTAAACAAGATTCACTAAATGAATGTATAGATGATGAAGTGGAGATTTCAATGAAGGCATTGACTGAAAATGGACCTCATATTGCCATAAGAATCAAAGGGCAAGCAGGTAAGAAAGCCATTGTGATCTTGATAGATAGTGGTAGTACTCACAGCTTCATTGATCCAACGGTGGTTAAGAAGGTTGGACATGAAATGATCAAGACTCATCCTTTAGCCGTAATTGTGGCAGATGGGAATTCCATCCGTACTCAGACTAAATGTCAAGTGTTCAATTGGTCTATGCAGAATTACAAGTTTGTTTATGATTTCAGGATCTTGCCATTGGGAAGTTGTGACATGGTTCTTGGTGTGGATTAGATGAGATCTTTCAGTCCTATTGTCTTTGATTTTGCCCAACTGATTATGTCCTTTAGGAGGCAAGGATCTATTATGAAATTGAAAGGCATGGTTGATCAGGCTCCACTTTAGCTGTTAAGTGGGAAGAATTTGAGTGGAGGAATCAGGAATAAGGCTTATCAGTGGGTTGGACAGTTGTTTGCAATCTCACATACTGAGTTGTGAGAGCAATCTCATCCTGAAGTGCAAGCTTTGATTGAGGAGTTCAAAGATATGTTTGAGCAACTAGATTCATTGCCTTCAGAGAGGAACTTGGATCATGCGATCCCTCTTAAACCAAATACGAATGTCTACATTTTAAGAAAACAGAGATAGAAAGGCAAGTTCAAGAATTACTCAAGACTTGCTTCATTCACAAAGCCACAGTCCTTTTGCTTCTCCTGTTATCTTGGTTAAGAAGAAGGGTGGCAGGGCTAGGATATACATTGACTACAGGCAGCTTAACTCACTTACGGTAAAGGATAAATTTCCTATACCAAT
Source organism: Simmondsia chinensis (assembly GCA_018398585.1). Lineage (NCBI taxonomy): Eukaryota > Viridiplantae > Streptophyta > Magnoliopsida > Caryophyllales > Simmondsiaceae > Simmondsia > Simmondsia chinensis. The sequence continues at coordinate 9,606,730 of JAGTTD010000010.1, read as the reverse complement.
TATTGATGATGTTTTAGATGAGCTTTATGATGCACATTTCTTCTCCAAGATGGACTTGAGGCAGGGCTATCATCAGATTAGGGTGAAGGAGCAAGACATTTATAAGGCTTCCTTCAGAATTCATCATGGGCACTATGAGTTCGTTGTTTTTCCTTTTAGATTAACTAATGCTCTAGCTACTTTTCAAGTAGTGATAAATGATGTCTTCAAACAACTCTTAAGGATATTTGTGTTGGTGTTCTTTGTTGACATCTTGATTTATAGCCCAACCTTGGAGGAACATTTGGGACACCTAAGAGAAGTGTTCGTGGTGATGCGCAATCACAAGCTTTATGCCAAATTGACTAAGTGCTCTTTTGCCCAATCATAAATAGAGTACTTAGGACGTGTGATTTCTCATGGAGGTGTTTCTATAGACCCTTCTAAAGTTCAAGCTATGAAAGAGTGGCCAACTCCAATTACACTCATGCAGTTAAGCGGTTTTTTGGGATTGACATGTTACTACAAGAACTTCGTGGCTAGTTATTGTGCAATTACTAAGCCACTAACTGATCTCTTGAAGAAAGATGCCTTCAAATGGTCAGATAAGGCCTAAGATGCTTTTGAAGCCTTGAAGATAGCCATGTGTGCAGCCCTAGTCCTGGTAATGCCTGACTTTAAGGAGGAATTTATGTTAGAAATTGATGCTTGTGGAAGTGGTTTTGGGGCTGTGTTATCTCAGAAAGGAAGACCTATAGCCTACCTTAACCAAGCTTTAAGTCTTAAGGATAAGGAGTTGTTCACGTATGTAAAGGAATATCTTACAATTCTTCTAGCAGTTGATGAGTGGAGACATTATTTGGAAGGCCATGGATTTATCATCGGGAGATATCATTAAAGTTTGAAGTATCAGTTAGAACAAAAGATCATTACTATGATTCAGAAGAAAGGTTTGATGAAGATGCTTGGTCCTGATTACGCAATTGAGTACAAGAAGATGAAAGAGAACCAAGCGTCATATGCTTTATCTCAAATAATGGAAGAAGCTGAATATGGTTCTTATGAAGCTGTATTCTGGTGCTTCTAGCCTGGATTGTAGAAGTGTACAAGCCATATGAGAATGAAAACTTTGCATAACAATGTGTTACTGCCTTCAGCACTAACAGATCCAACACCCTTGCTCCTAATGCTGAATTGTCTGTTATCAAAAGAATTATTAGATTGAATAGTAACTTGTGTATTGGTTCTTCTTCAGATTTGAGACAGCAGGTCAGTAGTGCATCCCATGACTCTGCTTGGGGAGGCCATTCTGGAATAGAAGGAACTTACCAAAGGCTTAAACGACACTTCAGCTGGTCGGGTATGAAGAAAGATGTGAAGGAATTTGTTCAAACCTGCGAGGTTTTTCAACAAACTAAGAGCGGTGACAGTCAGTACCAAGGTCTTCTCCGGCCTTTACCTATTCCGGATGGTGCTTGGCAGCATATAAGCATGGACTTTATTTAAGGCTTACTGAAGTCAGAGGGTAAGGAGGTTATTTGGGTGGCTGTGGATAGCTTTACCAAGTTCAGACACTTTATTGCCTTGGCTTAACCAATTACAGCTGAAAAACTAGCAAAAGTGTTCCTTGATAGTATCTATAAACTTCATGGATTTCCCCAATCCATTATTTTTGATCAGGACAAACTTTTCACAAGTCACTTATGGAGAGAATTGTTCAATCTAATGGGTACCACATTGGCCTTAAGCTCATCCTACCATCCTCGGACTGATGAATAAATTGAGCATGTAAACCAGCGTATTGAGAAGTATTTGAGGAGCATGGTTTTCAACCATCCAGGAGTATGGGGTAGATGGTTATCTTTATCGGAGTATAGGTACAATACTCACTTCCATTCTTCAATTGGTAGTACTCCCTTCAAGGCTCTATATGGATATGATCCACCCACGCCCTTAGTTCTGCAAAAGGTTACTTCCTCAGTTTTAGAAGTATCTAGTTTGGTACTTCAGAGAAGGCAGTTGGTGCAGCTTCTTAAGGACAATCTCCGACAACCACAAGCAAGGATGAAGTTCTATGCTGATAAGAAGCATGTGGACAAGTCATTTGTAGTAAGAGGTATGGTATATTTGAAGCTTCAACCCTATAGGCAGGCAACTGTGGTAGTACGCAAGAGCATTAAGCTTTGTGCCCGTTACTTTGGTCCTTACATAATCATTGAGAAGCTGGGAAAAGTGACCTACAAGCTGGAATTACCCCTGATTCTTATGTGCATTCGGTGTTCCATGTTTTCCTCTTAAAGAAACAAATAAAGAAAGGAAAAACTTGTTCTATTAACCCTCCAAAAGTTGGGTCCAGTGGTGCTTTATTGCAGGTACCTGCAGCAATTCTAGATTCAAGGGTGCAGTAGGCTTCAAGAAGACCAATAGAAGAGGTTCTCGTGTAATGGGTTAACTTGGAAGAAGGTGATGTTTCTAGGGAGGACATGAGGTTCTTGAAGAGTCAATTTCTAACCTTTCATTCTTGAGACAAGAATGCTTACAAGGGGAGGGAATTGTTATGATTCATCTTTTATGTCTTGTTGGTTTTGTCCAATTGTAATAAGCTTTCATATAGCTTAGTTGAGTGCTGCATTTTGTTGTATTCCCAAGCATAAAAGATTTAAGGCTTTAAGGCACCAAAATTTAGATGTTAGCTAGGAAGTCGATTAGAGCTTGATTGGTCTTGCTTCAAGTCAATTGTGGCAGCTGCTTGCTTAAGTCGGTTGTCTAATGTGTTCTGATTCAATGTGTCTTAGATGAATTGGTTAGCTAAAATAGCTTAAATATTCTTATAAGAGATTCATTCAATGAAATACAAAATATCTTGTTTCTCTCTCCCATCTAATTCTCTCTTTAATTTCTCATCTCTTTCCCTTCTCTTCTCATCTAAACTCTCTTCTATCCTATACTTCCACTAGGTTACGTTTAAGTTTGATCTTGAATCTAAATAGAGGTAAAATAAGTTATCATCCTAGATTTCCTTTTTCTCATATGGGTAAATATGATGTTCCCAATGGGGTTATGACTTACATGGTATTTACACCCTCATTTAGCTAAGGCGGGGACAACACCGTTTTAGACAGAATGCCACAGAGGCATCTTGTGAGGTCATCCTCAAGGATAGTCTAACCTTTGAATATTATGATAACGGCATCTCGAGCCAATACTCGAAGCAACTCTGCCTTTGCTAAAGGTAACAACAACTTAAGACTTGAGTTGGCTATAGGGTGATATGAGCTCGAGCTCAAGGGAATACCAGGAAGGCTATAAGAATAATGGTTTCTAGGTTCGAGCTAATTAATTGGATCATAATTTCAATTGCTTGTGCCTCAAGCATAATTCAAGAAGAAGTATAGCTTTTAGAAGGGATTCTTACCAGAATTTACATACGTGAACATTAAGGACTTCTCTCCAAAACTCAAGGCACATTGAGGATAACGCGCACAAGAGAGCAGCTTAGTGGCCATATGTGGGTGGAATTTTTGTGAAAATAGAAGCAGTTGTGAGTCTTTTTTTTCTATAAGCAAAGGATTCTGGGTCAGTCTAAAGTAGTGCACACACTCATACAAAACTATGACAAGTTGTTCGTCCTTTTGTACAACAGCCTTATGCTTTTTCTCTAGGAGTAACATAACTTAACTAGGCATAGCGTAATGTAGATCAACTCCTATACTTACTTCCGTTTGTAATACAGTTTCCAGGCTTTAGGTATGACTGTCCAGTTTCAATATGTTCCCAAAATTCAACAAGCTACAAATTGAGGCTTTTGTTTGAGGCTTGGACAACAAAGTCTTAGTCCCTTGATTGCATTGGCCTTAACACTACTATCACTGCTTAATAAGTCATGTGAACTTAGGTTCGTGTCATTTATTAGGGCTTTGACAGCCAAGGCTTTATCCCTTGATTGCGTTAGTCCTAGTTCAATGTATTATACATAGTTTGCTTCACCTTAATCTTATCAGACTTAAACTCATTTGAGTTATTATAAGTCAGGGGTGCCACGCTTCAAAACCTGATTGACTCGGGCTTGTAAGTGGATTGTTGAGCTCTTGGGTTTTTCTCCACCCCAGTTCCTAACTTTTAAGTATACGAGGAAAGGTGTTTGTGGGCCCTGCTCCATCAGTGTAATTGCTACTTGAATGAAGTCCATATCCCTTTATTTTCTTTAGATAAAAAAATTTATAAAAAGTTCACAAAAATACAAAAGTCTTCTTAATTGAAGCATAAGAAAAACCCACGATATAATCGAAGTAGAATACACCAATATATCACAATCTTTTCTTTGAAAACAGTGAGTGAGTGAGGTCAAAGACGTGCAGTTTGTCTTTAGGCTCACCCCTAGTCACAGACGAGCCCCCATTGCATGTTTGTTTTGTTTTCACACATGTACGGCAACCACAAACAACAAACAAACTAGAGCAAACATGCCTTTTGGCAACCACAGTGGGGGGCTTGTAACGAGACTTCATTGTCTTTAGCCCTTTGTGGATTACCAAGATATAATTATTGTCATTCGCCAATGGTCAAAACTAGGAGGTCCAATTCCCTCGAGCATGAGGAACCGAAAGCTCAAGCACCCTCTTGAGCAAAGTCCCTTGTCTCAAAAGGAAGACCCAAGCCACAACCACACTAGCGAAAGTGGTGGTGATGATGTCATCCTAGAGGGTGAATGTATTGGGCTTAATGGCCCTTCTCGCAAGAGTTTTATGGCACCAACGAGTCCAATAGACTATGAGACAAGCTTTTGAGAGGCAACGGACTGAAACAGAGCGCAATCTAGCGGCTCAACATGAAAACTCTACCGCCATGATAGCCGTAATAAACAATGTTAGAGCTTCTATGAATGGAAGTCTTTACAAAGGAACTAATAGAGTCTTGGTGGAGATGAACTCGACCTTGTCTTCTACTGCTACCCCTATTGCTAGGGATGTGGCGAGACAGACAGTGGTTGAAGTTGAACCCATCTTGGTGAGACAAACCGAGGCTCTTAGTGGCCTGGTTCAAGCTATTAGGAAGGACATTAGGAAATTAAGGCAGTTTCCCCTACCATTAGTGCCTACTGGTTATCTCCATGAGGCTCCCTTGAGCTCGCAGTTACTGGCTGATCAGGTTGACCATACGGTCTCTAAGAGGACAGAAATTTCCTCTGTGGCAACTTCAGGTGTTATACACTTGAGACCTAGCCATAGAAATGATAACGTTCATTTAGGAGCTGCAAGCCCTCCAAACCAGACTATCTCTCTGGTTTCGAGGGATCTTAATCCTACTGTGCCATTGTTCCTTGTCCCAAGATAAGGGGCAAAGCCATGCATACCCTCCTTAAGCAGCAGAGGTAGACCCAAGGCCAGTTCAAGGCCTAGAACTAGTAGCGCAAGGTCAGCCTCTCCACTTAGAGGACCAGGTTGCTCAACCAAGACCTCTTCATGCTTACCACACTTGGAGGCAAAGTCGAAAAAATAATAACCCCCTCCCTTAAGGGTTGATCAAGTAAGGATGAACCAATAGCCTCCTGGCATTGGTATGCTCTAAGGCATGCCACATAACCCCAGACTTGCTAGGGCATACTTAATAGCCAATAAAGCACGTGGTAATTACAATCAAGGGACCTACCTAGAGTTTGGGGACAATCGCTGTTCCCACACCCTTTTGTGATGGATGCTCAGATATCCAAGCAGATCCCCCTCGTGATCCTCATGCAGTTGGGGGGCAGTTGCAGGCACATCATCATGTGCCTAACCATCTCCTCTAAGACCAATTGGCCACCCTCATCGAACAGATGTATGGGCTAGGCCTCGCGAAAGTCAATAGACCCTTGCACAGTTAACCTTACCCCGGTTTCTGCTCTCGAACACTTGGCGAGATTTAATTACCAATGCAAGGAAGCAGCAAACAAACCATATCTAAAGCTAAGGTTGTTCCCTAGCTCGTTGACTAGAACCGCTTTTTAGTGGTATATCAGTCTTCCACTTAATTTTGTCCACTATTGGGACGATATGGCTGGACAATTCACGACCCAATTCCCAAGAATGGAGTTAGGAACTTCCATGTCAGACTTGACTCTAATGAGACAGAAGCCAAGAGAGTCAGTGGAAGAATACATTAACTGGTTCAAACGAGCAAGGTTAAAGTGCACCATTGCAATTCCTTAAGTTGATTATGCCAAGCAAGTTCTTAATGGCAGGGATATTGAATTCAGGAAGAAGTATGAAGGCTCTAACTTGACAACGCTTCTTCGGCTTGCAGAATGTGCCGCTAAATACAAAGCAGTCCTAAAGGAAGAAAGCCTCAAGAAAAATAGCAGGTATGGGACTTATGTACATGACCTGACAAAGGAGGAAGACGAACCTCCTTATGAGATTCACATAGCTGAATGCATCAAAGGCCCTCTAATGGTTTGCAATCCTTTAATCTAGAACGATGTCAAAGTCAAGAAGTCTTACCAGTTCTAGGACTAGAGGAAATATTCATTTGACCTTTCTAGAGCTGCTACAATATTTGACTGGCTCGAGGCAAATAATTAACTCAATATCAAAGGTAAGCACAGAAAATCAGACCGCAATACAAGTAAGGGGAAGAAAATCAGACCCCAATGCAACTAAGGGGAAGGTATAATGTAAATGGCACGATTCTCTGTCTCACTCAACAAAGAACTGCATAATCTTTAGAGGGTGCCAGGCTTAAAAACTTGATTGACTCAGGTTTGTAAGTAAACAGCGGAGCTCTTGGGTATGTCTCCACTGTAGGTCCTAACTTTTATTTGTACAAAGAAAGGCGTCTGTGGGCCCCGCTCCATCACTATAGCTGCCACCTGAATTAGGTCCATATCCATTTATTTTTTATCAATAAAAAAATATAGAAATCTGTAAACTATAATAGTCTTCTTAATTGAAGCGTAAGTAGTACTCACAATGTAACCAAAGTCGAATAAACCAGCATATCACAACTTTCCTTCTAAAACGGTAAGTGAGTAAGGTCAAAAACATGCGGTTCATCTTTAGGCTCAACTCCTAGTTGCAGAAGAGTCCCTATTGCATATTTATTTTGTTTTCACACATATACGGAAACCTACAACACTTGCAACAAAATCGAGCAAACACATAGCACTTGGTTAGTTTAAACCGATGCATTCTGGATGTGAATGATAGCATTCTCAAGCACTTCTTGGATTCACGTTGATTTTGAATGTCTAGAAAAGTCTGAAATTGGTAAACACATTTAAGCTAAGCAGAATCAGTTTACCACTATTGGTTTAACAAGTTCTGCAAATAACAGAGATAGTTTTGTAAGGATTTTAGTATATGTATAGTCTATTATTACTATCCACTTATCATATTAGAAAGATTGATGTTGACATATTGATTGTAGGAACTTGATAGCAGGAAAATGTGCACCAGTATGGAGTTATACAAGGAAACATGTATTAGGAAATGCAATGGCCTTTTGGACAACACAGCTTCGACTACAACAAAAAAGCGCAATTCTCGGCGCATAATTATCGGAGTTTATACAAACGTCGAGAAATCTCGGCGTTTAAATGCGTCGAGACAAAGCGTCGAAAATTCTCGGCGATTTTAAACGACGCAAAAAATATCGGCGTTTATAAGCGCCGAGATTCTCGCCAGGTATATATACCCCGAACAAACCCTAACCCTCATTTTCTCGCGCCCTCACCGTCATCTCTCACCCTCACCTCCCGCAAACCCTAACCCTCGTCTCTCACCCTCACCCTCGCAAAGCACGTTCGTCTCTCACCCTCACCACCCGATTTCCAGCCACGTCGCCTCTCACCGTCACCGCCGGCGTTCTCCTCTCACCGTCGCCGTCCGCTTTCGCCTCTCACCGTCGCCGCCAGCGTTCGTCTCTCACCCTCACCTTCCGATTTCATAGTTGCTCTTGCTTTGTTGTTAGTATGTGACGTCCTTGCCCTAGTTTCGGTTTTTATTTTTATTGGACTGCTTATTCTTCTACAAGTGTTATATCATTTGAGTTGGTTGAAGTAGTTTTATTATAGTTTTGTATTATTGTAGTTTCACACTTTCCCCTGCTTCATGCGCATCCTTAATTCTATGGTTCGAATGATTCTATCGTTGCATCTCATCATTTGAATTGATTAATACAAAAAAATGTTGTTTTGACGAAATTCTTGTGTTACAGTGTTTGATTGATGTTTAAAATTATGTGTTGGTGGCGCTTGTGAGGTCAATTTGTTAATGTCAGGGAGATTAGATATCGATTTCATAATTTTTAAATTTGGAAAAATAAAACTTTGTTGCTGTATCCCTTGTTTAGATGGATCCTTCACATTAGAGGATTAAAATTGATTATAAGGAACTCATGTATCTTACTTTAATTTCTAACTTCTCCTAAGTCCCATTAATTATTTATTTTGTATTTGTATATATTTTGATTGGTTGATTAAATATTTGTCTTATGAACTCTATCTTTTTTCAATTTTTAGGTAATTTGATTGCACTACTTAATATTTAGAGATATGGATACGAGTTAGATCACGCAACCAAGGATTAGTCAAGCTTATATTGATGGTGTCATTGAATTCATTAAGTTGGCTAAAGAAAACCTTATAGAAGGAAAAACTCGATGTCCATGTAATAAATGCAAAGTAGCCAAATGGTTGTCATTAGAAGATGTGGAATATCATATCCTTTTTAAAGGTTTTTAGCCAAAGTATAAGAAATGGATTTTTCATGGAAAAGAAGATATTGTTCAACAATTGAGATGCAATAGTCAAACATCTACCAATAATAATGAGGGAAGGGCCATAGGTCGAGATGATATTGGTGGATTACTACGAAAAAGTATCGGAGTTGATATTCCTCCCTCCACAAGTCAACCCCATTTGTCTGATGAACATGATTAGTCGGACCAAGTTCCTCTTGAACAACCCAACCAATCTCCTGAGGAGAAAGCCAAGTATAAGAAGATATTGGAAGCTTCTAATGAAGAACTATATCCAGGCTGTAGTGCATTCTCCAAATTGTCATTTCTTTTGCACTTGTTTCACTTGAAATGTATGCATAGTTGGTCTGCTGAGTCCTTCACGATGTTGCTAAGACTTTTTGTTGATGCATTTCCCCAAATTATGGTATTTCCATCATCTTATTATGAAGCTCAGAAAATGATCAATGAGTTGGGTCTTGGATATGAAAAGATTCATGCTTGTCCAAATAATTGTATGTTGTATTGGGGTGAAATGTCTGAAAAAGAGAGTTGTCATACATGCGGTACCTCAAGATGGAAGACAGTTAAGGGTAAGGAAGATGACAGTTGTAGTGATGAAACTCTGTCAACCAAGAAAGGAGAGCCCGCTAAGGTTATGCGGTATTTTTCTTTGATTTCAAGGCTCAAAAGATTATACATGTCATCTAAAACAGCCGAAGATATGAGATGGCATGAGATAGACCGTTTGAAGGATGGGAAATTAAGGCATCCTGCAGATGGCTTAGCTTGGAGGGCATTTGATGCTCGGTATCCGGAGTTTTCTTCAGATCCTCGTAGTGTTAGGCTTGGTCTTGCTAGTGACGGCTTCAATCCGTACCGTCTTATGAATACTACTTATAGTACATGGCCAGTGGTGTTGATCCCGTACAACTTGCCCCCATAGCTATGTATGAAGCAATCGTCATTCATTCTTTCTTCGATTATTCCTGGAAAATCAGGCCCATTTGTCATCTCATCTCAAGCAAAGCAAGTTTTCTATATTCAAGATGAGATGCAAAAGGGATGGTATCATGTCATTAAGACTAAACCTAGGGACTTGTATGATCTAGGCGAGATTCGATCTTTGTTTTTTTAGAGTTGTGAAATAATGTTACGTGTTGTTTCATTTTGTCCATGTATGTTAGTTTTCTTTTGTACGTGTTGTTTCATTTTGTCCATGATCTTTGTTTCATTATTGATTATTTGTTTTACGGAACATATTTGCTTCTCATTTTATTTTTGTAAGTTCTATCATACATCTACTAATTCTTTTGTTTTTGGAAAAGCGTGGATTCACAATGAGGAGGTTTTTTAGAAGTGGCAAATCAGTGCAGTCCTCAACAGCAACACCGGAACATGAAGGAGGTGATGACAATCAGCCAAGACCGTCAACATCTCAAGCAGAGGGACCAGTGAGGGAAGCTGGTGTTTGGTCCACTGACGTGCCATTTGATGAGAGGGAGCTACTTCAACTTATCGGTAAATGTTTTCAATTTTATAGCATTAATTATGGTAATAATTTTCCAATCAATTAGAAAAGTAATGGTATATCTTAATCGTTAATAGATGGCCAAGGTAACTTGAGTACCTTAAGGACGATACCAGTTAAGGAAGTATGGCATCTTCCTGAAGGTGTAAGAATTATTGTGCGGTGCAATGACCTACGCCAACCAATTAGAAAGGGTGGCGATTTGTTGATCCGGTTTATTGGAGAGGTTGCAAAAACGGGACGGTTTTGTCCGCTCGGAGTAAGAGATTGGCGTACGATGAATGACCAATACAAAGCAGAAGCTATTGAGGTTATTTGAGTAAGCATTATTTATGCCTGAAGTTTACTTTATATATATGATATAATATGTATGTCTGAAATTTTTGAACTTTATCGCTGTATTAATTAAGGTTTTATACTCTTAATTGTGTCAATTTAATTCAATAGTATAATTGACAATAGGTTTTTCTATCAAATTTTACAGTTCGAGTGAAATTTGGATATAGCACTGAAATATGGTTGCTCTCTTACTAGTACAACTACTGCTTTATGCCTTCTTACTATTCCCTTGCCTTTTTGTGACATTATTGTTGGATTTTATGTTTTAGGGGAAATTTTCAATGCCCAGTGATGTATTGATTGATAAATCAATACTACAGCATCTTGGCAAAATGTGGAGGGGTTATAAGACGAGCTTGAAAGCGCAATATTGCCAAGGGAACAAAACTGAGGTTGAAGTTATTGCAACAGTGCCACGAGGAGTTAATCGTGACCAATGGATAAATTTGGTACATTTTTGGTTTTCTCCACAAGGCAAGGTAAAACAATTTCTTTTTAAGTAATTTTTGATCGGTCAAAAAGGGGGAAGCAGATTGATATTGATTATGAATGTAAAGTTTTTCTTGGATTGATGTTGATTTCCAATGTCAGGAGAAGAGTAAATGCGGCAAAGAAGCACGTGCAAAGCAGAATCAGTTTCACACGACTGGTTCAACAAGTTATACGAATAAAAGATATAGTTTTGTAAGGACTTCAGTATATGTTTAGTGTATTATTACTATCTACCTGTTAAATTAGTTAAGACTTATGTTGACGTGTTGCTTGTAGGAAATTAACAAAGGGAGGAAGCCCACCAATATACAGTTTTACCGGGAAACTCATACCAGAAAAAGTGGTGGCTTTTTTGAGAACACGGTTTCACAAGAATTTATGGTGGGTTTTATTATTATCTCACATTTCTTTTAATTTAAATGTATTTAATATCTTTTTCTCTTCTTTGTAGGGTACAGCTAGAGAAATAGTTGAGGCTCGACTTGGATCTTCTTCCAGACCTCGATCAGAAATCGAGGAGGAAGTATTTGCAGAGCTAATGTATGAACACGAAAATCCGGGCTATCGAGCGGTAGGCTATGGATTTGGCGTGAAGAGGAGTGATATATACGGAGTCAGGGGTGAACTAAAGAAAAAGGGACTCGACCGTACCGGTGATCATGTCGAATTACAAAATATGAAAATAGAATTGGCCAATGTAAAGCAGCAAATGAGAAGGCTCCTACCCCTCTATGATGCTGTTTCTTCTGGCCAAGCATCATATGAAATGATAGCAGAAGGTCGAGCAATTATTACTGCGGTTGCTGATCCGGTAAGATAATCTATTTAATTTGTATTTGTTTGTACTATAATGCAAATAATTGCCTTTCTAATCCTTTGTAAATAATGAAATTGATGGTGTGAATGATTGAGACAAAAGGCGGCATTGGGGTTGGTACTTTTGGGAAACTATATGAATTTACCATGTGAAGCAAAATTTTGGATCAGATATGCTTGTCTTGCTGCTTGATAAGATGGTTTGGTTTTTGGATGTTTTGACACTTCTTTTACTAAATCTTTTCTCTAATATCTTCATTGATAATCCTCTTTCAATTTTCCCCATATAAGGAATAGCCCAACTTTAGACAACAAGATATAATTTGAATCATGTGTGTTTTGCTTTGCAAGATGTGGCAGAGAGTAGAATCTCATGTGCTATATTATCGCCTTACGATGTTGCAGACTCTTCATTTGCTTCAAGCATATACTAGATAGAAATGAGAATGGAGGGCAAGCTAAATAGGTGGCAATCACATGATATGGAAGTCATGAGATGCAGCACAACCTAGGCCTCCCTCTATCTACTCCTACTTCCCTTCCAAAAGGGATTGTGGACACTTGAGGGTTGACGGGTTCCAATAAATGATTTCATGTGCTCATTGTTATTGATTTATGTGATAGTAAACTGGTAGATTGATATTTTGTACATAAGTAATGTTATTATTGTGTTGTCAATACAGGGTAGAGATGAATCGGGATCAGGTGACGGTGAACCCTCAAATTTTTTTGCATCTCCGAGCACGCCAAGCTCATTCGGTTGATTGATATATTTGTGAAGAATGTACTTGACTAAGTTAGCATTGTATTTTTTTTTTTTTTTTTTGTTATTAGATTAATTATGTTGATATTTGGAGTGAAAAAAATCTCAAATTTTGTATTGAACTATCAAAGTACATTGACAATGTTGTAATATTTTGATTGTCGAATTCGGAATCTTATGAAAAATTTATCAGTGTAGTTGATATTTTTTTATTAAGTAATTTTGTGTATATATATATATATGTGTGTGTGTGTGTGTGTGTGTGTGTGTGTGGAAAATATTCATAAATAAATAGGCAATACAGGCTGTTTATAAAATGTCCATGCTAAGAAGTAAAAATAGGGTATTTAAAAAACTCGAAAAATCTCGACAATAAAAAACGCCGAAAAATAACGGCACTTATAAGCGCCGATACAGTATCGGCGTTTATAAACGCCGAGAACCTCGGCGCTTTTATTTTTCGGCGTTTTCTTTCTCGGCGCTTGTCCTAAGCGCTGATAATGAAATTCTCGGCGCTTTTTTGGGCCGAGAATTCCAAAAAAAAGCGCCGAGAATTCCAAAGAAGTTGTGGTGGGTTGCTATCTCACATTTCTTTTAATTTAAGTGTATTAATGCTTGGTTTCATTTCCATAGGACACTTCTTATGCAATAGTTGAGGCTCAAGCTGCGAATTCTTCTAGGCCTTGCTTAGAAATTGAAGAACTATTCACTAAACTCGTGCATAAACAGGAAAATCAAGCTATCACGCCGTAGGCTATGATTTGGTGTAAAAAGAAGTGATATATACAAAGTAAGGAATGAGCATAAAAAAGGGAACTTGACTCTACGAATAAGCATACCAAAATGCAAAATGTTAAGATAAAGTTGACGAGTGTGAAGAAGCAGGTAAGAACACTCATTAGTAGGCTCATGCTAGTATTTGATGCTATTTGTTAGGGTTAAGCATAAAAAAAAAATCATAGAAGAAGGTCCATTAGCACTTATTGCTGCTCCTAACCCGATAAAATAATCTAATTCATTCATAATTTCTTTAAGCACTGACAACAAAATGAATGTGCTTATTTGTTATTGATGTGTGTGATAGTCAATTGGTGGATTCATGTTCTGTACATAAATGACATTATTATTGCGATGTCTATATAAGCTATGGATGAATCAAGATCAAGTGTTCATGAAGCTAGAAAATTTCATGCATCTCTAAGCTTGCCAAGTTGATTAAGATGTTTGGGATGAATGTATTTGACAAAGTTAGCCGCTTTTTTTTTTTTTTTGTTAAATTGTTTTCCCTAAGACTAGATTTGAAAATTGATTGTATTATGCATTAGAAGTATGTTAATATTAGGAGGAGAAAACATGTCGATTTTGTATCAAACCATAAAGACATGTTAACAATGTTGTGATATTTTGAATGTCGAACATGTTTGAGTTTTTGGAATCTGAAGAAAGATTTATCATGGCATGCAAATAACAAGATAAGTAATGCTCTCCCTCTGTCTCTCTCTCTCTCTCTGTGTATATCTATATGGCCATCCCCTATATACATAGGCATGACTCTTATGAGAGAGTGAGAGATGAGAAGAAAAAATACCGACCATTGGATCTAAATTAAGGGCTAAGGTTTAAAAATTACATTTACACCACTCATTAATGGCCTACATTTGGCATATGACATCCTCGTGCTCCACAAGGCTGGCTCAGTATGGAATCCTACTTCTCGGTAAGGCGTCTTCAAGATCCCACTCTAAGTGGCTTTGTTCTTCCTTTGGTGACGGTACGCAAAACGCCACCCCTTCTGGCTCCTCCTCCGCTTCATGAATAGGTTCATCAAATATGGGTGGAAAAGCTAAGTCAAAATGTTGCACCTCATCAAAGACATGTCCTCCCATGGTGACGCCTACATCTTTAGGCGCCAACTTCGTCTCGCCAACTGCTATCATGGCGCAATCCTCTGGTTTTTGGCCCTCAGATTTCGAAATACTCGGTGGTTCAACTTTCTTGGTCAACAAGATGGTCCTCGTGCCCTTGAACATGAAGCTATAGGCGTTACGGCATCCGTCGTAGATGGCGCCTCCATCGTACTGCCATGGTCTTCCCAACAACAAGTGGCAAGCATCCATGGTCACCACGTCGCACCAAACCAACTCCCGATATCTCGCCCCAATTGAGAAATTGACCAGGCAATGTTCAGATATGATTTCCTGATCGTCCTCCCCGAGCCATGACACCTTATAAGGGTTCGGATTATCTTCCACCTCCAACCCTATCTTCTGAACGGCTTCTTCAAAGATGGCGTTCTCACAACTCTCGGAGTCGATGACTAGGCAGCAAACCCCATCACCAATGGTACATGTTGTCTAGAATATGTTGTGTCGTAGCCAACCGTCCCCTTCAACTTCTTCAGGCGTGAAGCCAACTCACTTAACCAATAGTATGCAACCTTTGTCACCCGCTATCTCCATCTCCTCAAGTGACGCCGACTCATCCTAGTCTTCTTCCAGCACTGTGGTGCCTTCTTCCTCCAACTCCGGAAATTCATCATGGTGATCAGGTTCCACGCACCGTTCTTCAACGTTAGCGTTGCTAATAAAGAGCCGATGCTGCATCGGCCCAGGGTCTGATAGATCAACACCCGATGTCGGATTCTGGATCTCGTCCTTCACCTTTTCTTTAGCACCCAGTGTTAATAGGCGCTGGGGCTGGGTTCCCAGTTTCATATTGAGATCTCTCCCCAGTTGAATCAAGCAACCCTTGATTCGCCGGAATTCAACTTCCACCTCAATGAGTCTCCTCTCGACCTGCCATTGAACATCACGATCAGGAACATCTCCGACAGCGGCATATTTAGGTCGCCCACGGCCATCTTAGAAAGTGTTCTGTGCTCTGATACCAACTAATGCAGTTTGTCAAGTGGGATAGGAGGAATGGGAAGGACTCAGCAGCCTTCCCTTTAATTTTATTAAACTATAATAAAAATTACAAGGGGAAAGATAAAATTCATCTTGTTTCTTACACTTGAGAGTAGAAGAACCAAAACTCATAAAATGTTTCTAAAACAATTGACTATCAAAACAATCTAATTCCTCTTGTATTTATATAGGAGCTATTTGAATTAAAATAGAATTCTAAATGATAAATATAAAGGCCTAAAGACAACTAAAACACTTAAGATTTAAATCTAAAAAACTAACAAACTTATCCTAATCAAACTCAAACTCTAATCTTCATCGCAATCTTCACGCGTCTCTCTTTAGCCGTGACACCAAGATCTTGCCGCAAATCATGTATCCACCAAGCTACGCGCCAATCGCGAACGCGGGCCTGCTTCCCGTCTAACCGTGGCGTCCTAATCCCGCCTAATCGTGGCTCACCTATCTCGACGCGCCTGACCTGCCAAAGGCCATTTGGCGGCTGCATCATTTAACTAATGTATTAACATATATATTGATTGTTTTATTTGATTTTTGTTGTACTGATTTTGCGAGAAAACGAAAGTTCAAATGGGAGCTTATTGTGATGTAATGTACTTGGGATAATTTCGAATAGCTGGCTCAATGCGTATATGATGCATTTTATTAGATGCTAAAGTCAAATATATTGTGCCATTGTATTATAGTAGGTTAAGAAGGAGCTCATGCTATGGCTAGAATATTGATAGAGGAGCCTTTAAAATTCCGCTAAGCTACAATTTTTGGTTTCACATCCATGGTTTATGAATGAAAGGTGGGATTCCATAATATGTGAAATTCTTCTTTATTTTCCATTCACTGCCTCTGTTAAATGATTATCAAATTTTCATTTTAGAATGCAAAACGAATGGGCAAAATTCTCTTAGCGGGAATCTTCCAATATATTATTGCAAAGACCTCATTTCCACCAAAACCCTCTAATACTTAAATCAAGCATTTTGGTGAACCATCTTTTCACCTCCCTTTTGCACAACTAAATCAAAAGAAATAAAAAATAAAATTTGTATAACATAAAAAAAATAAAGGAGACAATTTTACATCTATCTAATCGAAACAAATAAAAGACTTAATTCACAAAATCAAAAGAAAAATAAAAAGACATAACTTCAACGAAAAATTTTAAACACAAAAAAAATTCTTAATTAAATTGTCACTTTTTATGGCACCACAGTCAAATCTTGAAAGAATAAGAAAAAGAAAGAAAAAAGGGTCAAAAAATTAACACAAACAAAAAAATGGATATATCTTTTCTTCTTTATTATTGCGAAGTTATTATTCCCCTGAAACAAAGTTTTAAATAATAACATATAACATACATGAGCCCGTAAAAATTTTAAATAGTAAAAAGTATGAAAAACACAATTAACCTTAAAAATAAAGAATACATTTTTTAATAGAGAATGCAATCGAAATTTTACTTCATTCATACAATAATTAAAATAAAAATAAGTACTTATACACATTATAAATAAATAAATATAACAACTATGTATAATTCTATGGCATTAATAAAAATCATGAACTATGATCCTAATAATTTTACACTAGGTTTTTTTCCAATTCAATGCACGAATGGTGTTTATTTCTTACATAAAATTTATTATTTTCAATTAAATGACTATGATCCTAATAGTTGGACATTCTGACCTAAAAAATTGTATATGATCCCTCTATGCTGTGGTTTGTGGCCATGTGTATGGTAGAACGGTGTTGTTGGTTTGGTATTTTTGAGTGAAATATTGTGCTAATTTTATTTGTAAGCGTTAGTGGTATTTTGTTGTCATTTGTGTCTATATTCTAATAAATGTCTTAGAAATTTTGAAGTTAACATAAAAGAGAAAGAAAAAAGAAAATAAATAAAAATACAAACTATTGAAAGCATTTACTTAAGGCAATAATAGAAAACAATAGAAAACTAAATATACAAAAAACAATACAAAAATAATATCGAATAAAGATAAAATAAAAAAAGAGAATCCAAGTCAAATACTCACTTATGAAATTGAACAAAGCAATGATTAAATAAAATTTATATATAATAAACGATTAAAAACTAAAGAATTCCGCAATAACAAACAAGAGTCATGATCACTTAAAGCAAAAAGGCATTGAACTTCACAAATTGTTATATATCAGCAATAATTTCTTGCAAAAAATTTTAAACCGATAAAATTGTTTTTAAGATAAATACAAATGACAATAAAATACCACTAATGCTTACTAATAAAATTAGCATATTATTTCACCCAAAAAATATCAAACCAACAACACTATTCTACAACACAAATAGCCACAAACCACAGCATAGAGTGAAAATAAAAATTGCAAAAATTATGGCAGTTAAATTGGCATACAATTATAATGCATATTGTTCTGATTTTTTATGTAAAAATAAAAATCATGGGCTCTTTTTATTTAAAAAATTAAAATAAGAAAAATAATCTATTTAATTTTCTGGAATTTGCTTGATTCTCCCAGTTTATATTGTGAAACCAGATTTTGCGAACGTTGAGAATATGTGGATGAGATTATCATATATATTCTACATAACATTTACAATGTTAGTAAATAAATTTAATACTCCGGATATGCTGTGCAAGTAAAATATTCTTATATTGAGAATCACTGGTCCATTTTATAAACTTGGCCCAAGACATGTTGCCAAGGCAAACTTTGTTAGAAAAAAAAAAACTTCAATTTTCGTTCGCTTTGTTTGGAGTGGCACCAAGTATTCTTCGAGTGGTGCCTAAGGATTTTGTTTGGGGAACAAGTATTTTGAGTGGGAAGCAAGCACCGACTCCCATTATTTTCATATAAATTTAATGGTTCCTTGAATGAAAAGAGACACCAACCTGCTCCACTCTCTTCTCTTCAAATTCTAACTTGTTGTATTCAATTATTGAACAAGTTGGGGTATACTCCAACCCACCACCCCGGAGTACACTGCTGAGGCTGGTGCCATGTTAACCCTAGGGGTTGGAGTGTCGTTCATCCCATTGTACCTCAGTGGCGGTATAAATGACTTAGGACGGTGGATTTTTCACAGCGCGGCAATTTCTTCTGCCAATCCTTTCCCTTGTGTTGTTTTGTTTAAAGCCGTTTCTTTCATCTGTTTTTTTATCTTACAAAACAAGTTGATCATAATAAGATTTATACTTTGACTTCATTTATGTATATTACCCTATTTCTCGAAAAATCTAAGCCATTTATGTATAATGAGTAATCATATCAAAATTAATGTTGATTTCATTGTCCCTAATATGCTGAAATCAAGAATCTTCAAGATGAAAGAAAAATTAAATATTTTATAATATATGGTTGGACTAGATGATATCCTTCCCAAGGAAAATTTGGAGTCCATTTTGTGCTTCTAAATAATAAAGCATATAAAGGGTCAAACAATGATTTTTAACAAAGAATACTTCAACTCGTGAAGGATTATACACTCTTTTAATCGATCTATGATAAAGGGAATAAAACAGTTTGAACTTCTGGTAATTTTGACAAGTGGTCAAATTCATGGCATGCTAGGCTTGAGTGTGACCTTAAGAACTAATAATCCATTTGACTTCACGCTTAGTGACTTGTCGACGTTCAAGAATACCATGAATATAGGTGGACAAAAGGTATTATATGTCGCTAGGAGAAGACTAATGAAGATTTACTGAAGTACACCCATTGAAGTTCATAGATGAGGCTATCGAGAAGTTTGTCAAGTTGAAATTAATTAGACAACAAAAATAAAGGGATTAGGTTGAATAATGCTGATGAATATGATACCATCTTTCTCGATAGAAATTACAAAGAAAATAAAATGCTTAAGGGCATGATAAATATGATATCTTTGAGGTCTGGGTTACTCTCGAGTATATAGGGGAAGTCTTATTATGGCTCCTTCTCACATTAAAGGGGTTCTTACTTAAAGGATAGATGAAATATTTTATAAAACATGTATGGATTATATTCGTAATATCCTCTACCTAGAATTGTGGGGGCATCTAGTCAAAGTAGGTCTTCGTGCATATATATTTGCCAACTGCTTTGATCCTGTAATCATGTCACTAGTGCGTTTATGATAGAGGAAAATTCTAAAACCTTTGTTGAGGTAATGAAAACGTAACTGCATTTATTTTTTGAAAGACTTCATTAATAATGAGTGGATGCTAGTAACCCTCCCCAAGGGTTGGTACAAAATCAGAAATGCTCAACTATGATATTAAGGGAGAAACTTTTATGAAAATCCCAAGGGGCTCTAAGGTTCCAAAATTTGAAAATAAAGTTATAGTTTTGAAACTCCATGTGTGATCTTTATCAAACCCTTAAATAGTGGCGTTGTAGCTTGACTATCCTTAATCACGTATGATTTTCTTTGCGGTGATGTTTGAAGGCGTGGACAATCCTATGGATGAGATGCTCAATCTTTGCAGAGTGTGAATGTTGAGAATGCTATAAAGTCTTTCTTAGGTTTATGTTTGATATGAAAAACCTATACGAGGCCTATGTAATACTTGGTGTGAAAATCACTAGAACAGCAGAAGGGTTTAACTCTTGACTATATGGGAAAGGTCCTAAGACAGTTTGGTCACTTTATGTGCTAAGATGTTCAATAACATTATGTTTTGATGGACAACAATCATCATGATATATCAAGTGTAATGGGCAGAACCAGTTTATATATCCTTGACAAAAATGATGAGCATTGAAGTGCTATGATCAAACAGTTAAGGTATTAGTAAAGTAATATAGATTGATGTTTACATTGTAGAAAACTCCCTATTGTGTTAAAGGCATTTTGTGAGCTCAATTGTGCGTCTAATATTGATAAGGATCATTTGTTTAATGTCCATAGGTTTTGGCTTTCCTGTGATGCCGTATTATGGGATTCTCTCTCAAGCCTGCACAGTTGAATTGACCTTAGAGTCTGAGTGGGCAGGTAGAAAATTTTGAATGGCTTAGGAATGTAGTGTGAGACATTCAATTGTTGGGTTTTGGGGGCACTCGAGAGCCGATGTAATATAGTATTTGACCTTAATCTCTTGTGATTGTAATGGTTTCACTGATGTTCGCTAGTTATGTCTAGCTTATGTGTACTGATTATTGTGGAAATATTATTATGATGATTATCTAAAATCAGTGTGGATAGTTTGATGACACTATTGGATCGAGAACCCTGATGACGTATGGATTGCCTTAATTTGAATAATAAAAGGCACATTGTCGATTTTGATCTTATGTAAACCAACTAGTTGTGGTCCGATTGAGTTGAGATACAAATGTGTCACTCGTGTGATGGTATGTGAAATTGATATTCTGCGATATAAAATTGTTTTTCCAACTGTGTGTATACTATGTGTGAACTTGAGGTGGAAATGTGATTTATTGATATAATATATGCTCCACTATTGTTTTATGCTCACTATTGTTGAAGTTGCCAGGACATGTTGATGGCTTTTTAATAGCTTGTTGCAGATGCCTC
The DNA here is from genome assembly GCA_018398585.1 of Simmondsia chinensis. Lineage (NCBI taxonomy): Eukaryota > Viridiplantae > Streptophyta > Magnoliopsida > Caryophyllales > Simmondsiaceae > Simmondsia > Simmondsia chinensis. The sequence goes on along the minus strand of JAGTTD010000010.1, from coordinate 9,585,653 downwards.
AATGTGGGGGGTAAGAGCAACTTGTTATTGATGTTGACAATGACTAACTTAAGTACAACTTTGCTTATTGGTTAGTGCCGTAATGCCAATCGTGAGGGCTGAGCTTGATGCTAACTTACCCATAGTCCATGAATAATGGTGTGGGCACTCACACCTAATGGGTTTGCCAAGCTAAGGGCATGTTGGCCGAGCTATGGTTTTGAAAGACACGTGATCTCACTCGAGCCTGCTAAGGAGTGAGACTACCTAGCAAATCTTCTAATTGAAGGGCCTTTATGAAGGCAAAGCACATGCTTGTTAGAGTAGGAACATATCTATATGGCCTTGAAAGAAGGCGAGACATGAAACAACAGAAAGAATGGGGCTCAAGCCCATTTATGTGTCATAATCCTGGTGGATACCCATCTTAGGAGTTACTCTCGATGCCCAATAGGTCAATCGAAGTTAGATACCAGGAAATTTTTGATAGCCACTCTAGCCCTTCCCATGTTCGTTGTGTGAGTGGCTCCAGGATCTGCTGAATCTGCCATGATGGAAGTTGAGCCTAAGGTCCTTAAAGTCATCCATAACCCTTTATGGTGGAGTGGGGCAGCACACTTGATGGACACACCGCTACTGTAGTGATGTGAGAATGAGCTTATGGCTCTTAATGATGTCCATAGCCTTTATGGTGGTGCAAGGCAGCGCACCTGATGGACTCACCGATGGGACTGTGAGGATAGAATGTCCTCCTGTCGAGAGTAAGGGCTTACTCTCTAGAGCAGTCCCCATACCAGGTTTTGAAGTATTTTTTAGGAACCTCGTACATTCTGATCGCGAAGTGCATTTTAGTCTCGAGACCCACATGAAGGGGTTTGGTATGCTTCTCACAATGATTGCTCAAGGTTTAAGACCTTGTTCACCAAAGGGTAGTTGTGGGACATGGTTAATGACTAGGTGTTGTTTCAAGTCCAAAAGATAATAGCATCGTCAAGTGTCGGTCTCACTACTAGTAATACTCTTTCCTTCATTCTGTTTCGGAAAATTGAACCATGTAAGGGATTGTTAAAAAAAAAATGCAATTTTTGTTTGCTTTGTTTAGAGTGGGCACCAAGTATTCTTTAAGCGGTGCCCAAGTATTTTGTTTGGGGGCCAAGTATTTTGTTTCGGAAACCAGTATTTTTAGTGGGGAGCAAGCATTGACTCCCATTATTTTCCCATAAATTTGATGGTTCCTTGAATGAAAAAAGTCACCAATCTTTTCCACTCTCCTCTTCAAATTATAACTCATTTTATTCAATTACTGAGCACGTTGGAGTGTACTCCAACCTATCTCCCCTGAGTACACTGCTGAGGTGGGTGCCGTGTTAACCCTGGGGGTTGAAGTGCTTTCATTCCATTATTCCTCTGTGGGGCATAAATAACTTAGGGAGGTGGATTTTTCATGGGCAGCAATTTCTTTAGCCAATTCTTTCCCTTTTGTTATTTTGTTCAAAGTTGTTTCTTTCTTCAGTTTTGTAATCTTTGAGAAAAAATTCATCGTAATAAGATTCACATTTTGACTACTTATTTACCCCATTTCTCAACAAGCCTTATACTATTGTAAACTTGGCTCAAACTTGCAAAATGTGGGGCTCTTGACTTACGGTCTTCCATAAGTAGAGTGAAGCTCAAGAGTGTAAAAGTGACAATCACAACAAGCGTAATTTTAGATACATAAAATCTATAACCAAGTTGTTTGGTAACTTTTGGAAAGTTTTTATAAGAAGATGATTATTTAAAAGCCCTGTTGTGTTAGTGTTAAAATCATATTTCAAATAAAATTAACTTGATATAATTTTTGGGTCATATGCTTTTTATTATTAAAGGGTAGCAATATCCATCTTGAGTTTGAAACATAATCAGAGAGATAAATTTGAATGTTTTGATGAGTTTATCATCCCAGGTTTAAATTATGAGAGTAAAAAATAAGAATATATGAAAATTATCTATTTTTATAATTTTGAAAACTGATGTGGTTTTAAAATGTATTTTAAAACCGTTTACTCGCAAGTGAACGGGATTGTCATAGCTTCAGGAATACGGGTGCCGTATCCACAAGAAATCAATGTTAAGTTGGATTTAGTTGCTAATGAGTAGCTCGAATTGGGTTTTGTTGGTGAATTGAGCGATTAGCAATATTAATGCAATTAAAGCAGTAAAAAGGGTTTTCAAAACAATTGAGGATAGTTTTAAGAATGAATTCTGAGTAGTTTAACTCGTATCTCTTCATTGTATTTTACTTACCTATAAGCACTAAGCCTGAGTTATTATTTAAATTAGGGCTTAGGATAATAAACTAATCTAAAGGCATAACCTATCTTATCACCCTAAATGTAGCATAGGTTATCTCATTAGCGTTACATAATTCCTTTCTTGCTCCTAATTCAACATTAACTTATGTTAAAGATTGCGTTCAGGATTGGATACAACCTCAACCCCAGCCACGTGTGAAAACG